>CP124714.1:120215000-122715000 GCA_031232105.1 Capsicum rhomboideum
ACTGGTGAGTATACCTGAGATAGTGCGTGCACCTGCTGAGGGCACAAACTCGATGATTGACGATGAGGTTACAGGCACTACCGCACCACTGCCCCCCTATGGTATAGTTTCAGTCTCGAGGGACTTTCTGCAGCAGTTGGTTGATATACATACACAGATGTTTGAGAAAAAGGCTCACACTAAGGCCCAGATGGCTAAGTTGGTATCCCAGCTTAAGCCATAGGTTAGGACCACGGTAGAGGCTGTAGAGGCTAGAGTGGAGGCTCGTATGACTGCGTCTATGGATAGATTTATGTAAGAGTTACATGGGAGAATTGATAGCTTTGAGACACGGATGGCCACCCGGATGAGTTCGGCACAGATTCCTGATATGGCAGGATTGACACAGGAGGTGGATGCATTGAGGGAGGAGGTTAGAGCTTTAGAACCGAGCAGAACTCCTGTTCTTCCACCTATGCCAGTTTCAGCCCCGATGAGGTCGATTTTTGAGGTGGATTGTTTGCTGACGAGGAGCCTCCTATTGATAGAGGCAAGAGACCACGTAGTCTGGAGGATCAGGTTGATAGTGGTGACGAGTTTGAGGGTGATTTCCAGAGAGTGGTTAAGGCCTCTAGAGTAGAGTACCATGCCATTTAGATTGCTCAGGAGGAAAGGGCACGGGGCACATTTTCTAGTCAGGTACCCCGTACACCGAATGCACCTAGCAGAGAGCCCAGAGAGCATGCTGATGATCCCGCTATGGGTGGACCCACATACGATTCCTAGGGTACAACAGGTATGTCTTCACTCCCTTACACTTATTCTATTTATAGCTGTGCACTAGGGGCAGTGCACTATTTTTTAGTTGGGGGTGGAGGTATACCACCACTTGGGGTTTTTTGTTGCCGTGTTTCTTTTCCCCCCAAGTGTGCTATCATAGTAGAATTGACATGTTTAGGTTTTTAGGTTGTTATTTATAGTATTTATGCATTTGCATGATTAATTAGGAGAAAAATAGGAGAACCTTAGTGCAGTCCTGAAAATTTTGTTTTAAAGTATGTGTGTAGCATGTTAGTTTATGACAACTGTTGGATCTTATTATGTCATTAGTATTATAGGCAGAATAACTGTAGCTAGCATTGCATGAACTGGATAGGTAGTACTTAACAGTGTAACCCTGTGCTATGTGTGTGAGGTCATTACCGAGTTCACTTTTTGTATGCGATCCAGAACTTGCTCGGTTAGTCTTGCCTAGGTTAGAGGATAGTGGTTAAGAAAGGATCATAGGTCATTTTTGAATAAGTCCACTTTTAGCCTAAATGCCTAACCAAATGAAATAAATATCCCTTGATCCCGACTTTGAGCCTTAAGTGACCTATTTCTGTCATTAGCCTATTCACCTTCCCATTTTGATTTACAATAAACCTGTCTTGGCCCTGGTCCCTCCTTGGACATCGTGTACCTCAACTCAGGCAAATAGCCTAAGTTAAGGGTGGCTATTATAGGGGTGTTTAATTTAACTTGGGTATGAAGAAGGGGTTAGAAGAAGATAAAGAGAAAAAAATTGGGTGTGAAAAATGAAAATGTGTTGTGAAATTATGAAGAAAATCACACCCAAAATCTGAAAATAAATGAAAGAGAATAAGGGAGAATAAAATGAGAATGGTTGGAAAGTGGAGCCAAAAATAGTGTAGAGTCACCATATCCATATGTACCATACCCATCCCTAATCCTACATTATAAGCCGATGAAAGTCCTATAGTGATCCTAGTCCAACTATCCGAAAAAACTAAGGCATAGAAAATAAGGGTAAGCCTATGGTATTTCGCGCACATTATTTGAACTTCTTTGTGAAAGAGAGTGTTTTAACCCAGTCCCTGCTTTGATATTCATTAGTATACTGTGAGTGTATGGGACTTCTTTGTTGTGAGAGTACATGGGTTGCATTGATAGCTGCTATTTGTTCGGATAATGTCATTTGCATATATGCTAAGTTGTTTGTTCATAATCTGATGCCATCACTTGATCCCTTTTATATAATGATAATATGCTGCATGGATACACACTGTGGTTTTGATTTGTAAGTAGGAGGGGCTAGAAAAGTTTTGAGGTCAAAAGCCATGAGTCGACTGTCGTAGGTCTCTTAGGTTTCTCTTAGTTAAGCATCAATCGTGTTTATTTTGTTTTGTTCGCCTGAGGACGTGCAAACATTCTAAGTTGAGGGTGTTGATGCGCCATGATTTCATGGCACTTTCGATGCTTAAAACAAGAAAATTATGCAATAAATTGGGTATGTTTGGTAGGTATGATGTGTTTTCTGTTCTATATTACAGGAGGATATGTTTTGGAGGCAAAATGATCAACAAGGAAGAATCATGCTCGAAAACAAAGTATCTAAAGATGAAAGAACCAGGTCCTGCACCAGAGGAGTGACCCATGGTAGGACCCACATCACGTGATTCAACCTACGTGGCATGGGTATATGCTGTAGGTTGACTCCTGCAGCTAGTTGAAGCAACCTGATTTCCACGACAAGACTCATATGGCTTGACTTGGTTCCACGACACCTTGTCACGATACTGTGGAAAGTTGCCGACTCTGTTTTCCTATTTTGTTTAGGATAGGATTCATCTTGTATCTATAAATACCCCTGTATTGTCCTATGTTCAGGAGTTAGTAAGTAAATTATTTTGAAACATATTTCCAGTATTTTGAGCCAACAAACACATTATTGATTTTGTAATCTTGGAGCACCAGTTCTAGGATTTTTATTAATATTGAGATTTTAGAGTTTTCTTTATTATCGTGAGTTTACAATTATTTTTTCATCTTCGAATTCTTCTTGTGTTCTTGTAATAATGAGCAGCTAAACCCTTTAACTAGGGTTGTGTGAACCATGAGTACTTAACGAAACTGGTTAAGTTCAAAGCAATTTTGAACCGGTGTGACTGCATGTATTGTTATTACCTTCATAATAATTGATCTTCTAATGGTTGCAAACGTTAGAAACTCGCCTGTATTCTAAACTTGCTCGAGAGAGAGGTGGAGATTGGGAAAAAGGAACTACAACAGAGATTTGAAGCTATCAACCTTCATCTAATAACTTGAGCCGTAACAGGGATAGTTATCTGAGATCTAGGACAAGGGTTAGTAGTGCGACACTCGGAGACCGAGAGGAGAAGAGTGAAATTCATATAACCAAGGTCGAGAGACGTTTAGATGAACATATCTTGTTAGATTTTGCATGCAACGCAGCGAGACAGTTTTGCCAAGCCCAAATAACCGGTGAAGTTAAGGAATCATTGGGGATCACAGTCCTAGTGTGTTTCTCATATTGATTACAAATCTGAAAACCAACAATTGTTACTGTTACTATTTGTTTACCAAGAATCCCCTAATTTTACTTACTTTCCAATTACTCAGACTAGCATTCCAAAAACTTACGTCCTATTTCCTCGTGGGATCGACCCCAACCTAGTTGGGCTCTATATTTGATACAATGACCGCATTATACTTTTCTTAAGGTATATTTTGGGCGACATCAGCGATGTTACTACCTTAAACGCTTTTATTAGAAGGAGTGAAAAGACGGGGATATTTCACTTTTATATCTTCTTTAGATTCCCACATAGCTCCTTTAACTGACTAACTCCTCCATAGGACTTTAGCCAATACAACTTTTTTAGTTCTCAAGTTGCGAACCTGACTATCTAAAATCTGAACTAGAACTTCTTCATAAGAAAAATAATCCTGAACTCTAACATTCTCTATAGGAACAACAAGTGAAGGAGTAGCAAGTGGAGTATAACTATAATTGTCTTATATAATTTGTGAGTTACGGGAGTGGCTGGAACAGTCCTTGAAGTGTTTATGAGAGTTTTATGTGAGTTTTTAGTTGTAAGAAGCTTTTAAGTTGATATAGTTGACATAGGTCAACATTTGGTGATTCAGGCATCGGATGGGAATTCCATCAGTTCCATTAGCTTTGAATATGGAATTTGGGTTAGTAGCACAGTTGGTTTGGTTTTTGAGGCTTTTTGTTTGATTTTGAATCTTTAGACGAGAAACTAATGTTAAGTTGCCTAGAGTTGGTTTGGGGTATAACTTGTTGATAACAGCCTCCGCTGGTGATTTCGATAGTTTTGTTGAGTTCGAAACATCAAAATTAGCCTAGTACCATAGTTGGAATGAGTTCACGGGGTTCTGAATGCATTTTTAGGGTCTGTTGGGAGAATTTTGGTGCCTTAGCATTTGCTGTCAGTTGCAGCTGGTGCCTTCTCCACGCTCGAGAGAGAGGCATCGCATACGTACTGACTTGCAAAGTGTTGCCTTCCTGTGCATGACTAGAGGCCAGCTTGTGTGAGGGTCTTGGATGGGTTAGCACCGAGTGCGTGAGCGAAGCATAAATGACCCTTAAATCGTATTCATTCCCCATACAGATCTAAAACCTTATGTTCACCATTTTTAGAGTTAGGGAGCTCATATTGAGGCAATTTTAAGTAGGCTTTCAAGATGTAAACCTTGGGAAATTTATAAAAGTTATTTTCATCATTACCCATTGATTAAATTGCAAAATCATCTTCAAATCATGGGTTTTAAACTTAAAAATTTGGGGTTTTACCGGTAAAGTGAAATATTGATATTTTGATGATTTCTAACTCGATTTCAACTCTATTTTCGATGGGATTTTAGATTTGAAACCCTTAGACTATGAGTAAAGTGATTTTCTACTAAAATTTCATTTTTACCCTTTTATTTTTAGGGTTGATTTTCAAGGTGATTTTGGACCCGGAACCTAAGTATGTCAATATGGGCATCATTGGACTCATATTTACGTGTAGATCTTATGTTTGAATAGATTAGGCTAGCTTGGAGGCATTTTGGGAGAGTAGAGCTTCTCTTTAATTTTTTGGGTTATGGTTTGACTTTGTGGGTCTTCTTTAAGGCAAGTTGAGAATTACCTTGATTCTTTGCTGAGGTGTTTATATGCTAGTTTCTTATATATTGTGAATAACTAGGGATTTAGAGGTACTGTATAGATAGTATGGTGAGCATCTATATAGGTACCAATGTTTATTGTTGGGTTACAAGTAATAACATGAACATCTTGACTATTTCCTCTACTTGTTGATATATTTATGGTAAATTATGCTGATAATTGACTTATGAATAAATTGATCACGAGTATCTACTTAAGGGTTTGAATCATTCTTAGTGAAATTTGATGTAATAATTGGGGTTTACTAAATACCTAAGGTATAAAGAGATTATAGCTATAAATGAGAAAGTTAAAAAGAGGATTTATGGCGTAGTTGCTACGTAATATGAACAGAAATGAACTTCTGAACATGCTTGTTGATGAGTATATTTCCTTTTCAAGCATTTGAGTCTAACTGCATCATAATTAAGAAGAGGTGGGAAACTTATCGTGCAAAACATGCTATAGGTTGAGTGAATTTTAATGTTTACATTATTTGGATTGATTATCATTATTGTGATACCCACGCGTGGGTTTGTGTGAATCTTATTATTAAATTGGTTGATTATTATCATTGTGATACCCGAGTGGGGGATTGTGTTGATCTTATTATTGATTATAAAGCTTATTATCATTGTGATGCCTGAGTAGGAACTTGTGTTCACCTCAATACTGATTTAGAGTGATCATTATCATTGTGATTCCCAAGTGGGTGCTTATGTTGACCTTATTATTGATTAGAAAGCTTATTATCATTTTGATGCCCGAGTGGGGTCTTGTGTTGACCTTATTGGTGTCTTATATTTTTCTGACTATTTTGGTTCCCATGTTTGGGGCTTGTAGGGATTTTACTAATAAGTTGAATTGATTATATATCATGTAGCCATGAGGGGGCTTGTATTATGGTTTACTGAGATTTTGGTGACTTGGTATCATTTACACCGTTGTTGAGCTGATTATTATGCATTGTTGATTTTTCCATGATCATGCATACTCATTTATCTCTCATTTTTATGGAACAGGTACTACTGTCGAACTTGGATTCTTTGTGAAGAAAATAAACCATTTCATAAAATGACTTGACTAAAAAAAGTGTCGGCAAGATCGATTCTTTGAGATTGTGATTTGTATATAGGTTGGAAACCCCCCTTGGGTCCTCTATTGGAGCGTAGGCTCGAAAGGTTTATACAGTGGGACAAGCTTCTATCATACTCATATGATGCATCTTCATTATCATACTCATATAATGTATCATCATTATCATACTCATCTGATACATCATTATTATGATACTCATCTATTTGGTTGCATGGTATGCACTTTTCTCATCGCATCCTTGATAACTGGTTGGCATAGTAAACATGTATATTTTTGTGTTGGTTAAGGTATTTTCCATTATGAGTTGGGCTACTTTTGTTAATCATAAACCTGTATATGTCTGACTTACTTGAACTGGTTTTGCTACCCTGTTAATTATCGCTATCTACTAGATAGGCTGGGAATTTTCTTAGTGCAAGTTTATTTGGTTGATTTGGATGGTTGGTGTGATGGTCCTCACCGTCACCCTTTGGATTAGGGTCGGTCGTCGACGATGCTTGCTAAGTATATGTGTTTCATATGCACCCTCACTTTTTTTTGTTGCACCTATGTGCAGGTACTGAGTGGGTAGCTTGAGCATTGATTGTGAATCTTAGTGTCTGCTTTTCAGATATTGATGTAGTGGTTGTTGGATCTTAGATCTTACCCAGATCTCTTATTCTTTATGCTTATTCACATTTGAGATACTTTAAACTATTTCATTATATTTGGTATTAGAGGATTGTACTAGTGTCAACCATACCTGGGATGTTGGGTTGATATTGTACCTTTTTCTTATGTTATTAAGAAATTATTTCTATTTTTTACTTCTCCCATTTCTATTTTACTTCCATATTACGTTTGGGTTGGGATTGGTTTACCAGTATTGGAGGGTGCGATAGGTGCCATTATGGTCCCAATTTTAGGTCGTGACAATTTAGTATTAGTGCTCTAGGTTCATTAGTCTCATAATACAAGCCGAGTCTAGTAGAGTCTTTTGGATCAGTGCGGAGATACCTGTTATCTATCTCAGAGAGGCCTCATGACTTTAGAATAAATCTGTTTCTTTATTTTGTGTCATGTGTTCACAATATAATGTAACTTAAAAACCTCTTATTCACTCTCTCATAAATGGTGAGGACATATTATTTTTTGGCTAGCGACTCAGAGCCTATACCTTTTGTTTGTGGCAGGGGTTGCGATCGAGAAATAGGTTGGACTAGAGCATCCAGACTAGCTAGAGGAGGTCCAGTTGAGTTACCTCCTCAAGGTCAAGAGTTGCTCATGATGATGGGTCTATTTGGATAGAGGGGTTGAGCCTAACACATACACCACATATTTTCATGTCTATATCTATGTTTGAGAATTTCTTGGTATGGGTGTTGGGTTTCCTCGAGGTGATAGCTCAAACTTTCATTCAACATACTACTTCAGGGCTTAAGACTCTAGATACACCATTGGCTACTGCTATTGATTATTTTAATGATAATGTATTATTGCCAGGTATTGCCCCACATCTAGTGACTTTACCTGCAATGTCTGTAGAAGGACAGTATAGGCTTATGGTTTTTATGAGGGTGGATCCCCCCTTGGTTCAATAGGGATCCTAGGGTCGATGCTTATGAGTTCTTGTTTGGTTTTCATGAGAAGTTTCACAGGTTGGGCTTGGTAGACTTTAATGGGAGTGGATTTCACTACTTTTCAGTTGTTTAGACTAGCCAGCCAGTGGTTGAGGACTGTTGTTGAGAGTATATTAGATAGATCACCTCCTCACTTATGAGATCATTTTGCTTAGGAGTTTCTAGGGGAGTTCGTGTGGAAATGTGAGGGGCGTACAGGCAAAAGGCCTCATAGACTTAGTAGCGATAGTAACATAAATGGTAGAGGCTAGATTTCTCATGGTTATTCTCAAATATGGTTGGGCCATAGTAGCCATTAGGTTCCAAATTCAGTTTAGTGAATTTACTCATTCAGGTTGCTTCATATGTGGGGATTTCGGGCACTATAGAATGGATTGTCCACAGCGTAGATAGAGATATGCATCATTAGTGGCATATATGAGATATGACAGGGCTCAATATTATGTTCCTCAGGGTGGACTTGAGGTTGGAGCTTCTGGTACAGTGGTCACAGGTATTGTTTCAGTATACTTTTGATCTGTCTCGGTAGTGTTTGACTGTGGTTCTATGTTCTCTTATGTGTTTACTTATCTATATTGGGTATTGATATGATTTGTGATTTTTTTATAGTGTCTATTCATGTAACTACCCAGTAGGTGATTCTTTAGTGATGGATTGATTGTGCTGATCCTTCGTTTTTGACTCATTTAGAGTATATCGCTGGGTTAGTTTTGGTTATTGTAGATATTATAGATTTAGCTATGATCTTCTCGATGGTTGCATATAGAATAGTGGTGGATTGATGGTAGATATTAGTGTGTTTGATTATAAAATTATACTTTATAGGGTTACTTGAAGGTTGTGATATCAGTTAAGGACAAAAAGAGTGAAACTATATTGAGATTATGAGATTGTGGACTAGAGAGGTTCGCAGTGAGTATATTTGTGTGGAATTATCTATAAGTGTTAGCAGAAGTGTGTGTGCATAGGTTATTTGTCTAACAGGGGCAAACTGATTCATCTGTGGTTTGGATTAGCTCATTGACGATGAGATGGACCATGTGGGATGACTAGGGCTACTAAACAGACTGGGTGAGAAGACCTTATGATGGATTAGACTTGTGATACGACTAACTCAAGAAGATTGTAGTTTAAGGATTTTAGTTACGTAAAGAAGGATTTTTAGACATCCGAGGCTTGCAATTTGTTGCTACCTTGATGATTAGCTTTGCTTGCATTGAAAGACTTATGGAATTAAACTTGTAAGGGTATTTTATTTTAATTTGAAAGGTCTTGGGGTTCATCTTCAGGAATCGAGACTTGCATTCAGAGTAGTGTGGTTACTTGGGTCTAGTTCAGATTATGATGGTACTACTTTGTTTTTTGAATGGGTTGTTATCGATCGGTAAAGAAAGTTGTCTACATGGGTTGAGGTTAGAATTCTGGGTTTTGTGGTTAGGCGACATTATGGTAGTGGATTATATTATATATGGATTGGAAAGTTAAGAGAGATTAAGAATGTCATTTTTAGTAGACTTGGAAAGACTTGTGCATGAAAAAGCATCTGGGTTGTAGTAATTACTTTGGGAAGTTGAAGGGCATAATGAGGTATTCTATTCAAGAGTTTGGACTTAGAGTATGAGGCATTATTCCATGGGTCTTGTGTCGAAGAATATAAAATAGTGAATGAGTTAAGGAAAAGGATAAAACACTGGTACATAGGAAATTTTGAGGTATTCAGAGTTGTGTTATGGGTACGAGTTGGAAATTTAAAGTCTTGATAGAATGTCTCGACAGTGACTTATGAAAGGATTAATGGTGACTTTTATAAGTTTTGATTTTGATTTGGGCGTCAATCAGTGATATATGGTAATCCTGCACTTGTACTCGGGGTTGAATTGTTTATGATATGACAAGTTGCTTATGTGTGTGTATCAAAAAGGGACTTCAGAGCTACTGCATTATTAAGAACTTCGGGTTGATTCCTATTATGTTGTTGATGAAAACTGCACCGACTATTGTGAATGGATTGTGTAACAGTTTGGTGACGTATAAAGGGTACCTGCTATATTATGGAAAGTTTTGTGGTGATTCATGGTTTTCTCTAAGGGTTGAGCATGAGTATATGACTATTTAAGTGGTGATCAAAGTATGTCATTTGAGAATTTGTGTGGAATTAATATCGATTTCTGACTTAGTTGTTTTAGCTTGAAAAGATAGTACTATTCGATTCAATATTTATGGTATTAACCGTGGGTAAGTGTGAACTGGTGGTACTACAAATGTGCCTCCGCTTCAGAGTACTTTCAGAGATCTACGGTGGTATTTTTGATTACTCATCAATTTTGGTACTTTTTTTGCCTTTATGTTCGAGGATGAACGTGTGCTTTAGTGTTGAATAATGTAATAACCCTCGTAGTAATTTTCAATTTTTTATGTGTTTTGACCATTTTCCCCTTTTTGTTTTTGCTTTATAGCATTTATGAGTTGCTGGAGTGGGTGGCACGGTCCCTAAAGTGTTCAGGAGTGTTTTATGCCAGTTTTTAGTTTTGAGAAGCTTTTAAGTTGATATAGTTGACTTTGGTCAACATTCGATGATCCGAATGCCGGATAGGAATTTCGTCAGTTCCATCAGCTTTAATGTCAAATTTGTGTTAGTAACGTGGTTGGTTCGATTTCGAAGCTTTCAATTTGATTTTAAGTCTTTAGAAGAGACATTGGTTTTAAGTTGCCTAGAGTTGGTTTCGGGTGTAACTTGTTGATTATGACCGTGATTTTAATAGTTTCGTTGAGTCAAAAACGTCAAAGTTAGCCTAGAAGCAGAGTTGGAATGTGTTTACAGGGTCTTGAATGCATTCCAAGGATCCATTGGGAGAATTTTGGTGCCTTAGCATTTGTTTTTAGCTCCAGCTGGTGCCTTCTTTGTGCGAGAGAGAGAGGCACCGCGTGCACACTGACTTGTCAAGTGTTGCCTTTGCATATGCGGCTAGAGGCCTGCATGCACGAGGGTCTGGGTTGGGTCAACACCGTGTGTCTAGCTGGTTGGGTGCGTATGTGAAACACAAATGACCCCTGGACAGTATTTAATCCCCATTCCCATCTAAAATCTTATTTTCACAATTTATAGAGCTTCGAAGCTCGGATTGAGTTGATTTCACGTGGATTTTTGAGATCTAAACCTTGGGTGAGTTTCTGAAACTTGTTTTCATCATTACCGATTGATTAAATTACAACATCATCTTTAAATCATAGTTTTTAAACTTAAGATTTTGGGGTTTTACTGATAAAGTGAAATATTGATATTTTGATAATATCTAACTAGATATAAACTTTGTTTTCGATGGAATTTTAGATTTGAAACCTTTATAATATGGATAAAGTGATGTTCCACTAAAATTTTACTTTTACCGTTTTATTATTGGAGTTGATTTTCGAGGTAATTTAGGACATGGAACCAAAATATGTCAATATGTGTATCATTGGACTCGTATTTACATGTAGATCTCACATTTGAATAGATTGGGCTTGCTTAGAGATGTTTCGAGAAAGTAGAGCTTCTCTTTAATTCTTCGGGTTGTGGTTTGGCTTTGTGGGTCTTCTTTAAGGCAAGTTGAGAATTACCTTGATTCTTTGCTGAGGTGTTTATGTGCTAGTTTCTCATAAATTGTGAATAACTGGGGATTTAGGGATCACGTATAGATGACATGGCGAGCATCTATATGGGTACCAATGTTTATTGTTGGGTTAGAAGTAATAAAATGAACATCTTGACTGTTCCCTCTACTTGTTGATATGTTTATGATAAATTGTATTGATACATGACTTATTAGTCATTAATAAATTGATAGTGTATCTACTTGAGGGTTTGAATTATTCTTAGTGAAATTTGATGTAATAATTGGGGTTTAGTAACTACCTAAGGTACAAAGAGATTGTAGCTATAAATGAAAAAATTAAAATGAGAAATTCTAGCGTAATTGCTATGTAATATGGGCGAAAATGAACTTCTGAACATGCTTGTTGATGAGTATATTTCCCTTTCAAATAGTTGAGTCTAATTAAATCATAATTGGGAAAAGGTCAGAAACTTATCATGTAAAGCATGTTATGGATTGAGTGAATTTTAATATTTACTTCATTTAGGTTGATTATCATTATTGTGATGCCCACGTTGGGGCTCGTGTGAACCTTATTATTAAATTGGTTGATTATTATCATTGTGATGTTCGAGTTGGGGCTTTTGTCGACATTATTATTGATTAGAGAGCTTATTATCTTTGTGATGTCCGAGTGGGAGTTTGTGTTGACCTTATTATTGATTTTAAGTGATCATTATCATTATGATTCCCGAGTGGGGGATTGTGTTGACCTTATTATTGATTAGAGAGCTTATTATCATTGTGATATACGATTGGGGGATCACGTTGACCTCATTGGTGACTTATTTGGTTCTTTTACCATTGTGGTGACCGTGTTGGGGACTTGTAGGTTTTTTTTTCAATATCTTGCATTGATTATATATTGTGTTGCCATGAGAGAGCGTGTATCATGATTTACTGATATTTGGGTGACTTAGTTCATTTATACCATTGTTGATCATTATTGTGTATTGTTTATTTTGCCGTGATCATGCATACTCATTTATCTCTCATTTTTATAGAATTGGTACTAGTGCGGAACTTGGATTCTTTGTGAAAGAAAATGAACCCATTGATAAATTGACTTGACTGAGAGAAGTGTCGGGAAGATCGATTATTTGAGATTATTATTTGTGTATGGGTTGCAAAACCCCCATGGATCCTCTCTTGGAGCTTAGGCTCGGAAGGTGTATACAGTGAGACAGGCTTGCATCATACTCAATTGGTGCATCATCATTATCATACTCATCTGATGTATCATCTTTATCATACTCATCTGATGCATCATCATTATGGCACTCATCTGTTTGGTTGGATGTATGCACTTTTCTTATCTCATCCTTGATGACTTGTTGGTATAGTGAGTGGGTATAATTCTGTGTTGGTGAAGGTCTTTCCTGATATTAGTTGGGCTACTTTTGTTGATTATAAACATGTATATGTATGACTTATTTGAACTGGTTTGTTTTCTTTGTTAGTTGTTGCTATCTTCTATATAGGTTGGGACTTTTTTGAGTGTAGGTTTATTTGGTTTATTTGGATGGTTGGTGTGATGGCCTTCGCCATCACCTTGAATTTGGGTCTATTGTTGATGATGCTTGCTGAGCGTATTTCGTACTCAACCTTGCTTTTCTTTTCTGCACCTATGTATAGGTTCTGAGGGGGTAGCCTGAGCATTAATTATGATTCTCGGTGTCTGCTTTTCGAAGATTGAGGTAGCAGGTGCTGGATCTCAGAGCTTACCCAGATCTCTCCTTCTTTTACCTTATGCGTATTCACATTTGATCTTCTAGAACCATTCTCACTTGGTTTGGGAGATTGGCCATTAAATTAGCTAAGACCTTTACTTTTTCATAACTTGGTCTTGTCTTATTGATTGTAGTCATATCAAGGTGTAGAGGTACACCTAGTACTGATACCAAAGAGAGAAAAGACTCCTTGACATAGTATATTGGGAGTAGGTTAGGAAAAAGAGATCTACATCATAGCCTTTGTTGTTTCTTTCTCTATAGTGAATTTAGAATCATATATTAGAGACAACACTTTATATGAATTATCATCTCTAGAATTGATATAGAACACCATTTTTGATGTAAGATTTATGAAATCTTATTTTAGTGTCATTTCTATCAACATGTGTCTATTTCTAAACAAACTTATTTGATAATCTCCTTTAATGTTACATTGAATTGGAATTTTAGTTCTGAACTCCTCTAAATCTGGCCAATCATATTATAATTTCCACACTTCATATTAGAGATTTGAATGATATCCATGGCTTCTCTGCCTTTGACCACTTAATATTGGGTTCCCTATGAAGTAATATGGCTGGCTTCAAAGGGATAGTAGGTGAATTCGTAGGTTTCGTCACCAAAGTGTTTTTGAGATTTACTGCCTTTGCAAAATTTAGACCTGATAGTATTTTGGACGTATTATTAGCATCTTATAATAGAAAGGAAGGGACCTAGACGACCATCATTTCTGATGATTGACCATAGGCCAAATCGGCCATAATCGTGATGAGTTACGAAAAGAAGAAATTAGGGTTTGATGATTATGAAGAGATAAAATTCCTACTTTTCAATGATCAATGAGAATTAATGGGTATGCATGATTACAATAATAAAGTAAACTTCAAATACAACAAGTATATACAAATGCCTTTCTCAACATATAAACATACGCTACAAGCCTCAAAGAGAAATTATTATCCTCAATTTATGCATGTATGCCAAAATGACGCAATATTAGAACAAGAAATGAAACCCTAACTAAAAACAAGAAACTAAAGATAGGATATTGACACAAGCAAGGAATTAATTAACAACAATAACTATAGTAAAGCTAAAACCTCCAATTAATAAACCTATACAAGCACCAAATTAATGATAGATAGATAGACACAACTAAAGAAAACCGTGAGCAACTAAAGTGTATATTAAAACCTAAGACCTCAAACGATTAATTCAAAATAACCACCTAACTCTTACAAAGACCAACAAGTAAAATCAATTCACTTTTCAACCCTTGTTTCTAAACAAATTTCAAAAGATGCTTCACCGATCTCTCAACTCTCAACAATGAGAATAATTTCAACATTCATCAAAAAACTAACTAATGAAATAAACGAAGGAAACTATTTATAGTTTTTTCCTTTACAAGCATATCCCAAAAGTGGCCTTTGCATAAATAGTCAAAATATACCCAAACAAGCTATCTTCCATAACTAGATCATCTCCATATGTGGGTCTTCATTCTCTTCCATCCAAGCTATCTTTCATATCTTTAGTAACCCCCACAGATGAATCTTCGTGGACTCCATCATCTCAATCAAAGAGTGTATAACTTGAAAAAATTCAGTTGAAACTCCTTGAAGCACCTCACAGTTGATGAAAGTGTTTCGTGGGCCTCCATTGGCTTGATGTTGTGCTTCACCATGGATCCCAATCACCATCAAGCTCTTCAAACCTTTTGGGGTCATATCATTCTCACTTTCTTGAAAAGAGTTCATCCTCGAATCTAAATCCTGCAAAACATAGAAGAGAATGAGTACAAGTCCTCTCTCAATCCAAACTAGGTAATCATCATGAAGTGTATGATAATACCTAAAGCAAGCATAATATGTAATCAAAACTTGAAATTTCTCACTTTTATGATATAACCAAGCATCAAAATGATCTAAAAAGAGTATGTACTCAAATAAAGCAAAAGATACTTGGTTACACCTGAAACTTTGACAAAGCGGAAAATCAAGAGAACCAATGCATTTAGAAATCCAAATATGCAAGTTATTATTGGTTATACATTTCAAGAAGCACATATCTCTCTCTAAGTCAAGAAACATATCATAACCCTCATGGATTAGTGTAATGTCATAAATAAGGCCAATCCAAGTCAAGATTCCACCTAATGAACTAGCCCACTTCAAGAATGGAATTACTTCCAAGTCATCTCCTGGATCAAATACAAAGGTATCTCCCAAACAAATTGGAAATCATATCACATGGAAGCCCATAAAGAAGCACATGAATGAAAGGAAGTGTTACTATGATACTCATCACACAAAAATATTACCTGCATGGATTTAGAAATCCCAAGAATAAGCATGAGCCATGTATACATACCTTTCTTAAAGGAAATATAAAATGCGACTTCATACCAAATTGTTGCTTCATGAGGTCTCCTCCAATGGCAACTTTCAAGACTCCTCCCTTGATAAGACTTCACATATAAGTTAATCAGATAATTAAGTTCATCAAGAGAGAGAGTTTTACCTTTAAGCTCATTTGTCCTACACCAAGCTTCAATTAGCATCTCCCCATATTTAAGGTTAGAAGCTCTAGCATAATTCTTTCCAAAATAATACTCTTTTACTTTCAAATTGTCATTGAAGTCAAAAGGGAAGAATATCCATAAATTTGGGTCAAGAAAACACCCATTTTCCCCACTAGTACTCCTATAAACACAAGATTTACTCTCCACACAAGCATGGGTACCATCATATGCAAATAGATAATAAAGAAAGGTGTGACAAAATTCAACTTCATCCAAGGTGTCCTCATATATATGCTTACTATTAGATTCAAGAACATCATCAAGAATATGTTTGAAACACATAAAGATGAAATAGCAAATTAAAAGTAAGAAGCACCTTCTTTTTCAACATCTCATAGTGAGTTATCATATAATTTATATCCCTCAAGAAGAGCTACATTACCATCACAATGCACACCACTTAATACCATACTAGGAGTGATCTTATTATTATAAAAAAAAACCTTGTACTTAAAGAGAGAACAATCAATAAAAGATGGATAATTAAAGCATGTAATATCATTCTCAATAAGACATATGTCCTCTTTCACGTTGGTTTCAATCACATGAGTTTTATGAGAAAAACAAGTACTAGGATTTTAAATAAAAGATATTATCAAAGAATCACTCCTTTACAAATGACCAACTTTGTGAATATCATCTCTAACTTGAGGGTCATTAATTACATCACAAACATCCTCAATTAGTGGATTAGAATCACAAATAATTTGATCAACACAAATTTCACATGATAATGTACTATCAATCACATCACAAGTGTCAACACTAGGTAGGCATAAATCGATCTTACAAGAAGAATCAATTTGGTCATCAATTTGATCAACTAGTGTATGAACACTTTCAACAAAGATATTATAATTAAATAGTAAAGGATCACTATGACAATGTACTAACATTCAAACAACAAGTGTCAATACTAGGTGGACACAAATCAATCTTGCAAGAAGAATCAATTTGGTCATCAATAAGATCAACTAGTGTATGAACACTCTGCACCAAAACATTAAAGTGTCAATTTTAGCTATTTTACCTTGAGGTTCACAAGAAAAACCTTCTTTACATTGGGGTGAAACTTCCCTCAAAGTGTTGAAAAATGCTTCAAGTCGTTTGTCTAAGGAGACTGTCTCATTCATCACATCATTAAAGGTAATCTTCTTGTTGGAATCTTGTGCTCCTCCATTTGCCAACTTTGTACCTGCATAATTATAAAGACAACTAGAGAAACAAGAAAAGTTACATGAGTTAGGATGAGGTTGTGAAAACCCTCTCACATCACTCCACACAACCTCTCCTTTTTTCACTCTTAGGTTGCCACTTAGCACTTCCTTACTCTTCTCAATCTTGTCTCTTATATTCATATGACTTGGAATAAGTGCCTAAATTTTCTTAATGAGGATTAGGGAAAGTAGATGGAAAGATATGTTTTCCCCATTGGTCCATGACATGCTCAGAGCTTTTTCTCTCATCTGGAATCCTATGCTTTCTAAACCAATTGACTCCAAACATAAGTGACAAAAGTCAATGAGAAGTACATCACACCAAACTTTCTCATAGTATCCATCATGTATGAAGGAGACCTTCACACTCTCAATAACCTTACATCTCTCCATGGTATATGTATAGTGCTCCGACACTCGAGGTATTCTCAAGTATTTTACTATCAAAGTAGTGATGTAGTTTGTATAGCACCAGTCATCGAAGACAAGATAAAATCTCAAAGCTCCACAAATATCTACCTTTATTTCAAAAACTTATTTCTCGGGTCATCAATATAAAGCTTCATTTACCCTTTCTACATATATTTGAGTCTCATCTGTCTCTTAAATACACTCTATGTTAGGGTTTTGCCACTATTCAAAGCCCTTTGGTAACTACTCATGTATTTCAACCAAGTTGAAGCAAGCCCTTCAAAGTGTGCAACGATATATGTGGCTTTCTCGACTTCGATCAAATTATGGCTTTGGAAGAACCGATCATATTGTAACTCCCAGTCAAGATAGTCCTCGGAATTGCACTCCCCTTTGAAAGTAGAAAAAGTGATATTGATGGAATTGAGACCCATACCTCGTCCCCTATATTCTCTTTGATTCCCCTACCTCGACAAATATGTATTGGAACGAGGAGTACAAAATATAGTATCCCTGGAAGACATGCTTATAGATCCTTTGTACCTAAAAAATGAGCAAACAAGATTAGTAATAAAAGCTCCTCGCTACCACTCATATTTTCTCACCTTTGATTGCCTTACAAATTGGCTCAGCTAATATCGAAGCTTGTTTAAATCTAGTAGTACACAAGGTGTCAATTAATGCTCTTGGCCGGAATGAATCTTTGTTCGATAGAAGAATGGACGACTCAATTAAACTAATGAACTTGAATCAAGAAAATAAATAATGAAATAAAACTAGAAAAACACAACAAAGAAATTAGCACTAAAGAAAAGAAATTGGACTCAAAGAACTTGATAATATTAGTAGGTTAATCTACTAATTAAAATCAACCTATAATGCAAAAGAATGCTAGAATTAATAAAAAGAAACTAATTTACCTAGATTTGTATCAAGAAAACCATTTGGGAAGAAATTTGGTTGAATTCCATGGAGAAATGGCTCCAAAATTGAACAAAACTTGAAAAATTGCTGAAAATATGTGTTTGGCTGGCTCAAATGACTGGAGCTGCCACTGGAGGAGAGCTAGAGCCATTGGAGAGGCAACTAGATGTAGGAGCTACTGGCTGAGGCACTGGAAATGCGGCTGATATAGATGTTGAGTACTGAACGACTCCTTGGACGCCAAAGACACTTTTGAAAGTGGCTGGACAAAGAAGCCGCTTTATAATGCGGCTCAAGATGCGCTGCTCGGCTAGAGCTGACAAGTCCCATTATGTTCCAGTCAACTCTTGACATGTGGAGACAATCTAGGACCCATTTTTTTGTCACTGATTGTATATATATTTTTTTTCAAATTTCGTAATTCTTTTACACTCTCTTGGACCCGCTTTATTCAATTTTTGAACCAAAACACCTTTTAATAATTTTTAATTGGGGATTTTGACTCAAAAAGTACTTTTTACTTCTTCTTCACCAAAAATACATGAAGAACACCAAGAATACTTTGAATCTTCAAAAATCCATCAACCTTCAATTCTTTTCCAAATCACCCTAAAATTTAGGAGTAACTGCCCCTGACCTAGAGAACAGACCCCTAATGCCTTTTACGCTCAATCGGAACCCAAATCAAAAGAATCACTTTTTTTAAGTTTATGAAGTTCTTCAAACATGTAAGCTTATCAAGAAAACCCAAAAAATTACCCCGCAAGGGCATGGTTGAGTGGTTGGGAGGTGGGTTTCCCATGTGGAAGACAAGGGATCGAATCTAGCCTTCGTCTGCTGCTCAGCCATGAGCTCGACGCATGGGGCTTACCTAATGTAGTTTACATATCTTGTGTTGTTTGCGAGCTATTGCACAGTGAGTAGGTAACCACAAAGTGCTCACAATTGAAGGGCAGAGGCTGTGGCAGAGGTTGTGGGTTTTCCACAAAGAACACCCAAATTTCCAACACCCTTCAAATCAACTTGAAGTCATTTCAAATTTTAGGAGTAGGTTCCTCTCAAGTAAGAGAACAAACCCAATACCTTTTAAGCTCCAAATTACACTAAATCATCAAGATCCAATTTCAAGTGTCACGACCTAAACCCATCGTGAGTGGCACCCATACTACTCACCCGGTGAAAGAACCAATAACCCCGGAAGCATTGAACAACACTTAGGTAGAATCCTGGAAGCATTGAACAACACTTAGGTAGAATACGAAAATTATCTCATAATAGTTTAAGAAGTAGCCAATCCAACAACTTAAAAAATGCAGAAACAAAATACCAAACCGAAATCCCTTAGAACTCGAAAGTCAATGTACCAAAACATACTACGAATGTCAAAAGAGGATGCAACCCCCAAAACTAAAGAAAAGTAACAAGTCCAAACAAAGGACAATGTCCAATGAAGATAGATCTTATGTTAGCTCGGATATGCTGCTCACTCTGAAATCCAAAAATCAGTTGCTGAAGTCACAAGTGAGGTGTCGAAGAATCCGTTGGAATATATGCTGCACTTACAAAAGTAAATGCAGGTGCAGTATCAGGACACAATAAAACACAGTATACTTGTAGGGTCATCAGCTAACCCAAGGTAAAAATATGGACACTTAACCAAAATATAGTACAATTAGCTAACACATACTCCTACATAATACATTCAGCACATAAGTACAAATGGCATTTAAGAGGAAACACCAACAAGTCAAAAAATATCACCAAGTCAAAGATAGTTAATTCAAGTCAAGATAAATAGCTAATATCAAACATAGCAATTGCGGTTTCATTGGTCCACTCAAGGAACCGTCACACCATTACATACCTTATAACCTGTACATACATGCTAAGGGATATATACCCACCCTGTAGCCATGACCTGTAGGGGAAAAGTACCATCCATGTACTAAAACCCTAGACATGAATGTCTGTAATCCTTAATCCAACCATAATATGTGAGAACGTCCCAAATACCGAAACATTCCATAATTAACAGTATAAGGCAGACCAAGTCATAAAGCAAGTAAACAATGCAAGGACCACACTCATAATCATACATTAACCAATCACACTATAAAGTAGTTAATATGTACATATAATACAAGTTGGATAAACTACACCACCATCACCTACCTCGAACCAAGCTTGCATAACTCTAACCCGAAGTTTTACCTTTCTGTGCTCTTTTCGCTTGTTCGTGGTCTAACACATACATACAAATACCATATTAACGAAATGACAGAACATGGTTGGATTTTTAACTCACCCCCAGCCCCCTAAGGTCAGTTCATGATAGTTACCTTATCGGTCTTGGGCTATTTTCCCCATAATTTACCTAAAACTACCAATTTCATGAAGTGTTTAGTGAATTAAGAAAATGCAAGGCCAATTTCATGGTTAATAAACAAAACCCATTAACCTAATGCTTATTTTTACCCCTTGCACCAGCAATCACCCAAAAATCCTCCCTAACCCCCCAAACTCCGTAATTTAAGGATTCTAAGGATTAGTAAGTAATTACAAGTTAAAGAGAATGAAATCCTTACCTTAATAAAGTTAAACAGAGGAAAACTGATGATTTTGGCCCTTTTCTTGTCCTAAAATGAGTTTAGAAAATATAAACTATTTTGGGGGGGAAATCCCATTAAACTGTGATTTCTACCATTATAGTGGTACCAGACCGCTATAGCTGTACCAGTCCGCTATAGTGGTAATGCTATAGCAGTAGCCGACTGCTATAGCGGTGTTGACTGCCCTTGACCACCGCTATAGTGGTAATTTCTCCACTATAGAGGTCACCGCTCACCCAAAATTCCCACTTTTTACAACACACTTTGATCTTGGGACATTCCAAACGATGCCCTTTATGCTAAGGTCAATTCCAGGAGTTGTACTAACCCAAATTCAGTTCTGTAAAATCCTACGGGGTTTTTATCGCCTTAGCTAACTAGGAATTAAAATCATTCCCCCCTAACCGATCTAAATCATTCCCAGATTTCCCAAGACTACCCCTCGCTTCAAAACAGGGCATAACTAGCCTAGCCTAAATTTTGTAACTTCCCAACCAAAAGGAATCTGGACACGAGATTTTAAACGTAGGACTTACACGTAACGACAAAGAGGGTTGTTACAACAGATACCAATTTACCCATCATTCATCCCAAATGATCAAACGAGAATAATTAGGCCCAAATAAGAAATGAGAAGAGTGCTTGTGCTCTCAAACAATTGAGGGTACTTGTCCCGCATGTCCTTCTCGATTTTCCAAGTGGCTTCTTCAACCGGATGATGCTTCCATTGAACATTTACTGAACAAATTTCCTTCATCCTCAACTTACGAATGTTACGATCTAGAATCACTACAGGTTCCTCCTCATAAGCCAAATGCTTATCAAAAAGAACCAAATCCCATTTAATAATTTAGTCCCCATCTCCACAGTACCGTTTCAACATAGAAACATAAAATACTGGATGAACCCCCGACAAACCCGGTGGTAGAGATAACATGTACACAACTGAACCAACTTCTTCAAGAACCTCAAAGGGACCAATATATCGAGGGCTGAGCTTTCCCTTTTTACCAAACCTCATGACTCCCTTCATGGGAGACACCTTGAGTAGCACTTGCTCCCTAGCTTTGAAGTACATGTCCCTTACCTTCGGTTTACATACTCTTTCTTTCAACTTTAGGCAGCCAACATCGTAGTTTGAATAAACTTCACCTTTTCTTGAGCCTCCTTCACTAAGTCGGTGCCCAAAGGTTTGACTTCACCCACCTCAAACCACCCAGTAGGCGACCTGTACTTCCCTCCATAGAGTGCCTCGAATGGGGCCATATCAATGCTAAAGTGATAACTGTTGTTGTATGAAAACTCACACAACGAAAGGAACTAGTCCCAATGACCACCAAAATCAATCACGTAGTCTCTCAAAATATCCTTTAGAGCTTGAATTGTCCACTCTGACTGACCATCAGTTTAAGGATGGAAGGCAGTGCTAAAAGCAAGCTTGGTGCCCAATTCTTCATGCAACCTGTCCCAAAATTTGGAAGTATACTTCGCATCCCTGTCTGAAATGATAAAAAGTGGAACCCCATGAAGTTTGATGATCTCCTTGACATATATTTTTTCCAACTGCTAAGAGTTGTAATCTAGCCAAATTGGCAAAAAATGAGCTGATTTCATCAGTCGATCAATTATCACCCAAATAGGTTCATACTTCCCCAATTTCATGGGAGCCCCCCCCACAAAGTCCATGGCAATATGCTCCTAGTTGCACATAGGTATAGGCATTCTCTGCAGTAAGCCATTAGGCCTTTGATGTTCATACGTTACCTGCTGATAGTTATGATACTTGGAAACGTAATCCACTATGTCCCTCTTCATCCCTGGCCACCAATAAAGTTGTCTCAACTCGCAGTAGATCTTGGTCATGCCCGGATGAATAGAATAACGCGAGCCATATTCCTCTGATAGTATATCACTGATCAAGTCACCCACCCGAGGAACATATAGCCTTTCCTTAAACCAAAATACCCCTCCAGCATCGAGAGTGGCATCTGCCCCCTCCTTACTCACTACCTTGTTGCAAAATGCATTCAACTTCTTATCCTAGGATTGTTTGGCCTTAAACTGTGCCACAAATGCTGATTTTACCTCCACACTAGCCAACATCCTACCTTTGTTCGAAACCTCAAACTACATGCTAAAAGATACAAGAGTCTGAAACTCTCTAGTTACTAATCTCCTGGACACTTTCAAGAATGACAAGCTACCCATACTTATGGCCATTTGGCTCAATAGGTTGGCCACCAGATTGTCCTTTCCCGGATGATACTGAATAGTCACATCATAGTCCTTTAACAATTCCATCCATCGTCTCTGCCTTAAGTTCAAATTCCTTTGGGTAAACACATGTTGCAGACTACGATGGTCCGTGAAGACCTCACCCTTGAACCATAAAGATAGTGTCTTCAAATCTTCAAAGCAAAAACTACCGCTGCCAACTCTAAATCATGGGTTGGGTAATTCCTCTCATGAGGCTTCAACTACCTCGAAGCATATGTAATCACGTTTTTATCCTGCATCAACACAACACCCAAACCCAAAAGTGAAGCATCACAAAACACAATGAAATCCTTACCTTCAACCGGCAGCGAAATAATAGGTGTTGTAGTCAAGAGTGTCTTGAGCTTTTGAAAGCTCTCCTTACACTAGTTTGACCAAACAAACAACACGTCCTTTTGATTCAACCTTGTCAAGTGAGTTACAATAGCTGCAAAGTTCTTGAAAAACCTATGGTAATAACTGGCAAGACCCATAAAACTTCTCATCTAGGTCACTGAACTAGGTCGAATCCAACTCTTAATTGCTTCAATTCTTTAACGGTCCACCATCACTCCCTTCTCCGAAACCATGTTCCCCAAGAAGGCAATCGAAGACAAAAAAAATTCATATTTGGAGAACTTAGGAAACAACTGCCTTCCCCTAAGAATTCCCAAAACTATACGAAGATGGCCTACATGCTCTTCCTTATTTTGGAGTACACAAGAATATCATCAATAAATACAATTACGAAAGAATCCAGAAAGGATTTAAAGATGTCATTCATCAAACTCATGAAAGCTGTAGGTGCATTAGTTAATCTAAAAGACATTACTAGAAACTCGTAATAACCATACCGAGTTCTAAAAGTTGTCCTTGGAATATCCTCTGGTATAATTTTTAACTGATGATAACCTGACTGCAAATCAATCTTTGAGAAAACTAT
The DNA here is from genome assembly GCA_031232105.1 of Capsicum rhomboideum. NCBI lineage: Eukaryota > Viridiplantae > Streptophyta > Magnoliopsida > Solanales > Solanaceae > Capsicum > Capsicum rhomboideum. Next base: position 120,238,987 of record CP124714.1, read on the forward strand.
TGCACCCTGTAGCTGATCAAACAAGCCATCTATGCGAGGTAAAGGATATTTATTTCGGATGGTGACCTTATTCAACTTTCTGTAATCGATACACATCCTCACACTACCATCTTTCTTCTTAATAAAATGAATCAGAGCACCCCAAGGTGAAGCACTTAGACGAATAAAACCCTTGTCAAGCAGTTCCTGCAACTGAGTTTTGAGTTCCCTCAACTCTGCAGGAGCCATTCGATAAGGTGGAATAGATATAGGGCGAGTTCTCGGTTCTAAGTCAATATCCCTATGCGATGGCATGCCTGGTAAATCTGAAGGGAACACATACTGGAACTCAGAAACTACCAGAACTGACTCAATAGAAGGGGACCCTACACCCATATCCCAAAAATGAGCTAGAAATGTTAAACACCCCTTCCCCACTAGCCTCTTAGCCCAGACGCATGATATAATCCTTACCGGTTTGGCCTTATACACTCCCTCCCACTCTAGTTCCTTCATCCCAGGCATAGCTAGAGTCACTATTTTGGCATTACAATTTAAAACATCATGATATGGAGATAACTAGGTCATACCCAAGATTATATCAAAGTACAACATATCCAAGATAATTAAGTCTACCCAAGTCTAAAAACCCACAAGTAAAATAGGACAAGATCGATAAACGTGGGTAACTACCACAAACTTCCTAACTAGTGTCAACACATGCACAGGATGGTCAAGAATATCACTAACCAGACTCAGACCCATAGTAAACTGAACAGACATATAAGAATAAGTGGACCCCAGATCAAATAGGACAGAAGCCATCCAATCATAGACAAAAATAGTACCTGTGATCACTGCGTCAGAAGCCTCGGTATCAATCTTTCTCGAAAATGCATAACAAAAGGTCCGATCATCAATATGAGATAACACTATACCCGACTGCGCTCCTGCGCCACCGTTATCTCGACCACCTGCATGATTTACCCGTACACTCTATGGACAACCCCTACCGTTACCCCCTCCTCGACCTGCTAGAGCCACTACCCGAGCTTGCTACTGAGTCGGGCCATTCGCATGTCTCACCGGACACTCCCTCTTAAAATGACCAACAACACCATAATGAAAACACCCATGCTCCAGAGAAGGCCAAATGGTAGAAAAATAAGAAGCCCCATGGCCCTTAACAACCTGAGTATGAGAAGGTCCTTTAGCCGGTACCACAATAGAAGATGGCATAGTTGACTAAATAGGGCGAGCTGAAAAGGCCTACTGGTCCTTAGAATAGGATCTACTGAAATTCCCAATATTTCGAGACTTATTGGCTAACATCTTAGCTTGTCCGGCCTGTGCCACACCTTTCAACTTCTTCACATAGTCTGACACATCATTAAACCCCTTCCCAGCAGAAGTCATCTGCATAGTCAAAACCTGAAGATCATAGTTCAAGCCCTTAACAAAGAGATGAATCCTCTCTTCCTCAGTAGTCAACAACGGAGTAGTATAGCGAGATAAAGCGTGAAACTTCACTTCATAGCTGTAATAGTCATATCACCCTATTCTAAAGACAAAAACTCATCCTTCTTATAATCACGGAGGGCACGAGGTACATACTTATCCAAAAATAGAGCATGAAACTGCTCCAAAGTCAAAAGAGGAAAAACAGGTGATCGACATTCAACATATGTCCTCCACCACTACTTAGCAACCTTCTCCAGTAAAAAAGTCACAAACTCAACCCCATGTTGCTTCACAATATCCATCTTGTGCAACCTCTAATAAAAATCAATAATACACTCAAAAGCATCCTTAGAGTTTATACCCTGAAACGTAGGAGGTTTCATCTTCAAAAGCTTAGTCAGCAGATCAAGTTCAGTACCAGTCATCATAAAACCCAAAATTGGGTGAGAAAAAGCATTTATGCCCGAAGTCTCATCCATCCTAGGAGCCATAACAGCAGTAGGGTGAACAACTGGAGCCTGGTAAGCTGAAACAGTAGGGGTGGCTCCAGTCCCAGCCAACCCACTCAGAAAATCTAACACTTGCTGAATAACCTCAGCAGACATGGGAGGTAGAGCTGCAACCCCAACTGGTGTCGCTACCTCGGGCTCCATCTCCTACTCCTCTGTGGCTTCCCTTTCTTTAAAATGATCCTGAGGTGGGTAAGGGGATGTTTCCCTCTTATTAACCTGAACAACAACTATGTGAGCTCCACCCCTAGTGGGTGTAGCTCGTCCCCGTCCCCTTCTTTCTCACCCCCTCACTCGTCCCCTCTCCCTCACGGCTAGCTCCTCAGATGGAGTAGTCGGTGCGGGAGCTGTTGCTCGGGTTCCATTAGACCTAGTATTCACCATCTATGGACAAAAGAGTGAAGAGATCAAATACCAATTTGGATCACCAGATACCAATTGGAATCAAGTCATAGCACGAAAGAAGAAAGAAAGACAAACTTCCTAAAGCCCAATAGCCTCTTGAATAAAAGTACAGGTGTCTTCGTACCGTTCTGTGAGACTCTACTGGGCCCCATTTTGGTACAACAAGATCGATGAAACCTAGGCACTAATACCAAGTTTGTCACAACCCAAACCCATTGTGAGTGGCACCCACGCAACTCATAACCCTAGAAACATTGAACAACACTTAGGTAGAATACAAAAACTATCCCACAAATAGTTTAATAAGTAGCCAATCCAACAACTTAAGAAATGCAGAAACAAATACCAAACGAAAATCCCCTTGAACCCGAAAGTCGATGTACCAAAACATACTACGAATGCCAAAAGGTGATGAAACCCCCAAAACTAAAGGAAAGTAACAAGTCCAAACAAAGGACAATGTGAAAGGAAGATAGATCTCATGGTAGCTCGGATATGCTGCTCACCCTAAAATCCAAAATCCAGCTGCTGAAGTCACAAATGAGCTCTCGAAGAATACGCTGGAATATATGTTGCACTCACAGAAGTAAATGCAGGTGTAGTATCAGTACACAATAAAACACAGTGTACTGGTAGGGTCATCAGCGAACCCAAGGTGAAAATACGGACACTTAACAAAAATATAGTATAACTAGCTAACACATGCTCCCACGTAATATATTCAACTCATAAGTACAAATGGAATTTACGAGGCAACACCAACAAGTCAACAAATATCACCAAGTCAAAGATAGTCAATTCAAGTCAAGATAAATAGCTAATATCAAACATAGCAATTACAGTTTCCCCAGTCCTCTCAAGGAACCATCACACCATTACATACCTAATAACCTGTACATATATGCTAAGGGCTATATACCCACCCTATAGCCATGACCTGCAGGGGACAGTTACCGTCTATGTACTAAAACCCCAGACATGAATGTCTGTAATCCTTAATCCAACCATAACCTGTGAGAACATACCAAACACCAAAACATTCCATAATTCACAATATAAGGCAGGCCAAGTCATAAAGCAGGTAAATAATGCATGGACACACCCATAAGCATACATTAACTAATCACACTACAAAGTAGTTAATATGCATATATAATAAAAGTTGGATTAATTACACCACCATCACCTAACTAAAATCAAGCTTGCACAACTCGAAGCTGGAGTTTTGCCTTTTCGTGCCCTTTTTGCTTGTTCGTGGTCTTAAACATACATACAAATACCATATTAACGAAATGACTGAACATGGTGGGATTTATAACACACCTCCCATACCCCTAAGGTCAGTTCATGATCGTTATCTTATTGGGGCTATTGTCCCCGTAATTCACCTAAAACTACCAATTTCATGAAGTGTTTAGTGAATTAACGGAATGCAAGGCCAATTTCATGGTTAATAAACAAAACACATTAACCTAATGATTATTTTCACCCCTTGCACCAGCAATCATCCAAAAATCTGACCTAAAACCCTCCCCGAACTTTGTAATTTAATGATTCTAATAATTAGTAAGTAATTACAAGTTAAAGGGAATGAAATCCTTACCTTAACGAAGTTAAACGGAGGAAAAATAATGATTTTTGCCCTAAATCTCCCTTTTCTTGTCTCAAAACGAGTTTAGAAAATATAAACTATTTTGAGGAAAAATCCCATTAAACTGCAGTTTCTACCGCTATAGCGGTAGCCGACCGCCCTTGACCACCGCTATAGTGGTAATTTCTCCACTATAGCAGTCACCGCTATAGCAGTGTACCAACTGCTATAGCGGTGTCGACGAGATAGTAAGTCCGTCTTCCCCCAAAATTTCCACGTTTTACAATACACTTTGGTCCTAGGACATTTCAAACGATGTCCCTTACGCTAAGGTCAATTCTGGGAGTTCTACTAACCCAAATTCAGTTTCGTAAAATTCTACGGGTTTTTTTATCGCCTTAGATTACTAGGAATTAACACCATTCCCGCTGAACCATTATAAATTATTCCCAGATTTTCCTAGACTACCCCTCGCTCCAAAACAAGGCAAAACTAGCCTAGCCTGAATTTTTTAACTTCCAAACCAAAAGGGATTTAGACACGAGATTTTAAACTTAGAACTTACACGTAACGACGAAGAGGATCGTTACATCAAGTTTTCAAAGTTTCAATCTAGATAATGATGGATTCTTCTTTCCAACCCTAAATAACTTGAAATCCTAGATTCAGATGCAAAAACTACTAGAGAATACAAATCTAGTGTCAAAAACAACAACAAAAACATAGATCAGAGCAGATTTTCAAATTTTTGACTTTTTTTAGACTTTCAAAATTAATACCACAACCCAAGATAGATTCATGAAAACAAATCTCAACTCGGCTCTGATAGCAATTTGATGCAATATTGAAACAAGAAACAAAATCCTAACTAAAAATAAGAAAATAAAGATAGGAGGTTGACACAATCAAGGAATTAATTGGCAACAATAGCTATATTAAGGCTAAAACATCAAATTAAGAAACCTATAAAAGCACCAAATCAAGGATAGATAGATAGACACAAGTAAAGAAAACCATAAGCCATTGAAGAGTATATTAAATCCTAAAACCTCAAAAGGTTAATTCGCAACAAGCTCCTAACTATTACGAAGACCAACAAGGAAAATCGATTCACCTTGCAACCCCCATTTCTAAATAAATTTCAAAAGAAGCTTCACCAAGCTGTCAACTCTCAACAATGAGAATAATTTCAGCATTCATCAAAAACTAACTAATAAAATAAACTAAGACAACTAATTATAGTTTTTAACTTTACAAGCATAGCCCAAAAGTGGATTTTGCATAGATAGATAAAATACACCCAAACAAGCTATCTTACATAGCTTGATCATTTCCATATGTGGATCTTCACTCTCTTCCATCCAAGCTATCTTCCATATATTTAATATCCGCACACATGGGTCTTCAATAATCTTCAAGGACTCCATTGTCTCAGTCAAAGAGTGTATAGCTTAGAGAAGTGCACTTAAAACTCCTTGAGATAGATTTTGGTTTACTTTTCTTAGACTTAGGTTGAGTAGTAACTTATTGCATAAAGTTAACCATATTACAATATAAATACATGTACATTGATACCCATATTACAATATAATAGTCTAGGTCAACTTTGGGTCAAAAGTTAACCCTCGATACTCAATGACAAAATTGAAATTTTCTTTCAAAATCAACTTACCCATAAGACAAGGAATTCAAATCTAAAATTTTGTCAAAATGGAGTTCAAATCGAACCTCAAATATCCAAAATATACTTCCTTAATTTCAGAAGAAAATTTCCTAAATTACATTTTCCATATGCGGTAAATTGATGAAATAACAGATAAATCATTGGGAAATTACAAAAAATGAGGTTAAAAACTTATCCTGTGAAGAATCCTAGAAAGTTCTCCAAAAATCTCCCCATGTCGAGCTTAAAATCTCCAAAAATTGAATTATGAAACTTAAGTTTGAAAATGGGATTTAAATTCTTCGCATGTACCGTTATTCTTCGTGAATGTGACTTCATGTTATGAACATGACCTTACTTGACTAGGATGACTTGCAATCGCGGGAGCCCCATTACAATTGTGAGGAGACATAAATTTGACTTAGAACCTTTCCCTTTGTGAGACCTTCCCTACTAACGTGAAGGTCAAGTCTCTCCCTTCTGTGTGAACGCAAAGAACGAGACTTGGCACTAGAAGCAAGTAATATCAAAATCATTCAAAATCATCCAAAATCTCAAAAGGGACCTTTGGAACTCTTTCTGGACCTCTGAACACAAATCAATAGTGCCAATCAATCATAAAATACAAAACAGATAATTTCGAGGCCCTCTTAATAAAATGCTTACTGTGGCTAACTCTAAGCTTATGAAAAGCTAAAATCCAACTAAAGGTCCAAGACACTCCTGAAAGCTTTGAGAACCTCAACGAGCCTCCATCTAGGACATAAATCACCCTCAAGAGCTAGTGTAACCATGAAAATCCATATTTGACCTTGTCAACCCCAAATATTGACTTTGGTCAAACCATCCAAGTTTCAATTTCCAACTAAAATTTATTCTAAAAATGCATCCAACCACATCAAAAATCATGTTATTCATCCACACAAGTCATGAACATCTAATCACAATTGCAGGGAGGGTCAAATAAGTAAAAAATATAAAATGACCTTGAGGGTCATTACTGTACTCGTATGAAAGCATTTCAAAATAGTATCGAGTATCTAAGTTCTTATTAAATAGTACGCCTTTATTTGGATGATGGTAATTATATCTCAAGTAATATTAAAACATGTCTACTAACAATCAATATTTTGGTATCATATCAAGTAAAAGACTTGTCCTACATGCAATTTCAAATTATTCGATAACACATGTTATTTTTAAAATCATGTATAAACTATGCAGATTATGAAAATACAAATTGCGGTAAGGTTACTACTCATCTCTCAATGCCAATTACCAACGTTCGACTCTCTATCGATTCAAACTTTTCAACCGTGCGTGAATCTGTAAATCAATATAAGTTTCTTTATTACCATCCAGTAATTTCATAATCCAATAAATTTAAGAGATAACCAATCAGGATTCAAATTATTCATTCTCGGTTTGCTCAAAGTATCAATTTTAAGCTACTAATAGATTTGCTAAAATTATTTTTCTATAACTTCCTTTATTCTCAATTCAAGAGTCATTTCTACTAATTTGTTTCATTTGAAAAATCTATATTCAAGGTTGCCCACTACACTTAAATGGTATTTTACTATTAATATCTTAATTTAACTCAAACTTGTCAAAGATTATATGTAATAGTATTCTAGTTTAAACAGAAAAAAATAAAATTTACAATGCTTTATGTTCCTTTACAGAGCTTGTTGCCTCTAATATTCTCTTTTAACTTATTATAGGTATTTAATTTCTTGTACCCAATATAATCCCATGAACAGTGTAATAAAATGAAACTCTACCAAGAAATTCAAAGTTGAGATCAAATACTACCTAAAATACTCAGCAAATGCTTATGATGTCTCTGTTGTTGTTAGAATGAATTCCACGACATCTTAGGAATTTCCTTTTTTTTTTTTTTTTGTCTTCTTTTAACTCTTGTTTGTTGTTGCTGATAAAGTAAAGCACTCGCCCCCCGCCCCCCCCCCCCCCCTCGTCCATATCCCTTTGATGCTTATTCATATATTCTAATGTGCTTTTGCCTGCGTTTGCCCCTTTTTTTCTTTTTCTTACTTATATATTCATTATTTAATATGTAGTATTATATTGTGCTTATTATTATGTATTATATTATTTTATTTGTTAAAATAAATTCGATATGGATATTTAAGATTAAATATTATGATTGATTAGCTTGTATTGGGAGATATTACAAACTCAAATATGATCGATAAATAGAGATGTAACATCATCTTTATCTTGTCAAAAGTATACATTTTTATTTATGGCTCTAATCGACAATGTATAAAATTGATGTGTATATTCTGCAATATAATATTTTAGACATAATGGATGAGTCATATATAGCAAACTCATATCTTTCGAAGAGAAGATAGCAATATTTTTTTTACTATTATAGGACATAATGAGCATTACGTTGTTATCAAGATAATATTTCAACATCTTTTGCAAATAGTTTACAAGTATTTTCATGAGGTTCTTGATGCAATGATGTAATTTTCAAAAAAGATAATAGCATCGATAACATTTGATTCAAATATTAATATTTCTGGTTCTGATGACGGGTGATGAAGAATTTTTACGGTATTATTATTAAACTATTGTTATAGAATTTTAGAAGAAATATTTTTTTATTATATTGACATAAATTTATGGCAAGAAGAAATAGGTACTAGATGGTACATTAGTACATGCCGTTGTTTCCTCTAATCAATAAATTATTTATTAAGGAAGAGGTAAAGGTAAATACTATTAGAATGTTTTTGCAATATGCGATTTCAATATAGTCTTCACTTATGTTTATGTTGGATGAGAAGAGGTAGCACATGATGCACATGTTCTAACATAAATTATGTCCAATCTTGATAATGATTTTTCATTTCTTGTGACAATCCAACCCGTCATGAGTGGCACTCACACTAACCCTCCAATGGGAGAACCATCTAACTAAAAATCAAAAGCATTCACATCACAAATTTTTAAAAAGAACAAACATGATTCATAAGTAAAAGTTAGAACCTTAACATCCAATAATAGTGCGAAAAATAACATCGTCATAACAAACCCTAGAAACTAAAAATCATCATACCAAAATTCTAATTAAACAACTCTACTGGTGCAATCTAAAAAATAAAATAATAAAATAAAGAGTCAATGTCCGAACTAAGGAAAAGACCAAGTCTGAATGATCCATGGCAGCCCCAGAAAATGAATGCTCACCCTTGGATTAGGAACGTATTGCGTCACCTACAAATAAGGTCTCATGGAAGCTACTGGAATATGTCCTTCACTAAACAAAAGAAGAGCACAAGGTAGTATCAGTATAAAACCACTATATACTGAAAGGTATCATAGGCCGACTCAACTTAACCAATATGAAAACTTAAACCAAATATTTGTAAGCAAATAGCAAGCATGTCAATTAAATCATGTAATACAAACCAACTACAACATGCCTATTAATATCAATCAAGCCAATTGTCACGACCCAAATTCCAACGGGGCGGACTGACACCCGAAGCCGATAAGGCCCAAGAGAACCAATCTTTACTCATGTCCATTCATATGCATGCCATAAGAAACATCACCATCACGTAAGGACATAAAATACTAATAGCGAAAATTATGGAACATGTGATACATACATACGTGAAACTTGGCCGTTAGGGCCATCAAGTCAAAATGGACATACATCTCTTACATTCATATACCCACATATGTCTACAAAAGCCTCTAACAGATGCACATACATAACCATCCTAAAGTCGGGACAAGTCCCCGCTTTATACAACATTTACAATACCAAAATCAATGTACAATTGTGACTCGGAAAGCCCCGAACCAACTGGAGCTCACCAATGATCAGTAGATGACCCGTAGCTTACTGTGGAGGTCTACTAGTACCTGTTCCTGCAGCAAGTAAGGTAAGTCCCACAAGGGACGTCAGTACGAAGAATGTACTGAGTATGTAAGGCCATAAGAAACTATATGATACATAAATACTTCAATGGAATCATATATAAGTGCATAACCAATATGGATAAGTCACCATTCTATATGTATGAAAATATGTACATTACGTGGATTACATTCTTTACTTTTACTCTCATTCATTCGTTCATCCCTCACTTCTTCATTCACTACTCATCCTTCCATTCTTACAATGCCCGGGCCCCAAGCTGATCAGTGGGTAATCAACAGTTTTTGGGATCGACCCATGCTAGGCTTTTGTTTTGCCCCTGGGATACCACCCGTAGTAGCGGGATTGACCCATGCTAGGTGTTATTTTCACCCCTGGGATACCACCCGAGATATTGGGATTGACCCATGCTAGGTATTTTAACCCCTGGGATACCACCCAAGAATAGAGACTTCATTACCTCACTTCTTAGTCTTTGAAATAGTTCATTCGATGATCAAGTCATTATTGGAAATTTGGAACCATGTCCACAATTAGGTGACACATGAATAACAATAGATCAAGAATTAGGTATATATGATTAACAATAGATGATAACCTGAAATGAGATACCTTAGAACATTTCAGAAATGAGTAAGTACAATAATAAGGTGAATAGTAAATGCTGCAGAAGGATACGGAAAGAGTAACCTTACATACCTTCACTTCCAAGTATGAATACACAAGCCTATATATGAACACAATAGTCCAGCTCCTTCCTTATGTTTCACTCTACAATACAAGTACATAACGGAGCTTACGTCAACAACTAGTTACCGTACAAGCGTACAAAACGACAATGAGCTATATGACTGCCATATAAGGTCATTTTACCCTTTATAATACAATACAATGCATTATCATACCAAAAACACCATAACATTCACACATTGACCAAAAATATCATATTCTAATAGCATTTCACACCACGTTTACCCTTTACGCTTCCTCATTATCTTTCCGTCACATTTGCTCCATCAAATTGCCTCATAACAACATATGAACAACAATACATAATTAATATAATCCAAAATTCTTCCATACGACCCCTTAAAGTCATTAAAAAGGTATCATAAGTTGATAATTACATCAAAAAAGGGTATAGGGGCCTTCGGTGATCAAAGAGAGACAAAACCATACGAAATGACTTTCTGGGGTGACCTGCGAAGACACCTACGCATGCAGGTGGATGAGGTACGCCCGCAGGTGACCTTTGGCAGTGGCCAGAGGCACCTGCGAAGTCACCTGCGCCCGCAGGTGCTTCGTCTGCGAGGGCAGGTGCCCGTTTCGGCCAAAAAGGGTCTCTTTTGGGTCCTTTTTTGTAATAAATGGTCCATGATCATAACTAACCTTATATTAACATATTTTAGATCATCTTAGATGCCAACGAACATCCATGGTTTCACAACGCACATAAACATCACCAAAACCACACTTTTCCTTCAATACACCACCAAATCCATGCACAATTTTTGCAATAACAATTCCAAACATTATGTACAAGGATAAAACAAGTTAAGGCTATAATCACATCTCACATGTCAATATTGAATCCATCAAGTTCACTTCCTTCAAGACCACAAGTCCATTTTCAAGTTTACAAGGCAAAACCCTTTACCGATTAAGCAAAAGTACACTGTTTTACACATAGTGACTGTCCAACACTGTGCCAACATAACCAACATAATTTATACATCATATTAAGCGTATAATATAGTAAACCATGAGAATAAATACTTACCAAAGCTTGCAAGATGATGATCTTGGCCAAAGAGACTAGTTGCTTAGGGTTTGTGTGAGAGAGAAATGTTGGAGAAAATTCTAGAAATGGCATGTGTATTCTCCATCTTTGGGCTTCAATTGGGCCCAATGGCACAAGAATTATTTAAGCCCAACCAAGTAATGTATAATTCATCAACCCTCTCATGTTCAAATAATTCCATGAATGTTACGGGAATTAACTAGGTTCGGAAACATATGGGGTGTTCACCAATAGAGTAAAAAAAGACCCCAGTTATGCATATTAATACTCATTCAGTGCCAACAAACAAGAATAACTTACAACCAAATCAATTTGCCATTTACATCATACAAATATGATTATCTCAACAAACCTCAGGAACACAGTTCACACCAAGTACTAATAAATGATATTAAGTCAATGAACCAGTCTACACAAGGAAACCAAGGTAATATCAACATAAATAATTCACACAAGGAACCAAAAAGTAATATATATATGCTATGGGACTTATGGTTTTCCACTAGCCAGGACCTGCAGGGTACGAGCTCAGTTCATATACCAATCATACTAGACAACTAGGTATCTTGCCACCCTTATTCCAAAACAGTGTTATTTCCACATCTCCACCACCCTTATACCATATGAATCCACCAATTCAATCAAAATCCATACATTTAGCATCCATCAATTCACAATAATAACCATGTACTATTCACTGGTATAAATTCTATAGTAAGTCCATTATTAACCAACACTCGTATTATATAATCAATTATTTAGTATCATTTAGAAGTATGACTTGAAAGCATGAAAACAAATAATCAGGTAATGAGCACGTATACAATCAAGATGAGTCTAAACTCCAATTCAACTATAACCTATGTCAAATCAAACCTCAAAATGCCCTAATTCATTGAGCTTTGTTGTTTTAGCAGCCTCAACTTGACCTTGGTCTAAAAAATAAATAAAGCATAATTCAACTATATATTCATCAATCCTAGGCATTATAAGCCTAGATTTATTGTTTTTAACCCATGCTCATGGATAATTTCACCAATCCAGGGTTTTCTACCCTTCATTCAACTCAATTTCCCCATAAATTGAGATTGATAGGTCTAATTCTAGTCTAGAAGACATAATTTAGCAATCGTAAGTCTAATTCAAGGAAATTTAACCCATTCATTCCACCTTGCACCAGATAATTCTACCTAGATCAATTTCACTATCTCCACCATGAACATAATCTAGTGATTCTAAGGGTTAAAGGAGTAAAATCACGTTAGATTGGTGAAATAACTTACCTTGATGGTAGAATTCAGTTTGGAACAGTAGAAATTTTACCTTTTTTGCCCTAGGTTGACTCTTGGAATATTTGGAATGAAAAATATGCTTAAACTCAAAGAAAACTGATATTTTTTCATCGATTCCACCGTAGAAGCCCGCTTCCCGCTGAAGTGGCATCGCTACAACAGAAATTGCCTGCTGTAGCGACCTGACCAACCTAGGACTTCCGCTGCAGTGGTCCATATCCTGCCGTAGCGAGATCACTGAAGTGACACTCTTACCCATTGTAACGGCACTAAGGCAGTAACTTGAACTAATTCCCGGGTCTGATCCATCTCACAATGCACTCCCCAGAATTTGATATTATGAATAAACGCCTTTATGTCAAATGCCATAATCAAAGTTCTACTAACCTAATTTCCGTTCTGAAAGTTTCTATGAATTACTAAACCTTTTGGCCAACATAATATCATCTTAAATCTATGAAATTCTTCACCACCAATCACCAGAATTATCTGAACGATCCAACACCCAAAATTCATTTGAATCTAACCTAGCTTAAAATTTTAAGATTTTCATCCAGAAAAAACTTAATTTGAATTTTTGTATTCTAATCAACATCATAACAATGGAAATAGTCGTTATATTAGATACCAAGTTACCCACTGTTTATCCCCGAATGATAATAATGAGGAAACAGATTAAATCTAGCAAGGGAAATACCTGAATCATCAAACAAATATGGGTACTTGCTACGTATATTTTCTCCAGTCTTCCAAGTGACCTTCTCAATAGGACAGTTCTTCCACTGGACTTTCACAGACGTGATCTCTTTCGTTTTCAAGTTCCAAATATCCCGATTAAGTATAGCAATTGATTCCTCCTCGTAGGAGAGATTCTTATCTAGTAACACTAAGTTCTACTGAATAATATAATTGTCATCTCCATTGTATTTCTTGAGCATAGAAACATGAAACACTGGATGAACTCATACCAAACTCAAAGGCAAATCAAGACTATAGGCTACTGGACCCACTTCCTTAAGAACCTCAAACAGACCAATGTACCTGGGGATAAGCTTACCCTACTTGCCAAACTGCATCACTCCCTTTATAGGTGAAACCTTAAGTAATACATTTTTACCTTTCTTGAAGAACATGTTCCTCACTTTTGCATACTTTTTTGTCGACTTTGAGCTGCTAATAACTTCCCTTGAATGAACCTCACCTTTTTTTGTGACTCCCTTAACAAATCAGTGCCTAAAGAGTTCACATCACCCACCTCAAACCAACTTATAGGAGATCTACATATCCTCCCATATAAAGCCTTAAATGGAGTCATGTGGATACATGAGTGATAACTATTATTGTACAAAAATTCGCACAACGATATAAACTGATCCAATGACCCCCAAAGTTAGCCACACATGCTCAAAGCATGTCCTCCAACACCTAAATCATCCTCTCAGACTACCCATCAGTCTGAGAATGGAGACAACACTAAAATCTAACTTAGTGCCCAACTCCTCATGCAACTTGTGCCAAAATTTAAAACCGTATACCTCTATCAGATAGGATGGAGACTGGAACTCCATGCAACTATAAGACATCATTAGCATAAATTTTGGCAAACTTTTATGCACTATACATCGTCTTGATAGGAATTAAATGTACTAACTTGGATAGCCTATCAATAATAACCCAAATAAAGTCATACTGCCCCATGGTCTTAGGAAGACCTACCATAAAGTCCATAGAAATCCTATCCCATTTCCACTCAGGAATGGGCATTCTCTGAAGTAGACTTGTAGGCTTCTGATGTTTATACTTTACCTATTGAAAATTTGTACACTTTGCCATATAATCCACCATATCTTTCTTTATTCGGGGCCACCAATAAAGCTGCCTTAAGTCATGATACATCTTGGTTACACCAGGATGTATAGAATACCTCAAACTATATGCTTCTGCTAGTAAAGTAGGAATTATATCATCAACATGGGGCACGCACACATGCTCCTTCACTCTCAAAATACCACTAGCATCAAGAGTGGCCTCTCGGGCCTCACCACTCACCACTTTATTCTGAAGCTTATTCAACTTCACGCCTTCAAACTGTCTGACCTTGATTTGATCAAGGAATATCGACCTTGCTTTAGCACTAGCCATCACTCCTCCTCTGTCTGGCACCCCAAACTACATAAACTGCTTTGCTAGATTTTAAAACTCTCTAGCTAAAGAATGCTCTGTAATATTCAATTAAGCCAAGCTTCCCATATTTACAGATTTTCTACTCAATGCATCTGCCACTACATTGGCCTTTCCCAAATGGTATTGGATGGTGACATCATAATCTTTTAACAACTCCATCCTTTTCCTCTTTATCATAGTCAAGTCTTTCTGATTAAACACATGCTGCAAGCTGTATTGATCCGTGAACACCTTACACTTTACCCCATATAAGTAGTGCCTCTATATTTTAATGTTGCCAGCTCCAAGTCATGAGTCAAATAGTTTCTCTCATGAAATTTCAATTGCCATGAAGCATAGGAAATAATACTCTTATCATGTATCAACACAGCACCCAAACCAAAACGTAAAACATCACAAAATACTATAAAATCTTTACCTTCAACGAGTAAGGCAAGAGACTTGAGATTTTGGAAGCTCTATTTACACTTATCAAACCAAACAAAAGGCACCTACTTCTGATTCAACCTCTTCAAATAAGTAGCAATCAAAGCAAAGACTTTAATAAATTTGCTATAGTAGTTAACCAAACCCAGAAAGCAATGAACTTCAGTCACCTTAGTAGGCCTAGCCCAATTTTTAATCGCCTCGATCTTTTAAGGATCTAACATCACCCCTTTATCAGAAACAACATGCCCCAAGAAGGACATAGAAGACATCTAGAATTCACAATTGGAAAATTATGCATAAAGTTTCTTCTCCTTCAACACATCCAAAATAATATGCATATGAATTGTATGATCTTACTTACTCTTATAGTACACCAAATATCATTAATAAGCACTATAACAAGAGAATCCAGTAAGGACTAGAAAACACGATTCATCAAACTTATAAAGGTTGTGGTGCCTTAGTCAACCCAAGTGACATCAGCAAGAACTCATAATTCATATAATGAGTCCGAAAGGTTGTCTTAGAAATATCTTCAGGTCAGATTTTTAACTGATGGTACCCAGACCTTAGGTTTATATTAGAGAATATCAAAGCACCCTACAACAGATCAAACAAGCCATCTATCCTGGGCAATGGGTACTTATTGTGGATGGTAACCTTATTCAGTTGCCGATAATCTATGCACATTCGAAGAAAACTATCTTTCTTCTTAACAAATAAAATTAGAGCACCCCACAGTGAAGCACTATGATGAATAAAACCTTTATCAAGTAAATCCTATAATTAGGACTTAAACTCTCTTAACTTGGCCAAAGCCTTCCTATACGGAGGAATAGAAATAGGATGAGTGCGCAACTCTAAGTCAATACAGAAATCAATATCCCGATCCAGAGGCATACCAGGTAAATCAGTAGGGAAAACTTCCTGAAACTCACACACTATAGGAACTGACTCAAAACATGAGACTTTAGCATTAGTGTCCCAAAGATAAGCTTAGAAAGCTGAACACCCCCTTCCTACTAACTTCTTGGCACAAATAAAAGAAATGAGTTTCATGGGAGCAGGTTTATAGTCATCATCCCACTATAACCTATCCATCCCTAGAATAGTTAAAGTCACAGTCTTAGCATTACAATTTAAAATGGTATGATGAGGAGAAAACCAAGTCATACTAAGAATAATATCAAAGTCTAGCATACCCAATATCACCAAGTTAACCCAAGTCAGAAAACCCATAAACACTACTGCACAAGCACAATAAACTTGGGTTACTATAACAGAATCCCCAACTGCAGTAGACACATGAACAGGTGCATCAAGTATGTCACAGACCAAATTTAATCCCAAAGCAAATCTAATAGATATATATGAAAAAGTAGAGCCTAGATCCATTAAAATTGAAGCCATGTGGTCACAGACAAGAATGGTACCTGTGATAATCGCATTTGATGCATCAGCCTCAGATTTTACTGGGAAGGCATAACAGTATGCCCTATCATCAATTTGAGCAACTTTCTTAGCTGGTTGTGCACCATCTCTATTGGTATTTCCACCTCCCTGATTACCACCTTAACCTACCTAATAACCACCATGCCCAACCTATGGATGATCCCTAGTATTTTTTTTTGCCCCCTCTAGCAGCTAGAGCTAAGGCTCTAGACTATTGTTGTTGACTCTGGAAGCCTAACTATCTGACACTAGGACAATTCCTTTTTAAGTGTACAATTCCACCACAAGTATATCATGAGTGTTCTAAGGAAGGTCGATGAGCAGAAGAGTAAGAAGCCACTTGACTACCTATACCTGAAGACTACTGAATGGTCTCTAATAGACCTCCTATCAAAATAGGTAAGGCTAACTAAATAGGAAGGGTAGGGTAAGCTTGGGAACTATGGCCTTTGGAGTATGAACCACTAAATTAGCTCGCATTTTGGGAATTTTTCCAAGCTATCTTATCATACCCTTCCTGTCTCACCCCCTCTACCTTTTACACAAAGTCTACCATTTCTTAAAAGCCTTACACAAAGAAGTCATCTGAAGTGCTAGAATCTGAAGGTTAGTGTTTAAATCTTGCACAAAATGGTGGTTTCGCTCTTCCTCTATATCTAGCATCTGAGTAGTAAATCAAAACAGTGCATGAAACTTGGCCTCATAGGCTGCAATAGACATGTTACCCTATTCAAGGGCGAGGAACTTATCTATCTTCTTGTCACGTAAAGTGTATGTCACATACTTCTCTAGAAACATGGTATGGAACTTGGTCTAAGTTAACGGAGGAAAAAAAGAAGATATACTCTCAAAATACACTCTACACTATAGCTTGGCATCTCCTTCCAGCTAGAAAGTTACAAAATCCACCCCATACTGCTTTACTATACGCATCTTACACAATTGTTCACAATGAACTCAAAAGCATCTTCTGTTTCAGTACCAAGAAAGACTGGAAGCTTTATTTTTAAGAACTTACACAACAACTCATATTCATTTTCTACCATTACTGAACCCAGTATAAGACGGGGAAAACATCCATCTCCAAAAGCTCATCCATCTTAGGGGATACTATGATAGTATATTGTATCCTCGGCTGCTGGTAAATAGGAACTACAAGCATAGCCCCAGTATCTATCAGCCCACTCAAGAAACCCAAGACTTACTGTATCAATTATGAGGATATTTGAATAGGGGTTGCACCTTCCTAGAATGGTGTTGCATTCTGATGCACTGATACCTCATCATTCACCACCTCTTTATGATTATGCTCGGGTGTGGGAGGTGACTCTGACCTCTTTCTAGCTTGGTTAGCTATAGTCTGGTCCCCACCCCTAGTGGGTGCTACCTTACCCCATCTCCTTATTTATCCTCTGCCTTTAATTATGACCTCATACACTGGAGCAACTGGTTCGGGAACCTCTACTATGGCTCTATTAGATCTTATTCTCACCATCAGCTAGAAATAAAATGAAGAAGGTTAGATACTAATTTGGATAGTCAATACCAATTAGAATGAAGTCATAGCATGAAAGAAAGAAAAAAGTGAGGTTTTTCCTAAGTCATGTAGCCTATCAAAAAAAAGTACAGACATCTCCATACCATTCCGCAAGACTCTACTAAACTTATTCTTGTATGACGAGATCAGCAAACCTAGAACTCTGATACTAACTTTTTCGCGATTCAATCCGTCATGAGTGGCGCCCACACTAACTCTTTGATGGGAGAACCATCTTATTCGAAATCAAAATCATTCACTTATCCTATTTTTTTTAAAAATAAACACAATTCACTAATAAAAGTTAATACCTTAACATCCAACAATAGATCAAAAAATAACATTGTCTTAACATACTGATACTAGCATGGATGGCACAAATCCTTCAAGACCTACAAGCAATGTTTATGAAAAAAGAATCTTTGGAGGTCTATCAAAGTGAAGTGGAGGAAGGAAAGAGGCCATGTGTGCAAATGGTTATCTCATGAATTCATAAATTCATAAAATAAGGCAACCAAACAAGGCCCTTACTCATTAAGGGTAAAATTATAATAGATAGTGTCTTCTTTATTTCCCTTTGTATAAATAGTAGTCTTTCTCATTTTGAAGAATTTAGATCCTATAGAATATTGAAATACTCTCAAATTGTAGTTTTTTACTTTAGTGCTTAGTGTAATTCCCTTAAGGAATTAGTGAGTGATTAGGGTGAACTCTATTAATTGTTAGTTAACTTCTTTGCTTAATTAATCAAAGTGGAATCCATGTGTGATAATATTTTGGTCTCCTTTGATTTTTGAGAAGGGTTGATTTTGGATTGTTGAAATCAATTGGGAGGTGAGGGTTTTATCCCCTTATTGCCCATAATTTCAATATCTTAATTATTAACCCACATATTCTTTTTCTCTTATTTCCATTCTATTGTCTTTGATTCTTATCAGATACCCCAGAAACTAAAAGTCATCATACTAGGATTCTAACTAAAGAGTCTATGTCCAAATTAAGGATAAAACCAAGTCTGAATGATTCATGGCAGTCGAGAGAATAAATGCTCACTCTTGGATCAGGAACGTGTTGTGTCACTGATATTAGCATGGATGGTATGGATGATACTAGCGGGGATGGAACACACAATGTTCATAAAAAAGGAAGTTTGAGAGTTCCATCTAAGTGAAATGGAGGAAGAAAAGAGGCCATGTCTTATAAACTCAAGAATTCATAAAAGAAGGCAACCAAATAAGGTCCTTGTCTCATTAAGGGAAAAATTGCAAAAGATAGCATCTTCTTTATTTCCCTTAGTATAAATAGTAGCTTTTCTCATTTTGAAGACTTTAGATTATGTTGAATATTAAAATTCTCTCAAATTTGTAGTTGCTACTTTAGTGTTTAGTGGAATTCCTTTAAGGAGTTAGTGAGTGATTAGGGTGAACTCTCCTAATTGTTAGTTAACTTCTTTTGCTTAATTTATCTATTGAGTAGGGTTAATTCTTTGGTTATTGAAATCAATGTGAGGGTTTTAGCCTCTTGTTGCCCATAAGTTCAATTCCTTGTCGTTAATCCACATATCTTTTCCTTTCCTTTGTCCTTTGATTCTTATCATCTTAGTATCAGAGCCTAGGTTTAGGTTTGTTTTTACAAATCTAAATTTTAGGATTTTGATCTTTTCAAAATTTCAAAAAAAAAAAAAATCATCACAAAAATTTCAAAAAAATTCTAAATTTTTTTTGTTTTGATTTGTTGTTTTTGACACTAGATTCATGTTCACTAGTGTCTTTTGAGTCTAGATTTCAAATTTTGTTCGATTTGGAGTTGTAGAAAAGAATTAAAGGGTTTTGGAGCTTTTAATCTTTGTAAACTTTGAAAGTGAGTTTCTTGATTGAGGAGGAATTGAAGCTTAAAAACTATTGGGGTTTGTTTTCTAAGTCAAGGGGAAACTAATCCTAAAATTTTAACCAATTCCAAGTTGATTTGAGGGTGTTGGGAATTGGTGTGCGTTTTTGGTGTTTATCAAGTTGTTCTTGAAGAAGAAGAAGGAAGAAGGAAGAAGGTACATTTGATCCATTTTTTCAAGTCAAAGTTGGTCATGGTATTTGTGGGCCCAATAGTGAAAATTAGTTGAAAAACAAATTTGTAAAATCGGGAAAAAAATATTAATCATTTTTGACGTCAGCATGCCATGTCAGCAGTTGATAGTCAACAAGCTGCCACATTAGCTCCAACACAGCAGCTCACTAGTCAACAACCAACCAGGCAGGCGTCCAGCCTTCCCCACTTGCACTGCTGGAGCGTGTGGGCCAAATCCAGAGAGCAAAAAAAAATCAGACTTTTGACACTTATAGAACTTTTTCCAAGTGTAGAAACATTTGGGTTCCCAAAATTTTTCTAAGTGTCAAAATTTCAGGGTTCTTCTTCTATACCCAATTTTCTTCCATTTCTCTACTATTTAATAACTAATTAACATATTTAATTAGTTTCAAAACATCAAATCATCTCTTTGATTCTTCAAATTAAGCAACAACAAGTAATTTTTCTACTTTTGTTACTTTTTTTTTTTTTTTAGTTCGATTATTTTCGTGCTTCTTTTCTTCTACTTTTCTCATCTTTATTCATAGATAAACTTCTTAATTCAACTCTTTTTCGCTTTAATTGATTAGTCCTTCTTTCAAGAGCCACAATAAATACACTCCATCACAAAGGATATGTGACCTCGAATTGATTAAGTGAAGCTAGTCCACTACCAATTTTGAGACGACTCCATAGGAGCTGAGTTAAGATTTTACATACGAGTGATATAAGACTTTTACTAGTGAACTCATTTGTTGAGTTTTGTAGGTATCATGTCTAATATAAGTCCAATTGGGGAGAGCTCGGAGAATATCACGGAGGTTATCAACAACCTCTCCAAGCAAATGACGAAAATGAGGATGGAAATGAATGGATGGTTAGAAGGTATGGAGGAAAGGTTGTCCAGGTAGAGAGTGAGAATAAAGGGAGAGCACTTCAATTAGACAAAAATGTGGAGATAAGTAAGACGTCGGTGAAATCTACCACCATTCCTCCGGGACAAGCTCCCAACCTATGTTACCCTCCACCAAATCAAACCCAAAACTACCAATAACCTACCCCCTATATGAACAACCCCCAAACCACCCAAGAAAAACTATACCACATTCAAATCTATAATCCTATCACCCTCCACGAGAGGAGCGTCCTTTTGTACAAACTAAGTTCCACACCAAACACCAATCTGAAGCACATCAAATGTATCCTTACGTGGTTCTTATATATCACCTCCGCAAAATGTACCATAAACACCCTACGAAGACTACCAATACCAAAATCATTTTTATGATAAAATGAATAAAAAGTTCAACAACAATGAGTTTTGGGAGCATGAAGGTAGGGGTGGATATGGAGTGCCAAGGGAAAGAGTCCGGCCTCAGGACTTGACGTGGGACCAAGGCATGAAAGGTTAAGAATAAGGGAATAGAGGAGATATAATGGGAAATAGAGAAGATAGGATGAGATATAGAGGTGATGGGATGGGAAATAAAGGAGATAGGTTTAGGGAGAGGAATGATCAAGATAGGGGCTTGAACACTATCAAGGTCACACTTCTAAAGGAAGTAGTGACCCCATTGAGTTCTTGGAATGGAAAATTCAAAGTAAGCGGATGTCATAATCCATAAGTTGAGGTCATGATGGCATCTACTTCGGACAAGACTTAGTAGGTAAGACAAAACCCACACAATAAACGACAACTGAAATATGAAAGAAAAACCCATAAATTTGAAACTTTTAGAATAAAGTCAAGCTATAATGCATAACATAGCAGAATTCTGAACAAAATACATAAATCCCCAGAAATGGTATCATAAGTAGAAAGAGCATCTAATACATAGTCTGAAAAACTAAAAATACAAAGTCTATCTCTGAAATACTAATAAAGATAAGATAAAGATAGATGGAGGCTGGAACAAAGCTCTGAATAGGGAGCTCACCAGGTACTCTAAAAATCAGCTATCGCCACATAATCAACTAGTTGTACTCGAACAAGGTTCTACACCAAAAAGGCACAGTAGGAGTAAGTACGGTCCACTTATACTCAGTAGATATCATAGGCCGACTAAGCAAAGTAGAAAATTATACAAATAAAATATACTATGTGTCACGCCTCAAGTCCCATTGGGGCGGACAGGTACCCGTAGTCGTAAAGGCCCAAGAGAACCAACCTATGACCGTGTACATTCATATGCATGCCATTAAGTGAACAAAAATTCTGCCACATGCAGATATAATATATCGACGATGGAAGTCATGTAAAGACGTACAAAATAGATACGAGACTTGGTCGTTAGGGCCACAACGTCTAAAATAAAAGACACTTCTACGTTTGAATTTACAAGGTCTACAAAGCCTCTAATAGATACATAACCATGACTAAGGTCGGGACAAGTTCCCGCCTTATACAACTACTACACAGTACCAAAAATATATACAAATGACTCGAAAAGCCTCGAATCAACCTGGAGCTCACCAACAGCCTACAGATTACCCATACCCTATTGTAAAGGTCTAATAGCTCCTGTGCCTGCAGCAAGTAAGGCAGGTCCCCCAAGGGACGTCAGTACAAAAGAATGTACTGAGTACGTAAGGCTATAAGTAACTGTATGAAATATAGGAACTCAATGGAATCAAATACAAGTGAATAGATAACACTGTTATACCACTGTACTGTATATGTGGAACCATGTACATTACATTCATTTCTTTCCTTTTACCTTCTTATCAATATACATCATACAATGCCCGGGACCAACTGATCAGTGGTAAATAACATTGGGATCAGCTCGAGCTAGGCTTATGCCCCCAGAGCTACCACCCATAAATTAATAAATTAGGTTTGGATCGAGCTAGGTTTTCACCCCCAGAGCTACCCCCTACATCCAATAATCAATCGGTATCGGCTCGAGCTAGGCTTTCGCCCCCAGAGCTACCACCCGTACTCAACCAAATATGCATTACTTCACTTCTTTAATTTTTGCGAGATTGTTACATCGATGGTCATAACATTATTGGAGCTTTAGAAAAATAGTCAACACATAAGAGTCACATAAATAAAAATTGCTAACAAACCTTAAATGAGATACTTTAAAACATTTCGGAGTGGAAACAAGTTTGGTAACGATGTGAACAATAGGTGCGGCGAAAGGATACGGAAAAGAGTAACCTTACATACCTTATCTTCCCAACATGTGACTACAATAATTAAGCTCTTCCTTAAAGTGTTACTCTACTACACAAGTACGTAATGAAGCTAACATTAAAAGTTAATTACATTACAAGTTCACAAGGCGATAATTAGCTACTTGATGGGAAGTAAAATTATCCAACATCCCAAAAACATGGTATATCATTCCATCTTCCTTTATACTGCCATATAACTTCATTCCACCCTCCTACAATACAATTTACTGCCTCACAACACCAACAATACCAAAACAGTCCACATATCAACATAGACGTCACAAACCGACAAGATTTCCCACCAAGTGCATACTTCACATTTTTACCTCAATGCAACTCCACATTTTTATTTCATAAAGTCACATAAATACCTTCCACAATAATATACCAAAAATAGTCCACACATTTTCAGAATTCACTTTAACATAACAAGAAAGTATTCTCCTTTCGCTACGCCAAAAGTTCCATGCACAATTACGTATAAACATTTCCACAAGTCATACATAAGGAGTAACGAATTATGTACAGAACCAAAAATAAATATACTTAAATTTCATCCATCTAATTAAATTCCTTCAATACCTTAAGTCGCCTTTCAAGTTTAAACCACATAGAGGGCAAATCCTTTAGCGATTAAGCAAAAGTGGACTGTTTCACAATAAGTGGACTGCTCAACACTTTTTAAATATAACCAACATGATATACACACCCTATTATGCATATAACATATTAGTATACAAGGGTAAACAATTACCAAAGCTTTCAAGTGGAAGATTTGTCCAAAAATCCTTAGAGAAAATTAGGGTGGCTAGGGTTTGAGAGAGGAAAAAATGTTTGATTGAAAATCTAATTTTTGGCAAGTGAAATGTGTTGAAAATAATCTGAATTTCAGCCTTATAAAGGCCCCCCTGTCGCGCCGCGAATCCCAACGAGGCGTGATTAGCACTCGTAACCGATAAGGCCCAAGAGAACCAAGCTTTGCTTCTATTCGTTCATATGCATGTCATAAGAAACACCATTACCAAGTAAGGACTTTAAAATGCTAATAACGAAACTCCTGGGACATATGATATATATATATATATTATATATATATATATATATATATGTGTGTGTGTGTGTGTGTGAAACTTGGCTGTTGAGGCCATCAAGTGAAGACATCATGTGTCACCTTAAATCCATACACCCACATACGTCTACAAAAGCCTCTAACAAATGCATTTACCAAAACCAACTGAAAGTCGGGACAAGTCCCCGCTTTATACACTATGTACAATACCAAAACATATGAACAACTGTGACTCGGAGAAGCCCCAAACTAACTGGAGCTCACCAATGATCTGCAACAACTGGCAACCTACTGTGGAGGCCTACAAGTACCTGCGCCTGTAGCAAGTAAGGTAAATTCCCCAAGAGGGGTCAGTACGAAGAATGTACTGAGTAGGTAAGGCCATAGCAACTGTATATAACATAAAGACTTCATTGGAGTTAAACAAAAGTGAGTAGTCAATGTAAATAAACCATTTCTTTATAAGCATTTGGAAACATGTATATTGCGTACATTGCATTCATTGCGTTCATTGCATTCTTTGCCTTTGCATTTATTTGCCATTAACCATTGCCATTGAATACCCGGGCCCCAACTGATCAGTGGGTCTTTACATAACATAACGTTATATTGGGATCGGCTCGAGCTAGGCATATACCTCTAGAGCTGCCACCCTGGGTTCGACTCTAGCTAGGCTTATGCCTCTAGAGCTGCCACCCATAAATCAATATAGCAGGTTCGGCTCGACTAGGTTCTTACCTCCAGAGCTGCCCCCTGTCAGGTTCGGCCCGAGCTAGGCTTATGCCTCTAGGATTGCCCCCTGATCCAAAAATCTCGGGATCGGCTTGAGCTAGGCATTTTGCCCCCAAAGCTTCCACCCATACTTGCTCATTAACCACATATGCATTACTTTGTTCTTTACTTTGAGATTGATATCTTTACTTGTGAGAGATTGGTACATTCACTTGTACATTACTTCTTTCATTACTTTTGAGAGATTTATACTATGATAGGCATAACTTTATATGAAACTTTGGATCAATAATCAATGAGTGAGAGACATATGAATAGACATTCTTGGAAACATAGCCTTATTGGAAACATAACACCATTGTAACCATTAAACAACAACCAATGAACGAGACACATAAGTATACCCACTATTGGAACTTTGGAACACAATCTTATTGGACTTTTGGAACATTAGTCAATGAATATAAGGCATATGATTCACCATTGATCAATGAGTAGGAAACATGTGCTAATGACAATTGATAACCGGGTATAGGATACCTTGGGACATTTCGCAATAGGACAAGTGTAATGTCAATGTGATTACTATTTGCTGCAGAAAGATACGGACAGAGTAACCTTACATACCTTGTATTCTCAATACGAATATACAATCTTAGGTGTGCATATAATATTTCCACTCCTTCTTTAAGTGTCACTCTATAACACAAATACATAACGGAGTTTACATTAACCACCAACTATATTGCAATTGCATATAACGACAATGAGTTTCATGTTTGCCTAAAAAAAATGCCATTTCCCCCTTGATAATACCATTGGTGAAATTATCATACCAATAATCCCACAATATTCCCAACATTGACCAAAATATCACAAACCATTAGCATGTCACACCAAGTTCATACTTTCCACTCTTCATCACCACAACATCACAATTTTTCCATAAAATTACTTCAATACACCTCACAACAACAAATCGGCCAAAATCCCATAATTTACACTTAGGTGAAATAACAAGTTTAGGAACATAATCACACCATACATGTTGATATTTCACCCATACCATGCATTTTCACCAAAACCACAAGTCACTTTTCAAGTTCAATTCAACACCTTGCCAACATAACCACCAAGATATACATAACCTCTCATGTACATATTATATTAAATCACAAGAATAAACACTCACCAATACTTTTAGGATGATGATCTTTCCCAAGAAGAGGACTTAGGGTTTGAGAGTTTGAGAGAAATATGTTGGAAATATCTCCAAAAAGGCATGTGTGTTTTAAGAAATAAAAATCTTATTTGTGGTGGATTTATATATGCCCTCATGCTCATATCTATCCATCCAATTAGTCATAAATGTTGTGTTTACTTGTCAACACAAGATTGGGTCATTTGGGCCTCTTATTTTGGCTCATTTTAGGCTTTAAATTGGGCCCAATAACATATCTCAACTTAGCCCACCAAATTACATGTATAATTCACCACATATCTCATGTTTAAATAATTCCATAATGTCACGATAATATTCTCTTACGAGATTCTCATTCGTCGTCTCAATCGCAAAAATAAAAATTCTAGTCGCCCATGGCTTCATTGAACATTTTTGATAACTACTTGTGTATCATGGTTTGATCATGTAGAAGTATGTAGGAGTGTATTGATTTATTGGAAGCTTTAACAACACTCAAAGAACTCCAAGGAACCAAAAGAAACCATATAGGAATCGACGTAGAATTGCGTTGCGAAACGAGCCCGGAAGGGCACATTTTTTGTGCCTTGTGCCACTGCTGCAAAGCAAGGCAGTGGCGCAAGAAATGAGCCCCCTATGAATCAGGTGGCTTGCGCCACACCCCCTGAAACAGGGAGTGGCGCAAGTTTCAACACCTTGCTGAATTTTTTGGCCACTTCTTCAATACTTGCATATCATCCAATACCTTATCAAAACACTATAAAATACTTACTTAGTGATCTTAATCATCAATTAAACATGAATCCAAGTCACCAAATGAGGTTGGAATGTGTACGGGGTATTACACAAATGTTCCACGAAGTCAAAAAACACCTCCTACGAAGGTTTAATCACATGTGCGAGGGACAAATTCAATTATCTCATCAATAACATTACCAAATACATACTTGTGGCGCTCAACACCTAAGTAAACATTGTTCAACATTGTCAAGTAGGGTTAGGAAGGTATGGGGTGTTACATTCTTCCCCCCTTAGGAACATTCGTCCTCGAATGTTAATCATCCTGTCTTTTTGGAACAAATTTAAGTTGAAGTGAATCATTAACCCTTTATGTGATCATATGCACACGTAACCTTATAAAAACTTGCTTGTTATGACTCTAGTGCCGTACTTTGACCTTTTCTGTCATGTTCAGCAAATACGAATACTCTTGATTTCATTATTTCTGTGATTTCCTCTATGTACTGATTTCTCCAATGGATTAACTAATATTTCTAGTGTCCTATCAAACAAACATTTGCAATAAGTAATGGAGGGATATACGATAATATGTAACCTGGTTCAATCAATGCAATTACCTTATGTCCAAATACGAATAATGTACCTGTATATGCATCAGAAAAAGACTCCAAATTCTGTTGATCTGCTGAGGCATAGGTATGGTCCTGGGTTCCACTGGAACTAGCTGTCCCTCTAGAACCTCTGCCGCACCCCGTAGGCTGTGTACCTCTACCGAGAGGAGGCATCGATAATGGCAATGCGATAGTTGGCACCATAAGTCGTGTCATACCACTTATGCCCCTCTGTGGACACCTTTTTCTCACATGTCCCGGCATACCACACCAGTAGCAAACATTTGTTTTGAACCAGCATTCACCTGCATGAACCTTCCTGCAGCACTCGCACAGCTTATGAACAAACCTTGATTGACTCCTACTTTCTTTCCCTCGATACCCCACTGTCCGTAGACCCTGAATCTCACTTCTTTTCCCAAACTGGTTGTTTCTAAACCCTTGGAATAGAGGGGGAACATTTGTTGTAAGCAGAGAAAATAATGGCCTTGGTGGTTCGTGTCACGCCCCGAATCCCAACGAGGCGTGATTGGAACCCGAAGCCGATAAGGCCCGAGAGAACCAATCTTTGCTCATATACATTCGCATACATAACCTCATATGAATCTTATTACACCTTATGCAACTATGCGGAAGTCATAGACATGAAAACATATGTCATAGCTATATATGTAAAACTTGGTCGTTTGAGCCATCAAGTCAAAACGACATGTACCTTCACATTTAAACACCCACATCCGTCTACAAAAGCCTCTACAAATGCATTGACCAAAATGAACTAAAAGTCGGGACAAGTCCCCGCTGTATCTTTACAACATCAAAATAAATGTACAACAATGACTCGGAGAAGCCCCGAACTAATTGGAGCTCACCAAAGATCTGCAACTCTGACAATCTACTGTGGAGGCCTACTAGTGCCTACACCTGCAACATGTAAGGTTAGTCCCCAAGAGGGGTCAGTACGAATAATGTACTGAGTATGCAAGGCCATAAGAAAAACTGCATTAATACATAAGAACTTCAATGGAAATAATTATAGGAGAAAGCTCTATACGTGGAACCATGTACCTTTCTTTTATTATTATCACTCTTTTTGATCTCCCAATCATAGCCTTATCATTCGTATGATACCTTTGTTCAATGGATTCCCCCTTTGGTTAACGCTCATTATCATTGTTATTAGTCATTCAACATACATCCACTCTTTCGGTGGGTTAACATACATCCACTCTATGGTGGGCAATGACATACATCCACTCTTTGGTGGGCAATAACATACATCCACTCTTTGGTGGGCAATGACATAGATCCACTCTTTGGTGGGCAATAGCATACATCCACTCTTTGGTGGACAATAACATACATCCACTCTTTGGTGGGCAATGACATACATCTACTCCATGGGTAGGTCAACATACATCCACGCTATGGTGGGTTAATAACATACATCTACTCCATGGGTAGGGTTAACATTACATAACATTGCTTCCTTTATTTATATTATTCTCTACTTCATTTCTCGTACTTT
Organism: Capsicum rhomboideum; assembly: GCA_031232105.1. NCBI lineage: Eukaryota > Viridiplantae > Streptophyta > Magnoliopsida > Solanales > Solanaceae > Capsicum > Capsicum rhomboideum. The sequence continues at coordinate 120,268,338 of CP124714.1, forward strand.
GATGATAGAAACATTCTTGAAACTTGAAACACAAATATACATTACTTCACATCTTTACTCTTGTAAGATTGATATCTCTACTTGTGAGGGATAGATACATTAACTTGCACATTACCTTCTCATTACTTTTGAGAGATTAGTACATTTACTTGTGAGAGATTGATTCATTTACTTGTGAGAGATTGGTATATTCACTTGTGAGAGATTGATATATTCACTTGCCATAACATTATTTGAACACAACATCTTGGAACCATTGGAACAATAGTCAATGCATAAGAGACATATGTATAACTTCTATTGGAACTTTGGATCATGACACTAATTGAAACACACCAATATGCTTTACCTTACTCTTATACTTTATGAGATTAACACCTTAACTAAGCACACACTTATATGCACATCTCACTTTACTCCTTTACCTCATGAGATTGACAATTTCACTTATGAAGAATAATTATACTAATTTGCACATCACCTCTCTTAGTACTCGTATGAAATTGGTACTCTTACTCATGAACAATTGGCACAAGGATAATCATCATACTATAGGACTTTGGAACAAGACATGATCGGAATAATGCTATTCACACTAAACAAGCTTTTTTTACCTCATTACTCTCGTTGAGATAGTTCTTTTAGGAATTACCACGTCATGACATCTTTGGAACTTCAATCAATGAATAAGAGATAAGTGAATCATAATTAATCTAAGAATAGGGAACATATGAATAACAATATACGCCACCCTGAATTGATATACTTCAAGCCTCTCGGAATTGAAACAAGCCCAATGTCAATAAGAACAACATCTTGTAGAAGGATACAAAAAGAGTAACCTTACATACCTTGTATTCTTACTACGAATACACAATCTTAGACGTGCATACAATAGTCCCGCTCCACTCTTGTGTTTTGCTCTACAACACAAGTTCATAAAGAAACCAACATTAACCACCAACTACCTTACAATGGCATAAAATAACAATAAGTCACATGTTTAGCTTTAACATGTCATTTCCCCTTTGACCATACCATTTATGAAATCATTATTCCAAAAATCCCCCAATATTCCATACATTGACCAATACATGAAAATCAATACATTTCACCACAACACTCCTCCTTTACACTTTCTTATCCATATCACATCACAAAGAAGCCATCAAATTACCTTAATACAACTCATAACACATATCGGCCAAAATTCCACAATTTCCACTTATAGACAAGAACAAGTTTAACACCAAAAATAACACCATACATGTTCATATTTTGTCCATACCATGCTCTTTCATCAAAGGCACAAGTCCTAATTCAAGTTCAAATCACCAAGATATCACATCTTTCACCAAAAGCAAAAATACACTATTCACCACCTTGCCAACACAACTATCATAATATACATAATATCCCATGCATATAATATGTTAATACATGAGAATAAATACTTACCAAGGCTTGGAATATGATGATCTTGTCCAAAGAGTCCAAAGGAACTATTTGCTTTAGGGTTTGGAACTTAGAGAAATGTTGAGAAAAATATCTTAAAGGCATGAGAGTTTTGGGACAATAAAATCTGATCTTGGGTCCTTTATATAGACCCCAAGTCATACTTATCCATTCCTTTGGCATTTAATGTGGTCAAAGTGGAAGAATGGGTCATTTTGCCCTTGGGCCATGTCTTTTAAATTCCATTTTGGGCATAAATTTGGGCCCAATAACACATATCCATGTAGCCCATCAAATTTCATGTATTATTCACCATATATCTCATGTTTACATAATTCCATAATGTCACGACAATATTCTCTTACGAGATTCTCATTCGTCATTTCGATCGCAGAAATAGGAATTCTAGTCGCCCATGGCTTTATTAGACATTTTGGATCACTATTCATGTTTCATAATTTTATCATGTAGAAGTATGTAGGAGTGTATTGAAGTGTTTGAGGCTTTAACAATGCTCAAATAACTCCAAAGAACCAAAAGAAACCATCCAAGAATCGTCGTAGAATTGCGTTACAAAACGGGTCCGGAAAGGCACAAGATTTGTGCCTTGCGCCACTAGCTGCAAAGCAAGCTGTGGCGCAATAAATGAGGACCCTCTGAATTCAGGTGGCTTGCGCCACACCCCTGAAATAGGGTAGTGGCACAAGTTTCAGCACTTTGCTGAATTTTTCGGCCACTTATCCAATGTTTGCATATCGTCCAATCCCTTATCAAAACACTACAAAATACTTACTTAGTGATCTTAATCATCAAGTAAACATGACTTCAAGTCACCAAATGAGGTTAGAATGTGTACGGGGTATCACCCAAATGCTCCACGAAACCACAAAACACTTCCTATGAAATGCTCGTCATATGTACAAGGCCAAATTTCAATTTTTCTCATCTTGAACATTACCAAATACATACTTATAACTCTCGACACCTAAGTAAACATTATTCACTGTCATCAAGTAGGGTTGGGAAGGTATGGGGTGTTACAGTTCGTGCAACATCTGAGGCTCAAATCCTTCTTGGGAGGCCATGAACTTCCCCTCGGGTCTAGCCCTTTTTGACGACCCTTTGTCAAAGTCTTGTGTCCTTCTCTTTTGCCTTCGTTCCACCATTTGCTGCTCCAACACTCATCTTTGAGTTTGTGCAGCAACTATACGGGTCAGTATGTGCATTGTACTCATTAAATCTTGCACAATAGCATTATTGGACAATTCCGCTAGAATTGAAAGAGTAGGAGAAGCCCGTGATACCAACTCATTTCCAGCCCCACCTTGATCAACTTGCTCAGGTGGTGCTCTACTGGTTCCTTCTTCGGCAATTCTGTCTATCTCCCTTCCATTTCCCCAACATTCTCTTGCCATTGGCATTTCTAATCAACACAAGAAAACAATCCCCATGGTCAGTTATGATTTCACCTACAACTTCTCTGTAAAGGAAAACCACTATCGTTGAGAACATATGATTCCACTTACAACCTTGGCTCTATTGCACGATCTAGAATTGAAGAAAAAGAAGCAACTCCTAAATGTCTCGCAGCCTCCTACTTATAAATGCGGCGCACAACACATCCATAAGCAAGACTCTACTCAGACACGGCTTTCTAGACTCCCTTAGAATGACCTGCTCTGATACCACTTTTGTCACGCCCCGAATCCCAATGAGGCGTGATTGGCACTCGTAACCGATAAGGCCCGAGAGAACCAAGCTTTGCTTCTATTCGTTCATATTCATGTCATAAGAAACACTATTACCAAGTAAGGACTTTAAAATGCTAATAACGGAACTCCTGGGACATGTGATATATATATATATATATATATATATATATACATATGTGAAATTTGGCCGTTGAGGCCGTCAAGTCAAGACATCATGTGTCACCTTACATTCATACACCCACATACGTCTACAAAAGCCTCTAAAAAATGCATTTACCAAAACCAACTGAAAGTCGGGACAAGTCCCCGCTTATACACTATGTACAATACCAAAACATATGAACAACTGTGACTCGGAGAAGCCCTGAACTAACTGGAGCTCACCAATGATCTGCAACAACTGGCAACCTACTGTGGAGGCCTACTAGTACCTGCGCCTGCAGCAAGTAAGGTAAATTCCCCAAGAGGGGTCAGTACGAAGAATGTACTGAGTATGTAAGGCCATAGCAACTGTATATAACATAAAGACTTCATTGGAGTTAAACAAAAGTGAGTAGTCAATGTAAATAAACCATTTCTTTATAAGCATTTGGAAACATGTATATTGCGTACATTGCGTTCATTGCATTCTTTGCCTTTGCATTTATTTGCCATTAACCATTGCCATTGAATACCTGGGCCCAAACTGATCAGTGGGTCTTTACATAACATAACGTTATATTGGGATCGGCTCGAGCTAGGCATATACCTCTAGAGCTGCCACCCTGGGTTCGACTCTAGCTAGGCTTATGCCTCTAGAGCTGCCACCCATAAATCAATATAGCAGGTTCGGCTCGACTAGGTTCTTACCTCCAGAGCTACCCCCTGTCAGGTTCGGCCCGAGCTAGGCTTATGCCTCTAGGATTGCCCCCTGATCCAAAAATCTCGGGATCGGCTTGAGCTAGGCATTTTGCCCCCAAAGCTTCCACCCATACTTGCTCATTAACCACATATGCATTACTTTGTTCTTTACTTTGAGATTGATATCTTTACTTGTGAGAGATTGGTACATTCACTTGTACATTACTTCTTTCATTACTTTTGAGAGATTTATACTATGATAGGCATAACTTTATATGAAACTTTGGATCAATAATCAATGAGTGAGAGACATATGAATAGACATTCTTGGAAACATAGCCTTATTGGAAACATAACACCATTGTAACCATTAAACAACAACCAATGAACGAGACACATAAGTATACCCACTATTGGAACTTTGGAACACAATCTTATTGGACTTTTGGAACATTAGTCAATGAATATAAGGCATATGATTCACCATTGATCAATGAGTAGGAAACATGTGCTAATGACAATTGATAACCGGGTATAGGATACCTTGGGACATTTCGCAATAGGACAAGTGTAATGTCAATGTGATTACTATTTGCTGTAGAAAGATACGGACAGAGTAACCTTACATACCTTGTATTCTCAATACGAATATACAATCTTAGGTGTGCATATAATATTTCCACTCCTTCTTTAAGTGTCACTCTATAACACAAATACATAACGGAGTTTACATTAACCACCAACTACATTGCAATTGCATATAACGACAATGAGTTTCATGTTTGCCTAAAAAAAATGCCATTTCCCCCTTGATAATACCATTGGTGAAATTATCATACCAATAATCCCACAATATTCCCAACATTGACCAAAATATCACAAACCATTAGCATGTCACACCAAGTTCATACTTTCCACTCTTCATCACCACAACATCACAATTTTTCCATAAAATTACTTCAATACACCTCACAACAACAAATCAGTCAAAATCCCATAATTTACACTTAGGTGAAATAACAAGTTTAGGAACATAATCACACCATACATGTTGATATTTCACCCATACCATGCATTTTCACCAAAACCACAAGTCACTTTTCAAGTTCAATTCACAAAAATGGCACATCTTGAGTAAAAGCAAAAGTTCACTATTCAACACCTTGCCAACATAACCACCAAGATATACATAACCTCTCATGTACATAATATATTAAATCACAAGAATAAACACTCACCAATACTTGTAGGATGATGATCTTTCCCAAGAAGAGGACTTAGGGTTTGAGAGTTTGAGAGAAATATGTTGGAAATATCTCCAAAAAGGCATGTGTGTTTTAAGAAATAAAAATCTTATTTGTGGTGGCTTTATATATGCCCTCATGCTCATATCTATCCATCCAATTAGTCATAAATGTTGTGTTTACTTGTCAACACAAGATTGGGTCATTTGGCCCTTTTGGGCCTCTTATTTTGGCTCATTTTAGGATTTAAATTGGGCCCAATAACATATCTCAACTTAGCCCACCAATTACATGTATAATTCACCACATATATCATGTTTAAATAATTCCATAATGTCACGACAATATTCTCTTACGAGATTCTCATTTGTCGTCTCAATCGCAAAAATAAAAATTCTAGTCGCCCATGGCTTCATTGAACATTTTTGATAACTACTTGTGTATCATGGTTTGATCATGTAGAAGTATGTAGGAGTGTATTGAGTTATTGGAAGCTTTAACAACACTCAAAGAACTCCAAGGAACCAAAAGAAACCATATAGGAATCGACGTAGAATTGCGTTGCGAAACGAGCCCGGAAGGGCACATTTTTTGTGCCTTGTGCCACTGCTGCAAAGCAAGGCAGTGGCGCAAGAAATGAGCCCCCTATGAATCAGGTGGCTTGCGCCACACCCCCTGAAACAGGGAGTGGCGCAAGTTTCAACACCTTGCTGAATTTTTTGGCCACTTCTTCAATACTTGCATATCATCCAATACCTTATCAAAACACTATAAAATACTTACTTAGTGATCTTAATCATCAATTAAACATGAATCCAAGTCACCAAATGAGGTTGGAATGTGTACGGGGTATTACACAAATGTTCCACGAAGTCAAAAAATACCTCCTACGAAGGTTTAATCACATGTGCGAGGGACAAATTCAATTATCTCATCAATAACATTACCAAATACATACTTGTGGCGCTCAACACCTAAGTAAACATTGTTCAACATTGTCAAGTAGGGTTAGAAAGGTATGGGGTGTTACATTCTTCCCCCCTTAGGAACATTCATCCTCGAATGTTAATCATACTGTCTCTTTGGAACAAATTTAAGTCGAAGTGAATCATTAACCCTTTATGTGATCATATGCACACGTAACCTTATAAAAACTCGCTTGTTATGACTCTAGTGCCGTACTTTGACCTTTTCTGTCATGTTCAGCAAATACGAATACTCTTGATTTCATTATTTCTGTGATTTCCTCTATGTACTGATTTCTCCAATGTATTAACTAATATTTCTAGTGTCCTATCAAACAAACATTTGCAATAAGTAATGGAGGGATATACGATAATATGTAACCTGGTTCAATCAATGCAATTACCTTATGTCCAAATACGAATAATGTACCTGTATATGCATCAGAAAAAGACTCCAAATTCTGTTGATCTGCTGAGGCATAGGTATGGTCCTGGGTTCCACTGGAACTAGCTGTCCCTCTAGAACCTCTGCCGCACCCCGTAGGCTGTGTACCTCTACCGAGAGGAGGCATCGATAATGGCAATGCGATAGTTGGCACCATAAGTCGTGTCATACCACTTATGCCCCTCTGTGGACACCTTTTCCTCACATGTCCCGGCATACCACACCAGTAGCAAACATTTGTTCTGAACCAGCATTCACCTGCATGAACCTTCCTGCAGCACTCGCACAGCTTATGAACAAACCTTGATTGACTCCTACTTTCTTTCCCTCGATACCCCACTGTCCGTAGACCCTGAATCTCACTTCTTTGCCCAAACTGGTTGTTTCTAAACCCTTGGAATAGAGGGGGAACATTTGCTGTAAGCAAAGAAAATAATGGCCTTGGTGGTTCGTGTCACGCCCCGAATCCCAACGAGGCGTGATTGGAACCCGAAGCCGATAAGGCCCGAGAGAACCAACCTTTGCTCATGTACATTCGCATACATAACCTCATATGAATCTTATTACACCTTATGCAACTATGCGGAAGTCATAGACATGAAAACATATGTCATAGCTATATATGTAAAACTTGGCCGTTTGAGCCATCAAGTCAAAACGGCATGTACCTTCACATTTAAACACCCACATCCGTCTACAAAAGCCTCTACAAATGCATTGACCAAAATGAACTAAAAGTCGGGACCAATATTCCCAACATTGGCCAAAATATCACAAACCATTAGCATGTCACACCAAGTTCATACTTTCCACTCTTCATCACCACAACATCACAATTTTTCCATAAAATTACTTCAATACACCTCACAACAACAAATCGGCCAAAATCCCATAATTTACACTTAGGTGAAATAACAAGTTTAGGAACATAATCACACCATACATGTTGATATTTCACCCATACCATGCATTTTCACCAAAACCACAAGTCACTTTTCAAGTTTAATTCACAAAAATGGCACATCTTGAGTAAAAGCAAAAGTTCACTATTCAACACCTTGCCAACATAACCACCAAGATATACATAACCTCTCATGTACATAATACATTAAATCACAAGAATAAACACTCACCAATACTTGTAGGATGATGATCTTTCCCAAGAAGAGGACTTAGGGTTTGAGAGTTTGAGAGAAATATGTTGGAAATATCTCCAAAAGGGCATGTGTGTTTTAAGAAATAAAAATCTTATTTGTGGTGGCTTTATATATGCCTTCATGCTCATCTCTATCCATCCAATTAGTCATAAATGTTGTGTTTACTTGTCAACACAAGATTGGGTCATTTGACCCTTTTGGGCCTCTTATTTTGGCTCATTTTGGGCTTTAAATTAGGCCCAATAACATATCTCAACTTAGCCCACAAAATTACATGTATAATTCACCATATATCTCATGTTTACATAATTCCATAATGTCACGACAATATTCTCTTATGAGATTCTCATTCATCGTCTTAATCGCAAAAATAGAAATTCTAGTCGCCCATGGCTTCATTGCACATTTTTGATAACTACTTGTGTATCATGGTTTGATCATGTAGAAGTATGTAGGAGTGTATTGAGTTATTGGAAGCTTTAAAAACACTCAAAGAACTCCAAGGAACCAAAAGAAACCATATAGGAATCGACGTAGAATTGCATTGCGAAACGAGCCCGGAAGGGCACATTTTTTATGCCTTGTGCCACTGCTGCAAAGCAAGGCAGTGGCGCAAGAAATGAGCCCCCTATGAATCAGGTGGCTTGCTCCACACCCCCTGAAACAGGGAGTGGAGCAAGTTTCAACACCTTGCTGAATTTTTGGCCACTTCTTCAATACTTGCATATCATCCAATACCTTATCAAAACACTACAAAATACTTACTTAGTGATCTTAATCATCAATTAAACATGACTCCAAGTCACCAAATAAGGTTGGAATGTGTACGGTGTATTACACAAATGTTCCACGAAGTGACAAAACACCTCCTATGAAGGTTTAATCACATGTAGGAGGGCCAAATTCAATTATCTCATCAATAACATTACCAAATACATACTTGTGGCGCTCGACACCTAAGTAAACATTGTTCAACATTGTCAAGTAGGGTTAGGAAGGTATGGGGTGTTAGACCCCCTTAACCGCCTCTTTGTGGTCTCCCTTAGCCAATTATTTGGTCAAAAAGTCTAAGTATACTTGGTCCATTTTTAAATGGATCATCTCCATTTTTGGGCCCATGTATTTTACTTAATTTTGGGCCTCAATTAAGTCCATAAACATAATATTAATTAAGCCCAATAAATTTAGTGGGTAATACACCAACGATCTCAAGTTTAAATAATTCCATAAATGTTAAGGTAGTCAAATAAGTTCGAAAATGTATGGGGTGTTACATCTTTCCCCCCTTAGGAACATTCGTCCTCGAATGTTAGTAACATTATCCAATCTAAACAAGTTCAAGTCTAAGTTCATTCTTCATATTATCACATACACATAATACTTATATATACTTACTTGTTATTGCTCCAATTCCACATCTTGGACTTTCTCTTCAGTTTGAAATAAATGCGGGTACTTAGACTTCATCATTTCCTCGGCTTCCCATGTGATTTCTTCTACTTGCTGATTTTCCAAAGTACTTTTACAAAAGCTACTTCTTTATTTCTTAACCTCTTAACTTGTCGATCCAGGATAGCAATCAGTACTTCTTCATAGGTGAGATCTTCTGTAACTTGTACATCTTCAGTGGGAGCAATATGAGATGGATCTCCTATGCACTTCCGAAGCATTGAAACATGAAACGCTGGATGAACTGTGGAGAGTTCTTGGTGTTGTTCTAATTCATATGCAACTTGACCAAATCTTCGGATAATCTTATATGGCCCTATATAATGTGGACATAGCTTTCCTTTCTTTCCAAATCTCATTACCCCTTTCATTGGCGATACTTTCAAGAATACCCAATCATCTATAGCAAACTCTAGCCCCCTTTTTCTAACATCGGCATATGATTTGTGTCGACTTTGGGCTGTTTGTAGCCGCTGTTGTATCACCTTAACCTTCTCCATAGCTTGATGAAAAAGATCAGGCCCAAATAAGGCAGTTTCACCCACTTCAAACCATCCAATTGGTGATCTACACTTTCTTCCGTATAAAGCTTCGTAAGGCCCCATTTTGATACTTGAATGATAGCTATTATTGTAGGCAAATTCAATAAGAGATAAATGATCATCCCAACTACCTTTAAAGTCCAATGTGCAAGCTGGTAGCATATCTTCCAGTGTTTTTATAGTACGTTCTGCTTGTCCATTTATTTGAGGATGAAAAGTCAGCCTTAAATGCACTTGGGTTCCCAAACTCTTCTGAAAAGACTTCCAAAAGTGTGCAGTAAATTGAGCTCCCCTGTATGATATAATAGAGATTGGAATTCTGTGTAGTCGAACTATCTCTTTAACATACAACCACGCATAATCTTCAGCTGTGTAGGTGGTCTTGACCTGTAGGAAGTGTACTGACTTGGTAAGCCTGTCAACTATTACCCATATGGAATCATGTTCCACTTCCAGATTGGAATATTTATACATTGCATATAACCTCCAGGCTTCTGATGCTCTACTTTTACTTGTTGACAATTTGGATATTGGGCTACTAATTCTGCAATGTTCTTCTTCATGTTACCCCACCAATACATTTCTTTCAAATTATGATATATTTTGGTGGCTCCCGGATGAATAGAATACCGTGAATGATGTGCCTCTGTCATAATCAGTCTCCTTAGCTCATCTACATCAGGTACACACAATCCACTTTGGCACTGAAGCACTCCCTCTTGCGTAAGATCAAATGCCTTTGTCAAACCTTGTTGTACATTCTCCTTCAGCTACAATAAAATAGGATTTGCATACTGTTTTTCCTTCACTTCAGCTACTAATGAATATTCTGCCGTATTTTGCACCATAATTTCTTCATTTGGAGTTTCAAGAAGACTAACCCCCAAGCTGGCTAGTTGATGTAGATCCTTGACTACACCTTGCTTTTCTGTGAGCTGGCCATTAGTGCTTCCTATTGCATTGCAGCTTAATGCATCGGCTACTATATTTGCTTTCCCTAGATGATATAAAATATCAATGTCATAATCTTTTAATAGTTCAAGCCACCTCCGCTGCCTCAGATTTAGGTCCTTCTGCTTAAAAATATACTGTAAACTATTATTATCGGTATATATGTCAACATGAACCCCATACAAATAGTGGTGCCATATCTTTAAAGCAACTATCACAGCTGCTAGCTCAAGATCATGTGTTGGATAATTTCTCTCATGTGATTGCAACTATCTTGAGGTATAAGCTATTACATTACTGTGCTGCATCAATACACATCCTAAGCCAACTCCTGAAGCATCACAATATACCGCATACCCTTCTGTGCCTTCTGGAAGTACCAATACAGGTGCAGAAGTCAACTTATCCTTCAGATCTTGGAAACTCTTCTCACATGCATCATTCCACTAAAACTTGGTTGCCTTGTGTGTTAGCTTTGTTAAAGGTGCCGAAATGGAAGAAAACCCTTTAATAAATCTTCTATAATAACCTACCAACCCGAGAAAACTACAAATCTCTATAGGCGTTGTAGGTCTTGGCCAGTTCTTCACAACTTCTATCTTTTGAGTATCAACCCTTATTCCTTCATCTGACACAATATGACCCAAGAATGCTACAGATTTAACCAAAATTCACATTTAGAGAACTTTGCATTTAACTTACGATCATGAAGAATCTGTAACAGCTACCATAAGTGATTAGCATGGTCTTCTTCTAATCTTGAACAAACCAAAATATCATCTATAAACACTGTCATGAACACATCTAATGGCTTGAACACCCTATTCATCAAATCCATAAAAACTGCTGGTGCATTTGTTAGCCCAAATGACATAACTAAAAACTCATAATGACCATACCGTGTTCGGAAAGCTATCTTGGGTATATCTTTTCCTCTAACCCTTACTTGATGATAACTCGATCTGAAGTCAATCTTTGAGAAACATTTGGCACCCTGTAATTGATCAAACAAATCATCAATTCTGGGGAGGGGATATTTGTTCTTGACTATTACCTTATTCAGTTGCCGATAATCAATACACATTCTCAACGTGCCATCTTTCTTGCGTACAAATAACACTGGTGCACCCCATAGGGACATACTAGGCCTTATGAATCCCTTGTCCAACAAGTCTTTTAATTGCTTCTTTAATTCCCGTAACTCTGCCGGGGCCATTCTATACGGATGAATAGAGATAGGCTGAGTACGTGGAATCACATAAATACCAAACTCTACTTCCCATTCTGGAGGCAAACCTAGAAGATCTTCAGTAAATACATCAAGGAATTCATTTACCACCGGAACCGATTGAAGAGTTGGTGGCTTCACATTGGTATCTTGCACTAGATGGCATAGGTACCCCTTGGATATCATTTTCTTTGCCTTAAGATAAGAAATAAATTTACCTTTCGGTGCTCCAACATTACCCCTCCATTCAAGGATGGTCTTTTGTGGAAAATGGAAATGTACCTTCTTAGCTCGGCAATCTACTGTGGCATAACAAGAACCCAACCAATCCATACCCATTATAACATCAAAATCTACCATTTCCAGCTCAATAAGATCATCCAACGTATCATGATCACAAATAGTTACTATACAATTATGATACTCTTTTAGCTATAATAGATTCACCAACTGATGTAGATACTTCAAATGGCTTGACTAGTAATTCCGGTGTTCTTTCAAATTTTTCAGCAATCAATGGAGTGACATATGATAGGGTAGAGCCCGGATCAATCAATGCATATACATTAGGTGAAAAGACGGATAATGTACCTGTAACCACATCAGGAGAAGCCTCTAAATTCTGCCGATCCGCTAAAGCATAGGTACGGTTCTGGACTCCACTAGAATTAGCTGCTCCTCAAACACCTCTACCATGCCCAGTAGGTTGTACACCCGATGAGGATGATGCAACGGTTGATCCAGTAAGTCACGCCATACTACCTTTGCCACTCCGTGGGCACTCTCTTATTATGTGCCCCGACATACCACACCAGAAACAAGCATCTGTCCCAAATCGATATGCACCTAAATGAAGCTTTTCGTAGTGCTGACACGACTGACGAGAAAACCTCGATTGGCTTATTCTTCCTTGTTCTTGATACCCTACTGTCTGTAAACCTTGAATCCCACTACTTTGCCCAACTTGACTGCCTCTAAACCCCCGAAATTGGGATGGAGTGCCTGCTGTAGAATAAGAAAATGATGGTCTAGGCGGTCTATTAAAAACCCGAGGCCTAAATTCTCCTTGGGGAGCCATGAACTGTCCCATAGGTTTAGCCCTCTTTGACGGTCCGCTTTCAAATTCTTGCGTTCTTCTCCTTTGCCTCTGATCCTCCATCTTCTGTACAAAAGCTTGTATCCTGGCTATATCCATGTCTCTATTCAAAGCAAAAATAGTACAATCCCTAACGAAATATGGATCCAATCTATCCACATACCGATGAACTCTATCGTCCATAGTAGCTACTACATTAGGAGCATACCTAGACAAAGCGTTAAACCGAAGACTGTACTCTCTGACGCTCATATTACCTTGACGAAAATTTAAGAACTAGTCTGCACGAGCCTCTCGGATCTCATATGGAAGGTAATTATCAAGGAATGTCGCTTTGAATTCTTCCCAACTAGCTGGAAGTGCACCGATACCCTTAGATCGTTTCCAATCTTCATACCATAATATAGCCTCTGCTTTTAATCTATATGCTGCAAGCTCAACTATTTCTGTACTAGATACATGCATAACATCTAAATCCCTTTGAATTTGGTCCATGAAGTCTTGTGGATCTTTATTAGGATCTGACCCGGAGAATGTGGGAGGGTCTAATTTAAGAAAATCCTGTGTCTGCAGACTGGCTGCCCTATCCGCACCATCATTACTTATAGTTGGACCAGCTTGTCCTTGATTTTGTGCAGCAACTATACGAGTCAACATTTGCACCGCATTCCTTAAATCCTGCTCAGTAGCATTAACAGGTGGTTCTAGGGGTACTCCTCTCTTTCTTGGCTCTCCTGGAAATGGAAGAGTAGAAGAAGCCTGCGATGCAAACTCATTTTCAGCTTCACCTTGATTAACTTGTTTAGGTGGTGATTTACTGGTTCTTTCTCCGGTAATCATGTCTACCTTCTTACTTTTACCCTTGTTTCTCCTTGTAAACGACATTTTGCTATACTGAGGAAACAAAAACATAAAACAAATTCAGTGCTTAAATATGACTTCAACTATAACTTTGGCTCTATTGCATGATCTAGGAAATGAAGAAAAGAAACAACTCCTAAATGTCCCATAGCCTCCTACTTATAAATGTGGTGCACAACACATCCATAAGTAAGACTCTACTCAAACACGGCTTTGTAGACACCCTAGGATGACCCGCTCTGATACCACTTTTGTCATGCCTCAAATTTCATTGGGGCGGACAGGCACCCGTAGCCGTAAAGGCTCGAGAGAACCAACCTATGACCATGTACATTCATATGCATGCCATTAAGTGAACAAAAATTCTGCCACATACAGATATAATATATCAACGATGGAAGTCATGTAAAGATATACAAAATAGATACGAGACTTGGCCGTTGGGGCCACAACGTATAAAAAAAAAGACACTTCTACGTTTGAATTTAAAAGATCTACAAAGCCTCTAAAAGATACATAACCATGACTAAGGTCGGGACAAGTTCCCGCCTTATACAACTACTACACAGTACCAAAAATATATACAAATGACTCGGAAAGCCCCGAATCAACCTGGAGCTCACCAACAGCCTGCAGATGACCCGTACCCTACTGTGAAAGTCTACTAGCTCCTGTGCCTGAAGCAAATAAGGAAGGTCCCCCAAGGGACGTCAGTACGAAAGAATGTACTGAGTACGTAAGGGTATAAGTAACTATATGAAATATAGGAACTCAATGGAATCAAATACTAGTGAATAGATAACACTGATATACCACTGTACTATATATGTGGAACCATGCACATTACATTCATTTCTTTCCTTGTACCTTCTTATCAATATACATAATACAATACCCGGGACCAACTGATCAATGGTAAATAACATTGGGATCAGCTCGAGCTAGGCTTATTCCCCCAGAGCTACCACCCATAAATTAATAAATTAGGTTTGGATCGAGCTAGGTTTTCACCCCCAGAGCTACCCCCTGCATCCAATAATCAATCGGGATCGGCTTGAGCTAGGCTTTCGCCCCCAGAGCTACCACCCATACTCAACCAAATATGCATTACTTCACTTCTTTAATTTTTGTGAGATTGTTACATCGGTGATCATAATATTATTGGAGCTTTGGAACAATATTCAACAAATAAGAGACACGTCAATAACAATTGCTAACAAACCTGAAATGAGATACTTTAAAACATTTTGGAGTGGAAACAAGTTTGGTAACGATGTGAACAATAGGTGCGGCCAAAGTATGCGAAAAAGAGTAACCTTGCATACCTTATCTTCCCAACATGTGACTACAACAATTCAGCTCTTCCTTAAAGCATTACTCTACACTACACGAAGCTAACATTAAAAGTTGATTACATTACAAGTTCACAAGGCGATAATTAGCTACTTGATGGGAAGTAAAAACTATCCAACATCCCAAACACATGGTATATCATTCCACCTTCATTTATACTACCATATAACTTCATTCCACCTTCCTACAATACAATTTACTGCCTCACAACACCAACAACACCAAAACAGTCCACACATCAACATAGACGTCACAAACCGACAAGATTTCCCACCAAGTGCATACATCACATTTTTACCTCAATTCAACTCCACATTTTTATTCCATCAAGTCACATAAATACCTTCCACAACAATATACCAAAAACAGTCCACACAGTTTCATAATTCACTTTAACATAACAAGAAAGTATCCTCCTTTCACTAAGCCAAACGTTCCATGCTCAATTACGTATAAACATTTCCACAAGTCATACACAAGGAGTAACGAATTAGGTACAGCACCACACTTAAATATATTGAAATTTCATCCATCTAATTCAATTACTTCAAGACCTTATGTCCCTTTTTAAGTTTAAACCATATAGAGGGCAAATCCTTTAGCGATTAAGCAAAAGTGGACTGTTTCACAATAAGTGGACTGCTCAACACTTTTTAAACATAACCAACATGATATACACACCCTCTTATGCATATAACATGTTAATCTACAAGGTTAAACACTTACCAAAGCTTTCAAGTGGAAGATTTGTCCAAAAATCCTTAGAGAAAATTAGGGTGGCTAGGGTTTGAGAGAGGAAAAAATATTTGATTGAAAATCTGATTTTTGGCAAGTGAAATGTGTTGAAAATAAGCTGAATTTCAGCCTTATAAAGGCCCCCCTTAACCTCCTCTTTGTGGTCTCTCTTAGCCAATTAGTTGGTCAAAAAGTCTAAGTATACTTGGTCCATTTTTAAATGGATCATCTCCCTTTTTGGGCCCATGTCTTTTTACTTAATTTTGGACCTCAATTAAGTCCATAAACATAATATTAATTCAGCCCAATAAATTTAGTGGGTAATACACCAACTATCTCAAGTTTAAATAATTCTATAAATGTTAAGGTAGTCAAATAAGTTCGAAAATGTACGGGGTGTTACACTATGAGTACGTCGCCTGCAAATAGGAAAGTTCCCAAATGGTAGCTCACAGTGTCTCTACTAATAATTCTAAGATATAAAGACAGTAAACGAAACTACACACATAATATAACTAAGGAAACAAAATACACAACAACAAATAATAAGGGAAATACAATGATGTAATGCAATGCATGGATGATGTGATGATGATGGATGTAAGCCATCGCATGGCTTTTCGTATACACCTTTCAAGCCTCAGTGCTTTAAGGCAGGAACCATGGGGGGTTCACAACCTGTATACTTTGTCATATCTCAATTCACCTCTCTAGCTAATGTTTATGGATCAAGGGTTTTACAAGGTGTCTCATTTTTTTTCAAAAATTAGTATTTCTCATTGCACCAATATCTCATGAAGTATGTATATGAAATGAGGATGAAATGCTCACGTTCAATCAATATGAAGATAATGATCAATTTAATACAGGTATAAGTGATCCCAAAATCAACTCAACATGTCAATGATTCATGATATAAGCCCTCACTTGGCACCACCAAGATAAATAGTCATGTAAGACATCAAAATATCATTTCAAAAGTCCCTCTCTGGGTATTACTATCATTATAGAGACAAATAATGTTCAAAAAGGCCTATACTACCTATTCAAGCCCCCGTACGGTAAACACAATAATAATAATGGCATTTAATGCATAAATAAGGCCTACAGTGGCAAATAAACCCCCCCACACATGCATCACATCAAATATAAACTCTCAAGTCAACAACAATATGCATATAAGCCCCTATATGGGCACATGAGAATAATAATAATTTAAAAATACTACTCCCATGACTAAATTCCCTAACCCATAGCATGTTTTACATAATCATTAACTATCCAGTCTAATTTGAAGGAAGTTAAGCCATAACCTACCTTGTAATGCTGAAAATCCAAGTCTAAGCCTTCAATGTGGAGCCTTTCCTTCACAAACAGTCTCGGCACGAGTTAAAACTATCAAAAACATAATATACGTGCCAAAAGGAAGTTAATGATACCCATATTAGCTATATTTGAATCAATTCCAAAATTAGTTTTGAAAATCGGGTTAAAAAGTAAAATGGATAAAACTAGAATTTTATTTTAGAAACATTTTCCCCAAGTCAAAAGGAGTCTACAGCTATAAACCCACATAAAAATAGGTTGAAATCGGTGTTCAAATCGATGAAAAACCATTTTAAAATTTTACTAAAAGAAACTCCCACATTCTAGTTTCGAAAACAAGATCGAAAGGTATTTTTGAAATATAATCATAAGGAATTGATGCAAATAAGAGTTTGGAGCTTACCCAAGCACAAATGGGGAAGAAAACCCAAGAAATTGCCCCTGCTCGAATCTCCAAGGTCCAAAAATTATGAAAATAGCAAAATGAGGTATTTATACTGTTCTGCGAGTAGTACCTAGCGATCATGGAATCCACCTCATGTTCGCGAGGGTCAATGTTGATCGGCAATTAAGTTGGTCATCGTGATCGTAAGAGGATGGCCTCGTGACCGCGATTGTCAACCCGACCCTATCTACCGATTAACTCATCACGATCGCAGTACCACCACCACGCGATCGTGATGAAGACTATTATCAAGGTCCACAATTGCAACTTGTGTACACGCAATCGCGATGAAGTGCCTGATACACCAGATATTAGTTATTGTACCAACTGAAACTACAACTCTAAGTCTCCAAACGAACCCTCGAGATTCGTTCAGGACCCCACATAACTAAACTATATATTCTACTAAGATATTTTCAATGTTTACAACTTAATAGAAACGTTGGATTTTCGAAAAGACATCGTTTACAACAATTTAGCCCCCAAGACCCTTAAAGCTTATTTTAACTAGTTTTTGAAATAAGTGTCGAAATACAAAATAAAGGATCGAGACCCAAAATAACTATGCTTCTATCCCAAAATTGACATTCTGTATCTAATGAAACTTCCAAATCGCCATCCAGCACTTGAAACTCAAAATGTTGACCGAGGTTAAATGTCACGCCCCGAATCCCACCGGGACGTGATTGGCACCCGAAGCCGATATGGCCCGAGAGAACCAATCTTTGCTCATGTCTACCCATATGCATATCCTTGTATGAATCTTATTAAATCTTATTATTCCTCATGCAACTAAGCGGAAGTCATGAACGTGGAAACATATATCATATCTATATACGAAACTTGGTCGTTAGGGCCATTAAGTCAAAATGAACGTACATCTTACATCCATATACCCACATATGTCTACAAAAGCCTCTAACAAATGCATTTATAAGATCCTCTAAAAGTCGGTACAAGTCCCCGCTTTATACAATATTTACAACATCAGGACAACTATACAACTGTGACTCGAAAAGTCCCGAAGCAACTGGGGCTCACCAAAGATCCGCAATCAACTGTCCACCTACTGTGGAGGTCTACTAATACCTGCACCTGCAACATGTAAGGTAAGTTCCCCCAAGGGGGTCAGTACGAAGAATGTACTGAGTATGTAAGGCTCATAATAAATAACATCATACATGAGAATGTCAATAGAATAAAATATGAGAGAATAGTCAATGGGGATAAGCCATCATTTTAGATAATATCATGTATAATTACTTTCCTTCAAGGGAAATTACCTTCACTCAAGAAATTTGCCTCCAATAGCTTCTTCTATATACAAGAAACTCTTTCTTGCTTCTAGGTTCATTACCACTAGTGTTCATCTACTTGGTTAGAGAGAATAACACTCATCCACATACATCCACTCTAGTGGTGGGGGTAATAATAATATAACGTACATCCACTCTATTAACGTACATCCACTCTCTTAACATACATCCACTCTATTGGTGGTTTAGCCTACATCCACTCGCATGGTGGGAGAACATACATCCACTCTATGGTGGGGGAACATACATCCACTCTATGGTGGAAGAACATACATCCACTCTATGGTGGGAGATCATACATCCACTCTATGGTGGGAGAGCATATATCCACTCTATGATGGGAGAACATACATCCACTCTATGCTGGGAGAAATTGATATGTCAACTTATGAGAGATTAATACATTAAGGATCATGACACTAATTGAACACACAAATATGCCTTACCTCACTCTTATACTTCATGAGATTAACACCTTAACTTATAAGGGATAGATCAATTAGCTCGCACTTTACCTCCTTCACTATTTTTATGAGATCTTACATAAGTAAGTATATGATACCGGACCTCCACCTTGGGTGGGCTATAATACATGACATATCACAATATTGGGATTATTCCATATTGAACTTATACTCTCTAGAATGTGATCTATACTCAATGAAACATATAGCAACCATGCGCATTACCTCTTTACAATCTTATACCCTCTACTTAGTTATGAGAGTGACACGCTAAAGATCATGTCATTAAAGCACACACTTATATACACACCTCACCTCATTCTTTTACCTCATGAGATTGACAACTTCACTTATGAGGAATAATTCTACTAACTTGCACATCACCTCTCTTATTACTCTTATGAGATTGGTACTCTTACTTATGAACAATTGGCACAAGGATAATCATCATACTATAGGACTTTGGAACAAGACATGATCGGAATAATGCTATTCAAGATTAAATAGATTCTCTTATGTTATTACTCTCTTGAAATAGTTCTTCTCGAAATTTCAACATTAGGACATCTTCGGAACTCCAATCAATGAACAAGAGATAAGTGTATCATAAGTCATCTAAGACTAGGACACATATGGGTAACAATATACGTCAACCCGAATTGATATACGTCAAGCCCCTCGAAATTGAAACAAGTCCAATGTCAATGTGAACAACATGTTGCAGAAGGATATGGAAAAAGGAACCTTACATACCTTGTATTCTTAATACGAATACACAATCTTAGACGTGCATACAATAGTCCCGCTCCGTCCTTGTGTTTTTCTCTACAACACAATTTCATAATGAAACCAACATTAACCACCAATTACCTTCTAATGGCATACAATAACAATAAGTCACATGTTTAGCTTTAACATGTCATTTCCCCCTTGACAATACCATTTATGAAATCATTATACCAATAATCCCCCAATATTCCATACATTTACCAACACATGATAACCAATGGAATGTCATACCAAGTTCATATTTTACACTTCTCCATCACCACCACATCACAATTATTCCATCAATTTACTTCAATACACCTCACAACAACAAATCGTCCAAACTCCCATAATTTACACTTATAGAAAAATAACAAGTTTGGGACCATAATAACACCATAAATGTTGTTATTTTATCCATACCATGCTTTTTCATCAAGACCACAAGTCATAATTCAAGTTACAATCCCATGGATAACACATCTTTTTAACAAAAACCAAAAGTGCCATGTCCAACACTTCCAACCATAACCAACATGATATACATAATCTCTCATGCTTATAATATGTTAAAGTAAAAGAATAATCACTTACCCAAGCTTGGAAGATGATGATCTTGCTCCAAAAATGGCTTAGGGTTTGAAGAGCCACAAAGAGTTCTCTAGAAGTCTCAAGAAAAAGATAGAAAAGCATGTGTGTTGTTGTGTATTAAAAATCTGATTTTTGGACCCTTTTATAGACCTTTAATTCCATCCTTAGCCACTCTTGTGGCATTTAATATTTGGTCTAGAAGGTCAATGCAAGAATGGGTCTTTTGACCCATTTTTGGGCCATGATTTCTTTTCATTTTTGAGTCCTTTTTCGGCCCAATTCACTTAACCCAATAAAATCCATAATTCCTTATGTTTAATTCATTTCATACGCATTACGATGATATTCCCACTCACGGGATTTACTCATGGCCTCAATCCCAAAAACAAGCAATTCTAGCCACGTATGGCCTATTTGGACCAAAAGGGTAAAACCGTCATTTTGACGTCAAATTCATTCTCGAGTCATTTTATCATACCAATATAATATTTCATTCATTTCATGTATATACTCGTGGTTGTAGAACAAACGTGACAAAAAATCGGCTCGATACATCCCCGGAAACCCTTGGAACTTAGAAAATTTCCAACTTTCGAAAAACTGAAAATTCCATCCTGGCACGCCCTGGGGCGCGCCAGCTTGCTGCCTCTGGGTACAAAATTTTGGCCCAGAGCGGCCTGGCACGGTCCCTAACGCGCCTCTCACTTACATTTTTCAAAAATTCCGTTTTTCGACTTTTCTTCGCGGGTTTGGTTGGATACTTCACGTCCTATTCTTTAACTTACTTCTTAGCCTTAATATACTTTGTTTAGAGGTCCTCTTAGCCTCATTTTGAACCCCACAAATGCTCCATAAAGGTTGCAAAACACCTCTTATGAAGGGCTAATCTCATGTACGAAGCCAAGTTTCAATTTTCTCATCACTAACATTACCAAATGCACACTTATGGGATCTCGACACCTAAGTAACCATTGTTCAATGTCATCACATTGGGTTGGAAAAGTACGGGGTGTTACATTAAACTAATAGCTTTTAAAGCCTCTAAGAGTCTAAAACTATCCCAAATCACTCTCGTATGCATCAGGATCAATGCCAACCATCCCTATAGCTCATAAATAGTGTATAACAACTACGAGGAAGGGAAAAATGGTCAAAACACATAAAAAGATAAAATTCACAACCGAGTTTGCTACAACGAATCTTTCTCACAAATAATATCTTAGAAACTTTGAAGGCGAAGTACGCTCTCATACAATTCAAAGGGTATGTGTCCACTTGGTGGGAGTCTAAAAGGTGGGAAAAGGGAGCCATCATAACTACGAGTTACCTCCTTGGAAAGAGTTGATTACACTCATGGAGTTAAAGGTACTTGACTCCAAACTACTACCGAACGCCTTTCTCCTTTTAGCTTTAGTCGGTAGAGTAGCCATATCGATCTAGGTAAGTGGTGACAACGAAAAGGCTTTTAAGCCTGAGGGGAGGGGAGAGGTGCTCAAGAAGGTGTTTATGTTGAGTCAAGGTTTCAAAAGTATGGAAGAATATTATGACTAGTTTGAAAATTTGTGGATGAAATTTAAACTTGAAGAAAATATGCAATGTACGATGATTCGATTCGTGGAAAATTTGAGGCATGATATCTTGAGGCTTTTGAAGCTTAAGAACTATGAGACTCTTAAAGTGGCTTTCCAATATGCCGTAAAGGTAGAAGCACATTTGAAAAAATAAAAGTCATATAAGGCCAAGTGTTCTTCAACTTCTACATGGGACAAAAGTAAGGATAATTGGAAGGAGACATATTCTAGAGAGAAACCTAATAGTGGTCAAGCTACTCAAGTCAAGCGTGATTCCAAATCCAAGGAAAGTAAGAAACCGCAAGGAGGTAACTAGATTAAATCTAACTTTCTTGACCCTCTACAATTTAATGCTTTAGATATCAAGAAAGGGGACATATTGCTAGTGGATGTCCTAATAGAAGGGAAATTATGGATATTAGGGATGGATATAAAACTGAGGAGGAGGATGATTGTAATAGAAAGAGCGAGGGAGAGGAAGATAAATGTGAGGATGAGGGAGTGACCTCGGGGGATGAAATGGAAATAATTAAGAAGAGAGTTAATTTTTCTTGCCTTATTAGGAGAGGAGGACTCTTACAAGATGATGATTTCAATTTGATGATGTATGACAACCCGTCTTATGTTAAGGAAAAGGTGTATGTTGAAAGTGAAGACTCCTTATCTATTCCAAAGAAGTATTCGAAGAGAATTCCACACAATTGTAGAGAGAAAGGACTGATGGAGCTCATTTCTAAGAAGCCCTACCTTAGAGAGAGCAATGGAGAATTGACTCAATTAGGGAGGACCATGAATAAACTTTCATGGATTGGTGGATACTTGATGGAAAAGGGTGAAACATCTAACACTACTAAAGAAATCCCCTCGATCTCAACTTCCTCACCTATCCCCTCAGAATACCAACCAACTCCTTCTCTAATACTAACACCCATTCAACTGAACCAGACTCCACAAAAACCTACATGTCTCATCCAAGATACAACGACGCAGCATAGATGCGGGTAAAATAGAGTAAACAACCAACAAGGATATAGGTGAACAAACTCATAAACCAGATACCAACCTCAAGTCATCATAAACCTTCCACCTTCTCTACAATACACCAAAACCCTCCATCGACATCTAATTCCTATCCACATAATCATACAATAGCTAAGTGGCCCACGACCCTGACCTCGAAAGGATAGAAACCAACCCACCAGATATTGGCATAGCCAGCATAGGTACAGTGTCTTGAAAGGATCCTATCTGAGTACTCAAATAGTAGTAGCTAATATACGCGATCTCAGCCAAAGCCATGAACTGGTCTTAATTAACCTCAAAAACTGACCCAAAACATAACCTCCAGAGCCTGGACGGCCCACCCTGAAGGACCATCAATCTACAATGAAAAGTTGCACTAAGACCACTAAAGTCAACTACGCTGTCATAGACAAAATCCCTCAAATAAGTCATCTTATGTAACCTTTAAACCAGACATACCACCATCCTTGGTAAAAGGGACACGCTAGCTCCAAACACAAACTACCTCGATCTTCGCTAAGCGAATATGATCCTATTCTTGGACACTACGCACCCCAAGGATGTCGTAGACCTAAGTCAATCTCACATTCAAAAACTTAGCACATATCTCCCACGAAGGTTGGAGCTAAGGCGCTATCAATGATCACTATTTTAAGAGAGTCCAATCATGGAATGATCACATGATACATTCAATCCGTACCTGTTGTGGGGGCGTGAGTAAACCAAGGAAATCTTTAAGAACTTATGGTGGCTGCAAAGAGTCCTAATAGTAGTTAGACCTGAAGTAACTCAAAAAGTAAGGTTGTAACCTGAAGCTAGTCAAATAGGTTCTCTATGTACAGTATCATATACTCGCTCTCGATCGTTAATATGTAAACACAAGTACACAAAACCATCTCACTATTGAACCCAACGAAAATATTCTACGGGCACACACCAGGCTAAGTAACACTATACTCAGAAGATCCTGAGACTACCCTTTAAACTTTCCCACTCAACTGAAGCCACCCAGTACGATAAAGTAGAATGAACTAAATACTCGACTAAACACAACACCAAAATCAAAATCACGATCGAGCGATAAATCAGGTAAATTGGGGAAATAACATCGACAACTCACCAACCTCAAGAACTATTAAAAGTAAAGGAATGATAATACTAGCATCAAGAAAGTAACCAAGAAGGACTGACACTCTACTGCTACCAACCCTTTTTTCCTCGAAGGAAAGACATGTCCCTTCAACAACTAACAAATGAGCTATTTTCTCCTGATCAGAAGGAGGCCCATCATAATCAAAGAAACAATCTAAGCATGGCAACTAAGACTACATGATAGGAAAACAAAATGGTCTAAGTCTAGAAATATGAGAATTTGGTGTAAATAAGGGTAACTAGCAATAATCACGAAATCAATGATAATGAGATCTATCCAAGTGCTATACCCCTAAGGTAATCAAAACATAGGATCATCCCACTCAATCCACTACTAATAGAGAACAATGAAACACAAGATCGATCCACTCAATCCACTACTAAAAGAAAACACCAACGGGGTGTCTACGCACATAAGTACATACAACGATCCAGCATGATAATATAGACAAATGGTAAGGTAAGTAACACTCAAGTATGTGAAGACTCGAAATCAAACAACACAAAAAAGGGAAAGGGTAACAATCAAAATCGTATCTGTAGTAGCTGCACCTAAATCCTCAAACTCTAGCCTACCTAAGAAGCACATAATAGATTAAGCCTATCCCCAGACTGAGCACCCACATAACTAGCGAAAGAACCCGACTGTGAACTACTCCTATAATCCTGGGCACCACTTTTGATTAGCGATGGCAAATCCCTAAGAAGATGAGCTTGTTGTGTTGACTGCTCGATAATCCCATGTCGGGGTTACTCTTTAGATAAATGGTCAGTCTCTCCATAATCATAACATACCCCAAAAGCCCTAACCTAATAAAGGGTGTCGACTTACCCAAACCAAACTCTACGACCTAAATATTCTAAGTTATTGCCCTGTCTAAGCCTTAGAAAATTCCCAAACTCATCATAATCAAAGAAACCTCTATCGTCCCAAGTCCGGCAAGAAGTGCATGATGATCTAGACTGGCCTCCATGACCCATTACCCATCAACAAGAACCCAAGAGCACCTGGCCAGAACTTTGATTGTCGTAGCCACCGTAACCTGTCTGAACCTCATCTATGATCTGAGGCGTTGCTTGTATGGGCCTTCTGAAACAAGAGTGATAGTGACTTCTATCGGAAGAATCCCTACCTCTGGATACAGTATCACTAACACTGTGTTGATAGCTGGCCCTCTTACCACCACCTCTATAAGTCTCGAGACATACCCACTCTATAGTCCTTGCATGATCAAAAACCTGAAGGAAAGAAGGCCCAACTGCTACTCAAACCTCCAACTCTAAAAAGAGCAATAAAATTAGTCTTCTGACAAGCCTTTGCACTCTCTCATGCTATGTAAGAGAAATCATAGAAGTTTTTCCAGCTTACTCTAGAAACCCAATCTCATACTCCGAAATTGACATAGGACCTTACAGAATACCTGTGAACTCATCTCTGGGTTGAATACCAACTGATGTATGAAAACCATCCCCACTTGTGTCGTACGCTCACTAAGACTCAAAATCCCAAACATGGTATCCTGAAGGACTGGCACGATCACTAATTCGACTAGAACCTAGGCTAACCCAGACCCTCTGAATGATGATGTAGATTTTGAATCTCAAGCTCCGACTCTGGTAATAGCTCCCTAACCTTACCAAGGGCTGAGATTCTGGCAACAGGTTCAAGAGTCCTATCTTTGTCATCACACTAACCACGTAATCCATCTATGAAGAGTGGAACCAAAAGGAGAATTTAAAAGTTGATAGAGACAATAATACATGATAGAGAATCAAGAAATGAAATTTTTCCTAAGAATGCCCCATAGCCTCTCGAAGATAGGATACAAACGTCATTATGTCAAACTATGGGACTCTACTAGTCATACTATACTAACGAATCTAGGCTCTGATATCAAACTATCACGACCTAAAATCCAAAGTCATGATGGCACCTACTAAACCCACCTATAGGTAGGCCAAACTCCCTAGCCTTAAACAATAAGTATCGGGCCAATAGAATGGAAGAACAAGCCGAATAACAATCGGCCCAAAAGTAAATATTAAAACAGCTAATAGGGCCCATAAAGTATATACATAAAGAAGGTGAAGGAGCAAAATATACAAATCATACCTAAGACCTGGTATCAGTCGGTACAGGAGCCACTAAACATAACAGGAGTATTAGGTAAATACAATATATATATATATATATATATAATTGTCCTCAAAATACAAAGTAAAGACCATTCCAGCAAAATAGAGGGAGGCAGGACAACTCCAGATGTAGGGAGCTCACCCCAAATCTCCAATCCAAGAGAGCTCCACATGATGCACATGTTAGCAGCAAGAACTTGTACTAGAATCTGAAAGTTGCAAAACTGTAATATTAGTACCAAACACGCGGTACTCGGTAGGCATTGGTTGGCTGATCTCTCAAGATAATACAAGAATGAGTAGCATGAACAGAAAATAAATGCAATGTAAGCAGTTTAAAGGAGGCTACCTACTAGGAAGAAATGATACACAATCTAAATAAAAAGAAAGAGTGAACTTACCTGCAGCATCTAGTCTAACAGCCTAACATAGAAAGGAAGAATATCATTAGCATCCTACTAATGATAGTGCCACACTAGAGCTAAAAATTCATAAAAAGAAGAGTCTATATAGCTTACCTCTATCGTGAGTACATGCCAATAACTAATCTGTCAGAAGCTAAGCAATAATAATCAACAATAACCTAGCCAGGACCACATAAGCCCAAAAGGTGCACATAATAGACAATAACCCAACCGGCCCCCATAAGTATGGCAGGCATCAAACAACAACCATACTAGCGATAGGCAATGTATATGTAGGAATGAATTCCATGGAAAATTAGGTGAGGCAATATGCTATGAGTATTATATCCAACATAAGTTTTTACACCTTCTCTAGCTCCCAAAGCTCGTAAAGGCAGAACCCATAGTGACCACCCTCCTCCAATACTGTGGCTTAAAAATAGAGAGGCCCATAGGGGACTCAAGATATCCGTTTACACTACCCGATCCCAAACTGGGACTTCCAAAATAATCAGAAATAAATCCCTTTCAGAATTAAACCAAAAGTAGGCATGGGTATAACATGTGCCAAGGATCAAACCGAGACTAAAATGATGGACCGAAATAGGTCGTAGTCTAAGTTAGAAATAATGATAAAAAAATTAGACCAAATCAACTTTTAAAAAGTGATAGAGAAAATTTGTAGTAAAGTCCAAATATAACTAGTGCCCAGACTTGATTGGGGCATAAATGATGGCGCAGGGACCCAAAAGCCATCAACCAATAGTAAGGGTGGTACGGAATCCATTTTAAAACATTTAATGAGTGAAAAAGATGAGAATAGAACCCTTTTTGAAAACCATAGTGAAAATCCATGTCCTTCCTTGGAACCATACCATAATACGTAAGTATGCCCATGTGAAGGAATGTATGTCATCGCCAATATAAAAATAATATAAGCATAATCAGTTAAAAATCCATAAAAAGAAATCACCACTATCCAAGAGCAGGGAGCACTAAACTGATACCCAACTGGTCCATATCTAAGGCATCGGGCCAAACAATGTAATGTACAATATATGTGAATATACATATCTATGGTACTAAATAACAACCAACCAAGAATTACCATCCCCCATATGGAGTACCACAATAACTAATAAGAACCAACTATGGTAGTGCCAACTCTAGCACGAAACACTATTTCCAACCTACAGTAAGGATTTCCAACCTAGTAGCAACACTATGGCAGAGCTATAAACATTCCTAAATTAATCCTAATACTATGGAAAGCATCCTACGCTAAGGCTAGGGCTAAATTTTTACTTTAAATCCACTAAAAAAGTCAAAAATGATTGGAAAAAGGGTAAATCGATCACAAGCCTATTCCATAAACCCCTACTTGCATGCAACATATACTATACGCAATCTCATAGAGCAAAGTCTATAGAAAGGCAGACCGCAGCCTACTTGGATGCCGAACAGCAGTCTCGGACCGACAACGAGTTGCTTGCCCCCTCCACTCAATCTCAGAAAGCCGCCGCATCAAGAAACTTCAAGAATAAGGAAAAATTCTCCTAGGTCCGAGATTTGAATAACTTTAAGTAGATAATCGATTTTGTTTTGATGATTGTATATAGTGTTGAAAATTATTCTCTCAAAGCTAAGTATATATCAGCAACCCAAGGAACCAATACACGAAGAACAATCATCAACCATCTCTAGTAACTTAGTTAATAGAAAAGAACAAATTGTGAAGTGGAATAAAATATATAAGTAGCTATGTCTTTGTAAAAAAAAAAAAAGGAAGAAAGAAATGAATGATAATCAAGATAGAAACATATATAGATATCAAATACAGTAACAAAATTGGATGGATGTGTAATTATTTATAAATTAATAATTAGTAGGATGTGATAATAATGGTGCCACCTCTGTAATTACCCTATGCATGTGTTGTGTTAGCCCTCCACTTCCACGTTTGAAGTGAGGTGTTTAACACCTTATTTTTCTATGTCCCACTCATATGCACTCGGCTATTGCATAGATTCGTGATAAAATATATAAATTATTGAATATACCATAATTAGTAAAAAATTATGTCAAATAAAGCCTACCTCATATATAATGAATTTTTAAAATAACTAGACTTACTATCTCTGTAAAATGTAATAAATTATATAAATCTTTAAAAAAATACATACAAAATTATATTGTAACTAAAGAATTTTCATAAATATCTAAAACATTTTAGAAAGGTAATAAAATATATCTTTTACCAAATTCTAATTAAATAAAATATTTCAATACACATTCGGCATTAATAAAATTCTCAAACGAACTGCTCGGGAACTAAACCACCTATTCTGACAGGTCATAAATGATGGGTAGCAACTATAGAAAAGCTCAAAATGTAGAAAACACATGAAAATATAGAAGATGACCTGGAGGGTCATTACACGAATGCCCCATAGCCTCCCGAAGATAAGTATGGGCTTCAACATATCGATATGCGAGACAATACTAGACATTTTCTCTTGTACTCATGAGACTAGTGAACTTAGCGCTCTGATGCCAACTTGTCACGACCCAAATTCCAAAGATCATGATAGCTCCTATCCCACCCCCAA
This sequence comes from Capsicum rhomboideum, assembly GCA_031232105.1. NCBI lineage: Eukaryota > Viridiplantae > Streptophyta > Magnoliopsida > Solanales > Solanaceae > Capsicum > Capsicum rhomboideum. Next base: position 120,298,176 of record CP124714.1, read on the forward strand.
CCATGGTAGGTAAGCGTGACATACTCACTCAACCGAATTCAAAACAACAACAGTAATCTAAACTTGATACATAATAATTATAAAAAGATAAAGCCTTCTTAATAAATCCAGAGAAAATGCAAAATACAAACATCAATCCCAAGACTTAGTGTCATGAGTACAGATAGATGAAGACAACACTAGTGTCTACAACACTGTCTCTAATAGTAAATAAAGACATAATAAAGATAGATGAACCTTGGAGATGGATCTGGTCTAGGAAGCTCACTATGACTTTGAAGTACCTCAAGTATGCATAATTAGGAACTGCATAGAGAACTCGTACCCGGATTTGCATCAAAAGGATGTAGAAAAGTAAGAGTCAGTATAGTCCACTTATACTCAGTAGGCATCAGAGGTCGACTAAGCTAAACTAGAAAACTATTTTGAATAGAGAATACTAAAGTAACCCTGCAAACAAGAAAGTCCCAGTAGTTCAATGTCAAATAATATCATGGATATCTCAATCATCACCATAATTCATAAGAATGATATGCAATGGTTAATATCTATCGGTGTACACCCTCCAAGCTCATTTGTTGTAGGACGGGATCCATGTGGGACTCATAAGGTTCATATATAAATCAAATTTCATCAATATATCAAAATCGAAATTCGAACAGAAACTAAATCAATCATGTATCAATGACCCCGACTCAAACCGGGACTAAAATCATTTATTCATTTCAAAATAAGTTTTTCATATCATTTCCTTAAAATCAATTCAAAGCATTCACGATTTTCATGAACCAAGCGCTGTATGAATATACATGAACATGATAATAAAGTGAACTCAGATGCAATAGCCATATCCATAATCTCATGGTCCTAATCATTTCACGAATATCAGTTATGAGCCTCATTATTAAATCAGGGATCCATGTCCCATTTAACCAAAACAATATAAGTCCCATACCAAGCATCACAATAATCAACACAAGCTCCCAACACGGGCAGTATTATAATCAACTCAATCTCCCACATAGACATCACAATAATAACCTAATTTTTTGTATACATATTCACAAATTCACCCAACCCATGACATGATTTACACGATAAGCCTCCACCCAAGCAAATTTTAAAGAAAGCTAAGCTATAACCAACTCGAAGCCAAATCGCAAGTCTCAAAAAATCAAAAATTAGCCTTCTCTTTTCAAGCATCCTCAGAACGCTACCAATCTATCTTAAAAAAGTTCTACTTGTAAACATGAGTCCAACTATACCTATATTGCTAAGGTTCTAAACTGAGTCCAAAAAGTCAACCCAAAAATTAATGCTGAGAACCAAAGGATAAAACCAAAATTTTATTAGAAAATCAATCAACCCAGAGCTTTAGGCGTTCAAATCTTAAATTTCATCAAAAAGCGGGATTGAAATCGAGTTTGAAAATATCAAAATATTATACTTTAACTTTACAGGGAAAAAACAAAAAATTCAAGTCCAAAAACCAATATTTTCATTGGGGAATGTTAAATTTATAATGTAGAAGCTTACACAATTAAGAAACCTATAAATTCCCCTTTTGAATCTACCAAAATTGTGTTTCAAAGCTCAAAAATTGAGTTATGGAGTTTTGGACTAAAAATGGAATTTTATATCACTGCTAGCAAAGTCCTGCTTCTCGAACATAGGATCCCCATCGCGTCCATGAATGTGCCTGACCTGGACCTATCACGTTAGCGATGGTCCGGTCGCATTTGCAAAGGCCAAAGAGGACCCAGTCCAGACTCACCCTTTATCATGAATGCAGTCCCCACCTCACGTTCATAATGGCCAAGAATTTTCCTCCTTCACAAACGTGGCAAGCGCACCGTGAATGTGATAGAGGAGTTTAGCTGCACCAGCAGTAGCCAAGGCTAAGAAAGTTCCCCTAACGGACCCTCAAGATTCATTTGGAACCCCATAGAAATAAACCAACTATGCGACTATACTAATTTTGATTTTTAGGACTCAATGGAACCATCAAAATTTCCAATGGAGGTCGTCTTGACCGAATGTTGACTGAAGTCAACCATAGGCCAAACATTCGAACATCTCATCTAAACGCTTAAATCACACTGAAAGCCTCAAGACTCAAACTATTTACGCTAACCCAAAAATGACATTTCAAAGCTAATGAAGCTGACAAAATTCTCATATTATGGCTAAAAAATCAAATATTGATCAAAGGCAACCCTACTAACTTAAGAACCTTCTAAAAAAACTTTCATAAAATCCAACTAAACACCTCAGGAATCATGCTACCCACTCCCACAACTAAGAAATACCATAAGCCACTACGAGAAGGGGAAAAATGGTCAAAACACATAAAATTTCAAAAATCGCTATAAGAGTTGTTACATCATCTACCACTAAAAAACAGGTTCAACTTCGAATGTATAGGCAAGGAAAGTATCTGAACAATCAAAAAGCTGAGGATATCTACTCTGCATTTCAAACACTATCTCCCACGTAGCCTTCTCAGTCGGATTATGTTTCTTCTGGACCTTTACTAAATCAATGCTCTCGGATCTAAACTTCTTAGTCTACCTATCATAATAGCTATAGGCTCCTCCTCAAAACTCAAATTCTCGTCCAAGTCAATAGAATCCCACTGGATCACATGAGAACCATTTGAATGATATCTCTTTAATATTGAAACATGAAAAATAAGATGAACAATTGAAAGGCTCGGAGGTAAGGCTTACTCATAATCCGCCTCCCCAACACAATGAGGAATATCACAAGGTCTAATGAATCTCAGACTAAGCTTGTCCTTCTTCCCAAACCTCATTATACCCTTCATGGGTGATACCTTTAATAAAACTCGCTCACCTTCCAAGAACTCCAAATCATGTACCTTACGGTCTGTATAGCTTTTTTGCCTACTCTAGGCTACCGAGAGACTATATTTAATAAATCTCACTTGATCTATCCAATCTCTCACTAAGTACGTGCTTTAAGGCCTCATATTAAAGAAATCAAACCACCCCACTTGAGATCTACACCCATAAGTACGAAGGAAACACATCAATAAACTCCATCCACCTGTACTGACTCCAAAGGAGGCATATTAGTACTAATATCATGAACATGCCCCAAGTAAGAAAGACACCCCTTCTTCACCATTCACTCAGCCTAGAGAAATGATATCACCCACTTAGGGTACGAACCCAAAGTAGCCTTCCACTCTAACCTTGGAGCATCTGGTGTAACTAAGGTTACTATATTGGTATAAAAATCCAAGACAACATGATATGAAGAGAGCAATCCATACCTAGAATCATATCAAAGTCTACCATATCAGGAATAATCAACTCTACCAAGGTATCATATCCTAAAAATGACATAACACATGTTTGGTACACCCAATCCACCACTAAGGAATCACGTATTGGGTTAGAAACACAAATAGGTACGGTATGGGAATTAAACATACCATCAATACCTGAAGGAAAACATGTAGAAACATAGGAGAAATTACATCTAGGATCAAACAATACTGAAGCAGTTCCATGGAAACTGGGATGATACCTGTGATAGCTGTATCAAAGGCCTCTTCCTCAGGTCAACTTGAGAATGCATAGAACTGACCATGTCCGCCCCCAGACTAATGAACTCTATGACCACTACAATGAGCCCTTTGGGCTCTACCTTTAGCACTTTATAAATCACCTCTACCACTCTGTGCACCCCCTCTAGACGGTAGTACAGGTTCCTGGTAATTCTATATCTGAACACTCTGATATGGTCGACCCTATCCACACCTGGGGAACTCTCAAGCATAGTGCCCAAACTCTCCATAATCAAAACACTCACTAGTTATAGTAGATTGTTGGGATGGTTTGAATGAACTAGAATGACCGTTATAGCTTGAAAACCTGAAATAACACCCTATGACCATCTGACCCAAACTCCGACCACACAAAAATCTAAAATCCAAATATCCTCCCTCAGAACCCTAAGGTGTTGCCTAAACATACCTACTATGCTTGAAATACAAACCTTTACCTGAGAAATCCCTATCCCAGGATTAAAATCCACTAAAACCACTGTGTCTGCAAAATCTCTTGGCGCAACCCACCTGGGCATCATGGCAAATACCCTCTATTGGCACCCAATTTTGACCCTCCTATCTATCAGTTTTACTTATTCAAGCGTCTATTTTGCGCACGAGGTCAAAATTACCATCTTTACTTATTTTTATCAAAATTTGTGATGATAGATACTATTCATATTATTTAAGTATTATTATTATTTAATTATTTTTTATCTTTATTATATAATATTCTTCAATTGCAAAGTTTTGTTTAAATTAATCTTTTCATTCTCTTTTAGTTTATTTCATAAGTAGTTGATCAAATATTTTTAGAGTTATTATTCTTTTATCGTGAATTTCTTTTTACTATAAAATATAATGGTTGATGTAATAATTAAGTATTATTTTCCTTCCCTTAGTAATTTAGTAGCTACCCATTTTATTTATATTTTTATATAGAAATTTATTTAGTCCTAAACAAGATCAAAATTTAAATTCTAATTTTTTCAAATCTTTTTATAAGAAGAAAAATCCTCCTCACTATCTTTCCTTTCTTGTGAAGAATATTTTATTCTCAATATTCTTCACAAATCAATTTTGCCTATTTTTCATTCCCTCTCTCATATTAATATCCCCTAAATCACTCCATGAGATGATTCTTTTCCCTATTTTTTTTTCTCCTTACTTCAATGTGAATATCCCCGTAATCAAAACAAAAATTATTTTCTTTGAGAAGAAAATATTATTCTTCCCACAAATCATTCTTTTCCATCTTTAATTCCTGCCCATAACGTTTAATTTTTTCTATCCTTCTTCTATATACTGGGACATTGTATGAACACGGAGGAAGGATACTTCTTTCCCTCACATCTAGTCTCAGCAACCATGGCCACCTATCTCATAAATCCAAGCTTTCTCCTCCGCCAAACAACCATGTAACAACCTCAAAACATACTTGTTTCCATCATCAGCAAGCTCCATTAAAAATCAGCCATAAATACTCCATGTAGCTACCCAAAAGCTCTGTCACTCTCCACTACTGTAGCTTAACCACACAAAAGAAAAACAACCCCAAAACGGCCATGAAAACTGCCTAAATGGACCTAAAAGAAATAGAGAAACTCGTTAATTATCTTCTCTGATTTTCTCTTCATCTCTTCCTTTCGTTGACGTCGTCTCGCCGGAAATGGCAAAGGCCATACAAATCTTTCCTTCATTCCATCGTGGGAAAACCACCATAAGCTCTACTGTATCTCCTCCTTCCAAGAACACCATGGATATTAGTCACTTTTCCTATCTCTTCTCTTCCCAACCTAAGTCATCTTCTCAACCAAGACAAAAGGACTCTCCTAGTTAAGCTTCATGGATTCTCATTTAGTCACTTTATAAAGTAATGTTATTATTGGAGTATTGAGAGGAAAAGATGACCAAAACTCTCACTGGAAAATTCTTTTGTGAACCAATCATCTACATATGAATCATGAGTCACTTCCAAGGTTCACTCTTTCCTTTTATTAGTTTTTGGTGTTTAACTTCATATTTTATCTTACAAATTTGAAATCTTTTTACAATTGGTTTGTTGAATCTGCCACCCTCCATAATTTTTCATCTCTAGCATCATGTCTTGCTTAAACATTTTTGTATGTGTTAAATACAAATTCTAGCTTCTTAAAATTGTTATTGTGTTCTTACAAATAGAGGAGCCACATCCTTCTCTTCTTGGGAAGGATTTCCACACATCTTTCACTTCTCTTTTCCTCCACTTTGAGACACCATGTTTCCACCGCAAGAGCCACCTACGTTATTCTTTTTCAATAAAAGCTTGAGTTCCTGTTCGAAGTGGAATACACGAGGTTCTGGTTTAAGTTGTCTTTTGGTTGACAAATTTCAAAGGTGTTATAACATAACGGTCCAATTTTTTGTTATCGTGTTCTTGATTGATACATGAAGTTTTCATGCTCAACATTATCCATTTAATAGAAGCTTGGATGAGATTTTGTTGTAAATGATTATGTTAACTTTCTCATGTTCGTATTGTAAGTAGTACTATGCTTATCATGTGCTTTTGAAAGTATAATACTTGTCATATTTTATTTCAATCACTGATGTTGCTCACAATATTAATTGTTCTTATTTTTTGAGTCGCTAGATCTCTTATTTTGTTGGTCATGACAAAATGTTTTCTTTTATTTATTTAAAACCAAATTAGTACGTAGCCAGGAATAGTTTTAATCCAAATAAAGTTTTCCCTCAAAATCTTTTAGCTTAAATACTAGGCAGTAAAGCCAATTGGGTTTGAAACTTGAAAGTTGCACTATTTGGAAAATTAATTAGCTATAGTATATTAATTGTCTTTGAGATCATGAAGTTGTCTAACGATTTTTGTTCCAGCATATTATGTTATTTATTTTAATTCAAATTATTTTAGAAGTTATATTTATTATTGGTATAAATTTCTTATTGAATAAGTTTGTTCTGATCCATGGATGAGTTACTTTACCATCGCAGTTTTCATTTAATTAGTTCAACATTAAGGACAGGCATACTCTAACTCATCTTGAATAAAAAAATTTTACATGTATACTATAATGAAATGTCGTCACTTGGAGTTTAATCACGAGAGCGAAGGAGCCAACGCTCGAAGCAAAGCTCAAATGGAGTCGTCACCCCATCGAGGGTTAGGCCAAAAAGACAGGCTATAGTTGACTTCTCATATGAAACACATATAACTTTATTAAATATAAAGCACCTCGTTACTCCCTTCTTTTCTTATTTTATATGCCACTTTTTAAAAGTTTCAAAGACTTGACAACCCTTATTACTATACTATAGCAACATGCTTTGACACAATTTATATATTATACCTACATATTTTTTTTTGTTTTATATTATTTTTAAATGCTAAAATATTTTATTTAGTACTCTTAAATAAGTTTCTTTACGAATTTCTTTCTTCTTGTCTTAAGGCGTTTAAGAGAGTCGACATAAAAATTGGAATAGAGGAAGTACATCGCATTGGGCCCATTTCAGCCTTGTCATATGTGATCCCACTCTCTCTCTCTCTTTCTCACTCCCTCTCTCAATTTAACTTTATATGTTATTAATTTGTTTATCTTTTACATTAAATTTACCATCAAATTAAGGTGGCACATCTTATTAGCACGTCTCTCATTATTTGTAGTTTATTATTATTTTGATTAAAGCTTGAATATTTTCTTTACTGGATATACTACAAAGTAAAGGAGTTCACCAGAGTCTGTAATCCGAGGAAGATGAACAATACACAAATAATGGTACTTTTTACTTATTATTTACATGTCGTAAAGGTCAGTCTCGCATCTCTTGTATTTTTCATTCTTTGTATGATATTTATACTAGTTGAAAGTGTTCTTTATTACATTACTTAGTTGATATTAGATTAATAAAGTTATTCGACTTTTGTTTATCACATATCTTCCCCACGTAATATATGAATTCGGCCGAAATCCATATTTGCGGACCTCGAAAGGTGCCTAACACCTTCCTTTTGAGGTAACTTGAACCCTTACCTGAGTTTCTAGTGACGTAAGCTAATAATTAAATAATTCTTAATTAGTGGTAGAATGGGGGCCTAACGCACCTTAATTCATTAGGTGGCGACTCTTCTCTTTTAAACCATCCTAAAAAGAGTTGTCACATCGAATTTTGCTTTTCGCGAGAAAAATGCGGTGCGACACCCTCTATCCTTTTGGCATGCTTAAAAATTTGCTAGAAGGTACCCCCTGTAGTCACCAACTATGTTGTAGCCAACTGAATAGTACTAGTCAACCTATTCACAAATTTTTAGACTCCCTCTGTCAAAATACTCAACAAGGCATGCCTAGACTGGGCATGGAAGTGAGGTAAATACTTCTTAAGAAATTCCACAGAAAATAGTGCCCAAGTTATGTAAGGTGAACCTGCTTGCCTACAACCAAGATAAGACCTCTAATACGGCTTCACCTCCCCAACCAACTGAAAATTGGTATAATCTACACCATACATCTCAACTAAACTGAGGTTATGCAACCGCTCTTAACAGCTAACTAAAAAATCATATGCATCCTCCTCAAGTGCCCTACTAAACTTGGGAGGACCTAATCTTATAAACCTATCAAACATCTTCTGCTCATCAATTGTCATTATAGGTTTAGGTACAATAGGTGGAACAATAAGTTTGACTGGTAAAGAATCAATGTGGGGACATAGCAGCAGCTGGATATGCCCTAAGAGTCTAGAAACCCTGAACTCGTACATGTCCTGGAAGTTGATCACCCTCTTTTATCTAAGACCCATCTAAAGTGATAGCTAGAGCTCATGTCTAAGTTGCTCTCTCCAAGTTACTCAAGATGTATATCAAAAACTCTTGTTACACCAGTGTGGCTATAAAATCTTGTGGGTCCTGTGTTGGTCACATAACTCTAGTTGATATGCTTCATCATCAAGCTTAACCTTTGGCTCAGGGGATGTTGCCCTGGCATGCCCCCTAGCTGGAGCTGCAACACAAGATCTACCTTTTCCTCTGCGACAGTTGTGAACCCTATGTGGACCACTAGTTAGGGCCCTAACAGCAGTGTCGACCCATTACTCTTTATAGCACCTGATCACATCCTCACCATATGTGGAAAGAGTGAAATAGAAGGTTTAGAACTCTAAAAGTGAATAAATCAGATTGATAAGGAATAAAAAAGTAGAATCTTTCCTAAGAATGCCCCATAGCCTCCAAAAGATAAGTACAGATGTCAACATACTAATCCCTGAGACTACTATACATTTACTCTTGTACTCATGCGACTAGTGAACCAAGCACTCTAATACCAACTTGTTGCGACCCAAATCCAAAAGTTCATGATGGTACCAACCCCTCCCTAGCCATTGTAGGAAAGCCTGATACATTTACTCAATCGAATTCAAAAAAAAATGATAATCTAAAATTGATATATAATAATTAAGAAAAGATAAAGTGTTCACAATATATCCAGAGTAAATGCGAAATACAAACATCCATCCCAAGACTTAGTGTCAAGGGTACAAAGCGACTCTAAAACTAAAAGATATAACTGGTGTCTGCAAAACTATCTTTGATAATAAATAAAGACATAATAAAAGATAGATGAAGCCTAGAGACGGCTCCGGTATGGGAAGCTCACCATGACTCCAAAGTACCTTAAGTATGCATGATCGGAAACCATATGGAGCACTCGTACTAGGATATGCACCTAATGGATGTAGAAAAGTAGGAGTGAGTGCAGTCCACATGTACTGAGTAAGCATCATAGGCCAACAAAGCTCAAGCAGAAAATCATATTGAATAAAGAATGCTAAAGTATCCCTTCAAGCAGAAAACTCCCACCAGTTAAATATTAAATAATATCACGTATATCTCAATCACCACCATAATTCAAAAGGAGTGCAATGCAATGTAATGATATACAATGATATGCAATGGCCAATGCCTACAGGTATACACCCTCTGAGCTTATTCGCGTTAGGAAGAAACCCATAAAGGATTCACGAGGTCCATATACAAATCGACTCTCATTAATATATCAAAGATCCGAACTAGAACCAGAACTAAATCAATCATGTATCGATTACCCAGACTCAAATCGGGACCAAAATTATTCAATCTTTTCAAAAACAAGTCTTTCATATCATTTCTTTCAAATTAATTCAAAGTATTCACTATTTTTATGAACCATGAGATGTATGAATATGCATGAACATGAAAATAAAGTGAAATAAGATGTAATAAACATATATATAATCTATAGGTTGTAATCATTTAACAAATATTGTCTATGAGCCTCATTATCAAATCTAGAATTCAAGTCCCATTTCAACAAAATAATATAACTCTCATACTAGGCATCACAATAATAAAAAAATCCCCCACATAGTGTTATGACCCTAGTCTACACCTTGGATGTAACTCGGTGCTTAGAGTCATAAGTGACCCCAAGCTAACCCATGACATGGCACACTACGAAGAATTTTGGAAATCAATAAAAAATTGAGCAAAAGCTAAACTGAATGTGAATATATATTCTAAGTTAATGCTGAAATCAACCAAGTTTGAATAAAGTAGTAATACTGGACTGAAAGTTAAAATATCTGACTCTATGTCTGAAAGCCTCTACTAACTAATGAGTTGTTGGGACAAGCCTCTGGCTAACTCTAAATTTTTGAAACTGAAAATAAAAATAGTAAAAGAAATCATAAAATCTTGTCCCCAGATGATGAGGATTCACCACTAGTAACTGTTGAAGCAGTATTGGAACGTGCTAACCACGATGCTGAGACTGAACTCCCAAACCTATATCATAAGACAATACAATACAAAGAGAGTATGCGATCAGTACTTTGAATATACTCAGCATGTGAGATATGCAAGATATAAAGTAAAACTGATCATGCTGAAATACAGATATGTTGTACTAAATGCAAATAGAACTGAATTGTAGTACAATGACCCTATAATGATATAGATAAATAATGATATGCAAGGATACTCTAAAAGTTGTAAAATAGTGCAAGTAAGACTAACTAATGGTCATGTACAAATAATATGTGTTAGAGTTTGTGGGAGAATTTCTTAACTGACATAGACCACATGAGGCAAACGTGGAGTTTGACGTATATCCCATCAAGAGGACCCAATTTACCTTACCAAGGGTATAAAGCAATAGACAGTGTAATCACTAAATGACGCCCAAATAGGAAGGACTAAATAAACCTATGGTGGTACGTAGTTCTGGGACTTTGGGTAAAATTGAGGCCCTAGTCCAACTCAGTGCTAAGTACTACTCCTAAACTGATATATATATATACACACCTTTAGCTCTTTTTAAAATTTGATGTTCTGATAACTAGGTCAGAACCTATTTATTCTGAAAATTTGTATAATGAAACTAATCATGCTTGTTCACGCTAAAATTCTAACTATCTAGAAACATATTTTAACTATATAACTGAAATCTGTGAACAACAACAACAACAACATACCCAGTGTATTCCTACCAGATGAGGTAACTAAAATCTGTCAAAATTTACTTAAAATCGTGCTAAGTATCAATTCTCATAGAATAGTATCATGTTGCATGTAAAATCATGGAAAACATGTTTTAACTATATAGGGATCATAATAAGGATGAAATTCAAGAGAAACTATAACTTGGGAATGAACCCTAATTCATATATCATGAGAAACACTAAGATTTGATAAGCAATTTGGGACTCAAGGGTGAAAGAGTACCCATTATTGAAATCCCACATACCTGGATGAAGAATTATTTCTAAGAACTTAGACACTTGAAGCTTTGAGAAGAACCCTAGGTTTTCTGCCATTGAGAGAGTTCAATTATTCTTTCTAATTTCTTTCTAAGTGTTTGAGAATAATGAGGGGTAAAGAAATGCCTAAGTCCCTTTAACCTCCTCCTAATAAGCCTTTAAATGACGTAGTTTAGGACTAGGATATAGGGAAAGGACAAAAACACCCTTATTAAAATGCAATTAATTTTTTGGAAACAGTCGTCATGGGCTTGGGTACGACTCATACCCTGAACCAATGAGTCGTCCCCTAACTCATGGTCCCTAAGCTGGAATTTTGGTTGGGCATGATTTGACACCCCACGACTCATGAGCTTTGGTAATGAGTAATGGTTGGGACTCGTGATCTATGAAGGAAAATTTAACTATCAGGTCCTTCATCAGAATGAGTTGCCTAATGACTCGTGGTCTGTCTAAACGACTCATGGTCTGTCCTAATAACTCTTTCCCTTGAGTCATTTCCATTGACATGAAAATTATAACTTTTAGGACTTTTGGTTTTCTGCTCTGAACGATTCACATAACGGATCGTAGGGACGTACCATGACTCATGATCTGAGTCGTGACCATTAGGAACTTAGGCTGGACTGGCTACTTACCACGAGTCAACTCACGACTCATGGCCTCACTGTATGGCTTGTACAGTGAGTCATTTTGTGATAAAAAGTTGAATTTTCTACTGGTTTCCAACTAATTTTCTATGTTAAGTCTGAGATATGATCTTAGGAACTTTTGGGGAGTTATAATATCTCTCCTTTGGGAACATTCAATCTCGAGTGAAGACTAACTAGACCAAAAAGGGAAGGGAAAGAGCTACAATCCTGACACTAGGTTATAAAAGCTAAATTTCTTTTAATATATCTGATATAATTGAGAATAAAGCTGAACTAAATTTCATGAAAACATGTATACAAGTTAAGAGCATCACACAACTGATAGAACATGAGACTGATAAGATGTCGAAAAAGGAAACTATTACCTCAAGCTGGAAGTGAACTGGAAGGTAGAAGGTGAGGGTACTTAGTCATCATATCTGCTTCTACTTCCCAAATATCTCCCTCAACTAGCTAATTTCTCCAAAGAACTTTCACCAAAGCGACTTCTTTATTTCTCAACTTATGAACCTGACGGTTAAGAATCTCAACTGGGACCTCTTCGTAAAAGAGACTATCTTTCATGCCCACACTCTCTAATGGCACAACTGAAGCTGGATCGCCAATGCACTTTTTCAACAAGGACATGTGAAAGACTAGGTGCAGTGATGCTAAATCTGTGGGCAACTCTAACTTATAGGCCACATTGCCAATGCACCTCATAATCAACTGCGAACACAAGCTCTCTTCTCCTCACATATACATATGATTTCTGATGACTTTGAGCTTTTTTTAGCCTCTCTTTAATCAGCTAAACTTTCTCCATAGCCTTATGAACTGAATCAGGCCCTATCAAAATAGATTCACGAACCTCAAACCATCCAGTAGGAGATCTACACCTCCTACCATAGAGTTCCTCAAACGAAACCATATAAATGTTGGAATAAAAACTGTTATTATAGGAAAACTTAATGAGAGGAAAATATTATCTCAACTACCTTTAAAGTCGATCACACAAGATCTCAACATAGCCTCTAAGGTCTGAATGGTTCACTTTGCCTGACCATCTACCTGAAGGTGAAAAATTATGCTCAGATGAACTCGGATACCGAGACCCTTTTGAAATGACTTCCAAAACTGTGAAGTAAACTCAGTACCCCTATCTGAAATAATAGTCAAAAGGACTCCATCCAACTTGGCCAACTGTCGAATGTAACGTCTAGCATAATTCTTGGTTGAATCTACAATATTAACTGGCAGGAAATATTCTAACTTAGTCATCTATAATAAATTAATCATGCTATCGGCATGTACAAGGTAACCCTGTAATAAAGTCCATATTATCTCTTCCCACTTCCAAGTAGGAATGCTAACACTTAGCTACAAATTCCGTGACATCCCTCTTCATACCATTCCACCAATAGACTTCTCGTAGATCATGGTACATCTTTGTGGCACCTGGGTGAATAGAATACCAAGAACTATGAGCTTCTATCGGAATCCACTTTCTTAAGTCATCAAAATCTGGAACACATAAGTTATCCTGATAATGAAGCACACCATCTCTCCCTTGGAAGAAAACCTCCACTTTCTAATTGTGGACTATTTCCCTCAACTTAAGCAAAATAGGATCACTATCTTGCTTTCCCTTTACCTCTGCCACTAACAAAGATTTTGTACCATTCTAAACCATAATACTACCTTTGACTAAATCAACCAGATGAACAACTGATCTAGCAAATCTGTGAACATCACAAACTAACTCTTTTTTATCCTCCATGTGAGCAACACTAACCATCGATAACCTGCTAAGAGCATCCTCCACTACATTGGCCTTACCCGAATGGTACAAAATATTCATGTCATAATTTTTCAATAGATCTAGCCACTTTCTCTGATGAAGATTTAGATCTTTCTGATTGAACACATACTAAAGGCTCTTGTGATCTATAAACATATCTACATGAACTCCATAAATATAGTGCCTTCAAATCTTTAAGGCAAAAACTACAGCTGCCAACTCAAGATCATGAGTCGGATAGTTCTTCTCATGAACTTTGAGCTATCTAAAATCATAAGATATGACCTTACCGTGTTGTATCAACACACACCCAAGGCAAACTATAGAAGCATCACAATATAAAACAAACCCATTCGAACCTTCTGGGAGAGTTAAAACTAGAGCAGAAGTGAATCGAATCTTCAACTCCTGAAAACTCTTCTTGCAAGCTTTAGACCGCTGAAACTTGACTTTCTTCTGAGTCAATCTGTACATAGGAAAACAATAGATGAAAACCCTTCAACAAAGCACCTGTAGTAACCAGCTAAACCTAAGAAACTCCTAATGTCTGATGGATAAATAGGTCTAGTATAGTTTCTAACTGATTCGATCTTTTTAGGATCAACCTGAATCTACTGATTTCAATTAAAACTCACACTTGCCGAACTTGGTGAATAACTGGTGATCCTTAAGAGTCTATAAAATAATCCTCAAATGGTCTACATATTCACCCTCACTCTGAGAATAAATAAGGATGTCATCTATAAAGATAATGATAAACAATATTGATTGTTTGAACACCCTATTCATCAAGTCCATAAAAGTTGCAGAAGCATTTGTAGACATAACAACAAATTCAAAGTGACCATACCAAGTTCTGAAGGCTATTTTTAGAATGTCACATTCTCTGACTCTGAGTTGATGATAGTTGGATCTAAGGTCTATCTTTGGGAAGTAACTAGCACCCTTAAGTTGTTCGAACAATTCATCGATTCTAGGAATGGGATACTTATTCTTAATTGTGACTTTTTTCAACTAATGATAATCGACCTATATTCTGAGGGAACCTTCTTTCTTATGAACGAAGAGAACTGGAGCACCCCATAAAGAGATGTTGGGTCTAATGAAACCCTTTTCTAAGAGGTCTTTCAACTGATCTTTCAATTCCTTAAGCTCAGCTGAATCCATTCTGTAAGGACGAATCGAGATAGGCTGGGCATCTGGAAGAAGGTCTATTCCAAAGTTGATCTCCTACTCAAGAGGGACTCTAGAGAGATCTTCAAGAAGAACTTGTAGATACTCATTAACAATTAGAACTGAGTTAGGGTTTTAGACTTAGAATCCTTGACCCAAATTAAATGATAATGTAATCCTTGGAGATCATCTTTCTGGCCTTAAGGTAAAAGACAAATCGACCAATAAGCATTGAGGTACTACCCTTCCATTCTAAGACTGGTTTATTAGGAAACTGAAACTTAACGACTCTGGTTCTATAGTTGACTGAGGCATAACATGAATTTAACCAATCCATGTAAAGAATGACATCAAAATCAGTCAAATCTAGCTCTACTAGATCTATTGTGGTGATTTTCTAGATAACTGAGACTGGGCAATTTCTGTAAACCTGCTTGGCTATAACTAAGTCACCGACAGGAGTAGAGATAGCGACAGGTTCTAAATGAGTTTCAGGATTGATTCCAAAATCTATTGCAATATAGGGAGTCATGAACGAAAGTGTGGCTCTTGGATCTAATAATACATATGCATCTATATGAAAGACTCATAACGTACCAGTGACTACGTCTAGCAAGCTCTCCTGATCCTGGCTAGAATACAAACCATAGAAATGGTTTTGGCGCTGACCACCACCTACACTAATAGAAGCACCCTACTGAGTTGGGCGACCTGAATGGGCTATAAAAATAACAAAATGAGCTTTGTTACCCCCATTTTCACATCCAATTGAGGGGCAATCTCTCAACCTGTGCCCCACCTGACAATATCCAAAATAACCCTTCTTGCCAGCAACACACTCTCCTTGATGATTCTTACCACACTTAGGGCATGCTGGAAAAGTGTGACTACCTGTAACACTACCCTGAGATTTAGAGCCTGATGCCCTATAGTTTTAATCATGACGAGGCCTAGGGGATCGAGCACTAGCTGAAGAAGTTGTTGGAGTTGAAGATCTCTGCTAAAACTGAGAGTGACTACCACTGCTTAACCTCTACTGAGAATAATCAAAGTTGCACATTCTAGCCCTCTTGGTCTCCCTCTTTTTCTCTTTTATCTTATCTTTCTCTATCTATTGGGCATACACTCCTTGAACACTAACTCTAAAACACTTGAAACAAACTTACTTATTCAAGCCCTCGGCTCAGCAACCATCTTTGGAGCATACCTAGAGAGTTGGGTAAACTTCAAAGAATACTCCTTCATGGACATGTTACCCAGCTTCAAGTTGATGAACTCCTCAACCTTAGCTTTCCTCAACTCTCGAGGGAAGAATCTATATAGAAAAGTAGTCACAAACTCATCCCAATCAACTGGGCCTGCATCCATACTTCGGCTATCTTTCCATGGGACCATTATTCAACTAGACTTTCATAGACTTAATCTCCTGTGATCTCAACTTGCGGACCTCTCTATCTATGTTGTCCATAGGCTCCTCTTCATACTAGAGATTCTTATCAAATAGGACCGAATTCCAATGAATAATGTAGTTCCCATTATCATGATACTTTTTTAACATGGACATATGATATATGGGGTGAACCCCCGATAAACTTGGAGGCAATGCCAATCTATAGGCCACCAGCCCCACATGTATTATAATTTCAAACTGTCTAATATACCTTTGACCGAGCTCTGATATTAGCTTGCTTACCAAATCTCATAACTCCCTTCATGAGGTAACCTTGAGTAATACTTACTCACCTTCCATAAAGTTCATATCTCTCACCTTTTTGGATTGCACATTCCTTTTGTCTACTCTGAGATGCTAGAAGCTTCTCTTGGATAAACTTTACCATCTCCAATGATTTCTTCTAAAGGTCAGTGCCCCATGGTCTCACCTCAAAAGGATCAAACCATCTAATAGGAAATCCACACCTTCTCCCATACAACACCTCAAATAGAGACATATCAATATTGGAGTGGTAGCTATTATTATAAGTGAACTTTGCCAATGGAAAAACTGGTCCCAATGACCTTCAAATTCCATTACCCACGCACAAAGCATATCCTCCAATACATAAATCATCCTCTCATATTGCCCATCAATCTGAGGGTGAAATGGTGTACTAAGGTCCAATGTAGTACCCAAATCTTCATGCAATTTCCTTCAAAAATTATAGGTAAACTGAGTACCTCTAGCCGAGATCTAAATCTTGGCTAACGTTTTTGCACTATAAGTTATCTGAACTGGGATGAAATATGAAGAATTAGTCAGACTATCAATGATGACCCATATCGAATAAAATTTTCCCAAGGTCTTTGGAAGACCAACCACAAAGTCCATCGTTATTCTTTCCCACTTCTATTCATAAATGGGCATCCTCTGAAGTGTCCCTCCTGGATTCTGGTGCCCATACTTTACTTGCTAGTAATTCAGACACCAACCAACAAAATCAATAATGTCACACTTTATCCTACCCCACCAATAGAGTTATGTTAGTTCACGATACATCTTGGTCACATTGGGATGTATAGAATACCTCAAACTATGAGCCTTTACAAGGATAGTCAGAATCAAGTCATCAACACAGGGAACATATACTCACCCCTTAATTCTTAGGACACCCTAATCATCAATAATAGCTTGCTTAGACTCACTATGCAAGAAATTATTACAAATTTTATTTAACTTAGCATTCTCGAGCTGTCTGGGCTTGATCTGATCAAGGAATGACGACTTTGCCTCTACACAAGCTAACAATCCACCTTGATCAGATACTTTAAGTCGCATAGAATTTTTAGCTAGAGTCTGAATCTCTCTATCCAATAGATGCCTGGTAGGCTCCAAACAAGCCAGGCTATCCATACTCTCAGTCTTCATACTCAAAGCACTGGGCACTATGTTAGCCTAAGATGGTATAAAATGGTAACATCATAATCCTTGAGTAGCTTCATCCATCTGCGCTGCCTCAAATTTAGATCTTTCGTTGTGAATATATATTGTAAACTACGGTGGTCAGTTAATACCTCACAATGAACCCCATACAGGTAGTGCCTCCACATCTTAAGAGCAAACACCACTGCAATTAATTCGAAATCATGCGTACAATAGTTTCTCTCACACAACTTTAACTAACTAGAAGCATAGGCAATGAAGTTCTTCTCCTATATCAAAATAAAAGCTAAACTAGAACATGAGACATCACAATAAATAATAAAATCCTTACCATCCACCGGCAAAGCAAGAACAGAAATGGTAGTCAATAATGTCTTGAGCTTTTAAAACTCTCCTCGCACTCAGCAGATCATTGAAATAGTACATCCTTTTGAGTTAATCGGGTCATAGGGGAAGTAATAGAGGTGAATCCTTTTACAAATCTATGATAATAGATAGCCAACCCCACAAAACTGCAAACCTCAATTATTGAAATAGGCCTATCCCAACTCTTAACTACCCTAATCTTTCATGGGTCCACCATAACTCCCTCTTTTGAAACCACATGTCCCAAGAACGACACATAAGCCAACCAAAACTCACACTTAGAGAATTTTTCATACAACAGCTTCTCCTTCAACAAACCTAACACAATTCACAAGTGATTATTGTAACACCCCATACATTTTCGGCCCTACTTGACAACTTTGAACCATGTTTACCCTAGGTTCAAGAGCAACAAGTACATATTTTGTATTGTTATTGATGGAACATTTGATATTGTGCTATTAAATGTGATTAGACCTTCGTAGGAGGTGTTTGTGACTTTGTGGAGCATTTGTGGGGTGAAAAGTGAGGTTTAAGGGACATCCAAGCAAAGTATCTTAAAGATAAGAGGCAAGCAAAAAGTTGGGACTTGAAGAATCCAACAAAATCCGCAAAGAAAAGTCGAAATCAAAAATTTAGTACAGGGCGCTCCAGGTGGCGTACCAGGCCGCTTTGGCCTAAATTTTGTGGCACAGTCAGCAAGGGGGAACACCAGGAAGCATGCCAGGCCTCCCTTGTACACCTTTTCCAGAGCTGAAATTTTTCTAAGTCCCTAGGGCGCCCGGGATCGTGCCGGGGTGCTTTTTGCCAAATTTCTTCGATGATTATTAGTCTATAAAGAGGACTCTTGGGTTATGGTATCCTTATTCCATCGTAGTAGGATTACTCTTGAGCGAGTTTGGCATCTGAGTTGGGGTTAATTCTTCATCACAAGTATTTTATCAAATTATGTTCAATTAAGCCATGAGAGGCTAGAATTTCTTATTTTCGAGACTGAGGCTACGAACATGAATTTCGTGAGTGAATATTGTCGTGAAATTTATGAAATTATTTAAACATGAGATATATGGTGGATCATACATTGAATTTGGTGGGCTAAGCTAACATGTGTAATTGGGCTCAATTTAAGGCCCAAAATAAAGCCAAAATGCATGGCCCAAAGGGCAAATGACCCATTCTTCCAATTTGACCAAGTAAACATGGAATTTAATGCCAAGAATTGGCTAAGGATGACTTGAGGAGCTATATAAAGGCAAAAATCAGCTTTTTATTCCAAAAACCACACATGCCTTTCTAGACATTTTCTAAAAGATATTTCTCATATCTTCCAAACCCTAAGCCATTTTCTTTGGACAAGATCATCACTTTGCGAGCCTTGGTAAGTGTCTACTCTCATGGATTAATATATTATATGCTTAAGATGGTGTGTATATCATGATTGTTATGTTGGCAAAGTGTTTAATAGTGCACTTTTACTTTTTGCTAAAAGATGTGTCCTCCTTGTGATTTAAACTTGAAAGGAGACTTGAGGTTTTGACAGAAGTGAATGGTGTGGATGAAATATCAACATGTATGGTGTGATTATGTTCTTTAACTTGTTTTTTTTTTATATGTATAACTTGTGGGATTGTTGTTATGCAACATATTGAGATGACATGATGGAGTAATTGTTATGTTATGTTGATGGAGAAGTGTAAAGTATGAACTTGGTGTGACATGCTATTGGTCTATGATGTCTTGGTCAATGTATGGAATGTTGTGGTATTTTTGGTATGACAATGTCGTGAATAGTATTTTAAAGGGGGAAATGACATTTTAAGGCATACATGTAACTCATTGTTGTCTTATGTACTTGTAAAGTAGTTAGTGGTTAACGTGAGATCCGTTATGCATTTGTGTTGTAGAGTAAAATGTAAGGAAGGAGATGGACTACTCTATTCAGATATAGGATTGTGTATTCATAGTGAGAAGACAAGGTATATAAGGTTACTCTTTCCGTATCCTTCTGCAGCACATAGTGTTCCCATTGTCATTGTACTTGTTCCATTCCAAAATGTTCTGAGGTATTTCATTTCAGGTTGTCATCCATTGTTAGTCACATGTTCTTCATTCATTGATCAAATGTTACTCATGTGTTACATAATTGTGGACATGTTCCAAAGTTCCAATAATGATATGTTGCAAAGCTCCTCTATTGTTATGACTATCATTGTGTCAATCTCTCAAAAGTAAAGGAATGAAGTAATGCATAGTTGTTGGTTACAAGAGTACGGGTGATAGCTTTAGAGGCATAAGCCTAGCTTGAGCTGATCTCGAGATTATTGGATCAGGGGGTAGTCCTAGAGGCATAAGCCTAGCTCGGGCCGAACCTGATAGGGGGTAGCTCTAGAGGTAAGAACCTAGCTCGAGCCGAACTTGATATTTTGGTTTATGGGTGAAAGCTCTAGAGGTAATAACCTAGCTTGAGCCGAGCCCGGTATATTGATTTATGGGTGGTAGCTCTAGAGGCATAAGCCTAGCTCGAACAGATTCCAATATAACGTTATGTTATGTTAAGACCCACTGATCAGTTGGGGCCCAGGTACATTGTGACACAGGTGATGATGAATAAGCATAAAAGCAAAGAAGCAAATAAAGTAATGAAAGCAATATACATAGTTCCAAACATACAGACCGATGGTTTATCCATATTGGCTATTCTCTTATATTTGATTTCATTGAGATTCTTATGTATTGATGCAGTTTCTTATAGCCTTACATACTCAGTATATTCTTCGTACTGACGTCCCTTGGGGAACCTACCTTACTTGTTGCAGGCACAGGTGCTAGTAGACCTCTACAGTAGGTTGTGGATCATTTGCAAATCATTGGTGAGCTCCACTTGGTTCGGGGCTTTCCGAGTCACATGTGTACATTGATTTTGGTACTATGTAAATGTTGTATAAAGCGGGGACTTGTACCGACTTTAGCTTGGCTATGTATATGTATTTGTAGAGGATTTGTAGACGTATATGGAAATATGAATGTAAGATATGTATGTCTATTTTGACTTGATGGCCCTAACGGCCAAGTTTCATATATAGCATATGTTTCTATGACTTCCGCCATTGGTATCTTATAGTTATATGAGGTAGAATGATATTCGTATAGAGACATGCATATGAATGTACATGAGCAAAGATTGGTTCTCTAGGGCCTCAACGGCTTCGGGTGCCAGTTCGCCTCATTGGAATTCAGGGCATGACAAAAGTGGTATCAGAGCAGGTCGTCCAAAGGGTGTCTACAAAGCCGTGTCTGAGTAGAGTCTTGCTTATGATGTGTTGTGCACCACATTTATAAGTAGGAGTCTATGGGACATTTAGGAGTTGTCTCTTTTCTTCATTTCTAGATCGTGCAATAGAGCCAATGTTGTAATTGGAATCGTATCTGACCATTGGAATTGGTTTTCCTGTTTATAGTAAAATGCCAATGACAATAAGAGGTAGAGGCAAAGGTAAGCAGGTAGATATGCTTACCGGTGAAGGAATGAGTAAATCACCACCTTACCAAGCTATTCAAGGTGGAGCTAACACTAAAATTACATCACGGTCTTCTTCTAGTTTTCCAGCTCCGGTAGAGCCAAGAGGTAGAGAAGTACCCGCAGAACCGCCAATGAATACCACTGACTAGGATTTAAGAAATGCAGTGCATATGTTGACTCAGATAGTTGTTACACAAATTCAAGGACGAGCTGGTCCAACGACAAATGAGGATGATGCAGCTAGAGTGGCGAGTCCCAGGACACAGGACTTTCTGAAATTAGACCCTCCTATATTCACTGGGTCAGATCCGAAAGCAGATCCACAGGACTTTGTGGATCAAATCCAGAGGGCTCTAGATGTTATACACGTGACTGGTGTTGAAACAGTTGAACTTGCGGCCTATAGATTGAAAGGTGAAGCTATGTTGTGGTATGAAGACTGGAAAAGATCGAGGGGTATTGATGCACTTCCAGCTGGTTGGGAAGAATTTAAAATGGCATTCCTTGATCATTACCTCCCATATGAGATCGGGGAGGCACGTACAAACTAGTTCCTAAATCTATGTCAAGGGAATATGAGTGTTAGAGAATATAGTCTTCAGTTTAATTCCTTGGCTCGATATGCTCCGAATGTAGTGGCCACAATGACAGACAGAGTCCATTGATATGTGGACAGATTAGAGCCATATTTGGTTAGGGACTGCACCATTGCTGCCTTGAACAAAGATATGGACACAGTCAGAATACAGGCCTTCGCACAGAAAATGAAGGATTAGAGACAGAGAAGAAGGGTACATGAATCTGAAAGAGGACAGTCCAAAAGAGCTAGACCTACGGGATAGTCTATGACGTCCCAAGGAGAATCTAGGCCTCGGATGTTTCCTAGACCGCCTAGACCATTATTCTCCTATTCCACAGCAGGCACTGACTCTCAATTTCGAGGGTTTAGAGGCGGTCAATCTGGGTAGAGTAGTGGAATTCACGAATCACAGGCAGCAGGATTTTCTCATTAGTACTGTCAGCACTGCCGGCGTACTCATTTAGGTACATGCCGATTAGGGACGAATGCTTGCTTTTGGTGCAGTATGTCGGGGCACATGATGAAAGAGTGTCCCCAGAAGACCATGGGTGGTATAGCATGACCTACGGGATCAGCCGTTGCTTCATCATCATCGATTCCTTATTTAGGCCGAGGTGTGCAGTCTGTTGGTCATGGTAGAGGTGCCATAGGAGTAGCCAGTACGAGTGGGGTCCATAATCGTACTTATACTCTAGTGGACAAGCAGAATTTGGAGGCTTCTCCCGATGTAGTTACAGGTATATTGTCCATATTTTCACGTCCTGTATATGCATTGATTGATCCAGGTTCTACTTTATCATATGTTACTCCATTGATTGCTATGAAATTTGAAAGAACACCAGAATCCTTAGTTACTTCAATTGAAGTATCTACACCAGTTGATGAATTTATTATTGCAAAAAGAGTATATCATAATTGTGTAGTAACTGTGTGTGGTCATGATACACTGGTTGATCTCATTAAACTAGACATGGTGGATTTTGATGTGATAATGGGAATGGATTGATTGGCTTCTTGCTATGCCACGATGGATTGTCGGGCTAAGCAAGTAAATTTTCATTTTCCACAAACGAATGTTCTTGAATGGAAAGGTGATGTAGGGGCACCGAGAGGGAAATTAATTTCCTATCTTAAAGCAAAGAAAATGATAGCCAAGGGGTATATATGTCATTTAGTTCGAGTGCAAGATACTGATGTGAAACCACCAATTTCTCAATCGGTTTCGGTGGTTAATGAATTCCTTGATGTATTTCCTGAGAATCTTCCCGGTTTGCCTCCAGAACGCGAAGTGGAGTTTGGCATTGATGTGATTTTAGGCACTCAGCCTATCTTTATTCCTCTGTATAGAATGGCTCCAGCAGAATTGCGAGAATTGAAGGAGCAATTAAAAGATTTGCTAGACAAGGGGTTTATACGGCCTAGTATGTCCCCGTGGGGTGCACCAGTATTATTTGTACGGAAGAAAGATGGTACATTGAGAATGTTCATTGACTATCGGCAATTGAATAAGGTAACGATCAAGAACAAATATCCCCTCCCTAGAATTGATGATTTGTTTGATCAGTTACAGGGTGCCAAATGTTTTTCAAAGATTGACTTTAGATCGGGTTACCATCAAGTCAGAGTTAGAGAACAAGATATACCCAAGACAGCTTTTCGAACACGGTATGGCCATTATGAATTTTTAGATATGTCGTTTGGACTAACAAATGCACCAGCTATTTTCATGGATTTGATGAATAGGGTGTTTAAGACATTCCTAGATGTGTTCGTGATGGTATTTATAGATGATATTCTGGTTTATTCCAAATCACAAGAGGACCATGCGAATCACTTACGGAAGGTGTTGCAGATTCTCCAGGATCGTAAGTTGTATGTCAAGTTCTCTAAATGTGAATTTTGGTTAAAATCCATAGTATTCTTGGGTCACATTGTGTCAAATGAAGGCATCAGGGTGGATACACAAAAGATCGAAGCGGTGAAAAATTGGCCAAGGCCTACGATGCCCATGGAAATTTGTAGTTTTCTGGGATTGGAAGGTTATTATAGAAGGTTCGTTGAAGGGTTTTCTTCCATTGCTGCACCTTTAACGAAGCTTACACACAAGGCAGTCAAATTTCAGTAGAATGATGCATGTGAGAAAAGTTTCCAAGAGCTGAAAGATAAATTGACTTCTACACCGGTATTAGTACTTCTGGAAGGCACAGAAGGGTATGCAGTATATTGTGATGCGTTCGGAGTTGGCCTCGGATGTGTATTGATGCAGCATGGTAAGGTAATAGCGTATGCCTCATGACAGTTGTGGCCACATGAGAGAAACTATCCCACACATGATCTTGAGATAGCAGCTGTGGTATTCGCTTTAAAGATATGGCGCCATTATTTGTATAGAGTTCATGTTGATATCTACACTGATCACAAAAGTTTGCAATATATCTTTAAGTAGAAGGAACTCAATTTGAGGCAATGAAGATGGCTAGAGCTCTTAAAAGACTATGATATTGATATCCTATATCATCCAGGAAAAGCGAATGTGGTGGCCGATGCATTAAGCCGCAAAGCAGTAGGAAGCACTAGTGGCCAGTTGACGGAAAAGCAAGATATAGTTAAAGATCTGCATCAACTAGCCAGCTTGGGGGTTCGTCTTCTTGAATCGTCAGATGAAGGAGTTATTGTGCAGAATGCGGCAGAATCTTTATTAATAGCTGAAGTGAAAGAGAAGTAGCATGCGGATCCTATGTTATTGCAGCTGAAAGAGAATGTACAACAGGGTTTGACAAAGGCATTTGATCTTACGCAGGAAGGAGTACTTCAATGCCAAGGTAGATTATGTGTACCGGATGTAGATGAGCTGAGGAGACGCATTATGACAGAAACGCATCATTCACTATATTCTATTCATTCGGGAGCTACCAAAATGTACCATGATTTGAAGGAAATGTATTGGTGGGGAAACATGAAGAAGAACATTGCAGAATTTGTAGCTCAATGCCCGAATTGTCAACAAGTAAAGGTAGAGCATCAGAAACCAAGAGTTTACATGCAATGTATCAATCTTCCAGTCTGGAAATGGGACATGATTAATATGGATTTCATCACAGGTTTTCCTCGTACACTCCGTAAATTTGATTCTATATGGGTCATAGTTGATAGGCTTACCAGATCAGCACATTTCCTACCAGTCAAGACCACCTATACAGCTGAAGATTATGCAAGGTTGTATGTTAAAGAGATAGTGTGATTGTATGGGATTCCAATCTCCATTATATCAGACTGAGGAGCACAATTTACCATGCAATGTTTGTGATCTTTTCAGAAGAGCTTGGGTACATAAGAGAATTTGAGTACGACTTTTCATCCTCAGACAGATGGAAAAGCAGAACGTACTATCCAAACACTTGAAGATATGCTACGAGCTTGTACGTTAGATTTTAAGGGCAGTTGGGATGATCATTTACCTCTTATTGAATTTTCCTACAACAATAGCTATCATTCAAGTATCAAAATGGGGCCTTATGAAGCTTTATACGGAAGAAAGTGTAGATCACCGATTGGCTGGTTTGAAGCGGGTGAAACTGCTTTACTTGGGCCAGATCTTGTTCACCAAACTATGGAGAAAGTTAGGGTGATACAACAGCGGCTACAAATGGCCCAAAGTCGACACAAGTCATATGCTGATGTTAGAAGAAGAGGGCTCGAATTCGCCATAGGTGATTGTGTATTCCTGAAGGTGTCACCGATGAAAGGGGTAATGCGATTTGGAAGGAAAGGGAAGTTGAGTCCCCGTTATATAGGGCCATATGAAATTGTCCGAAGGTTTAGGCAAGTTGCGTATGAATTGGCACTACCCCAAGAACTCTCCACAGTTCATCCAGTATTTCATGTTTCGATGCTTCGAAAGTGCATAGGAGATCCATCTCGTATTATTTCCATTGAAGATGTACAAGTTACGGAGGATCTCACCTATGAAGAGATACTGATTGCTATTCTGGATAGACAAGTGAAGAGGTTAAGGAATAAATAAGTGGCTTCCGTAAAAGTACTTCGGAGAAATCAACAAATAGAGGAGATCACATGGGAAGCTGAAGAAATGATGAAGTTCAAGTACCCTCATCTGTTTCAAATGGAAGAAAAAGTTCAAAGGGCGGAAGTGGAGCAATAACAAGTAAGTATCTATGAGCATTATGTGTATATGTATATATATATATATATATATATATATGCTAATATAGAGATGCATTTGTTGTACATGAGACGATGTTATTAACATTCGAGGACGGATGTTTCTAAGGGGGGAAGGATGTAACACCCCGTACATTTCCGACCCTACTTGACAACTTTGAACCATGTTTACCCTAGGTTCGAGAGCAACAAGTACATATTTTGTATTGTTATTGATGGAACATTTGATATTGTGCTATTAAATGTGATTAGACCTTTGTAGGAGGTGTTTGTGACTTTGTGGAGCATTTGTGGGGTGAAATATGAGGTTTAAGGGACATCCAAGCAAAGGATATTAAAGATAATAGGCAAGCAAAAGGTTGGGACTTGAAGAATCCAACCAAATCCGCAAAAAAAGGTCGAAATCAAAAATTTAGTATGGGGCGCTCCAGGTGGCGTGCCAGGCCGCTTTGGCCTGAATTTTTTGTGGCACAGGCAGCAAGGGGGCATGCCAGGCAGCGTTCCAGGCCGCCCCTACACACCTTTTCCAGAGCTGAAATTTTTCTAAGTCCCTAGGGCGCCCAGGAGCGTGCCGGGGTGCTTTTTGCCAAATTTCTTCGATGATTATTAGTCTATAAAGAGGACTCTTAGGTTATGGTATCCTTATTCCATAGTAGTAGGACTACTCTTGAGCGAGTTTGGCATCCGAGTTGGGGTTAATTCTTTGTCACAAGTATTTTATCAAATTATGTTCAATTAAGCCATGAGAGGCTAGAATTTCTTATTTTTGAGACTAAGGCTACGAACATGAATTTCGTGAGTGAATATTGTCGTGAAATTTATGGAATTATTTAAACATGAGATATATGGTGGATCATATATTGAATTTGGTGGGCTAAACTAACATGTGTAATTGGGCTCAATTTAAGGCCCAAAATGCATGGCCCAAAGGGCAAATGACCCATTCTTCCAATTTGACCAAGTAAACATGGCATTTAATGCCAAGAATTGGCTAAGGATGACTTGAGGAGCTATATAAAGGCAAAAATCAGATTTTTATTCCAAAAACCACACATGCCTTTCTAGACATTTTCTAAAAGATATTTCTCATATCTTCCAAACCCTAAGCCATTTTCTTTGCACAAGATCATCACTTTGCAAGCCTTGGTAAGTGTCTAATATCATGGATTAATATATTATATACTTAATATGGTGTGTATATCATGATGGTTATGTTGGCAAAGTGTTGAATAGTGCACTTTTGCTTTTTGCTAAAAGATGTGTCCTCCTTGTGATTTAAACTTGAAAGGAGACTTGAGGTTTTGATGGAAGTGAATGGTGTGGATGAAATATCAACATGTATGTTGTGATTATGCTCCTTAACTTGTTTTTCTTTTATATGTATAACTTGTGGGATTGTTGTGGGATTGTTGTTATGCAACATATTGAGATGACTTGATGGAGTAATTGTGATGTTGTGTTGATGGAGAAGTGTAAAGTATGAACTTGGTGTGACATGCTATTGGTCTATGATGTCTTGGTCAATGTAAGTAATGTTGTGGTATTGTTGGTATGACAATGCTGACACCCAATTTTGACCTCCCGATCTTTCTCCCGGGCTGTTATTTTATCTAAAAAATATTAATTTTTAATTATTATGTTGGTATCAAATAAATTCTGGCATTTCGTATTCATGATTTTAAGGCATGCAATTAATTTTTATATTTTTATATAGTATATAAATTTACTAATTTGAATATAATATTTTACATAGTTTTAATAGCATTTATTAAATAATTTTCCGCAAATGTGCTTACTAATAATTTACAAACACATAGTTTATTATTGTTGTTATTATTATTATTATTATTATTATTATTATTATTATTATTATTATTATTATTATTATTATTACATTCCTCAAAATTCGCATGCATAATTTGCAAGTACATAATTTATTTCAATTTATTATTTATCACTAATTTCAAATAAAATACTACGAGTCACTAATTTTACTTACGTAATTTACTCATAATGATTTTAAAACATTGATTAATTTTATAATATTTTATTACATTTACTGATTTTATTAAATAGCAGTCTAATTCAATTCAGTTTCCCCAATTTATTTAAAATCTAGCCATTTTGTACCTAATTTGGTATAAATTTTAGCCTAAATTGATCTCAAATTGAAATACAATTCAATCCCAATTTAAATAACCTAAATTTTGGCCCTTTTTGTAAATTTTTTATCCCAGCCGTTGATCAAAATTGATCCAACGGCTGAGATTAATTCCCCTTTCTTTCCTTTTTAATACCCTAACCCCCAAAACCTAATCTATTTTTCATATACCAGCCGCCCCTCCCACCTCTATTCTCTCTCTTCTCTCCCGATCTTTCTCATCTCCCATCGCCCACCATCGCAACTCCGACCACCATGGTCGGTGAAACACCCAGATCAGTTGTCTCCCTCTCTCACCATAATCCCCCTCCTCTCCTCCACAACCTCACCTACACCACCACGAACCAAACCAACAACCCACACCCCGATCTCTCTTTCTCTCTCACCTTTTCTCTCTCCCGTCGTCTCTCTCTCAAACTCTCCATCGCCACCACATCACCGCCATCGCAGGCTGTTCGGAATCCCATTGCCGCAGCACAGAAGTAGTGCAGTCGGCTACCTCTCCTCCACCACCGATCTGACGACTTCACTAGGCCGCTGCTCTGGGTCTCGGTCAAACTTCACCAAAAACATTGAAGTTCATGACGGATTTGTACGAGTCCGTCCCAGGTTTGTTTCTTTATTTAATTTTACACCCAAATTAATATCATCATCTCCTTCTATCCTTTTTTCTTTTTTTTTTCTCTATTGACAGATTGTTGGATTTGAAATTGGCGAAGTTTGGTGTAGATTTTCATTCAATCTCTTTGTGATTTGTGTTCGTTAATTCGCTTAGATTATCATATGTTAAAAGCCCCAATTTCTACCAAGTTTGATTAACCCTAATTTTTTGAATCAGGGGGCTGATTTATCCAAGTTTGAATTTTTGCGTTCTTGTTCGTTAACTCAAGTTATTATTGATTTCATTGTGAGGATACTAGAAGATACTAGTGATGAGACGTCATGTTTTAGGACAGGTTAGTGATCTTGTTTGTCTTCATTATTTAACATTTTTTGGGACATCCTTGAAGTAATTGGCATGACAAGTAGAGGACTTTTTCGATATCGTATAAATGCTTAGCACGCATTACTTGTCTGTTTTTGGGATGATATTTTGTCCTTAGTTAGTGTGAATGGATTTTACTTGTGTGATTATGGAAAACTCTAGCATATTTACACTCTTTTATTCACTTTCCTTATTTAAATCCTTATGACTTTTTACATAGTTAATTTTGGTAAAGTAAACCGTAGTGTTTCCCCAATTGATTTTTTGTTCCTTTGCTGAATATGTGACAACCTTGTTACTTGATTCTATATGGTAAATTTGCCCTTTTTATTCTAAATTGATTCATCCATATCTTTAACGAAAAAGATTTTCATTAATTAATCCTTGCGAATATTTCTTTTCCTTTTTAATTTTCCCAATTGATTTTTCTGAATATTTTCCTTCCCCTTTAATTCTGTATACCTTTACCTATATAAACAGCCTTTTGTTGCTCTCCCAGGGAGGATTTTTATCATCATATACTCTCTATATACATAAAAAGAAAATTACTTCAAAATTCTCTATTTGCTTTAGAAAAGTCCATCCTTAGTTTCATCTTGCTGCTTAAGGTCTTCTTATTACTTATTCGCTGCTCGACTGGTATGTCCCTATCGAAGCATTTACATTCTTACATGTAGTATTTTCTCTGCTCCTGTGTTGCTTGCATGATTTTTTTTACTATGTGAGATTGTTTGCTTTTCCGAATTTGTGGGATATGTGCGATTGGTATGCATAGCTATGTTTGACAGGTATTCAATCGAGATTGTTCGGGATAGTTGAAGAGTTGCCTGGGTATGGTATAGTTTTGAAGGCTGTCCAAACAGTCCTTATTTTCTTTATTTATTTACTTTTCTTTCATATTCATCATTGGCGTGTAATAAATTTGTATAAACTTTATGTCATAATATAAAAATTATTGGGGATGCTTTGGGGGTGGGGATTCTATGTGTTAAATGTTTTATCACCCAGATATCATGCCTATAGGGTGATTCAATAAATTTCATATGTTAATTAAACTATTTTTTGTCACTTAGGCAAATAATATAGGATCGTTAATCAATTAGTTTATCATTTTGGAATATTATCTTAGGATCGTTACTTTGACGTATTAGATTAATTTTTGACTTACTAATTTAATTTAAGCATGTTTAATGAACTTTTGGCATATTCTTAACAAATTTCCAACAATTTTTAAATAATTTCCAACCATTTTTAACAATTTTCAGCATCTTTTAATTAATTTTCAGCACCCTAATTTAATTTCAGTATTTTAAGAGGAATGTATCAACCTCATAATTAACTTTCAGCACTTTGAAATTATTGCTAGCATTGTCATTTAATTTTCCGCAACTCTGAATTAGATTTTGATATTTTAAATTTAAGTCCCAGCATTTTTAATTAATTTTACTTGCAACTTTAATTATTTTTCTGCGAACTTTCAGCATGTTTAAACTGTCTTTTAGCATGTTAAAAAAAATTTCAGCAGTTGCTAAATACTTTTCAGTAATTCCCAACACGTTTGGTTAATTTTCATAACGTAATAATAATTTTCAGTAATTAAACGATTTTCAGCAACTTTTAAAATATTTTTAGCAAGTTTTAAATAATTTTCAGCATTCAAAACCCATTTTCAGTATATTTTCAGCAATTTCTAGCAACTTAAAAATATTTCCCGCAAGTTTTAAATAACTTCCAGCATACAAAATAAGTTATCCAGCATCTTAAGATTAATTTCTAGCAAGTTTTAAATAATTTTCAGCATCTAAAAAATAAACCTCCAGCATGTTAATTAATTTTCAGCATACATTGGTTAATTTTCTGCAAATTAAGATAAACTTCTGCACACTTTATTTAATTTTATGCGTATTTAATAATTTTTTGCAATTAAAAAATAACTTCTGCACACTTTATTTAATTTTCTGCATATTTAATAATCTTCTGCAATCAAAAAAAAATAATTTCTGCACACTTTACTTAATTTTCTGCACGTTTAATAATATTATGTACACTTTATTTAATTTTCTGCATATTTAACAATTTTCTGCACTTATAATCAATTTTCTACATATTTATAACAATTTCTGCACAATAAAATAATATTTCTGCACATATTTAATTTCCGACTTTAATTTAAATTTTCGGCACCTTAATTAATACGTCTCGCCTAGAAACCATACCTATAGGTTATAATTACATAAAACAAATAATTATCTTTTAAGCATGTTAATCACCTATTTAATTTTAATTAAATAAGAGGCATATTTGAAACCTTTACGTGCTAATTGTCAGTCCTATGTGTTTGGTTTGACGTAAACTCTGAGTCTAATTAGGCAACCTAAGTGTTCTTTTGTCTAGACCCAAGTCCAAAAAATAAGAGTCCAATGCCTCTTGGACGTTAAGTTGGGACGGGTAGGCCTTTTAGGAAACGCTAGTTTTATTGTTTCTATAGAACACCTTTAAGATTAATAATCAAATTAGGTGGGGTGGGTAGAACATTCAGATATGATGTAAGTTGACCCGAGCAGAATTCGACGATGCGACATACGGCGTTGTCATCCGTTAATAAGCCGGGCGCTGATCCGAATAAGATGAAAATTAACCCTTGTTTAAATTCGATCGAATTGTATTTAAATTTTGTATGTATTTTGTTTGGGGTAGTTTAAGTATAATTTAATAAATCTTTCATTATAAAATTATGTCTTTTTCTATCTTCTCGCTCATCTAATTCATTTCTTTATTTATCTACATATTTTTGCTTTATCACGTAGTTAATTATTAATTAGTTAATAATTAAATTGCATATGTAATTTGTTTAACATTTTTTATATTTTAAACACTTAGTTATTATTAAGTTAATAAAAATAAATCGACCTTTTGCTTATCACATAGAAATTCCCACGTAATATATGAGTTCGGCCGAGACCCACATTTGTGGACCTCGAAAGGTGCCTAACTCCTTCCTTTCGAGGTAACCTGAACCCTTACCCGAATTTCTGGTTGACATAAACTAATAAATTAAAATAAGTTCGTAGTTAGGCTAGAATGGTGCCCTAACGCACCTTAACTCGTTAGGTGGTGACTCTTCACTCCAATTAATCCCAAAAAGAGTTTGTCACGTCGAATCCCACTTTTCGCGAGAAAAATGGGGCGCGACAGCATGGAGACTCTGCTGGGGAATACTTAGGTCCTAACCAATACGAATTGGTATATTATGTGGGATTTTTAATTATTTGGGTCTATTCGTTTATTATTGACTCCTTGTTTTCGCTAATTTTTTTAATATTTGTCTTATCATGAATAATTATTTGTCCTGAAAAATCATGTTATGTCCCGTCCCTCTTTCCTATTATTTTTCCTCTAATTTAATTATTTTCTTCCATGTCAATCCTTTTTCCTTGTCCCTTTGTTTGTTTATATGCAATTTCTTAGCTCTAAATCATGTATTTATCTTTCTTTTCCTATCTGTTTATTTTTATATATTGATCAACATGCTATTATTTGCTACGTGTTACCGCTTTATATAATTGTCATTCCGTTCATATTTTCCCCACTTGGGAATTTCACACATTCACACACTTTCACTTTACTAGGATCTTGTGACTTCGCACTTCTCCAAATTCTCTTCAAACCCCTGTTATAGAGAGTCGACTAAGACACGGCTGAGCGGATAGTTTTACTACCGTAAGACCACGTTCCTTCTCGCATAATGTTACCCTCAGTCCGAGTCTACCAACTCTTAGAAAAATTAAGATAGTGTCGTATCCACCCTTTGCATTTAAGTCATGCATTCATTAGCCATAGGTGATTTGACCCTCGAGGTCAATCCACCAAGTATAACCACCCAATTGTTGAAAGGGTCCCACCACCCATCGACCTAAATACATATTATGTGCTAAGTGGTCATGATAATTTAATCTAAGCCAAATTATAATGAATGGAGTTTAGAAATTTTCTTTGTTGCTATATTTTCAGATTTACAATGGAGGATGCACCTATTTTTGCTAACACCCAAATGGTCGTCGGTGTGCCTCACAAGTTAAGGAGGTGGTGGAATGACATCAAAAGGGAGCATGGTAAAGAGATTCGCCAGTCACTGGGTTTTCTAACATCTTTGATGGATGTTGCTCCTGATCGGTATGTGATCAAAGCTTTGCTAAATTTCTGGGATCCAAATCGAGTGGTCTTCAAATTCAAGGACTTCGAAATAACACCCACCATCGAGGAAATTGGTGGATTCACTAATTTGCTTTATCGAGATCGAAAAATGATTCTGCCTCACAAACAATCGGGAAAGAAGTTCTTGCATTATCTTGGGCTAAAAAATAACCTCAAATTGGCTTACTTGGACTTTGGGTGGATCTCTCTGGATTTTCTGTATGAACGTTTTGGTCACAAAGAGGGACATGCAATATTTCGAAGGGAATTCTCTTGCTCAGCCGAAAAATGGAAAAAGAAGAGGTTGAATGTTTTTGCTATAGCTCTACTGGGTGCTTTGGTCTTTCCTAGAGAGCATGGGAAGATTGACATATGCCTTAGTTCTGTGGTTCGAGGTATAACTCGGGGAGTCGGTCATATAGAGGTCACTTTGGTTCCTATGATTGTGGCGGAAATACTGAGGGCTTTATCCAAGTGTGCTAGAGGAGGAAGGTTTTTCGAGGGCTGCAATCTTTTGCTTCAATTATGGGCCGTGGAACATTTTTACAGGCGACCTAATATGGCGGATATTCTTGACGGAATAGGCAATAGGATTAACACACATGCTAAAAGGATGGAGCAATTTATTTCTCCCGTGGGTGCAGAGGATTGGTATATGTATATGAAAGAGCTTTCGGGTTATCAAATTCAATGGAAATACTCATGGTTGTCTGCACCAACTACTGTCATACGAGGCCGCGAGCTCTATTACATTGAACTTATTGGCCTGAAGAGCATTCAACCTTACGCCCTTATAAGAGCTCTTCGTCAATTTGGAAGGAATCAAGTCTTACCTCTGCGAGAACATATGGGCAAGTCAGAAGTTGAGTTTGGGCCTATCCAAGAAAGCCTTAAGGTTAAGGAAGTGTTGCGACGATGGGATAATTTGTTGACTATCAGTGTATACGGCGAGCAGGCTTTTTGCACTCTGGAATACTATGTATGGCTTATGGAAGATGCCGAGGATGTGGAGCTCAACAAGAAAAAGCAGGATCATGGGTTTGAGGACGTGGAGGAATCCATCTAGGCTCGGAACCTGCTGAATCAACACTATGTCACTTCTCCAGAGATGCTGCTGCAAATCATTCCAGGCTCGCTAGATAATCACCACTATTTAGGAGTTCGAATGATAGGACGTTCCCCATTTGTTACCCATTTCCCCTAGTTTCATTTATGTTTTATTTTTTGTAAAAGATTGTCGTAGTTTTTAAATTTATGGATTCAATAAAATAGTTGGGTTTTATTATTATTGTTATCTAACTCTAAACTCCCATTTGCGTCTAATGCGGCTTGGATTAATTATAATGAACCGTATAATTTGTCATCTTAGGCCTACCTCTGGATCAACGAGGCTCCTTGCATTTTAGGGCGATTATTTGTTGCAAACCAATGTGTTCATTCTAACGCTATGTCCCACCTTGCTAACTTTGGTTGTCTTTGATTTTGTTTTTTTTCTTTCCCTTTTCCCAAAGGTTGATTTGTGCACTCTGGCATATCACACACGATCAAAAGGGGCTCTTCCTCCTCTTCCTCCTCCTATAAGTTCGAAAGATAAAGAGAAGATGGGAGATAACAACAGCGCTACAGACAAAAGCACAGAAGGAGAAAGTGTCATGGGACAAAACGAAACTATCATAAGAATGGGACAAGAGATTCTTGAACTGCAAGGAGAATTAGCGCAAGTGTGCAACTTGGCCAATCTTTCTGTTACCCTCAATACTCCTCTCGAACCACAAGTGGACGTTCATACTGGTGCAAAATCCCAAACCCCTACCCCAAGCCATCAAATTCCCTCAACTCAAAACGTCCAAAATCTTTCTCCTCCTCAAAACATCCAAAACCTCCCTCTTCCTCAAAACATCCAAAATCTTCCTCTTCCTCAAGGCATCCAAAATCTTCCTCCTCCCCAAAACATCCAAAACCATTCCTTTCCTCAAAATATCCAAAACCTTCCCCTTCCTCAAAATACCCACAATACGCCAAATCCCACATATCCCACTCATCATGTCCAAAATACTAAATATCCCACCTACCTGCATACACCTTTCGCTAATGCATCCTACAAATAAGCATCCGGTAGCAACTATTTGATCCCCATCTATGTCGAAACAACCCCATTCACCTACCCTCATTATGCACCTGATCCTTTATAAAAAGACCCTATGATGCAATCTTGGTTGAAAGGCTGAAGCAACTTGAGGGAAGCAAAGGTTCAAGAGGGCTCAGTTATGAGGACTTATGTGTACACCCTGATGTGGAGTTATCGGAGAAGTACAAACCTCCAAAGTTTGAATTGTATAATGAGACTGGAGATCCCAAGATGCATTTGCGTATGTATTATGATAAGCTGGCGGGAGTTAGGAGAGACGAGAGAATAAGAATGAAAATGTTCATGAGAAGTCTCACTGGAGAAGCCTTAACATGGTATATTGAACAGGATGCAAGAAAATGGAAAGGCTGGATCGATATGGCATCAGATTTTATGGAATGGTTCGGGTTCAACATTGATAATGCTCCTACCTGGTTCTATATGCAGACTTTGAAGAAAAAGCCTAATGAGTCATTCAGGGATTATGCTATAAGATGGAGGTCTGAGGCTGCAAGAGCTCGACCCCCGATTGAAGAATCTTAAATGAAGGAGTACTTTATTCGCGCACAGGAGCCGCAATATCTTGAGAAAATAATAACCGTTGTGGATAAAAATTTTGCTGAAATCATCAGGGTAGGTAAAATGCTTGAGGAAGGTCTTAAGAATAGAAGCATTATCAGTCTGGAAGCTTTACAGGCTACCAACAAGGCTTTACTATCTAGAGGGATTGTTGAGAACAAGAAGAAAAAAGAGGTGGGTACAGTGATGTTAGCCCAGCCTTCAAAAAGTTTGCCCAATTACCAAACTCCTATCATGCCTCTACCTCCCTACCCATAATCTCCAATGTCATACCCGATATCTCCTTACCAAATGCAAACCCCAATGCCATATCATTCCCCTCTATACCAAAATACTACCCCATATCCACTACATCCACAATTCTAAAGCCCTGCCTATCATGTGTATAATGTCCAACCCACCCATGTACAAACACCTCATCCTTATCCCCAACAAAATCAAAGACCCAGAGATAATTTTCAGAAAAAACAATATACTCTCTTAGCCGAACCTATAGCCCAACTGTACGAAAGACTTAAGGAAGCGGGCTATGTCACACACATTGCTGCCGGCTGTGAGAATACTCAAGCCAAGCATTTTGATCCTACCAAGGTTTGCTCGTGTCACTCTGGGATGAGGGGTCACACCATAGAAACACGCTATACTCTGAAGGAAAAAATCTAGATGTTGATCGACACTAAGGTTATTCAGTTGAAAGATCCAACGCCGAATGTCACCAACAATCTGTTATCGGATCATCAAGTAAACATGCTCGATGTCGATGAATTGGTAGACCTGGAAAGCTCTATTTGGTTCATTGAAAAGGTAAATGGTACGCCCATCAGTACACCAAAGCGAGCACCGTTTGAGGTTGAGGTTGCAGTACCTAAGACTCTTTTCACAGTCATTAGAGCCTCCCCAACTGCTTATAACTCCCATGCAGTTCATTAAAACTATGAGCAGAACACTCCAGGGAAAGCAAGAGTGGCTGAAGCGGACGTCGCCCAAGGTGTCACCAGATCTGGGAAAATATATACACCAGAAAATCTGACTCACGAAAGTTCTAGTAAAAGCAAGCAACCCGTGATTGAAACAGAGGAGAGTGATACTTGGAATAAGATACAGGCTAAAGAATACTCTGTAGTAGATCAGTTGAACAAGACTCTAGCTCAAATATCCATCCTGACACTATTGCAGACTTCTGAACACCATAAAAATGCTCTGATGAAGGTGTTAACCGAAGCCTATGTACCATATATTATAACATGGGGAGATATGGCCCACATAGTCGGGCAGGTATTCGAGGCATACAAGATATCCTTTCACGAGGATGAGCTGCCACCTGAAGGAAGGTCGTACAATAAAGCCTTGCATGTTACAGTACAGCATGCATGTTACAGTGCAGCACGGAGAAAGGGTTGTATCTTTAGTGTTGATTGATCCAGGTTCAGGATTGAACATGTTTCCTTTAGATACACTGACAAGGTTGGAGGTCGATTTGG
The DNA here is from genome assembly GCA_031232105.1 of Capsicum rhomboideum. Lineage (NCBI taxonomy): Eukaryota > Viridiplantae > Streptophyta > Magnoliopsida > Solanales > Solanaceae > Capsicum > Capsicum rhomboideum. The sequence continues at coordinate 120,336,204 of CP124714.1, forward strand.
CTAAAATGCAAAGTTGGAAAATGAACGTGAAAGTGTTTGATGGCTCCCAGCGAGATACTATTGGGGAGATTACATTGGACATGGTAATGAGTCCTATCACTTTTCCCGTGAAATTTCAAGTGATGGACATACCCGCGTCCTACAACCTCTTTCTTGGTAGGCCATGGATTCACATGGCAGGTGCAGTCCCCTCCTCACTACACCAATGCCTCAAATTTGAGTACGACCACCAAGAGGTTGCAATACATGGTGAAAGAGGATATCCCATCTATGCTGTCGAGGGAAAGGAGGTTCTTGATGGAGAAATGTTTCACACATTAAAGATGGTTGGAAATGTAGAAGAAGAGCTGAGTTGGAAGATTAAAGGTGAGAAAATACTCAAGTCTGGATATGAACTAGGTAAGGGTCTCGGGGCCATATTACAAGGAATAGTTGAACCCATATAGCTTTCTATGAATAATGACACTTTCGGCTTAGGCTACATAGACAAGGGTCAGGCTCTTGATCTTTCGCTATCATTGTATCAAATTTTCCACTCTACCGGGTTTCCTGATGATAGTGAAGATGAAATACTGGAAAGTCTGAAGAATTTGTTTTTGACTGAAGCTGAAAGAGAAGATTGTAACGTCATCATTAGCGAGGAGAGGGGAGCCCCTAGTCAGAACGTTGAACAGAAGGCTACACTCAGTAACTGGACTGCCACTCCTTCCAGGCCTCGCCGAGCACTTGGGTAGATTTGAAGATTTTGATTTTTATATTATTGTTTGAAATAAATAGACTCAATTTCGAGTCAATTTACATCTTTTTAGTTATTTTGTTATGTTTGAAGACCTTTAAGTTATTTGAATTAATAAAAGCTCTCTTTTCATTTTATTGATATTATTTATTTATGTTTCTTTCAGCAAAATCACTTTTAAAAATGTTGAGTCTGAGATTGTGACACATAATGAGACTACGCAACATAATATAAGTGAATTAGAAGAGGTGGAAGAAAGTGAAGTGCCCGAGGAATTTGTTAGTAAGGTTGAAGATTTTGAAGATAAACCCAAGGCAAACTTTGTAGAGTCGGAAATAGTGAACATAAGAAATTCTGAGACAGTAAAAGAAACCCGTGTTAGTATTTATATGCCAAAAGATAAGAAGGAGGAATATATCCAGTTTCTGAAGAAACACCCGGATGTTTTTGCTTGGTCGTATGCCGATGTGACAGGACTAAGCACGTCAATTGTAGCCCACAGGTTGCCCACTGATCCATCTTGTCCTCCTATTAAGCAAAAGCTGAGAAAATACAAACCTAATCTGAGTTTGAAAATTAAAGAGGAGATTTCGAAGCAAATTGAAGCCGGTATCCTACAAGTAACTGAGTATCCGACATGGTTGGCCAATGTCATACCTGTTCCCAAGAAAGACGGAAAGGTCAAAGTTTGTGTGGATTATAGGGATCTTAACAAAGCTAGCCCGAAGGATGATTTTCCGCTCCTAAATATACATTTGTTAATCGATAATTGCGCCAAGCATGAAACACAATCATTTGTGGATTGCTTTGCCGGTTATCATCAGATAAAGATGCATGACGATGACGCTGAGAAAATTGCTTTTATTACCTCTTGGGGAACCTATTATTACATGTTTATGCCCTTCGGGTTGAAAAATGTTGGAGCTACGTACATGAGGGCCATGACCGCTTTGTTCCGTGATATGATCCACAAGGAAATTATAGTTTACGTGGATGACGTCATCATTAAATCCAAAAAGGGATCAAGTCATTTGGATGACCTGGAAAAGTTCTTTAATAGACTAAGGAAGTACAATTTGAAGTTGAATCCTGCAAAGTGTGTCTTCGGGGTCCCTGCCGAAAAATTATTGGGCTTCATTGTCAGTCGACGAGGTATAGAATTGGATCCAGCCAAGATCAAAGCTATTCAGGATCTTCCGCCTCCAAAAAGCAAGAAAGAAGTAATGAGTTTCTTGGGTCGCCTCAACTATATCAGTCGCTTCATAGCTCAGTCTACAATTATTTGTGAGCCAATTTTCAAGCTACTAAAGAAGGATGCGGCTATAGAATGGACGACAGAGTGTTAGCAGGCATTTGACAAAATCATGGATTATTTATCAAATCCTCCCGTTCTGGTTCCTCCCGAACCTGGTAGGCCATTACTATTGTATTTATCCATGATGGATAACGCTTTTGGTTGTATTCTGGGGCAACATGATGAGACAGGCAGAAAGGAGCAGGCAATTTATTACATGAGCAAGAAATTTACATCGTATGAGGCTGAGTATTCCTTACTGGAAGGCACGTGTTGTACTTTGACCTGGATAGCTCAGAAATTGAGACAATATCTCTTGGTATACACAACCTATTTGATCTCCAGAATGGATCCTCTGAAGTATATATTTCAGAAACCAATGCCTACAGGGAAGCTAGCTAAATGGAAAATATTATTGAGTGAGTTTGACATAGTCTATGTCATGCAGAAAGCTGTGAAAGCACAAGCCTTGGCAGATTATTTGGCCGAGAATCCCATGGATGAAGAGTATGAGCCCTTAAAAACTTACTTTCCTGATGAAGAAGTAGCATTCGTAGGGGAGGACATCTCTGAAGAATATGATGGCTGGAGATTATTCTTTGATGGAGCTGTAAATTTCAAAGGAGTGGGTATTGGCGTTGTTTTGATCTCAGAGACTGGTCAACATTATCCTGTGTCAGCCAAACTCAGATTCCCCTGCACCAACAACATGGCTGAATATGAAGCTTGCATTTTAGGGCTTCGTTTGGAGATCGATTTGAATGTCTAGGAGATATTGGTGATTGGAGATTCAGATTTATTGATTCATCAAGTACGAGGTGAGTGGGTCGCAAAAAACACAAAACTCCTACCGTACTTAGATTGTATACAAGAGTTGCGCAAGATGTTTCGCAAGATAGAGTTCAAGCATGTCCCAAGAATCCAGAATGAGTTCGCAGACGCTTTGGCCACCTTGTCTTCCATGATCCAGCATCCAGACAAGAATTATATCGACCCCATCCCCGTTCATATACAAAAGCAGCCTGCATATTGCTTTCATGTAGAGGAAAAAATGGATGGAAAACCATGGTATACTGATATACAGGGATATCTGAAAAGTGGAGATTATCCAGAGAATGTAACGAGTACTCAGAAGCGCACCATTCGGAGGTTAGCAAATCAATTCTTTTTAAATGGGGAAATCCTGTATATGAGGACTCCAAATTTGGGTTTGCTAAGATGCATAGGGAAGCATCCAGGTTGGTCAAGGAGATACATGCTGGAACATGCGGACCTCACATGAACGAATATATGTTGGCAAAGAAGATATTGAGGTCAAGTTACTTTTGGTTGACTATGGAAACCGACTGCATTCGTTATGTGCAAAAGTGTCATCAGTGCCAAACTCATGCTGACATGATTCGAGTTTCTCCCAACGAACTCCACGTCACTAGCTCCTCTTGGCCCTTCGCAGCTTGGGGCATGGATGTTATTGGTCCTATTGAACCAACCGCATCTAATGGACACAGGTTTATTCTTGTTGCAATTGACTACTTCACTAAGTGGGTTGAAGCCACTTCTCATAAGTCAGTCACAAAGAAGGTTGTAGGTGATTTTGTTCAAAATCACATTATTTGTCGATTTGGAGTATCTGAGTCTATCATCACAGATAATGGTGCTAACCTCAATAGCGATTTGATGAGAACAACATGTGAGATGTTCAAGATCAAACATCGAAACTCCACAGCATATAGACCACAAATTAATGGAGCGGCGAAAGCTGCCAATAAGAACATCAAGAGGATACTTCGAAAGATGATCGATAATTACATGTATTGGCATAAAAAGTTACCTTTTTCCCTGCTAGGATATCGTACTAAAATCAGAACCTCTACGGGAGCCACACCTTATCTTCTGGCTTATGGTAGTGAAGCAGTGATACCTGCTGAGGTAGAAATACCTTCTCTTAAAATCATTCAGGAAGCAAAATTGAGTGATGTTGAATGGGTGCAGGGTAGATTCGAGCAACTGACACTCATAGACGGAAAGAGGATAAACGCAGTCTGTCATGGTCAACTCTATCAAAATAGAATGGCCAAAGCTTTCAACAAGAAGGTTAAACCGAGACACTTCTTGCCCGGGCAGATGGTTTTGAAAAGGATTTTTCCACACCAAGATGAAGCAAAGGGTAAATTCTCACCGAATTGGCAAGGTCCATATGTGATTCATCAGGTTTTGACAAGAGGAGCACTCTTACTTGCAGTGATGGATGGCAAAGTTTGGCCCAAGCCTATCAATTCAGATGCTATCAAGAGATATTATGTTTAAGCTTTATTTCATGCCTTCTTACGTTGTAATTGGAACTACGTTTGACCTGATTCCCGTTTAAGAGGGATACGTAGGCGCTCCTTTGGAGTTCGGTCCTATCATAATAAAATTTTCCTATTTCCCTTTTAAAGCATGTAACTGGGGCAGAATTTTTGAGAGGATCTCAAAAATTTCATGGGATAGCATTTGCGCAACTATGATATTGGGGTAGAATTTTTGAGGAGATCTCAAAAATTCACAGCAAGAAACCTTCGCCTATCAAAGCAATCAAATCTACATTGGGGCAGAAATTTTTGAAGATCAAAAATTTCTAAGATATTCACTTATAAGAAGTTGTGTCGTCTCGAAACGTGTCACAATTAATGATTCAATGATATTTTAATTTCCTTTTTCATTTCTCATTTTTTCAAGAGCAAACATTTTCGAAACATGATTTTTTTAAAAAAACTTGTTTTTATTTCTACCCAAGTGAAAACTCGGACGAAGCCTATTATCGGTCCACAATATCAAGCGAGGAGGAAGCACGCCGGTCATAGCAGAGGCACAAATCAACTTCCCCCTTTTACAAACTTACATTTTTTCTTTGAGTGCAGAAACAACATGTACAAATGCAGAGACTACTTTGCAACACCTGAACGATCATCATCAAAGAAATCCCACTATACATCCAACATGGGAAAGAAGCTAAGCTGCTCTATCCTCTCATGAACATTGTACGGCCCCTGCAAGGGTCAATATTGCATGGCTCCCGCAAAAGTCCACTCCACAGCGCATTAACAAAAATGAACATTGCATGGCTCCTGCAAGGGTCAATATTGCATGGCTCCCGTAAGAGTCCATACCGCAGCGCATCCGCAGAAATAAAAATTGCATAGCTCTTGCAAGAGTCAACATTTGCATGGCTCGAGCAAGAGTCCACTCCACAGCGCATCTGCAAAAATGAACATTGCATGGCTCCTTCAAGGGTCAATATTGCATGGCTCCCGCAAGAGTCCACTCCGCAGTGCATCCGCAGACATGAACATTACACGGCTCCTGCAAGGGTCGACATTGCATGGCTCCCGCAAGAGTTCACTCCGCAGCGCATCCGCAGAAATCTAGAGAATCCACAATCAAGTATACAAATTGCATCAAGCTGCTAAACTACATCAAATAGGCCAATCAAGACAGATACACTTTCTTTAATCATTATATAATTACCCTAAGGCGTCATAGCTCAAAGGTATTATCTTCATAGCCTGCGAACATCATTTCATGGATTAAGGATTTACTTTCTTTTTGTCATGCTCCAAAGGCGTCATAGTCTAAAAGGCGTCATTTTCATGGCCTGCAGACATCATTTCATGGCCTTAGGATTTACTTTTCGCTATCATGGCCCTAAGACGGCATGGCTTAGAGACATCATCCTTGCCGTCTCAAAGCAAATGCTCATGGTCTAACTGGGAAATTGCATCATGCTTAAATATTTACAACTATTACTTATCATTTATTTTATCCACAGGCTCTAACCATTTTATTTAGTGATACTAGAGAACACACAGTGACGAAGGAAGAACGGGTTACAAATGGGAGCAACTTGCGCTCCTATTTTCAAAATACAATTCTACTTATCCCGCATCATTTCAATTCAACTTTTACCTTTCATTTTCACACTTCTCATTATGACGTTGCTTCAAATCCTACTCACTCCAAGCTCATCGGCACATACTACCTTTATCGCTACCTGTATATCGTATCATCGACATTCTTTAGGAATATCGTTCGTTCCTAAATCTAGAACTACACATGGCCTGATTCTCGTAAACCCGAGATATGTAGGCGAGTTACAACCAAGTCTCGGCCCCATTATTTTGAAAAAATTCCCTTTTACTTTTTGACTCGAGCAAACCATCCTTTCGGTCGGACAAAATTGGCTACTACGTCAACGTTCGTTTCTCGACAATTCTCCTATCATTCCCAAGCAACGAAGGGCAGCTGTTGACACCCAATTTTGACCTACCGATACTTCTCCCGGGCTGTTATTTTATCTAAAAAATATTAATTTTTAATTTTTAATTATTATGTTGGTATCAAATAAATTCTGACATTTCGTATTCATGATTTTAAGGCATGCAATTAATTTTTAGCAATTAATTTTTATATTTTTATATAGTATATAAATTTACTAATTTGAATATAATATTTTACATAGTTTTATAAACATTTATTAAATTATTTCCGCAAATGTGCATACTAATAATTTACAAACACATAGTTTATTATTGTTATTATTATTATTATTATTATTATTATTATTATTATTATTATTACATTCCTCAAAATTCGCATGCATAATTTGCAAGTACATAATTTATTTCAATTTATTATTTATCACCAATTTCAAATAAAATACTACGTGTCACTAATTTTAATTACGTAATTTACTCATAATGATTTTATAACATTTATTAACTTTATAATATTTTATTACATTTACTGATTTTATTAAATAGCAGTCTAATTCAATTCAATTTCCCAATTTATTTAAAATCTAGCCATTCTGTACCTAATTTGGTATCAATTTTAGCCTAAATTGATCTCAAATTGAAATACAATTCAATCCCAATTTAAATAACCTAAATTTTGGCCATTTTTGTAAATTTTTTATCCCAGCCGTTGATCAAAATTAATCCAACGGCTGAGATTGTAAGTTCAATGCCAAGGTAGATTATGTGTACCGGATTTAGATGAGCTGAGGAGACACATTATGACAGAGGCGCATCATTCACGATATTCTATTCATCCGGGAGCTACCAAAATGTACCATGATTTGAAGGAAATGTATTGGTGGGGAAACATGAAGAAGAACATTGCAGAATTTGTAGCTCAATGCCCGAATTGTCAACAAGTAAAGGTAGAGCATCAGAAACCAGGAGTTTACATGCAATGTATCAATCTTCCAGTCTGGAAATGGGACATGATTAATATGGATTTCATCACAGGTTTTCCTCGTACACTCCGTAAATTTGATTCTATATGGGTCATAGTTGACAGGCTTACCAGATCAGCACATTTCCTACCAGTCAAGACCACCTATACAGCTGAAGATTATGCAAGGTTGTATGTTAAAGAGATAGTGTGATTGCATGGGATTCCAATCTCCATTATATCAGACTGAGGAGCACAATTTACCGTGCAATTTTTGTGATCTTTTCAGAAGAGCTTGGGTACATAAGAGAATTTGAGTACGACTTTTCATCCTCAGACAGATGGACAAGCAGAACGTACTATCCAAACACTTGAAGATATGCTACGAGCTTGTACGTTAGATTTTAAGGGCAGTTGGGATGATCATTTACCTCTTATTGAATTTTCCTACAACAATAGCTATCATTCAAGTATCAAAATGGGGCCTTATGAAGCTTTATACGGAAGAAAGTGTAGATCACCGATTGGCTGGTTTGAAGCGGGTGAAACTGCTTTACTTGGGCCAGATCTTGTTCACCAAACTATGGAGAAAGTTAGGGTGATACAACAGCGGCTACAAATGGCCCAAAGTCGACACAAGTCATATGCTGATGTTAGAAGAAGAGGGCTCGAATTCGCCATAGGTGATTGTGTATTCCTGAAGGTGTCACCGATGAAAGGGGTAATGCGATTTGGAAGGAAAGGGAAGTTGAGTCCCCGTTATATAGGGCCATATGAAATTGTCCGAAGGTTTAGGCAAGTTGCGTATGAATTGGCACTACCCCAAGAACTCTCCACAGTTCATCCAGTATTTCATGTTTCGATGCTTCGAAAGTGCATAGGAGATCCATCTCGTATTATGTCCATTGAAGATGTACAAGTTACGGAGGATCTCACCTATGAAGAGATACTGATTGCTATTCTGGATAGACAAGTGAAGAGGTTAAGGAATAAATAAGTGGCTTCCGTAAAAGTACTTCGGAGAAATCAACAAATAGAGGAGATCACATGGGAAGCTGAAGAAATGATGAAGTTCAAGTACCCTCATCTGTTTCAAATGGAAGAAAAAGTTCAAAGGGCGGAAGTGGAGCAATAACAAGTAAGTATCTATGAGCATTATGTGTATATGTATATATATATATATATATATATGCTAATATAGAGATGCATTTGTTGTACATGAGACGATGTTATTAACATTCGAGGACGGATGTTTCTAAGGGGGGAAGGATGTAACACCCCGTACATTTCCGACCCTACTTGACAACTTTGAACCATGTTTACCCTAGGTTCGAGAGCAACAAGTACATATTTTGTATTGTTATTGATGGAACATTTGATATTGTGCTATTAAATGTGATTAGACCTTTGTAGGAGGTGTTTGTGACTTTGTGGAGCATTTGTGGGGTGAAATATGAGGTTTAAGGGACATCCAAGCAAAGGATATTAAAGATAAGAGGCAAGTAAAAGGTTGGGACTTGAAGAATCCAACCAAATCCGCAAAAAAAAGTCGAAATCACAAATTTAGTATGGGGCGCTCCAGGTGGCGTGCCAGGCTGCTTTGGCCTGAATTTTTTGTGGCACAGGCAGCAAGGGGGCCTGCCAGGCAGTGTGCCAGGCCGCCCCTACACACCTTTTCCAGAGCTGAAATTTTTCTAAGTCCCTAGGGCGCCCAGGAGCGTGCCGGGGTGCTTTTTGCCAAATTTCTTCGATGATTATTAGTCTATAAAGAGGACTCTTAGGTTATGGTATCCTTATTCCATAGTAGTAGGAATACTCTTGAGCGAGTTTGGCATCCGAGTTGGGGTTAATTCTTTGTCACAAGTATTTTATCAAATTATGTTCAATTAAGCCATGAGAGGCTAGAATTTCTTATTTTTGAGACTAAGGCTACGAACATGAATTTCGTGAGTGAATATTGTCGTGAAATTTATGGAATTATTTAAACATGAGATATATGGTGGATCATACATTGAATTTGGTGGGCTAAACTAACATGTGTAATTGGGCTCAATTTAAGGCCCAAAATGAAGCCAAAATGCATGGCCCAAAGGGCAAATAACCCATTCTTCCAATTTGACCAAGTAAACATGGCATTTAATGCCAAGAATTGGCTAAGGATGACTTGAGGAGCTATATAAAGGCAAAAATCAGATTTTTATTCCAAAAACCACACATGCCTTTCTAGACATTTTCTAAAAGATATTTCTCATATCTTCCAAACCCTAAGCCATTTTCTTTGCACAAGATCATCACTTTGCAAGCCTTGGTAAGTGTTTAATATCATGGATTAATATATTATATACTTAATATGGTGTGTCTATCATGATGGTTATGTTGGCAAAGTGTTGAATAGTGCACTTTTGCTTTTTGCTAAAAGATGTGTCCTCCTTGTGATTTAAACTTGAAAGGAGACTTGAGGTTTTGATGGAAGTGAATGGTGTGGATGAAATATCAACATGTATGTTGTGATTATGCTCCTTAACTTGTTTTTCTTTTATATGTATAACTTGTGGGATTGTTGTGGGATTGTTGTTATGCAACATATTGAGATGACTTTATCGCTACCTGTATATCGTATCATCGACATTCTTTAGGAATATCGTTCGTTCCTAAATCTAGAACTACACACGGCCTGATTCTCGTAAACCCGAGATATGTAGGCGAGTTACAACCAAGTCTCGGCCCCATTATTTTGAAAAAATTCCCCTTTACTTTTTGACTCGAGCAAACCATCCTTTCGGTCGGACAAAATTGGCTACTACGTCAACGTTCGTTGCTCGACAATTCTCCTATCATTCCCAAGCAACGAAGGGCAGCTGTTGACACCCAATTTTGACCTACCGATACTTCTCCCAGGCTGTTATTTTATCTAAAAAATATTAATTTTTAATTTTTAATTATTATGTTGGTATCAAATAAATTCTGACATTTCGTATTCATGATTTTAAGGCATGCAATTAATTTTTAGCAATTAATTTTTATATTTTTATATAGTATATAAATTTACTAATTTGAATATAATATTTTACATAGTTTTATAAGCATTTATTAAATAATTTCCGCAAATGTGCTTACTAATAATTTACAAACACATAGTTTATTATTGTTATTATTATTATTATTATTATTATTATTATTATTATTATTATTATTATTATTATTATTATTACATTCCTCAAAATTCGCATGCATAATTTGCAAGTACATAATTTATTTCAATTTATTATTTATCACTAATTTCAAATAAAATACTACGAGTCACTAATTTTACTTACGTAATTTACTCATAATGATTTTAAAACATTGATTAATTTTATAATATTTTATTACACTTACTGATTTTATTAAATAGCAGTCTAATTCAATTCAATTTCCCCAATTTATTTAAAATCTAGCCATTTTGTACCTAATTTGGTATAAATTTTAGCCTAAATTGATCTCAAATTGAAATACAATTCAATCCCAATTTAAATAACCTAAATTTTGGCCCTTTTTGTAAATTTTTTATCCCAGCCGTTGATCAAAATTGATCCAACGGCTGAGATTAATTCCCCTTTCTTTCCTTTTTAATACCCTAACCCCCAAAACCTAATCTATTTTTCATATACCAGCCGCCCCTCCCACCTCTATTCTCTCTCTTCTCTCCCGATCTTTCTCATCTCCCATCGCCCACCATCGCAACTCCGACCACCATGGTCGGTGAAACACCCAGATCAGTTGTCTCCCTCTGTCACCATAATCCCCCTCCTCTCCTCCACAACCTCACCTACACCACCACGAACCAAACCAACAACCCATACCCCGATCTCTCTTTCTCTCTCACCTTTTCTCTCTCCCGTCGTCTCTCTCTCAAACTCTCCATCGCCACCACATCACCACCATCGCAGGCTGTCCGGAATCCCATTGCCGCAGCACAGAAGTAGTGCAGTCGGCTACCTCTCCTCCACCACCGATCTGACGACTTCACCAGGCCGCTGCTCTGGGTCTCGGTCAAACTTCACCAAAAACATTGAAGTTCATGACGGATTTGTACGAGTCCGTCCCAGGTTTGTTTCTTTATTTAATTTTACACCCAAATTAATATCATCATCTCCTTCTATCCTTTTTTCTTTTTTTTTTCTCTATTGACAGATTGTTGGATTTGAAATTGGCGAAGTTTGGTGTAGATTTTCATTCAATCTCTTTGTGATTTGTGTTCGTTAATTCGCTTAGATTATCATATGTTAAAAGCCCCAATTTCTACCAAGTTTGATTAACCCTAATTTTTTGAATCAGGGGGCTGATTTATCCAAGTTTGAATTTTTGCGTTCTTGTTCGTTAACTCAAGTTATTATTGATTTCATTGTGAGGATACTAGAAGATACTAGTGATGAGACGTCATGTTTTAGGACAGGTTAGTGATCTTGTTTGTCTTCATTATTTAACATTTTTCGGGACATCCTTGAAGTAATTGGCATGACAAGTAGAGGACTTTTTCGATATCGTATAAATGCTTAGCACGCATTACTTGTCTGTTTTTGGGATGATATTTTGTCCTTAGTTAGTGTGAATGGATTTTACTTGTGTGATTATGGAAAACTCTAGCATATTTACACTCTTTTATTCACTTTCCTTATTTAAATCCTTATGACTTTTTACATAGTTAATTTTGGTAAAGTAAACCGTAGTGTTTCCCCAATTGATTTTTTGTTCCTTTGCTGAATATGTGACAACCTTGTTACTTGATTCTATATGGTAAATTTGCCCTTTTTATTCTAAATTGATTCATCCATATCTTTAACGAAAAAGATTTTCATTAATTAATCCTTGCGAATATTTCTTTTCCTTTTTAATTTTCCCAATTGATTTTTCTGAATATTTTCCTTCCCCTTTAATTCTGTATACCTTTACCTATATAAACAGCCTTTTGTTGCTCTCCCAGGGAGGATTTTTATCATCATATACTCTCTATATACATAAAAAGAAAATTACTTCAAAATTCTCTATTTGCTTTAGAAAAGTCCATCCTTAGTTTCATCTTGCTGCTTAAGGTCTTCTTATTACTTATTCGCTGCTCGACTGGTATGTCCCTATCGAAGCATTTACATTCTTACATGTAGTATTTTCTCTGCTCCTGTGTTGCTTGCATGATTTTTTTTACTATGTGAGATTGTTTGCTTTTCCGAATTTGTGGGATATGTGCGATTGGTATGCATAGCTATGTTTGACAGGTATTCAATCGAGATTGTTCGGGATAGTTGAAGAGTTGCCTGGGTATGGTATAGTTTTGAAGGCTGTCCAAACAGTCCTTATTTTCTTTATTTATTTACTTTTCTTTCATATTCATCATTGGCGTGTAATAAATTTGTATAAACTTTATGTCATAATATAAAAATTATTGGGGATGCTTTGGGGGTGGGGATTCTATGTGTTAAATGTTTTATCACCCAGATATCATGCCTATAGGGTGATTCAATAAATTTCATATGTTAATTAAACTATTTTTTGTCACTTAGGCAAATAATATAGGATCGTTAATCAATTAGTTTATCATTTTGGAATATTATCTTAGGATCGTTACTTTGACGTATTAGATTAATTTTTGACTTACTAATTTAATTTAAGCATGTTTAATGAACTTTTGGCATATTCTTAACAAATTTCCAACAATTTTTAAATAATTTCCAACCATTTTTAACAATTTTCAGCATCTTTTAATTAATTTTCAGCACCCTAATTTAATTTCAGTATTTTAAGAGGAATGTATCAACCTCATAATTAACTTTCAGCACTTTGAAATTATTGCTAGCATTGTCATTTAATTTTCCGCAACTCTGAATTAGATTTTGATATTTTAAATTTAAGTCCCAGCATTTTTAATTAATTTTACTTGCAACTTTAATTATTTTTCTGCGAACTTTCAGCATGTTTAAACTGTCTTTTAGCATGTTAAAAAAAAATTTCAGCAGTTGCTAAATACTTTTCAGTAATTCCCAACACGTTTGGTTAATTTTCATAACGTAATAATAATTTTCAGTAATTAAACGATTTTCAGCAACTTTTAAAATATTTTTAGCAAGTTTTAAATAATTTTCAGCATTCAAAACCCATTTTCAGTATATTTTCAGCAATTTCTAGCAACTTAAAAATATTTCCCGCAAGTTTTAAATAACTTCCAGCATACAAAATAAGTTATCCAGCATCTTAAGATTAATTTCTGGCAAGTTTTAAATAATTTTTAGCATCTAAAAAATAAACTTCCAGCATGTTAATTAATTTTCAGCATACATTGGTTAATTTTCTGCAAATTAAGATAAACTTCTGCACACTTTATTTAATTTTCTGCATATTTAATAATCTTCTGTAATCAAAAAAAAATAATTTCTGCACACTTTACTTAATTTTCTGCACGTTTAATAATATTATGTACACTTTATTTAATTTTCTGCATATTTAACAATTTCCTGCACTTATAATTAATTTTCTGCACTTATAATCAATTTTCTACATATTTATAACAATTTCTGCACAGTAAAATAATATTTCTGCACATATTTAATTTTCGACTTTAATTTAAATTTTCGGCACCTTAATTAATACGTCTCGCCTAGAAACCATACCTATAGGTTATAATTACGTAAAACAAATAATTATCTTTTAAGCATGTTAATCACCTATTTAATTTTAATTAAATAAGAGGCATATTTGAAACCTTTACGTGCTAATTGTCAGTCCTATGTGTTTGGTTTGACGTAAACTCCGAGTCTAATTAGGCAACCTAAGTGTTCTTTTGTCTAGACCCAAGTCCAAAAAATAAGAGTCCAATGCCTCTTGGACGTTAAGTTGGGACGGGTAGGCCTTTTAGGAAACGCTAGTTTTATTGTTTCTATAGAACACCTTTAAGATTAATAATCAAATTAGGTGGGGTGGGTAGAACATTGGGATATGATGTAAGTTGACCCGAGCAGAATTCGACGATGCGACATACGGCGTTGTCATCCGTTAATAAGCCGGGCGTTGATCCGAATAAGATGAAAATTAACCCTTGTTTAAATTCGATCGAATTGTATATAAATTTTGTATGTATTTTGTTTGGGGTAGTTTAAGTATAATTTAATAAATCTTTCATTATAAAATTATGTCTTTTTCTATCTTCTCGCTCATCTAATTCATTTCTTTATTTATCTACATATTTTTGCTTTATCACGTAGTTAATTATTAATTAGATAATAATTAAATTGCATATGTAATTTGTTTAACATTTTTTATATTTTAAACACTTAGTTATTATTAAGTTAATAAAAATAAATCGACCTTTTGCTTATCACATAGAAATTCCCACGTAATATATGAGTTCGGCCGAGACCCACATTTGTGGACCTCGAAAGGTGCCTAACACCTTCCTTTCGAGGTAACCTGAACCCTTACCCGAATTTCTGGTTGACATAAACTAATAAATTAAAATAAGTTCGTAGTTAGGCTAGAATGGTGCCCTAACGCACCTTAACTCGTTAGGTGGTGACTCTTCACTCCAATTAATCCCAAAAAGAGTTTGTCACGTTGAATTCCGCTTTTCGCGAGAAAAATGGGGCACGACAGCATGGAGACTCTGCTGGGGAATACTTAGGTTCTAACCAATACGAATTGGTATATTATGTGGGATTTTTAATTATTTGGGTCTATTCGTTTATTATTGACTCCTTGTTTTCGCTAATTTTTTAAATATTTGTCTTATCATGAATAATTATTTGTCCTGAAAAATCATGTTATGTCCCGTCCCTCTTTCCTATTATTTTTACTCTAATTTAATTATTTTCTTCCATGTCAATCCTTTTTCCTTGTCCCTTTGTTTGTTTATATGCAATTTCTTAGCTCTAAATCATGTATTTATCTTTCTTTTCCTGTCTATTTATTTTTATATATTGATCAACATGCTATTATTTGCTTCGTGTTACCGCTTTATATAATTGTCATTCCGTTCATATTTCCCCCACTTGGGAATTTCACACATTCACACACTTTCACTTTACTAGGATCTTGTGACTTCGCACTTCTCCAAATTCTCTTCAAACCCCTGTTATAGAGAGTCGGCTAAGACGCGGTTGAGCGGATAGTTTTACTACCATAAGACCACGTTCCTTCTCGCATAATGTTACCCTCAGTCCGAGTCTACCAACTCTTAGAAAAATTAAGATAGTGTCGTATCCACCCTTTGCATTTAAGTCATGCATTCATTAGCCATAGGTGATTTGACCCTCGAGGTCAATCCACCAAGTATAACCACCCAATTGTTGAAAGGGTCCCACCACCCATCGACCTAAATACATATTATGTGCTAAGTGTTCATGATAATTTAATCTAAGCCAAATTATAATGAATGGAGTTTAGAAATTTTCTTTGTTGCTATATTTTCAAATTTGCAATGGAGGATGCACCTATTTTTGCTAACACCCAAATGGTCGTCGGTGTGCCTCACAAGTTAAGGAGGTGGTGGAATGACATCAAAAGGGAGCATGATAAAGAGATCCACCAGTCATTGGGTTTTCTAACATCTTTGATGGATGTTGCTCCTGATCGGTATGTGATCAAAGCTTTGCTAAATTTCTGGGATCCAAATCGAGTGGTCTTCAAATTCAAGGACTTCGAAATAACACCCACCATCGAGGAAATTGGTGGATTCACTAATTTTCTTTATCGAGATCGAAAAATGATTCTGTCTCGCAAACAATCGGGAAAGAAGTTCTTGCATTATCTTGGGCTAAAAAATAACCTCAAATTGGCTTGCTTGGACTTTGGGTGGATCTCTCTGGATTTTTTGTATGAACGTTTTGGTCACAAAGAGGGACATGCAATATTTCGAAGGGAATTCTCTTGCTCAGCCGAAAAATGAAAAAAGAAGAGGTTGAATGTTTTTGCTATAGCTCTACTGGGTGCTTTGGTCTTTCCTAGAGAGCATGGGAAGATTGACATATGCCTTAGTTCTGTGGTTCGAGGTATAACTCGGGGAGTCGGTCATATAGAGGTCACTTTGGTTCCTATGATTGTGGCGGAAATACTAAGGGCTTTATCCAAGTGTGCTAGAGGAGGAAGGTTTTTCGAGGGCTGCAATCTTTTGCTTCAATTATGGGCCGTGGAACATTTTTACAGGCGACCTAATATGGCGGATATTCTTGACGGAATGGGCAATAGGATTAACACACATGCTAAAAGGATGGAGCAATTTATTTCTCCCGTGGGTGCAGAGGATTGGTATATGTATATGAAAGAGCTTTCGGGTTATCAAATTCAATGGAAATACTCGTGATTGTCTGCACTAACTGTTGTCATACGAGGCCGCAAGCTCTATTACATTGAACTTATTGGCCTGATGAGCATTCAACCTTACGCCCTTGTAAGAGTTCTTCGTTAATTTGGAAGGAATCAAGTCTTACCTCTGCGAGAACATATAGGCAAGTCAGAAGTTGAGTTTGGGCCTATCCAAGAAAACCTTAAGGTTAAGGAAGTGTTGCGACGATGGGATAATTTGTTGACTATCAGTGTATACGGCGAGCAGGCTTTTTGCACTCTGGAATACTATGTATGGCTTATGGAAGATGCCGAGGATGTGGAGCTCAGCAAGAAAAAGCAGGATCATGGGTTTGAGGACGTGGAGGAATCCATCTAGGCTCGGAACCTGCTGAATCAACACTATGTCACTTCTCCAGAGATGCTGCTGCAAATCATTCCAGGCTCGCTAGATAATCACCACCATTTAGGAGTTCGAATGATAGGACGTTCCCCATTTGTTACCCATTTCCCCTAGTTTCATTTATGTTTTATTTTTTGCAAAAGATTGTCGTAGTTTTTAAATTTATGGATGCAATAAAATAGTTGGGTTTTATTATTATTGTTATCTAACTCTAAACTCCCATTTGCGTCTAATGCGGCTTGGATTAATTATAATGAACCGCATAATTTGTCATCTTAGGCGTACCTCTGGATCAATGAGGCTCCTTGCATTTTAGGGCGATTATTTGTTGCAAACCAATGTGTTCATTCTAACGCTATGTCCCACCTTGCTAACTTTGGTTGTCTTTGATTTTGTTTTTTTTCTTTCCCTTTTCCCAAAGGTTGATTTGTGCACTCTGGCATATCACACACGATCAAAAGGGGCTCTTCCCCCTCTTCCTCCTCCTACAAGTTCGAAAGATAAAGAGAAGATGGGAGATAACAACAGCGCTACAAACAAAAACACAGAAGGAGAAAGTGTCATGGGACAAAACGAAACTATCATAAGAATGGGACAAGAGATTCTTGAACTGCAAGGAGAATTAGCGCAAGTGTGCAACTTGGACAATCTTTCTGTTACCCTCAATACTCCTCTCGAACCACAAGTGGACGGTCATACTGGTGCAAAATCCCAAACCCCTACCCCAAGCCATCAAATGCCCTCAACTCAAAACGTCCAAAATCTTCCTCCTCCTCAAAACATCCAAAACCTCCCTCTTCCTCAAAACATCCAAAATCTTCCTCTTCCTCAAAGCATCCAAAATCTTCCTCCTCCCCAAAACATCCAAAACCATTCCTTTCCTCAAAATATCCAAAACCTTCCCCTTCCTCAAAATACCTACAATACTCCAAATCCCACATATCCCACTCATCATATCCAAAATACTAAATATCCCACCTACCTGCATACACCTTTCGCTAATGCATCCTACAAATAAGCATCCGGTAGCAACTCTTTGAACCCCATCTATGTTGAAACAACCCCATTCACCTACCCTCATTATGCACCTGATCCTTCAGAAAAAGACCCTATGATGCAATCTTGGTTGAGAGGCTGAAGCAACTTGAGGGAAGCAAAGGTTCAAGAGGGCTCAGTTATGAGGACTTATGTGTACACCCTGATGTGGAGTTATCGGAGAAGTACAAACCTCCAAAGTTTGAATTGTATAATGAGACTGGAGATCCCAAGACGCATTTGCGTATGTATTATGATAAGCTGGCGGGAGTTAGGAGAGACGAGAGAATAAGAATGAAAATGTTCATGAGAAGTCTCACTAGAGAAGCTTTAACATGGTATATTGAACAGGATGCAAGAAAATGGAAAGGCTGGATCGATAAGGCATCAGATTTTATGGAATGGTTCAGGTTCAACATTGATAATGCTCCTAACTGGTTCTATATGCAGACTTTGAATAAAAAGCCTAATGAGTCATTCAGGTATTATGCTATAAGATGGAGGTCTGAGGCTGCAAGAGCTCGACCCCCGATTGAAGAATCTCAAATGAAGGAGTACTTTATTCGCGCACAGGAGCAGAAATATCTTGAGAAAATAATAACCGTTGTGGATAAAAATTTTGCTGAAATCATCAGGGTAGGTAAAATGCTTGAGGAAGGTCTTAAGAATGGAAGCATTATCAGTCTGGAAGCTTTACAGGCTGCCAACAAGGCTTTACTGTCTGGAGGGATTGCTGAGAACAAGAAGAAAAAAGAGGTAGGTACAGTGATGTTAGCCCAGCCTTCAAAAAGTTTTCCCAATTACCAAACTCCTATCATGCCTCCACCTCCCTACCCATAATCTCCAATGTCATACCCGATATCTCCTTACCAAATGCAAACCCCAATGCCATATCATTCCCCTCTATACTAAAATACTACCCCATATCCACTACATCCACAATTCTAAAGCCCTGCCTATCATGTGTATAATGTCCAACCCACCCATGTACAAACACCTCATCCTTATCCCCAACAAAATCAAAGACCCAGAGACAATTTTCAGAAAAAACAATATACTCTCTTAGCCGAACCTATAGCCCAACTGTACGAAAGACTTAAGGAAGCGGGCTATGTCACACCCATTGCTGCCGGACGTGAGAATACTCAAGCCAAGCATTTTAATCCTACCAAGGTTTGCTCGTGTCACTCTGGGATGAGGGGTCACACCATAGAAACACGCTATACTCTGAAGGAAAAAATCCAGATGTTGATCGACACTAAGGTTATTCAGTTGAAAGATCCGACGCCGAATGTCACCAACAATCTGTTATCGGATCATCAAGTAAACATGCTCGATGTCGATGAATTGGTAGACCTGGAAAACTCTATTTGGTTCATTGAAAAGGTAAATGGTACGCCCATCAGTACACCAAAGCGAGCACCGTTTGAGGTTGAGGTTGCAGTACCTAAGACTCTTTTCACAGTCATTAGAGCCTCCCCAACTGCTTATAACTCCCATGCAGTTCATTAAAACTATGAGCAGAACACTCCAGGGAAAGCAAGAGTGGCTGAAGCGGACGTCGCCCAAGGTGTCACCAGATCTGGGAGAATATATACAACGAAAAATCTGACTCACGGAAGTTCTAGTAAAAGCAAGCAACCCGTGATTGAAACAGAGGAGAGTGATACTTGGAATAAGATACAGGCTAAAGAATACTCTGTAGTAGATTAGTTGAACAAGACTCTAGCTCAAATATCCATCCTGACACTATTGCAGACTTCTGAACACCATAAAAATGCTCTGATGAAGGTGTTACCCGAAGCCTATGTACCATATACTATAACATGGGGAGAGATGGCCCACATGGTCGGGCAGGTATTCGAGGCATACAAGATATCCTTTCACGAGGATGAGCTGCCACCTAAAGGAAGGTCGTACAATAAAGCCTTGCATGTTACAGTACAGCATGTATGTTACAGTGTAGCACGGAGAAAGGGTTATATATTTAGTGTTGATTGATCCAGGTTCAGGATTGAACATATTTCCTTTAGATACACTGACAAGGTTGGAGGTCGATTTGGCTAAAATGCAAAGTTGGAAAATGAACGTGAAAGTGTTTGATGGCTCCCAGCGAGATACTATTGGGGAGATTACATTGGACATGGTAATGAGTCCTATCACTTTTCCCGTGACATTTCAAGTGATGGACATACCCGCGTCCTACAACCTCTTTCTTGGTAGGCCATGGATTCACATGGCAGGTGCAGTCCCCTCCACACTACACCAATGCCTCAAATTTGAGTACGACTACCAAGAGGTTGTAATACATGGTGAAAGAGGATATCCCGTCTATGCTGTCGAGGGAAAGGAGGTTCTTGATGGAGAAATGTTTCACACGTTAAAGATGGTTGGAAATGTAGAAGAAGAGCTGAGTTGGAAGATTAAAGGTGAGAAAATACTAAAGTCTGGATATGAACCAGGTAAGGGTCTCGGGGCCATATTAGAAGGAATAGTTGAACCCATATAGCTTTCTATGAATAATGACACTTTCGGGTTAGGCTACATAGACAAGGGTCAGGCTCTTGATCTTTCGCTATCATTGTATCAAATTTTCCACTCTACCGGGTTTCCTGATGACGGTTGTCGCGCCCCATTTTTCTCGCGAAAAAGCGGGATTCGACGTGACAAACTCTTTTTGGGATTTAAAGAGTGAAGAGTCGCCACCTAACGAATTAAGGTGCGTTAGGGCACCATTCTAGACTAATTAAGATTAATTTTAATTATTAGCCTATGTCAACCAGAAATTCGGGTAAGGGTTCAAGTTACCTCAAAAGGAAGGTGTTAGGCACCTTTCGAGGTCCACAAATGTGGGTCCCGGCCGAACTCATATATTACGTGGGAGATTCTATGTGATAAGCAAAAAGTCAGATTATTTTTATTAACTTAATAATGATTAAGTGTTAAACAAATAAACTAAACATGCAACTTAGTTATTATTAATTATATAAGTGATAATAAATAACCAGACAGTTAATCAGATAAGCGAGAAGATAGAAGAGACACAATGATATAAATTGAAAGATTTGTTTAAATAATAATAATCCTAAGCTACCCAAATAATTGAACGTTCAAAATAAGATAAAGAAAAAGCCGATTTAGAAAAGCCTTTAGACAATGGGTTAATTTTAGCCTATTCGGATCAGCGCCCGGCTTATTAACGGATGACAATGTCATATGTTGCATTGTCGAATTTTGCTCGGGGCGACTTACATCATTTCCGATTTTCTACCTACCCCACCTAGTTTGATTATTAGTCTTAAAGACGTTCTAAAGAAAACGATAAAACTAACGTTCCCTAAAATGTCTACCCGTCCCAACTTAATGTCCAAGAGGCGTCGGACTTATTATTTTAGGTAAGGATCTAGACACAGAAAAAGTCTTAGGCTTCCTAGTTAGACTCAGAGTTTACGTCAAACAAAACAAATTAGGACTAACAATTAGCACGTAAAGGTTTCAAATATGCCTCTTATTGAATTAAAGTTAAATAGGTGATTAACATGCTTGCAAGATAATTATTTATTTATTTGTTTGTTTTTCTACGTGACTAAAACCTATAGGCATGGTTTCTAATCGAGACGCGTTAATTAGGATTCAGGAAAAAAACAATTTAGAGTGCTAGGAAATAAGATAATATACTGAAAATTATTTTATGAGTGCTGAAGAATAATAACATGCTGAAATTTATTTTCTGAATGTTGAAAAATAATACAATATGCTGAAATTTATTTTCTGAATGTTGAAAATTAATTTCAAATTGCTGAAAAAATAAATTTTTACCTGCTGGAACTTAATTCCAAGTTGCTGAAAAATAATTTTTTACAGGCTGAAACTTAATTCCAAATTGCTGGAAAATAATTTTACATGCTGGAATTTAATTCCAAGTTGCTGGAAAATAATTTTACATGCTGGAATTTAATTCCAAGTTGCTGCAAAATAATTTTTACATGCTGGAATTTAATTCCAAGTTGCTGAAAAATAATTTTTACATGCTAGAACTTAATTTCAAATTGCTGGAAAATAATTTTACATGCTGGAATTTAATTCCAAGTGGCTGGAAAATAATTTTTACATGCTGAAAAATCAGTTTTTAATACGCCAAAAATTAATTAAATGCTCTTAAATAAAATTAACACATTCAAGATTGGCCTAATACGTCCGGAGGTTAGTTAATGACCTAAAAATAATTTCTAAGTGATAAAAGTAATTAACTAATTATCCTAGCTTGTTTGCCTAAGTGATAACATAATTTTATTAATACATGCAATTTTGTTGAATAGTCCTATAGGCATGATTTCTAAGCATTATAACAGTTACCAAATTTATTTATTTTTTTATTAAACTAGAAGAAGTTGCCTAGGTGACAAAATAAACACATAATCCCCCCAGCAATCCCCATTATCTTTTATTATAGAATAGAAGTTTATACAGATTTATTACAAACCTCATAAATATAAAAGAAAAGGAAAATAAAGCCATTTTGACAGCTTTAAACACAACCCCTCCGACCCAAAGCAACTCTTCATCTTCCCAAATCAAACACCCTCTAATGGTACCTGTTAAGCATGACAATATATCCAAGTGCACAAAACGTACAACAACCACAAAGCAGCGGACAAACAAGAACAGAACATGACATTATTTTAAAATTAGTTATGTAGGCCTGCTCTCTAGATTACAAGAAAACTATCATATAAATATCAAAGATTGCATCGATAGGGACTCACCGGTTATGGACGGAACAAGGAGAGGCAAAAGTAACTAATAATAAAGCAACAGCAGCAAGCAAGCCAAGAAACTACTTCTTCAAAGCCCAACGTAAATCCAAACTATCAAGTATTTTATACTATTTTATTTTTACTTTTTTTTTTTTGTATCGAGAGAATATGGGTTCAAAAGCTTGTCCTGAATGAATGAAAATGGACTCATTATATCTTCCAAGAGTCATAAACGGTCCAAAATATAAAAGGAAGAAAAATATTCTAAATATCAATTTTTTAAAGATTGTTTTCCTTAATCAAAGAACTAAATCAATTCCGAGAGGAAAATATGATGCATTGCCATAAATAAGAAAAGAGTAAGAATCTGACTGGACTAAAATAAAGTTAGCGAAATCAATGAATATATTTAAAAGAATATTAATTTGCCATAATATGTGGAAGTAATAAAAAGTTGCAGTAGGTTTTCAAAACTGATCGTATAGACCGAACAAAATCCAAACTTACCATACTTAATGCTGCACAAAATTACCGCAAATTGCCATATTTAATCATGAAAATCTGTCTCATACCACATACTACTATATACATAGCCAAGATATTAAAACCAAATCAATTAGTGCAATTTCAATGAAAATCACGAACACATTGTCAAGAATGATCAATCGAAAGGGCATTAATCATGGATTGGAGTTAGGCAAGAAAACAAGTTGGTCGCTATCATATAGTATCTAACTTGACAAATATGTTAACAAATTCAGAAATAACCAAATTTTAAGGCATAATCACGTAGTAGCAATTAGGTTGAGAATCTGAGTTCATGTAAAATTGGGGGTTTTCACATATGTTAATCCAACTATGTAAATAAACATAAATTCATAAGAATCAAACCAAAATTAACAACCATGAGGCATGAATTTCGAGTCTGAGAATCAGTCAAGTCAACGAACATAAATCCAAACTGATTAAACATGTAATGAGTTATGTAAAGTCATACCGGAGACTGATTCATTGTAGCCCCAAAGAAAGGACCAAAACAAATCGATCGAGTCTTCAAGCTCCAATTGAAGGAGACGTTGGGCCGTGCTTTGCGGTGGTCTGTCGACCGGTGGTGAGTGAAGACGGCGGCTGCAGGGTGGCGACGCTGGTCTAGATCTGCCGTACCCATCGTGGTGGTGGTGTGACGGCTGAGGTGTTGATAGGAGTTCGCCGGTCGGGGTCTAGTGAGAGAAAGGTCGGCTGATGGTGCGGCTACTGGTAGGCGTTTTGGTCGGACCAGTCGGAGATGGTGGTGGTCGCTGAGTTCGCCGGTCGGTGATGACCGGCGATGGCGGCGTGAGGGATGAGGCAGAGAGAGAGAAGGCTGAGAGAGGGAGATTGAGGTGTGCGGCTGTGGGGGTATGGGAATTAGGGTTAGGTTTGGGGGTTTAGTGTATTAAAAAGGAAAGAAGAGGGGAATTAATCTCAGCTGTTAGATCAACTTTGATCAACGGCTGGGATCAAAAATTACAAAAAGAGCCAAACATTGGGGTTATTTAACTTGGGTTCAATTTAAACAGATTTGGGGTTTAAAATTAAGCCAGATTGAGCTCAATTCAGGCTAAAACTGACATTAATGGAGTAAAATCAGGCTAGAAATTAAATAAATTGGGGAAATTAATTTGAATTAGGCTGCTTTTTTTAATAAAAGAATTAGTAAATGTATGATAAAATATTATCAAGTTAATCAATATCGCAAAAATCATTATGAATAAATTACGTAAGTAAAAATTAATGATACGTAATATATTACTTAAGATCAAAGACAAAAAATAATTTGAAATATATTAGGTGCCTCTGAATACAAAATTTAAGAAATACTATAATAATAATAAAAAAAATAATAATAATAGTAACAAATTATGGACGCGTGTTTGTAAATTATGAGTATGCATATTTGCGAAAATAATTTAATAAATTTTTACAAAAAATTTATGTAAAAATATTATATCTAAATTAGTAAATTATATATATTATATAAGAATATAAAATTAAACGCTAAAATAAATTGCATACCTTAACATCATGAATACAAAATGTCAAAACTTATTTGATACCAAAAATAATAATTAAAAATTTAAAAATTAATATTTCATGAAATGGCAGTCCGGGAGAAATATCGGGAGGTCAAAATTGGGTGTCAACAGCTGCCCCTTCGTTGCTTGGGAATGGTAGAAGAATTGCCGAGCAACGAAAGTTGACGTAGTAGCCAATTTTGTCCGACCGAAAGGATGGTTTGCTGAAATCGAAAAGCAAGAGGGATTTATTAAAATTATGTGGCCGAGACTTTGGTTTCAAGTCGCCTACATATCTCTGGTTTTATGAGAATCAGGCCGTGTGTAGTTCTAGATTTAGGAACGAACAATATTCCTAAAGAATGTCAATGATACGGTATACGGGCAATAACAAAGGTAGTATGAGCCGAGTAGAATTCAAAGCGATAGTTGAATGCGAAGTGTGAGAATGAAAGGTAAATGCGTTTCAAGTTGTATTGAGTGACAGAGAGAAAATGGAGTCGTATATCGGAAATGGGAGTGAGAGTTACTCCCCTTTTGACTCGTTCTTTCCTCGTTGCCTGCGTGCTTTCTAGCATCACTAAATAAATGGGTTAGAGCGCGTGGATAAAATAAATAATAGGTAATTATTGTAAATATTTATTTAAACAATGCAATTTCCCCGTTAGACCATGAGCATTTGCTTTGAGACGACAAAGATGATGTCTCTAAGCCATGATGTCTTAGGGCCATGATAGCGAAAAGTGAATCCTAAGGCCATGAAATGATGTCTGCAGGCCATGAAAATGACGCCCTT
Source organism: Capsicum rhomboideum (assembly GCA_031232105.1). Taxonomy (NCBI): domain Eukaryota; kingdom Viridiplantae; phylum Streptophyta; class Magnoliopsida; order Solanales; family Solanaceae; genus Capsicum; species Capsicum rhomboideum. The sequence goes on from CP124714.1 coordinate 120,361,799, forward strand.
AGACTATGACGCCTTTGGAGCATGATAAACAGAATGTAAATCCTTAGGCCATGAAATGATGTCCGCAGGCCATGAAAATGACGCCTTTAGACCATGACGCCTTCGGAGCATGATAAGCAAAAGTAAATCCTTAGGCCATGAAATGATGTTCGCAGGCTATGAAGATAGTGCCTTTGAATTATGACGCCTTAGGGTTATTAAATAATGATTAAAGAAAGCGTATCTGGCATAACTTGATGTAGTTTAGCTACTTGATGCAATTTGTCTACTTGATTGCGGATTCTGCAGACGCAATGTAATGTAGATTTCTGTGGATGCGCTGCGGAGTGAACTCTTGCAGGAGCCATGCAATATCGACCCTTGCAGGAGCCGTATAATGTTCATTTCTGCGGATGCACTGCGGAGTGGACTCTTGTGGGAGCCATGCAAATGTTGACCCTTGCAGGAGCCGTGCAATGTTCATTTCTGTGGATGCACTGCGGAATGGACTCTTGCGGGAGCCATGCAATATCGACCCTTGCAGGAGTCGTGTAATGTTCATTTATTGGATGCACTGTGGTGTGGACTCTTGCGGGAGCCATGCAATATTGACCCTTGCAGGAGCCATGCAATGTTCATTTCTCGGATGCACTGCGGTATGGACTCTTGCGGGAGCCATGCAATATTGACCCTTGCAGGAGTCGTGCAATGTTCATTTCTCGGATGCACTGCGGTGTGGACTCTTGCGGGAGCCATGCAAATGTTGACCCTTGTAGGAGCCGTGCAGTGTTCATTTCTTGGATGCACTGCGGTGTGGACTCTTGCGGGAGCCATGCAATATTGACCCTTGCAGGAGCCATGCAATGTTCATTTTCTGCGGATGCACTGCGGAGTGGACTCTTGTGGGAGCCATGCAATATTGACCCTTGCAGGAACCGTGCGATGTGTATTTCTTTAGATGCATTGCGGTGTGGACTCTTGCGGGAGCCATGCAATATTGAGGAGAGGATAGAGTAGCTTAGCTGTTTTCCCATAGTGGGCTTTCTTTGATGATGATCGTTCAGGTGTTGCGAAGTGGCCGCCGCATTTGTACCTGTTGTTTCTGCACTCAAAGGAAGAATGTAAGTTTGTAAAAAAGGGGAGGTTGATTTGTGCCTCTGCTATGACTGGCACGCTTCCTCCTCGCTTGATATTGTGGACCGATAATAGGCTTCGTCCGAGCTTTTACTTGGGTAGAAATAAAAATAAGTTTTAAAAATCACGTTTCGAAAATGTTTGCTCTTGAAAAAATGAGAAATGAAAAAAGGAAATCAAAATATTATTGAATCATTGATTGTGACACTTTTCGAGACAACGCAACTTTTTATAAGTGAATATCTTAGAAATTTTTGATCTTCAAAAATTTCTGCCCCAGTGTAGATTTGATTGCTTTGATAGGTGAAGATTTCTTGCTGTGAATTTTTGAGTTTTTCTCAAAAATTCTGCCCCAGTATCATAGTTGCACAAATGCTATTTCATGGAATTTTTGAGATCCCCTCAAAAATTCTGCCCCAGTTACATGCTTTAAAGGAAAAATGGAAAATTTTATTATGATAGGACCGAACTCCAAAAGAGGGCCTACGTATCCCTCTTAAATGGGAATCAGGTCAAACGTAGTTCCAATTACAAGGAAGAAGGCATGAAATAAAGCTTAAACATAATATCTTTTGACAGCATCTGAATTGATAGGTTTGGTCCAAACTTTGCCGTCCATTTCGGCAAGTATGAGCGCTCCTCCTGTCAGAATTCGATGAACCACATAAGGTCCTTGCCAATTCGGTGAGAATTTACCTTTTGCTTCATCTTGGTGCGGAAAGATCTTTTTCAAAACCAACTGCCCGGGCGAGAAGTACCTCGGTTTAACCTTCTTGTTGAAAGATTTGGCCATTCTATTTTGATAGAGTTGACCATGACAGATTGCGTTTATCCTCTTTCCGTCTATGAGTGCCAGTTGCTCGAACCTACCTTGTATCCATTTTGCGTCACTCAGTTCTGCTTCCTGGATGATTCTGAGAGAGGGTATTTCTACCTCAGCAGGTATCACTGCTTCACTACCATAAACCAGAAGATAAGGTGTGGCACCCGTAGAGGTTCTGATTGTAGTGCGGTATCCTAGCAGAGCAAAAGGTAACTTTTCATGCCAGTGCCTGTAATTATCTATCATCTTTCGAAGTATCCTCTTGATATTCTTATTGGCAACTTCCACCGCCCCATTTATTTGTGGTCTATATGCTGTGGAGTTTCGATGTTTGATTTTGAACATCTCACATGTTGTTCTCATCAGATCGCTATTGAGGTTGGCCCCATTATCTGTGACGATAGACTCAGGTACTCCAAATCGACAAATAATGTTATTTCGAACAAAATCATCTACAACCTTCTTTGTGACTGACTTATGAGAAGTGGCTTCAACCCACTTAGTGAAGTAGTCAATTGCAACAAGAATAAACCTGTGTCCATTAGACGCGGTTGGTTCAATAGGACCAATGACATCCATGCCCCAAGCTGCAAAAGGCCAAGGGGAGCTAGTGACGTGGAGTTCATTGGGAGGAACTCGAATCATGTCGGCATAAGTTTGGCACTGATGACATTTTTGCACATAACGAATGCAATCGGTCTCCATGGTCAACCAAAAGTAACCTGACCTTAATATCTTCTTTGCCAACATAAATCCGTTCATGTGAGGTCCGCATGTTCCAGCATGTATCTCCTCGACCAACCTGGATGCTTCCCTAGCTTCGATGCATCTTAGTAAACCCAGATCGGGAGTCCTCCTATACAGGATTTCCCCATTTAAGAAGAATTGATTTGCTAACCTCCGAATGGTGCGCTTCTGAGTACTCGTTGCATTCTCTGGATAATCTACACTTTTCAGATATCCTTGTATATCAACATACCATGGTTTTCCATCCGTTTCTTCCTCTACATGAAAGCAATATGCAGGCTGCTTTTGTATGTGAACGGGGATGGGGTCGATATAATTCTTGTCTGGATGCTGGATCATGGAAGACAAGGTAGCCAAAGCGTCTGCGAACTCATTCTGGATTCTTGGAACATGCTTGAATTCTATCTTGCGAAACCTCTTGCGCAACTCTTGTATACAATCTAGGTATGGTAGGAGTTTTGTATTTTTTGCGGCCCACTCACCTCGTACTTGATGAATCAATAAATCCGAATCTCCAATCACCAATATTTCCTGGATATTCAAATCGATTGCCAAACGAAGCCCCAAAATGCAAGCTTCATATTCAGCCATATTGTTGGTGCAGGGGAATCTGAGCTTGGCCGACACAGGATAATGTTGACCAGTCTCTGAGACCAAAACGGCGCCAATACCCGCTCCCTTGAAATTTACAGCTCCATCAAAGAATAACCTCCAGCCATCATATTCTTCGGAGATGTCCTCACCTACGAATGATACTTCTTCATCAGGAAAGTAAGTTTTTAAGGGCTCATACTCTTCATCCACGGGATTTTCAGCCAAATGGTCTGCCAAGGCTTGCGCTTTCACAGCTTTCTGCGTGACATAGACTATGTCAAACTCGCTCAGTAATATTTGCCATTTAGCTAGCTTCCCTGTAGGCATTGGTTTCTGAAATATATACTTCAGAGGATCCATTCTGGAGATCAAATAGGTTGTGTATGCTGAGAGATAATGTCTCAATTTCTGAGCTATCCAGGTCAACGCACAACATGTGCGTTCCAGTAGGGAATACCGATCCTCATACGACGTAAATTTCTTACTCATGTAATAAATTGCCTGCTCCTTTCTGCCTGTCTCATCATGTTGCCACAAAATACAACCAAAAGCGTTATCCATCACAGATAAATATAGCAATAACGGCCTACCAGGTTCGGGAGGAACCAGAACGGGAGGATTTGATAAATAATCCTTGATTTTGTCGAATGCCTGCTGACACTCTGTCGTCCATTCTATAGCCGCATCCTTCTTCAATAGCTTGAGAATTGGCTCACAAATAATAGTAGATTGTGCTATGAAGCGACTGATATAGTTGAGGCGACCCAAGAAACTCATTACCTCTTTCTTGCTTTTTGGAGGCGGAAGATCCTGAATAGCTTTGATCTTGGCTGGATCCAGTTCTATACCCCGACGACTGACAATGAATCCCAATAATTTTCCAGCAGGGACCCCAAAGACACACTTAGCAGGATTCAACTTCAAATTGTACTTCCTTAGTCTGTTAAAGAACTTTTCCAAGTCGTCCAGGTGATTTGATCCCTTTTGGATTTAATGATGACGTCATCCACGTAAACTTCAATTTCCTTATGGATCATGTCATGGAATAGAGCGGTCATGGCCCTCATGTATGTAGCTCCAGCATTCTTCAGGCCAAAAGGCATAAACTTGTAACAGTATGTTCCCCAAGGAGTAATAAAAGCAGTTTTCTCCGCGTCGTCATCATGCATCTTTATCTGATGATAACCGGCGAAGCAATCCACAAATGACTGTGTTTCATGCTTAGCGCAATTATCAATTAACAAATGTATATTTGGGAGTGGAAAATCATCTTTCGGGCTAGCTTTGTTGAGATCCCTATAATCCACACAAACTCTGACCTTTCCATCTTTTTTAGGAACAGGCACGACATTGGCCAGCCAGGTAGGATACTCAGTTACTTTGAGAATATCGGCCTCAATTTGCTTTGAAATCTCTTCTTTGATTTTCAAGCTCAGATCGGGTTTATATTTTCTCAACTTCTGCTTAATGGGAGGACAAGATGGATCGGTGGGCAACCTGTGGGCTACAATTGACGTGCTTAGCCCTGTCATATCGGCATACGACCAAGCAAAGACATCTGGGTGTTTCTTCAGAAACTGAATATGTTCCTCCTTCTTATCTTTTGGCATATAAATACTAACACGAGTTTCTTTTATTATCTCAGAATCCCCTATGTTCACTATTTCAGACTCTACAAAGTTTGCCTTGGGTTTATCTTCAAAATCTTCAACCTTACTAACAAATTCCTCGGGCACCTCACTTTCTTCCACCTCTTCTAATTCACTTATATTATGTTGCGTAGTCTCATTATGTATCACAATCTCAGATTCAACATTCTTAAAAGTGATTTTGCTGAAAGAAACAGAAATAAATAATATTAATAAAAGATGAAAAGAAAGCTTTTATTAACTCAAATAACTTTAAATGTCTCCAAACATAACAAAATAACTAAAAGAAGTAAATTAGCTCGAAATCGAGTTTGTTTATTTCAAACAATAATATGAAAAATAAAAATCTTCAAATCTACCCAAGTGCTCGGCGAGGCCTGGAAGGAGTGGCAGTCCAGTTGCTGAGTGTAGCCTTTTGCTCAACGTTCTGACTAGGGGCCCCTCTCTCCTCACTGATGATGACGTTACAATCTTCTCTTTCTGCTTCAGTCAAAAACAAGTTCTTCAAAATTTTCAGTATTTCATCTTCACCGTCATCAAGAAACCCGGTAGAGTGGAAAATTTCATACAATGATAGCGAAGGATCGGGTGTCCGGCCCTCGTCCATGTAGCCCAAACCAGAAGTGTCATTTTTCACAAAAGGGTATATGGGTTCAATTATTCCTTGCAATCTGGCCCCAAGACCCTTACCTGGCTCATATCCAGCTTTGAGTATTCTCTCTCCTTTAGTCTTCCAACTCAGCTCTTCTTCCACGCTTCCAACCATTTCTAACGTGTGAAACATTTCTCCATCAAGAACCTCTTTTCCTTCGACAGCATAGACGGGATATCCTCTTTCACCATGTATTACAACCTCTTGGTGGTCGTACTCGAATTTGAGGCATTGGTGTAGTGTGGAGGGGACTGCACCCGCCATGTGAATCCACGGCCTACCAAGAAAGAGGTTGTAGGAAGCAGGAATGTCCATCACCTGAAATGTCATGGGAAAAGTAACGGGACCCATTACCATGTCCAATGTAATCTCCCCAATAGTATCTCGCTGGGAGCCATCAAACGCTTTCACGTTCATCTTCCAACTTTGTATTTTAGCCAAATCAACCTCCAACCTTGTCAGTGTATCCAAAGGACATATGTTCAAACCTGAGCCTGGATCAATCAACACTCGAGACACAACCCTCTCTCCATGCTGCACTGTAACATGCAAGGCTTTATTGTGCGACCTTCCTTCAGGTGGCAGCTCATCCTCGTGAAAGGATATCTTGTATGCCTCAAATACCTGCCCGACCATATGGGCCATCTCCCCCCATGTTATAGTAGATGGTACATAGGCTTCGCTTAACACCTTCATCAGAGCACTTTTATGATGTTCAGAAGTCTGTAGCAGTGTCAAGATGGATATTTGAGCTGGGGTCTTGTTCAGCTGCTCGATCACAGAGTATTCTTTAGCCTGTATCTTCTTCCAAGCACCACCCTCTTCCACTTCTATCACGGGTTGCTTGCTTTTACTAGAACTTCCTTGAGTTAGATTTTCCGTTGTATATATTCTCCCAGATCTGGTGACGCCTTGTGCGACGTCTGCTTCAGCCATTCTTGCTTTACCCAGAGTATTCTGCTCATAATTCCAAGGAACTGCATGGGAGTTATAAGCAATCGGGGAGGCTCTAAAGACTGTGAAAGGAGTCTTAGGTACTGCTACCTCAACCTCAAACGGTACCCGTTTTGGTGTACTGATGGGCGTACCATTCGCCTTTTCAATGAACCAAATAGAGTTTTCCAGGCCTACCAATTCATCAACATCGAGCATGTTTACTTGATGATCCGGTAATGGATTGTTGGTGACATTCGGCGTCGGATCTTTCAACTGAATGGCCTTAGTGTCAATCAACATCTGGATCTTGTCCTTCAGAGTATAGCATGTTTCTAAGGTGTGACCCCTCATCCCAGAATGATACGCGCAAACCTTGGTAGGATCAAAATGTTTGGCTTGAGTATTCTCACGTCCGGCAGCAATGGGAGTGACATAGCCCGCCTCCCTAAGTCTTTCGTACAGATGGGCTATAGGTTCGGCTAAGGGAGTGTATTGTTTTTTCTGAAAATTGGCTCTGGGTCTTTGGTTTTGTTGGGGAGAAGGCTGGGGTGTTTGGACATGAGTGGGTTGGACATTATACACGGGGTACACAGGACTTTGGAATTGTGGATGTAGTGCATATGGGGTAGGTGCTTGGTATAGAGGGGAGTGATATGGCATTGGAGTTTGAATTTGGTACGGAGATGTTGGGTACGACATTGGCGATTGTGGATAGGGAGGTGGAGTTGTGATAGGTGTTTGGTAATTGGGCGCACTTTTTGAAGGTTGGGCTAACATCACTGTACCTACCTCTTTTTTCTTCTTGTTCTCAGTAATCCCTCCAGACTGTAAAGCCTTGTTGGCAGCCTGTAAAGCTTCCAGACTGATAATGCTTCCATTCTTAAGCCCTTCCTCGAGCATTTCACCTACCCTAATGATTTCAGCGAAACTCTTATCCATAACGGTTATCATTTTCTCAAGATATTGCGGCTCTTGTGCGCGAATAAAGTACTCCTTCATTTGAGATTCTTCAATCGGGGGTCTAGCTCTTGCAGCCTCCGACCTCCATCTTATAGCATAATCCCTGAATGACTCATTAGGCTTTTTCTTTAAATTCTGCATATAGAACCAGTTAGGAGCATTGTCAATGTTGAACCCGAACCGTTCCATAAAATCCGACGCCATATCGATCCAGCCTTTCCATTTTCTTGCATCCTGCTTAATATACCATGTCAGGGCTTCTCCAGTAAGACTTCTCATGAACATTTTCATTCTTATTCTCTCGTCTCTCCCAACTCCCGCCAGCTTATCACAATACATACGCAGCTGCGCCTTGGGATCTCCAGTCCCATTATACAATTCAAACTTTGGAGGTTTGTACCCCTCCGGTAACTCCACATCAGGGTGTACACATAAGTCCTCATAACTGAGCCCCCTTGACCCTTTGCTTCCCTCAAGTTGCTTTAGTCTCTCAATCACCGATTGCATCATAGGGTCCTTTTCTGAAGGGTCAGGTGCATATTGAGGGTAAGTGAATGGGGTTGTTTCGACATAGATGGGGTTCAAAGAGTTGCTACCGGATACTTGGTTGTAGGATGCATTAGCGAGGGACGTATATAGGTAAGTGGGATATTTGGTATTTTGGACATGCTGAGTAGGATACGTGGGATTTGGAGTATTGTGGGTATTTTGAGGAAGGGGAAGGTTTTGGATATTTTGGGAAAAGGAATGGTTTTGAATGTTTTGGGGAGGGGGGAGATTTTGGATGTTTTGAGGAAGATGAGGGTTTTGGATGTTTTGAGGGAGAGGAACGTTTTGGGTGTTTTGAGGAGGGGGAAGATTTTGGGTGTTTTGAGTTAAGGGCATTTGATGGCTTGGGGTAGAGGTTTGGGATTTTGCACCGCTATGACCGTCCACTTGTGGTTCGAGAGGAGTATTGAGGGTAATAGAAAGATTGGCCAAGTTGCGCACTTGTGCTAATTCTGCTTGCAATTCGAGAATCTGTTGTCCCATTCTTAGGACAATTTCATTCTGTCCCATGACACTTTCTCCCTCTGTGCTTTTGTCTGTAGCGCTATTGTTATCTCCCATTTTCTCTTTACCTTTCGAACTTGTAAGAGGAGGATGAGGAGGAGGGGCCCCTTTTGATCGTGTGTGATAGGCCAGAGTGCACAAATCAACCTTTGGGAAAGGGGAAAACAAAACAAATCAAATACAACTAAAGTTAGCGAAGGGAGACATAGTGTTAGAATAAGCACATTGGTTTGCAAATAATCGCCCTAAAATGCAAGGAGCCTCGTTGAGCCAGAGGTAGGCCTAAGACGATAAATTTATGGTTCATGATAATTAATCCAAGCCGCATTAGATGCAAATGGGAGTTTTAGAGTTAGATAACAATAATAATAAAAAACCCAACTATTTTATTCAATCCAAAAATTTAAAACTACGACAATCTTTTGCGAAAAATAAACATAAATGAAACTAGGGGAAATGGGTAACAAATGGGGAACATCCTATCATTAGAACTCCTCAAGGGTGGTGATTATCTAGAGAGCCTGGAATGATTTGCAGCAACATCTCGGGAGAAGTGACATAGTGTTGATTCAACAGGTTCCGAGCCCAGATGGATTCCTCCACGTCCTCAAACCCATGATCTTGCTTTTGCTTGCTGAGCTCCACATCCTCGGCATCTTCCATAAGCCATACATAGTACTCCGGAGTGCAATAAGCCTGCTCGCCGTACACACTAATAGTCAACAAATTATCCCATCGTCGCAACACTTCCTTAACCTTAGGGCTTTCTTGGATTGGTCCAAACTCAACTTCTGACTTGCCCATATGTTCTCGCAGGGGTACGACTTGATTCCTTCCAAATTGACGAAACACCCTTATTGGGGCATATGGTTGAATACTTTTCAAGCCAATGAGCTCGATGTAATAGAGCTCACGACCTCGTATGACAGCAGTTGGTGCAGACAACCACGAGTACTTCCATTGAATTTGATAACCCGAAAGCTCTTTCATATACATGTACCAATCCTCTACACCCACAGGAGAAATGAATTGCCCCATCCTTTTAGCATGTGTGTCAATCCTATTGCCCATTCCATCAAGAATATCCACCATATTAGGTCGCCTGTAAAAATGTTCCACGGCCCATAATTGAAGCAAAAGATTGCAGCCCTCGAAAAACTTTCCTCCTCTAGCACATTTGGATAAGGCTCTTAGCATTTCCGCCACAATCATAGGAACCAAAGTGACCTCTATATTGCCGACTCCCCGAGTTATACCTCGAACCACAGAACTAAGACATATGTCAATCTTCCCATGCTCCCTAGGAAAGACCAGAGCACCCAGTAGGGCTATAGCAAAAGCATTCAACCTCTTCTTTTTCCATTTTTCGGCCGAGCAAGAGAATTCCTTTCGAAATACCGTGTGTCCCTCTTTGTGACCAAAACGTTCATACAGAAAATCCAGGGAGATCCACCCAAAGTCCAAGCAAGCCAATTTGAGGTTATTTTTCAGCCCAAGATAATGCAAGAACTTCTTTCCTGATTGTTTGCGAGGCAGGATCATCTTTCGATCTCGATAAAGCAAATTAGTGAATCCACCAATTTCCTCAATGGTGGGTGTTATTTCAAAGTCCTTGAATTTGAAGACCACTCGATTCGGATCCCAGAATTTTAGCAGAGCTTTGACCACATACCGATCAGGAGCAATATCCATCAAAGATGTCAGAAAACCTAGTGACTGGCGAATCTCTTTACTATGTTCCCTTTTGATGTCGTTCCACCATCTCCTTAACTTGTGAGGCACACCAACGACCATTTGGGTGTTAGCAAAAATAGGTGCATCCTCCATTGCAAATCTGAAAATATAGCAACAAAGAAAATTTCTAAACTCCATTTATTATAACTTGGCTTGGACTAAATTATCATGACCACTTAGCACATAATATGTATTTAGGTCGATGGGTGGTGGGACCCTTTCGACAATTGGTAGGTTATACTTGGTGGATTGACCTCGAGGATCAAATCACCTATGGCTAATGCATGCATGACTTAAATACAAAGGGTGGACAGGCACTATCTTAATTTTCTAAGAGTTGGTAGACTCGAACTGAGGGCAACCTTATGCGAGAAGGCACGTGGTCTTACGGTAGTAAAACTATCCGCTCAACCGCGTCTTAGCCGACTCTCTATAACAGGGTTTTGAAGAGAATTTGGAGAAGTGCGAAGGCACAACATCCGAGTATAGTGAAAGTGTGTGAATGTGTGAGATTCCCAAGTGGGGGAAAGTATGAACGGAATGCCAGTAATATATAAAACAGTAACACGTAGCAAATAATGAAAATAATAGCATGTTGAGTAAAAAATAAACAAATAGAAATGAATAACAAATACATGATTTATAGAAAATTGCATGTAGACAAATAAAGGGGTAAGGAAAGGGGTTGACATGGATGACAATAATTAAATTAATATAATGGAAGGAGGGAAGGGATATATCATGCAATTTCTTACGATAACTAACAATTTAAAAAATGATAAAGTAAACAGTACAGATCGAAAAATATTAGGCATATAAATTAACACAAATAAAAGAGATCCCACGTAACACATAAGTTCGTATTGGTTAGAACCTAATTATCCCCAGCAGAGTCGCCATGCTGTCGCGCCCTATTTTTCTCGCGAAAAAGCGGGATTCGACGTGACAAACTCTTTTTGGGATTTAAAGAGTGAAGAGTCGCCACCTAACGAATTAAGGTGCGTTAGGGCACCATTCTAGACTAATTAAGATTAATTTTAATTATTAGCCTATGTCAACCAGAAATTCGGGTAAGGGTTCAAGTTACCTCAAAAGGAAGGTGTTAGGCACCTTTCGAGGTCCACAAATGTGGGTCCCGGCCGAACTCATATATTACGTGGGAGATTCTATGTGATAAGCAAAAAGTCAGATTATTTTTATTAACTTAATAATGATTAAGTGTTAAACAAATAAACTAAACATGCAACTTAGTTATTATTAATTATATAAGTGATAATAAATAACCAGACAGTTAATCAGATAAGCGAGAAGATAGAAGAGACACAATGATATAAATTGAAAGATTTGTTTAAATAATAATAATCCTAAACTACCCAAATAATTGAACGTTCAAAATAAGATAAAGAAAAAGCCGATTTAGAAAAGCCTTTAGACAATGGGTTAATTTTAGCCTATTCGGATCAGCGCCCGGCTTATTAACGGATGACAATGTCATATGTTGCATTGTCGAATTTTGCTCGGGGCGACTTACATCATTTCCGATTTTCTACCTACCCCACCTAGTTTGATTATTAGTCTTAAAGACGTTCTAAAGAAAACGATAAAACTAACGTTCCCTAAAATGTCTACCCGTCCCAACTTAATGTCCAAGAGGCGTCGGACTTATTATTTTAGGTAAGGATCTAGACATAGAAAAAGTCTTAGGCTTCCTAGTTAGACTCAGAGTTTACGTCAAACAAAACAAATTAGGACTAACAATTAGCACGTAAAGGTTTCAAATATGCCTCTTATTGAATTAAAGTTAAATAGGTGATTAACATGCTTGCAAGATAATTATTTATTTATTTGTTTGTTTTTCTACGTGACTAAAACCTATAGGCATGGTTTCTAATCGAGACGCGTTAATTAGGATTCAGGAAAAAAACAATTTAGAGTGCTAGGAAATAAGATAATATATTGAAAATTATTTTATGAGTGCTGAAGAATAATAACATGCTGAAATTTATTTTCTGAATGTTGAAAAATAATACAATATGCTGAAATTTATTTTCTGAATGTTGAAAATTAATTTCAAATTGCTGAAAAAATAAATTTTTACCTGCTGGAACTTAATTCCAAGTTGCTGAAAAATAATTTTTTACAGGCTGAAACTTAATTCCAAATTGCTGGAAAATAATTTTACATGCTGGAATTTAATTCCAAGTTGCTGGAAAATAATTTTACATGCTGGAATTTAATTCCAAGTTGCTGCAAAATAATTTTTACATGCTGGAATTTAATTCCAAGTTGCTGAAAAATAATTTTTACATGCTAGAACTTAATTTCAAATTGCTGGAAAATAATTTTACATGCTGGAATTTAATTCCAAGTGGCTGGAAAATAATTTTTACATGCTGAAAAATCAGTTTTTAATACGCCGAAAATTAATTAAATGCTCTTAAATAAAATTAACACATTCAAGATTGGCCTAATACGTCCGGAGGTTAGTTAATGACCTAAAAATAATTTCTAAGTGATAAAAGTAATTAACTAATTATCCTAGCTTGTTTGCCTAAGTGATAACATAATTTTATTAATACATGCAATTTTGTTGAATAGTCCTATAGGCATGATTTCTAAGCATTATAACAGTTACCAAATTTATTTATTTTTTTATTAAACTAGAAGAAGTTGCCTAGGTGACAAAATAAACACATAATCCCCCCAGCAATCCCCATTATCTTTTATTATAGAATAGAAGTTTATACAGATTTATTACAAACCTCATAAATATAAAAGAAAAGGAAAATAAAGCCATTTTGACAGCTTTAAACACAACCCCTCCGACCCAAAGCAACTCTTCATCTTCCCAAATCAAACACCCTCTAATGGTACCTGTTAAGCATGACAATATATCCAAGTGCACAAAACGTACAACAACCACAAAGCAGCGGACAAACAAGAACAAAACATGACATTATTTTAAAATTAGTTATGTAGGCCTGCTCTCTAGATTACAAGAAAACTATCATATAAATATCAAAGATTGCATCGATAGGGACTCACCGGTTACGGACGGAACAAGGAGAGGCAAAAGTAACTAATAATAAAGCAACAGCAGCAAGCAAGCCAAGAAACTACTTCTTCAAAGCCCAACGTAAATCCAAACTATCAAGTATTTTATACTATTTTATTTTTACTTTTTTTTTTTTGTATCGAGAGAATATGGGTTCAAAAGCTTGTCCTGAATGAATGAAAATGGACTCATTATATCTTCCAAGAGTCATAAACGGTCCAAAATATAAAAGGAAGAAAAATATTCTAAATATCAATTTTTTAAAGATTGTTTTCCTTAATCAAAGAACTAAATCAATTCCGAGAGGAAAATATGATGCATTGCCATAAATAAGAAAAGAGTAAGAATCTGACTGGACTAAAATAAAGTTAGCGAAATCAATGAATATATTTAAAAGAATATTAATTTGCCATAATATGTGGAAGTAATAAAAAGTTGCAGTAGGTTTTCAAAACTGATCGTATAGACCGAACAAAATCCAAACTTACCATACTTAATGCTGCACAAAATTACCGCAAATTGCCATATTTAATCATGAAAATCTGTCTCATACCACATACTACTATATACATAGCCAAGATATTAAAACCAAATCAGTTAGTGCAATTTCAATGAAAATCACGAACACATTGTCAAGAATGATCAATCGAAAGGGCATTAATCATGGATTGGAGCTAGGCAAGAAAACAAGTTGGTCGCTATCATATAGTATCTAACTTGACAAATATGTTAACAAATTCAGAAATAACCAAATTTTAAGGCATAATCACGTAGTAGCAATTAGGTTGAGAATCTGAGTTCATGTAAAATTGGGGGTTTTCACATATGTTAATCCAACTATGTAAATAAACATAAATTCATAAGAATTAAACCAAAATTAACAACCATGAGGCATGAATTTCGAGTCTGAGAATCGGTCAAGTCAACGAACATAAATCCAAACTGATTAAACATGTAATGAGTTATGTAAAGTCATACCGGAGACTGATTCATTGTAGCCCCAAAGAAAGGACCAAAACAAATCGATCGAGTCTTCAAGCTCCAATTGAAGGAGACGTTGGGCCGTGCTTTGCGGTGGTCTGTCGACAGGTGGTGAGTGAAGACGGCGGCTGCAGGGTGGCGACGCTGGTCTAGATCTGCCGTACCCATCGTGGTGGTGGTGTGACGGCTGAGGTGTTGATGGGAGTTCGCCGGTCGGGGTCTAGTGAGAGAAAGGTCGGCTGATGGTGCGGCTACTGGTAGGCGTTTTGGTCGGACCAGTCGGAGATGGTGGTGGTCACTGAGTTCGCCGGTCGGTGATGACCGGCGATGGCGGCGTGAGGGATGAGGCAAAGAGAGAGAAGGCTGAGAGAGGGAGATCGAGGTGTGCGGCTGTGGGGGTATGGGAATTAGGGTTAGGTTTGGGGGTTTAGTGTATTAAAAAGGAAAGAAGAGGGGAATTAATCTCAGCTGTTAGATCAACTTTGATCAACGGCTGGGATCAAAAATTACAAAAAAAGCCAAACATTGGGGTTATTTAACTTGGGTTCAATTTAAACAGATTTGGGGTTTAAAATTAAGCCAGATTGAGCTCAATTCAGGCTAAAACTGACATTAATGGAGTAAAATCAGGCTAGAAATTAAATAAATTGGGGAAATTAATTTGAATTAGGCTGCTTTTTTTAATAAAAGAATTAGTAAATGTATGATAAAATATTATCAAGTTAATCAATATCGCAAAAATCATTATGAATAAATTACGTAAGTAAAAATTAATGATACGTAATATATTACTTAAGATCAAAGACAAAAAATAATTTGAAATATATTAGGTGCCTCTGAATACAAAATTTAAGAAATACTATAATAATAATAAAAAAAATAATAATAATAGTAACAAATTATGGACGCGTGTTTGTAAATTATGAGTATGCATATTTGCGAAAATAATTTAATAAATTTTTACAAAAAATTTATGTAAAAATATTATATCTAAATTAGTAAATTATATATATTATATAAGAATATAAAATTAAACGCTAAAATAAATTGCATACCTTAACATCATGAATACAAAATGTCAAAACTTATTTGATACCAAAAATAATAATTAAAAATTTAAAAATTAATATTTCATGAAATGGCAGTCCGGGAGAAATATCGGGAGGTCAAAATTGGGTGTCAACAACGGTGAAGATGAAATACTGGAAAGTCTGAAGAATTTGTTTTTGACTGAAGATGAAAGAGAAGATTGTAACGTCATCATCAGCGAGGAGAGGGGAGCCCCTAGTCAGAACGTTGAACAGAAGGCTACACTCAGCAACTGGACTGCCACTCCTTCCAGGCCTCGCCGAGCACTTGGGTAGATTTGATGATTTTGATTTTTATATTATTGTTTGAAATAAATAGACTCAATTTCGAGTCAATTTACATCTTTTTAGTTATTTTGTTATGTTTGAAGACCTTTAAGTTATTTGAATTAATAAAAGCTCTCTTTTCATTTTATTGATATTATTTATTTATGTTTCTTTCAGCAAAATCACTTTTAAAAATGTTGAGTCTGAGATTGTGACACATAATGAGACTACGCAACATAATATAAGTGAATTAGAAGAGGTGGAAGAAAGTGAAGTGCCCGAGGAATTTGTTAGTAAGGTTGAAGATTTTGAAGATAAACCCAAGGCAAACTTTGTAGAGTCGGAAATAGTGAACATAAGAAATTCTGAGACATTAAAAGAAACCCGTGTTAGTATTTATATGCCAAAAGATAAGAAGGAGGAATATATCCAGTTTCTGAAGAAACACCCGGATGTTTTTGCTTGGTCGTATGCCGATATGACAGGACTAAGCACGTCAATTGTAGCCCACAGGTTGCCCACTGATCCATCTTGTCCTCCTATTAAGCAAAAGCTGAGAAAATACAAACCTAATCTGAGTTTGAAAATTAAAGAGGAGATTTCGAAGCAAATTGAAGCCGGTATCCTACAAGTAACTGAGTATCCGACATGGTTGGCCAATGTCATACCTGTTCCCAAGAAAGACGAAAAGGTCAAAGTTTGTGTGGATTATAGGGATCTTAACAAAGCTAGCCCGAAGGATGATTTTCCGCTCCTAAATATACATTTGTTAATCGATAATTGCGCCAAGCATGAAACACAATCATTTGTGGATTGCTTTGCCGGTTATCATCAGATAAAGATGCATGACGATGACGCTGAGAAAATTGCTTTTATTACCTCTTGGGGAACCTATTATTACATGTTTATGCCCTTCGGGTTGAAAAATGTTGGAGCTACGTACATGAGGGCCATGACCGCTTTGTTCCGTGATATGATCCACAAGGAAATTGAAGTTTACGTGGATGACGTCATCATTAAATCTAAAAAGGGATCAAGTCATTTGGATGACCTGGAAAAGTTCTTTAATAGACTAAGGAAGTACAATTTGAAGTTGAATCCTGCGAAGTGTGTCTTCGGGGTCCCTGCCGGAAAATTATTGGGCTTCATTGTCAGTCGACGAGGTATAGAATTGGATCCAGCCAAGATCAAAGCTATTCAGGATCTTCCGCCTCCCAAAAGCAAGAAAGAAGTAATGAGTTTCTTGGGTCTCCTCAACTATATAAGTCGCTTCATAGCTCAGTCTACAATTATTTGTGAGCCAATTTTCAAGCTACTAAAGAAGGATGCGGCTATAGAATGGACGATAGAGTGTTAGCAGGCATTTGACAAAATCAAGGATTATTTATCAAATCCTCCCATTCTGGTTCCTCCCGAACCTGGTAGGCCGTTAGACAGGCAGAAAGGAGCAGGCAATTTATTACATGAGCAAGAAATTTACATCCTATGAGGCTCAATATTCCTTACTGGAAGGCACGTGTTGTACTTTGACCTGGATAGCTCAGAAATTGAGACACTATCTCTCGGTATACACAACCTATTTGATCTCCAGAATGGATCCTCTGAAGTATATATTTCAAAAACCAATGCCTATAGGGAAGCTAGCTAAATGGAAAATATTATTGAGTGAGTTTGACATAGTCTATGTCATGCAGAAAGCTGTGAAAGCATAAGCCTTGGCAGATTATTTGGCCGAGAATCCCATGGATGAAGAGTATGAGCCCTTAAAAACTTACTTTCCTGATGAAGAAGTAGCATTCGTAGGGGAGGACATCTCTGAAGAATATGATGGCTGGAGATTATTCTTTGATGGAGCTGTAAATTTCAAAGGAGTGGGTATTGGCGTTGTTTTGATCTCAGAGACTGGTCAACATTATCCTGTGTCAGCCAAACTCAGATTCCCCTGCACCAACAACATGGCTGAATATGAAGCTTGCATCTTAGGGCTTCGTTTGGAGATCGATTTGAATGTCTAGGAGATATTGGTGATTAGAGATTCAGATTTATTGATTCATCAAGTACGAGGTGAGTGGGCCGCAAAAAACATAAAACTCCTACCATACTTAGATTGTATACAAGAGTTGAACTAGATGTTTCGCAAGATAGAGTTCAAGCATGTCCCAAGAATCCAGAATGAGTTCGCAGACGCTTTGGCCACCTTGTCTTCCATGATCCAGCATCCAGACAAGAATTATATCGACCCCATCCCCGTTCATATACAAAAGCAGCCTACATATTGCTTTCATGTAGAGGAAAAAATGGATGGAAAGCCATGGTATACTTATATACAGGGATATCTGAAAAGTGGAAATTATCCAGAGAATGTAACGAGTACTCAGAAGCGCACCATTCGGAGGTTAGAAAATCAATTCTTTTTAAATGGGGAAATCCTGTATATGAGGACTCCAGATTTGGGTTTGCTAAGATGCATCAAAACTAGGGAAGCATCCAGGTTGGTCAAAGAGATACATGCTGGAACATGCGGACCTCACATGAACGAATATATGTTGGCAAAGAAGATATTGAGGTCAGGTTACTTTTGGTTGACTATGAAGACCGACTGCATTCGTTATGTGCAAATGTGTCATCAGTGCCAAACTCATGCTGACATGATTCGAGTTCCTCCCAACGAACTCCACGTTACTAGCTCCTCTTGGCCCTTCGCAGCTTGGGGCATGGATGTTATTGGTCCTATTGAACCAACCGCATCTAATGGACACAGGTTTATTCTTGTTGCAATTGACTACTTCACTAAGTGGGTTGAAGCCACTTCTCATAAGTCAGTCACAAAGAAGGTTGTAGATGATTTTGTTCAAAATCACATTATTTGTCGATTTGGAGTATCTGAGTCTATCATCACAGATAATGGTGCTAACCTCAATAGCGATTTGATGAGAACAACATGTGAGATGTTCAAGATCAAACATCGAAACTCCACAGCATACAGACCACAAATGAATGGAGCGGTGGAAGCTGCCAATAAGAACATCAAGAGGATACTTCGAAAGATGATTGATAATTACATGCATTGGCATAAAAAGTTACCTTTTTCCCTGCTAGGATATCGTACTACAATCAGAACCTCTACGGGAGTCACACCTTATCTTCTGGCTTATGGTAGTGAAGCAGTGATACCTGCTGAGGTAGAAATACCTTCTCTCAAAATCATTCAGGAAGCAAAATTGAGTGATGTTGAATGGGTGCAGGGTAGATTCGAGCAACTGACACTCATAGACGGAAAGAGGATAAACGCAGTCTGTCATGGTCAACTCTATCAAAATAGAATGGCCAAAGCTTTCAACAAGAAGGTTAAACCGAGACACTTCTCGCCCGGGCAGATGGTTTTGAAAAGGATTTTTCCACACCAAGATGAAGCAAAGGGTAAATTCTCACCGAATTGGCAAGGTCCATATGTGATTCATCGGGTTTTGACAAGAGGAGCACTCTTACTTGCAGTGATGGATGGCAAAGTTTGGCCCAAGCCTATCAATTCAGATGCTATCAAGAGATATTATGTTTAAGCTTTATTTCATGCCTTCTTACGTTGTAATTGGAACTACGTTTGACCTGATTCCCGTTTAAGAGGGATACGTAGGCGCTCCTTTGGAGTTCGGTCCTATCATAATAAAATTTTCCTATTTCCCTTTTAAAGCATGTAACTGGGGCAGAATTTTTGAGAGGATCTCAAAAATTTCATGGGATAGCATTTGCGCAACTATGATATTGGGGTAGAATTTTTGAGGAGATCTCAAAAATTCACAGCAAGAAACCTTCGCCTATCAAAGCAATCAAATCTACATTGGGGCAGAAATTTTTGAAGATCAAAAATTTCTAAGATATTCACTTATAAGAAGTTGTGTCGTCTCGAAACGTGTCACAATCAATGATTCAATGATATTTTAATTTCCTTTTTCATTTCTCATTTTTTCAAGAGCAAACATTTTCGAAACATGATTTTTTTAAAAAAACTTGTTTTTATTTCTACCCAAGTGAAAACTCGGACGAAGCCTATTATCGGTCCACAATATCAAGCGAGGAGGAAGCACGCCGGTCATAGCAGAGGCACAAATCAACTTCCCCTTTTTACAAACTTACATTTTTTCTTTGAGTGCAGAAACAACATGTACAAATGCAGAGACTACTTTGCAACACCTGAACGATCATCATCATAGAAAGCCCACTATACATCCAACATGGGAAAGCAACTAAGCTGCTCTATCCTCTCATGAACATTGTACGGCCCCTGCAAGGGTCAATATTGCATGGCTCCCGCAATAGTCCATACCGCAGCGCATCTGCAGAAATAAACATTGTATGGCTCCTGCAAGGGTCAACATTTGCATGGCTCCCGCAAAAGTCCACTCCACAGCGCATTCACAAAAATGAACATTGCATGGCTCCTGCAAGGGTCAATATTGCATGGCTCCCGTAAGAGTCCATACCGCAGCGCATCCGCAGAAATAAAAATTGCATAGCTCCTGCAAGAGTCAACATTTGCATGGCTCCCGCAAGAGTCCACTCCACAGCGCATCCGCAAAAATGAACATTGCATGGCTCCTGCAAGGGTCAATATTGCATGGCTCTCGCAAGAGTCCACTCCGCAGTGCATCCGCAGAAATGAACATTACACAGCTCCTGCAAGGGTCGACATTGCATGGCTCCCGCAAGAGTTCACTCCGCAGCGCATCCGCAGAAATCTAGAGAATCCGCAATCAAGTATACAAATTGCATCAAGCTGCTAAACTACATCAAATTATGCCAATCAAGACAGATACACTTTCTTTAATCATTATATAATTACCCTAAGGCGTCATAGCTCAAAGGTATTATCTTCATAGCCTGCGAACATCATTTCATGGATTAAGGATTTACTTTCTTTTTGTCATGCTCCAAAGGCGTCATAGTCTAAAAGGCGTCATTTTCATGGCCTGCAGACATCATTTCATGGCCTTAGGATTTACTTTTCGCTATCATGGCCCTAAGACGGCATGGCTTAGAGACATCATCCTTGCCGTCTCAAAGCAAATGCTCATGGTCTAACTGGGAAATTGCATCATGTTTAAATATTTACAACTATTACTTATCATTTATTTTATCCACATGCTCTAACCATTTTATTTAGTGATACTAGAGAACACACAGTGACGAAGGAAGAACGGGTTACAAATGGGAGCAACTTGCGCTCCTATTTTCAAAATACAATTCTACTTATCCGGCATCATTTCAATTCAACTTTTACCTTTCATTTTCACACTTCTCATTATGACGTTGCTTCAAATCCTACTCACTCCAAGCTCATCGGCACATACTACCTTTATCGCTACCTGTATATCGTATCATCGACATTCTTTAGGAATATCGTTCGTTCCTAAATCTAGAACTACTCACGGCCTGATTCTCGTAAACCCGAGATATGTAGGCGAGTTACAACCAAGTCTCGGCCCCATTATTTTGAAAAAATTCCCTTTTACTTTTTGACTCGAGCAAACCATCCTTTCGGTCGGACAAAATTGGCTACTACGTCAACGTTCGTTACTTGACAATTCTCCTATCATTCCCAAGCAACGAAGGGCAGCTGTTGACACCCAATTTTGACCTACCGATACTTCTCCCGGGCTGTTATTTTATCTAAAAAATATTAATTTTTAATTTTTAATTATTATGTTGGTATCAAATAAATTCTGACATTTCGTATTCATGATTTTAAGGCATGCAATTAATTTTTATATTTTTATATAGTATATAAATTTACTAATTTGAATATAATATTTTACATAGTTTTATAAACATTTATTAAATTATTTCCGCAAATGTGCATACTAATAATTTACAAACACATAGTTTATTATTGTTATTATTATTATTATTATTATTATTATTATTATTATTATTATTATTATTATTACATTCCTCAAAATTTGCATGCATAATTTACAAGTACATAATTTATTTCAATTTATTATTTATCACCAATTTCAAATAAAATACTACGTGTCACTAATTTTAATTACGTAATTTACTCATAATGATTTTATAACATTTATTAACTTTATAATATTTTATTACATTTACTGATTTTATTAAATAGCAGTCTAATTCAATTCAATTTCCCCAATTTATTTAAAATCTAGCCATTCTATACCTAATTTGGTATCAATTTTAGCCTAAATTGATCTCAAATTGAAATACAATTCAATCCCAATTTAAATAACCTAAATTTTGGCCCTTTTTGTAAAAATTTTATCCCAGACGTTGATCAAAATTAATCCAACGGCTGAGATTAATTCCCCTTTCTTTCCTTTTTAATACCCTAACCCCCAAAACCTAATCTATTTTTCATGTACCAGCCGCCCCTCTCACCTCTATTCTCTCTCTTCTCTCCCGATCTTTCTCATCTCCCATCGCCTACCATCGCAACTCCGGCCACCATGGCCGGTGAAACACCCAGATCAGTTGCCTCCCTCCCTCACCATAACCCCCTCCTCTCCTCCACAACCTCACATGCACCACCACGAACCAAACCAACAACCCACACCCCAATCTCTCTTTCTCTCCCCGTTGTATCTCTCTCAAACTCTCTGTCGCCACCACGTCACCGCCATCGTAGGCTGTCCGAAATCCCACTGCCGCTGCACAGAAGTAGTGCAGCCGGCTACCTCTCCTCCACCACCGATCTGACGACCTCACCATGCCGCTGCTTTGGGTCTCGGTCAAACTTCACCGGAAATATTGAAGTTCATGACGGATTCGTACGAGTCCGTCCCAGGTTTGTTTCTTTATTTAATTTTACACCCAAATTAATATCATCATCTCCTTCTATCCTTTTTTCTTCTTTTTTTTTCTCTATTGACAGATTGTTGGATTTGAAATTGGCGAAGTTTTGGTGTAGATTTTCATTCAATCTCTTTGTGATTTGTGTTCGTTAATTCGCTTAGATTATCATATGTTAAAAGCCCCAATTTCTACCAAGTTTGATTAACCCTAATTTTTCGAATCAGGGGCCTGATTTATCCAAGTTTGAATTTTTGCGTTCTTGTTCGTTAACTCAAGTTATTGTTGATTTCATTGTGAGGATACTAGAAGATACTAGTGATGAGACGTCATGTCTTAGGATAGGCTTGTGATCTTGTTTGTTTTCATTATTTAACATGTTTTCGGGACATCCTTGAAGTAATTGGCATGACAAGTAGAGGACTTTTTCGATATCGTATAAATGCGTAGCACTCATTACTTGTCTGTTTTTGGGATGATCTTTTGTCCTTAATTAGTGTGAATGGATTTTACTTGTGTGATTATGGAAAACTCTAGAATATTTACACTCTTTTATTCACTTTCCTTATTTAAATCCTTATGACTTTTTACATAGTTAATTTTGGTAAAGTAAACCGTAGTGTTTCCCCAATTGATTTTTTCTTCCTTTGCTGAATATGTGACAACCTTGTTACTTGATTCTATATGGTAAATTTGCCCTTTTTATTCTAAATTGATTCATCCATCTCTTTAAGGAAAAAGATTTTCATTAATTAATCCTTGCGAATATTTCTTTTCCTTTTTAATTTTTCCAATTGATTTTTCTGAATATTTTCCTTCCCCTTTAATTCTGTATACCTTTATCTATATGAACAGCCTTTTGTTTCTCTCCCAGGGAGGATTTTTATCATCATATACTCTCTATATACATAAAAAGAAAATTACTTCAAAATTCTCTATTTGCTTTAGAAAAGTCCATCCTTAGTTTCATCTTGCTGCTTAAGGTCTTCTTATTACTTATTCGCTGCTCGACTGGTATGTCCCTATCGAAGCATTTACATTCTTACATGTAGTATTTTCTCTGCTCCTGTGTTGCTTGCATGATTTTTTTTACTATGTGAGATTGTTTGCTTTTCCGAATTTTTGGATATGTGCGATTGGTATGCATAGCTATGTTTGACAGGTCTTTAATCGAGATTGTTCGGGATAGTTGAAGAGTTGCCTGGGTATGGTATAGTTTTGAAGGCTGTCCAAACAGTCCTTATTTTCTTTATTTATTTACTTTTCTTTCATATTCATCATTGGCGTGTAATAAATTTGTATAAACTTTATGTTATAATATAAAAATTATTGGGGATGCTTTGGGGGTGGGGATTCTATGTGTTAAATGTTTTATCACCCAAATATCATGCCTATAGGGTTATTCAATAAATTTCATATGTTAATTAAACTATTTTTTGTCACTTAGGCAAATAATATAGGATCGTTAATCAATTAGTTTATCATTTTGGAATATTATCTTAGGATCGTTACTTTGACGTATTAGATTGATTTTTGACATACTAATTTAATTTAAGCATGTTTAATGAACTTCTGGCATATTCTTAACAAATTTCCAACAATTTTTAAATAATTTCCAACCATTTTTAACAATTTCCAGCATCTTTTAATTAATTTTCAGCACCCTAATTTAATTTTTAGTATTTTAAGAGGAATGTATCAACCTCATTATTAACTTTCAGCACTTTGAAATTATTGCTAGCATTGTCATTTAATTTTTCGCAACTCTGAATTAGATTTTGATATTTTAAATTTAAGTCCCAGCATTTTTAATTAATTTTACTTGCAACTTTAATTATTTTTCTGCGAACTTTCAGCATGTTTAAACTGTCTTTTAGCATGTTAAAATAATTTTTCAGCAGTTGCTAAATACTTTTCAGTAATTCCCAACACGTTTGGTTAATTTTCATAACGTAATAATAATTTTCAGTAATTAAACGATTTTCAGCAACTTTTAAAATATTTTTAGCAAGTTTTAAATAATTTTTAGCATTCAAAACCCATTTTCAGTATATTTTCAGCAATTTCTAGCAACTTAAAAATATTTCCCGCAAGTTTTAAATAACTTCCAGCATACAAAATAAGTTATCCAGCATCTTAAGATTAATTTCCAGCATATTTAAATAATTTTCAGCATCTAAAAAATAAACTTCCAGCATGTTAATTAATTTTCAGCATACATTGGTTAATTTTCTGCAAATTAAGATAAACTTCTGCACACTTTATTTAATTTTCTGCGTATTTAATAATTTTCTGCAATTAAAAAATAACTTCTGCACACTTTATTTAATTTTCTGCATATTTAATAATCTTCTGCAATCAAAAAAAATAATTTCTGCACACTTTACTTAATTTTCTGCACGTTTAATAATCTTCTGCACACTTATTTAATTTTTTGCATATTTAATGATTTCCTGCACTTATAATTAATTTTCTGCACTTATAATCAATTTTCTACCTATTTAAAACAATTTCTGCACAATAAAATAATATTTCTGCACATTTTTAATTTAATTTCTAGCATATTTAATTTTCGACTTTAATTTAAATTTTCAGCACCTTAATTATTACGTCTCGCCTAGAAAACATGCCTATAGGTTTTAATCACGTAAAACAAATAATTATCTTTTAAGCATGTTAATCACCTATTTAATTTTAATTAAATAAAAGGCATATTTGAAACCTTTACGTGCTAATTGTCAGTCATATGTGTTTGGTTTGACCTAAACTCCGAATCTAATTAGGCAACCTCAGTGTTCTTTGGTCTAGACCCAAGTCCAAAAAATAAGAGTCCAATGCCTCTTGGACGTTAAGTTGGGACGGGTAGGCCTTTTAGGAAACGCTAGTTTTATCGTTTCTATAGAACGCCTTTAACATTAATAATCAAATTAGGTGGGGTGGGTAGAACATTCGGATATGATGTAAGTTGACCTGAGCAGAATTCGATGATGCGACATACGGCGTTGTCATCCGTTAATAAGCCGGGCGCTGATCCGAATAAGATGAAAATTAACCCTTGTTTAAATTCGATCGAATTGTATTTAAATTTTGTATGTCTTTTGTTTGGGGTAGTTTAAGTATAATTTAATAAATCTTTCATTATAAAATTATGTCTTTTTCTATCTTCTCGCTTATCTAATTCATTTCTTTATTTATCTACATATTTTTTCTTTATCACGTAGTTAATTATTAATTAGATAATAATGAAATTGCATATGTAATTTGTTTAACATCTTTTATATTTTAAACACTTAGTTATTATTAAGTTAATAAAAATAAATCGACCTTTTGCTTATCACATAGAAATTCCCACGTAATATATGAGTTCGGCTGGGACCCACATTTGTGGACCTCAAAAGGTGCCTAACACCTTCCTTTTGAGGTAACCTGAACCCTTACCCCAATTTCTGGTTGACATAAACTAATAAATTAAAATAAGTTTGTAGTTAAGCTAGAATGGTGCCCTAACGCACCTTAACTCTTTAGGTGGCGACTCTTCACTCCAATTAATCCCAAAAAGAGTTTGTCAAGTCGAATCCCGCTTTTCGGGAGAAAAATGTGGCTCGACAGACAATGTCGTGAATGGTATTGTAAAGGGGTAAATGACATTTTAAGGCAAACATGTAACTCATTGTCGTCTTAGGCACTTGTAAGGTAGTGGGTGGTTAACGTGAGCTCCGTTATGTATTTGCTGAACTGTTGTATTCACGTATAGGATTGTGTATTCATAGTGAGAAGACAAGGTATGTAAGGTTACTCTTTTCGTATCCTTCTGCAGTACATAGTGTTCACATTGTCATTGTACTTGTTCCATTCCGAAATGTTCTAAGGTATTTCATTTCAGGTTGTCATCCATTGTTAGTCACATGTTCCTCATTCATTGATCAAATGTTACTCATGTGTTACATAATTGTGGACATGTTCCAAAGTTCCAATAATGATATGTTCCAAAGCTCCTCTATTGTTATGACTATCATTGTGTCAATCTCTCAAAAGTAAAGGAATGAAGTAATGCATAGTTGGTGGTTACAAGAGTACGGGTGGTAGCTCTAGAGGCATAAGTGTAACACCCCGTACCTTCCCAATACTATGTGACGACGTTGAACAATGGTTACTTAGGTGTCGAGATGCCATGAGTAAGTAATTTGTAATGTTAGTGATGAGAAAAATTAAAATTTGGCTTCGTACATGTGATTAGCCTTTCATAGGAAGTATTTGCGATTTTTGTTGAGCATTTGTGGGGTTCAAAATGAGGCTAAGAGGACCTCCAAACAAGGTATAGTAAAGGTAAGAAGTAAGGTAAAGAATAGGACTTGAGGTATCTAACCAAATCCGCGAAGAAAAACCGAAAAAATGAAAATTTGAAAAAAAATTAGAGTGGGGCGCGCCAGAGGGCGTGCCAGGCCGCTCTGGACCAAAATTTGTGTTGTAGAGTAAAACGTAAGGAAGGAGTTGAACTGTTGTATTCACGTATAGGATTGTGTATTCATAGTGAGAAGACAAGGTATGTAAGGTTACTCTTTTCGTATCCTTCTGCAGCACATAGTGTTCGCATTGTCATTGTACTTGTTCCATTCCGAAATGTTCTAAGGTATTTCATTTCAGGTTGTCATCCATTGTTAGTCACATGTTCCTCATTCATTAATCAAATGTTACTCATGTGTTACATAATTGTGGACATGTTCCAAAGCTCCTCTATTGTTATGACTATCATTGTGTCAATCTCTCAAAAGTAAAGGAATGAAGTAATGCATAGTTGTTGCTTACAAGAGTACGGGTGGTAGCTCTAGAAGCATAAGTGTAACACCCCGTACCTTCTCAATACTATGTGACGACGTTGAACAATGGTTACTTAGGTGTCGAGATGCCATGAGTAAGTAATTTGTAATGTTAGTGATGAGAAAAATTAAAATTTGGCTTCGTACATGTGATTAGCCCTTCATAGGAAATATTTACGATTTTCGTGGAGCATTTGTGGGGTTCAAAATGAGGCTAAGAGGACCTCCAAACAAGGTATAGTAAAGGTAAGAAGTAAGGTAAACAATAGGACTTGAAGTATCTAACCAAATCCGTGAAGAAAAGCCGAAGAAAAGAAGATTTGAAAAAATTTGGAGTGGGGCGCGCCAGAGGGCGTTCCAGGCCGCTCTGGGCCAAAATTTTTAGCCCAGAGGCATCAAGATGGCGCGCCCAAGGTTCCAGGATGGTTTTTTCCACTTTTCAAAAGTTGGAAATTTTCTTAAGTCCCAAGGGTGTCCGGGGACGTACCAAGCCGATTTTTGCCACGTTTCTTCTAAAACCATGAGAATATACATGAAATGAGTGAATTATTATATTGGTATGATAAAATTACTCGTGAACGAATTTGGCATCAAAATGACGATTTTACCCTTATGGTCAAAATGAGCCATCCGTGGCTAGAATCGCTTGTTTTGGAGATTGAGGCTACGAATATAAATCCCGTGAGTGGGAATATTGTCGTAACACATATGAAATGAATTAAACATGAGAAATTATTAGTTTTATTGGGTTAAGTGAATTGGGCTCAAAAAGGGCCCAAAATGAAGAAGAAAACATGGGCCAAGAATGGGTCAAATGACCCATTCTTCTATTAACCAAACCAAACCTTGCATTAAATGCCAAGAGTGGCTAAGTATGATTTCAAAGGTCTATAAAAGGGGCCAAAAATCAGATTTTTAATACACAAAAACACACATGCTTTTCTATCTTTTTCTTGAGAATTCTAGAAAACCCCTTTGGGCTCTTCAAACCCTAAGCCATATTTGGAGCAAGATGATCATCTTACAAGCCTAGGTAAGTGATTATTATTATGTATTAATATATTATATGCATGGGAGAGTATGTAGATCATGTTGGTTATGCTTGGAAGTGTTGAATATGGCACTTTGTGTTTATGCTAAAAGATGTGTTATCCATGGATTTGTAACTTGAAATATGACTTTTGGGTTTGATGAAAGAGCATGGTATGGATAGAATAACAACATGTATGGTGTGATTATGTTCCTAAACTTGTTTTTTTTTCTATAAGTGTAAATTATGGGATTTTGGCCGATTTGTTGTTGTGACGTGTATTGAAGTAATTTGATGGAATAATTGTGATGTGGTGGTGATGGAGAAGTGTAAAATATGAACTTGGTGTGACATGCTATTGGTTATCATGTGTTGGTCAATGTATGGAATATTGTGGGATTATTGGTACAATAATTTCATAAATGGTATTGTCAAGGGGGAAATGACATGTTAAAGCCAAACATGTGACTTATGGTTATTGTATGCCATTGTAAGGTAATTGGTGGTTAATGTTGGTTCCGTTATGTACTTGTGTTGTAGAGTGAAACATAAGGAAGGAGCGGGACTATTGTATGCACGTCTAAGATTGTATATTCGTATTGAGAATACAAGGTATGTAAGGTTCCTTTTTCCATATCCTTCTGCAACATGTTGTTCACATTGACATTGGACTTGTTTCAATTCTGAGAGGCTTGAAGTATATCAATTCAGGGTGACGTATATTGTTATTAATATGTGTCCTATTCTTAGATGATTTATGGTTTATTTATATCTTGTTCATTGATTGAAGTTCCAAATATGTCATAACGTTGTAAGTTCTAAAAGAACTATCTCAAAGAGAGTAAGATGTAAGAGAATCTATTTATTCTTGAAAAGCATTTTCCAATCATGTCATGTTCCAAAGTCCTATAGTATGATGATTATCCTTGTACCAATATTTCATAAATAAAAGTACCAATCTCATAAGAGTAATAAGAGAGGTGATGTGCAAGTTAGTATAATTATTCCTCATAAGTGAAGATGTCAACCTCATGAAGTATAGGAGTGAAGTGAGATGTGTATATAAGTGTGTGCTTTAATGTCATGATCTTTAACCTGTCATTCTCATAACTAAGTAAAGGGTATAAGATTGTAAAGAAGTAATGCGCATGGTTACTATAAGTTTCAGTGAGTATGGATCACATTCTAGAGGGTATAAGCTCAATATGGAGTAATCCCAATATTATGTTATGTCATTTAATATAACCCACCAAAGGTGGAGGCCCGGTATTATATACTATCATGATCCTTAATGTATTAATCTCTCATAAGTTGATATATCAATCTCTCCCATGTATGTTAACCCACCATGAGAGTGGATGTATGCTAACCCATCATGAGAGTGGATATATGTTAACCCACCATGAGAGTGGATGTATGTTAACCCACCGAGAGAGTGGATGTACGTTAACCCACCATAGAGTGGATGTATGCTAACCCACCATGAGAGTGGATGAGGTTAAACCACCAATAGAGTGGATGTACGTTATATTATTAACCCCCCAATAGAGTAGATGTATGTTATATTGTTACCCCACCACTAGAGTGGATATATGTGGATGAATGTTATTCTTTTACAACCTACTAACCAAGTAGATGAACAAAAGTGGTAATTAACATAGAAGCAAGAAAGAATCTCTTGGGTATAGAAGAATCTATTAGAGTCAAGTCTCTTGAGTGAAGGTAATTTCCCTTGAAGGAGAGTAGTTATAAAAGATATTATATAAAATGATGGTTTATACACATTGACTATTCTCATATTTTATTCTATTGACATTCTCATGCATGATGCTATTTCTTATGAGCCTTACATACTCAGTACATTCTTCGTACTGACTCCCTCGGGGGACTTACCTTACATATTGCAGGTGCAGTCATTAGTAGACCTTCTCAGTAGACTGTGGATCATTGGCAGAGTTTTGGTGAGCTCCACTTGGTTCGGAGCTTTCTGGGTCATAGTTGTGTATTTGTTTTAATATTGTATAAAGCGGGGACTTGTCCCGACTTTAAGTTGGTCTTGTAGATGCATCTGTTAGAGGCTTTGTAGACATATGTGGGTATATGGATGTAAGATGTACGTTCATTTCGATGTGATGGCTCCAACGGCCAAGTTTTGTATATATATTTATAGCATATGTTTCCATGATTCATGTATTCCGCATAGTTGTATGAGGTATAATAAGATTCATACGAGGATACGTATACGAAGTTTCGTGAGCAAAGATTGGTTCTCTCGGGCCATATCTGCTTCGGGTGCCAGTCCGGCCCGAATGGGATTTTGGGTCGTGACAATAAGCCTAGCTCGAGCCGATTCCGAGATTATTGGATCAGGGGGTAGTCCTAGAGGCTTAAGCCTAGCTCGGGCCGAACCTGACAGGGGGTAGCTCTAGAGGTAAGAACCTAGCTCGAGTCAAACTTTATATATTGGTTTATGGGTGGCAGCTCTAGAGGTAATAACCTAGCTCAAGCCGAGCCCGGTATATTGATTTATGGGTGGTAGCTTTAGAGGCATAAGCCTAGCTCGAGCCGATTCCAATATAACGTTATGTTATGTTAAGACCCACTGATCAGTTGGGGCCCGGGTACATTGTGACACATGTGATGATGAATAAGCATAAAAGCAAAGAAGCAAAGAAAGTAATGAAAGAAATATACATAGTTCCAAACATACGGACCGATGGTTTATCCATATTGGCTATTCTCTTATATTTGATTCCATTGAGGTTCTTATGTATTAATGCAGTTTCTTATAGCCTTACATACTCAGTACATTCTTCGTACTGACGTCCCTTGGGGGACTTACCTTGCTAGTAGACCTCCACAGTAGGTTGCGGATCATTTGCAAATCATTGGTGAGCTCCACTTGGTTCGGGGCTTTCCGAGTCACATGTGTACATTGATTTTGGTACTATGTAAATGTTGTATAAAGCGGGGACTTGTCCCGACTTTAGCTTGGCTATGTATATGTATTTATAGAGGCTTTGTAGACGTCTGTGGGAAGATGAATGTAAGAGATGTATGTCCATTTTGACTTGATGGCCCTAACGGCCAAGTTTCATATATAGCATATGTTTCCATGACTTCCTCCATTGGTATTTTATAGTTATATGAGGTAGAATGATATTCATATAGAGACATGCATATGAATGTACATGAGCAAAGATTGGTTCTCTCGGGCCTCAATGGCTTCGGGTGCCAGTCCGCCTCGTTGGAATTCGGGGCGTGACAATTCTCATGCTCTTCCTTACTCTTAGAATAAACTAAGATGTTGATGTTGCCCAAATTATGCCTCTAAACAAAGTATGAACCGATTGTTGATCAAATATATAACCTAACTAGGTTGGGGTTGATCCCATGAGGAATAGGTCAAACTATCTATCAAGAGTTTATCAAAGCAATCAGCATATAATTTCCAGTAAAAAAGGGGGTTTTGTAAATAAATATTTCAATAGTAGCAAGTTCGAATTTTGTTGGATTTGTTAAAAATATGAGAAAAGTACTAGGACTGTGTTTCCCAATAACTTCATAACTCCGTAAGTTTTTCGTACTTAGTGATCTCTTGTAGACATGCAAAATTGATAGGTTATGTTCACCTAAATGGCTTTACACACTTTTTAAAGTAACTATCATGGATCTGTCACGACCCAATTTCTGAGTCATGATGGCACCTACTATGTCCCACCAGTAGGTAAGCCAAGCCTTAGCCCGGAACTACAAGTAATGAGCGCAATGGCGGAAGAATACAAAAGAACACAAATCCTGCCCATAAATATAAGTACGAAAATATAAGACTAAATAAAAGAGGGAGAAGAACAAACGGAATCCGACGACCTGGTAAGGCCAGTACAAGAGCCACTAGAAAAAGAAAAAGAGTACTAATAGTATCAATACACATGTAGTCTCAAAATGAAAGACAATCCAAAAATAGGTAGAGAGAGGATCAGCTCCAGCTCCAAAAGATCAACCTATCATTGGATCCTGTAAGAAAAATGTCAACGACGTCTGCTAATACTTGGATCTGCACTAGAAAAGATGCAGAAATGTAGTATGAGTTCCAAAACAACAGGTACTCAGTAGACATCATCGACCGACTGAGCTAAATCCTAATAAAAGTATAATAAAATGTGAGCATGTAAAATACGTCAAAGGAGAGGGGAAAACCTGAGAACATGCTCTAACATAGGTAAATAAATTAAGAAACACGCGATACCGAAATTAAAGTAGCTACTACAACCCAACTAGGCCCTCATGAGGCTAGAGGGTACAAATAAGAGAAGACTAATCCAAACAAACCCCATAAGCCTGATGGATGCAATTAAGGAATATACCCCAACCATACTTATGAACCCTTCCATACCACAACTTACCGGACTCAAACAGGTACCATAATACCATGAAATAACCCATAAACGCTGGACTTGAACTGGATTTCCCTCCTCCTAACTCAATACAAGTGCCGGACTCAAACTGAAAATTTAGTGCCATAAATAGATAGAGTATGCCAGACTCGAACCGGTCTTTAAATGCTATAAATCAATAGAATATGCTGGACTTTAACCGGTCTTTAAACTCCATAAATCGATAGAATATGCCGGACTTGAACCGATCTTTAAATGCCATAAATCAAGATCATTAACCTAGCCCCGAACTAGGTATATGTTGTGTAGTCTAGATTAAGGATAATGTCACAAAAGAAGGCCTCCTAAGTCTACAAGGAGCTAAGTGCTATATTACAACCCCAAAGTATCAATTTACCTAAGGGAAGGGTAAATGGGTCGATTTTACCTCCGAAACGGCCCTCAAATTGGCCAAATAATCCAACTTTTACTAACTAAGCAACCAACCGTAAATTCCAACCCAAAACTAGCATAATTTCATACTAATATCATAATTAAGCTCAATCTATAAGTAGGGTAAGCCATCCTACCTGGACGCCGAAGAAAGCTCGATAAAGTCCACTAAAGTGGGGTCTTTCCCTTACGAGAAGCCTCCACATGATGTCACGCTATCAAAAATAGCAATCTACTCATCAATACGAGAATAAAAATACACACATTATACATAAATGTGTTGGGTCCAATATCGAGTCAAAAATCCCATGTGGGGCCCGCTTAAGGAATCACAAGTTTGAAACCGTCAAAACGTCCCTCAAGGCTCAAGGATCATTTACCCTCAATAATGGATAAATTCCAAGCACAACAACATTCAAAATCAACCCATCAATGAACTAGGGTTATAACTTTAAAAGGGGGAATTTACCGATAAATTAATGAAAACTTATGATAACATTTGATGAGGAAACGTTTCCACGCACTTTCCAACTCACCCCGAACACCCACGTATCTAACCTCTCACTCTCTTAGATCTCTAGGGAATTTAATGGTATTTGGGACTTGTGGAAAATGAAGAAAATTGGGTTTGGCATGTATTTATACTGCCAGGGGTCCTTTTATTGCGAAAGTGACCCTGAACCAAAAGGACCCTTTGTGAATGCGGCCGATCGATCGCTAATGCGAAAGACAAAGCTGAACCAGCCAGGATGGCTCGTGAATGCGATAGCCTAAAGGCTTGGACTTCACAAATGCGGCGAAGGCCTCGTGAACGCGAAGGCCATTCTTGGCCTGCACCAGTTGATGCTACATCAGCTAAACTTGGCAATTGTCAAGTTTTCGATCGGACCCTCGAGATTCGTTCAGACTTCCATGAACGCAAATGAACTATGCTACCCTATCAAATTTGACATTCCAGACTCATTGGTGGAATAAAAATTTTCATCCGGGGTCATTTTGATGAAATGTGGGGCCCATACCCAAATGGACATTTTAATCAATTTCTACTCAATAGCCCAAAACGAGTCTAGAAGCCTCGGGACCCAAACCAAAGATCCTCTTAACCTAAAATCGACGTTTTGGAGCTGATGAAACTGTAAAAATTGGCATACGAGGCCGTCTACCTAATGTTTAGGCCTGGTAGCCAAATTTGAAAAATGCTGATTTAAAAATAGGGAAATGGCTCTAAAAACCAAACGAACTGCCCGGTAACCGAACTGTCAGTTCCAGCAGGAGCAGCTATAGGAAAGATCTAAACGTCGAGATAATGTGGAGAATTAAAAAATGACCTGAAGGGTCATTACAACATCTACTACTAAAAATACTTTCATCCGTGAAAGTAAAAGATCAAGAAGTACCTAAAGGCTCGAACTGGTGGGGGATATTGGGTCCGCATCTCACTCTTGACCTCTCAGGTAGCCTCCTCAACTGGATGGTGCCTCCACTGACCTTAACTACTATAATATCTCTAGAGCGCAACCGCCTGACATCCTTGGCTAAAATGAGAACTGGTTCCTCTATGAATGTCAATCTCTCATCCAACTGAGTTGAGTCCCACCGAAGCACTTGAGACTCATTCAGGATGTAACACAGAAACATAGAGACATAGAAAACTGGATGAACAACTGAGAAATCTGGGGGAAAGGCTCTCTGATTATCCGAAGTATCTCAAATGGACCAACATACCGGGGGCTGAGCTTACCCTTCCTCCCGAACCTCATCACGCCCTTTATGGGCGATACTCGGAGGAAAACTCAATCACCAACCCCAAATCTCAAGGTAAGAAGTCTACGATTAGCATAACTCTTCTGTCTACTCTGAGCTGCCCTCAACCTATCCTAAATCACCAGCACCATATCTAAGGACTCACAAAGCAAGTCAGTGCCACGGGGGATAATCTCTAAAGTCTCAAACCAGCCAATCGGAGACCGATAAGACCTACCATATAATGCCTCAAATGGTGCCATCTCAATGCTCGAATGATAGCTATTATTATAAGCGAACTCCGCTAAGGCTAAGTGTTGCTCCTACTGACCTCCAAAGTCCATCACACAAGCACAGAGCATATCCTCAAGAACCTGAATGATCCACTTCGACTGACCATCGGTCGGAGGATGGAACGCAGTGCTAAGATCAACCTGAGTACCCAACTCCTCCAGATAAGTCCTTCAGAAGCTAGAAGCAAACACTGAGCCTCTATAAAAAATAATGGAAATGGGTACTCTATAAAGGCAAACTATCTCTCGAATATAGATACGGGCTAACTTCTCGGCACTGAAGAAAATCTGAATCGGGATGAAATAAGATGACCTGGTCAACCAATCTACGATGACCCAAATACTGTCAGAACCATACGAAAAATGAGGTAGACCAGTCACGAAGTCTATAGCGATTCGCTCCCACTTTCATTCGGGAATGGGTAGCCTCTAAAGCAATCCACCTGGTCGCTGATGCTCGACATTTACCTGCTGAAAACAAAGGCAACGAGCTAAAAAATCCACAACATCTCTCTTCATGCCACTCCACCAGTAAAGCTACCTCAAATCTCTATACATCTTGGTTGTCCCAGAGTGAATAGATCCGCAATATCAACTGAATCAAGTCTCCAACCCTTGGAACACAAATGCGACTATCAAACCTCAGAATACCCTCTGAATCTAACGTAGCTCGACTGGACTCACCCCTCACAACTTAATCACAAATGTCACAAAATCTACTATCCTCGAACTGGTGACTCTGAATCTACTCAAATAAGGTAAAAATAGCCTCAACACTCGCAAGGATCCTCCTGGAGTCCAAAATATAGAGTTGAACCAACAAGTTGGTTAGGAACTAAACGTCTAATGCCAATGGCCGCTCTGAAGCTGAAATAGAAGCCAGACTACCCATACTCACCACATTTCGATTCAAGGCGTCCGCTAGCACGTTCGTCTTGCCTGGATGGTATAGGATAAAGATATCATAGTTCTTCAGCAACTCAACCCATCTATGCTATCTAGAATTAAGCTCTCTCTGAGTCATAAAGTACTGAAGACTACAATGGCCCGTGTAGATCTCGTAATGAACACCATACAAGTAGTGTCTCCAAATCTTAAGCGCGAAAACTTCTGCCGCCAACTCCAATTCATGGGTGGGGTAGTTGTGCTCGTGAACCATAAGCTGCCTCGACGCATAAGCAATAACTCGGCCCTACTGCATCAGAACACAACCTAAACCAACACCAGAAGCATCACAATAAACTGCAAACCCCTCGCCCTCAATAGGAAGAGTCAATATTGGAGCTGAAGTGACCAAGCTCGTGTGCTTCAGAAAGCTCAACTCATAATCCTCAGACCACTGAAATGGAACCTTTTTCTAGTCAGTTGGGTCATAGGTGATACAATAAAAGCAAAACCCTCAACAAATCATCGATAGTAACCTGTCAAACTAGGTCTGGCCCAATCACAAATTGCCTCAATCTTTGATGGATCCACCATAATCCCATCGTTAGACACCACGTGCCTTAGAAATGTAACAAAATCGAGCCAAAACACTCATTTTGAGAATTCGACATAAAGTCTATGATCTCTCAAAGTCTGGAGCAGAATCCTCAAATGTTGCTTGTACTCCTCCCCACTTCTCAAATATACAAAAATATCATCAATAAAAACAATCACAAAGTAGTCCAAATAGGGCCTGAAAACTCAGTTCATTAAATCCATAAACGTTGTTGGGGTATTTGTCAACCCAAAGGACATCACAAAGAACTTATAATGATTGTACCGAGTCGTGAAGGCTGTCGTAGGGATGTCCTCAATCCGAATCCTCAACTGATGGTAGCCTGATCTCAAGTTAATCTTAGAGAACACAGCCGCACCCTGAAGTTGGTCAAATAAATCATCAAAGCGAGGTATAAGATACTTATTCTTCACTTTCACTTTCACTTTATTCAGTTGCCTATAGTCAATACACATACGCATAGAGCCATTATTTTTCTTCATGAACAAGACAGGAGCACCCCAAGGCGATATACTAGGACGAATAAAACCCTTACCCAAGAGATCCTAAAGCTGAGAATTTGGCTTCTTAAGCTCTGTAGGAGCCATGCAGTAAGGTGCCATAGAATTAGGTCGGGTGCCCGACTCAAGATCAATAGCAAACTTAATATCACGCTCAAAAGGAAGGCTAGGCAGGTCGGTAGGAAACACATCGGCGAACTCAAGGACAATAGAAACAGAATCAAGTAAGGGACTCTCAGTATTAATATCACGAACATAAGCAACGTAAAACTCACAACCCCTCCATACTAATCTCCTAGCCCGAACATAAGAAATAATCCCCGTCGGTGCGCGGCTAAAAGAACCCTGCCACACAACAGGGGGTATGCTAGGTATGGCTAAGCTAACGGGATTGGTGAAGTAATCCAAGACCGCATGATAAGGGGATAACCAGTCCATGCCCAGAATCACATTAAAGTCCATCATATCTAACATAATAAGATTAGCCCTAGTATCAAACTCTCGAATGGTCACTATGCATGATCTATAAATTTGATCCACTACTAAAAAATCACCCACGGGAGTAGATACACATAATGGCACAGATAAAGGCTCCCAAGAAAACTCGAATCATGGTTCATAATAAGCAAAAATATATGAATAAGGCCGACGGCACACTGAAATCGTACTTGTAATAATAGTATATGAAAACTCTGCCTTCGATCTACCAGATACATCATATAAATGACCTCGCCTGTTGTTTGGCTGGGCGTCTGACCTACTACCCGTCCTACCTATCTGAGAGCCTCCTCAAGAACTATGGGCACCACCCCTGCGACCCTGAACACCACCTCTTCCTGGAGGCGACACTAATCTGGTAGGCTGAACACTCTATGTTGTAGGCTAAATTATCCCATACTGGGGACACTCTCTAGAGAAATGGCCAGATACTCTGCAAGTATAGCAAGGCCCCTAAACACCACTCGGTCCAAAAGATCCTATTGACCCGAAATAGCCACCACGGCTAGAAGACGTAGAATGAACACCACTCAAAGACTAGCCACTGATCTGGTTATAAAAATCACTGAAACTGGACTAATCTCCGTCAGAAATCTGAAGTGCTGCCTGAATAGGCCTACTGGACTGACCCTGGTGCCTATATGACTGACGTCGAGGGTACCTACCCTGAGAACCTCTGCCTCTAAACTTTGAGCCTGTATGGCTCCCACTGAAAATGCCCTGATGACATGGTCTCTTATCGCTGCCCCCTTGGGCCTCGCGATGTATCTCCTCCATAGTCTGGGCATAATCAAAAATCTCAACAAAAGACCTACCAACAGTAACAAAACTCTGAGTAGCAATGCGAAGAGGAAGTCTTAGTCCCCTAATATAACTCTCATACTCGATAAGCAAGATTGCAATAGCATGTCTGTCCAACTCGTGAAATCATGCCTCATACTCGATAACTATTATAGAAACCTATTGCAACCCTGTAAACTGATCTCTCAAGTGCTCACGAAAACTACAAGGCATATACTTCTCCAAGAAAACCTCAAAGAACTGAGTCCATGTCAAAGAGGCAGATCCAGCTGGTCTGGAATCAAGAAAACCTATCCACCAATGTCTACCATCCAAGTCCAACTTAAAGATAGTGTAATCGACACCAAGAGCCTTAACTAGGCCCAAATTATGGAGCCTAATCTCACAAGTATCTAGGAACTTAAATGCATTCTTGCTTGGACCCTTATAAACCTCGGAGGAGTTAATCTCAAAAATCTACCCAACATCTTCTACTCCTCAACAGATATAGCAGGCTGGGCAACTACTGGCTTAGCAACTATCAGCTCTAGGGGAACTTGAACACTGGGTGTCGCAGCTATAGGCTACGCCCCTACATTCTTACCACTCTAATCTGCAGACTCTGCACCATCATACGGTGCACCATCAACTAATCCTAATAACTGGATCAAGGCATCTCAAAGCAATGACAAAGAAATAAACCCCGGTGGAGCCTGGGCTGCACCCTAGCCCACCAGTGTCTGGGGTGGCTGAATCTGTGGAGCAACCTCTGCCTCTCTCTATCCAGACCCCTAGCTGGGGCTGTAGCGCTAGCCTGGCAGCAACCTCTAGGCCGGCCACAACCTCTAGCAGGTGCCTTGCCAGCGGGCTAGGGGTCACCATCACCCATTATTATAGCTCGCGTCCTAGACATCTGTGAAAGAGTGAAACAATGAGAACCTTAGAAACCAACACAGACTCGATGCACAAAATGAATGAAAAATGTGAAGTCATCCTAAGAAAGTCACGTATCCTCCCGAAGATAAGATACGGACGTCATCGTTTTGATCCGTGGGACTCTACTAGACACTTGCTCTTATACCAACAACACTAGTGAACCTAGGCGCTCTGATAACAATTTGTCACAACCCAATTTAAGAGTCATAATGGCACCTACTATGTCCCACCAGTAGGTACGCCAAGCCTTAGCCCGGAACGACAAGTAATAGGTGCAATAGCAGAAGAATACAAAAGAATACAAATCCTTCCCATAAATATAAGTACGAAAATATAAGACTAAATAAAAGAGGGAGAAGAACAAAAAGAATCCCACGACCTGGTAAGGCCAGTACAAGAGCCACTAGTAAAAGAATAAGAGTACTAATAGTATCAATACACATGCACTCTCAATGACATCAACTAATACTTGGATCTGCACCAGAAAAGATACAAAAGTGTAGTATGAGTACTAAAACAACGAGTACTCATTAGACATCATCGGCCGACTAAGCTAAATCATAATAAAAGTGTAATAAAATTTGAAGATGTAAAATAAGTCAAGGGAGAGGGGCAAACCTAAGAACAAGATCTGACATATGTAACTAAATTAAGAAACATGCGATACCAAAATTAAAGTAGCTACAACAACCCAACTAGGCCCCCATGACCCTAGAGGGTATAAACAAGAGAAGACTAATCCAAACGAACCCCCATAAGCTCGATGGATGTAATTAAGGAATATACCACTACCATACTTATGAACCCTTCTGTACCACAACTCACCGGACTCGAACCGGTACCATAGTACCATGAAATAATCCATAAACACCAAACTTGAACCAGATTTCCCTCCTCATAACTTGCCACAAGTGTCGAACTTAAACCGATAATTTAGTGCCATAATAGATAGAGTATGCCAGACTCGAACAGATTTTTAAATACCATAAATCAATAAAATATGTCGGACTTGAACTGGTCTTTAAATTCCATAAATCGATAGAATATGCCGGACTCGAACCGATCTTTAAATGCCATAAATCAAGATTATTAACCTAGCCCCAAACTAGGTATATGCTAGAAGTCTAAGGCTCAAGATTAAGGATAATGTCACGAAAGAAGGCCTCCTAAGTCTACAAGGAGGTAAGTGCTATATTACAACCCCCAAAGCATCAATTTACTTAAGGAAAGGGTAAATGGATTGATTCTACCTCTGAAACGGCCCTCAAATCGGTCAAATAATCCAACTTTTACTAACTAAGCAATCAACCATAAATTCTAACCCAAAACTAGCATAATATCATAACAATACCATAATTAATCTCAAACTATAAATAGGGTAAGCCTAGCCTACCTGGACACCGAATAAAGCTCGATAAAGTCAGCTAAAATGGGTTTTTCCCTTCTGAGAAGCCTCTGCACGATGTCACGCTATCAAAAATAATAATCTACTCATCAATGCGAGAATAACAATACCTACATTACATATAAATGCATCGGGTTCAAAATTAAGTCAAAAATCCCATATGGGGCCCGCTTATGGAATCACAAGTTTGAAACAGTCAAAACGTCCCTCAAGGTTTAAGGATCATTTACCCTCAACAATGGATAAATTCCTACCACAATAACATTCAAAATCAACCCATCAATGAACTAGGGTTATAACTTTAAAACAGTGAATTTACTGATAAATTAATGAAAACTTGCGATAATATTTGATGAGGAAATGTTCCTACGCACTCTCCAACTCACCTTGAACATCCACGTATCGACCCTTTCACTCTGTTAGCTCTCTAGGTCATTTAATGGTGTTTGGGACTTGTGGAAAATGAATAAAATTGCGTTTGGCATGTATTTATACTTCCAGGGGTCCCTTCATTGCAAATGAGGGGACCCCACCGTGAACGCGACCCTGGACCAGAAGGACACATCGCGAACTCTGTCGGTCGACCACGAATGCGAAGGACAAAGCTGAGCCGGTCAGGCCAGCTTACCCTTGGCAAACACGAAGGCCAGCTCGCAAATACGATGGCCTAAAGTCTTGGCCATTGTGAATGTGGCCAAGGCCTTACAAACGCAAAGGCCATTTTTGGCCTGCACCAGCTGATGCTGCATTAGCTAAACTTGGTAATTCCGAGCTAAAAATCACGTGAATGTAAATGAACTATGCTACCTTATCAAATTTGACATTCCGGGCTCAACAACACAATAAAAATTTCCATCCGGGGTCGTTTTGATGAAATGTGGGTCCCACACCCACATGGCTATTCTAATCAATTTCTACTCAGTAGCCCAAAACGAGTCTGAAAGCCTCGGGACCCAAACCAAAGGTCTCTCTAACCAAAAATCAATGTTCCAGAGATGATGGAAATGTCAATATTAGCATATGAGGCTGTCTACCTGATGTTTAGGACCGGTAGCTAAATTTGAAAAACGCCAATTTAAAAACAGGAAAATGGCTCTAAAAAACAAACAAACTACCCAGTAACCAAACTGTCAGTTCCAACAAGTCATAAATGACTTGGGGCAGGTATAGGAAATCTTTGAACGTTGAAATAATATGGAGAAGTAGAAAATTACCCAGAGGGTCATTACAGGATCCCAGCACTAGATTTCCTAGATTATCGGCTCAAGTTATTTATTGAAGGTTGATAGCTCTAAAAATCTGTTGTTTATTCCTTTTTTTCGTCTGTTACCCCTAATTTCATTGCGTGTAAAGATACAATGAGTTCTAGTGTCTGCGGCTGCTAAGAAGTAATCAAACCAAAAAGAACAAATAGTGCACGCCCAAACACCATTTAAGAATCACTTTGTGCTACGAACACTACTTTTTTACTTCATCATGGTTCTTATAAGCCAAGTTGTAGTGTTTAACTACTCATAATTGCAATACCACTAAAATAATTCATGAGAGAAAGCATAATTATGAACTTACAAAAATAAAATGAAAAACTCCAAAATCTCACTTTGAATTAAACCCTAAAGATCAATGTTGTGAATTCAAGAACAAGAATATGCCTTGAAAATAGTAATAATGTGTAAAAACAAAATATAAACTGGTTCAAAAGACCTAATAGAAGTATTTATAGACAAAATAAAAACCTATCTTAAATACTCAAGGATTTGTTGAGTTCGTGCCTCGAATTAAGAAAGGTACGATCATGGTTAGATATTACGATTGTCCTTGGTGCTTGTAGTTGGTTCCTGATTTGTCACTTTTCATATATTGTCTGGTATGTTGCTCAGTATGAGCTCGTGGCATCATTGAATAATCATGGCTTCCACTCGTAGCATCTTCCTTTGATTTTTCACTTTGCAGGACACTTCTCCCACAATCCTTAGTATGATCTTGTGGTATCATCCCACGATCGTAGGATATCTTCACACTTGACATCTGCAACCTTTAGTTCTAGACTTCCTTCCCGCAAACAATTGTACGATTATAATATCTTGGTATGATCATGAGAAACTTTCGCCTGCATAACACCTGAATGTCAACCTTCAGGTTCAACCCACGACGGTTATGGTATGACTATGGTTAGATCCCATGGTTGTGGAATATCTTTGTCTGATGTTTGTAAGTACCAAACTCTTCACTTTCCTTCTACAAACTTGTTTGACCTGCAAATAGCATAAAAGCACATCATATCCACATAAAACTACCTTTGTACTTACAAATATCTATAGTTTTAAGCATCGAAAGTGTCGTAAGTCCACGACACATCAACACACTCAACTTAGAATGTTTACATGTCCCCAGGAAAACAAAGCAAAACTAAACTAAGCATGACATTTATCCAACAAAAATACAAGAGTTCTACGGCAGTCATACTTTCAAAAAATCAATTCATTTAAGCACCTATTAACCAAAACACAAGTTCAACGCCCTCTTATACCATCAAAACCAATATTCGTTGTGTGTACACAAACTCCTCACCATGACACACTAGGATAAAGTAATGGCATTCCATTATCAATAGATAACCTAGCATGCTAACAAATGACACTATTCGAACAAGTGGGCTACGGTACAACCCCTACCCCCTCACATCAAAGAAGTACCTCACACTCAGCATATATGTATTAAATATTAGGATAGGGACTAAAACAATGCATTCACTCTCACAAAGAAGTTTAGATAGTGTACATTTGATACCATAGGCTTGACCTTATTCTCTACGCCTTTTTTTTTCAGACAGTCGGATTAGGATCACTCTAGGACTTTTATTGGCTTGTAATGTAGGGTTGGGGATGAGTATGGTATATATGGATAAAGTGACTCACCTTTCTTTGGCACTACACTACTTTTGGATCCACTTTTTATATTTTCTTTTCTTTACTCCCTTTTTAAACTTTTTCTAATCTCAAGTGTGGTTTTCTTTTCCCAACTTCTACTTTTTCTTTCTTTTTTTCTCTATCTTTTTCTTTTCAAACTTTTCTTCTTTTTTTCTTTAGACAATACTGCATCTGAATCACTTTTCTTTTTTTTCACTAACTTTTTCTTCATATCCATGCTAAACTACACACCCCTATGATAGCTACCCTCAATTTAGGCGATTTGTCTGAGTTGAGGTACACAATGTCTAAGGAGGGACCAGGGCCAAAATAGGTTCATTGTAATTAAAGTTTGGAAGGTGAATCAGCTAATGAAAGAAATTGGTCGGTTTAGGCTCAAATTTTGGGATCAAAGGATATTAACTTTTCATTCGATAGGTTTTTGGGCTTTTTAGTGGACTTAATCAAAAATGGCATATGATCGTTTCCTAACTTTCTAT
Organism: Capsicum rhomboideum; assembly: GCA_031232105.1. Lineage (NCBI taxonomy): Eukaryota > Viridiplantae > Streptophyta > Magnoliopsida > Solanales > Solanaceae > Capsicum > Capsicum rhomboideum. Next base: position 120,406,002 of record CP124714.1, read on the forward strand.
CCTATAACTTTGGCAAGACTAACCGGGCAGGTTTTAGATGGTACACACATGCCGACTAGGTAAAACTTTACACACACTTGGCTTAGGGCTACATACACAGTTACTACCTATCTAGTTCATGTATAGTTAAGCAACTGTTATCATGTTCCTAATCCTAATATCATAATGAGATCCACATTGGTCATAATTTAGGATAAGCACACAACACAACAAAAATATCACAAATTTTTTTTTCAGAGAGGTATCATTAAAACATTACAAAACACAAGTTGTATGCTCTTTTTATATCGACTGCACTGAGTTCTCTTTTTTCTCTTGGTTACATAGATAACACAAAAACAAAAATAAAATAAAACTCCTAAACATGTTGGTTCTAACTTGATAACATATCCAAAGGGAAAAAACACAATAACAAAAACCCTCGAATGTGGTACACCCCCACCTCCAACTTAAAATCATGCAATGTCCCCATTGCAAAAAAAAATAAGGATAGGAACATACTTGTGGTGCACTAAACTCATGTCATCGACTGACACATCAGGGTCACAGAAGTGACCTCATCATATTCTTCGACTCTAGTAGACTCGGCTGTGGCCGTGGCACTCTCTAGCATGTGGGCACCGGTGGCTGCTGGTGTACTCAATGGTGATATCGATGGGGAAATCATTATATCCCCTCCCCTCTCAATTAAAATATCAGTAATAAAGTCTATGGGACCTTACTCATCTCTGAACTGGGTACCTCAAAGGTCTATTCGCGCTTCTTCTCTTTCCACTTCCTCTTGTCAGCTTTGTCCTTCCTCTTTCTCCTCTTATAGGTCTTCAAGTCATCCCTCATAACCTCCTTATCTACATCTTTACCCATACCCCCATTTTCCTGGGCCTGGGAATAAAAATCTAACACTATTAAATCCATCTCTATAGCAAAATCTGCAAAATATGAAATTGGTGGAGGTAGAGGTGGATCAACCTAGAATGGTAGCTCGGTGAGCTCCTTAACGGCAACCTTCAACTCGGCCAACTCCTTCGTGACCATGCTCAAATTTGGGGCCTCGACATTCTCTAACCTTTTAGATATCCAGGCCTCAAAGCTGTCAAAATGGGTCTACATACCCCATATTACTACCATAATCTCATTTAAATGTAGGGTTTTACCCCTACCTCCAACTTCTTTATCCACACATCATGAAAAGATTGTGTATTTATTATTTGATCTAGAAGAGTTGTAGGTACCAATATATAACTTGTTGGTACTAGCTGAACTACAGCCATGGGTACTGTAGGCTATTGAGTAGAGAAGAAAGTGGCACCGGCCTCAAAAGCCAGAATCTCAGTAGTGGCGGCACCCCCTTCTAGATCTTGTGCAGGAAAGTCTGGTAATAGGCCCTGGGCTCAAGCCGTTGGATTTATCAAATCCTTAATCAAAGGAATATCTGAAGTCATGGTTGACCAGACAAATTGATCAACTACTGGAATAGTAGATACATTGGACTTTCAATATAGCAACGTCACCAAACTCAAGAAAAAAAGAGTGGTGTGATACAGTAATGTTCTTTCTCGGATCTCATCTGCAATGATCCATGGAATATTCAAATCCAATTCCAACTTAAAAGTTGCCACCATCCCTACTTTGTCAGCACTTAAGGTGTTGTCATTACTGGTGGGTGAAATGCGGCGCCAGATGATGAACCCCACGCCTTGGCATTGAAACTGAGGGTGTGTTTGTAGATAGCTGAATTATTCACCCAACCTACCTTTCTTTAGCCTTTGCAATGTGGTTCTCTAACCACTTGTAGTGTATCGGCTTGTCTACATTATTTAATGTTTTCACTTTCTTCAACTCAAACATTCGATAATCATATTTCAGAGTTTTCTCAGCCAGTTTAAATTCATCACCAAATAAGATCTTCAAGATATCTTTCACTGATATGTCTATCTCTTTTCTCCAAACTATTATCGACTCCAGTCTAGGCTACTTTTTCATATCCTTCTCCTTTCCAGAAGGAGACATGTTCTCAATTGTTGCCTCATAATTTACATAGAACTCTCTCACTATCTCAACCCCATAATTTCCCACTTCTTGGTCATCCACCCCAAATTGTATTTTTTTAATAACTCAATTCAATTTGGGGATCCTCTGTAATTCCCCTAGTAGCATGCGGAGTTCCTCTTGGATGCTCTCTTTTAATTCCCATTGTTATTTACAAAAACTTCATCATTATAGTAGGTTTTGGATTTTGTGATAGCCCATCTCCTCCAGCCATTCCCCCTTTAGGTCTGCGTAGTGGCAGCAGATTTAGTAGAGGATTCCAAATTAGCACTTCTGGAACCATCCATGGACTTCTGTTCCTTAGAATAACTCTTCTCATCCACAGCTTTGTCAACTTTGGGCTCACCCCCACTCAGATTTGATATTTGACCTCCCTCTTCAGACTGGGAAGGCTCAATTGGAGTGGCTACGGGCACTAATGCAGTGGAGGGGATAGCCTTGGCCTTGGCTTGGGCTCTAGTGGTCTGTGGTTAGTGTTGATCATCATCACTGCTATCTGAATACTCAACTTTAAATCCACTAGATTCTTTTGATTCACTTTTTGAGGCTGAAGGCACGTCTTTAGGTGCCCATTCCTTAGATATTTTACTGCAGAGGGCCTCTTCTTGCATCTTCTTGAGAGATTTGGGTGCCATAGTACCTGTACATAAAAGTATTAGTCCCAAAAAAAATTAGAACAAGGTACATAGTAATTTCCTTAGACGATCCTTCCTACGATTGTGGTATTGAGGTTCAATCATAGGAAGTCCCTCTCATAATATCCTAAGAGGGTTGTCACATCAGATGACTACTTCTCATGATCGTACCTTAATACAACACTCATGAGATGTTATCGTCTGATAAGCTCTTGAGACTTCATAGACTGGCACCCATAATGATACAAGCTACTATTGTAAGTTGATACTATGATCGTACCTTGTTTCGTGGAGTGCGCACTGACACTTGGCAGTTTTAAAAGACAAAATTTTTCAATACCCCAAGGATGACCTGCAGTCATTTACTTACAATTTTTGAGACAAAAATAGAGAGCATAAGGGTTTATACGAGGGTTCTTCATCTTGTAACTCTACTACTTCATAATTTGGTATGATTAACATTGATTATTGTGTTTTTCTTCAGATTATGAGTAGCTAAATACCCATGTTCTACGGTTATGGCTAGAACATGATTATTTAGTGCTTTATCTAAATCAATGAAGTTTGTTTCTTATTTAATTGCCCTTGTGTTTTTATGCTTACTATTTTAGTGTCTGGCCAATATTAGAATAAATGTGTAATTCTTGCATAAACTGACCATGGGATTGTGAGAATAGGATGAAGAACATGAGGAATAAGATCATCTCTAGCTTATAATAGGTTTGATTTGCAACTAGGATAGAAATATACCTACTAGTTTGCCTTATTTGGTTATGAAAGGGATGAAATCATTAATGCATTTGAATTAGAAACTCACATCCCCACTCAATGATGTAGTTGTGAGACTAGTTTTAAATAGGTGATTTAAAGGATGACCATTTCCGAATAGTAAAATTAACCCCAAAACCAGCAATTAGAGAAATAAAGTTTATTAAGACGAATAAATACTATACATGATTGTGGTAAATGTCGTAGCCCTAGAATTTTCCCTCCATATTGTTTACAACCTTGCTCAAAATTGTGATAGTCATATTTTATTCTTTTCGCACACTATTAGAAAGATATAATTTTACAAACTCTCTTGATAAATCACAACACTTGTCTAAAATATTATTAGGAATAAAATTAAGTGAATTGCTAAGTATATAGTCCCTGCGGATTCGATATCCGACTCTCAAAGAGTCACTATATTATTTGCTAAATCATGTACACTTGTGTGTGGTAGGCCGCAATAAGTTTTTGGCGTCGTTGTCAAGGACTAAGAAAATAGTGATTTTCTGAATTTTGTTTTTATTAATATTATACAATTGTTGATAACTTGATCTTAGCGACTGCTTTTGCAGGGTCAATTTGTACTTCAAGGTGGCAAGAGAAGGAGAATTGGTCGAACCGTATTTAGAGCATGAACAAGTATTTCATTAGCAGCGAAGAGCAGCTGCTCTTCAATATCCAATTCAACAGGTTTAGCTGGCTGATCAGGTAGAAGTTGTTCAAGCAGATATGGCAGCCGTAAGGCCAATTCGCAAAGTGGCAATCCCACTTGCCAATAATGTCACCTCCAGTATCTACAGGCCAGAAGCAGGGGGTATATTTGAGCTAAAATAGAATATGGTACAACTATTGCACACTAGCAGGTAGTTTACAGGGCTATCTCATGAGGATCCATAGTAGCACTTGCAGAATTTTCTTGAGATTATTGATACATACATTCCCGCAAGAATCTTATCAAACTACGTAAGACTCACACTCTTCCCTTTTTCTCTGTTAGGGGAAGAAAAGAGGTGGTTGAAGGTTGAAACACCTAATTCCATCACCACCTGGGATGATTTGGCAAGAAAGTTTTTGATTTGTTTCTTTCCCTAGGGAAAGATTGCAAAATGAGGAGTGAAATCTTAAGTTTTAGACAAAAGGATGGTGAAAATATGTATCAAGCCTGGGAGAGATTCAAGTCCATGCTTCGTTATTGCCCACACCACCATTAGACTAATAAGGTTTTGGTGCATACTTTTATAGAGGGATTAGAGCCTAACACAAAGATTCTTTTGGATTCAGTAGCTGGTGGACAAGTTTTAGAAAATACTAATGATGAGATTTATGCACTCTTGAATCACATCTCATAGGGAAATCCAGAATAGAATGTTGATGTTTTGAGAAGCACCACAAAGAAGGCTACATGGTTATTAGAAGTGGATCAATTGACAGCCATAACAGTGCAGATTGCCTCTTTGCAGAATCAAATGAACACTTAATTTAGCAACCTGAATTTGGGCAACAACAAGCTCCCGCGAATATGGTGCAGTAAAATTAGACTTGGTGAGGTATGTGGTAATAGTGATCACTCAGCGGATGCCTACGCAGTAAATCCAGAGTCAGTGAACTTTGTGCGTAATGCTTAATGCCAAGGTAACCAAAATTTTGGGAACACTTATAACCCAGGTTGGCGAAATCACCCTAATCTCTCATGGGGTGGAAATCAAGGGCAAAATGTCAATCAATATAGAAACCAAGTGGGAAATCAGAATCCTCAACAACAGGCTCAGGATGATCATGCTTAAGCTCAATCTAGCAATATTGAGGAGATGTTGAACTAGATTATACCTAACCAAGCACAAATGGTTGCTGACATAAAAAGTCAGTACTTAGCTACAAAGACTTTAGATGTTCATATGGGACAGCTTACTGGGGTACAAAACACTATACCTCAAGAAGGTTTACCAAGTGATACCAAAGTTAAGCCCAAGTAGGTTAATGCAGTATCTACTAGAAGTGGTAGACAATTAGAGGAGTTAGAGCCTAAGAAAGTAACTCATAGGGTTGTGGTGAGAGATGAGAAGCAAGCAGAGGCCGAGAAAGAAGTTCTTAATGATAACATTGTGGCAAGCGTGAAGCCACCGCCCCCATTCCCATAAAAGCTGAAAAATCAAAAGGAAGAAGCTTGTTTTCAAATGTTTATTGATTTATTAAAATACGTGCACATTAATCTTTCTATTATTGATGTTTTATGGGGAATTCCTAGGTATTCCAAGTACATAAAGGACATTATGGAAAATAAGAACAGGCTGATCGAGTATGCTATAGTTTCACTTACTAAAGAGTGCACATCCCTAATTCAGAATAGGTTGCCAGTAAAGCTTAAAGATCTGGGAAGCTTCATGATCCAGATACAATTAGGCTTTTTATAAAGGCCAAGGGATTGTGTGATCTTGGGGCCAACATTAATTTGATGCCCACATCTTTTTTCAAAAAGATGGGATTGGGCAGTCCAAGGTCCACCACAGTTATTTTGTAGCTAGCTGATCATTTGTTAGCAAGGCTCGATGGGATGGTTGAGAATGTGTTGGTGCAAGTGGGGTCACTTATTTTTCCCATGGATTTTATAGTTTTGAGCTTTGCTGTAGATCTGAAAGTCCCATTTATTTTGGGGCATCCATTTTTGGCTACTAGTCATGCTTTGATAGATATAGCTGTTGGTCAGTTTAAAATGAGGGCACATGATAAAGTTGAGGTATTTGATGTTTACAAGGCCATGAAACTCCCAGCTATTTATGAGGAGTTATCTGTGATCACTGTGATCGATATTGAACCAGAGCTTCCATTGATTACTTCGAAGGACCTTTAAGAGAGTGCTCTTGCTGGGCATGCTATTTTTGGAGATGCTGATGCATATGATATGATACAGGTGTTGGATATGGCCAACATATTCATTCTCATAGGAATTTTAAGCCTCTAATTAGACAGCATGTGCTACCACCCAAGACATCTATTGTGGAAGCCCCAAAGTTGGAGATGAAAGCATTGCCACCACACCTCAAGTATGCTTATTTGGGGGATAATAACACTTTACTGGTTATTCTCTTTGTAGATTTTTCTGAAACATAGGTTGGAGAAGTTTTGGTTGTCTTGAAAAGGAACAAGAAGGAATTGGTTGGTAGATATCTGACATTCAGGGGATAAGCCCTACATATTGCATATATAAAATTTTCATGGAGGAAGGGCATAGACCGAGTGTTTGACATCAGCGGAAACTGAATCCATTAATGAAAGATGTGGTGAGAAAAGAGGTCATCAAGTGGCTAGATGCAGGCATTGTCTATCCTATTTCAGATAGCAAGTGGGTCAGCCCAATCCAATGTGACCCTAAAAAGGGAGGCATGACAGTAGTTACTAATGAGAAGAATGAGTTGATTCTGACTCGGATAGTCACAAGTTGGAGAATTTGCATGGACTACCATAAGCTCAATGAGGCCACTCAGAAAGATCATTACCCTATGTCCTTCATTAATCAAATGCTAGATAGACTTGCAGTGCAGGAGTATTATTGTTTCTTAAATGGGTACTCAGGCTATAATCATATAGCCATTGCTCTAGAGGATTAGGAGAAGATGAAATTCATATATCCTTAGGGTACCTATGCCTTCAAGCGCATGCCTTTCGAGCTATGCAATGCACACCACCTTCCAGAACTACGTGATGGAAATATTTTATGATATGCTGGAGGACTTTGTAGAGGTATTCATCGATGATTTTTTTGTATTTGGTAACTCTTTTAAAGTATGTCTGCAAAATCTTGGTAGAGTATTGGCTCGCTGCGAAGAAATGAATTTGTTACTGAACTAGGAGAAGTGCCACTTTTTGGTTAGTGAAGGCATTGTCCTTGGTCATACGATGTCACGAAAAGGCCTGGAAGTCGATGTGCTAAGATCGAGGTTATAGAGAAGTTTCCGCCACCTGTATCTATGAAGGGTGTACACAATTTTCTTGGGTATACAGGGTTTTACAGGTGGTTTATCAAGGACTTCTCAAAAGTATCAAGACCAATGTGCAAATTACTTGAGAAAGAGGTGAAGTTTCAGTTCTGTGATGATTGTGTAAAAGCCTTTGAGGCATTGAAAAGAAAGCTGATTGAAGCTCCAATTTTGATTGCTCCCAACTTGGAGTTGCCATTTGAGTTAATGTGTGATGCTAGCGATGTGGCTATAGGAGCTGTGTTGGGTCAGCAGAAAGAGAAGGTTTTTCATTCTATCTATTATGCAAGAAAAACTCTTGATACAGCTCAAGCTAATTACATAATTACAAAGAAGGAGATGTTGGATTTAGTGTATACATTTGATAAGTTACAGTCTCACTCAGTGGGTACCAAAGTGATTGTGTACATAGATAATGCATTTATTCAAATCTTTTTCAATAAAAAGTATGTCAAACTTAGGCGCATTAGGTGGATATTTTTGTTACAAGAATTTGATTTGGAGGTTAAAGACCGAAAAGGGTAAAAAAAACCAAGTAGCAGACGATCTATCAAGGTTAGAGAGTTGGGCACATATTCCAGAGGATGGCAAAATTCGAGAAGAATTTTTTGATGAACAACTCTTGGCTCTAAGCGTTACAGAGCTACCTTGGTATGCGGATATTGTGAACTTAATAGTGAGTGGAGTGTATCCACCCGAGGGCACTAGTCAGCAAAGAAAGAGGCTTTACCATGAGTCTCGGTTCTATACATAGAATGAGCCTTACTTGTTCAAACAAGGCCTGGATAGACTAATCAGAAGGTGTATTCCAGAATGTGAAGCAAAGCAGGTTTTGGAAAGTTGTCATTCATCTTCGTATGGAGGCCATCACGGTGGTAAGCATATAGCTCACAAAGTACTACAGTTTGGTTTCTTTTGGCCTACCTTATTCAAGGATGTGACTTGATTTGTCAAAGAAAGTTATCAATATCAGCATATGGGCACTATCTCCAGAAGGCATGATATGCCTTTGAATAATATTTTGGAGGTAGAGATCTTTGATATGTGGGGAATAGAATTCATGGGCCATTTTCCTCCATCATATGGAAATACGTACATTCTTGTTGCAGTGGATTATGTTTCTATGTAGGTGGAAGCAGTAGCGCTAATGACTCAAAGGTAGTGATGAAATTCGGTAAGAAGCAGATTTTCATGAGATTTGGGACACCAAGAGTTATTATTAGTGTTGGAGGTTCACACTTTGTTAATAACTAATTCAAAAATTTGTTGGCTATGTATAGGGTAAGACACAAGGTTGCCATAGCCTATCATCCCTAAATTAGTGGCCAAGTTGAGGTCTCGAATTGCGAAGTAAAGCAGATCCTGTAGAAGACGGTTAATGTACAGTGTAAGGATTGGGCAATGATACTTGATGATTCATTATGGGCATATAGAATAGCGTATAATACACCAATTAGGACATCACCTTATAGGTTAATGTTTGGGAAGGCATGTCATTTGCCCGTTGAGTTAGAACATCAGGCTTATTGGGCTGTAAGGAAATTAAACCTTGATGCTAATTTGGCTGGCTAGAAGAATGCTACAATTGCATGAACTTAAGGAATTTAGATTGCATGCTTATGAGAATGAGAAGCTCTACAAGAAGATGACCAAGAGGTGGCATGACAACAATATTGTGTCTCACACATTTTAGCCCGGACAGAAAGTGTTGGTGTTCAATTCTAAGCTAAAGTTTTTTCTCGAGAAGGTCAAGTCCAAGTGGTATGGCCCTTTTAAAATGGTGAAGATGAATGTACATGAGGATGTTGAACTAATTGACAAAGAAAAAGGTAAGAAAATCTTAGTAAATGTCCAAAGAGTTAAACATTATTGGCCCAAAGAGGATGATCATCAAAAGACGTATGTGGATCTATCGGATGAGTAATTGTAAGTTGGGTCAAGCTGTTACATTAAATCAGATGCTAAATGGGAGGTAACCTAGGATTGTAATGTAATAGATGATGTGTCGTGAAAGTACGTCTCTTGAAATGCTTAAAACGATGAATATTTGCAAGTACAAGGGTCTTTCTATGTGGATATAATGGATTTTTGGGTGTTTGCAGGTCAAATAGGTCCGAAAGAGTGGAGTGCTAGATTTTGGATAGGAAAAGGGCATCAGATGACCATTGCCACAACCGTGGGATCTGACCACGATCATACGTGGGGCATCGTATAAAGAAGCAGAGAAGTGACTCTCAAGTGTTACTGATATAAAAGCTCCCATGATCGTACATTGATCATACGATCGTAGCACTTGATCATGGGAAGGATATCCTAGAAGCATGTCTATAGGAGCTAAGTATGAAAAGGATCAGACAATAGCATCCCACGACGGCACCTAGATGTGACGATCGTACCATGAGGTCATGGGATTAAAGGCCAGAAGTGAAGTCTGCAGGAGTTAAAGTGTAGGATGATCAAATGACCGCATCGTACGGTCGTACGAAGATGTCACGGATTCATACTGAGGCCCATACCATTAAAAAATTGAACATGACAAAGTCTATGAGCAAACCACAAGCACCAAAGAATGATCGTGGTATCTAACCACGATCGTACCTTCCACTCATCCAAGATGACCAACTCAGATTTCCTGTTTTGTCTAGGATAGGTTTTATTTTGTCTATAAATACTATTATTCATTTTATTGTATTATGATATGTTCTATTACATTTTTATAAGGTTCCAAGTCATACTTTTGGCTTTAGAATTGCACAAACATTGATCTTAGGGTTTTAATTCAAAGTTAGATTTTGGAGTTTTTATTGTAAGTTCATAATTTTACTTTCTTCTATGAATCCTTCTTGTGTTCTTGCAATTATGAGTAGCTAAACACCATAACTAGGGTTATGGAAACCATGACGGATTAACAAATTAGGATCTACAGTATGGAGTAATCTTTAAATGGTGTTCACGTGTATTGATTATTTTCTTAGGTTTGAATGTTTTTTGACGGTGCGCAATGCAAGAACTCTCCTAATCTGTATTCTAGATGAAATGATGAGTATTGATGGGAAAAAAGGAACAACCAACAGAGACTTGGAGCTATCAACCTCTACTTAATAGCTTGAGCTGATAATCTGGGATAGCAATCTAGGATCCCAGATAGGAGTTAGTAACACAGGCTCAGGAGAAGAGAAAACTTACTTGAGGATACGGCTTAGACAAGAGCATAAAGTTGTTCTAAGTATACATAACCTTTCGATTCTGCATTCCAAACACCAGGAGTAGTTAAGAAGTATGAAAAACTTACGGAGTTCTGAAGTTATTGGGGAGCACAGTCCTAGTTCTTTTCTCATATTGATTACAAATCCAACAAATCAACAATTGTTACTATTGAATTATTTATTTAAAAATCCCCCTCTTTTACTAGAGATTGTTAGTAATTGCTTCGACCAATGCATTGACTGATATTCGACCTATTCCCTGTGGGATTGACCCCAACCTAGTTGGGTTCTATATTTCTTCAACGACCGCTTTATTCTTTGTTCAAAGGTGGAATTTGGGCGACATCAAATTTTGGCACTGTTATTAGGGAATACAGTTATGGAGTTGATTTGATTGTGCTTATTGGGATTATTAGTTATTGTTTCTTGATTTTACTTTTCTATTATTTTCAGGGCACACATCGGTGTATGCCTAGTACTCGAAGTCAAGGGAATCCCTTAATTCCACTTGATACAGAACATGAGAGGACACTGAGAAATAATCAAAGGATGGTTAACGAAGGTGTTCATGATCCAGCATCCCTACTTGAGGGCATTTGCAATGATCCAATATTCCTAAATCAGCCACTACACCAGCACAGGGGTCAAGAGACTGCAGAATAGATCACGGCTCAGTTGATGGCTGGGGATAATGTTAGATAAGAAGTTATCAGACAAACAGCCAGGGAAGAAAGGGGTAGGCAATATGAGGTGAACCGTCTAGTTGCACTTGATGATTAAGAGAGATAGAGAAGGCATAGGGGACAATAGCCTCCACAATAGGTTCTGTAATAGTATATGCCTCAATATGAGGATATGGAGGAGGATTTGGACTATTTGGAGCTGGTGGAAACTAGTGCTATCATCCTACCAAAATTACCACCTAGGACTAAGTATGATATCATGAGGCCACGATTCACTTACTAAGCTTGAAAGGGGTGTTCGCAGGCCTTCCTACTGATGACGCAAATATGCATGTAATGAATTTTGTTGGGATTTTCACATCTTACAATCTACCTAGAGGACCCAAGAGGCAATCAGACTGCATCTTTTTTCGTTCTCTTTAATGAAAGAGGCCACACTATGGCTAGCAGAGCTACCACAAGGATTGATCACTACTTGGAATGAATTGTGGACTCAGTTTTTGGAAATATTCTTCCCATCTTTCAGAATGTAATAGCTGAAGGATGAGATTTACAATTTCAGATAGTTGCATTCAGAGGTGTTGTATGAGACATGGATGAGGTTCAAGAAGAAGCTGCAGAGTGGTCCAAACCACAGGATGGCTGGTAGAAACTTACTTGAGATCTTCTATAGAGCCTTGAATTCTAATACCAAGGCTGTAGCAGACACTATCACTAGTGGAGCATTCATGAGTCTGTGTTGGGAGCATTCTTCTAAGAATCTAGATAGGATCATGAAAACCAACCAAGGATGGCATACTCGGTATGCTGACAGACCTACAAGTACATATATAATTGGAGCATCCGTAGAGCGGAGATCATTAGATGAGATAGTAGCCCAAGAGGTGGCATAGCTGAGGACTGAAATTGGGTTGTTCACTAAAGAATTTGCAGCAATCGAAGCTGAAAAGGTAAATGCAGTCGGTTCACAAGGCAAGGCACCCAGGTATGAAGATTTAAATTCTAAAGAGGAGGCAAAATAAATTGATAGAGAAGTGGTGGGTTTTGAGGCCAAGGTCTAAGGGTCTAACTAAGATAATTGGAACTCTCGGTAAGGGAATCAAGGTCAGAACTACTAGGGGATGACAATTATAAAAAGCCTGGGTATAGAGATAGAGATAGGGATCGAGATAGTGATTGGAGGAGAAAAGATAACTACAAGGATAAGAGTGGCCTTTAAGATTCACCTAGGAACCGTGATGCGGGTTCAAGCAACTCGAGGATGGAAGACATACTTGTAAAGTTTGTGAAAGGGGTAGAGAAAATGGAAGTCTTCCTTCAGGAGATTAAGGAGGATATTTCGGGTATGAATTAGAAAGTTGAATCACATGCTACCGCCATCAAACAGCTTGAGCAACAGTTTGGTTAGATTATTGCAACATTAAATTAGCATTAAAAAGGTACACTCCCAAGCAACACCATCCAAAATCCAAAAAATGATGTTCGTTGCTTGGACATTACTACTTGGAGTGGTAAGATGAGTATTGATCCTCCCATGCCCGTGATTATTGATGATGTGGTAGAACCAATGATAGTAGATGATGAGAAAGTTGCCGACTTTGAAAAAGTGGTGTTTAATAAGAATGCACTTGAAAAGCCTCAAGTTAACGATCATGTGGCTAAGACAAGAAACAAGAAGGAAAAGGAGGTCCCACAAGTATTGACTCTAATTCCACAACCTCCTCTTTTTTTTTCTCAAAGACTGAAAAAGAAAACCGAAGAGGGAAAGTACCAAAAGCTTATCTCTATGATGAAGGAGTTGACAGTGAATATCCCTCCAGTTGAGGTACTTGAACAAATGCCAGGTTACGTGAAGTTTATGAAGGATTTGGTGACTAAGAAGTGGATGGTGAGTTTTGAGCCCATGGATAATATGCACCATTGTAGTGCAATAGCCTCTAGATCTTCGGTAAAGTAGAAGGAAGACCCAAGAGAATTCATGATTCCATGCACTATTGGGTGTTTCAACTTTGCAAAAGCTTTGTGTGACTTGGGTGCTAGCATAAATCTGATGCCGCTAGCAGTTTATAAATAGTTGGGGTTGGGGTTGCCCAAACCGACTTCAATGAGACTTCTCATGGTGGACCGCATTGTGAAGAAGCTGGTGGGAATATTATGTGATGTTTTGGTAAGAGTTGCATCCTTCATCTTTCCAGCTGATTTTGTCATCCTTGACTGTGAGGTTGACTTTGAGGTTCCCATTATTTTAGGGAGACCATTCCCCGTGACTGGGCCTGCATTAGTTGATATGGAGACTGGGAAAATGAAGTTTCAGTTGGATAGTGAATAAGTAACCTTTAAAGTATGCCAATCCATAAAGCAGCCAAAGGATATGCGGTTGATTTCGGTGATTGACACAGTCGACGAGGATGATTTTGTAGCTCCTATTGAGAAGAGGCTTGGAGTTAAGGACCTCACAGCAGTAATTATAAATTTTGAGGGTGATGATATAGAAGACTATGATGAGATGGTTAGTGCACTTGAAAGAAGGGGTTCATATAATTATGCACCAAAAAAGTTAGATTTTGATCTGAAAATAGAATAACCCCACCAGCTCGACCTTCTACGGAGAAGCCTCTATTTATGGAACTCAAATCTTTTCCATCCCTTCTTCATTATGCATTTTTGGGAGCCAACAATACCTTGTTGATTATTATTGCAGCTGATTTGGTAGATTGGCAAGTTAAGGCTCTGGTTTCTATTTTGAAGAGGTTTAACAGGGCCATTGGATGGTCCATTGTTGACATCATTGGGATTTCTCCCAAAATTTGCACACACAAAATCCAACTTGAGCCAGATTATATGCTTAGTATTGAGCATCAACGAAGATTGAATCTGCCTATGCAAGAAGTGGTGAAGAAAGAAATAATCAAGTAGTTAGACGAGGGTGTGGTTTATACAATTTCAAACACTAAGTGGGTAAGCCTGGTCCAATGTGTCCTGAAGAAGGGTGGAATCACTGTGGTTCCAAATGACAAGACTGAGCTTATTCTGATAAGGCCAGTCACTGGTTAGCGTGTATACATGGACTATAGAAAGCTAAACTCTTGGACTGAGAAAAATCATTTTTCGATGCCTTTCATGGATTAGATGTTAGACCGACTTAGTGGTAGAGGTTGGTATTGTTTTTATGATAGATATTCGGGTATAATTGAATTTATAATTCACCTAAGGACCAAGAGAAGACCATATTACCTTGTCCATATAGGATGTTCGCATTCAAGAGAATGCCTTTTGGTTTGTGTATTGTACCCACAAATGTTTAGCATTGCATGATGGCATTTTATTCTAACATAGTTGAGGACACTATTGGGGTGTTCAGGTGTTCAGGGATGACTTCTCAGTTGTTGGAGACTCTTTTTAAGATTGTTTGGCATATCCTGCTAAAGTTCTGAGGAGATGCGAGGCGTGTAACTTGGTCCTAAATTGGTAGAAGTGTCATTTCATGGTTAAAGTAGGAATAATGCTTGGCCATAAGATTTTGAAGCAGGGAATTGAAGTCGACAAGGCAAAATTGAGGTGATTGAAAAGTTGCCTCTATCAATTTTTGTGAAAAGGATTTGTAGCTTTTTGGGACATACGGGTTTCTATAGAAGATTCATCAAGGGCTTTTCTAAAATTGCTAATCCATTGTGCAAGTTATTGGAGAAGCAGGAGAAATTTGTGTTTGATGATGCGTGTCTAAAGTCGTTCGAGGGCCTAAAGGAGAAGTTGATTTCAGCCTTTATTATTGTGTCTCCTAATTGGTCTATGCCATTCGAGTTTATGTGTGATGCTAGTGGTATGGCGCTAGGTGTAGTCCTGGGCCAAAGGAGAGATAAGATCTTACATCCCATCTACTATACTAGCAAAGCACTTAACCCTGCGTAGAAAGTTTACATTGTGACTGAACAAGAGGTGTTTGCTGTGGTGTTTACATTTGAGAAATTTAGGTCTTATTTTCTTGGCACAAAAGTGATCTTGCATACTGACTACGCAGCTCTTAGGTACCTTATGGCAAAGAAGGATGCAAAACCAAGATTGATTCGCTGGATACTTTTATTGCAGGAATTCGACTTTGAGGTCAAGGATCGAAAGGGGATTGAGAATCAAGTGGCTAACCACTTATCATGCCTTAAGAAGGAAGCCATGCTGAACTGAAGGATGAGCTTGAGATCGCTGATAGTTTCCTAGATGAGCAGGTACTATCCACATCACAAGATTTTATTCCATGGTATACAAATTTTGCAAATTATTTGGTGAGTGATGTTGTTCCTGAAGACCTGTCATTTCACCAATGCAAGAAATTTATGTATAACGTGAGAAAGTTCTTTTAGGATGAAACATACCTGTTCCAAAGTTGTGCCGATGGAGTGGTGCGGAGATGTATTCTTGAAATTAAGATGTTGAGTATCTTAGAGGCATGTCATTTGTCTCCAATTGGGGGTCATCATAGTGGTTCATGAATGACGCACAAGATCTTGCAATGTGGATACTATTGGCCCACCATTTATAAAGATGCACACGACTATGCTAAGGCATGTGACCAATGCTAAAGAAAAGGAAACATCTCACAAAGGCAAGAGCTTCTAATGACCACTATTCTGGAGCTTGAGTTGTTTGATGTATGGGGTATTGACTTCATGGGCCCTTTCATGAGTTCACATGGTATGAAGTATATTTTGGGGGCTGTTGACTATGTTTTGAAATGGGTAGAAACAGTTGCACTTCCAAACAATAAAGGGAAGAGTGTCAAAACATGAGTAAAGCGATGCGGCCAAATTGAGACTAGAGCAGTTAAATGAGAAAGATAAATTCCGTCTCTGAGCCTATGAATGTTTAGCATTGTACAAAGAGAAGATGAACCTATACCATGATCGCAAAATTGAAAAGAGAGAATTCACCACCTGTAATTTGGTATTACTTTTTAAATCTAAGCTGAAGTTGTTTCCGGGCAAGTTGAAGTTAAAATAGAGAGGGCTATATAGAGTGACTAGGGTGTTCCCCTACGGTACACTTGAGCCGAAAAATAAGGAGGGCCAGATGTTTAAGGTGAATGGCCAAAGGATGAAACACTATCTCGAGTCTATTGATGAAGTGAATATAGTATGTTATGTGGATTCAGATGGTTCTTAAGGTGTCAAGCACACCCGAGTCATGCCGCGATGTTAACTCAGGTGCTTCATGCAAGGCAACCCATAGGCTAAGTGGTGAAAACTGAGTAACCAACTTAGCCACATCGTGTTGCGACGTTAAATCAAGCACTTCTCGAGAAGCAAGCCATGATTTTGTAATTTTTAAAATAATAGGGTAATTGTGTTACTTGTGCAGGGATTGTGCCGAGAAGAAAGTACAGAAATGGACTCAGTACTAAACCCACAAAAGGATTGCATGACCGTGGGAAGGTCCTACGATCGTGGATTCAATCTTCTGCACAAGATACATAAAATTCCAGAGGAATGAAGTTTAGGAGTTATCCTACAATTGGACATCATGATTTTACCTAAATGTCACGATCGTGGTGCTAATCGTCTGATCAAACTCCTGAAAAAACCCATATTCAGGGCATCAAACCTATGATTTTAAGGAACATTCATTGTTACACATTACAATCATCCTTAAGGCTCATAGGTAAGGAGTCACGATCGTGGTTTGATACCACGATCGTAGGAGATGATTGTCTATTGGGTCCACTTAAATACATAGGACCCAAACTGACCCGACCCAAATCGAATTTAAAACCCTTAAACTCGATTACCCCTATTTCACTCAAAATTTTCCTAAACTAATCAACAATTGATCAAAGGCAAGATTTCTAAAAAGATTCACCTCGAACGTGCATAATTTGTGATCCCCTGTGCTTAGTCCCATTCCCAATCACACCAATTCATTTTTGAATTTAACACTTCTTTATAAGTAAATTATGCACCCCTCTTAATGTTCTATTTGGTAACATAAGTATTTACTGCAAAATTTAAAACTAGGATAAGTGATTAGGTGTATTAGGGTTACCTGTGGGCATTAGGTTCGCATGTACAAAGCAATGGGGAAGTCTAAGTACCCATTATTACTAAAAATCTGATCAATGAGGGTCAAAATAGGGTCAAGTGGTTTTGAATAATTTGTTAAGTGCTAGTGCACCCACGACACAACCTACGATCTTAATGTCAACATATGTTCGTAGGTTGGATCATTGTGGGTGCCAGTGTTAAGACTATAAGAGCTCATCATATGACCACATCCCGCAATAATCTTATCAAGGTACAATCATGGTATGTGATCATCTGATATGACATACCCTCAGTAAATTAGGGTTCTTCTTATGATTGAAAGGTATGATCGTACCTTCATTGCACGATCATAGGACAGGTTCATCTAATTTGATATTTTCCTAGTATTTTTGGGGGATCCTTCATACGATCAGAAGGTACGATCTTACCTTCCTTGCACGATAGTAGGATGGGTCGTCTGAGTAAATTCCTGCACCTATAACACTGTGTCAATTTTGAGTCTAATCTTTTTGTATACGGGTGCAATGGCACCTAAGTCACAGAATAAGTTGAAGAAGGACATCTCCAAGAAGCGAGCACTCAAATACACACCCCCAACCTCAGAGAATGAGTCTGAAAGCTCAAGTGGGTATAAGGTGAACCTTTCCACCAGTATTTCTGCTGATCAATCCTCGCCTCGAACCATTAGAGCAAAGAGTAAGGAAATTTAAAAGGCCAAAGACACTGCTACATCTATGGCCTTGGTGCATATAGCTACCTCATTAACCTTCTCTAGTTTGAAGAGGGAGGGAAAAATACATGACAAGATGGGGGTGAGCATGAGGTGCTGATGAGGAGATAATTTTCTCGAAGGAGGAGGAAGCATCCAACCCCAAATCCTCCAAGGGTGGTGCTACTGCTGCCCTACTCCCAAGGGGTACTGATTTGAGGTGTTGTAGTGTTCCAAACTCCAAAGACTAATTCACTGATGCAGTCTCCTTAAAATAGAATAGGAACCAAATGAGGAGCATCCAGGAGGAACTTCGCATCTTTCTTGACTCATTGCAGAAAGTCCCAAAAGTGGTTTGGGTATTTGATATATATAATTTGGGGTGGATGACTAAGCCATCCGTATCTATGGCCCAGAATTGGTGAGGAGGCTATATGCAAACTATGTTGTTATACTAAAAAACATAACTCCCTCTGTAAAAGACAAAGATATGAAACAATAGCCTCGGTTGGAGATGGTGGTGGTACGGAGTAAGGAAGTTGATATCTCCATCAAGGTCGTCTCTAAAGCCTTGTTTGGAGATACCTTTGAGTCTGTGGAAGAGACTCCATAATATGATTTTTAGATGAATGACTTGAAGAGGGTAAAGCTATTGACCCTAGACGACAAGTTGATGCATTATAAGTGGTTGGTGGGCCATATTGTCAAAGCTGGAGAGAATACGTCATGGGTCAACGGGACTATGATATATAAGCATACGTTGAAATTCACCTCCAAGGCATGGTGGTCGATTGTGAGGCATCGCATAGCACCCATGACTAATGACAACACATTGGATGCCACAATGCTTGCCTCGTAGTAGGTTTTATGTTAGAGTTAGAGTTGAACATTATTTGCATTATTGCGAAAGAGATTCGATATTGAGTGCTACAGTTCAAAACCATTTTGCGGTTCCCATGCTCGATCACACAGCTGCTATAGGATTCAGGTGTGCCTTCTATCCTGGCTATTGATAGATTTCAGCAGCCAACAAAGAAAACAAATTTGGCAATAATCAAAGATTTGAGAAACCTGAAGGCTCCATCCCGGGGACCTCTTCCAGATTTACCACCAGAGGTTGCGGGGGGTGCCCCTGCTAGTGAGATCCCAGTAGCTACAGCCGGTGCCACATTATCTTCTTCACAGTCGGCCACAGCACCTTTAGGTGCCCATCCATATGCTCCAGCCGGATACATATTGATTCCAACTACTCAACTAGAGCAGATTATAAGGACACAGCTCTTGGTTGATGCTTGGATACAGAAGTTGGAGATAGGGTTAATGCCCTACGAAGCTGATGAGATTAAGGCAGCAGTGTGGGTGGTTTATACCCTCTTTGATAGATTCGAGAGACGGATAACGGCTAAGATTACGGAGGTTCAGACTCCAGATATGGGTGCAATTACCACTGACTTGGCTGCATTGAAGGAAGTGGTCAAGGAGTTGACTGAGCAGATAGTCCCATTTGTACCTCCTCCACCTTCCCTCATGCCATCCTTGATGGATCTTATAGTGGATGTGGACTCTCTAGTCCTTGATTTATACATACAGGCCCCGATAGTTGGGGGCAATAATTCTGATGCTGAGGAGATGGGTGATGATTTGCAGCCTCGGTGGAAGAGGAGGAGGGGTGAGAAGAGTGAGAGGAAGAATAAGAAGAGATCAAAAGACAGTTCACAGACCTCCGAGGTAGTAATTTCAGAGGGTGTTGAGATTCTACTGACAACAGAGGTAGTATCCCAGACTGGTGGAGGTACAGAGTCTGCCCCTATTATATCATTGAGTGCATCGGATGCCACCGGTGCCCACATATCAAAGAGTGCCCCGACCACAGCTGAGGCCATGGGAGGAATTGTTGATGGAGGTGTACCATCTCGAACCCCAACTGAGCAGAGTACACCAGGCATCTAGTGCGCCACAAGTATGTCCCTTACCCTATTTTTTACATTTTTGTGTTTTTGTGTAATGGGTACATTGCATGATTTCTAATTTGGGTGTGGGGTGTACCATAGTCGAGGGTTTTTATTGTTGTGTTTCTTTTCTCTCGGTTTTTCTATCTTAGCTAGAACCGGCATGTTTAGGTGTTTTATTTGATTTTTGTGTGTTTTTGTGTTATGTGTGTAACCTAGATAAAATTGAGAAAACTTGGTGTAGTCAAAATAAAAAGAGCCTGCAAACTATTTTTGAATGATTTAAATGATACCCCTCTAAAAATTTGTTTTTATGTGTTGTATGTATGCTTACTTGAACTGTAACCAATGTTTGGATCTCGTCATGACATTAGGATTGTTAGTGTGATAACCTAACCTAACTTTGCATGAATTGGATAGGCAGTGACTAAAATGATAGCCCTGAGCTAAGTGAGTGTAAGGTTTTACCTAGTCGGTGTGTGTGTGCAATCTAGAACTTGCCCAGTTAGTCTTGCCCAAGTCATAGGATAGAAGGTTAGGATAAGATCATAGGTCATTCTTGAAACAGTCCACTTAAGGCCTAAAACAACCTACCAAATGAATAAAATATCCCTTGAAACTTAATTCGAGCCTAAGTAGACCTTTTCTTTAAAACTAGCCTATTCACCTTTTTGGTTTTAACAATGAACCTGCTTTGGCCCTGGTCCCTCCTTGGACACTGTGCACCTCAACTCAAGAAAAATGCCTAAGTTGAGCATGGCTATCATAGGGGTGTATAAAATATTGGGTGTACAGAAAATGTTAGTGGAAAAGAAAAAGGGACTCGGGTGCAATATAATGAGAAAAAGAAAAAAAAAGGAAAAAAAGAGAAAGAAAAGAAGAAGAAGCAAGAGAAAAAGAGAAGTTGAGAAAATAAAACCGCAACCGGAAAGATTGAAAAAGTTAAAAAAGGGAGAAGAATAAAAGAAAGTAGGAAAATGGAGCCAGAAATAGTGTAGTGTCAAGGAGGATTGAGTCACTTTACCCATATGTACCATACCCATACCCAAGCCTAAATTATAAGCCAATGAAAGTCCTATAGTAATCCTAACCCAACTATCTTAAAGCTAGGGCGTAGAAAATAAGGGCAAGCCTATGGTATTAAATACGGACGGCTTGACTTCTTTGTGAGAGTGAGAAATTTGTTTCACTCCCGATTTGTGATATTCATTACATACACTGAGTGTTGGGACTTCTCTGACGTGAGGGCATAACATTTGTATTTTAGTTGTTGCTTGTTTGGGTAGTGTAATTTGTTTAAGTGTTGGGTCATCTATAGATAATGTGATTCCATTTCTTGATCTCGTTGTGTTATGACTGATGATTTATGTATACATAGTATTTGTTGATTTTGATAAGGTAGGAGGGTGTTGAACTGTGTTTTGTTGATGCGTGTTGTAAATGGTTTTGTAAAAATTTGACTGTGGTAGTTTTCTTGGTTTTTCTCATAGTTAAGTGTCTTGATAGTATAGTGTTTTTGTTTACCTGGGGACACACAAATGGTCTAAGTTGAAAGTATTGATGTGTCGTCAAAGTATGGCACTTGAGACGCTTAAAATGGTGAATATTTGCAAGTATAAGGGTCTTTCTATGTGAATATAATGGGTTTTTTGGTATTTCCAGGTCAAACAGTTCCTGAAGAGTGGAGTGCTAGATTTTGGAAAGGAAAAGGGCATCAGACAACCATTGCCATGATCGTGGTATCTGACCACAGTCGTACTTGGGGTATCATATGAAGAAGCAGAGAAGTGACTTCTCAGGTGTGACTAAGACGAGAGCTCTTATGATTGTACATTGATCATATGATCGTACCACTTGATCGGGTGAAGGATGTCCTGGAAGCATGCTTGGAGGAGCTAAGTATGAAAAGGATTAAGTGATAACATCCCATGACCGTACCTAGATGTGATGGTCGTACCATGAGGTCGTGGGATTGAAGGCCAAAAGTAAAGTGTGCAGGAGTGGAAGTGTAGAATGATCAAATGACCGCATGGTACGGTCATGAGAAGATGTCACGAAGTCGTACTGAGGGTTGAACCATTAAATACATGAAGATAACAAAGTCCATTGGAAAACCATAAGCACCAAAGTAGAACCAGGATCAAATAAGACTGCAGCCATCCTGCTATAGACAATAATAATACTTCTGATCATTACACCTCGGGTCTTCCCAAAAAAGCATAAAAATAGGCCCGATCACCCATCTATGCATCACCCCTGCCAGGCTGAGAACCACCCCTATCAGCATGCCAACTGCCTTTTACAAAGTAGACTTATCTTTTTTTATTAAAACCAAGCACGAGGCCCATTTATAAAAGGAAAATAGAGTTTGTACAAGGTAGTGGTCGGGCCCAAAATCAAAATAGAAAAGTACCAAATATCTGATAGAGCACTTGAAGAGACAAAAGTCGATTTTCATTTGCTCTAGCTCAGGAATGCCATTTTCGTGGCTATGAACTCCAAATCGAGAAAAACCATAGGTACCTCGTGTAGAATCTTGCCTTAATCGAAGATCTATAGCAAAATCAATCTCGATCCAGAGCTTCCAGTCAAAATTCATCTATATTTGCGTGTGATGAACAAGGTCTTCCAAGCCAATCCAAGCTAAGTGTACTTGTTTCCCAATGTTTCCCATTGTTTTTCTCCTAAGTGCATGATTCTATCTACTTCTAAATCAATGGGTTGAACCTCAAAAGAGATTAATACCACCATTAGATCCAGTTGTAAATGCAAATTTTACATCTAGGGGAAAAGGCTTAACGTAATTTACTACTGATGCAGGTATTTAGAGAGACCAGACTAAAGCTTGCACTATTGCAAAACCTATCTGCTCCAGACTTGATTCTTTATCAGATAACACCCAAAATCTCACAGGTGCGGATAACTAAATCTAATGAAATTACTTTAGTCTGAAGCCAAGATAGGAATCACTTATAATGTAGCATCATTCTGTAAACCTTATCTATTTACTTGTTTGTTAGAAATATATATGAACTATTGCAAGAAGTATTCTCTGAACGAATTCTTCCTGATTGCATATATATGTATTGATGTTCTCAAAAATTAGTACTCTCTTTTGCATCATCATGAATCCTTTGCCAGTACCCTTCAAATATTTGGAGTGCCTTGCCTATCTAATAGTAGAATCTTTTTGCCTGCACTAGGAATATCTTGAAATTGATCAATTTAGTAATCAAATGCAAAAAAAAAAAAAAAAGATTAGCAAAAAAATCAGCAAGAGTATTTCCCTCCCGAAAGAAGTGTTGTACTCTCACTAATATAGTGTTCATAAGGTCAAAAATGTAGTTAACATTAACTGCAATACTCCAAGGGATTCTCCAATCTCTTCTTAAAATATGGATAAGAATCAGTGAATCTGATTCCAACATCACATTTTGTAGGAAATTGTCCTATAGCTTAAACCCTCTTTAATTGCCCTTGCCTCAGCCACTAGATTAGTGGTGTCTTGGAGTCTAATACCCTTAGCAGCCACCAAATTACCTCCTGAATCTCTTATACAAAAAACAGCAGAGCTAGGGTTAGGATTTCCCCTAGATGCCCCATCAGTATTACACTTCACCTAAATATCAGGGGGTGGGAACCATCTGACTATCTTAATATCATGAACTGGACTATATCTTTCAAAAATATTCATAATTTGTGGTCAGTTCTCATTGTCACAAGTCAAGTTAAATCTATTCCTCAAGAACTTTTCCACAATATCTGTTATTTCCCAGATTACCTTGCCTACTGAGTAATTCCCTCTATGAAGAACTTTGTTTCTTCTTTTCCAAAGGAACCATAGTATAAAAATGGGTACAACCTGGAAAACACCTTTAATTCTACTATTATCAGTGCTCCTTCACCATTTCCTGATTGTTTGCTTTAGATTCATGAGAGGGTTGAACCCTGCGGAACTTGAGAAGTAATTCCACACAGATTGAGCAATGTTCCCTTCAAGAATAAATGCTCAATAGATTCCACTTCTTCTTGAGTACAACACCTACAAAATTGAGACACATTAGTATTCCAAGTGTGCATTAATTGTGAAACTAGAACCTTTCCCTTCTAGATTCTCCAAGCTATGAAGGAGAATTTAAAAGGGAGGTTTTTACACCATAATTGCTTCAGATCCTCACTGATGTCCTCCTTGTGTCTCAATAAATCCCAAGCACTCTTCACACTAAACATACCAATGCTTGTAGCTTTCCACTATGGTTTGTCTAGCTGATTAATAAGTTTACACTGCCCCATGTTATTTCTTACATGCTCCATTATATACTCTGGCACAAAATTTTGTAGTCTTTCAAAATTCCATCCTTCCTCTGTTAGTAAAGTATCAATATCCGTTATTTGATGACAAGTATGAACCTCTGATTGATGTTTGAATAAAGGACCTAAGGTAGTCCAATTTTCAAACCAAACACTAGAAGTTCCACCTTTAGGTTCCTACCATAGAACTTGTTCCAATTTATCCCTTTTCTCCAGCATATGTGTCTAAATTTGAGAACCTCCTTTCAACTTCACCAAGGTTGGGATCTGTTTCTTGAAATATTTATCCCAAAAGTAATTTACATATTGTTTTGGGTCCTGAATCTCCACCACAATTTTGCATATAATGCTTGGTAAACTTCATACATAAACCTGAAACCAAGCCCACCTTGAATCTTTGGTAGACATACCTTTTCCCATGCTGACCAATGTTTACTCCTCCCAGTCTCATCATTAATCCAAAAGAATTTAGCAAATATTTTGTGGAGCTCTTTTATAACAATTAAAGGTGGAACAATGATAGATAGAACATAAATAGGGATACTTTGAAAAAGACTAGTGATTAGTACTTCTTTACCCCCATATGATAGCATCCTGCCCTTCCAAGACTTAAATTTGTTCTTCACTTTATCAATAAACTCATCATAATACTCCTTTCTCTTTCTTGTGTGGGTGATGGGACAGCCTAAATATTTCATTAGGAAGATTCCCCTGTTCATACCCAGCACATGTTCAACCATATCTGAAGTGTTTCTTGCAGCATTTCTTTGCATGTAGAATAAACTCTTCTCAGTATTCACCTTTTGCCTTGATTGTGCTTCATAATCTCTTAGTATCTCCATGATCATTTTCAATGACATTTCATTAGTAGAAGAGAAAATGATTGTATCATCAACATATATTAGATGATTAAGATTTGATCTTCGCTTTGGCATTCCATAGCCCACAAAAAGATCATTCATGAATTCAGAATTTGGTACCCTAGACAAAACTTCTATAGAAAGAATAAATAAAGCAGGAGATAAAGGGTCCCCTTACTTTACACCCCTAGTAGAGTGAAAAAAACCCATGAGCTTTTCCATTTATTTGGATAGAGTAGTAATTATTTGCAACCATCCTCCATATCATATCCACAAAAGTATCAAAAAAACCCATCTTCCTTAGCACTTTCATCAGAAAGAACTATGAGACTCTGTCATATGCTTTAGCTATATCTAAATTGATGACAATAGTTGCTGGATTCCATCTCTTACCAATATAGTGACTGATTCTTGAGTAAGTAGAACATTTTCAATTATACTCCTCCCTTTAACAAAGCTTGATTGATTAGTAGAGATAAGTTATGCTAACAAAGCATCAATTCTATCATGAACAAACCTTGAGATAATTTTATTCACAAAATTACTCAAACTAATTGGTCTCAAATCAAAAAAAGTCTGAACAATAGCTTTTTTGGAATGAGAACCAAATTAGTATGAGTAGCTGATTTAGGTAAAGAACTACCTTTGAAGAATTCTTGAACCAGCCTCACAATATCAGGACCAACAATTTCCCAGCAGACTTGGAAGAATTTACCTGATAGACCATCAGGTCCACAAGCACTTTCACCATTGAGATTAAAAACAACTTCTTTCACTTCATATTATTCTGGAACCCTACTCAACAAGACATTCTCCTTACTAGTCACAAGTTTTGGAATGTGATCTAATAAATAGAAGGAACCAGCATCTCTTTTTTATGTAAATTGACTGTGATAAAAGTCAATTGCATCATTGGAAATATCCTCTTCATTATCTAGCCAATCCCTATTCTGAATTTGAATTTTTTTAAACCTAAGTCTCTGCCTTCTCCCCTTCACAACACTATGAAAAAATCTAGTGTTTTTATCACCACTCTCAAACCAATCATAACCAGTTTTTTGTTTCCAGAAAGATTCTTTAGAGCAAGGTATTTGTTGTATTCAGCCTTAGCCATCTGCATCACTATCTTTTTTTCTACAGAAGGGATTTCTTCAAATAGTTTCTCCTTTATCCTTGCAATATCCTCTCTGATTAGCAATTGCTGAAAAATATCTCCATAAGTCTCTCTACTCCACAAAGTTAATACCTTTTAGATCTTTTTAACTTTCTTCTTGAAATCTAGAAAAGGATTGGAAAAATAACTTGTTTCCCGATTCAACCTCACAATTTCTTTAAAAAAACCATGGGTGGTCCAAAAATTAAGGAATTTGAAAGGCCTACAAACATTAGGAGCATCACTGGAACATGAGAGTAAAAAAGGGGCATGATCAGACCCTGTTCTGGGTAAGTGTTCCACTTCTAATTGAGCAAATAGAGTTTGAAAATTAGAATTGAAAAGTACCCTATGTAGCCTCTCAAATATGCAGTCATCACCTGCCCTGCTCTTCCACCAGGTAAAAGGACACCCTTCAAAGGGCATTTGATGAAGGTCACAAAATTCAATGAAGGTCCTGAATTCATCAACATCAGCATCAAGGACATGCAAACCACCAATTTTTTCTTTACCATTAAGCACCACATTAGAGTCACCACCTATAATCCATGGCCGATTCATATCCTAAGAAATAGTAGAAAGATCTTCCCATAGATCTAGTTTAAGGATACTGTCACACTTGGCATAAATAATGAAAGTAAAGAAATAATAACCAGAGACTAAATCCTGAAGTTTCAATGTTAATTGCTTATCTGAATCACCAATGAGAGTAACATTATACCCCTGATTAATAAGGACCCAAATCTATCCACTTCTGTTATATCTAGCTTCTTTCATACTAAATCTTCTCTTGTATATGTTGATGGTATTATAATGCTGAAAAGGCTCCAGTAAAGCCACAAATACAAATTTACGATATCTGTGGAGCATTTGAACTCTCTAAAAAGAATGTTGTGATTTTACTTACCTAATGTTCCAAATCAAAGACTTGATCATTTATTATCTTGTTGTCACCCCACATTCCTCTTTGGTTGTACCCTACTAGGTAGGCTTGAATCACTACTTCCCTATTTCTTACCTTTCCTAGCTGATTTCAAGGCTTTTGAGGCTCTAGTAGATAAGTCTACATCTTTAGTAATTTGAACATCACTCTTTGCATGAGATTCTGCTGCAACTTCTTTACTTGTTGCATCTTTCCTAGCTGATTTCAATGTTTTTTAGGCTCTAGGAGATAAGTCTACATCTTTAGTAATTTGAGCATCATTTTTTGCCTAAGATTCTGTTGCATCTTCTTTACTTGTTGAATCTTCAATTTTGTTTGCCACCTTATGAGTGAGAATATCATGGAGTGCTTTGTTTGGTGACTCTACATCCCCAAGAATCATCAATGAATCATCTGTTTGCATAGCTGTAGGTATCTCCACTATTGCCATAGGATCATTAACACTATCTTGCTGCAAAGAGACTGACACTTGTTGTTCTTGATTGTGATCCTCTATGTTGTGACTTACAGGTGTTGTGAGAGTATCTGAAACTCTGGTGTCACCAACATTTTCAACCACTCTATATGTAGATGAAATATCAATAGACCTTGTCCCTTCCTCTACCTCTGTTTGAGTTGCAGGACTTGCCTTCTCTATATTTGTATTTTGATGAAATGCATTTGATACCCACTCTCTCGTGGATACTGTTTCCCCATCAATGTTGTGTTTTGTTTCTGTATTGGCTACATTTTTATTCTTTGTTGAACCCTTAGGGCTTTTAGCATTTGTAGAACTACTCTCTGGATTACCTCCAGTGCTTGGAATAGCTACTGTCTTATTGCCTGATGATTGTTATCAATATCAGCAACAAATACATATAAATCACTAACGGTTATCATAAGTAATCATGAACTCCACAATCTCAATAATCACATTACAAACATGGATCTATGTCCACATCAATCTCATATTTGTATATCTTGTCCTTTCATTATTATCACGATATATATATATATCACAAACTAACTCACACCTCAAAACACCAATCTGTACACGCATGCTAAAAGGGTATTATATCTGGCCAACTAGTCATGACCTGTAGGGGACACACTAAGGTCCATGTATCATACTACCGTGGTACCCGATCCCCCATAATAATATCATATCGGCATGGTACTTGATCCATCAATTAAAACTGTATTGGCGTAGTACCCGATCCATAATTAAACCACTCACCTGTAAGCTCACATCTGACATGAGCCACTCATCAATCAGAAGGTAAGTATACATATATAGATGTCCTTACTTTATTCAATATATCAAATTATATTCCTCCATTGCTATCTCTCGGGATAATATAGCAAGTGTACCCAATTTTACAAGTACACTTCACAGTCGTATCTCAAATTCAACAAGTTCAACAACCAACAACTTATTCATTCAAGCAGTATCAAATTAATAAATCAATCAACCACATGAATGTCTGAAGACCTATCAACATGCCATTCAATATAGAAATATGTAAGAAACTAAATTAAGTCTAACTCCATATAAACCATAACCTACCTCAACCAAAGAATCTGATCATGCAAGCTAAACCATCGTAACCTTCCCTTTTCTTAACGCTTTGAAAGGCTCAAGGTCTAAAACAACAATTTGAGAGTAATTAATCATTTACTCCTTATATTACACCCTTATAATCAGTTTTTAGGTTAAAAGTCCCACCTTTATGGAACTTAAGGTTCCCAACTACCTCAATTCATGTTCATGAACAATAATCTCATGCTAGGAAGTGTATTTTACATCTACCCATAGGCTTTTCCATACTTTTCATAAACTTAGAGTTCTAACTAATTCCATCATTAACAATCTTCCTAATAATTCTACGATATGAATGGATTACTAAGTGAAAGGAGTAATGGAATTACTTACTTTAATGGAGCAGATCACCCTAGTCTTGGGTAAATTGCCTCTCTAGAACTCTGGAATGAAGTTCGGGAGTTTGTGAAATAAACCCCGGAATGTGACACTTAAACAGACATTCTGCCCAATGATTTCCACTAAGGCGACCCGTCTCTCGCTGCAGTGGACTAACTGTGGAAAATTGGGATCGCCACGGCAGCCCTAATGAAATTCTGTTATCCCTTTATGGCAGAGCTCTGACCACAACAACGGTCTCACTGCAGTGGGAATTCCCATTTTTGTAGTGGCTCCTAACCAGCAACTCAGAGAGGATCTCTTCCTACCCCTAGTTCATAACACAAATGATGAACTTATGACATCACAAAACTACCCCAATATGGCAATCATTAAAACCACATGCTATGATCACTGGGTTACCCCCAAATAAACTACAGCACCACCACATATAATAACACGAGTCACAATCAACATGAATACCTACAATGCTATTTTTTAGCCTTAAACTGCCCTACCTTGAGATTTTCTAACTCAACTCATTAAAGGGACTTCTAATAAGGTACTTAGGCCCTAACCACCCTATAACAATAGGAAGGGTCATTTAAAAAACAATGACCTACCACTATAGGATTAACCTCAAATCTCCACTAAATCTAGACTAGTTTTAGGTTATAATCAAAGAGAATAACTCTATGGTACCTTTCCCCTCTATAATTCTCCCTAATTATAGCTACTTCAATCAAGATTCAACCCAATCAAAGAAGACCTTACAAATAAATGCAACACCTATTACAAAACTTTAGTAACGTAAATTGGTTACAATTCAAGACAAAAGACTCAATCTAAATAATTGTCACAACCCAATTTCTCAGGACATGATGGCACCTCCTCTAGCCCGCCAGTAGGTAAGCCAACCCGTAGTCCGGAATAGCTAGTAATGAACTACCAAGATAAAAGAAGAATTGCAGAATAAATATAATAAAAGGGCTAATATAATCCCAAAACCTGGTGGAGCCAATATAAGAGCTTCTAATACATCGGGAGTACAAGTGAAATACAGGATAAATATTTATACAAAGGTGTCTCTAAATACAACATAGAGATCAATCTGACAATAAAAGAGAGAGAGAGTAGGAGCAACTCCAAGCGTCAGGAGCTCATTATAAATCTCTGATCCATGGCTGCATTGCACGATGCACACATCAACCACGATAACTCGTACTATGATCTACAGGATACAGAAGTGTAGTATGAGTACCAAACACATGGTACTCTGTAGGCATCAGCCGACTGAGCTCTAGAAATAATGCAAGTATAAATAATGTGCAAGGCAGGAAAGTAAACTACAGGCAACTATCTAGGCAACTAAAGATAACAATGCTAACAACGTAATAAGGATAAACTATCCTATTCTAGCAGTATTCCAGTACTAAAATGCAATACCGTATATCACCAGACAATATACAAATGAAAAGTGAAAGAAGGATATATAGTAATAATACTAGGCCAAATACAATATGAATAGCTAAGGGAAAAAGGGCATATATATATATGTGTATATATATATATATATATATATATATATATGTATATAGTCCTAAATCACAGGTAACATCCTGGGGGAGTCCACCTAACATCTCAGGGATCATAAACAAGTAGGGAAACTAATACTAGCATAATCAGGGCCTCCAACCAAAGGGTGACTAAACATGGGACAACCTAACAATAACATATTCTATCATGATAAAGAAAGGGAATAAGAAACGTACCTCCAATCTCGAGTACCAGTCCATAACTATCATGCCACAAACAAACCATAATAACCAATAGTAAAGTAACCGGCTAGTCTGGATAAACAATACCTAATCGGGCTCCCATAAGCCCAGAAGGTTCACGGAAGCACTCAACAAACAAAAATCATAACTTGTACCTATACGAACCCCCATAAGACTAATAGATACAGGGGCCAAACAACTATACTAGTGATAAGCAATGTGTATGAATGAATGCAACATAAATCAGTAGTACCATGTCCGATCCAAGTGCCATAATGTAACAAGTGTATACATATCCTCCAATTCAGTAGCGTGCAAAGGTAGGACCTACATCGACTATCCTTCTCTGACACAGCAGTTCACGGATGAAGCAGATTGTAGGGGATTCGGGATATCCGTATAAACTGCCTGGTCCTGAACCAGGACTTCTAATAATCATCATAATCCATCTACTCCTTCTAGTACCACAGATATATATATATATATATGCATGTGTGATGAGTGTACGGACTTGAACCGTGACTAAAAGAGTGTACATTGTATAGTAAATGCACGGACTCGAACCGTGACTAAAAGAGTGTAAGTCTGTAAATTCGTTTCCCGAGATCGATGTCGGGACTAAATCGGCATAATAGCGTAGAAAAGGTCAGAATCTCCCTTGTCCGAAGTAAATAGTAGTGGTAAAATAGTGGATTAGTAATGGACCAGAATCTACCTCGATCTAATTTCCAAAATATCATTTTTAGTTCTAAAAGCTCATAATCCAATAAATAAGGTGGTACGATTCTCATTATAAAAGAATCCATTTTAAAAGTGAAAAGTGAGAATAATTCCCTTTGTAGAAAACAGTAGTAAAATCAAGGTTTCGATTGGAATAGTATCACTAATTGAGCAAGAATGCTCCTAAAAGATGCATGCCATCACCAGTATCCAAATAATACCACTGTAAGCATCTATAAACTAGAATCATGTCCTCTCAAGGATAGAATACTCACCTGGAATCCAACTGGTATCATAACTATGGCCTCGGGCCCAATAATATATAGCCAATATAATAATGCCTCATAAGTCGTAAAACTATGATAAATGAGGGTGTAAAGTCACTAAAGGATCTAATTAGGGAAATACCGCCCAAATCACTAAGTCGAATGGTAAATCTTATACTAAATTATCCTTAATCATCAAATATGGTTATTATGCTTATAATCAAGGGTAATAGGATTATATGGCCATAACAAGTATCCTATACTAAGGTTCGGATCACATTTCTACCCCAGTTTTCCTAGATAGGCTAAATCAAGATATACTTGTCACATTCCCATCATATAATCCCTACCTAGCATGCAATCTATACTATACACAATCTCATAGATAAAAGTAGATCGAAGCCTACCTCGATGCCGAATCGCAATTCTTGAATCGTCTATAATTCGCTCGTCCTTGCTCTATGATCCCAAAATTCCACCACTCTATCAAAATAATTATCTACACGTCAATACAAGTAAAATGAGACCCATATTGCTATATAAAAGGACGGGTTGAAATTCAGGTCAAGAATAGGTCTACGGAGCCAGCAAATGAAATCCAAAATTGAATCCATCACAAGGTCTCTCGAAGGACAAGGAATATGTGCTCAAAAGTTGAGCACAAACGGGGCACAAATCGGGGCTCAAATCAGCCCCCAAAGCCCGAGGAATCTAAACCAAAAATCAAGAATTAAATGGATTTGGGGATGAAAACTTACAAAGGAAGTAACGAAGAATGATCACCTCAACACCCTATACTCATCCCCAATTCCAATTTATGATTCCCAACAAGTTTCTTGAGCTCCTAGGGCTAAAATGGCAGAAATGGGCGAGAAAATAGTGAAGAAATCGGGAGAGGCAATATATATACTGCCAGGCAAACCCGGTGCCTATCAAGATTACCATTCACGAACGTAGGGTATGGGTCAAAAAGGTGAAGGCTTGGCTAGGTGGAGCATCGTGAACTAGATCGAAGGTGTCGCGAACGCGAAGAAGGAGAGGAATCGGGTCGGCTTGACCCTTCATCGCGAACTCGAGAGGGAAGGCTCGCGATCGTGATGGTCAAGAGTTTGACCCTTCACAAACACAGCTTGGGTCTCACAAACGCGAAGAGCAAAATGGTTGCACCAAATTGCTGGAAAACTAACAATTTTCCTAAGTCCAAATGGACTTCGATTGAGGGCTCGAGATTCGTCCGAAATACCATGTGCATAAACGAAATATGCTACTATACCAAATTTGACATTCCAGACTGAATGAAACCATCAAAACTTTCATCTGAGATTGTTTCGATTAAATGTGGGTCCCACACCTAGTTCGCTTAAACTAAATTCTACCCAATATCCCAAAATGAGTTCGGAAGCCTCGGGACCTGAACCAAGGGTCCCCCTAGCCTAAAATCAATATTTCGAAGCTGATGGTACTGTCAAAATTCTTATCTGAGCTCATTTACTAGGATTTTTGGTCTGAGATCAATTTCTTAACAACTAAAGCTCCAAAACAGGAAAATGAGCCTAAAATCCAAACGAACTGTCCGATAATTGAACCGACAGTTCCAATAAGTCATAAATGACTTGTAACTGCTGTGGGAAGGCTCAAAATGTCGGAAACATACAGAAATCGAGAAAATGACGTGGAGGAT
Organism: Capsicum rhomboideum; assembly: GCA_031232105.1. Classification (NCBI taxonomy): domain Eukaryota; kingdom Viridiplantae; phylum Streptophyta; class Magnoliopsida; order Solanales; family Solanaceae; genus Capsicum; species Capsicum rhomboideum. Next base: position 120,439,616 of record CP124714.1, read on the forward strand.
CATTACAATAATTGTAAGTAATAATCTTCTTAATTAGGAACAGGTTCTTCTTTGTCTCCAGTTGACTTTCTCTCATAATGACACTTTGAGTATTTTTTCTACTTGTCCAATAATGCCTCTTCTTATTTTTCATCTCCAATAGAATTAATATAGTGCTTTATATAGGAGTAGAAATGGTCGTATTTTGTTCTTCAAATCCAAACAAGAAATGGTTCAAGAACTCAATCCAAGCTAATTTTGATTTATTTATTTGTATCGGCTTCTACATGTTTTCTCCTATTACTGAAGCTCTTTCCATGTTTACAATTATAGCAGTATTTTCATGTTGAATTTTGTATTCATTGACTAATCAAATTAGTTGTAATCCCAATTTCTTAAGGAATTTGTCTTGCATATGGAATCTACTTTGCACTAGCTGATCTATAGTCACCTCATGTCTACTAAAAGGACATGCTTGCTTCATTTTATGCATAGTAATTCTAATCCATTTCTTTCAGTAGACATGTTAAAGACCTTGTTCTTCTGTGTTTGTTTGTCTTATCATAAACACTATCATTCCTTATCTGAGACATGTTTAAAAACTAGTTCTTATATAATATTTTTTTAATCATCAAAACTTCACATTTAACATATCAACAGTTTTGAATATAGAAATCCAAGGATGTTTTGATGTTGGGTTATTCTTACCTTTGGGAGCTGAGTTGAAGCCTGGGTGAATGGAGGAGCTTCCAAGAATTTAACAAATTTTTAATCCAAAAAGTTAGCAGGCCAAAGCATCCCTTGTTATAAGTATTAAGAGTGTGGTCTCATACTTTATTATGTGGGCCACATTTTTTGCATTCTGCCTCCAACACTTTGATCCAGTAAAGATTCAACCAAAAGTTATGATGCACACAAAATTATGCAGTCGTACTTTTTGACACTTTGCCTCCACACTTTTCCTTATACCCTGCACACTTTGCTCCCGTGCAAGGCCTAGAGTGCTAGCCAAAAGTGTGCACTTTGCTCTGGTGCAATACCTAGACTATTGGCCAAAAGTGCAGACCCACACAATATTTTGTCGTCAGCATCTTTGTATTATGCTCTCTAAACATTTTCCCATGTTAGCTACACTTTAGTAAAACATACATAACTTTTTGTAGGAATGTTTAAATAACGAATGGTCTGCAGCGTTAAAAATAATACTCAAAAGGTTGTAATGTTATATAACTTACATTGAAAATTATTTATATCTTAGATGTTGTGCTTGTTTGAACTTACCCTTGTGTTAGTCCATTCGAAACTTTAGTTTGTTATGTAGTACCTAACTTATATTGGCCATAAGGCCTTCCATAGACACTAAATCACTTCCATAACAGTTCGTTCTCTCGACCATCTTCAAATCATTCATACGTCCTTATGTGGGTCTCATGATGGGTTTATCTTTATTATTCCTTTTTAAGCGCAAATCGACTACAAAAATTTACGGGACTTTACATTCTCCTCCACTTAGGAAAATTCATCCCTGAATGTCAATACATAGTAGTTCTTAAGTCCAAAATCTACCCTTTAGGCATCTCTGACCACTTTCTTACTCTCAAAAAATTCAGTAGAATTTCCTAGTAAATAGAATTATCCTACATTTTATAACTTGTTAGTGAACCAAGAAAACACACCAATATCGCTGCCCATGGAACCATACATAATAACTACATCGTACTGACCCTAATGACCTAATTTACAATAGGTTTAATACATCGACAATCCTTAAACTTATCATTTCATTTCAGTAAACACTCAAAGTATGACTTATTCCAATTGACCACCTGAACACATAATAAATTGTTCCTATTAAACACAAACATCTATTATGTAGATAAGTTACATAAAATATTTTCATCATTTAATTGATGCATCAACATCAATTGAAACATGCATGAGGTTTTATAACTTATTAAGGTTAATGCGTATAATTAAAGGAGATGACATATTTTAAGTGGTTAACTTATCTATAATGAGCATTTAAAAACACACGCAAAAGCTTTTTCAAAATTTTGAGTCGGAAGTGTCCAATAGGAGCACTTTATTGTCAGGTGCTCAATTGAAACATATTGTAGTTTGAATGTCGTAATGAAATATACTAGTAAATTTAAAGGGTTGCCGATGTATTCTGCCTTTATCATAGAAAACTTAATGATGTTCCATCATCAACGCAGTCATCATAAACACGTCATCGTCTCCCCTTACCTTATCAACCTATTGTGATTGAATGAAAATTGTATGTGTAGACGATGGAGTTAATGGTAAAAAGATACACCTAACTTAGAACCTGTTTAGATTGATTTATTTTAAGTATTTTTAATCCAAAAATAGCTTCTAAGCACTTTTGTAGTGTCTGGGTAAAAAAAAAGTGCTTATGAGCACTCAGTTTTAAGCCAAAACAATAAAAATAAGGAAAAATTACATAAAAGTGCATCTAAAAAAGTTACATTGCATAATATAACCCACTTTTAAAATTCTTCCCAACGATGACCCAATTTGTATAGGCCTAAAATGTTACTTTTCATTCTGTGACCCATTACAGTTGTAGCACAATTTTTTTAAAGCCATTGTTGAAGCTCGAAGCTTCAAAATTTGAAAATCGAACTTCCGTAAATAAGCTCTATTTTAATGGGTATAATTGCAAAAGATCGGTTATGTATTGAGGAGCCTAAATCTGAAGTTTTTGATGATTTGGTGTAGTTTGAGGTGTTTTTGGAAAAATTTGAAAATTGAACTTAGGTAAATAAGCTCTATTTTGAGTGGGTGTGATTGCAAAAGACCGGTTATGTATTGAGGAGGCCAAATCTGAAGTTTTGGATTATTTGGTGTAGTTTTGTAGTGTTTTTGGATGAATTCGGTGCTTAGATTCATGGAAAAAAAATGAATTCCCTTTTTTTTGTATACATTTGTTTATATAGTCTTTTTTATTTCGATAATTTTCTTGTTCATCTCCATTTTATACACACCTATACAATGTAGATATATTGTTTAAACACTATATATATATATATATATATATATGTATATATTTGTATAATTATGTATATTATTGAATAATTGTATATATAACATTATGTAATATAATAAACAGACTGTATTATATATACAACAATATACAATACAATATACATATATATATATACACACACACACACACACACACACACACACACATATATATATATATATATATATATATATATATATATTAGCGAAAAGGAAATTAGAGCTATGGAATCGGCCTCAACAAGTTCAAACCCTTTCCAAAGAACTAGCCAAATGCATATGGTAGAAACTAATACAGGTAACGTACCAAGACATAGAGTATACAGAACTAATCCAGAAATAGAACTAGAAAGTTGTAACACCCCGTACCTTTCCGACCCTAATTGATTGGTTTAACATTTATGGAATTATTTAAACATGATATTTATGGGGTATTACACATTAAATTAGTGGGCTCAATTAACAATTTGTTAATGGGCTAAATGAGGCCCAAAATTAGCATGAAGACATGGCCAAAAAAAGTGAATAATGACCCATTCTTGCAAGACCAAGTTGTTATATCATGATCGGACCAAGTGTTTGGTTAAATCAAGGACCATTAGGGGACTATATAAGGGGAACAAATCAGATTTTATTGAACAAAAACACTCATGCCAATTCTAGAAATTTCTATAACATTTTTCTCTCAACTCAAACCCTAAGCCCTCATCCCCTTGTCACGACCCAAACTAATGGACCGTGCAGGCACCTAGGCTATTCTAAGTAGCTAGGAGAACCCTTATTACCCAACCAAAGATATGCGGAAGACTTCTGTTTTTAAGAGAATACTGAATTAAATATAACAAAGTAAATTAAATACCAATAAATAAACTTTTCAAAAACTTCTTACAACTGTCCTTCACTACCCCAAAACCTGGTCAAACATGTACAAGAGCTACCTATTACAGAATAGACTGACAATAAAATAAATAACACAAAGACTCTAACATCTGCCAGGAAGGAAGTGCAGAAGTTAGTGTTGAATATCGTCATTGATCTAGTAACTGCAAACTAACCTGCATCCCGTCTACACACCAAGAAGGGATGTAGAAGAGTAGGGTTAGTACAAACACAAGTACTGGTAGGCATCATCGGCCGACCAATGTTAGTCCACATAATCATAAAATAGAATCAAAGAAAAGAAATCATGACATATTAAATAGAGTATAATTCAACTAAGGCTGTAATATCATTATAACACTTTGCCAATATAATTTACAATTCTCCAACTCTATTAACGAGATTATATTCACTGCTAGCATATGCTAACCTCATTAATTCATACCATCCACCACAATCCAACACTAAACCATCACTATCACCCATTTATTCGCATTGCCGTTTCCATTACCCACATCTATAGGATCAACCCAGTAATCATAGACAACTCACACTAAACTCTCGGGCTAACAACCAAACACTCTATTATAATATTAAAGAATAATAACTAGCCGATCGGATAAGACATAATTACACCAAGTATAAATAAAGTAAGTCGACCAACATATAGTAAGTAAGCACAGTGTTTCACTTTGCCAAGTACATGTCACACAATCAATCTCAAGGATACAATCAAATATGGAATACAAATCAACTCACATCTCAGTAAAACACACAAGAGAACTCAAGTTTCATTAGCAAACCTTATAGATACTCTTGGAGAAGGATTAATTCAATTATTGAAACTTTGGGATCATTTCTTTGAGATTATTCATTGGATTCATCACTTTAGATCACTTCATTATCAATTTCTTTATTATTAATATTACCATGCCAGCTCGTGGCGCCCGATCCAATCACGTCTTACAGCAATACCCAAATTTAACGTCGGCCACATTGCTACTAACAATCTTTCCACTTTTCTGTTCTTAATAAATATTCATCATTCACTTTTCAACCTGTATGAAGGTATATCATAAGCCTTCTTTACTCAAGACATTTTTTTCAATCACATTATCATTATGAATCAAGATTTTTCATTTATCAACAATAGTCTGTACACACATGCTAAGGGACTTATTTTTGCCCAACTAGTCATGACCTGCAGGGGACAATCTAAGTCCATGTACCATACCGGTGTGGTACCCGATCCTCCATAAAGAAGTAATATCAACATCCATATCCGTACCGGCGTGGTACCCGATCCTCCATAACCATATTATGTATAGTTTATCAACTTCATACTATCTCTTAGGATACAACACGGCGTACTAAATTTACAAGTACACTTATAATCATAAGACAATTCGATCAAGTTCGATTTTTCATAATTATTCATGCAAGTATCAACAATCCAAATATCATCAATTCAAGTATGTCCGAAGACCAATCAACAAGCATCCAATTTAGAATCATACACATAATTAAATTGAGTCTAAACTCCAATTAATCCAAAACCTACTCAAATACCACAACTTGGGTTCTAACATCACCACCCATAACTAGCACATTCAACCTTATCATTATTCTCTACCTCTCTCCACATAATACAATGCACACAATGATTCAAGTCATCTATCCCTTAGGCCTCACCATTATCATGGCACAATATGCAACTTATACCTTTATAACTAAATTAGGTTCATCACTAGAACAACTAAGAAACATCATGTCCACATACTTCATTCACAACAATCCCCTTTCGGGCACATAACACATAATATCATAAACATCACATAATCAATCAATAACATAGTTTTCGGGATTAAAGTAAAGTTCTTATGTCTTTATCCACCTCAACTCCATGTCTGCAGGACTGGACATGCTTTCTCCCATCAATTATAAATTATGAAAATATGAAATAACACAGTCTTCTACTCATTAACCTAGCCTACCTGGACGCCAAGCTTTTTGAAGCAACAAGTCATATTAAGGATGCTCCTTCCCTTTCTTCATGCTTCGGAATGATCAATCATCTAAATATCAAACAATCATAAGAGTAATTAATCAATTACTCTTCACATAAATATCTTTGGAAATTCAAACCCACTAATTCTACCCTAATTCAAGGTCTATATCATTCTCCAAGGTCAATTAACCATTAACTAGTTCTTTCAAGCTTAACCCATCTCCATTAATGGAGTTTTTTAAGCTAAAGGTCTCATCTTTATGGAATTCAAGATTTTCAACCAACAAAATACATAATATAGTTTACCAAGTTCATGCTAGGAATCATTAATTTAAAATCTAGAATTAGTTCTAGGTGATATTAAGAAAACCCATAAGTTTTTCCCAAAAATCCACCATTAAGGGTTTTCCTAAGGATTCTAAGATGTTAATGGATTAAAATACGAAGAAGATGATGGAAAAACTTACCTCAATGAAGAAATTTCACTCTAAACCTTGGGAACTCACCTCTCTAGGGTTGGGGAATGAAGTTTTGGGATTTTGGACCTGAAAATCGGCTAAATATGATTTAAATACCACCAGAATTTTCGCTACAGGGAAATTCCCGTTTCAGCCCGGACAGTGTTTGGTAAAATGGTCATAACATTTTACTCTAAACTCGGATTGACGAACGGTTTATTGCGTTGGAAAGAAGACTCAGATATATTTGATTTGGTGGGTATTGGGCCCCCTAACTCCTTATATTCTATGAGATATGATCGTTTTAATTTGGACCTAATAGAAACCCATATCGAAACTCAATTAGTTAAAAATGTTTTCAACTTAACTTTGTGCTAAGGATATTGTACGGCCTTACTTCATATATAAAGAACTTCCAAATTAAAGGATTGATATTAGTATTCATGAATAATTAAATTCATCAGGCTTGAATCTATCTAGACACATCGAAAGGCTAAAATCTTCGCCGAAAAGCTTGAGGTGACACAATGAATAAAATAATGGCTATTTTGGACTCAAGTTAATATTGAGGAATGGATTTTTTATTAACGACAAAATGGGTCATTACAATTAGATACCAATTTACCATTCGTTCGGCCCCGAATGGGCATTCGGTGGAGAGAAGCGCGATGTTGAAATTAAAGAGACATTACTAATATAGTTTCTTATTGCACCATATCTCACTCACTTGATATCATCAATAATTAACCTACATTCTATACTCAATCGTTCTATCAAGGCTTTTCAAAACACGAAGAGGCTGAGCCAAACATTTACGCACGAATCACTTATCCTCCTGACAACGGTCCAAGTCTCAAACTTGAGTGTTATGAGTCAAAGCAAGATAAAGAGGGTTAAAAGATTCACCTTGAAGAAGGCAATCACCCAAAATCACCTCTTTTTCACCCTAGGTTCTTTATCTCTTCTTACAATGGAAGAATGGGGAATGAATTCCGAAGAACGAAATAAAAACTGAAAAATTGCATTCTTTACCGCTGTTGCAGCGTGATTGTCGTTGCAGTGATAACTGCCACAGCGGACCCACGGTGCTAATTCCCTTGACCAAACCAGTGAGCTCCTCCTAGCTCACAGATGCTTCTATTTTACAACACAAAATCAATATTTGGACATAAAATTGCAAGCCTATCACGATAATTATCATTATCGGAGTTCTAGAGCCCCAAATTTAATTCCGAAAAGTGCTACGGGATGCTACATGAGTCTACTACTCAAATTTCAATACCAGACAAGTCACATCTAATCCACCCAACACACAGTCTCACCCTAAGACACCTGAGTAAGTTTCTAGCCAAGACTACCCCTTGGAAAATCTACATCTTGATCATATTTAAGTCACCACTCCATTTACAAGTCACATAACTTAGATACTCGCATGCGCCTAATCAAGACTACTAGATTCATTCTATAAAGCTAGCTTCAACATCTCACAACCACTATTCTTTTCACCTCAAGATCACCCACGATTCAAGCTAACGATTTACTACTATACATGGGTGACAACACAACCTCTCACTCATTACACAGACTTACAACTATTAGCCATAGAGATCCTACAGAATTAGAGACTACAACACTTTCTCCTCTATAACATCGCTAATACTCATCTAATCATCATACTTTAATCACTCAATAAGCAATATCCACCAAGTATTACCCAAGGAAAGATCAATCATGCTATTTAATAATTCACTTATATTCTCCCATTTAGGACCATTCTTAATTATTCTATGGGTGATACTATGCCATTTAATTCTGCATTAACACCATCATGGGAATTACTACCCTCTAAAATTGTTATCTATCAGTCAATTCTATAGGACGTTAATCATGCAATTCAATCACAAGACCAAGTCAACAATCAACTTATCTTCTCAAGGCCTCCTTAATACACCAATCCACAACTAAAACTTATGCCCATGCAATCACTAACTTCAATACTTATCACACGACAAAACCTTCATTGTCAAGCCCAATTACCCATCCATCAACAACACCAAGCTAAGGTATACAATGTCATTCTTATTTCTACCTTACAACATTTTTATTACAAGATTCACTAACTCTTAACCACTTCAAGATTGATCCCTATATAGTAAGCATTAGAGCAAAGTCAAACAACATCACCGATTACAGGTCATTAACAGTCTCATTACCAATATCACATTTCAGATAAGTTATCAATCAAATTCCTTAGGTATCAACAACCTCCACTAGTTTTTGCCACTTTTAGTTAAAACTCATTATTTTGTCAAACCTTAAAAGTCAGTTCATACAAGGAACTCAAAGATAATATGACTTAGCCAGTCCTCATAAGGAACTAATTAAAATTTCAAATAACAGGATTGCAAAGAATCCAAATAAAGTCTCAATAACCGGACAACACAAGGATCCACATATAATATCAAATAACTGGACCACACAAGAATCCATTCATAATATAAAATAACTGAACCATACAATTGAATTCATTCACAATATCAATTGCAAGAGCCCGTCATTAAGGGAAACACATATCACCTCAATATTTTGTTCATTTCTTTTTCATTATCTTCCCTTGACATCATGTCCTCATATCATCCTCTCAATTCTCATATCATTAATTTCATCAGCATAACAATAGTATCAAGAACAAGGAAGCACCAAAGAATTTATTAATTTCACAACAACAAGATCACATAGTTCCATTACAATTTTCAACAAAAGCAACTTAGTCAATTTATTTCACCACAATTCAAACAAAAATACTTCACAATAATCATACAGTTTAACAATTCAAGTTCAGCCAAATATCAAACAACAGGCAACCAAATAAGCTCACTACTTTCATACGTCTTCATATTATGATATTAACCCTTAGCTATTATTAACAGAAAATAATTGGAATTTTCTAGATTCCAAATCGAATTCACTAAGATACTAATTGGAATCAACTGGATTTTAATTGATCTTTGTTAAGATACCAATTGGAATCATCTAGATACCAATTGGATCCAAGCCAGTAGTCAAAGATTAGTACGCCACGCTGGAGAGGAAAAAAAAAAGGAAACGACTTCTACATGCCTTATAGCCTTCCAAAGATTGGGTATGGGGCCCTACACACCAATCTGCGGAACTCTACTTAACATTGCTCTTGTACTAGTGGGACCAGTGAAACTATTGCTCTGATACCAACTGTCACGACCCAAACTAATGGACCGTGCAGGCACCTAGGCTATTCTAAGTAGCTAGGAGAACCCTTATTACCCAACCAAAGATATGCGAAAGACTTCTGTTTTTAAGAGAATACTGAATTAAATATAACAAAGTAAATTAAATACCAATAAATAAACTTTTCAAAAACTTCTTACAACTGTCCTTCACTACCCCAAAACCTGGTCAAACATGTACAAGAGCTACCTATTACAGAATAGACTGACAATAAAATAAATAACACAAAGACTCTAACATCTGCCAGGAAGGAAGTGCAGAAGTTAGTGCTGAATATCGCCATTGATCTAGTAACTGCAAACTAACCTGCATCCCGTCTATACCCCAAGAAGGGATATAGAAGAGTAGGGTCAGTACAAACACACGTACTGGTAGGCATCATCGACCGACCAATGTTAGTCCACATAATCATAAAATAGAATCAAAGAAAAGAAATCATGACATATTAAATAGAGTATAATTCAACTAAGGCTGTAATATCATTATAACACTTTGACAATATAATTTACAATTCTCCAACTCTATTAACGAGATTATATTCACCGCTAGCATATGCTAACCTCATTAATTCATACCATCCACCACAATCCAACACTAAACCATCACTATCACCCATTTATTCGCATTGCCGTTTCCATTACCCACATCTATAGGATCAACCAAGTAATCATAAACAACTCACACTAAACTCTCGGGATAACAACTAAACACTCTATTATAATATTAAAGAATAATAACTAGCCGATCGGATAAGCCACAATTACACCAAGTATAAATAAAGTAAGTTGACTAACATATAGTAAGTAAGCACAGTGTTTCACTTTGCCAAGTACATGTCAAACAATCAATCTCAAGGATACAATCAAATAGGGAATACAAATCAACTCACATCTCAGTAAAACACACAAGAGAACTCAAGTTTCATTAGCAAACCTTATAGAGAGTCTTGGAGAAGGATTAGTTCAATTATTGAAACTTTGGGATCATTTCTTTGAGATTATTCATTGGATTCATCACTTTAGATCACTTCATTATCAGTTTCTTTATTATTAATATTACCATGCCGGCTCGTGGCACCCGATCCAATCACGTCTTACAGCAATACCCAAATTTAACGTCGGCCACATTGCTACTAATAATCTTTCCACTTTTCTGTTCTTAATAAATATTCATCATTCACTTTTCAACCTGTATGAAGGTATATCATAAGCCTTCTTTACTCAAGACATTTTTTTCAATCACATTATCATTATGAATCAAGATTTTTCATTTATCAACAATAGTCTATACACACATGCTAAGGGACTTATTTCTGCCCAACTAGTCATGACCTGCAGGGGACAATCTAAGTCCATGTACCGTACCGGCGTGGTATCCAATCCTCTATAAAGAAGTAATATCAACATCCATATTCGTACCGGCGTGGTACTCAATCCTTCATAACCATATTATGTATAGTTTATCAACTTCATACTATCTCTCAGGATACAACACGGCGTATTAAATTTACAAGTACACTTATAATCATAAGACAATTCGATCAAGTTCGATTTTTCATAATTATTCATGCAAGTATCAACAATCCAAATATCATTAATTCAAGTATGTCTGAAGACCAATCAACAAGCATCCAATTTAGAATCATACACATAATTAAATTGAGTCTAAACTCCAATTAAACCAAAACCTACTCAAATACCACAACTTGGGTTCTAACATCACCACCCATAACTAGCACATTCAACCTTATCATTATTCTCTACCTCTCTCCACATAATACAATGCACACAATGATTCAAGTCATCTATCCCTTAGGCCTCACCATTATCATGGCACAATATGCAACTTATACCTTTATAACTAAATTAGGTTCATCACTAGAACAACTAAGAAACATCATGTCCACATACTTCATTCACAACAATCCCCTTTCGGGCACATAACACATAATATCATAAACATCACATAATCAATCAATAACATAGTTTTCGGGATTAAAGTAAAGTTCTTATGTCTTTATCCACCTCAACTCCATGTCTGCAGGACTGGACATGCTTTCTCCCATCAATTATAAATTATAAATATATGAAATAACACAGTCTTCTACTCATTAACCTAGCCTACCTGGACGCCAAGCTTTTTGAAGCAACAAGTCATATTAAGGATGCTCCTTCCCTTTCTTCATGCTTCGGAATGATCAATCATCTAAATATCAAACAATCATAAGAGTAATTAATCAATTACTCTTCACATAAATATCTTTGGAAATTCAAACCCACTAATTCTACCCTAATTCAAGGTCTATATCATTCTCCAAGGTCAATTAACCATTAACTAGTTCTTTCAAGCTTAACCCATCTCCATTAATGGAGTTTTTTAAGCTAAAGGTCTCATCTTTATGGAATTCAAGATTTTCAACCAACAAAATACATAATATAGTTTACCAAGTTCATGCTAGGAATCATTAATTTAAAATCTAGAATTAGTTCTAGGTGATATTAAGAAAACCCATAAGTTTTTCCCAAAAATCCACCATTAAGGGTTTTCCTAAGGATTCTAAGATGTTAATGGATTAAAATACGAAGAAGATGATGGAAAAACTTACCTCAATGAAGAAATTTCACTCTAAACCTTGGGAACTCACCTCTCTAGGGTTGGGGAATGAAGTTTTGGGATTTTGGACCTGAAAATCGGCTAAATATGATTTAAATACCACCGGAATTTTCACCACAGGGAAATTCCCGTTTCAGTCCGGACAGTGTTTGGTAAAATAGTCATAACCTTTTACTCTAAACTCGGATTTACGAACGGTTTATTGCGTTGGAAAGAAGACTCAGATATATTTGATTTGGTGGGTATTGGGCCCCCTAACTCCTTATATTCTATGAGATATGATCGTTTGAATTTGGCCCTAATAGAAACCCATATCGAAACTCTATTAGTTAAAAATGATTTCAACTTAACTTTGTGCTAAGGATATTGTACGGCCTTAATTCATATCTAAAGAACTTCCAAATTAAAGGATTGATATTAGTATTCATGAATAATTAAATTCATCAGGCTTGAGTCTATCTAGACACATCGAAAGGCTAAAATCTTTGCCGAAAAGCTTGAGGTGACACAATGAATAAAATAATGGCTATTTTGGACTCAAGTTAATATTGAGGAATGGATAATTTAGTAACGACAAAATGGGTCGTTACACCCCTTGGTCAAGACCATCATCTTGCAAGCTTGGTAAGTGTTTATTCTCATGGTTTAATATATGATATGCATGGAATATGGTGTAGATGATGTTGGTTATGTTGATAAAGTATTGAGAAATTCACTATGTGTAAAATAGTCTATTTTTGCTAAATCGATAAAGGGTTTTGGTTTGTAACTTGAAAGGAGACTTGTGATCTTGAAAGAAGTGAACTTGATGGATTAAATAACAATATGTAACATGTGGTTATGTCCTTAACTTGCTTTGTCCTTGTGTGTGACGTTTGGAATTGTTGTTGTGAAATTTTACATGGAACCGGTGGCGTATTGAAAGGGAAATGTAGTTTTGGTGATGTTTATGTGCGTTGTGAATCCATGGCTGTTATTTGGCATTTAAGATGATCTAAAATATGTTATGAGAAACTTAATTATGATCATGGATCATTCATGGCAAAAAAGGACCCTAAAATGACCCCCGGAGGCTGAAACGGGCGTCTGCCCTCGAGACTGGAGCACCTGCGGATGCGAGTCGCTTAGCAGGTCAGCCCAGAACTCCGAATTTATTATTTTTGCATCCTTTTAGCCCCCCAAAACCCCTATACCCTTCATGGATGTAATTATCAACTTGTGATACCTTTTAAATGACTTTAAAGGAGTATCCCGGAGGTATTTTGGATGGTATCAATTATGGATTATTGTTCATGTGTTATTACGGAAGGTATTGTAATGACTTGAAGGAGTAATTGTGGCGTAGTGTTAATATGGGAGTATAAAGGGTAAAGTTGGTGTGAAATGTTATTGGTTTGTGATGCCTTGGTCGATGTGTGACATGTTATGGTATTGTTGGTTCGGTGATGCAATAATGGTAATGGTGATTTAAGATGGCGAAATGACGTTATATGGTAGTCATGTAATCCATTGTCGTTTTATGCACTTGTAACATGGTTAATGGTTGACTTGAGCTTCGTAATGTACTTGTGTTGTAGAGTAAAATGTAAGGAAGAAGCTGGATTGTTATATAGGACTGTGTATTCACATTGGGAAGACAAGGTATGTAAGGTTACCCTTTTCGTATCTTTCTACTGCACATATTAGTCACGTTGACATTGTACCTATTCTATTCCGAAATGCTCTAAGGTGTCGCATCTCAGGTTGGTGAACAGTTGATATCCACATGTGTCTTATTCATTGTTCATTATCTTAAGGTTCCAAAAGTGTTACATTCTAAAGTCCTAATAATATTATGTTTCAAAGTTCCAACAATGTTATAACTAATGTATCAACTTCTCACAATCTCTCACAAGTAAAAGAATGAAGATGTTATAACTACCAATGTCTCATTCTCATGAAACTAAAGGAAATGAAGTAATGTATATATGTGTTCCCACTAATGTTTCAATCACCAATGTATCACTCTCATAACAATGTAAAGGAAGGAAGTATGCAAGTAAGTAATGCATACATGGTTACTTTATGTTTCATTGAGTATGGATCACAAATCTAAGGCCATAAGCTCGGATGGATCAATCCCAATATTATGTTATATTATGTATACTATATATTATATTATAGCCCACAAAGTGTGGATGACGGTTATAGCCCACCAATAGGTGGATGACTCTTATTATATTATAGCCCACCAAGTATGGATGACGGTTATAGCCCACCAATAGGTGGATGATTCTTATTATATTATAGCCCACCAAGTGTGGATGACGGTTATAGCCCACCAATAGGTGGATGACTCTCATTATATTATGGCCCACTAATAATTGGATGACTGATAATAAAGATGAATGTAAGCCAAGGTCAGTATGTCACGTAATTGAAAATATGAAGGAATGTTATTTCACAACTGAAATTGATATGAATAAATGATCAAGCAATGAGAGTAATGAAAGTAAGGAAAGTAATGAACCTGGTTCCACACATGAGAGACGATGATTAATCCATAATGTTTATTCACATGTACTGATCCCAGTTGAGATCCTATGTTGTATACAGTTTCTTATAGCCTTACATACTCAGTACATTATTCATACTGACCCCTCTTGGGGAATTTACCTTACTTGCTGTAGGAACAGGTACAAATAGACCTCCACAGTAGGTTGCGGATCATTTGCGAATTGTTGGTTAGCTCCAGTTTATTCGGGACTTCCCGAGTTCATATGTACATTTGTTTTGGTATCGTATATGTATATAGAGCGGGGTGTTGTCCCGACTCTAGGTTGGTTATGGTTATGTATCTGTAGAGGCTTTGTAGACGGTTGTAGGAAGACAAATGTAAGCGATGTATGTCCATATTGATGCGATGGCCCTAACGGCCAAGTTTCAAGTTTCTTATATGTCTATATCACTTGTTTCCATAACTTCCGCTATTGACATTTTATACCTCTATGTGATGGTGTTGTTTAGTGAGTGATATGCATATAACTAGACATGAGCAAAGATTGGTTCTCTCGAGCCTCATCGGCTTCGGGTGCCAGTCCGGCTCAATGGGATTTGAGGCGTGAAAAAAGTGTAAGACCCATAGGAAAAAGAATGCCAATAGAAGAACCTATTACCCTCCAAGAAGGTGGTAGTAAAGGAAAAATACTTAATATAGTAGCTCATGATCCACAAGTGTGGAATACAGTTATTGATTTATGGAAAGGTATAGTAGTAGCAGATTATATTAAAACTTATAATGAAACAGATCCAGAAAGAATGTACAGATACATGGAAACATTTTTAGGAGAATCAACCAAAGGTTTATGGGAAAGCTTTAAAAGAGAATTTCCTAATGAATTTAAAGAATTAGTAGAGATGGGAGCTAACCCGTATAACTTTACAAATAAAATACATAGCTTAATAATAGGAGAAGATCCAACTAGTGGATTACTAGTATTACAACGTAAATCCTTAATAAAATTAGAACAGTTAAGCATAAGTAGTTGGTATCAGATTAAACCATTTCTTTTAGACTATTTTTATTATACAAGTATAAGTGGTAATACTTTTGACCAAAGCTTAGGTAAAAAATTATTTAATAAATTACCAGGAGCCTTAGGAAGAGAAATAGAAGAAAGATGGAAACGAGACGTGTAGTACAGAATCCTAATGCCAGATGGTCAATAGGACATAAAATACAACATATAATAGACATATTACAAGAAAAATGTACAAATATACAACTATAAAAACAATTAAAGAAAGGTGAAACAAATTTTTGTAAGACAATTTATACTACACAAAGCTTCGATGATAAGTATAACAAGAAAAATAAGTATACTAAAAAATATAAAAAGTCTTATAAAAGAAATGATTATAGAAAGAAAAATTATTATTTAAGAAAATCTTCAGCAAGAAAACCTTATTTGAATAAAAATAAACATGTAAGAAAATATAAAGATGACCGAAGTTATAAAAATACTCTAGAATGTCTTACATGCGGTAGTACAGATCACTCAGCCAACAAGTGCCCCAAAAGAAATAATACTAGGACAAGAAACTCACAGTTAATAGAAGATTTTAATGAAACTTTAATAAATGTCGACAAACATATGTCAGATACAAAAAGTATATATTCCATTGTCAGCATAGATTATGATAAAGAACCAGACTCTTCAGACTCCGAAGAAGATATCGGATTAGAAAATCTGAATGAAGCAACAACCAGCTTTGCTTTAGTAAATATCAAATAAGAAAAATGTTTACATGAATTCGAAAGACATAAAGGAATAGATAGTAATCAATGCTATATTTGTAAATGGTATCCTAGTAGACAAAGACGCGCAAAATGTAAAAATTGTTATATAGAAGGATGCATGCCATGCATAGAAAAGACTATAGGAAAGCAGGCAATACAGTCATTACAAATACACCCAGTAGAACATAAACAGACTGTTATAATTACAGAAGATAACACAATAGAAACAAGAATAAGTAATCTAGAAATTAAAATAAATGAATTAGAAGATAGAATAAAATATTTAGAAAAGGGAAAGAGAATTTCTCAAGAATCAAAAGGAGTTATTATAGAAGACCTAGAAGAAACAGAATTATTAAATCAATCTCTTGAAGGATTAGTATGTAACGAAGACAAAAAATTAAGTGCTATTAAAGTAATGACAAAAATAATAATACAAGATTATGAAATAGAAACTTTAGGGATAATAGACTCTGGATGTACACAATGTATAATAAATCAAAACATATTACCAAAACATCTTATAAATAATTTTACAAAACCACAAATAGCCATGCAAATAGATGGAACTCATAATACATATAAACATTATGTAAGAAATGCTATAGTTAGCTTTAATAATACTTGTTCAAATTACAAGACCAGGTATAAATTAGGATACATGTTAACACGTGATTTAAATATTAAAGCAGATTTTGTAATAGGATTAGACTTTATGATTAAAAATAATGGAAGATGTTTCATTACTAGAGACGGAGTAATCTTTACTAAGAATATTACAATAACACCATCATTCTTTGGAAGACATGTACAAAGAAATACAAAGGTAATACAAGATTCCTGACATAAGCAAATAACTCCAGACACCGTTTGCAATAAAGGAACGGATTGTACCTCCAAAGTAAAAGAAAATTTACTATCAGAAATAATAGATACAGAATGGATAGACGAAGAAATAGAAAAGAGTTATAATTTAATCGATACTAGTATAGAAAGTTACAATCTACGAAAAAACTTAAAACATGTAGGAATTATTAAGAACCAAGAAGACCTACAAAAGATAATACAAAAATTAGACAAGCTATAAATAATAGGAGAAAAACCCCTAGAACATTGGGGAGAAAACCAATTAGAATGTAAATTAGAAATCATAAATCCAGAATACTTAGTTAAAACTGCAGCAATAGAAGCTACTAATGAAGATCTAAAAGACTTTGAAATACAAATAAAAGAATTACTAAACTTAGGAGTAATTAGAAGATCTACATCAAGACATAGATCGACAGCATTTATGGTAAGAAATCATAGTGAAATAATTAGAGGAAAAGCTAGAATGGTAATAAATTACAAAAGACTTAATGACAACACTGTAATGGATGCATATAAATTACCAGACAAGATAGGATTAATAAATAGGATACAAGGAAGAACAATGTTTAGTAAGTTTGATTGTAAATCGGGATACTGGCAGGTTAGAATTCATAAAGACAGTATAGAATGGACAACATTTACTTGTCCAGAAGGCCACTTCGAATGGCTAGTAATGTCATTTGGACTAAAGACAGACCCTCCAATTTTTCAAAGAAAAATGGATAATATATTTGGTAAATATAAACATTTTGTGTTAGTTTATATAGATGATATCTTGGTATTCAGCAACAACATGAAAGAACATTTAGAACATCTACAGATAGTTTTCCAATTATTCATAGACAATGGTTTAATTATTAGTAAAAAGAAAATAGAATTATGTAAGCCATATATTAACTTCTTAGGAATAACTATAGGAGAAGGAAAGATAAAACTCCAGCCTCATATAGCAACAAAGGTTTTAGATATGCCAGACAAATTAGATAAAACAAAAGACTTACAAAAGTTTTTAGGCATTTTAAATTATGCAAGACCATTTATCAAAGATTTAGGAAAAGTTGTTGGACCTCAATATGGAAAAACCGGTTCTAAAGGACAGAAATCTTTTAATACAGAAGATATTAAATTAGTCCAAAAATTCAAAGAAATGGTTAGACAAATTCCAGACCTTACTTTACCATTAGAAACAAATTATTTAATAATAGAGACAGACGGTAGTGCCGAAGAATGGGTAGCTATCCTTAAAGCTAGAAAAAACAAATATAGTACTAAGAAAGAAGAAATAATTTGCGCTTATCAAAGCGGAGTGTATAAAGAAAGAGGTAATATGAGTAGTATAGACATGGAGATTTTAGCAGTCATTTACGGCTTAAACAATTTCAAAATATATATTTTGAATAAACCAGAAGTATTAATTAGGACAGACTGTGAAGCCATTGTTAAATTTCATGAAAGAATAAATGAAAAGACTAGTAGTAAACGACGATGGTTAAATTTTATAGACGCTACGTCCATTTATACTCTTAAATTTGAACATGTTAAAGGCAAGGATAATGGATTAGCAGATAAATTAAGTCGTTTAATGATACGAACTACTAACTAATTTCTTTTGCAGCATGAATACAGACAAAGGGAAAGCTAAGGCTTCCACCTCAGACTCCAGTGCAGACAATTATTTAAAGACTTTATTAAGCAATACTTATTTTCAGCCACAGACTATGTTAATTACTTCTCAGACATCTATTGATCAGACAATAGAAAGAATACATTTTGAAAGACAAAATTTAATTTACAATCCAGAATCAAATTTCAGCTTCAAGACAAGGCCCGAAGCACGGGTAGACAGAAATCAGAATTGCTTGTTAGACAACTTATGGATTTCTTATAATAAGACTCCAAGGGATGTCAGCTATTTCTTAGCTGTTATGAATGCCCTGGCCCAATATTTTACAGACAAAAACTTAACTAACAAATTTAAGTTTTATGTGATTATACAGGGCAAGACACCAGGCATATATCAGACATGGATACAGGTAATAGACACCATAAAAGGTTTTAAAGACCCTTTATATAAAGGTTTTAACAATTTTAATGAAGCTTTAAACTATGCTAGAGGAAATTTAGGACCAAACTTTTTTATAGTCACAGAACTTAGAAATCAGACAAATTTTCCTCAATATAATATTCAAAAAGACTCAAATAAAATTATTTTCTGCGATCATTGCAGCTCAATGACTGAAGGTTTTAAAAGACTAAACCATAAAAATGACCTTTTAGAAAAAGAAAGAGACAATTTACTTAGACAAAATATTATATTACAAAACTATATCAGAAATTTAGAATTAAATCAGCAACAAAATACTGTTAAATCTTTTAAAGACTCCACTACACAAACCAATTTTCAGACACAAATGAGTTCTCCAACTCTACAAAAAATAGATCAGATGGGTGTACATTCCCCAGTGAATGTAGAAAGACCTACTGTATCAGGTAAAGGTACAGCTAGTCCGGTTCAAACGGCAATCGGTAAAGACTCATCAAGCCCGTTGATGTCTGACACTTTGCCAAAAAGTGTAAGAAGACTCCCTGCAAGTTTTAATTTATAAGCTTCAAGTTCAAAGACAAGGACGACAAAAATCAAAAGACAAAGTAAGACTAATGCAAAGAAAATTGTAAACATTATTGGACAAACGTTAATGAGACTTTTAAAAGATGTTGCACCTAATGTGGAAAAAGAAGAAACTAAAGACATGATTAAACCAGAACCCGAAGAAGAAGACTCAGATGTTCCAAATTCAGACCCAGACTATGATCCAACAATGGAACAGTTCGCACAAGACCCCAATGCCAGTGATGATTCAGGCATGGAATTTGATTCAGAAGCTTTGCATAATTTAGACACTGTTTGTTAAAGACATCAGCAATGACATCAGCTATTTCAGACTCTACTAACAGACGTAAGCAGTGATGATTTACAGCAGACAAGCAGCCTCAAATTTCAAAAAGAAAAAGAAGAAAGCGACAGCCATATTTTTCAGAAAATTCAACAGACGCACAGTAAACATGGGACCCACGACAGTGACCCAAGCTCAATAATTCAGATTCTTTCAGCAAATTGAAAGAAATTTTGAAGTTCACCTCTTACATTCTCCTCTATATATATCTTTCATTTCATTCAGACAGGAGTAAGAATCGATTGAGGCAATTGACCATTAGCAAGCTTGAATATCATAATATTCAACTACTATTATAAGTGCGAGCTATTGTAAAATAAAATAAAAGAGAGTGTGAGTGTTTGTAAGTAAGTGTGTTTGTGTTTAATTTCCAGTTCAGCCAGGAGCACCTCGGGGACTCCCGAAAGGGAACCCTCTCTCCTCTACATTATGTAAATAGGTTATGGCTTTCTTAGAACTAGGTATTTTCCCCATATGTATGTAAATTAGTTTTATATGAATGTACAACATGATGAATTATGTTAGTATACCCATAGTATATGGTTAGCTTCTTAAATGCTTAAACAACTTCCATGGATTAATCTGTAAATTCCTAGGATGATCCATAACTACCCTTAGTATATGGTAAGTCTCTTAAATGCTTAATGAACCCTGATGGATTAACCGATAAAACCTAGGATGTTGAAGGCCGTTATAGCCAGAGAGCTGCAGGACAGTGTTTTCCAGGGTGCGGTTAAAGAAGCAGTTCTTAAGTAATAAATTTAAGAGAAAGAGATGAAAAGGGTATAGCTATGTATAGGCTAAAATAAGTAGCATATTCCGGGGTGTGATTAAAGAAGCAGTTTTTAAGCATAAGTTTAAGAAGAAGAGATGAACAGGGTATGACTATGAGTAGATTAAAAGAATTTTTTTTTAAAAAAAAAAGGTTAAATTTTGGGGAATATACTTAGAATGCTAGGAAGAAATATACCAAATTACATAAGTAGATACCAGGAGGAGGAAGTACCGAGTAGGATTTTACAATTATAAGCACACACCCTCTCCGAATCAATCAACTCCAACAATCGTTTACCTGCAAAAACATTTGAATTTGAAATAACCCATTGAAATAACCCCTTTAATCTAAGTGTTTACAATCTAAGTGTTTAAATAATACTAACCCATTGAAATAAACCCTTTAATCTAAGTGTTTACAATCTAAGTGTTTAAATAATATTGGTATCCTCTATGTCTTGGTACGTTACCTGTATTAGTTTCTACCGTATGCATTTGGCTAGTTCTTTGGAAAGGGCTTGAACTTGTTGAGGCCGATTCCATAAATTCTTTAATACTTCTATCTGTTTCTGAAATTACGTCTTCTGAATTATCAAACATTTCTCTATATCTTATATTATCTGTTCTTAGTGTGCATAATCGGAAATGGTCATCTACTTCAAAGATGTCTAATTGTCCTAACTTACATCCACTACATTTAAAACGTCTATTGTTATCTGATCTATATATTTCTCTAGCCTTTTGTATAGTTTTATCGACTTCAAATTCCTCTAATTCTACTATATTCATGAGTTCTCTTCTTTCTTCATTGTGAACTTCTTCTTCTATCTCATATTGATTTGTCTTTTCATAATCTATGATTCTAATTGAAGTTTCTCCCTTTTTGTTAGTATACATTAAAGGATCTGTAGGCTTTAGTGTTTCTTGTTTACTTTTATGGTCTAACTTTTATTCTAAACCTGCATAAGTTTCTGAGTCTATCTTTAAGGGTTTCATTAATTTAATTCCTTTGTTTCCCATTAGTCCTACTACATCTTCAACTTTTAGTTTAAACTTAGTACCGCTATTATTGGCTAATTTTCCTATAAAACCTACACAAACTAAAAGGTTGTTACCTATATTCATGTCTTTATATCCTTTAGTCTGAATACCTATCTTATATACTTTCCAAATTCTGATGCATTGATCATATAGTCTAGACTACAGTAAAATATTCCTCCATTATTAGTCATGTCTACTTCAGTTAATCCTATAAGGGATCTTCTAGAGTCTCACCATCTATCGTCGTAAATAGTGATTAATACTTTTGTTCCTAAATTCTTTCTTGTTAATCCTTTTAATCCTATTATTATTAAACTCATGTGCATTAAATTCATGTTTCTTTTTCTTATTTCTGTTGAAGATTCTAGACTAATTAATGTAAGATCTTCTTGATTATCTCCTGTGACACATATCTGTTCTTCTCTATAATGTCTATATAACTGAGCTTTTGGTGAAAATAAGACTGCACTGTATAATACTTTTGGATTTAATAAATTTAACTTGTTCTGTTGAAAAATTTGAATATCTTTATCAATGTCTATTATTTCGTCTAATTGTTGAGAAGTGTTTTGTCTTTTGAATTCATTATATTTGAAATAATATTATTACCTAGTCTGTTTTGGGTGTAACTATGTCGTGGTCTTTCTTGGTCTGATCTCCTACCTGATAAAAAGTCCATGGCTTGACTTTTCTAACTACTGTTGTTCTTTCTCTTAATGGAGTTACTTCTGTCTTTTTTAGTTGGTCTATTAATTCGTTTAGCGTATCTTCAGGAACTGGTGGATATTTAATTTTATTTAGTTCGTCTAAATGTTGTTTTAATATGTCTTGATGGTCTAGTAAAGTTTTTCCCTTTACTAATTTTTCTATGTTTTCGTTAAGTTTTAGAAGTAGTAATATTATGGTAGCTGACATCCCTTGGAGTCTTGTTGTATGAAATCCATAAGTTGTCTAATAAGCATTTTTGATTTCTATCGACCCTTGCTTCAGGTCTTGTCTTAAAACTGAAATTTGAGTCTGGATAATAAATTAAATTTTGTCTCCCAAAATGTATTCTTTCAATCGTCTGATCGCTAGATGTCTGAGCTGTATTTAACATTGTCTATGGCCGAAAATGAGTATTGCTTAATAAAGTCTTTAAATAATTGTCTGCGCTGGAGTCTGAAGCTTTTGCTTTGCCTTTGTCAGTCATGCTGCAAAAAACATTAGTTAGTAGCTTTTGATATTAATCTACTAAGTTTATCAGCTAAGGTACTAAAAGTCTTTGTTTGTTTTGTTTGTAAATTTTCAAAAATTTTAATTATTAGAGAATTGTCTTTTTGAATGTTTTCTACTAAATTTATTAATAGGTCTATTATGCTATTTAAATGTGCGTCTTCACTATGTAATATATGTTCTCCGTTATTAAAATTACACTTGATTGAGGAATTGTCTTTCAAACGTTTGTATTTCTTTTCTGGTATGATTTGTAAGTCTAAATATTCTAATTTCTTTAGATTAGCTAAGTCATTTATCCTAACGAAATCCAGAGTGGTCGGGTTTTATACCACTTTAACCATTGTCTAAGTTCTTCAATATCACTTTCTATACCTTGTAATTCCCAATAAATTTTGCTTTCTACTTGGCTTTGTTTTGGTAAATTTAAAGTTTTTAATTTTTTAAGGGATTTTTGTAAATTATTATAATGTTTTGTCTTATAAGTTAGTCTTAATACTTCAATATTATATATCCAATAATTAGCTTGTACTTGTTTCGCAAAGGGATGTGTTTTCATTAATAATTTTATCCTGACGGGCAGTTGTCTAAATATTTTTTAAAAATTGCCCTATAATGCATCGCACTTCTAATATCTCTATTTATATTAAGTAATTTTGCTTTTATTCTAAGTCGGTGTCCACACCTTCGACGATGTTTGTTAACCGATATATTGCTATAGTTCTTATTGGTTGCGTTATCAAAGTCTTGTAAATGTTGAATTAATTGGTCTCGTACCTTTCTTAGTTGTCTTTCTTCAATATGAGTATTATGTATTTTATTATTGTAATGATTTATATATTTATGATAATTATCGTTTCTTCGCATATAATATTTAACCCAAAGGTATATTTTTTAGTTCTTTATCTAAATAATTAATCCTATCTTTATATGCTTGTATAGCAGTATCTGTTCTATATAATTCTATAACTATATAATTTTTTAATTCTAAATATTATGGTATATTTTCTTGTAGTATTTCTTCTTCTTCTTTGAGTTGATTTAGTCGAATATTTAATGCTTTTTGAAAAAGTCTTGTTTCTTTAATTAATTGATGGCTTAGTCTAATTATACTATTTGCGGTTCGAATATTTCTTACTAATCTATTCTGTCTGGTCATAAACTTATCCTAAGGGAAATTATCTAACTCTACTTCGTAGAAATTTTATATAATCTTTGATATTTTAAATTTCTTTTTCTATGCGTTTTAGACTCTTTTTCTGATTATGTGGTAAAGATTCTTGAATTATCCTAGCTTGTCTTAGATCTTGTTCAAAATTATATATTTCTTCGTAGTAAAAAGATAATATTCTTGAGTAATTTAATTGTTTCATATATAAGTCTTGAAATAATATGATTAAGTAATTTTTTCTTGTTTTTTCTAATTTCGAATATGCAATAAGGAATTCTACCGTTCTGAATTATACCGTCTTTTACATCTGGATGATACTATAATCTTTGAAGTTCTAGACACAATTTTTTTAAGTTTCTTATTGATTCTCTATAATCTCTACTATTTCTAATAGGTCTTCGCATATAAAATCTTAGCCTAAAGGAAAATACCTAATTCTACGTCTGAGCTGTTGGATTCTTTTATGTGAATATTTTATCCGATTATTAGATTCTCAAATACTTCTAATCATAAAATCTATAAGTCTTATTGTGTTTAATTCTCTTTGTTCTAATTGGTCTTTAAATACTACTTGATAATAGTAGTTCTATGCCTTACTAATAGTTCTAATTGTTCTATAGTCTGTGAATATTTCTATGCCTTACTAATAGTTCTAACTTATCGGTTTCTAGAGTTTCTAATATGTCTTTCCTAACTTCTAACTGGTTATGTAAAAATTTTAATTGTCTAGCTAAATGGGATTTTTTCATAAACTAGTTATCCTAAAGGGTAGTAATTAATGTTACAATTTATTTTATCTATTCTTTTCTGTATAAATTTTATTTGATCAATAAGGACTATGGTTCGGTCTATATTTAGATGTACTACTTCTACTATTAAGGGATCTTGTTGATTAAATTCTTGTTCTAAATTATTAGCGTAGTTTTTATATTGTTGGTCTAAGTTTGCATATTCTCTTTCTAATTCTTTTAAAAGTACTTTATTATCTAGCAAAAAGGACTTAAGAGCTTTTATATATCTAGCTAGTCTTGTTCTTTTCATAAACTAAGGCCTAGAAACTTCTTGCTTTGATACCAATATTAATAGGACTTAGATAAAATGTATTTCAATAATCATTAATTGTCGGAGTTGATTGGGTTTGTTTTCTTATGGTTGTAAAATCCTACTCGGTACTTCCTCTTCCTATTTCTAGTTCCAAGTAAATTTTAAATCTTGTCTCAACTTCTTCTACCTTCCTTCTTAAGAACTATATATAATTTTGTGCGTCCAGAATAATTTCTTGTCTTAGAGAGATTTGTTTATAGAGTTTTCTATATGATTTTTCTATTTTAGTTTCTTGCATATAATATTAAAGTTAAAAGTTTACTAATTCTTATATGGGCAAATATATGTCTTTCTTATTTTAGAATATTTAACTCCTGTAATAATTCTAGAAAATATGTCTTTTTATCTGTAATGACCTTCCCGGTTATTTCCCCCGTTTTCGTGTGTTCTCAGCGTTTAGAGCTTTTCTATAACTGCCCCAAGTTATTTATGACTTGCTGGGACTGACAGTTCGGTTCCCGGGTAGTTCGTTTGAGAATATTATTTAGACCGAGCACGTTGTAAAATATTAAATTAAATTTGAATTTGGTAAAATGACATAGTTAATTACCTTTCGAAAATATTTTTGAAATTTATAAAATTCTTTAGTTATGATATACCTATACTATTTTATAATAATTTTATAATTTATTAATAATTTAAACGGAGATAGTGAATTTAAATATGTTAAAATAATATTATTATTTTATAGAGATTTTGTTAGAAATAATTTTCTATTAATTATGGTATATTCAAAATATTATATTTATTTTACCACGAACCTATGCAAAACCCGAATATATACGCAACGGGATAAAAATAATAATGGTGTGCCACCTCCACTCCACGTGGAAGTGGAGAAAAAGGTGCAACACATTACAAGTGAAAGGTGGCAGCATTATGAGTGATTAATTATAGTTAATGATATATATAGATAGAGATCACCACTTCACTACATTTAAAAATAGTAAATATATATATAGGCACAATATGTGCCTTCCTTTTTAACTCACTCCTTTAACGTTCTATCTATTTTTGTTTTCTCCTTTGAAAAGATCAAGTTAGGTACTTTTTGGAATATAGGCTTGTTTCTACTACTAAGCGTTTTTAATACTGAGGATCACGTAAATAAAATCTTTGTGGGGAAGATATTCTTTTGGCGATTTATTTGTTTCGTGGAAAAAGAACAATTATCTACATCAAGTTATTTAAGCTCGAGGATCACGTGATTGATACTATAGCGTCATTATTTCGGTAAGTTTTATCATGTTTACGGTAGTTTTCCTATACATTGGTATTATTGTTGCTATTTTAGACACATATCGAGCTCGGATTTGACAATGCTAGTTGTCACTGAGCTATTTGGAACGTTGTTACGGTTTCAATTTTGTGATACCGCAAGCGGGCCCCACGTAGACTGTTCGGACATTTTTCGAACTAATGCAATATGGATATCAATGGTCATGTTTTGACATGTAGTTTATTATTTTGGTAGCTTGGCAGCAGTCAGAGGCCTCTCGAAAGGGAAAGGCTCCTATTTAACTGGCTTTAGCAGGCGTTCGACGGCGTCCAGGTAGGCTAGGTTTACCTTCCTTTACACTTAGACTGGGCTTATGTGGGATATATGTATGCTATTGTGTTGGTATTGTGGGCTGGTATTATAGACTTGGTGGTGGTGGTTTGCTATGATTTAGGCCTTCTAGGCCGGATAGGGCTATTCGGATATATTCCAGGCCCGTTATCCTCGTGGTACCCCACAGATGACCTATTTGGGGTCGGATAGTATTGTTGTTGTTGTTGCTAGTCTGGGAATGTTATTGTTGGACCTTAGTCCAGGCTTAGACAGACTTAGCCCAGACTTAGACAAGTATAACCAGACCTGGTTTTCGGGACCTAGTAGCGGGCCCCGTTACCCTTTTTGTCGACTTGTCGAAACTTTGACATCTTTGGGCTTAGATAAGCCCTATATGACTATTAGGATTATGACAGGATTAAGTCACCCCGATTATACCCGGTTGGCCTGTCTAGCTTTGTTCGTCCCTGATAGCACCGTATTTGATTGGGGTCGGCTAGTTTGACTTAGAACGCTGAACCGCCTTTCCATGACTTGTAATGTATACCCAGACTTTTATATACATATTTTTACAGTAGGGAGTTGACCTAGAAGGACCCCGAGATTGACTTGTAGCATGTTGTAGAGTTAGCTTCTGTACCTATATAATAGTAATGACTTGGCACTAAGGCGTTCCCCGTTTATTTGATATGATATGACCTTTGATTCTGTTCTGGTTACTGGCTATGATGAGTTCCGGTTCGAGTCCGGCTACTGATTCAGGTATGATGATTTTGGTTATTGACTATTGGGTGTTCCGGTTCGAGTCCGGCCCCGGATTGTGGTACACTATGAGTTCCGGTTCGAGTCCGGCCACTGATTATTATGAGTTCCGGTTCGAGTCCGGCATCTGGTTATGATATAATTGGAGAGTTTTGGTACTGGGTACCGTGATTATGATGTTGTTGTTCTATGAGTTCCGGTTCGAGTCCGGCAGATATGATATATATGCGGCCTCTTGTTATTACCCACTGCTTCCGGTTCGACTCCGGCATCTGGCCTCTTGTTATTACCCATTGGTGCCGGTTCAAGCCCGGTGCACTCCTGTTGGTTATTGTGGTTACTGGATACTGATACAGCCTCGAGACACTGGTGACTATGCATTTACTTTTCTTGTGTGTCCCGCTGGTTTATGGGGGCCAGACTGGGTTATTGTTTTCTTCCGTGTGCCTATCGGGCTTATGGGGGCCCAGATAGGTTATGTTTGACTTGTGTGTTTACTTACGCATTTATTTACTCGTTATTATATATCGTACTTATATTTTCCTGAGCATATCTATACGCCTCGGCCGTTACTTATGTATCTATTGCTTGTACCCCGGACTTAGCATGCCCCCTGCACTTTAGCTTGCTTATATTATATTAAGCTCAGTCGGCCGATGATGCCTACTGAGTACCCGTTGCCCTGGTACTCATACTGCACTTCTGCATCTTTTTCCCCGATGCAGATCCAGGCACCAGTCGACGGTTTTGACGTGACTCTTTTCTCAGCACTGATTTCGGAGCAGGGTGAGCTTACTGACGTCCGAGGCAGATCCTTCTCCATCCTCTACTGTATAGTCTTTTGCTCTCAAGACTATTGTACTTATTATACATGTTTGGTTTCTGTCTTGTATTTTGGGTATGTTAGTAGTGGCTCATGTACTGACCCCACCAGATCTTGGGAGGGGTTCTGGACTTTATATACATTGTCCTCTTCCTTCTCAGTCTTAGCATGTTTATAAATATGGTTACTTCCACTTCTTCTCTGTTTTATGAGATTCCGCCCGTTAGCCCGTCGCTTGTTGCTCCGGACTAGGGTTTGGCTTGCCTATTGGTGGGTTACGATAGGCGCCATCATGACCCAAATATTGGGTCGTGACAGCTTGGTATCAGAGCCCAGGTTGTGTAGGTAGTGTCGGTACATGAGCCAATGTTTAGTAGAGTCCTGTGGATCGGTGCAGGGATGCCTGTATCCTATCCTCGGGAGGCTACGGAGCAGTTTTAGGGGAGTCTCTCATTTTCTTGACTCATGTCCGTGCATTGGGTCTGTGTTGGTTTCTGATCTTCATTTGGTTCACTCTTTACGCAGATGGTTAGGACGCATGGTGCGAGACCCGAGGGTCAGGACCCCAAGCCTGCAGCAAGGGCTCCAGTTAGGGGCCGAGGTCGACCCAGAGGTCGGGGGCAGGGTAGAGCAGCAGCCCCAGGACGAGATCATGCTAGGGATCAGTTACCCGATCCTGTTATAGCTCCAGATATTCCGCCGCCACAGCAGCCAGTGGGCCAGGGAGCAGCCCAGGCTCCACCTGGATTTATAGATGCTTCTTTGCTTCGAGGTACATTACTTCAGTTGTTGGGGATAGTTGGAGGTCCGTCAGCCGAGGGAGCCCAACCAGCAGTACAGGGATTTGGTGTTGGGGCGCAGCCTGCAGCTGCAGCACCCAGAGTTGAGATTCCGCCAGAGCCGGTAGCTCCACAGCCGGTTACAGATCATCCTGTTATGTCTGTTGATGAGCAAAGGATGTTGGGGCGTTTCTTGAGGTTGACTCCACCTAGATTTGCTGGTACTCCGGGTGAGGATGCATATGAGTTCTTGTCCAGCTGCGAGGATAGACTGAAGAATTTGGGATTGGTACAGTCTCGTGGTGTTGATTTTGTGGCATATCAGTTTGATACTGCAGCGAGGAGATGGTGGAGGGGATATCGTGATTCCAGGCCAGCAGGATCTCCGCCGGTTACTTGGACCCAATTCTCTGAGATTTTCTTGGGAAAGTATATGCCCCGTACTATGCGGGAGCGACTTAGAGATGAGTTCTCCAGATTGACTCAGGGTTCGTTATCTGTCGCCGAATATGAGGCGAGGTTTCATGATCTTGCTAGGCATGCTACTTCTATTTTGCCTGATGAGTATGAGAGAGTTAGATGTTTTGTCAGGGGACTGAGATTGCCACTCCGCAGAGCTACCCAGAGTTTAGTGACTTCAGGGAAGTCATTCGCAGAGATTACCGAGCATGTATACTCTATTGAGGAGATGGATCGCGAGGCCCAAGGGGGCAGCGATAAGAGACCTCGTGTTCAGGGTAGTTTCAGTGGGAGCCATAGTGGTTCGCAGTTCAGAGGTCGTGGGTTCCAGTTTTAGGGTAGGTACCCTCAGCAGCAGCAACAGTCTTTTCAGCGACAGGGTCAGCCCAGTAGGCCCGTACAGTCAGCTTTGCAAATATCTGATAGGGGTCAGCCCACCTATAGTGGTTCTGTTAGCCAGCCTCAAGGACGTGGTCAGTCCAGTTCATCGACTAGAGGTGGTCATACCAGCTCAGCCGGACCTTCTAGGCCGAGCAGGGAGCCAGGAGCATGCTACACTTGTGGGGTTGTCGGTCATTTTGCGCGTGAGTGTCCTCAGCGCATGGCGATTGAGCCTTCAGTTCAGACAGCACAGCCCCTCAGATCTATACCTCCAGCAGGTAGAGGTGGTGCACAGGGTCGTCGGGGTGGTCCCCAGGGTTCTCGAGGTAGAGCGCAGGGAGGTCAGACTGGTTGTCAGGGCGGTGCTCATACTAGTGGTAGCCAGCATCAGTTGTATGCCGTGCCGGCTAGACCGGAGGCTGAGGCTTCGGATGCAGTGATTACAGGTACGATTTCCGTATGCCATCAGCCAGCCTCTGCATTATTTGATCCTGGATCCACGTTTTCTTATGTATCTACTTATTATGCACCACGGTTGGGTTTGTGTTCTGAGTTATTATCTATGCCCTTACGTGTATCTACCCCCGTTGGTGATTCCTTAGTAGTGGATCGGGTATATAGATCTTGTCTGGTGACTATTCAGGAGTTTGAGACTCAGGTTGATTTTATTGTATTGGCCATGGTAGACTTTGATGTGATTCTGGGCATGGACTGGTTGTCTTTTCATCATGCAGTCTTGGATTGCTTTACCAAGACTGTTACCTTAGCCATGCCTGGTGTACCCCCGGTGGTGTGGCAGGGTTCTGTTAGCCGCACACCGACAGGGATTATTTCATATGTTCGTGCTCGTAGATTGATGTCGAGGGGATGTGATTCATTCCTTGCTTATGTTTGGGATGCTAGCATTGAGAGTCCGTCACTTGACTCCGTCCCGGTTGTTCATGAGTTTTCTGATGTCTTCCCGACTGACCTACCTGGCCTTCCTCCTGAGCGTGATATAGAGTTCATTATTGACCTTGAGCCGGGCACCCGACCTATTTCTATAGCTCCTTATCGTATGGCTCCTGCTGAATTGAAAGAGTTGAGTACTCAGCTCCAAGACCTTCTGGAGAAGGGTTTTATCAGGCCGAGTGTGTCTCCGTGGGGTGCTCCAGTTCTATTTGTAAAGAAGAAGGATGGATCTATGCGCATGTGTATTGATTACAGGCAGTTGAATAAGGTAACTGTGAAGAATAAGTATCCTATGCCTCGTATCGATGATTTGTTTGATCAACTTCAGGGTGCAGCGGTATTCTCAAAAATAGATTTGAGATCTGGATACCATCAGTTGAGAGTTAGGGCTGAGGACATCCCAAAGACAGCCTTCAGGACTCGGTACGACCATTATGAGTTCCTGGTGATGTCTTTTGGATTGACTAATGCCCCAACAGCTTTCATGGATTTGATGAATCGTGTATTCAGGCCATACTTAGACTCCTTTGTGATTGTGTTTATTGACGACATCTTGGTTTATTCGAGGAGTAGCGAGGAGCACAAGCAGCATTTGAGGATTGTGCTCCACACTTTGAAAGATCATCGGCTTTATGCCAAGTTCTCAAAATGTGAGTTCTGGCTTGAGTCTGTAGCTTTCTTAGGGCATGTGTGTCCAGATACGGTATCATGGTAGACCCAACGAAGATTGAGGCTATTCGAGGTTGGGTTAGGCCCACATCACCTACCGAGGTTAGCAGTTTTGTTGGGTTGGCAGGGTACTATAGGCGATTTGTTGAGGGCTTCTCATCTATTGCATCTCCTATGACCAGACTGACCAGGAAGGAGGTTCCGTTTCAGTGGTCTGAGGATTGTGAGGCGAGCTTTCTGAAGCTTAAGGATCGACTTACTTCTGCCCCTGTGTTAACTCTTCCAGTTGAGGACGAGGGTTTTATCGTGTATTGTGATGCGTCTCGTATTGGTTTGGGATGTGTTCTGATGCAGCGGGGTCGTGTTATTGCTTATGCATCGAGGCAGCTGAAGGTGCACGAGCGTAACTATCCCACTCATGACTTAGAGTTAGCAGCGGTTGTATTTGCACTACGGATTTGGAGGCATTATCTCTACGGTGTTCATTGTGAGATCTTTACAGACCACTACAGTCTTCAGCATATTATGACTCAGAGGGATCTTAATTCGAGACAGCACTATTGGTGGAGTGGTATGCGGAGAGATATAGCAGGGTTTGTAGCCCGATGCCTTTGTTGTCAGCAGGTAAAGGCCGACCACCAGAGACCTGGTGGAATGCTTCAGCAATTGCCCATTCCCGAGTGGAAATGGGAGCGGGTCACTATGGATTTCATTGTTGGACTGCCTCGCACCTCCCGTGGTTTTGATAGTATTTGGGTTATTGTGGATCGGTTGACTAAGTCTGCACACTTTATCCCTGTTCGAGTCTCCTATGGTGCTGAGAGGTTAGCTCATGTATATATTCAGGAGGTGGTCCGCCTACATGGAGTGCCAATATCTATTATCTCAGACCGAGGGTCTCAGTTTACCTCTAATTTCTGGCAGACTTTCCAGGAAGAGTTGGGTACCCAGGTGGACCTCAACACTGCATTTCATCCTCAAACCGATGGTCAGTCTGAACGAACTATTCAGGTATTAGAGGATATGCTCCGCGCTTGTGTGTTAGACTTTGGGGGTCAATGGGATCAATTTTTGCCTTTAGCCGAGTTTGCATATAATAATAGCTTCCACTCCAATATTCAAATGGCTCCGTTTGAGGCTTTATATGGCAGACGGTGTCGATCTCCTGTTGGCTGGTTCGAAACTTCAGAAGTTTGTCCTCGTGGTACAGATTTGCTCCGAGAATCTTTGGATCGAGTTCGACTGATTCAGGACAGGCTGCGGACAGCTCAAAGTAGACAGAGGAGTTATGCTGACCGTAGACGTCGTCCGTTGAAATTCAGGGTGGGTGATAGGGTCTTCTTACAAATATCGCCCATGAAGGGCGTGATACGGTTTGGTAGGAAGGGTAAGCTTAGCCCCAGATATATTGGACCCTTTGAGATTTTGCGGACAGTTGGAGAGGTGGCTTATGTACTAGCTTTACCTCAGGCATTTTCAGCTATCCACCCAGTATTTCATGTTTCTATGCTACGACAATATATTCCAGATGAGTCGCATGTGCTTCAGTGGGACTCGGTTCAGTTAGATGAGAAACTAACATTTGTGGAGGAGCCTGTGTCCATTTTAGCCCGAGATGTCAAACGGTTACGCTCCCGGGACATTTCAGTAGTAAAGGTACAGTGGCATCACCGTCCGGTTGAGGAGGCTACTTGGGAGCTTGAACGTGATATGTGATCCCAGTATCCCTACTTGTTCACGTCTTCAGGTATATGCTTCTTCTTGACTTTCGCGGACGAAAGTCCTTTGAGTAGTGGATATTGTAATGACCTTCCCGGTTATTTCCCCCGTTTTCGTGTGTTCTCAGCGTTTAGAGCTTTTCTATAACTGCCCCAAGTTATTTATGACTTGCTGGGACTGACAGTTCGGTTCCCGGGTAGTTCGTTTGAGAATATTATTTAGACCGAGCACGTTGTAAAATATTAAATTAAATTTGAATTTGGTAAAATGACATAGTTAATTACCTTTCGAAAATATTTTTGAAATTTATAAAATTCTTTAGTTATGATATACCTATACTATTTTATAATAATTTTATAATTTATTAATAATTTAAACGGAGATAGTGAATTTAAATATGTTAAAATAATATTATTATTTTATAGAGATTTTGTTAGAAATAATTTTCTATTAATTATGGTATATTCAAAATATTATATTTATTTTACCACGAACCTATGCAAAACCCGAATATATACGCAACGGGATAAAAATAATAATGGTGTGCCACCTCCACTCCACGTGGAAGTGGAGAAAAAGGTGCAACACATTACAAGTGAAAGGTGGCAGCATTATGAGTGATTAATTATAGTTAATGATATATATAGATAGAGATCACCACTTCACTACATTTAAAAATAGTAAATATATATATAGGCACAATATGTGCCTTCCTTTTTAACTCACTCCTTTAACGTTCTATCTATTTTTGTTTTCTCCTTTGAAAAGATCAAGTTAGGTACTTTTTGGAATATAGGCTTGTTTCTACTACTAAGCGTTTTTAATACTGAGGATCACGTAAATAAAATCTTTGTGGGGAAGATATTCTTTTGGCGATTTATTTGTTTCGTGGAAAAAGAACAATTATCTACATCAAGTTATTTAAGCTCGAGGATCACGTGATTGATACTATAGCGTCATTATTTCGGTAAGTTTTATCATGTTTACGGTAGTTTTCCTATACATTGGTATTATTGTTGCTATTTTAGACACATATCGAGCTCGGATTTGACAATGCTAGTTGTCACTGAGCTATTTGGAACGTTGTTACGGTTTCAATTTTGTGATACCGCAAGCGGGCCCCACGTAGACTGTTCGGACATTTTTCGAACTAATGCAATATGGATATCAATGGTCATGTTTTGACATGTAGTTTATTATTTTGGTAGCTTGGCAGCAGTCAGAGGCCTCTCGAAAGGGAAAGGCTCCTATTTAACTGGCTTTAGCAGGCGTTCGACGGCGTCCAGGTAGGCTAGGTTTACCTTCCTTTACACTTAGACTGGGCTTATGTGGGATATATGTATGCTATTGTGTTGGTATTGTGGGCTGGTATTATAGACTTGGTGGTGGTGGTTTGCTATGATTTAGGCCTTCTAGGCCGGATAGGGCTATTCGGATATATTCCAGGCCCGTTATCCTCGTGGTACCCCACAGATGACCTATTTGGGGTCGGATAGTATTGTTGTTGTTGTTGCTAGTCTGGGAATGTTATTGTTGGACCTTAGTCCAGGCTTAGACAGACTTAGCCCAGACTTAGACAAGTATAACCAGACCTGGTTTTCGGGACCTAGTAGCGGGCCCCGTTACCCTTTTTGTCGACTTGTCGAAACTTTGACATCTTTGGGCTTAGATAAGCCCTATATGACTATTAGGATTATGACAGGATTAAGTCACCCCGATTATACCCGGTTGGCCTGTCTAGCTTTGTTCGTCCCTGATAGCACCGTATTTGATTGGGGTCGGCTAGTTTGACTTAGAACGCTGAACCGCCTTTCCATGACTTGTAATGTATACCCAGACTTTTATATACATATTTTTACAGTAGGGAGTTGACCTAGAAGGACCCCGAGATTGACTTGTAGCATGTTGTAGAGTTAGCTTCTGTACCTATATAATAGTAATG
Organism: Capsicum rhomboideum; assembly: GCA_031232105.1. NCBI lineage: Eukaryota > Viridiplantae > Streptophyta > Magnoliopsida > Solanales > Solanaceae > Capsicum > Capsicum rhomboideum. Next base: position 120,475,313 of record CP124714.1, read on the forward strand.
ACTTGGCACTAAGGCGTTCCCCGTTTATTTGATATGATATGACCTTTGATTCTGTTCTGGTTACTGGCTATGATGAGTTCCGGTTCGAGTCCGGCTACTGATTCAGGTATGATGATTTTGGTTATTGACTATTGGGTGTTCCGGTTCGAGTCCGGCCCCGGATTGTGGTACACTATGAGTTCCGGTTCGAGTCCGGCCACTGATTATTATGAGTTCCGGTTCGAGTCCGGCATCTGGTTATGATATAATTGGAGAGTTTTGGTACTGGGTACCGTGATTATGATGTTGTTGTTCTATGAGTTCCGGTTCGAGTCCGGCAGATATGATATATATGCGGCCTCTTGTTATTACCCACTGCTTCCGGTTCGACTCCGGCATCTGGCCTCTTGTTATTACCCATTGGTGCCGGTTCAAGCCCGGTGCACTCCTGTTGGTTATTGTGGTTACTGGATACTGATACAGCCTCGAGACACTGGTGACTATGCATTTACTTTTCTTGTGTGTCCCGCTGGTTTATGGGGGCCAGACTGGGTTATTGTTTTCTTCCGTGTGCCTATCGGGCTTATGGGGGCCCAGATAGGTTATGTTTGACTTGTGTGTTTACTTACGCATTTATTTACTCGTTATTATATATCGTACTTATATTTTCCTGAGCATATCTATACGCCTCGGCCGTTACTTATGTATCTATTGCTTGTACCCCGGACTTAGCATGCCCCCTGCACTTTAGCTTGCTTATATTATATTAAGCTCAGTCGGCCGATGATGCCTACTGAGTACCCGTTGCCCTGGTACTCATACTGCACTTCTGCATCTTTTTCCCCGATGCAGATCCAGGCACCAGTCGACGGTTTTGACGTGACTCTTTTCTCAGCACTGATTTCGGAGCAGGGTGAGCTTACTGACGTCCGAGGCAGATCCTTCTCCATCCTCTACTGTATAGTCTTTTGCTCTCAAGACTATTGTACTTATTATACATGTTTGGTTTCTGTCTTGTATTTTGGGTATGTTAGTAGTGGCTCATGTACTGACCCCACCAGATCTTGGGAGGGGTTCTGGACTTTATATACATTGTCCTCTTCCTTCTCAGTCTTAGCATGTTTATAAATATGGTTACTTCCACTTCTTCTCTGTTTTATGAGATTCCGCCCGTTAGCCCGTCGCTTGTTGCTCCGGACTAGGGTTTGGCTTGCCTATTGGTGGGTTACGATAGGCGCCATCATGACCCAAATATTGGGTCGTGACATTATCTCTCTTTCGTTTTTTCGAATTTCAAATATAATATAAGGAATTTTACAATTATCTTCTGTTAAATCAGTATATAAACGATATAATTCTTTATTTAGCCAATATAAGTCTTTTTTAGATTTTTTTAATGTTAAAGTATTTTTTAAAGGTTTTCTCATACTCAGACTGATTTTTAGACACCACAAAAAAGTTCTCCATCTTTACTCAAAATGGATGAGATGGGTGTGCATTCCCCACTGAATGTAAATAGACCTACTGCATCAGGTAAGGATGTAGCTAGTCCGGTTCAAACGGCAACCGGTAAAGACTTATCAAGTCCGTTAATGGCTGACACTTTGCCAAAAAGTGTAAGAAGACTTCCAGCTAGTTTTTATTTAGAAGGAGACTCAAGCTCAAAGACTGTAAAAATTAAGAGACAAAATAAAAAGAAAGTGACTACAAAAACCATAGAAGGAATTATTGGTAATACATTGATGAGATTATTGGTAGATTCTACCTCGAACACTCCTAAAGAAGAGACTAAAGACATGATTAAACCAGAGAAAGAAAAATCAGATATTTCAAATTCAGACTCAGATCTACCCAGTTCAGATAGAGAATATGACCCGGCTCTAGATCAATTTGCTCAAGACCCTAATGCGGATAATGATTCCGGTATGAGTTTTGACTCCGAGGCCTTGCACAATTTAAACACTATTTGTTAAACAACGTCAGCAATGACATAGGATATTTTGGATATTTTTTAAAGATGTAAGCAGTGACCTCAGCAGACTTAATATTCGTAAGCAATGACATATATATGGATAAGACAGAAAGACAGACAGAAAGAAAAAGTCGTAACATTACAAAATGTTACAAGATTTTCAAAGGAAATTAATAGCGAAAGCGACATAAAGCAGACTTGAAAGCGACATGCAGCAATATTTTTCCATTCAATTTCATTTGGAAGTCCGCAGACGTTTCTCTATAAATACCTTCATTTGGCAAGGAGCAAAGCATCAATCAAGCAACCATAGTAAGAAGCAATTAGCTTAGTTTTTACAAATAAATATTGTGAGAAAAAAGTGTTTGAAAAATAAAAGAGTGTGTTTGTAAAAAGAGTGCTTGTACAAAAGTGAGTATTTAATTTTCCAGTTCCACTAGGAGCAACTTCGGGGACTCCCGAAAGGGAACCCTCTATCCGCTCTACTCAATGTAAGTAGGTTATAAGTTTTACTAGAAGTAGGTATTATTCCCCATGTTTGTATGTTTATGTTTATGTTTTATGTTAATTGTTAATATCATGAATATATGTTGATATTTTATCATGTCTGTTATGTTGATATATTATCATTTCTATGCTCCAAAGTTATGTTTAGTTGTCCAAATCTACCTTTAGTATATGGTTAGTCTCTTAAATGTCTAAGCAACTCCGATGGATTAACCCATAAATTCCTAGGATTTGAGTCCGTTAATGGCCAAGAGAGCCGCAGGACATATGTCATCCAGGGTGAGGTTAAAGAAGCAAGTACTTAGAAAATGAGTTTAAGAGAAAGAGATGAAAGAGGTATAGTTACTATCTAAGAAAATCAGCAGCTAAAACACCATACTTAAATAAAAATAGACATGTTAGAAAATATAAGAATGATAAAAGTTTTAAGAATACTCTAGAATGCTTTACTTGTGGAAGCACAGAACATTTAGCAAATACTTGCCCTAAAAGAAATAATACTAGAACAAGAAACTCTCAATTAATAGAAGATTTTCAAGAAACTTTAATTAATGTAGACGAATACATGTCAGACAATGAAAATATTTATTCTATAGTAAGTATAAATAATAATGAACCCTATAATTCATCAGACTCAGAAAATGAGAATCTTATTAATGAGATAAATCTAGAAGACCTACATTTAGACCCACCAAATTTTGATTTAGTAAATATAATAGACTATAATTTAGTTAATATAAAAAGCGAAGACTGTATGCATGAATTTGAAAGGAAAGGCTTAGACAGTAATCAATGCTTCATTTGTAAATGGTACCCAGAAAAAAATAGAAGAGTCAAATGTAGACTTTGTTATATAGAAGGATGCATTCCTTGCATAGAAAAAACCATAGGAAGTGGGTTACTGCAACCTAAGACAAGTAATGAACTACATAAAGAAACAATTAAAGAAGTAGCAAGTTCTTCAACTAATTATATTATATCACACACAGAAGAAGATAAAATAATTGAATTAACAACAAGAATAAGCAACCTAGAAGAAAGAATAAAAAGATTAGAAAAAGGTAAATATGTCATGGAAGAAGACTCGGAATTAATGAACGAATCCTTTAATGGTTTAGTATGTAATGAAGATAAGAAACTAAGTACAGTCAAAATATTAACTAAAATAAAAATACAAAATTATGAAATAGAAACACTAGGATTAGTAGACACGGGATGTACACAGTGTATAATAAACCAAAAACTATTAGTGTCCAAAATATCCGATGTCATTGCTGATGTTGTTTAACAAATGGTGTCTAAATTGTGCAAGGCCTCGGAGTCAAAACTCATACCGGAATCATCATCCGCGTTAGGGTCTTGAGCAAATTGATCTAGAGCCGGGTCATATTCTCTGTCTGAACTGGGTAGATCTGAGTCTAAATTTGAAATATCTGATTTTTCTTTCTCTGGTTTAATCATGTCTTTAGTCTCTTCTTTAGAAGTGTTCGAGGTAGAGCCTACCAATAATCTCATCAATGTATTACCAATAATTCCTTCTATGGTTTTTGTAGTCACTTTCTTTTTATTTTGTCTCTTAATTTTTACAGTCTTTGAGCTTCAGGCTCCTTCTAAATAAAAACTAGCTGGAAGTCTTCTTACACTTTTTGGCAAAGTGTCAGCCATTAACGGACTTGATAAGTCTTTACTGGTTGTCGTTTGAACCAGACTAGCTACATCCTTACCTGATGCAGTAGGTCTATTTACATTCAGTGGGGAATGCACACCCATCTCATCCATTTTGAGTAAAGATGGAGAACTTTTTTGTGGTATCTGAAAATAAGTCTGAGTACAAGAATCTTTAAAATTTTGAATTGGTCTTTGTGTTTGAAAGGGTGCTGAATTTGAGCTTTGGTTTAATTCAAGATGTTTTATATATCTTGTAGTAATAAATTTTGTCTTACTAATTCATCTCGTTTTTTCTCTAATAGTTCATTTTTATGATTTAGTCTTTTAAAACCTTCGGTCATTGAACTGCAGTGATCAATAAAATAATTTTGTTTGTGTCTTTATGTGTCACGACCCAATATTTGGGTCATGATGGCGCCTATCGTAACCCACCAATAGGCAAGCCAAACCCTAGCCCGGAGCAACAAGCGACGGGCTAACGGGCGGAATCTCATAATACAGAGAAGAAGTGGAAGTAACCATATTTATAAACATGCTAAGACTGAGAAGGAAGAGGACAATGTATATAAAGTCCAGAACCCCTCCCAAGACCTGGTGGGGTCAGTACATGAGCCACTACTAACATACCCAAAATACAAGACAGAAACCAAACATGTATAATAAGTACAATAGTCTTGAGAGCAAAAGACTATACAGTAGAGGATGGAGAAGGATCTGCCTCGGACGTCAGTAAGCTCACCCTGCTCCGGAATCAGTGCTGAGAAAAGAGTCACGTCAAAACCGTCGACTGGTGCCTGGATCTGCATCGGGGAAAAAGATGCAGAAGTGCAGTATGAGTACCAGGGCAACGGGTACTCAGTAGGCATCATCGGCCGACTGAGCTTAATATAATATAAGCAAGCTAAAGTGCAGGGGGCATGCTAAGTCCGGGGTACAAGTAATAGATACATAAGTAACGGCCGAGGCGTATAGATATGCTCAGGGAAAATATAAGTGCGATACATAATAACGAGTAAATAAATGCGTAAGTAAACACACAAGTCAAACATAACCTATCTGGGCCCCCATAAGCCCGATAGGCACACGGAAGAAAATAATAACCCAGTCTGGCCCCCATAAACCAGCGGGACACACAAGAAAAGTAAATGCATAGTCACCAGTGTCTCGAGGCTGTATCAGTATCCAGTAACCACAATAACCAACAGGAGTGCACCGGGCTTGAACCGGCACCAATGGGTAATAACAAGAGGCCAGACGCCGGAGTCGAACCGGAAGCAGTGGGTAATAACAAGAGGCCACATATATATATCATATCTGCCGGACTCGAACCGGAACTCATAGAACAACAACATCATAATCACGGTACCCAGTACCAAAACTCTCCAATCATATCATAACCAGATGCCGGACTCGAACCGGAACTCATAATAATCAGTGGCCGGACTCGAACCGGAACTCATAGTGTACCACAATCCGGGGCCGGACTCGAACCGGAACACCCAATAGTCAATAACCAAAATCATCATACCTGAATCAGTAGCCGGACTCGAACCGGAACTCATCATAGCCAGTAACCAGAACAGAATCAAATGTCATATCATATGAAATAAACGGGGAACGCCCTAGTGCCAAGTCAATACTATTATATAGGTACAAAAGCTAACTCTACAACATGCTATAAGTCAATCTCGGGGTACTTCTAGGTCAACTACCTACTATAAAAATATGTATATAAAAGTCACATTACAAGTCATGGAAAGGCGGTTCAGCGTTCTTAGTCAAACTAGCCGACCCCAATCAAATACGGTGCTATCAGGGACGAACAAAGCTAGACGGGCCAACCGGGTATAATCGGGGTGACTCAATCCCGTCATAACCCTAATAGTCATATAGGGCTTATCTAAGCCCAAAGATGTCAAAGTTTCAACAAGTCGACAAAAAGGGTAACGGGGCCCGCTACCGGGTCCCGAAAACCAGGTCTGGTTATACTTGTCTAAGTCTGGGCTAAGTCTGTCTAAGCCTGTACTAAGGTCCAACAATAACATTCCCAGACTAGCAACAACAACAACAATACTATTCGACCCCAAATAGGTCATCCGTGGTGTACCACGAGGATAACGGGCCTGGAATATATTCGAATAGCCCTATCCGGCCTAAAAGGCCTAAATCACAGCAAACCAGCACCACCAAGTCTATAATACCAGCCCGAAACACCAGCACAATAGCATACATATATCACACATAAGCCCAATCTAAGTGCAAAGGAAGGTAAACCTAGCCTACCTGGACGCCGCCGAATGTCTGCTAAAGGACCAGCTAAATAGGAGCCTTTCCCTTTCGAGAGGCCTCAGACTGCTGCCAAGCTATCAAAATAATAAACTACATGTCAAAACATGACTATTGACACCTATATTGCATTAGTTCGGAAAAATGTCCGAACAGTCCACGTGGGGCCCGCTTGCGGTATCGTAAAACTGAAACCGTCACAGTGTCCCAAATAACTATGTGACCAATAGTCACAACTATCACTGCTCTATTTGAGCTCAAAATGTAGCTCAAACATCAATACCAATCCCAAAGTATACACGAAAATTACCGTAAAAATAAGAAAACATACCGTAGAAATGACGAGAGCGAGTCCACGGACTCAAATATATAAATCCTAAGCTTAAATCTTAACAGAATAGTGCAAGAGTGAGCTTAATTTGATAACAGAATCGTCAAAATGTTATTCCTAATATGTTTTGTTTTTTGTTAGATGAAATGATAAGATATAAGTACATATATACACTAATTTGTAATGTTAATCTTGATAGGTGGCAGTATGCGACCATCTTGGTGAACGTGGAGGTGGCGATGCCACCCAAAGTCTCATCTCATTATATATATATATTCGGGTATTGCATAGACTCGTGGTAAAATAAATACAATTTTTTGAATATACCATAATTAATAGAAAATTATTTCTAACAAAACCTCTATAAAATAAAAATATTATTTTAACATATTTAAATTCACTATCTCCGTTTTAATTATTAATAGGTTATAAAACTATTATAAAATAATATAGATATATCATAGCAAAAGAATTTTATAAAGTTCAAAAATATTTTCAAAAGGTAATTACCTATGTCATTTTACCAACTTTTAATTTAATTTAATATTTTACAATGTGCTCGGTCTAAATAATATTCTCAAACGAACTGCCTGGGAATCGAACTGTCAGTCCCAGCAAGTCATAAATAACTTGGGGCAGTTATAGAAAAGCTCTAAACGCTGACAACACACGAAAACGAAGGAAATGACCGGGAAGGTCATTACAATATCCACTACTAAAAGGACTTTCGTCCGCGAAAGTCAAGAATAAGCACGTACCTGAAGATGTGAACAAGTAGGGATACTGGGCTCGCATGTCACGTTCAAGCTCCCAAGTTGCCTCCTCAATCGGACGGTGACGCCACTGTACCTTAACCACTGGAATGTCCCGGGAGCGTAACCGTCTGACATCTCTGGCTAAAATGGACACAGGCTCCTCCACAAATGTTAGTTTCTCGTCTAACTGAACCGAGTCCCACTGAAGCACATGCGACTCATCTGGAATATATTGTCGTAGCATAGAAACATGAAATACTGGGTGGATAGCTGAAAATGCCGGAGGTAAAGCTAACACATAAGCCACCTCTCCAACTGTCCGCAAAATCTCAAAGGGTCCAATATACCTGGGGCTAAGCTTACCCTTCCTACCAAACCGCATCACGCCCTTCATGGGCGATACTCGTAAGAAGACCCTATCACCCACCCTGAATTTCAATGGACGACGTCTACGGTCAGCATAACTCCTTTGTCTACTCTGAGCTGTCCGCAGCCTGTCCTGAATTACTCGAACTCGGTCCAAAGATTCTCGGAGTAAATCTGTGCCACGAGGACTGACTTCTGAGGTCTCGAACCAACCCACTGGAGATCGACACCGTCTCCCATACAAAGCCTCAAACGGAGCCATTTGAATACTGGAGTGAAAGCTATTATTATACGCGAACTCCGCTAAAGGCAAGAATTGATCCCATTGGCCCCCAAAGTCAAGTACACAAGCGCGGAGCATATCCTCTAATACCTGAATAGTCCGCTCTGATTGCCCATCGGTTTGAGGATGAAATGCAGTGCTGAGGTCCACCTGGGTACCCAACTCTTCCTGAAAAGTCTGCCAAAAACTGGAGGTAAACTGAGACCCTCGGTCTGAGATAATGGATATTGGCACTCCATGTAGGCGGACCACCTCCTGAATATATACACGAGCTAACCTCTCAGCACTATAGGAGACTCGAACAGGGATAAAGTGTGCAGACTTAGTCAACCGGTCCACAATAACCCAAATACTATCAAAACCACGGAAGGTGCGAGGCAATCCAACAATGAAATCCATAGTGACCCGCTCCCATTTCCACTCGGGGATGGGTAATTGCTGAAGTAAACCACCGGGTTTCTGATGTTCGGCCTTTACCTGCTGACAACAAAGGCATCGGGCTACAAACCCTGCTATATCTCTCCGCATACCGCTCCACCAATAGTGTTGTCTCAGATCTTTATACATCTTAGCTGTCCCGGGGTGAATAGAATATCTAGAACTGTGAGCTTCACGCAAAATCAACTGAATTAAATCTTCAATCCTCGGAACACAAATACGACCGTCAAACCTCAGAACACTATCAGAACCCAAGGTAGCTTTCTCAGACTCACCCTTCAATACCTGATCTCGAATTCTACGGAGACCGCTATCTTCAAATTGACGACTCTGAATCTGCTCCAGCAAAGTAGATCTCGCACCGACACAAGCGATAACCTTTCTGGGGTCAGAAATATCCAAACGCACCATCGAGTTAGCTAAGGACTGAATATCCAAAGCCAACGGCCGCTGAGAGACTGGAATGAAGGCTAAGCTACCCATACTCACTGCCTTCCGGCTCAAGGCGTCCGCTACCACATTCGCCTTGCCCGGATGATAGAGAATAGAGATATCATAGTCCTTTAACAATTCAATCCATCTGCGCTGCCTCGAATTAAGATCCCTCTGAGTCATTATATGCTGAAGACTGCGGTGGTCTGTAAAGATCTCACAATACACACCGTATAGATAATGCCTCCAAATCCGCAGTGCAAATACTACCGCTGCTAATTCTAAGTCATGAGTGGGATAATTACGTTCGTTCACCTTCAGCTGCCTCGATGCATAAGCAATGACACGACCCCGCTGCATTAAAACACATCCCAAACCGATACCAGAAGCATCACAATACACGGTGAAACCTTCACCCTCAACTGGAAGAGTCAACACAGGGGCAGAAGTAAGCCGATCCTTGAGTTTTAGAAAGCTCGCCTCACAATCCTCAGACCACTGAAATAGAACCTCCTTCCTAGTTAGTCTGGTCATAGGAGATGCAATAGACGAGAAGCCCTCAACAAATCGCCTGTAGTATCCTGCCAACCCAACAAAGCTGCGAACCTCGGTAGGTGACGTGGGCCTAGCCCAACCTCGAATAGCCTCAATCTTTGCTGGGTCTACCATGATACCGTGTCTGGACACAACATGGCCCAAGAAAGCTACAGACTCAAGCCAGAACTCACACTTTGAGAACTTGGCATACAACCGATGATCTCTCAAAGTGTGGAGCACAATCCTCAAATGCTGCTTGTGCTCCTCGCTACTCCTCGAATAAACCAAGATGTCGTCAATAAACACAATCACAAAGGAGTCCAAGTATGGCCTGAATACACGATTCATCAAATCCATGAAAGCTGCTGGGGCATTAGTCAACCCAAAAGACATCACCAGGAACTCATAATGGCCGTACCGGGTCCTGAAGGCTGTCTTTGGGATGTCCTCAGCCCTAACTCTCAACTGATGGTATCCAGATCTCAAATCTATTTTTGAGAATACCGCTGCACCTTGAAGTTGATCAAACAAATCATCGATACGAGGCATAGGATACTTATTCTTCACAGTTACCTTATTCAACTGCCTGTAATCAATACACATGCGCATAGATCCATCCTTCTTCTTTACAAACAGAACTGGAGCACCCCACGGAGACACACTCGGCCTGATAAAACCCTTCCCCAGAAGGTCCTGGAGCTGAGTACTCAACTCTCTCAATTCAGCAGGAGCCATACGATAAGGAGCTATAGAAATAGGTCGGGTGCCCGGCTCAAGGTCAATAATGAACTCTATCTCACGCTCAGGAGGAAGGCCAGGTAAGTCAGTCGGGAATACATCAGGAAACTCACGAACAACTGGGACGGAGTCAAGTGACGGACTCTCAATGCTAGCATCCCGAACATAAGCAAGGAATGAATCACATCCCCTCGACATCAATCTACGAGCACGAACATATGAAATAATCCCTGTCGGTGTGCGGCTAACAGAACCCTGCCACACCACCGAGGGTACACCAGGCATGGCTAAGGTAACGGTCTTGGTAAAGCAATCCAAGACTGCATGATGAAAAGACAACCAGTCCATGCCCAGAATCACATCAAAGTCTACCATGGCCAATACAATAAAATCAACCTGAGTCTCAAACTCCTGAATAGTCACCAGACAAGATCTATATACCCGATCCACTACTAAGGAATCACCAACGGGGGTAGATACACGTAAGGGCATAGATAATAACTCAGAACACAAACCCAACCGTGGTGCATAATAAGTAGATACATAAGAAAACGTGGATCCAGGATCAAATAATGCAGAGGCTGGCTGATGGCATACGGAAATCGTACCTGTAATCACTGCATCCGAAGCCTCAGCCTCCGGTCTAGCCGGCACGGCATACAACTGACGCTGGCTACCACTAGTCTGAGCACCGCCCTGACCACCAGTCCGACCTCCCTGCGCTCTACCTCGAGAACCCTGGGGACCACCCCGACGACCCTGTGCACCACCTCTACCTGCTGGAGGTATAGATCTGAGGGGCTGTGCTGTCTGAACTGAAGGCTCAATCGCCATGCGCTGAGGACACTCACGCGCAAAATGACCGACAACCCCACAAGTGTAGCATGCTCCTGGCTCCCTGCTCGGCCTAGAAGGTCCGGCTGAGCTAGTATGACCACCTCTAGTCGATGAACTGGACTGACCACGTCCTTGAGGCTGGCTAACAGAACCACTATAGGCGGGCTGACCCCTATCAAATATTTGCAAAGCTGACTGTACGGGCCTACTGGGCTGACCCTGTCGCTGAAAAGACTGCTGCTGCTGCTGAGGGTACCTACCCTGAAACTGGAACCCACGACCTCTGAACTGCGAACCACTATTGCTCCCACTGAAACTACCCTGAACACGAGGTCTCTTATCGCTGCCCCCTTGGGCCTCGCGATCCATCTCCTCAATAGAGTATACATGCTCGATAATCTCTGCGAATGACTTCCCTGAAGTCACTAAACTCTGGGTAGCTCTGCGGAGTGGCAATCTCAGTCCCCTGACAAAACATCTAACTCTCTCATACTCATCAGGCAAAATAGAAGTAGCATGCCTAGCAAGATCATGAAACCTCGCCTCATACTCGGCGACAGATAACGAACCCTGAGTCAATCTGGAGAACTCATCTCTAAGTCGCTCCCGCATAGTACGGGGCATATACTTCCCCAAGAAAATCTCAGAGAACTGGGTCCAAGTAACCGGCGGAGATCCTGCTGGCCTGGAATCAAGATATCCCCTCCACCATCTCCTCGCTGCAGTATCAAGCTGATATGCCACAAAATCAACACCACGAGACTGTACCAATCCCAAATTCCGCAATCTATCCTCGCAGCTGGACAAGAACTCATATGCATCCTCACCCGGAGTACCAGCAAATCTCGGTGGAGTCAACCTCAAGAAACGCCCCAACATCTTCTGCTCATCGACAGACATAGCAGGCTGATCTATAACTGGCTGTGGAGCTACCGGTGCTGGCGGAATCTCAACTCTGGGTGCTGCAGCTGCAGGCTGCGCCCCAACACCAACTCCCTGTACTGCTGGTTGGGCTCCCTCGGCTGACGGACCTCCAACTAGCCCCAACAACTGAAGTAATGTACCTCGGAGCAAAGAAGCATCTATAAATCCAGGTGGAGCCTGGGCTGCTCCCTGGCCCACCGGCTGCTGCGGAGGCGGAACATCTGGAGCTATAACGGGATCGGGTAACTGATCCCTAGCATGATCTCGGCCTGGGGCTGCTGCTCTGCCCTGCCCCCGACCTCTGGGTCGACCTCGGCCCCTAACAGGAGCCCTTACTGTAGGCTCGGGGTCCTGACCCTCGGGTCTCGCACCCTGCGTCCTAACCATCTGCATAAAGAGTGAACAAAATGAAAATCAGAAACCAACATAGACTCAACGCACGGACATGAGGCAAGAAAATAAGAGACTCCCCTAAGAATGCTCCGTAGCCTCCCGAAGATAGGATACAGGCGTCCCCGCACCGATCCACAGGACTCTACTAAACATTGGCCCATGTACCGACACTACCTAGACAACCTAGGCTCTGATACCAAGCTGTCACGACCCAATATTTGGGTCATGATGGCGCCTATCGTAACCCACCAATAGGCAAGCCAAACCCTAGCCCGGAGCAACAAGCGACGGGCTAACGGGCGGAATCTCATAATACAGAGAAGAAGTGGAAGTAACCATATTTATAAACATGCTAAGACTGAGAAGGAAGAGGACAATGTATATAAAGTCCAGAACCCCTCCCAAGACCTGGTGGGGTCAGTACATGAGCCACTACTAACATACCCAAAATACAAGACAGAAACCAAACATGTATAATAAGTACAATAGTCTTGAGAGCAAAAGACTATACAGTAGAGGATGGAGAAGGATCTGCCTCGGACGTCAGTAAGCTCACCCTGCTCCGGAATCAGTGCTGAGAAAAGAGTCACGTCAAAACCGTCGACTGGTGCCTGGATCTGCATCGGGGAAAAAGATGCAGAAGTGCAGTATGAGTACCAGGGCAACGGGTACTCAGTAGGCATCATCGGCCGACTGAGCTTAATATAATATAAGCAAGCTAAAGTGCAGGGGGCATGCTAAGTCCGGGGTACAAGTAATAGATACATAAGTAACGGCCGAGGCGTATAGATATGCTCAGGGAAAATATAAGTGCGATACATAATAACGAGTAAATAAATGCGTAAGTAAACACACAAGTCAAACATAACCTATCTGGGCCCCCATAAGCCCGATAGGCACACGGAAGAAAACAATAACCCAGTCTGGCCCCCATAAACCAGCGGGACACACAAGAAAAGTAAATGCATAGTCACCAGTGTCTCGAGGCTGTATCAGTATCCAGTAACCACAATAACCAACAGGAGTGCACCGGGCTTGAACCGGCACCAATGGGTAATAACAAGAGGCCAGACGCCGGAGTCGAACCGGAAGCAGTGGGTAATAACAAGAGGCCACATATATATATCATATCTGCCGGACTCGAACCGGAACTCATAGAACAACAACATCATAATCACGGTACCCAGTACCAAAACTCTCCAATCATATCATAACCAGATGCCGGACTCGAACCGGAACTCATAATAATCAGTGGCCGGACTCGAACCGGAACTCATAGTGTACCACAATCCGGGGCCGGACTCGAACCGGAACACCCAATAGTCAATAACCAAAATCATCATACCTGAATCAGTAGCCGGACTCGAACCGGAACTCATCATAGCCAGTAACCAGAACAGAATCAAATGTCATATCATATGAAATAAACGGGGAACGCCCTAGTGCCAAGTCAATACTATTATATAGGTACAAAAGCTAACTCTACAACATGCTATAAGTCAATCTCGGGGTACTTCTAGGTCAACTACCTACTATAAAAATATGTATATAAAAGTCACATTACAAGTCATGGAAAGGCGGTTCAGCGTTCTTAGTCAAACTAGCCGACCCCAATCAAATACGGTGCTATCAGGGACGAACAAAGCTAGACGGGCCAACCGGGTATAATCGGGGTGACTCAATCCCGTCATAACCCTAATAGTCATATAGGGCTTATCTAAGCCCAAAGATGTCAAAGTTTCAACAAGTCGACAAAAAGGGTAACGGGGCCCGCTACCGGGTCCCGAAAACCAGGTCTGGTTATACTTGTCTAAGTCTGGGCTAAGTCTGTCTAAGCCTGTACTAAGGTCCAACAATAACATTCCCAGACTAGCAACAACAACAACAATACTATTCGACCCCAAATAGGTCATCCGTGGTGTACCACGAGGATAACGGGCCTGGAATATATTCGAATAGCCCTATCCGGCCTAAAAGGCCTAAATCACAGCAAACCAGCACCACCAAGTCTATAATACCAGCCCGAAACACCAGCACAATAGCATACATATATCACACATAAGCCCAATCTAAGTGCAAAGGAAGGTAAACCTAGCCTACCTGGACGCCGCCGAATGTCTGCTAAAGGACCAGCTAAATAGGAGCCTTTCCCTTTCGAGAGGCCTCAGACTGCTGCCAAGCTATCAAAATAATAAACTACATGTCAAAACATGACTATTGACACCTATATTGCATTAGTTCGGAAAAATGTCCGAACAGTCCACGTGGGGCCCGCTTGCGGTATCGTAAAACTGAAACCGTCACAGTGTCCCAAATAACTATGTGACCAATAGTCACAACTATCACTGCTCTATTTGAGCTCAAAATGTAGCTCAAACATCAATACCAATCCCAAAGTATACACGAAAATTACCGTAAAAATAAGAAAACATACCGTAGAAATGACGAGAGCGAGTCCACGGACTCAAATATATAAATCCTAAGCTTAAATCTTAACAGAATAGTGCAAGAGTGAGCTTAATTTGATAACAGAATCGTCAAAATGTTATTCCTAATATGTTTTGTTTTTTGTTAGATGAAATGATAAGATATAAGTACATATATACACTAATTTGTAATGTTAATCTTGATAGGTGGCAGTATGCGACCATCTTGGTGAACGTGGAGGTGGCGATGCCACCCAAAGTCTCATCTCATTATATATATATATTCGGGTATTGCATAGACTCGTGGTAAAATAAATACAATTTTTTGAATATACCATAATTAATAGAAAATTATTTCTAACAAAACCTCTATAAAATAAAAATATTATTTTAACATATTTAAATTCACTATCTCCGTTTTAATTATTAATAGGTTATAAAACTATTATAAAATAATATAGATATATCATAGCAAAAGAATTTTATAAAGTTCAAAAATATTTTCAAAAGGTAATTACCTATGTCATTTTACCAACTTTTAATTTAATTTAATATTTTACAATGTGCTCGGTCTAAATAATATTCTCAAACGAACTGCCTGGGAATCGAACTGTCAGTCCCAGCAAGTCATAAATAACTTGGGGCAGTTATAGAAAAGCTCTAAACGCTGACAACACACGAAAACGAAGGAAATGACCGGGAAGGTCATTACATTATGAATATTGTACTGAGGATAATTTACAGGGTTTCTTAGTTCTGGATTAATAAAAAAGTTTGGTCCTAATTTTCCTCTTGCGTAGTCTAAAGCTTCATTAAAATTATTAAATCATTTGTATAAGGGGTCTTTAAAGTTCTTAATAGCGTTTATTACCTGAATCCATGTCTGGTAGATTCGTGGAGTCCTTCCCTGTATGATCACATAAAAGTTAAACTTATTAGTTAAATTTTTGTCTGTAAAATGTTGTGTCAGGGCATTCATAACAGCTAAAAAATAGCTGACATCCCTTGGAGTCTTGTTGTATGAAATCCATAAGTTGTCTAATAAGCATTTTTTATTTCTGTCGACCCTTGCTTCAGGTCTTGTCTTAAAACTGAAATTTGAGTCTGGATAATAAATTAAATTTTGTATCCCAAAATGTATTCTTTCGATCGTCTGATCGTTAGATGTCTGAGCTGTATTTAACATTGTCTGTGGCCGAAAATGAGTATTGCTTAATAAAGTCTTTAAATAATTGTCTGCGCTGGAGTCTGAAGCTTTTGCTTTGCCTTTGTCAGTCATGCTGCAAAAAACATTAGTTAGTAGTTTTTGATATTAATCTACTAAGTTTATCAGCTAAGGTATTTTCTTTTCCTTTGATATGTTCGAATTTAATATTATATATTGAAGTAGCGTCAATAAAATTTAACCATCGTCTCTTACTACTATTTTTCTCGCTAATTTTCTCATGAAATTTGACTATGACTTCACAGTCAGTTCTTACTAATACTTCTGGCTTATTTAAAATGTATATTTTGAAACTATTAAGACCATATATGACTGCTAGTATTTCTGCATCTATACTACTCATATTGCCTTGTTCTTTATATTTTTCACTCTGATAAGCACATATTCTTTCATCTTTTTTGTTGCTATATTTATTTGTTCTAGCTTTAAGGACGGCTCCCCATCCTTCAAAACTACCGTCTGTCTCTATTATTAAATAGTCTGTTTCTAAAGGTAGGGCTAAGTCTGGTATGTCCTTAACCATTTCTTTTAGTCTTTGAACTAATTTTATATCTTCCGTATTGAATGTCTTTTGTCCTTTAGAGCTAGTTTTAGCATATAAAGGTCATGCTACCTTTCCTAAATTCTTAATAAATTGTCTAGCATAATTTAATATTCCTAAAAAAATTTGTAGGTCTTTTGTTTTTTCTAACTTGTCTGGCATTTCTAGGGCCTTTTTTGCTATATGTGGTTGTAATTTTATTTTTCTTTCTCCTATAGTGATGCCTAGAAAATTAATATATTGTTTACATAATTTCATCTTTTTCTTACTTATAATTATTCCATTGTCTACAAATAATTTAAAAATTATTTGGAGATGTCCTAAATGTTCTTTCATGTTATAGCTGAAAACTAAGATGTCATCTACATATACTAGTACAAAATTTTTATAGTTACCAAATATATTATCCATCTTTCTTTGAAAAATTGGTGGAGCAGTTTTTAATCCAAATGGCATTACCAACCATTCGAAATGTCCTTCGGGACAAGTAAATGTTGTCCACTTTATACTGTCTCGGTGCATTTTTATCTGCCAATATCCTGACTTACAGTCGAATTTACTAAACATTGTTCTTCCTTGAATTCTATTAATTAACTCTGTTTTGTCTGGTAGTTTATAAGCATCCATTACTGTATTGTCATTAAGTCTTTTATAATTTATTACCATTCTAGCTTTTCCTCTAACTATCTCGCTATGATTTCTAACCATAAAAGCTGCTGACCTATGTCTTGATTTAGATCTTTTAATTACTCCTAGGTGAAGTAATTCTTTAATTTGTACTTCAAAGTCTTTTAAATCTTCATTAGTAGCTTGTATTGCTGTTGTTCTTACCGCATATTCTGGATTTATGATTTCTAGTTTACACTCTATTTTATTATTTTTCCAGTGTTCTAAAGGTTTTTCACCTATTATGTCTATGTCATCTAATTTCTGAATTATCTTTTGCAAGTCTTCTTGGTTCTTTATTATTCCTATTTGTTGAATTCCTTTCCTAAAATTGTAGTTGTCTATGTTTATCTCCATTAAATCATAATTTTTGTTTATGATTTGTTTATCAAGAAAATGACAATTTTATTTTAGACAATAAAAGTACATACGACGAAGAAGAAACCACTAAGAGTATTAAAGAATTTATGGAATCGGTAATATCCAGTTCAAGTCAATTTCAAAGAACAACAACAGGACACACTGTACAAACCAATATTGGTAATGTACCTAGACATAGAGTATATAGAATAAATACCGAAATAGAAACGGAAAGAATTAGACCTGTAGGAAAGAGAATGCCTATAGAAGAACCTGTTCAACTCCAAGAAGGAGGTAGTAAAGGAAAAATATTAAATATAGCTGCACAAGACCCTCAAGCATGGAACACTGTAATAGACTTATGGAAAGGAATAGTAGTAGCAGATTATATAAAAACTTATCAAGAGACAGATGCAGAGACTATGTATAGATATATGGAAACATTTTTAGGAGAATCTACCAAAGGATTATGGGAAGCCTTTAAGACAGAATTTCCTCAAGAATTTCAAGACTTAGTAAACATGGGAGCTAATCCCTATAATTTTACAAATAAAATACACAGTTTAATAACAGGAGAAGATCCCAATAGTGGTTTATTAGTATTACAAAGAAAATCCTTGATACAGTTAGAACAATTATGTATTAGTAATGGCAACATATAAAGGTTTTCTTAAATGCCTATTTTTATTATTGTACTAGAAGTGGAAATGCTTTTGATCAAACATTAGGTAGAAAATTGTTTAATAAATTACCAGGATCTTCAGGAAGAGAAATAGAAAGACGATGGGATGAAAGGGAAGGTGTAGTACAAACCCTAATGCTAGATGGTCTATTGGACATAGAATACAACACATAATAGAAATATTACAATAAAAATGTACTAACATACAAATTCAAAAATAGTTAAAGAAAGGTGAAACTAGTTTTTGTAAAAATATATACACTACTCAAAGTTATGATGAGACTATCAGAAAAGAAGAACTCCAAAGAAATATAAGAAATCATACCCAA
Source organism: Capsicum rhomboideum (assembly GCA_031232105.1). Taxonomy (NCBI): domain Eukaryota; kingdom Viridiplantae; phylum Streptophyta; class Magnoliopsida; order Solanales; family Solanaceae; genus Capsicum; species Capsicum rhomboideum. The sequence goes on from CP124714.1 coordinate 120,493,988, forward strand.
AGAATAATTACAGACGTTTGAAAGACAATTCTACTACATCATCTACTTTTAATTTAAACCTAGTATTGCTATTACTAGATAATTTACCAATAAATCCTAAATATACGAATAAATTATTTCCTCCATTCATGTCTTCATATCCTTTTGTCTGAAATCCTACCTTAATATATTTTCCAAATTCTGCTGAATTAATCATATAGTTTGGACTACAATAAAATATTCCGCCATTATTTGTCATATCTACTTCTGTTAAACCTAGTATTGATCTTTTAGGGTCTGACCATCTATCATCATAGATTGTAATTAATACTTTAGTTCCTAAATTTTTTCTGGTTAATCCTTTTATCCCTATTACAATTAAAACCATGTGCATTAAATTCATATTAGTTCTTGATATTTCTTTGGTGGAATCTGAACTTATCAAACTTACATGATGTCTATTTTTTATTACACACATTTGTTCTTCTCTATAATGTCTGTAAAGCTGAGCTTTTTGAGAGAATATTTCAGCACTATATAAAATTTTAGGATTTAAAAGTCTTAAACTATTCTGTTGAAAGATTTGTATATCTTTATCTATATCGATTACTTCGTCTAATTGTTGTCCTATATTTTGTCTTGAATTATTATTCGTTAGTCTACTTATTATATTGTTTCCGAGTCTGTTTTGGATGAGGGGTCTGGTTTCTTTTGTTCTCCTACTTGATAAAAAGTTCATGTTTTAGTCTTTCTTACTACCTGTGTTCTTTCTTTACTTGGGGTAACTTCAACTTTCTTTAATTGTTCTGTTAATTCACTAATGGTCTTTTTAAGTACTGGGGGATATTTTTCTTTAATAAGTTTTTCTATATTTTTATTAATTTCTTCTATATTAATTTCTGGGGGTTTTAGTGGGGTTATATGTTTTGCTGTTATGGCTTTGACTTGAGCTATTTCAATCTTTAAGTCATTTAATTCATTTAATATTTTATATAATTCTTCTTGAGATGTTTTACTTATTTGTTTCTTTGCTATTTCAGCTTGTTGAGTCCTAATACAGTCTAAGTTATCAGTTATAGCACTAAAAGTCTTTGTTTGTTTTGTTTGTAAATTTTCTAAAATTTTAATAATTAGAGAATTGTCTTTTTGAATGTTTTCTGCTAAATTTATTAATAGGTCTATTACGCTATTTAAATGTGCGTCTTCACTATGTAATATATGTTCTCCATTATTAAAATTACACTTGATTGAGGAATTGTCTTTCAAACGCTTGTATTTCTTTTCTGGTATGATTTGTAAGTCTAAATATTCTAATTTCTTTAGATTAGCTAAGTCGTTTATCCTAACGGAATCCAGAGTGGTCGGGTTTTATACCACTTTAACCACTGTCTAAGTTCTTCAATATCACTTTCTATATCTTGTAATTCCCAATAAATTTTACTTTCTACTTGGCTTTGTTTTGGTAAATTTAAAGTTTTTAATTTTTTAAGGGATTTTTGTAAATTATTATAATGTTTTGTCTTATAAGTTAGTCTTAATACTTCAATATTATATATCCAATAATTAGCTTGTACTTGTTTAGCAAAGGGATGTGTTTTCATTAATAATTTTATCCTAAAGGAAATTTTGGAATTTGTTCTTTCAGGTATTTTCTATCACTTATTATATCTTGTATTTCTCTAGAGATAAGTAACTGTGTAATTAATATCCTAATTCTTTGTCTTAGTTTATGCCTATAAGCTTCTACAGAGAGTTTTCTATATTGAGTGTTTTTAATCTTATCAAATTGTATTAACTCGTTTTCTAGTATAATTCTTTGTGCCTTGAGTCTTTTAATTTCTAGGTATGACTGCTTAATAAAATTGTAACAATATCTTAAATAATTACAATATGGGTATTTTCTTTTCATTCACTAAATTACTTAAGTAGTGTAGGGTTTGTCTTATTTTATTTTCTTGATTTTGAATGTCTTGCTCAACTTCTTTAATTTCAATATTAATATATTGCCTATATTCTATAATTTGTCTTATAAGGTGTGATTCTATTTCTAGTTCCAAGTAAATTTTAAATCTTGTCTCAACTTCTTCTACCTTCCTTCTTAAGAACTGTATATAATTTTGTGCGTCCTGAATAATTTCTTGTCTTAGAGAGATTTCTTTATAGAGTTTTCTATATAATTTTTCTATTTTAGTTTCTTGCATATAATATTAAAGTTAAAGTTTACTAATTCTTATATGGGCAAATATATGTGTTTCTTATTTTGGAATATTTAACTCCTGTAATAATTCTAGAAAATATATGTCTTTTTATCTCTCTTTCTTTTTTTCGAATTTCAAATATAATATAAGGAATTTTACAATTATCTTCTGTTAAATCAGTATATAAATGATATAATTCTTTATTTAGCCAATATAAGTCTTTTTTAGATTTTTTGAATGTTAAAGTATTTTTTAAAGGTCTTCTCATATATCTTAAGGATTATCCTAAAGGGTAGTAATTAATTTTAAGGTTTATTTTATCTATTCTTTTCTGTATAAATTTTATTTGATCAATAAGGACTATGGTTCGGTCTATATTTAGATGTACTACTTCTACTATTATGGGATCTTGTTGATTAAATTCTTGTTCTAAATTATGAGCGTAGTTTTTATATTGTTGGTCTAAGTTTGCATATTCTCTTTCTTATTCTTTTAAAAGTACTTTATTATCTAGCAAAAAGGACTTAAGAGCTTTTATATATCTAGCTAGTCTTGTTCTTTTCGTAAACTAAGGCCTAGAAACTTCTCTCTTTGATACCAATATTAATAGCACTTAGATAAAATGTATTTCAATAATCATTAATTGTCGGAGTTGATTGGGTTTGTTTTCTTATGGTTGTAAAATCCTACTCGGTACTTCCTTAATGGTCTCTTTATGTGGTTCATTACTTGTTGTATTTTGTAGTACCTTACCTATAGTTCTTTCTATGCAAGGAATACATCCTTCTATATAACAAAGTTTACATTTGACTCTTCTATTCTTATCAGGGTACCATTTACAAATGAAGCATTGATTACTGTCTAAGCCTTTCCTTTCAAATTCATGCATACAGTCTTCGTTTTTTATATTAACTAAATTATAGTCTATTATATTTACTAAATCAAAATATGGTGGGTCTAAATGTAGGTCTTCGAGATTTATCTCATTAATAAGATTCTCATTTTCTGAGTCTGATGAATTATAGGGTTCATTATTATTTATACTTACTATAGAATAAATACTTTCATTGTTTGACATGTATTCATCTACATTAATTAAAGTTTCTTGAAAATCTTCTATTAATTGAGAGTTTCTTGTTCTAGTATTATTTCTTTTAGGGCAAGTATTTGCTAAATATTCTGTGCTTCCACAAGTAAAGCATTCTAGAGTATTCTTATAACTTTTATCATTCTTATATTTTCTAACATGTCTATTTTTATTTAAGTATGGTTTTTTAGCTGCTGATTTTCTTAGATAGTAACTTCTTCGTCTGTAATTATTCTTTGGGTATGATTTCTTATATTTCTTTGGAGTTCTTCTTTTCTGATAGTCTTCATCATAACTTTGAGTAGTGTATATACTTTTACAAAAACTAGTTTCACCTTTCTTTAACTGTTTTTGAATTTGTATGTTAGTACATTTTTCTTGTAATATTTCTATTATATGTTGTATTCTATGTCCTATAGACCATCTAGCATTAGGGTTTTGTACTACACCTTCCCTTTCATCCCATCGTCTTTCTATTTCTCTTCCTAAAGCTCCTGGTAATTTATTAAACAATTTTCTACCTAATGTCTGATCAAAAGCGTTTCCACTTCTAGTATGTCACGACCCAAACTAACGGACCGTGCGGGCACCTACGCTATCCTAAGTAGCTAGGAGAACCCTTATTACCCAACCAAAAATATGCGGAAGACTTCTGTTTTTAAGAGAATACTGAATTAAATATAACAAAGTAAATTAAATACCAATAAATAAACTTTTCAAAAACTTCTTACAACTTTCCTTCACTACCCCAAGACTTGGTCAGACATGTACAAGAGCTACCTATTACAGAATAGACTGACAATAAAATAAATAATACAAAGACTAACATCTGCCAGGAAGGAAGTGCAGAAGTTAGTGCTGAATATCGTCATTGATCTAGTAATTGAAAACTAACCTTCATCCAGTCTACACCCCAAGAAGGGATGTAGAAGAGTAGGGTCAGTACAAACACACATACTGGTAGGCATCATCGGCCGACCAGTGTTAGTCCACATAATCATAAAATAGAATCAAAGAAAAGAAATCATGGCATCTTAAATAGAGTATAATTCAACTAAGGCTGTAATATCATTATAACACTTTGCCAATATAAATTACAATTCTCCAACTCTATTAACGAGATTATATTCATCACTAGCATAGTCTAACTTCATTAATTCATACCATCCACCACAATCCAACACTAAACCATCACTATCACCCATTTATTCGCATTGTCGTTTCCATTACCCACATCTATAGGATCAACCCAGTAATCATAGACAACTCACACTAAACTCTCGGGCTAACAACCAAACACTCTATTATAATATTAAAGAATAATAACTAGCCAATCGGATAAGCCACAATTACACCATGTATAAATAACGTAAGTCGACCAACATATAGTAAGCAAGCACAGAGTTTCACTTTTCCAAGTACATGTCACACAATTAATCTCAAGGATACAATCAAATAGGGAATACAAATCAACTCACATCTCAGTAAAACACACAAGAGAACTCAAGTTTCATTAGCAAACCTTATAGATACTCTTGGAGAAGGATTGATTCAATTATTGAAACTTTGGGATAGTTTCTTTGATATTATTCATTGGATTCATTATTTTAGATCACTTCATTATCAATTCCTTTATTATTAATATTACCATACCGGCTCGTGGCACCCGATCCAATCACGTCTTACAACAATACCGAAATTTAATGTCGGTCACATTGCTACTAACAATCTTTCCACTTTTCTGTTTTTAATAAATATTCATCATTCACTTTTCAACCTGTATGAAGGTATATCACAAGCCTTCTTTACTCAAGGCATTCTTTTCAGTCACATTATCATTATGAATCAAGATTTTTCATTTATCAACAATAGTTTTCGGGATTAAAGTAAAGTTTTTATGTCTTTATCCACCTCAACTCCATGTCTGCAGGCCTAGACATGCTTTCTCCCATCAATTATAAATTATGAAAATATGAAATAACACAGTCTTCTACTCATTAACCTAGCCTACCTGGACACCAAGCTTTTTGAATCAACAAGTCATGTAAAGGATGCTCATTCCCTTTCTTCATGCTTCGAAATGATCAATCATCTAAAAAATCAAGCAATCATAAGAGTAATTAATCAATTACTCTTCAAATAAATATCTTTGAAAATTCAAACCCACTAATTCTACCCTAATTCAAGGTCTATATTATTCCCCAAGGTCAATTAACCATTAACTAGTTCTTTCAAGCTTAACCCATCTCCATTAATGGAGTTTTTATGCTAAAGGTCTTATCTTTATGGAATTCAAGATTTTCAACCAACAAAATACATAATCTAGTTTACCAAGTTCATACTAGAAATCATTAATTTATAATCTAGAATTAGTTCTAGGTGATATTAAGAACACCCATAAGTTTTTCCCAAAAATCCACCATTAAAGGTTCTAACCCAAAATTTCACCATTGAAGATCTTTCTAATAATTCTAGGATGTTAAAGGATTAAAAGACGAAGAAGATGATGGAAAAACTTACCTCCACGAAGGACATTCACCCTAAACCTTGAAAAATAACCTCTCTAGGGTTGGGGAATGAAGTTTTGGGGTTTTGCACCTGAAAATCGGCTAAAACCGATTTAAATACCACCAGAATTCTCGCTACAGCGAAATTCCCGTCTCAACCAGGACAGTGTTTGGTAAAACGGTCATAACGTTTTACTCTGAACTTGGATTAACAAACGGTTTATTGCGTTGCAAAGAAGACTCAGAGATATTTGATTTGGTGGGTATTGGGCCCCCTAAATCCTTATATTCTAGGAGATATGATCATTTGAATTTGGCCCTAATAGAAATCCATATCGAAACTCTATTGGTTAAAAATGTTTTCAACTTAACTTTGTGCTAGGGATATTGTACGACCTTAATTCATATCTAAAGAACTTCCAAATTAAAGGATTGATATTAGTATTCATGAATAATTAAATTCATCAGGCTTGAGTCTATCTAGACACATCGAAAGGCTAAAATCTTCGTCGAAAAGCTTGAGGTGACATAATGAATAAAATGATGGCTATTTTGGACTCAAGTTAATATTGAGGAATGGAAAATTTAGTAATGACAAAATAGGTCATTACATAATACAATAATAAAAATAGTCATTTAAGAAAAACTTTATATGTTGCCAATTACTAATACTTAATTGTTTTAACTGTATCAAGGATTTTCTTTGTAATACTAATAAACCACTATTGGGATCTTCTCCTGTTATTAAACTGTGTATTTTATTTGTAAAATTATAGGGATTAGCTCCCATGTTTACTAAGTCTTGAAATTCTTGAGGAAATTCTGTCTTAAAGGCTTCCCATAATCTTTTGGTAGATTCTCCTAAAAATGTTTCCATATATCTATACATAGTCTCTGCATCTGTCTCTTGATAAGTTTTTATATAATCTGCTACTACTATTCCTTTCCATAAGTCTATTACAGTGTTCCATGCTTGAGGGTCTTGTGCAGCTATATTTAATATTTTTCCTTTACTACCTCCTTCTTGGAGTTGAACAGGTTCTTCTATAGGCATTCTCTTTCCTACAGGTCTAATTCTTTCCGTTTCTATTTCGGTATTTATTCTATATACTCTATGTCTAGGTACATTACCAATATTGGTTTGTACAGTGTGTCCTGTTGTTGTTCTTTGAAATTGACTTGAACTGGATATTATCGATTCCATAAATTCTTTAATACTCTTAGTGGTTTCTTCTTCGTCGTATGTACTTTTATTGTCTAAAATAAAATTGTCATTTTCTTGATATCCTAAATTATCTGTTCTTAACTTACAATATTTGGAATGGTCTTCTACTTGAGTAAAATGTAAGTGTCCTAATTTACATCCTTTACATTTAAAAGTTTTGTTTTTATTATTTCTATACATTTCTCTAGCAGTTTCTATTGCTAAATCCACTGAAAATTTTTCGGATATTGTTTCTATTATATTCATTAATTCTGTCCTTTCTAGTTCTTCTATTTCTTCATTCTTTTGAGTTTCTAAGTTATAGTCTATAAACCTAATTGATGTTTCTCCTTTCCTATTAGTATACATTAAATGATCTGTGGGTTTAAGAATTGCTTGAGTCCTAGGTTTGTTCTAAACTCCATTCTAATCCTGCATAAGTCTCTGAGTCTATTTTTAAAGGCTTCATTACTTTAATTCCTTGATCTCCCATTAATTCTACTACATCATCTACTTTTAATTTAAACCTAGTATTGCTATTACTAGATGATTTACCAATAAATCCTAAACATACTAATAAATTATTTCCTCCATTCATGTCTTCATATCCTTTTGTCTGAAATCCTACCTTAATATATTTTCCAAATTCTGCTGAATTAATCATATAGTTTGGACTTTTAATTTTCCAGTTCCACTAGGAGCAACTTCGGGGACTCCCGAAAGGGAACCCTCTATCCGCTCTACTCAATGTAAGTAGGTTATAAGCTTTACTAGAAGTAGGTATTATTCCCCATGTTTGTATGTTTATGTTTTATGTTAATTGTTAATATCATGAATATATGTTGATATTCTATCATGTCTCTTATGTTGATATATTATCTTGTCTATGTTCCAAAGTTATGTTTAGTTGTCCAAATCTACCTTTAGTATATGGTTAGTCTCTTAAATGTCTAAGCAACTCCGATGGATTAACCCATAAATTCCTAGGATTTGAGTCCGTTAATGGCCAAGAGAGCCGCAGGACATATGTCATCCAGGGTGAGGTTAAAGAAGCAAGTACTTAGAAAATGAGTTTAAGAGAAAGAGATGAAAGAGGTAGATATACCGACAAACTAAATAACAAGTAGAAATAGACAACCTTCTTAAAAAAATAAAAAAAATCAAAACATTTGCCCAAAAAAAAAATAATAATAATTTGGGGAATATACTTAGCATTCTAGTAATTACCGTGACCTATTAACATAGTAGAAATAGGAAGAGGAAGTATCGAGTAGAATTTTACAACCATAAGAAAACAAACTCAATCAACTCCGACAATTAACAATTATTGAAACATTTCCATCTAACTGCTATTAATATTGGTATCAGAGCGAGAATTTTCTAGGCCTTAGTTTATTAAAAGAACAAGACTAGCTAGATATATAAAAGCTCTTAAGTCCTTTTTGCTAGCTAATAAAGTACTTTTAAAAGAATTAGAAAGAGAATATGCAAACTTAGACCAACAATATAAAAACTACGCTAATAATTTAGAACAAGAATTTAATCAACAAGATCCCTTAATAGTAGAAGTAGTACATCTAAATATAGACCAAACCATAGTCCTTATTGATCAAATAAAATTTATACAGAAAAGAATAGATAAAATAAATTGTAAAATTAATTACTACCCTTTAGGATAATCCTTAAGATATATGAGAAGACCTTTAAAAAATACTTTAACATTCAAAAAATCTAAAAAAGACTTATATTGGCTAAATAAAGAATTATATCGTTTATATACTAATTTAACAGAAGATAATTGTAAAATTCCTTATATTATATTTGAAATTCGAAAAAACGAAAGAGAGATAAAAAGACATATATTTTCTAAAATTATTACAGGAGTTAAATATTCCAAAATAAGAAACACATATATTTGCCCATATAAGAATTAGTAAACTTTAACTTTAATATTATATGCAAGAAACTAAAATAGAAAAATTATATAGAAAACTCTATAAAGAAATCTCTCTAAGACAAGAAATTATTCAGGACGCACAAAATTATATACAGTTCTTAAGAAGGAAGGTAGAAGAAGTTGAGACAAGATTTAAAATTTACTTGGAACTAGAAATAGAATCACACCTTATAAGACAAATTATAGAATATAGGCAATATATTAATATTGAAATTAAAGAAGTTGAGCAAGACATTCAAAATCAAGAAAATAAAATAAGACAAACCCTACACTACTTAAGTAATTTAGTGAATGAAAAGAAAATACCCATATTGTAATTATTTAAGATATTGTAACAATTTTATTAATCAATCATACCTAGAAATTAAAAGACTCAAGGCACAAAGAATTATACTAGAAAACGAGTAAATACAATTTGATAAACTTATTGTCACGCACCGAATCCCGTCGGGACGGATTGACACTCGTAGCCGACAAGGCCCGAGAAAACCAAGCTTTGCTTCTATTCAATCATATGCATGCCATAAGAAACACATGAATAGATAAGAGCTTAACAATATTAACAACAGAAGTCATGGAACATGTGATATATATACATATGCGAAATTTGTCCGTTGAGGCCATCAAGTCAAAAACCGTCATGTGTCATCTTACATTCATACACCCACATACGTCTACAAAAGCCTCTAACAGATGCATTGACCAAAACGAACTAAATTCGGTACAAGTCCCCGCTTTATACAACATGTACAACACCAAAAACATATGTACAACTGTGACTCGGAGAAGCCCCGAACTAACTGGAGCTCACGAATGATCCGCACACAACTGGCAACCTACTGTGGAGACCTACTAGCACTTGCGCCTGCAGCAAGTAAGGTAAGTCCCACAAGGGACGTCAGTACGAAGAATGTACTGAGTATGTAAGGCTCAAATGAAACTGTATGATATGTAAATATGTCAATGAACTCAAATACAAATGAATGACCAATATAGATAAGTCACTATTTCTTTGTTTCTTTGCTTCTATGATTATTCATCTTTGCCTGTGACCTGTGATACCCGGGCCCCGACTGAAAAGTGGGTTTTAACATAACATAACGTTATGTTAGGATCGGCTCGAGCTAGGCTTATGCCTCTAGAGCTACCACCCATGAATCAATATATATCGGGATCGGCTCGACCTAGGTTATTACCTCTAGAGCTGCCACCCATACCAACATATCAGGTTCGGCTGGAACTAGGTTATTACCTCCAGAGCTACCCCCTGTCAGGATCGGTCCGAGCTAGGCTTATGCCCCTAGGACTGCCCCCTGATCCAACAATCTCGAGATCGGCTTGAGCTAGGCATTTCGCCTCCAAAGCTACCACCCATACTCCATCATTGAACATATATATGCATTACTTTATTCATTACTTTGAGATTGATACAATGATAGTCATAACTTTATTTGAAACTTTGGATCAATAATCAATGAGTGAGAGACATGTGAATAAACATTATTGGAAACATAGCCTTATTGGAAACATAACACTATTGGAACCATTGGACAATATTCAATGAACAAGATACATGAGAATAACCACCATTGGAAATTTAGAACACAACCTTATTGGGCTTTTGGAACATTATCAATGAATATGAGACATATGATTCACAATTGAGCAATGAGTAGGAAACATGTGATAATTACCATTGATAACCGGATATAGGATACCTTAGCACATCTCGGGATAGGACAAGTGTAATGTCAATGTGAATACTATTTGCTGCAGAAAGATACGGACAGAGTAACCTTACATACCTTGTATTCTCAATACGAATATACAATCTTAGATGTGCATACAATGTCCCGCTCCTTCCTTATGTTTCACTCTACAACACAAATGCATAACGAAGTTTACATTAACCATCAACTACCTTACAAATGCATATAACGTCAATGAGTTACATATTTGCCTTAGACATGTCATTTCCTTCTCTACAATACCATTTACGGCATTGTCATACCAACAATACCTCAATCATACCATACATTGACCACAACATCATATACCAATAACATTTCACCACAAAGCTTCTCCTTTACACTTTCTCATTCACACCATATCACAAACAACCCATCAAGTCACCTTAATACACCTCATAGCACATATCGGCCAAAATCTCATATTTTACACTTATATAAAAATATCAAGTTTAATAACATAATCACACCATACAAGTTGATATTTCATCCATACCATGCTCTTTCATCAAACCCACAAGTCATATTTCAAGTTACAATTCCATGGATAACATATCTTTTACAAAAAAAACACTAAGTGTCATGTTCAACACTTCCAAGCATAACCAACAAGATCTACATACTATCCCATACATATAATATATTAATCCATAAGAATAATCACTTACCCAAGCTTGAAAAATGATGATCTTGCTCCAAAAGATGGCTTAGAATTCTTAGGGTTTGAGAGAAAAATGGTTGAGAAATATCTAGAAAGCATGAGAGTTCCAAGTAAATAAAAATCAGATTTTTACCCCTTTATATATCCCTTGGGGTCATCCTTAGCCACTCTTGGCATTTAATGCTATGTTTGGCTTGGTCAATGGAAGAATGGGTCATTTTCTTCCTTATTTTGGGCCTTTTATTGAGCCCAATTCACTTAACCCAATAAAATTAATAATTTCTCATGTTTAAATCATCTCATACGTGGTACGACAATATTCCCACTCACGTAATTTACATTCGTGGCCTCAATCCTAAAAACAAGTGATTCTAGCCACGTATGACCTATTTTGACCAAAAGGGTAAAATCGTCATTTGGATGCCAACTTCGTCCACGAATAATCTTATCAAATGGAATGCCAATTACTTCAATTATTCCATGTATAGGCTCGTGGTTGTATAAGTAATGTGGCAAAAATTGTTCGGTACGTCCCCGGGCACCCTTGGGACTTCAAAAATTTCCAACTTTTGAAAGGTGCGCACAAGCAGCCTGGCACACCCTTGGGCGCGCCAGCTTGCTACCTGTGCCCAAAAAATTTGGGCAATAAGCGTCCTGGCACGCCTGGCCCTTATTTTTTTTAAAAATTTCGTTTTCGACTTTTCTTTGCGTGTTCGGTTAGATACTTCAAGTTCTATTCTTTAACTTACTTCTTACCTTTAATATCCTTTGTTTGGAGGTCCTCCAAGCCTCGTTTTTAACCCCACAAATGTCCCACGAAGTCACAAAACACTTCCTATGAAAGTCTAATCACATGTACGAGGGCCAATATCAACTACCTAATCAATAACATTACAAAATACATACTTGTGGCTCTCGACACCTAAGTAAACATTGTTCAACGTCGTCAAGTAAGGTCGGGAAGGTATGGGGTGTTACACTTAAAAACACTCAATATAGAAAACTCTCTGTAGAAGCTTATAGGCATAAACTAAGACAAAGAATTAAGATATTAATTACACAGTTACTTATCTCTAGAGAAATACAAGATATAATAAGTGATAAAAAATACCTGAAAGAACAAATTCCAACATTCCCTTTAGGATAAAATTATTAATGAAAACACATCCCTTTGCTAACAAGTACAAGCTAATTATTGGATATATAATATTGAAGTATTAAGACTAACTTATAAGACAAAACATTATAATAATTTACAAAAATCCCTTAAAAAATTAAAAACTTTAAATTTACCAAAACAAAGCCAAGTAGAAAGTAAAATTTATTGGGAATTACAAGGTATAGAAAGTGATATTGAAGAACTTAGACAATGGTTAAAGTGGTAAAAAAAACCTGACCACTCTGGATTCCGTTAGGATAAACGACTTAGCTAATCTAAAGAAATTAGAATATTTAGACTTACAAATCATACCAGAAAAGAAATACAAACGTTTGAAAGACAATTCCTCAATCAAGTGTAATTTAATAACGGAGAACATATATTACATAGTGAAGACGCACATTTAAATAGCATAATAGACCTATTAATAAATTTAGCAGAAAACATTCAAAAAGACAATTCTCTAATTATTAAAATTTTAGAAAATTTACAAACAAAACAAACAAAGACTTTTAGTGCTATAGCTAATAACTTAGACTGTATTAGGACTCAACAAGCTGAAATAGCAAAGAAACAAATAAGTAAAACATCTCAAGAAGAATTAAATAAAATATTAAATGAATTAAAAGACTTAAAGATTGAAATAGCCCAAGTCAAAGCCATAACAACAAAACATATAACCCCACTAAAACCCCCAGAAATTAATAAAAATATAGAAAAACTTATTAAAGAAAAATATCCCCCAGTACTTAAAAAGACCATTAGTGAATTAACAGAACAATTAAAGAAAGTTGAAGTTATCCCAAGTAAAGAAAGAACACAGGTAGTAAAAAGACTAAAACATGGACTTTTTATCAAGTAGGAGAACAGAAGAAACCAGACCGCTCATCCAAAACAGACTCGGAAACAATATGATAAGTAGATTAATGAATAATAATTCAAGACAAAATATAGGACAACAATTAGACGAAGTAATCGATATAGATAAAGATAGACAAATCTTCCAACAGAATAGTTTAAGACTTTTAAATCCTAAAATTTTATATAGTGCTGAAATATTCTCTCAAAAAGCTCAGCTTTACAGACATTATAGAGAAGAACAGATGTGTATAATAAAAAATAGACATCATGTAAGTTTAATAAGTTCAGATTCCACCAAAGAAATATCAAGAACTAATATGAATTTAAAGCACATGGGTTTAATTGTAATAGGGATAAAAGGATTAACCAGAAAAAATTTAGGAACTAAAGTATTAATTACAATTTATGATGATAGATGGTCAGACCCTAAAAGATCTATACTAGGTTTAACAGAAGTAGATATGACTAATAATGGCGGAATATTTTATTGTAGTACCAAACTATATGATTAATTCAGCAGAATTTGAAAAATATATTAAGGTAGGATTTCAAACAAAAGGATATGAAGACATGAATGGAGGAAATAATTTATTAGTATGTTTAGGATTTATTGGTAAACTATCTAGTAATAGCAATACTAGGTTTAAATTAAAAGTAGATGATGTAGTAGAATTAATGGGAAATCAAGGAATTAAAGTAATGAAGCCTTTAAAAATAGACCCAGAGACTTATGCAGGATTAGACTGGAGTTTAGAACTATCTAGGACTCAAGCAATCGTTAAACCAACAGATCATTTAATGTATACTAATAGGAAGAGAAAGTACCGAGTAGGATTTTACAACTAGAAGAAAACAAACCCAATCAACTCTGACAATTAACAATTATTGAAACATTTCCATCTAAGTGCTATTAATATTGGTAGCATACCGAAATCATCATCCGCGTTAGGGTCTTGAGCAAATTGATCTAGAGCCGGATCATATTCTCTGTCTGAACTGGGTAGATCTGAGTCTGAATTTGAAATATCTGATTTTTCTTTCTCTGGTTTAATCATGTCTTTAATCTCTTCTTTAGGAGTGTTCGAGGTAGAGTCTACCAATAATCTCATCAATGTATTACCATTAATTCCTTCTATGGTTTTTGTAGTCACTTTCTTTTTATTTTGTCTCTTAATTTTTACAGTCTTTGAGCTTCAGGCTCCTTCTAAATAAAAACTAGCTGGAAGTCTTCTTACACTTTTTGGCGAAGTGTCAGCCATTAACGGACTTGATAAGTCTTTACCGGTTGCCGTTTGAACCGGACTAGCTACATCCTTACCTGATGCAGTAGGTCTATTTACATTCAGTGGGGAATGCACACCCATCTCATCCATTTTGAGTAAAGATGGAGAACAGAAATATACTTAGCATTCTAGTAATTACCGTGACCTATTAACATAGTAGAAATAAGAAGAGGAAGTATCGAGTAGGATTTTACAACCATAAGAAAACAAACTCAATCAACTCCGACAATTAATGATTATTGAAATACATTTTATCTAAGTGCTATTAATATTGGTATCAGAGTAAGTTTAAATTAAAAGTAGATGATGTAGGAACTAAAGTATTAATTACAATTTATGATGATTGTAATGACCTTCCCGGTTATTTCCCTCGTTTTCATGTGTTCTCAGCGTTTAGAGCTTTTCTATAACTGTCCCAAGTTATTTATGACTTCCTGGGACCGACAGTTCGGGTCCCGGGCAGTTCGTTTGAGAATATTCTTTAGACCGAGCACGTTGTAAAATATTAAATTAAATTAAAATTTGGTCAAATGACATAGTTAATTACCTTTCAAAAATGTTTTTGAAATTTATAAAATTCTTTAGTTATGATATATCTATACTATTTTATAATAGTTTTATAATTTGTTAATAACTTAAGCGGAGATAGTGAATTTAAATATGTTAAAATAATATTTTTATTTTATAGAGGTTTTGTTAGAAATAATTTTCTATTACTTGTGGTATAGTTAAAAAGTTGTATTTATTTTACCATGGACCTATGCAATACCCGAAGATATACATAGTGGATAAATAATTAAAGAGGGGTGGGGATAATGCGACCTCCACTTTTACGTGGAGGTGGAGGAAGGTAGTTAGTCAGCAAAGGGCACTAAAAGGTGTCATGCACCTACCAACACATATATATACACCTTACATTACATTTTACTTAAGTAAATGTAAAAATTTCAAATAAAAGTTAGGCTGCCACATTTCTGTTTCTCTATATTTATACCTTTTAGCATTTATAGTGAGATTTGAGATTCAGGGTGGTTAGATTTGGCTCCGTAGACGCGTTCTCGTCGTTTATACGGTACGTTTTCTTATTTTTACGGTAGTTTTTGTCTGCGATAGTATATTTTGGGATTGATATTGATGTTTGAGCTACATTTTGAGCTCAAATTGAATGGTGCTAGTTGTGACTATTGGTCACGGAGTTGTTTGGGACGCTGTGACGGTTTTAGTTTCGTGATTCCGCAAGTGGGCCCCACGGGGACGGTTCGGACATTTTTCCGAACTAATGCAATATAGGTGTCAATAGTCATGTTTTGACATGTAGTTTATTATTTTGGTAGCTTGGCAGCAGTCAGAGGCCTCTCAGAAGGGAAAGTCTCCTATTTAACTGGCTTTAGCAGGCGTTCGACGGCGTCCAGGTAGGCTAGGTTTACCTTCCTTTGCACTTAAATTGAGCTTATGTGTGATATATTTATGCTGTTGTGCTGGTGTTTTGGGCTGGTATTATAGACTTGGTGGTGGTGGTTTGCTGTGATTTAGGTCTTCTAGGCCGGATAGGGCTATTTGGATATATTCCAGGCCCATTATCCTCGTGGTACACCACAAATGACCTATTTGGGGTCGGATAGTATTGTTGTTGTTGTTGCTAGTCTGGGAATATTATTATTGGACCTTAGTCCAGGCTTAGATAGACTTATCCCAGACTTAGATAAGTATAACCAGACCTGGTTTTCGGGACCCGATAGCGGGCCCCGTTACCCTTCTTGTCGACCTGTCAGAACTTTGACATCTTTGGGCTCAGTTAAGCCCTATATGACCTGTTAGGGTTGTGACGGGATTGAGTCACCCCAATTATACCCGGTTGTCCTGTTTAGCCCTGTTAGTCCCTGATAGCACCGTATTTGACCGGGGTCGGCTAGTTTGACTTAGAGCACTGACCCGCCTTTTCATGACTTATAATGTATTCCCAGACTTGTATATACATATTGTTTGTAGTAGGTAGTAACCTAGAAGGACCCCGAGATTGACTTGTAGCATGTTGTGGAGTTAGCTTCTGTACCTATATACTAGTATTGACTTGGGACTAGGGCGTTCCCCGTTTATTTGATATGATATGACCTTTGATTCTGTTCTGGTTACTGGCTATGATGAGTTTCAGTTCGAGTCCGGCTACTAATTCAGGTATGATGATTTTGGTTATTGACTATTGGGTGTTCCGGTTCGAGTCCGGCCCCGGATTGTGATTGTGATACACTATGAATTCCGGTTCGAGTCCGGCCACTGATTATTATGAGTTCCGATTCGACTCCGGCATCTGATTATGATATGATTGGAGAGTTTTGGTACTGGGTACCGTGATCATGATACTGTTGTTCTATGAGTTCCGGTTCGAGTTCGGCAGATATGATATATATGTGGCCTCTTGTTATTACCCACTACTTCCGGTTCGAATCCGGCGTCTGGCCTCTTGTTATTACCCATTGGTGTTTGTTCAAGCCTGGTGCACTCTTGTTGGTTATTGTGGTTACTGGATACTGATACAGCTTCGAGACACCGGTGACTATGCATTTACTATTTTTGTGTGTCCCGCCGGTTTATGGGGGCCAGGCTGGGTTATTGTTTTCTTCCGTGTGCCTATCAGGTTTATGGGGGCCCAGATAGGTTATGTTTGACTTGTGTGTTTACATACGTATTTATTTACTCATTATTCGGTATCACATTTATTTATTTCCTAAGCATATCTACACGTCTCGGCAGTTACTTATGTATTTATTACTTATACCCCGGACTTAGCATACACCCTCGCATTTTAGCTTGCTTATATTACTTTGAGCTCAGTCGGCCGATGATGCCTACTGATTACCCGTTGCCCCGGTACTCATACTGCACTTCTGCATCTTTTTCCCCGATGCAGATCCAGGCACCAGTCGACGGTTTTGACGTGTCTCTTTTCTCAGCACTGATTTCGAAGCAGGGTGAGCTTACTGACGTCCGAGGCAGATCCTACTCCATCTTCTACTGTATAGTCTTTTGCTCTCAAGACTATTGTACTCATTATACATGTTTGGTTTCTGTCTTGTATTTTGGGTATGTTAGTAGTGGCTCATGTACTGACATCACCAGGTCTTGGGAAGGGTTCTTGACTTTATATATTGTCCTCTTCCTTCTCAGTCTTGGCATATATACATATTCTGACTCTGTATTTAGCATTATAGCATGTTTATAAATATGGTTACTTCCACTTTTCTCTGTTTTACGAGATTCCGCCCGTTAGCCCGTTGTTTGTCGCTCCGGGCTAGGGTTTGGCTTGCCTATTGGTGGGTTACGGTAGGCGCCATCATGACTCAAATATTGGGTCGTGACAATGATAGATGGTCAGACCCTAAAAGATCTATACTAGGTTTAACAGAAGTAGATAAGACTAATAATGGCGGAATATTTTATTGTAGTCCAAACTATATGACTAATTCAACAGAATTTGGAAAATAAATTAAGGTAGGATTTCAGACAAAAGGATATGAAGACATGAATGGAGGAAATAATTTATAAGTATGTTTAGGATTTATTGGTAAATTATCTAGTAATAGCAATACTATGTTTAAATTAAAAGTAGATGATGTAGTAGAATTAATGGGAAATCAAGGAATTAAAGTAATGAAGCCTTTAAAAATAGACCCAGAGACTTATGCAGGATTAGAATGGAGTTTAGAACCACCCAGGACTCAAGCCATCCTTAAACCAACAGATCATTTAATGTATACTAGGAAAGGAGAAACATCAATTAGGTTTATAGACTATAACTTAGAAACTCAAAAGAAGGAAGAAATAGAAGAACTAGAAAGGACAGAATTAATGAATATAATAGAAACAGTATCCGAAGAATTTGCAGTGGATTTAGCAATAGAAACTGCTAGGGAAATGTACAGAAATAATAAAAACAAAACTTTTAAATGTAAAGGATGTAAATTAAGACAATTACATTTTACTCACGTAGACGACCATTTCAAATATTGTAAGTTAAGAACAGATAATTTAGGATATCAAGAAAATGACAATATTATTTTAGACAATAAAAGTACATATGACGAAGAAGAAACCACTAAGAGTATTAAAGAATTTATGGAATCAGCAACATCTAGTTCAAGCCCATTTCAAAGAACAACAACAGGACACACTGTACAAACCAATACTGGTAATGTACCTAGACATAGAGTATATAGAATAAATACCGAAATAGAAACGGAAAGAATTAGACCTGTAGGAAAGAGAATGCCTATAGAAGAACCCGTCCAACTCCAAGAAGGCGGTAGTAAAGGAAAAATATTAAATATAGCTGCACAAGACCCTCAAGCATGAAACACTGTAATGGACTTATGGAAAGGAATAGTAGTAGCAGATTATATAAAAACTTATCAAGAGACAGATGCAGAGACTATGTATAGATATATGGAAACATTTTTAGGAGAATCTACCAAAGGATTATGGGAAGCCTTTAAGACAGAATTTCCTCAAGAATTTCAAGACTTAGTAAACATGGGAGCTAATCCCTATAATTTTACAAATAAAATACACAGTTTAATAACAGGAGAAAATCCCAATAGTGGTTTATTAGTATTACAAAGAAAATACTTGATACAGTTAGAACAATTAAGTATTAGTAATTGGCAACATATAAAGTTTTTCTTAAATGCCTATTTTTATGATTGTACTAGAAGTGGAAATGCTTTTGATCAGACATTAGACGGAAAATTGTTTAATAAATTACTAGGAGCTTTAGAAAGAGAAATAGAAAGACGATGGGATGAAAGGGAAGGTGTCGTACAAAACTCTAATGCTAGATGGTCCATTGGACATAGAATACAACACATAATAGAACTATTACAAGAAAAATGTACTAACATACAAATTCAAAAACAGTTAAAGAAAGGTGAAACTAGTTTTTGTAAAAATATATACACTACTCAAAGTTATGATGAAGATTATCAGAAAAGAAGAACTCCAAAGAAATATAAAAAATCATACCCAAGGAATAATTACAGACGAAAAAGTTACTATCTAAGAAAATCAACAGCTAAAAAACCCTACTTAAATAAGAATAGACATGTTAGGAAATATAAGAATGATAAAAGCTACAAAAATACTCTAGAATGTTTTACTTGTGGAAGCACGAAACATTTAGCAAATACTTGCCCAAGAAGAAATAATACAAGAACAAGAAACTCTCAATTAATAGATGATTTTCAAGAAACTTTAATTAATGTAGACGAATACATGTCAGACAATGAAATTATTTATTCTATAGTAAGTATAAATAACAATGAACCCTATAATTCATCAGACTCAGAAGATGAGAATCTCATAAACGAGATAAATCTAGAAGACCTACATTTAGACCCACCAAATTTTGATTTAGTAAATATAATAGACTATAATTTAGTTAATATAAAAAGCGAAGACTGTATGCATGAATTTGAAAGGAAAGGCTTAGACAGTAATCAATGCTTCATTTGTAAATGGTACCCAGAAAAAAATAGAAGAGTCAAATGTAGACTTTGTTATATAGAAGGATGCATTCCTTGCATAGAAAAAACCATAGGAAGTGGGTTACTGCAACCTAAGACAAGTAATGAACTACATAAAGAAACAATTAAAGAAGTAGCAAGTTCTTTAACTAATTATATTATATCACACACAGAAGAAGATAAAATAATTGAATTAACAACAAGGATAAATAACCTAGAAGAAAGAATAAAAAGATTAGAAAAAGGTAAATATGTCATGGAAGAAGACTCAGAATTAATGAACGAATCCTTTGATCGTTTAGTATGTAATGAAAATAAGAAACTAAGTACAGTCAAAATATTAACTAAAATAAAAATACAAGATTATGAAATAGAAACACTAGGATTAGTAGACTCGGGATGTACACAGTGTATAATAAACCAAAAACTATTACCAAAACATCTTATAAATAGTTTTAAAAAACCTCATATATCCATGCAAATGGATGAAACTCATAATACTTATAGATATTTTGTAAAAAATGCAGTAATTAGTTTTAGTAATACATGTTCTAATTATAAAACAGTATATAAGCTAGGAATAATGTTGACCAGAGAATTAAATATAAAGGCAGACTCTATAATAGGCTTAGATTTCATGATAAAAAATAATGGAGGATATTTTATAACTAGAGACGGAGTAATTTTTACAAAAAATATTACAATAACACCAGCATTTTTTGAAAAAAATGTACAAAGAAATACAAAGGTAACCAAAGACTCTAAATATCTTAAAGAATCCTCAAAGCACTTATGTGACAAAGGCACAGACTGTACCTGTAAGACAAGAACATTACTGTTAGAAGAATTAGACTTAGATGAAGAAATTAATGAAATAGAATTATTAAATCAAATCATAAACAAAAATTATGATTTAATGGAGATAAACATAGAAAACTACAATTTTAGGAAAGGAATTCAACAAATAGGAATAATAAAGAACCAAGAAGACTTGCAAAAGATAATTCAGAAATTAGATGACATAGACATAATAGGTGAAAAACCTTTAGAACATTGGAAGAATAATAAAATAGAGTGTAAACTAGAAATCATAAATCCAGAATATACGGTAAGAACAGCAGCAATACAAGCTACTAATGAGGATTTAAAAGACTTTGAAGTACAAATTAAAGAATTACTTGACCTAAGAGTAATTAGAAGATCTAAATCAAGACATAGGTCAGCAACTTTTATGGTTAGAAATCATAGCGAGATAGTAAGAGGAAAAGCTAGAATGATAATAAATTATAAAAGACTTAATGACAATACAGTAATGGATGCTTATAAACTACCAGACAAAACAGAGTTAATAAATAGAATTCAAGGAAGAACAATGTTTAGTAAATTCGACTGTAAGTCAGGATATTGGCAGATAAAAATGCACCGAGACAGTATAGAGTGGACAACATTTACTTGTCCCGAAGGACATTTCGAATGGTTGGTAATGCCATTTGGATTAAAAACTGCTCCACCAATTTTTCAAAGAAAGATGGATAATATATTTGGTAACTATAAAAATTTTGTACTAGTATATGTAGATGACATCTTAGTTTTCAGCTATAACATGAAAGAACATTTAGGACATCTCCAAATAATTTTTAAATTATTTGTAGACAATGGAATAATTATAAGTAAGAAAAAGATGAAATTATGTAAACAATATATTAATTTTCTAGGCATCACTATAGGAGAAAGAAAAATAAAATTACAACCACATATAGCAAAAAAGGCCCTAGAAATGCCAGACAAGTTAGAAAAAACAAAAGACCTACAAATTTTTTTAGGAATATTAAATTATGCTAGACAATTTATTAAGAATTTAGGAAAGGTAGCATGACCTTTATATGCTAAAACTAGCTCTAAAGGACAAAAGACATTCAATACGGAAGATATAAAATTAGTTCAAAGACTAAAAGAAATGGTTAAGGACATACCAGACTTAGCCCTACCTTTAGAAACAGACTATTTAATAATAGAGACAGACGGTAGTTTTGAAGGATGGGGAGCCGTCCTTAAAGCTAGAACAAATAAATATAGCAACAAAAAAGATGAAAGAATATGTGCTTATCAGAGTGAAAAATATAAAGAACAAGGCAATATGAGTAGTATAGATGCAGAAATACTAGCAGTCATATATGGTCTTAATAGTTTCAAAATATACATTTTAAATAAGCCAGAAGTATTAGTAAGAACTGACTGTGAAGTCATAGTCAAATTTCATGAGAAAATTAGCGAGAAAAATAGTAGTAAGAGACGATGGTTAAATTTTATTAACGCTACTTCAATATATAATATTAAATTCGAACATATCAAAGGAAAAGAAAATACCTTAGCTGATAAACTTAGTAGATTAATATCAAAAACTACTAACTAATGTTTTTTGCAGCATGACTGACAAAGGCAAAACAAAAGCTTCAGACTCCAGCGCAGACAATTATTTAAAGACTTTATTAAGCAATACTCATTTTCGGCCACAGACAATGTTAAATACAACTCAGACATCTAACGATCAGACGATCGAAAGAATACATTTTGGGAGACAAAATTTAATTTATTATCCAGACTCAAATTTCAGTTTTAAGACAAGACCTGAAGCAAGGGTCGACAGAAATAAAAAATGCTTATTAGACAACTTATGGATTTCATACAACAAGACTCCAAGGGATGTCAGCTATTTTTTAGCTGTTATGAATGCCCTGACACAACATTTTACAGACAAAAATTTAACTAATAAGTTTAACTTTTATGTGATCATACAGGGAAGGACTCCAGGAATCTACCAGACATGGATTCAGGTAATAAACACTATTAAGAACTTTAAAGACCCCTTATACAAATGATTTAATAATTTTAATGAAGCTTTAGACTACGCAAGAGGAAAATTAGGACCAAACTTTTTTATTACCCCAGAACTAAGAAACCCTGTAAATTACCCTCAGTACAATATTCATAAAGACACAAACAAAATTATTTTTGTGATCACTGCAGTTCAATGACCGAAGGTTTTAAAAGACTAAATCATAAAAATGAACTATTAGAGAAAAAACGAGATGAATTAGTAAGACAAAATTTATTACTACAAGATATATAAAACATCTTGAATTAAACCAAAGCTCAAATTCAGCACCCTTTCAAACACAAAGACCAATTCAAAATTTTAAAGATTCTTGTACTTAGACTGATTTTCAGACACCACAAAAAAGTTCTCCATCTTTACTCAAAATGGATGAGATGGGTGTGCATTCCCCACTGAATGTAAATAGACCTACTGCATCAGGTAAGGATGTAGCTAGTCTGGTTCAAACGACAACCAGTAAAGACTTATCAAGTCCGTTAATGGCTGACACTTTGCCAAAAAGTGTAAGAAGACTTCCAGCTAGTTTTTATTTAGAAGGAGCCTGAAGCTCAAAGACTGTAAAAATTAAGAGACAAAATAAAAAGAAAGTGACTACAAAAATCATAGAAGGAATTATTGGTAATACATTGATGAGATTATTGGTAGGCTCTACCTCGAACACTTCTAAAGAAGAGACTAAAGACATGATTAAACCAGAGAAAGAAAAATCAGATATTTCAAATTTAGACTCAGATCTACCCAGTTCAGACAGAGAATATGACCCGGCTCTAGATCAATTTGCTCAAGACCCTAATGCGGATAATGATTCCAGTATGAGTTTTGACTCCGAGGCCTTGCACAATTTAGACACTATTTGTTAAACAACATCAACAATGACATCGGATATTTTGGACATTTTTTAAAGACGTAAGCAGTGACCTCAGCAGACTTAATATTCGTAAGCAATGACATATATATGGATAAGACAGAAAGACGGACAGAAAGAAAAAGTCGTAACATTACAAAATGTTACAAGATTTTCAAAGGAATTAATAGCGAAAGCGACATAAAGCAGACTTGAAAGCGACATGCAACAATATTTTTCCATTCAATTTCATTTTGAAGTACGCAGACGTTTCTCTATAAATACCTTCATTTGGCCAGGAGCAAAGCATCAATCAAGCAAGCATCAAGCAACCATAGTAAGAAGCAATTAGCTTAGTTTTTACAAATAAATATTGTGAGTAAAAAGTGTTTGAATTAAAAATAAAAGAGTGTGTTTGTAAAAAGAGTGCTTGTACAAAAGTGAGCATTTAATTTTCCAGTTCCACTATGAGAAACTTCGGGGACTCCCGAAAGGGAACCCTCTATCCGCTCTACTCAATGTAAGTAGGTTATAAGCTTTACTAGAAGTAGGTATTATTCCCCATGTTTGTATGTTTATGTTTATGTTTTATATTAATATCATGAATATATGTTGATATTTTATCATGTCTCTTATGTTGATATATTATCATGTCTCCAAATCTACTTTTAGAATATGGTTAGTCTCTTAAATGTCTAAGCAACTCCGATGGATTAACCCATAAATTCCTAGGATTTGAGTTCGTTGATGACCAAGGGAGCCGCAGGACATGTGTCATTCAGGGTGAGATTAAAGAAGCAAGTACTTAGAAAATGAGTTTAAGAGAAAGAGATGAAAGAGGTAGATATACCGACAGACTAAATAAAAAAGTAGAAATAGACAACCTTTTTTTTTTAAAAAAGTAAAAAATCAACACGTTTGCTCAAAAATAAATAAATTTGGGGAATATACTTAGCATTCTAGTAATTACCGTGACCTATTAACATAATAGAAATAGGAAGAAGAAGTACCGAGTAGGATTTTACAACCATAAGAAAACAAACCCAATCAACTCCGACAATTAATGATTATTGAAATACATTTTATCTAAGTGCTATTAATATATATATATATATATAATGTTATACAAAAAAAGTTACTTTTCATTCCGTGACCAAATCTAGATTTTAGGCTTTAAAAATGTAATGTACTTTTTTGGCCACAAAATTGCAATGTATATTTGCTATATGTATTTTTTTGTAATTATCGCTAAAAATAAACCAAAAGCCCAAAACCAATCCAAACATGCTCTTATCACTTTTTTTTTTTTTTTTTTGCGAATTTCAGATTTTAATTATCCATTGTTCTCTTTTGCTACCTAATCTATCACACCCTTACATGTGTTTTTTTTACTATTAATCGGGGTCATTTGGTATGTGAGATAAGATAAGCAAGAATATTTTATAAAATTATTATATTCAACCTTTTATAAATGGATATAAAATAATCTAGAAATTAACTAACACTTCAAATAAAAAATAAAATAAAATTAATAACAAATTTTATCCAAAAAATATTATTCTTATTGGACATACCAAAGGAATTAAAAATGCATTTGCATTGATTTGCGCTAACGGGTAAACTTTCCCTTCAAGGTGTCCTAGAGCACGCAAGATACGATACCCACAAAGGACATAAATACAAACCGAACCCCATTTTTCCACCTCTTCACATCTGCCCCTCCACCGAACCTCCATTAACGAAGACCCAATCTCTACA
Organism: Capsicum rhomboideum; assembly: GCA_031232105.1. Taxonomy (NCBI): domain Eukaryota; kingdom Viridiplantae; phylum Streptophyta; class Magnoliopsida; order Solanales; family Solanaceae; genus Capsicum; species Capsicum rhomboideum. The sequence continues at coordinate 120,519,646 of CP124714.1, forward strand.
TATCATGCCTATCAAACCTCAGCAACCATACTTCTCTTTAGCTATCTTCATTTGTGCCTATTCCTCAGTTTGTTCATCAATCCACTGATTGCTTTCTCACTAAGAAGAGAAAATTATACTATTATCTCTTCCTTTTGGGTTATCAATCTAATTCACCGCTTTTTCTTTTTTGATCTATCTGTATATCATTTTGATCTGAAACCTCAGGGTATTGGTGATTCTATGCACATATATTGATACTCTTTTGTGGTAATTTTATAGTTCTTTTACTTTTTACAGAAATGGGGCTTTTAGGAGTTGGATTGCAAGTTGCCACACCTGAATTTTGAATCTTTATCTGTTATATGGATTTATTTGATGCTATTTTAAGGATTGTGTGCAATTTAATTCATTCTGATTGTGGGGTGTGGGGTGGGGGGCTTCGGGCGATCAGAGCAATCTGCTCGTTAATTAAGAGGATTATGTTTTAAAGAACTTATATTGTTTTGATGCGTATGTTGAAATTTCGGACTGTGGTGACTAAATGTGAATCCCTCAATGAACACATATTCTACCAAGTGTTGCTCTTTCCTATTCATAGGACGACTAAATTTAATCAAGCAATAACTTAACCTTTGTTGTTGGACAGGATTTTCGTTTTAGAGACTTGTAGGTTAGTGTTTGAGATTTAGAGTCTCTAGCCTTAGAGAACACCTAATTTGTGTTTAAATAAAGAAAACTATCTATGTTGGAACGAAATGGGACCAAAAATGGATATAGAGGATTCATATAGTCCATCTTTTCAATAATATTTTCTGTGGTAACACAATTGGAAATTTGAAAAGTATGAATAAGGTCAATTACGCTTAAGGGTCTAATGGCTTATCACTGTCATGGTCATTGTCGCTGCAAGTTGTTTGTTGCTCCAAGCTATTTCTATGGACGCTGACTTTGTGTTGGAAATAGGTATCACTTGAGGTATATAGCATTGCAGGAGACTGGTTGTTTGTAGCCAGCTCTTGCGAAGATTTACTCTCTAATAGTGTGAGATTGTGTTGATAACTCCAGCTTCACCATTAGTATTTGTAGCATCAATTCATTTGCATTGTTGGGTTAAACTCTTCTAAGTGGACAAGCAATTATAGATGGAGCTATCAAGCTGATATTGACTAATGTACCTTGCACGCTTGCTTTTGTTAAGACTTTCAACATCAAGAGCCTCACATATGGTGGGTGTTGTGCATTAATATTTACCATAAACTTTGAGCACTAATTACCCATACTAAGAAGATATAGGGGAGGAGGAAATATTATTAGCCGCACTTGAGTAATGTATGATTATGTGTTTGCATGGCTAACATATGGTTTACGCCACTACATGTCATCCATTTTAGGTAGAATTGGAGGGTTTTTTATTTGCATCTATTTTTACACTGTATTGCTATGAGATCATGTGGCTTGTAACTCAACAATACTGATAAAGGAAACAAATAGGAACATCATTGAAGTAATGTTAATACAAAAGCAGCCCGGTGCACTAAGCTACCGCTATGCACCGGGTCGGGGAAGGGTCAGACCACAAGGATCTATTGTATGCACCCTTACCCTACATTTCTCCAAGAGGTTGTATCCAGAGCTCGAACCTGTGACCTTCCGGTCATATGGCAACAACTTTAGCAGTTGTTCCAGGGCTCCTCTTCTGAAGTTATATTATTATTTTTGGAAAAATAACTAGTACTGAATCTGATTGCTTCGATTTAGGCTATCTGTTGATTCAACTTTTAAGTCAGGCTATTCCCCACCTTTTTCCTGTGTCTCACTCTCACACTCTCTTTCGATTAATGCTCTTAACGTCGTTTGTGGATGTAGTTTTGCATATATGAAGGTGACACTCTCTTGGTTTGTTTGTAGCAAGAAAATTCCTATCCTAGTAGATGCAACTCCAGGTTCTCATATCATTTCCCAAGAGAACTTGATTGTGTCTTTTACTCTTGTTTTATTTAGCAATTGTGCGTAATTCGAAAATTTCTGTATTTTGTGGTGGTAGGGGATGTTGAGAAGGCTGTTTTCTCTCAAAATTGGCAGCCCATGTGGTTATATTGATAATCTATCCATTATCCAAGAAACTAGTATATAATAGATTGAAGATAATTTGTCTACGGCATAGGTACTAATCTATATGCTGGTGAATAATAGGTTTTATGACTCATCTGTCTCTCTATTGTCATTTTTCTTATCTTGGAAGTTTTTAGGCATCATATCCTCTGTGTTTGTCCTTCTTTCTATTTTAGCTATTTTATTTTAATATTTTAATTTTAAAGTCTTCCCTCTGTGGTATTATGTAGGGCGCTGTTTATCATCATTGAAGGACTTAGATTGCAATTTCAACTTGAAGTTCTGATTTCCCCCATGTTTTTATATATGGGCTGAGGTACATATTTATGGGACGTGCAGAGGATGATGAACCACCATCAAAACGTGTGAAAGTATCCTCCAGAAAACCCGGAGATCTTTCAAAGAGTACACTTCTGAGTGAACCTGCAAGTTGCTCACTGGATGACTTGATGGCTCGCCCCCTGGTTTGTCAAGGGGACAATGATGTCGTTGGTACAAAGGGGGTTGTTAAGAAAGTTGAATTTGTGCGAATCATAGCAGGGGCATTATATTCTCTTGGTTATAACAAAGCTGGTGCACGTCTAGAAGAAGAGTCTGGGATACCTTTGCAATCTGCTGTAGTAAAGTTATTTATGCAGCAAATCCTTGATGGTAAATGGGATGAAAGTGTAGCCACTTTACATAAAATTGGTCTAACGGATGAAAAAGTTGTTAAATTGGCATCATTTGTGATATTGGAACAGAAGTTTTTTGAACTGTTGGATGGAAAAAATGTCATGGATGCTTTAAACACATTGAGGACTGAGGTTGGACCTCTTTGCATAAACAATGATAGAGTTCGTGAGCTTTCTTTGTGCATTTTATTACCTTCGCAGTGGGTTGGTCAAGATGATGTGAGAGCAAAGTCACGAACAAAGCTCCTAGAGGAATTGCAAAAATTGCTCCCCCCCACAGTCATAATTCATGAGCAGAGATTGGTACATCTCGTCGAACAGGCTCTTGACTTGCAACTAGATGCTTGTAGGTTTCACAACTCTTTGGTAGGTGAGATGTCTTTGCTCACTGATCATCAATGCGGAAGAGATCAAATTCCATCTCAAACTTTGCAGGTTACTTGATACTTTCAACCTGTTCAAGCATTATCATTCCCGTATTTATTGTTAGAAATGTTTGATGCTCCTTATAATCCGCTAATACTTTGATCCTTTTGTGTTCTGGTTTTATATATATAGATGATAAATTTCATGATGCCAAGTATTGATCAAGATTCAAGCTCATACTTTATGTTTCATGTTGTGTTAATTTACAGGATTGTTGCATCGTTTATTTCATCTCTGTCTGAATACTCTAGAAGTCACTCTGATAGTGGAAATCGTGAAATCGCTGGTTGAGTTGATCCTTGTGTCTTTAAGTTAAAGACAATTCTTTAACATGCTCTATATGTCATAGTTATGCCTTGTCAAAGGTGTCTTATAACTGTATATGAAGGGTTTGCAGTTTTATGTTGCAATACTTGGAGCTATCATTATGTATTTAAACGTAAGACTATTCAGCTGTAGGCGCGGCTAAGGAGTATATAGGCTAATTTGCTATCAGAAATTGGGGTTTTATAAAGGTGGAGATGGTTATAAATATGCATAGTTGTTTAGTGTATGGTGTAGCTAGTAACTTGTTGTGTTGTGCAACTATATTGTTGAAGATCTTAATAGTGTTATGATTTTTTCATTTGGTTTTGAACTAGAGTTTTACTCGGAGGGATTCAATCTTATCTAGTTCTTGTATTGCCAAGATCTAGTAGTTGTTGCTTGTATCACAATCGTAACCTGAGTCAATAATACAAAAGAAATATCAACATTGGAATAACTATCCGCTCTGGATACCTGCAAGATGAACTTCATCTAAAACTAGCTTACTGGTTTGATGATCCAGACTTGGTTAAAACATATTCAAGTAGCTTTGCAGCTGAGCACTTCAGTAGATTTTCCATTATTGCCTTAAAAGGGTATCACAGTGTGGAACCCCAGGACTGCGAGAGTTGAGAAATGACGTGCAAGGTGGCAAAAGAGGTACACTTCCAAAAGGGGAAGGAAATACCAGTTAAGAGTATACTTTCAAGCATCCCTACATAATGTATGTCACTAATTAAGCCACAGTGAGTAGTGAGTGGCTTATAAACTTGAGACTGCAAAGAAGTTTACTTTTGGATGTTGTGGATGGGTCTAAGAATTTCACTTGGTGATGAGTTATGAAACTGCAATTGAGAAAATGAGAAAGACTTAGAGCAAATGTACTCATTATTTTCAAGCTCTGTGTGGAAAATGATTTTGTAGATTTGATTTGGAGGAGTAATCATTAAAGAGGGGGATGATAGCACAAAACAGAGGGAGGTGTGGAGGAAAAGAAACTTCATGCTTCCATTCAAATGCGAGAAACATCATGAAAGTTTTGGAAGACTCTCTAGTGGCCAAAATCCTTTCAAGTAAAAGGCGATGGTAAAAGAATAAGCTTTTTGGACCACAAGTAGTGCGGACATAATATGATGAGTAATAAGTTCCTTAATATATACAAAATTATGTGTCAAACAAAGATGATTGTGTAATAGGTTCAATGAGTACAAGTGGTCTAGTTATATGTGATATATGTTTTAGAAGGAACTTGCATGATTGGAAGATGTGGGAATTCCAAAGCCCAGCGGAACAACTTTTAAGTAAAGCATCACACATTGCTGGATTCATGAATATGAGGTGCAAGGAGAGATGGGATGTTCTCGATTAAAGCTTACTACTAGAACGTGTTGTTGAGGAAGGAGGTGATTGTTCCACATTTGTCAATGTGGATACCTAGGTTACTAACAAGTGTATTTTTCGCATGGCTAATAGTTAATAGAGTCATCCTTGACAACCAATAATCCAAAGAAGAGGAATTGCAGATGGTAGTTGGTGATTCATGCGTGGCGTGGGGGAGAAAATGTAAGTCATCCCTCTTTGACTTTTTTATGGTAACATCTTCGTGATAGATTGTCGTATCGGTTCGGATTACAGTGGTAAGGCCAAGCACAATAGAGGGGAGTTGTACAAATGGGCTTGTAGAAAAGAGAAAACTTAGGGAATGAGATGCAATGTTGCCACTTTGGCCCTTAAATGGGTGATTTTGAAAGGGAGGAAACCGAGTGCGTTTAAAGGGGTTGAAATTGTAAACTTCACGTATATCCTCGTGTTTCAAGTTTTTTTTGGTGCACCCACGAGTCCTTATTTGTATTGATGGGTGATTTTTGTAGAGAATTATGTTTTAATTTATATTCTCTACCTTTTGATATACTAATTGTATACATGGATTGTTTTCCAATGTCAATAAAATTATTTTCGTTCACCAAGAAAATATAATGGAAAAGGAAGATGTATGCAGCCCAGACAATCTAGGAGATGTCTAAATAGTGATACCTTTAGAAATCATTAAAAGAGGATCTGATAGTTGTCTTGAGCAAATGCAAAAAAGAGGAGTCTCATGAACAAGAATAGTAGGAGTAGGAAGAGAGGTGGGTATGATAGTTTGATCATGTGCACTCAAGGTGGAAGGATGTTGCAACGAAGATTGAAATATTTGCATCTAAGGGCCTAGTCAACGCGGCGGTAGCTCAAGCAAAGATGATCTCTCAATCCCTTGCTAAGGTAATTAAAAGTATCAGATGGTCCCAAGGAAGGAGAGCTCTATTGGCAAAGAGCAAAAGGGGGAGGGCGGGGTGGGTGGGGGGTGGGGGTGGGGTAGAATCAAAATCCAAGGAGGTCTTATACATCAACGAATAATGACCTACTGGGTAGATGTGTAATTGGAAGGTTTGAGGGTGACATCCGAGAAGTACCCACATGCAATGATGGAGGAATTGGGTATATAACAAATGGGAAAATACCAGCTGGGTATAGGAAATGGGTATATAACAGACCCTAGAGTCTAAAGGGTTTAGGTTGAGCAAGACTTAAGACAGAGTACTTGGAGTGTAAGTTCAGTGATTTGACGCGTGAGGCTGACCTGGTAGTGGAGCTGGATTCTCAGGCCATTCGGAAGAGGTATAGTTTCAAGTATCTTGGGTCTATGATTCAGGGGAATGGAGAAATTGACGAGGATGTCATGCACCGTATTGATGCAGGGTGGTTGAAATAGAGGCTCGCTTCGGGAGTCTTGTCTGATAAGAAGGTGCCTCTTAAACTTAAAGGTAAGTTCTACAGAGTGGCAGTCCTGCCAGCTATGTTGTATGGAGCGGAGTGTTGACTAGCTAAGAACTCTCACATCCAAAAGTTGAAGGTGGCGGAGATGAGAATATTGAGATGGATGTGCGGACTTACTAGGAGGGATAGGGTTAGAAATGAGATTATTCAACAGAAGGTGGGAGTAGCTTCGGTGGAAGATAAGATGCAGGAAGTGAGGTTGAGATGGTTTGGGCATGTGATGAGGCGGTGCACGGATGCCTCAGTACGGAGGTGTGAGAGGCTCGCTATGGATGGTTTCATACGGGGTAGAGGTAGGCCGAAGAAATATTGGAGGGAAGTTATTAGGCATGACATGGAGCAGTTACAGCTTACAGAGGACATGACCCTTGATAGGAAGGTATGGAGGACGCGGATTAGGGTAAAGGGTTAGTGGGTAGGAGTGCGTCCTTACTAGTAAGGAGGAGTGTTTTGTTTGCCGATGTACCTGTAGTCATAGTGTTATACCTGTGTCTTATAGTTTCTTGTTCGCGATGTTTTGGTGATGTTTGTGATTTCGGATAGATAGTTCATTGCATTACTCTGTGGGTGTTTTGTTTCTTTTATCTAGTGGTGTGTTACCCCATTTTATTGTTTGTTTTTATGTTTTCTGCTTGTTATACTGTTATTTGTCCTGAGCCGGGGGTCTATCGGAAATAACCTCTCTACTTCATCTAAAGTAGTGGTATGGACTGCGTACACTTTACCCTCCCCAGACCCCACTTTGTGGGAAAATACTGGGTATGTTGTTGTTGTTGAGTTTCCTTTGAGAAGTGAGGACGAATGCATAATGGTGGGAGAATGGAAATAGAGAAATGACACATTGAAGCTCAAATGGTGGAACTGATTGTCTGGTGTATGCCGAATTTTTTTTGTCCAAGGTAGATATGGGTTTGTCCCTTTAGTCTTCCATTGCATTTGTTGTCCCAAAACATTTTGGAGGAAACAAGTTACTGACATGATGGGTGGCCTGAAACTGAGGAGGAAATTAGTTTAAAAAATCACCTTAGATGAGCGAGGATAAAAATGGAAGGACCCCAAAAAAGATAAGATCCCTAGATCCATCGACATTAAAGCTGGAGGAATTATCTTTACCATAACCATTGGGATGGAGACAAAAACTCATTGTCAGAAACAACAAAGAACAAGAGAACAAGTTGTAGGAGCATGGAGAGAACATCAGTCAAAAAGCTAGTGGATTCTGAAATGGGATATGGAGATGACGCTGGAAAATGGTTGCCGAAGAAGAACATAAAAAATGGGGCACAAGAGTTTGCCTATCAGGTATTCGACTTTGATAGGACCTAGCATGTGGGGTCCAATGATTGAAATTTTGTAGGTAAAAATTAGAACTTATATATGTTACCCATAAGGTAGACGTTCTAACTTTTGCTCATAAAGCAAACATTCAGAACATTTTAAGACAGTGAACCTGTTCAATTGACCACAAGTTCTGCCTTATAGGCAAACGTTAGAACTTATTTAGCGGTATAAAAATTCAAAACCACACACTTTTGTGGGGTGTGGGTGTGGGTGTGGGTGTGGGGGGGGAGAGAATTCCAGACCGGACACTTTGGGGGACAATAGGAATAATTTCCCATTAAACAAATGAGGGTCAGCTGCAAATAAATCTACTTTAAAAGGAGCCTGAACTTGGGGCTTTGCCGCGTCACCCAAGTCCATCCTAGAAGCCTATTTTGATACATTTTAAGGGTCTTATTTTTCTCTAAGGTGGGCCCAGACCTAATTTTAAATGAAGGAATGAATGGGCTTTCTCCTTTACTAAAGCCAAATTAGTTGGACCCAATACTAATTGAATTACTCATCTCCTTCTTCACAACTTCTAGATACATCGTTAATAAGGGCGAGAAACTCAACTACGTCATATCCTGTCCACACCACAGGCCCATCTCCATCTCGTAGACTACAAATACAACCAAAAGATGATGCTATATCCATAATCAATCAGAATGAAGCTGTAGATGACCAACTCTTAAGGGCTGAAGAATGCCCATTAATGGAGTTGGAACATATTCTAGAGATTGAATGTTCAAGCGAAATGGTGCATTCTACTTAAACTCAAGATATATAAATTTTTGTGGAACATGAAGCTGATCAAACAATTTCAGGTTTGACTTTGTAGGATGCGAAACTGAAGCATTTTCTCTCTTCATAAAGAAAATCACGCTTTTCATTGGAAAAAAATCTGTCGACAAAATGGCTCCTTAGTATGAGCGTAATAGGATGGATGAATAATTCTTTGGAATAGCATAAAAAGGAAAAAGATATTCAAAAAATATTCATGCTTATGATTAATTTCTTGATGAATTCACCAAACTGATTGCCAATTTCAGCATATAGTGTATGTGCAACGAGAATAGTCATCAACAAGGGAATACCTTATCAAAAAAATAGTCATGAACAAATGAATGCAGTAATTGAATCTAAATTAGTTTGGCCTTCTGTTCATTCTAAAAAAAACAAAAAAGTTAAGAAAATCATTCTAAAATAGTTTGGCCTATTGTTAACTTGTGTCATGAAGAAGCACGAGCTTGTTTCCCAAATGTCATAGCTCACATTCGGAACAAGACATATCAAAGAACTTTAATTTGGAGATATATTTTAATGTCCCAGGTGGCAGAGGTAAGTGTGTTTGATCTAGATAGCTAGGGCAAGTTTTTCACAAGAAGTTCAGTTTTTCACAATTATCCATCCGTACTTCAGTTTTTCACAAGAACATATTCAACAAGAAAGTCATAGAAGTAATTGGATGGTTGGTTGATTTACTAATGGTATGGATATAGAATCATATTGGCTTGCAACATGAGTGGAGCATAAGGGAGGGAAGAGGATGAGCCTCTCCTATTCCTTTGACTACAAGTTTTGATCTATTAGTTAGGATGCTATTAGAAAAGGTTGAAGGGAAGAACTAGAAAAATATTTCTGTTACTGGAGATGTGATCTAAACCATTGGAATTAATAGTCTATGGCCCAAGAGATGAAGCATGTAATACTTAAGCATATTAAAGAAGGATGATCCCTATTGTTTTTCTATTCGGTACTAGAGATAATTACATAATGAACTCTAATCAAGAATCTAGAGTGCAATAGATGAAGGCTATGTAACATGGCGTACAAGTCTTTTGCTCTTTCATACTGCTAACGGTCATTGTAATTCTGATGTGTGATGTATTATCTAATTGTTGATAATTCTTTCCCTATTACACATTACATACCAGCAATGCAAATATGATTGGACATGATTCTCTAGTAGGAGCACCTTCATATTAAAGCTAGTTTGATATACATATTGTGTAAAAGACTATTCCTACTTTAGCAATGAAATTTAGCTTACACATCTCGTTGACTTAACTTTGATTGATTGAACGGTTTAATGTCACAAGGCAAATGTGCAAGTGTAGGAACTAGAATTATATCTGTACATTATCTACTGAGTGAACTGCAATAGGTAATTGATTCCCATCTTTTTCTATTAACCATATAGCTTTCTTCTTTTCTATCCTCTACTTCGTTCCATATGTACTCTCTTTCTACCATTTCTCTTCTTTTGCTCAACTGGTGTCCATTTTTTGGGGTTCTAAATTTTCATCTGACTTTAAACAGTGTTACTTGTTGGCACTTGTCATCCTTGAAAATGATCCAGACATACATGAAATGTGCTCTCTAACTGAAAAAACTATAGGGTTGTGCTTCATCGAATTTGTTAAGTAGTCTTTCTCAAGTATCCAAATTGTGATGGTCATAGACATAAATGTGTGGTAGATGTTTTATGTGATTGTTGTATGTCTAACTCTCTCTCCCCCCCTCCTCCCTCCCTCCCTCCCTCCCTAGAATTAAGTCTTTTTGACATTAGCACATAAGGATTGTGAAATGCTACCTTATCCTTTATGTAGAGATGGAAAATTTTCTACTTTGTTTTGGGATGGCTACATGGATGTTGGACCATTAGTTCCCAAAAAGACCTAGACTTGAGGATCTTAATTTTAAGATCTTATCTTCAAGGTGGTATAGCTTGTCAAAATTTATTCCAACTAATTCACATGGGGAAAGATACAAAATAAGGTTCGCATTTCAAATAATGGTACAACATGACCTTATGATGACATTTCTGTGGTTGGGTATTTTCACCTTCTTGACATAATAGCTTTTGGAAGTGTTAGGTTTCATTTGTTCTAATTAGGACTAAGATGCTTGAATTTGAATACACATCTGAATATTAAGATTTAGATGTTTGAATCTCAGTACACATTTGAACATTAATATGTCGTATTAAGTTCTGAATACTAAATAAATAAGATTAGTTGTTTTCTCAATATTTGAATATATAAAAATTGTTTTTGTTTAAAAATTAATTTATATAAAATTCACATAAAATAATAGATTAATCCAGTATTACTTTTTTTTTTTTTTAACTTGGTAACTTTGTATTATATCACACAGTACATGAGTTGTACTGAAACCTTATGTGCAAGGGTACTACTAAATCCACTGCTCTATATCTAAATTGAGTCTAGAACATCAATTATAGAGACAGTATCATTAGAGTATAGTTGATTACACCAAAAACATAAAAGCAAAATGCAGTTGAGTTTAACCTTCTGCACACTATTCTCTATGCTCTCAAAACATCTAGAATTTCTTTCTTTCCATATAGCCCACCTTATAGCACCAGGGATAATTCTCCATCTACCTCTGTCATTCGCATGTACAACTGCTTCCTCTCAGCACATTAAAGTCTCAGATACTTTCCTAGGCATTGTCCAGGAAATGCCTTTAAGACTTAAGAAAATTCTCCAAAGTTGTTGAGTGTACTTACAATGCAGAAATAGATGGTTAACAGTCTCTAAAGTTTCTCCACAGAGGAGGAAACATCTAGAGCACAAGGTTATTCCTTTCTTCATGACATTATCCTGTGTAAGAACTGCTTCCTTGGCCAGTAACCAGACAAAGCAGGACACTTTGTGAGGGATCCTACTTTTCCAAATTTACTTCCATGGTCATCTTGAACCCTGTTGATTTGTTTGGTTCATCATCTTGTAGGCTTTGTTGACTCTGAACACTCCTTTTTCATTTCCCATCCACCATAGTACGTCCTCCCCTGTTTGCAGTCCATTGAATGAGTCCACAGTATTAAAAAATTCAGCTACTCTCATTACCTCCCAGTCATTAAGTTGCCTTCTGAAATTGAAGTTCCTGCCATGTGGTGTCCATAGTTCTGCTGTAGTTCTTTGTTGAAACAATACCAAGTTGTAGATATCTGGAAAAAACACTTCCATATTCCCTTCATCATGCAAATTATCCTTCCAGAACCTAGTCTTGTTTCCATCTACCACTTTAATCTTTGAGTTGCTTTTAACTTCATTCCACCAGAGTCTAATAAATCTCTAGAGGCTAACCCCATATGGTGTAGTCACTTCTTTAGTCATCCATCTATCATCTTCAGTATATTTAGCCCCAATCACTTTCCTCCATAGCAGCTGGTTATTGTTTGCATATTTCCACAACCATTTCATCATGAGAGCCTTACTTTGAATTTTCAGGTTCTTTATCCCCAACCCTCCAGTCTTCTTGTCAGTTGTCAGTGTTTTCCACTTTACCAAGTGAAAACCTTTTCTGTCTTTTGCTACCCTTTGCTACCTTGCCACAAGAATTTTCTTCTGATACTATCCAACCTCTTAGTAACCCCTGTAGGCAAGGGAAAAAGGGACATCATGTAGGTAGGTAAGGCATCCAGTGCTGAGTTGATAAATGTCAGTCTTCCTTCTAGAGATAAATATTAAGTCTTCCATCTTGCCAATTTCTTCTCATACTTCTCAATCACACTATTCCATATGTCTATGGACTTGGATTTGGCTCCCAAAGGTAATCCCAAGTATGTAGTTGGCAAGACACCTATTTCACCACCCAGAATTGATGCTAACCAGTTCATGTTGTTGACTTCGTTGATAGGATACATTACACTTTTCTCCAATTAATATGTAGACCAGATATCCCTTCAAATAGAGCTAGTATCACCCTCAGGTACTTAAGTTGTTCCTCCTCAGCATCACAGAAAATGAGGGTGTCATCTGCATATTGCAAGTGTCACTTCTACTCTTTCAATACCTGCTATAGCAACATCAAATCCCCTGAGCCATCCTCTCAGGTTTGCTGTCTTTATCATGTTATTCAGTCCCTCCATAGTGATCAAAAACAAGAAAGGTGACAGGGGGTCACCTTGTCTGAGTCCCCTTTGTATTTGAAAGAAGCCTACAGGGTTGCCATTGATAAGAATAGAGAATCTAACAGTTGAGACACAATATTTTATCCAGTTTAGCCACTTCTGCCCAAATCCCATCGTCTCCAACATCCTCACTAAATATTTCCAATTAACATGATCATAAGCTTTCTCTATGTCCTACGTACAGAGGACCTCAAGTTTCTTTTGTTTGTTCCTGGAATCAAAAGCTTCATTTGCAATCAATACAACATCCACAATCTGCCTCCCTTTGATAAATGCCATTTGTTGTGAGTCTACTAGCTTGTCAATCACCCTCTTCAGCTTTTCAGTCAGAACTTTGAATATCAGCTTGTATATACTGCCAATCAAGCTAATTGGTCTGAAGTCCCTCAACTCCTTAGCACCTTTCTTTTTAGGGATAAAGCTATAAAAGCTGCATTAAGACTCTTCTCAAACACTTCCCAACACTTGATGAAGAACACCATAGTAAATCCATCAGGTCTGGAGCAGTCAGTTGCACATAACATTAGGCATCTCAAGACTTCACTTTCCTCAAAGTTGTCTTGAAGGGCTAAACTTTCTTTTTCTGTTAGAACAGGGCACTGGAAATTCTGTGGAAATTCTGATACACAGTTCTCCACTGAGTTGTTTCCTTGTATAGCTTCTGATAATAATCAATGATCTCCCCTTCAATTCTACCTGGTTGTTGGGTGATTTCTCTTTTTTTTTTGAACTTGGTAACTTGGTTGTTGGGTGATTTCTCTTTGTATCATAAGCTGATCAATATTGTTGTATCTTCTGTGTGCATTCGCCATTTTGTGAAAGAATTTAGCGTTCTTATCACCCTCTTTCAACCAGTGTGTTCTTGATTTTTGCCTCCATGAGATTTCCTCCCTCTTGATCAGCATATCAATAAAATATTTTTAAAAAATTGTATGATGGTTGGTAGTGGTGATGGTTAACAGTGGTGGTTGTGCTTAGTAGTTAGTGGTGATGGTGGATGGTAATTGTGGTAGTTGGTGGCTGATAAGTGTGGTGGATGTTATTGATAGCAAATGGTGGTGAATGATGACAATGGTTGACTATATATAGTGGTGGCTGATGGTGGTGATTGTCGGTAGTGATAGGTAGTTGTTGTGGCAATGAAGGTTGGTGGCGACGTTTGAAAATGGTGGCTAGTGCTGTGGTGGATGTTATTGATAGCAAATGATCGTGAATGATGATAGTGGTTGACGACATATAGTGGTGTCGGATGGTAGTGATTGTCGGTAGTAATTGGTGGTGGCGACTAAAATTGGTGGCTAGTGTTTATGATAGATGACTGTGATATTGATAGTGCGGTGGTTGTTGTTGTTGGTAGTTGATAATGGTGGGCATTGGCGGTTTGTGGTGAAAGTGGATGGAATAATAGTGAACTGTCAATTTTGTAGAAATTTGAATAGACAGCTTAATGGTGTTAAGAATTTGTTATAGAATTTAATCATCCAAATTATTCGAATTCCTAAGTGATTGTAAAATTTCAAAAAACAAACACACTTAAGGATAAGATTCAGATCTGAAAAACATACAAACTTAATGATGGGATTTGAATGATTGAGATTAAGACCTTCTTTAACTGCAAAAAATGAGGCCTTAATGAGAGTTTTGCTTTTCTCATTCAACTTTTTGGGTTTGTTCATTCTATTTATACTACCCATACCCCCCCCCCCCCTTTATGTAGGGTATCAGACCAGCCGATGTGACCAACCACACAGTGAGTCAGTGATTGTACTGATAGGGAGAGGGGGAGGTGGACGTAAAGTCAAGAAAATTTTACGTTCTCATTAATGTTGAACTTCATTGGATTTTCCTTTGCTCTCGTTTACCAGTTATATGCATCAATATCTACTTTTCTGTAACCAATTTTCTTCATTCTCCCTTGTCCAAAAAAAAAAACAACAACCATTGTTGCCCATACTGATGAGTATTTCTGAACTTCCGCTGATATGTCGAGTAAGCTTGAGTTATTTCTGCAGATATAATTTTGTTAGCACTTGATGTCTGATTGTTTCTTACTTGATTTAATGCACCAGATATTACAAGACCACAGTGATGAAGTATGGTTCTTACAGTTCTCCCATGACGGAAAATACTTAGCCTCGTCAGCTGCTGATTGTTTGGTGATCATATGGGAGGTAAGTGTCCTCTTGAAGATTGCTTGCCATATCCTCTATTGGTATTTCATTATTAGATCATTAATCACATTGCTTTCAGCTGAATTTTGTTTCCTCCTTTTATTGTATCTATTACCATCCTGGTTTACTATGGGCTTTTACATTTCTATAGAGGAATTAATATTGGAGGACGGTGAAATAGAAGACAGTAGGGTTTTTGAGAGGTCTTGTTACCTGATCATTTGCTCAAGATATGGGGATAAAATATAGTTCACAAATACCCTAAATATGAAAACATACATAATTACAGTCAGAATCTAGTATCTTCATCACTAGTGTGAACAGCTTCTTCCTGATCTAAGTCTTAGTTAAGGGACTCCTAATCTTGAGGAAATAATCTAGTAACACTTTCATGCTTGATTATTCTTCAATCCTAGACTCTCAAATATATTGTAAGGGTTTCTACTATTTGGTCATTTGAATAGAGAAACCTACAAGTATCTCGGGCTTAATATTTTTCTGGTAAAGTAACAGATTATTTCATTGTGTTATATTCTTTCTTGAAACATAGCTTTCAAGTAAGGTTAGTGCAACTTGATTGTCTCCAAAAAAAGGAGAGAAAAAAGAAGAAACTTAAGTAGTACTAGTATTAATTTTTGATTTTTATCTTTTTTCCATATTTATATACATTTATAAAATCTTATCACTGGTCAAGTTATAATACTGTTGCTGTTTAAAGATATTAAGCTTTGTACTTGGAAATCAGCACTAATCTATGTACTCGTAAAAAAGAGTTGGTATTTTTTTTCAGAAAGGTAATATATGTTATATCAGTTGCACAAAGGATATGAAGATCATATTTTTACATTCCTAAAGAAGGCAAAAAAGGAGCTCCTAGGATCGTTCTCCTCCTTGTGTTGCGTCATAATTGGTAACAGTTTGAAAGAGAACTGAATTTATTTTTTCCATGAGCTGCTTTTGGGTTCAGGCAGGAAGCACTGGGAATAAGAGAATATGAAGCTGTCTGGAAATGTGATAGTATTATATATAGTTGGGAACTTATTTGGAGAGTTTTGTGATGAACATAAGTTTAGTGATCTTTTTCAGCTCTCAGCTTTCTGTTCTTTGTAGGTGACATTGGATGGTCTGTTCTGCGTGAAGCACCGATTTTCTGGTCACCAGAAACCCATCTCCTATATGTCATGGAGCCCTGATGACCATCAACTTCTCACCTGTGGAGTGGAGGAAGTTGTCAGACGGTGGCATGTTGAATCAGGCGAATGTATACATATTTACGAGAAAAATGGTCTTGGTTTGATCTCGTGTGGATGGGCTCCTGATGGAAACAGGATATTATGTGGTGTTACAGACAAAAGCATTAGCATGTGGGATCTGGAAGGGAAAGAGTTGGAGAGTTGGAAAGGCCATCGGACTATTAGAATTTCGGACTTGGGGATATCTAGTGATGGGAAGCATGTAGTCTCTGTTTGTAAAGACAATATGATACTATTATTTGGATGGGAATCAAAAGCAGAGAAAGTAATTCAGGAGGATCAAACAATAACTTCATTTGTATTGTCCACAGACAATAAGTACTTATTGGTCAGCCTTTGGAATCAAGAAATCCATCTGTGGGATATAGAGGGAACTGTGAAACTCATATCCAAATATAATGGGCATAAACGTTCACGCTTCGTTGTAAGATCTTGCTTTGGCGGACTGGATCAAGCATTTGTTGCCAGTGGAAGTGAGGACTCACAGGTACTCTTCTTGTTGATCAAGAAACACAATCATTGCCAGTATAATCTATATCTTGTGATATACTTGTGACATATTCCTTAATTCGCCATGACATATCTCATGTTCCAAATATCAAATTTCTAGTTTGCACGTCATAGTGGCAATTGCCTATAGTATTCATTTGTATCCTTTGTATGCTAATGAATGAAAACTACAGATTTGCCTGATTACCCAAAAAAAAAACAGTAATCGCCAATAATATCTGAGACTGTTATGCTATTTGGGGTCAATCTATTAGGACTAGGGTTTCATTGATTCTAACTCCCACATTCTAAAAAAAAGGGGTAAATATGTCTCGAGACAAAAATGATCCAATTTGTGCTTTGATGCTTTTTATTTTTCCTTAAGGAATAAAAGCAAGTAGAAAAATGCCTATTTGAGAATGAGGAGATCAGTCTTTGTGAAAACCTAATTGAAGGTATTGGGTGGGAGCAGCAATCAATCTTGTTTGGTGTTCTCTTCAATGTAAATTTTATTATAAACAGTATCTCTTCATCCGTTTCGTTTTATATGATAAGAGTTTGATGGGAAACAGAGCTTTTAGATTTTATTTTAGTAGTGGCACTGGAAGAAAATTCTAATATAATGATTGCGAAGTAATAGAAAAGGAAGAAAATTCTAATATAATGATTGCGAAGTAATAGAAAAAAAAAATATGACTTCAAAGTTTGAAATTTAATTAGTTAAACTGAATTGAAATCTGTAAGTTGTAAAAGTTGTACAAAGTAATATGGGATCAAACATTCTAAAATACCCTGAAATAAAAGTGATGTCAAATAAAATGGAATAGATGGAGCATTATTTGTCCTTAGAATGTGACCTTCGTGTATAATTCACTCTTGCTTTCATTGAGAAGTACAAATTGAGATCTCAGTGTCAACAAGGTGCTTTTGCTGTTTCCTGTTGTCATTGGGGCGCAAATCACAGTAAGTGTTCTGTGAGATACTAAATCTTGTATGTAATAGCTTCTCGGAAAATTTGCTTATTTCTTCTGTTTCATTGATCATTTTCAAACCCTAATTGTGCATCAATTCTGAAATCTCCGTCTCTGATTCCCATTGCCTCTTCCATTCCATCATCAGCGGAGGGGCTTGTGACCACTAAATAATCCTTGATTTGACTTCTATCAATTTAATGTTCTGCAATGCACTTATCATATTGAGATTTTCTCTTTGCATGTATACCCATCCCATATTTTCAGGTTTATATATGGCACAAAAGCTCAGGAGAACTTGTTGAGACGTTGGCTGGACATTCTGGAACAGTCAACTGTGTTAGCTGGAACCCAGCAAATCCTCATATGTTGGCATCTGCAAGTGATGATCATACTATTCGCATATGGGGCTTGAATCAAGTAGACATGAAACACAATGAGACAGTTAGTAATGGCATACATTACTGCAATGGGGGAACTTAGAAGTCTGGGAGGCAAACTAGGGTAATATAACGTTAACTAGGTCCCTTTTCTTAACCATTTCTTTTTATGTAGATTCTTTTATATCAACGTCAAGCTAACATTTATGACAAGCAGGAATGTGAAATCTACATTAGGTTCGGCAGTAAATCGTGTACTCTAGTTCTTTTATTGGTTTTTTTGTGTGTGTGATTAGATGGAGGATCTTTCAATCTTAAGCTCGTCTGCTGTACTGGCTACTTCATTTAATTTGTCGATCTGCATTCTAGATTCCATTGCTATTCAACTGACTGTATGAGCAGCCTAGGCTTTAAACTGGTTGCATGTCATGATGCCAGTTTGCTATAATATTTCTCCACTAGCTCTCGTATTAGATTAGCTGATCCAGTTTATCCATATTTGTGGTCAATAATGTCCTTAAGGAGAAAACAAGTTAAACAAAAGGGAGACACAATTGGATCTATCAACTGTCATCTTTTGGCTTACCTGCCCTCCTTCATTCACCCTCTCCCCTTTCCTTTTGAGACAGTTTATCCTTGAATATTCTATTTAGTGTCGTTAGTTCTCGCACGAAGTTGTGCTACTGAGATTAATAATCAGCGGACTACTTGGTGCATGCACTTTTTTTTAGCCGGATACGTGGTTCATTGCATTAAAAATGAGATATATGGAACATGTATTTGGTTTTAGATTTGATGAAGTAATGCTTACAAATTTTACGAACTAGGTAAATAAGAAAAGGCAGTCATGAATTAAGGTTATTTTGGTCGTTTTAGAGGTGTTTCATCAAAGGAAACTTGGGCCTCATTTGTTTTAGGTTTGAATTTGAATAATTCCAATCCTAAGTCATTAAATGCATTTGTTTACGCTAAGATTAAAACAATTCCTTGATCAGAACATATTTTAATCATAAGAATCTTGAACAAAGTCTTAATATCATTAAGATGTATAAGAAGTATTTTGTGTGGATAATTTTCATCACCACTTTGTCTACAATCATCAGTCGTAACCACCAACCATCACAACCCTCACCAACCACCTCTACCATCATTGAAAACCACCATCTCTGTCAATTACTATTATCAATTGCTATCACATTTATAACCCCATCATTATAATTATAGCCATTGCCGCCAACCATTATCAATCACTATCATCAATGCGATTAATTTCTACTATTGACCACCTCCACCATTACAACTGGCATCACCGCCAACTACTGCTAACACCATCGTCAACCACCAAACGTTCTTCAACCAACACCGCTAATTACCAACATCAACCAACACCATTATCAGTTGTCCTATCACATCAATCACTACAACACCAACTACATTCACCCCCACAACTATTATCACCACCATTACAAGCCACTAGCATCAGTCATCACCACTAGCAGTACAAACCATCTCCACCATCACTAGCGAACATAAATGTTTCTTTTTTAAATAAATAATAATTTTAACACGAGCTTTATTAGGTACAATGTCATTTTTATTTGAGTTGTATATTTATTATGTTTAAAAATAAATAAATTATGCATTTTCAGATGAAAAATAAACAATCTTAATTATTTAGTGTTCAAAAGAAGAGAACTTTTTAATCACTCAAATTTGTATTCAATTTCAGATGTCTTAATATTAATGCAAACAAATGGGGGCTTAGTCTCGGTTTAATTTATTCCATTTCCTATACCGTGTAGTTAAGATTTAGTTGCACAATTTACCCTTTAAATGGGTTGGTCTTTAATTTTTATCCTTAGAAATCGAACTTATACCTAGTGAGACATAAGTGCTTTAAGAATGTAGGACATAAATTTTAAAATATTACGATGCAAAAATATAAATTTATGCCCTACAAAATAATTATTTGCCTTGAAAGATAAAATGAAAGACCAACACAAAATAGAAGGCAAAATGCAAATGACCCAGTAGCAAATACCTAAGCTGAACTATAATGTTATCCTGATATTTGCTTATAGCTTAAATGAAAGAGAACATTTCAGAACCAAATACAATTATTGTTTTTGAGAAGATTACGTAAATATATAACATTAAAATATATTTTGCTGATTTTTAGTTAAAGTTTGATTATATCAATTATAGTCAAATCTTTATTATCATATTAGCATAACTCCATTAAATTGCTAAAATATCCTGGATGTAAAAAAAAAATGAAACTAATTTATATTCCTTAATTCACGCCTAATAAATGAGTCTTCCCATCTCATAGTATTTGCAAATAAAATCTCTATTAATTAAGGAGTTGTTCCATATTCTTTAAAATGATTAGTTTCTTTTTCTAGTGCCTTTTTTTTTTTAATTTTATTTTGTATTAGAATTTTTTTATCTTTTTCTATTCCTAGTGTTCTTTTTTTTTTTTAAATTAATTATTTATTAATATATATATATATATATATATATATATATATATATATATATATATATATATATATATATATATATATTTCTTTTGGATTTCAAACATAAATATTAAAAATATTATATTAACATATTACCAATTAAATTGTTGTTCTTGACTATATATATTAAATTATCAAATATATATTTTAAAATCATCTATAATTATGTTATTTAGTTACATATATTACATATACAATTCATATATTTGGTGTACTACATGTATGATAGTATATATTATAAATATATAAGCAAAATTATATATATATATATATATATATATAATAATAATAATAATAATAATAATAATAATAATAATAATAATAATAATAATAAATGGACCCGCAGAAACAGTGCAGCACAGTGTAGCCGCCAGGGGACCTAGTGCACATTAGATTTACTGTAACAGGGACCCAGATATGGGACCAAGTTTGCAGGATCTCTGAGGCAGGCGGTAATCCGCGCGGCCAGATAGATCTAGCTAATTTAACACCCTTATGCTGAGACATAAAAACCGAAATATAAGGAAATTTTCATATAGCGTATGACTGTATGGAAGGATATTCTTACATTTTACCCGAGCACGGGGTCTGTCAGGATCTAATATATATTTTTATTGAGCCCATGTGTCTAGCGGTTCTAACCGGCAAAGATCGCTCTTTTCAACATCTTTTAACTGGCTTAGAAAACCTGCTTGCTAGACGTAGTCACTAAGACAAAGCCAATAAGAATAGTACTAGATCCGACTGTACCACCATCTCAGAACCAAGCCAAGTTGCTATATAATAATTTCTTTATATTTTGATAAAGCCAGATCTTTAAGGTCAATATGCAAGAGAAGTTAGATATTCAACATAGATATGGAATTTAGCCGGACATAGTCACGACTGGAAGAAGAAGAAGGTAAAGGGGTATCACCTCAAGGACCCGGCTGCAAAGGGTCTAGGCCGAATAAGCAAGGCCAAGGATTGGTGTCCAAAGTTGGACCTTTTTCTTTTCTTTTATTAACAAAAATTGAAAACTTTACAAGAGAGAAGATTTACAGAGAGAGGAGAGAAGTAAGAGAGAGAGAGGGGAGTTTCTAAACTCTGCCTCTTCTTAAAAAATGAAACCTATATATAGAAAAAAAAGAATCTATATACATTAGGTGGGTCCCATAGCTGGATCCCTGTTACGGTAAATCTACTGTGTACTGAGTTTCCGCGCGGCTATACTGTGCTGCACTGTTTCTGCGGGTCCCTCTTGACGGTTTTCTCCGTCATATTTTCCTTTTCCCTTGAATTTTGTCCAGTTCTTTCATTCTGCGGATAAATTCTTCTTCATTATCAATGTCTTATCCGGATAATATCTCTTCCGGTGGTATCAGCTGAGAATCTTGCAAGACATTCTCTTCGCTACTTTCACTTTTCATTGATGTATCAGATTTTTCTATCTGATTTAGCGATTGTAATAAATTTCGCTTGACTTCTTCTAAATAATTATTGATCATAACTTCTTTATCGCCATCTTGAAATGAAATTTTTCTAGCGATATGTATGACGGAAGGGTCAGGCATTTTACCCTTTTCAACAATTGTTGTATATTCTTGGATTTTTGCTTTAATTAAATCCAAAAGTTCTTGGCCGTATAACACTTGAGTTTTGGGATCAATTTTCATTAATTTATCCCAAAAATTATTATAGAAAGTTCTATAGAGACACAGAATCTGGTCTTCAGTGAAACCTAGTCCTGGAGCCCACTTATGTATCCATGGGATAGAGAATTCAATGAAAAAATAAATTTGGTCAATTTTTTCAGGGTAGCAGATATGATCTGCACGGTATAATTCATTCAAATCTGATGAAATTTTCTTCCATTCTTTGTATAATATCAGAAATGATTCAGACAATATTTTGACTGTTGGTCCGTGGTATATCCACCAATGTAGAAATCAATTTGGAATCTGTTCTGTAAATATCTTTGCACACACCTTTATGAACCAAGTGTGTCTATGTTTATCATTGTTGTAATAAAGCACTTTATCAAAGGCTTGAATATAACCCTAGTAAGTAAAAATTCATTCTGAAATTATTAAGACTGATCTGTCGTTCTTTCATTGTGGATATTCCCCAGTCCTCGACAGATATAATCTGTTTAATGATAATTTTTGAGAAATTATAAACAGTCTCATCTGAATTATATCCAGCAAAATGCTGAATCTCAGCACTTCTAGTACAGGTGAGAATAGTCTCATAATATGATCGGATTTTGTATGACTTACCCGAAAAATATAATCCATTAATTAAGTATCGTTGGAATATCTTCCAAGGCTCATTCTTTCTGTGTATCTCAGAATTTTCTACAAGAAATAACATTTCTTGTTTGGGTAATCTTTCATAGGACTTGATATCATCATTGTCCTCCTTGGCAATTGAAGCAAAAGTATTACTTTGCTTTTGAGCAGCTAAATAAGCCTGCATGTGGGCGTATAACGGACTGTCTTCTGGAATATCTTTCAGATGGACAGATGTTTTTGAAGATGAAGATTCTCCTTGAGATATCTTTGCGTTTATCAAACTCTTTCGTCCCAACTCTATTACTGGGAAATTTGTAGAGGATCCGTATGACAATCCTTGACTGTATGACTGAGATGATCTTTCCGGCGAAGAGGATGATCTTTCTCTGCCTCGTCCTCTACCTCTGGTCCATGGAGGATCCATCCTGCAAGTATTCACGAGATAAGAAATCTGGCAAGGAATTATCAATAAAATAATTTTTAAAAGTTGTCAACATAAATATAATGTTGAAGAAAAATTATAGAAAATTATGAGAGAGAGAAAGAAGAGTAAATGTAATAAAAGAGCATTGATGGAAATAGATTCTTTAATTAATGAAAATTATGAGAGAGAAAGAAAATTAATTATTATATAGATTTTTATGTAAATGACAAAAGTGAAATAAAAGATGCTATTTATGAAATGACGCAACAATTAGGCTATATCTATAATTAATTATATGGGATATGTACTGTCATGTAAAATTCTCTTATTTTTATATTTATTATTTATAGCAAATCTTTCGTTGTCAGGCGCTTGTATTAATTGTATTATTTGCATAAAGAATACAATCAAGGCAAAAATACAGAAAATACAAAAGGTATATACAAGGATACAAACAATAAAAATGTAAGGGTGTATACATGAGTAGGGGAAGATTTAGGATATTGAGTGGGGTTTCCAAACCTAGTGACTTTTACAAAAATTATTTATGAAATTCAGTAAATATATAACAATTAAGAGTTGTAAACTATTAACAAAGTTTGTTGTTGGTATACTGTTAGAAAAGGAACCTATTAAGCTTTGCTGCCTTTTTGGCCAAGGGTTCGAATTCCCCGAGTCACTATGTAGTCCTTTTTTTTAATTTTTTAATTTGAGATGGGTGGGAATCATAACTTCAATTCATGGATCCGTCTTTGTACATGGGTACATAACCACAAAAATACATAAAACAAGGATACACTCATACAAATACAATCAAATAAGGATACCCTTTTCGTGGAGGGTTCGAATTCTCTTGGTCACTATGTAGACCTTAATTTTGTATCTTTTTATTTTTTAATTTGCGAGGAGTGAGAATCCACAACTTCAAATCCTGAATTTGTCTTTATAGGTAGGTACATAACCACAAACATTCAATTAAACTAGGATACACCAATAAGAATACAGTCAAATAGGGATATAAATAACAAAAATACATCTCAAACCTGAAAAATAATACATACATGATACACCCAAGAAAAAATACAGTGACGGCTTACTAGAAGAAACCCGTGATTTCCCTTCCAAGGGTTTTGATTTTAAAGTATTCGATTGGAAGAAATATAGGAACATTTACTCTATGCATTTAAGGACTACCGGTGCATATAAATCGCAACTTAGTATGGAACCACAAGGCAAATAACGAGTCACCCGACTATGGTTGATGCAGGGGTGGTAAAATCAATACATAAAATTATAATCCATTCAATCTTTTAGATTTGGACTGGTGAATGACCTATTTATTTTAGAGAAAAATTACGTAAATAACCAATCATCCTTACGATAATTACTAAATCTCTCTCTACTTTAAAATAATTACATATTTTCTAAGTACTTAATAATTTCCTACCAAATTTCAACTCAGATACACTTCCTAGCATTTCTCTCCTCCCTCTTTTTCTCGCTCGCCTCTCTCCTCCATCTTTCTCTCGCGGCAGCCACTCTGCTCCATCTCTCTCTCTCTCACCCTACTAAAATCCCCGTTTTAGACTAAAACCTCAAAATCCATTTGAGGTTTATGGTGATGAAAACTTTCAGCTACTTATAACAAGAAATAGTAAGATAAATACAAGCAAAAAGAGGACTCATGGCCATTACCAATCCTAGATCTCATTTTTCTGTCTCTTTCTTAATTTTTCGATGAGCCAACACCACCACAATGTCACTGCTACTCCCCTCTACTCCTTCTCTTTCCTCCATTAATGAGGGCTTTCATACTGTTGGAATGTTTGTGTGTTTAATTTCTGATCGGATCCACATTTTTTATGGTGAATTTTGGTGCCCTTATGATTTCTTGGATATTGATCCGTGTGCTCCCAACGTTCTTGACCCCCCTTTTGTTTTGAGTATATGCACAAATACATATATATGTATCTATACAAGAAGATGTCGCATCTGATTTCCAAGTTGGGGATTATCTATGCACGAATATATGTGTTTATGCACAGATACAACCTTGTCAATATAAGATACGTGTATCTTTGATGCCATATACATATATCTATACACAAATACACCAGGTACATTATTCAAATTTGCTCTAGATATATTATATTCGATATGGATACACTAGATATTTGATATCGGATACACTGGATGAAATTAATTTTGGATACATTAGATACACAGTGCACAGATACACTAGATACACAATGAATCTATGCATAGTGCACATATATACTAGATACCCAAAGATACACTAGATACAAAGAAGTAGAGGGACGAGAGAGGGAGAGAGGCGAGCGATAGAGGAAAGAGGAAAGATACATTCGGCAGATACATGTATGTAGAGCCAAATATAATGTATTGGCAAAATATGTAATTATTGAAACTATTGTTATGTTAAGTAATTAACACCTATACTAGTGTGCTTCATAAAAGTTGTTCTTTATTTTATGAACTCAATCCATTTTGATCCGCTTAATTTACCCCATTTTAAATTGTGCTGATATGTAGCTCAGATTGACCTATGTAAAGTTGTCTAAATATTTTTGAAAAGATATTCTTTATTTGATATGTTATATATAGTAATAAAATCATAATATAAGGAAAATATTTTTTAGGTACTCAAAAAATTATAAGAAAATAAATAAAGAATTTTAAACTTAGTAATATTTGATGGGATGAGTTATGGTCTGGATTTTAGCCCATTTCAGTCCGACCCATTTCAATTCTATTTCTAGCACAGTATATAGATAGAACTTTAAACTTGGCTCAATTTATAAGTTGGATACTTTAACTTTAGTAGTGAGCAGATAGACACTTTAACTTGGCAAATATGTATCACATGAACACAAATATATGATGCGGCAAATTGTGTTTGTGAAAGTCAACCTGGTGCGCGTGAGAGTCTATAAAATTAGATTCTTCTTTTTTTCTATGAAATTAGTTGACATGTCAAAATGGGCCCTTTTTACTCTATTATTATTATTATTATTATTATTATTATTATTATTATTATTATTACTACTACTACTATTATTATTATTATTACTACTACTACTATTATTATTATTATTATTATTATTATTATTATTATTATTATTTTATTTATGAAAAAAGGCCCTAAAAAATCTGTCTTCTCCATCCATTTGGTTGTCCAGAAAAAAAAATGGCCACTCCGATTGATAATAGAAATAATATTGAACTTTAAGGTTTAAAAACTCAAAACAAACCAAAAAATACTTCAAATTCGGATAGCCGTATGAATGGAAATAAAAGGCATCAACTTTCAAACTGAAAAAAAAATGAGTGAACCGTCAAAAACACACCTATACTATCCTCTTTTTTTGAGTTTCATACCTAAACTATTGAGGGTGTGAGAAATACACTTAAACTATCACTCATTAGTTTGAGAAACACACCTCAAAATGAATAAAAATCAATTAAAAATATTTTAAAAATGAAAAAAATAATGTGTTAGTAAAAAAGAATAAAAATATGTGACGTGGACTGATTTTCAATGGCTAGACACACCTAAAAAGTTTGTAAGTAAATATTTGGTCTAGTCAGCTTTTAGGTGTGTTTCTCAAACTAAAAAGTGATAGTTTAAGTGTGTTTCTCAAACTATAAGTTATATTTTAGGTGTATTTCTCAAACTAAAAGTGATAGTTTAGGTGTGTTTCTCACACTTCCATTAGTTTAGGTATGAAACTCAAAAAAAAGGGATAATTTAGGTGTATTTTTAACACTTTACTCAAAAAAAATTAACCGGATCAAAATAAATAAAAGGAAGGAGAAGCCGGCTGATATCTGGACTTATTTTATAATTAGATTGCATCGAAAATATGCTCCGTCATAGATGTAATTATGTAATTGCAGGTCTAAATTCAACTATTTAATGCGTCTAAAGTTTTACCGACTATTGGCGTTATGTTCCGATGAAATAAAAAAATAGAAATATAGCATCGAGCCTAAGACTGAGAATTCTGTCGGAATGGAATGGCCGGATCGGAATGGACCGGTACCGGTATGAACCGTACCGGAATAACCGGTATGAAACCGCGGTTCCATTCCGCTCCGTTAGTAACCGGTATACTACCGGAATGGACCAAACCGGAACGGAATGGAATAACCGGTACGGGCAATTTTAATATTAATTTTTTTAAAAAATATTTTTTTATACTTTGAATAAATAAATTATTTTTTACGTTTTAGTTAAAGAATAAAAGTTATATTTTGTATTATGTATTTTAAGTTTAAATTTGGTTTTTAAATATTTTGAATTAAGTTTAAATATGTTTTTTTCTAAGTTTTTCAATTTATAAGTTATAAGTTTTTAAGTTGATATTTTTTGAAGTTTATATATTTGAATTTTGAAGTTTATATAATTGAATTTTAAAGTTTATATAAAAGTATATAATTTTGTTAAATTTTTTTTTTCTAAGTTTTTCAATGTAAGAGTTATATAAGTTTTTAAGTTGCTAATTTAAACACTCAAACTAAACAAAAAGAAAATGCATTAAGTAAAAGTATGATAAAATTAAAAATCAATATAATTTATTCAAAATTTTAAATTTGTATTACAATTTACAACTATTAGTAGGAGCGCTTAATTTACGCAGCCACCTTCTAGGAAGGGTTCTGTTTTAACTAAGCCTTGAATGTAAGCTAATATTTGTATAATCCTATAAAGTTTTGTTCTAACTCTTGTAAATTTTGAGCAATAACCTCCGGTCTTGGTAAAACTTGTTGACGATCTTCAATTTCAATGCCATCGTCACTATTACATCCAATGACTGCATCTAAGTAATCTTCTTGTAAGTTAGTTAACTTTGGAACTCCGTTATTTCTTCGTTCGGCGTTGATCCAATCTCTAAAAGTCACCGATACCTCCAAACTATCTTCTGCTAATGAATATCTATGATGGCCGATTTGACATCTTGCCGCACTGAAAGCTTGCTCCGAAGCTACGGATGATCCTTGAATAGCTAGCACGTCCTTCACCATCTTGCTAAATTTTGGATATTGATGATCACGAGCCCTCCACCAATTCAATAGCTGTGGTACGCCTTCTTGATTTGTAATAGTATCAGAACCCTGGTCAAGATATTTAACAAATTCACATTTGTGAGAAGAATGAAGACCAAGTGATGATTGTGCTCTACCATGGGCATCTAGTCGAGACATAGAAGTTTGAGGAACTTCAACATTATCTAATGTGCAATATTTGTCATACAATTCCTTAGCACAACTGTGAATGCTGACAAGTTATCAAATCAGGACTTTCATGCGGTTGAATATTTAAATTATGATAAATTCCTCTAACCAAAGCTTTTGCACTATGTTCTTTATATTTCGGGTTAAAAAGAATTGCAATTAAATAAATTTGGGGGATAGGAAAAAAATATTTTTAAAATTTTTCAACCATAGCTACAATAGCATTCTTAAAAAATTCATTATATTTATACTCTGCAAAAAGGGATGAAATAGACCATATATGTATTAAAATTTCAGAAATAGTGGGATAACACGATCCAGAAAAAACTTTTGTAGCATCATAAAATGATTTCAAAAAACCTTTAAGTGCTTCTATTTGATCCCAATCATTTTCATTGAGTTGATGACTAGGATAAGCGTTATGAGAATTAAACATCACAGTAATAGGTTGTCTATATTTATAAGCATCTTCAATCATTTCATAAAAAGAATTCCATCCATTTTTAACTTGTTTTGGAATTTTTTTATACGGAAGTTGACACGATAGACAAAATTCTTTATGTTGTCTAATTCTACTACTATTATGCATATGAAAAATCCAAAACACAATATTTTCAACTTTATCACAAGTATTATCAAATAATTGAATACCATCCTTCACAACTAAATTTAATATATGTGCAGCACATTTAACATGAAAAACATATTCACTAATTGGACAAATTCTAGTTTGTAGATGAGAACTAGCATTTAAATTAGCAGAAGCATTATCTAAAGTAATGCTAATCACTTTATCAGAAAGACAATAAAATTCTAAAATTTGACCTACAGTAGAAGCAGTATAAACACCGGTCTTTTTATGTTCACAAATTTTATAAGCAATAATTCTTTTTTGCAAATTCCAATTATAATCAACCCAATGTGCAGTAACAATTAAATAATCGTTACCGTTAGGACTACGACCCCTATCAGTGGTAATAGCAGCCCTACAATCCATCATGTAAAAATAGCTACGAAAAAATTGCATATGTTTTTCTTGAAATTCAAAAATATCTCTTTTTACCATACTTCTTGAAAAACCTTCAAAACTGGGATTATATGTATCCTGAATATATGTTATAAAACTTCATTTTCTCCAAAATTAAAAGGCAAACCATAGACAACAATCATTTTTGCAAAATTTTTACGATCACGATCCCTATTATAGGGTCGTTGTGTAACAGGACCAGTCGGGTTTGAAGGGTTTAGTTCAGTTTGAAACATGTTTGACCCGGCAACAGAGGGTCTAGTGCCAGAACCGGCAGTTTGACGGGAAGCCATAAATGCATTCCATTCTCTCGGATGTTTCTTAATCAAATGGGTTTTTAACCCCCCAGTAGAACCTCCAGACCCGCTAGATACATATTTCCACTGTTGTTTACAAATACCACACGTAGTAATAGTTTTTTCATCATTCAAATAACAAAATTTCCACACAACTGATTTTAAAGTATGTTGTGTCTTGGTCTTACCCCTAACCGGACAAATAGGGGGACAACTAGCTCCAGCCTGAGGATTATCCTGAGTTGGAGCTTCGACACTAGCGGCGGCGGGAGTGAGACTAGTTGGTGTATCATCTAAACCATCATCCACATGTAATTCTACTTCTTCATCTAATTCATTTTCAAAATCATTATAAAATCTTTCGAGAGCTTCATGGGGAATAAGGGTATTGCTATTAATTTCTATGATAGAGGGATGAGCAAAATCAGTTTCATTAACATGCGTAAAATCATCCGTATTAAATCTAACTTCAGGCAAGTGAGAAGAACTAGAAGAACCTTGATTTTTTTTATACCAAATTTCATAAAATCTTTTGTTTTTTGTGCAATACTTTTTTTACCAGATTTTTTTTAGAGGAATCCATAATATAATGAAATAAAATATGAAAGTAGCAAATTAAAACAAACAAAACACAAGTACACAACTAATAAATACGAAAAATAAATTAAAAGACTAGAGAGTGGAACGAATGTACCAAATGCCTGCCGTAAAAGCAGACGATTACAACCGAAATTTGAAACTTGAAAAAGATTGCTCCTCCAAAAGTCACCAAATTATACTTCAATTGCAAAATGATAATAATAATTATAGAATTTATAGATATTGAGACTTGAGAGTAGAAAATTGAGAGAGGATGAGAGTTGAAAAATTGAAATTGTGAATAAAATTTGAATGGGGAAGGGGTATTTATAAGATTTTGGAGGGGGGGGGGGGGTCAAACTAGCCGTTGGCAACGGTCCCCAACGGCTAGTTTCCGTTAGGTTCCGAAACGGACCGGACTGGAACCAAAATGGACCGGTACCGGTTTCACGAAATGAAACCGCGAAATTGGTCCGAACCGAATACCGGTACGTTCCATACCGTTCCAAACCGATTCCTATCGGAACGGTACGAACCGGTACCGGTACCGGAATGGACCGGAATGGTACCGAAATGTACCGGTCCGGCGGCCACTCTTAATCGACCCTACCTATGAAATAGGAACATATAATAGAAAATTATATGGAGAAAAGGTAATGAGGAAGATGATGAAATAAAAATGAACAAACAAATAGTATTGAAAAAAACTAATTACAAATCGTCGACGAAGGATGAGTGAGTCCAGGATAAAGGGAGTGGATGACCTAGGGGGTGGGGTAAGGGAGGGTACTTCATGGGTTGGGGTTTGAATAAAAGTGGGATTTCTTTTTGGTTGTTTTATTTCTTTTATGTTTTAAGTTACACTTACTAATTTTTCCATTCAAATTCCACATGTCATTAGCTAATTGGTTCACTTGCCATGTCAATAGCAAGTGTGTTTCACACACTTGATGTGGTGGACATAAGTATCCACGAGACACATATTTGCCAAGTTAAAGTGTCTATTTGGTCACCACTAAAGTTAAAGTGCCCTACTTACAAACTGAGCCAAGTTTAAGGGTTTATCTAGGCATTTAACCTATACAAAAAGATATAATTTCTAAAAGTAAAGAATTAAAAAAATTTTTAGGGGTTGGTAATCACCACAAATTTTACTTAATTATAGCAATTTTCTAAACTCCGAAATAAAATCGCCACAAAAAGATTTATAATGTGGGAATTAGAACAAAAATAATGCTACAAAATGAATTAATAGTGGTGTTTAGTAAAATTCCCATAGGTTAACCACCACAAATTGAGCATTTTCTTGTAGTGTAGATACGAAGCTAATAGATCAAGCTTAATCAAATAAGACTTGAAAAACTTAGACAAAACAAAGAACCTAAGGCGAAATTACACTCAAACTTAGGTTTAGTGCAACACCCTAAACTTCTAAACTAAGATCCAAACTGTTCTTCAAAAATGTATAGAACCAAATCCGATGATTTATAATGGTATATAGGTGTTAAAACCAATTTCTTAGTGTAGAAAGAGCTTTGGATATGAATTAAGGTCATAAGGAACTTCTAGCCCAAAGTTGAGTTGAAAGCTTCTTTACCAATTGAGTTTTCGTACAAGATTTTACCAGGGTCAACTTGAAATGAGAATAAATCATAGAATATGAAGAATTTTATAGCTCAAGACCCCCAAAATTAAAGGTCTTTGAGTTTTCTTTCCAATGCCACCGACTGTTCATTAGTTTGGTTTTAGAGTAAAGAGTTATGGTTGTTTTACTGAAACGTGTCAGTGCTGGGAAAAGTTTGGCGATACTCCAAACTAACTCGCCAAACTTGTCCAAAAACCTTTAGAAACTATTCAGTTTGGCAATCTGAGGCTGCTTTTTTGTGAATCGCTTGATAGTTTGGTGCGGTCACCTCCAGCTCGCCTAAATGACCGACACAATTCATTAAAAAGTCATTTTTTTGATTTTTCCTACTTTCTTTCTATTTTCCATCAGCCCCAAGTAGGTATTTTCTCCTCTCCTCATCCTCCAACTCTAAGGTAAGTTACTCCCATGCAATTCTAAGCAATTTCTAGTATTTCAATCATTCTTTTTCCAGGTTATTAATGAAATCCTACACCATAACCTAGGATTTTCAAGAAAAACTCAATCAAGACTCCCAGAACTGAATTCTTGAAACTTTTCTAAGGCTAGGGTTTTGCCTTGACTTCTTGAAGAGCAATTAAGGTATGTAGAACTTCAATGGGGTTTTTCTTTCATCATCATGTCCAAAACTTCTAGTTTTTCATGAATTTAAGACTAAGGTGAGGATTTATAAACCCACTTTTAAACTCATCTTTTTATGAAATATATTTCATGATTTCTTGATACTTTTAAACATGATTATGAATTCTATAAATATTGCATCTATGTTTGTTGAACTTTAATTCTTAATATGATTCTTGAGTATTGTTTTTTTTTGAAATTGAAATCTCAAGCATGATTTTAGACTCGTTATGATATTATGAATTTTCAAGTAGCTTGAATGAACCAAAAAAGGGTGAATTCCATAATAGCTATTAAATATAAACTTGTGTAAAGATACAAGATTTAGTCACCAATAAGTATGATTTATGTATGATCTGAGCATATAATATAAAATGTTTTGGAGTAGTATTTAGCACCTAGAGAACAAGGGTTCTAAATAAGCCGAAGTTTCATAACTACGTGCTACTGTAGGTTATATGTTCGCCCAAGAGGCATGATTTAGGATCCTCATGTTTATGGTTCTAACTTTAGCCAGTTAGGATAACCTTTTTCAGTATGGGTGAATGACACTAGACTCCATGATGCTCACATAGCTTATGTCAGTCATAAGAAATTCCCATCTAAAAAACTTAACTTCACTTTTATAATTTTTATACTATGATCCTTATACATTCCTAGATGATATGATATTGACATGCCTTGTCTTCAGAAAAGTTCCCACTTTAGTCTTTAAACTGTCATACCTTCAGTTGATATGAATCCTTATGAAACCTTCAGTTTTGGTATTTATTTTAATTCATATTAATATTTTATCTTTATGTTGTTTGGTTTAATCCCTACATACTCAATACATTCAAACGTACTGATTGTATACTTCTTTTGCCTACATTTTTATGTGACGTAGATTCAGGCGCTCACTCTCACGCATGTGGATAGTTGTCCATCAGCTCAGATTCCAATAGTGGTGAGTCTTTGTTATTCGAGGACATATCTTAGTTGCTCATTTTTCTTTTATTTTTAGATATTATTTTAAGGTTATATATTATTTTAAGGTTATCCAAGGGCATTGTCCCGGCAGATTATGTTATCCAATTTTAGAGGCTTTCAGACAGTAGAATATGGTTTTGTATTAGCCTTTTAGGCTCAGTATTTTTGTTCATTTGGACTTATAGTTATGTTTCTAAACTGATGAATTATGCTTTCAGTTTCAGCTTTCCTGTAACACCCCGTACCTTCCTAACCCTATGTGATGACGTTAAATAATGTGTACTTAGGTATCGGGAGCTATAAGTATGTATTTGGTAATGCTATTGAGGAGATAATTGAATTTGGCCCTTGTATATGTGATTAAACTTGCATAGAAGGTGTTTTGCAATTTTCATGGAGCATTTGTGGGGTTCAAAATGAGGTTAAGAGGACCTCTAAACAAAGTATATTGAGGCCAAGAAGTAAGTTAAAGAATAGGACTTGAAGTATCTAACCAAACCCGCGAAGAAAAGTCGAAAAACAAAATTTTTGGAAACAATTAAGGGGGGGCGCGTTAGGTACCGTGACAGGATGCTCTGGGCCAAAATTTTGTGCCCATAGTCAGCAAGCTGTCACGCCCTAGGGCGTGCCAGGATGGAATTTTCAGATTTTCGAAAGTTGAAAATTTTCTAAGTTCCAAGGGTTCCCGGGGATGTATCCAGCCGATTTTTTGCCACGATTATTCTACAACCATGAGAATATACATGAAATGAGTAAAATATTATATTGGTATGATAAAATTACTCAAGGATGAATTTGGCATCAAAATGACGATTTTACCCTTGTAGTCAAAATAAGCCATACGTGGCTAGAATTGCTTGTTTTTGGAATTGAGGCTACGAGTATGAATTTCATGAGTGGGAATATCGTTGTAACATGTATATTATGGATTACACATTGATGTTAGTGGGTTAAGATGATATGGGCTTTTGGGCCTAATTTGAGACCAAAATAAACAAAACATGAAAGGCCCAATGGGTCAAAATGACCCATTCTTGCCTTGACTTGTCAAAGGGTGGATTAAATGGCTAAGGATGACCTTATGATGTTATAAAAGGTGGACAAAAATCAGATTTTTATCTCATTAGACACACATCACATTTCCCTCATTTTCTAGAATATTCAAGAGAACTCTTTGTGGCTCTTCAAACCCTAAAGCATTTTTGGACAAGATCATCATCTTCCAAGCTTGGGTAAGTGATTATTATTGTAATTTAACATATTATAAGCATGAGAAATTATGTATATCATGTTGGTTATGGTTGGAAGTGTTGGACATGGCACTTTTGGTTTTTGGTGAAAAAGATGTGTTATCCATGGGATTGTGACTTAAATTATGACTTGTAGTTTTGATGAAAAAGCATGGTATGGATAAAATATCAACATGTATGGTGTTATTATGGTCCTAAACTTGTTATTTTTCTATAAGTGTAAATTAGGGGATGTTGGCCGATTTGTTGTTGTGAGGTGTATTAAAGCAATTTAATGGAATCATTGTGATATGGTGCTTATGAGAAAGTGTAGAGGAGAAACCTTGTGGTGAAATGCTATTGGTATGTGATGTTGTGGTCAATGTATAAAATGTTATGGTATTTTTGGCATGAAAAGGGCCATGAATGGTATTGTAAAGGGTGAATAGGGAACTCATGTACCTTATGGTTGTCTTATACACTTGAAATGTAGCTTGTGGTCAATGTATGGCATGAATGGGACATTGTTGGTATGTTAATGCCATAAATGGTATTGTAGAGAAGGAAATTCCATTTTAAAGATAAACATGTAACTCATTGTTGTCATATGCCTTTGTAAGGTAGTTGGTGGTTAATGTTGGTTCCATTATGTACTTGTGATGTAGAGTGAAACGTAAAGAAGGAGCGGAATTGTTGTGCTCACATATTGGATTGTGTACTTACATTGGGAAGATAAGGTATGTAAGGTTACTCTGTCCGTATCTTTCTGCAACACATAATTTTCATATTGACATTTCACTTGTCCTATTCCAAAATATGCTAAGGTATCTCATTTAGGTTTGAAGTATATTGCTATCCACATGTTTCTTATTCATTGACCGATTGGTATTCATACGTCTCCTATCCATGGACTGAAATGCCTAAGCTCTCATAATGTTGTTGTAACTACTAAAAGAAACTGTTACAAGGAAAGTGACGACGTAAGGAGAACCTATTCATTCCTAGGTCACGTATCCCTCATTCATTAGTCGTTGTTGTTCATGAGTTACCTAACTATGGACATGGGTCCAAAGTCCTCATAATAGTATGTTCCAACGGAGTCATAACGTTGTGATTCTAGAATTATTATCTCAAGGAGGGTAAGATGTAAAGAGAAGCTATTTATTCTTGAAAAGTATTCTCCAATCATGTCATGTTCCAAAGTCCAATATTATTATAAATCTCTTTGTACCAATCTCGTAAGAGTAGTGAAGGAGGTAAAGTGCGAACTAATATATCTATTCCTCACAAGTGAGCGTATCACTTTCTTGAGAGTAAGGAAGTGAAGTAAGGTATATAGGTGTGTTTCCAATATTAGCAGGATCCTTAAAGTATCAATCTCTCATAAGTGGAAGTGTTAATCTTTCCCAAGTAGAAGTACCAATCTCATAAGAATAATAAGAGGGGTGATGTGCAAGTTAGTATAATCATAAGTGAAGATGTCAATCTCATGAGGTAAAGGAGTGAAGTAAGATGTGTATGTAAGAGTGTGCTTCAATTAATGTCATGATCTTTAATGTGTCACTCTCATAACTATGTAAAGGGTATAAGTACATATGGTTACTATACGTTACATTGAGTATGGATCACAATCTAAAGGGTGTAAGTTCAAGATAGAACAATCTCAATACTATGCTATGTTATATATTTATTATATCCCATCAAAGGTGGAGGCCCGGTACTATATATATCCCACCAAGATGGAGGCCCGGTACTGTATACTCATTTATTATATCCCATCAAAGGTGGAGGCCCGGTACTATATATCCCACCAAGATGGAGGCCCGGTACTATATACATATACATTATATCCCACTAAAGGTGGAGGCCCGGTATTATATACTTACTTATAAGGAGATGATCCATAAGGTATTATGAATCACTAACTAGTTGAGTGAATAATAATAAACATTATAGTAAAAGAGATGAGAGTATATCCCTTGCATGAGTATATCAATATAGAGGTAATGAACATGGTTCCACACATCCAGGTTGGAGGTCTATTCACATTGATTATTCTTTTACACTTAATTTCTTGAAAGTACTTATGTATTACTATAGTTTCATATGGACTTACATACTCAGTACTTTCTTCGCACTGACCTCTTTCGGGGGACTTACCTTACATACTGTAGGCCCAGGTGTTAGTAGATCTCTGCAGTAGGCGACGAGATATCCGCAGAGTGTTGGTGAGCTCCAGTTGCTTCGGGGCTTCCCAAGTCACATGTGTTCATTAGGTTTTGGCATTTTGTAAATATTGCATAGACATGATCATGTATCTATTAGAGGCTTTGTAGACATATATGGGGTATCATGAAAGTAAAAGATGTACGTTCATTTTGACGTAATGGCTCCAACGGCCAAGTTTGGTATATATTTATGGCATATGTTTCCATATTCATGTCTTCCGCATAATTACATGAGATAAAAGGATATTCATAAGCGAGTATGCATACGAGAGTACATGAGCAAAGATTGGTTCTCTCGGGCCTTATCGGCTCCGGGTGCCAGTCCGGCCCGAATGGGATTTGGGTCGTGACATTTTCGCTTTATGTTATTTTATATGTCTAGATATTTTATTCCAAGGGTTAACTTGCGATCACTTATGATACCAAGCA
Source organism: Capsicum rhomboideum (assembly GCA_031232105.1). Classification (NCBI taxonomy): domain Eukaryota; kingdom Viridiplantae; phylum Streptophyta; class Magnoliopsida; order Solanales; family Solanaceae; genus Capsicum; species Capsicum rhomboideum. The sequence continues at coordinate 120,556,987 of CP124714.1, forward strand.
CCGTGTTTCGACTAGGATGTAGTCTCGGATCGTGACAAACTTGGTAGAACAACGTTAAGTTTAAAGAGTCCTAGGATTTCTTAAAAACCGCATTTAGTAGAGTCCTCTTTATGGGTGTAAATCATGCCATACTGATAATGGGGAGGCTACATGAATTTTAGGAAATATGTCCCTTCTTTCATACTCTAGATCGTGCAATAGAGCTGTCCTATAAAAAACTTATGTAAGTTCGTGCATTGCTCCAAACTACTTTGATTATGCCTTATTTTCAAAGTGGTAGGAGTGATAAATTTTAGGATCTTATTAATGTGGTGCTTACAGTTCCATATAGAGCTCTTAGAAAGTTTAGAGTTTGCACAAGGGCTTGAGAGGAGCCCATTAGTGCCTTCAAGCCTAGAAATTTGAAAGCTTCCACCCTTACCTATATGAATCATGCTGTTGAGCCAGAGTACGATGTGTATTCAGATTTCTATCTAATCCCTATCGTAGATGACACATTAAAGGGGAAAGCTTGTCTCTGAGTGTTTGGATAGTGTTGTCACTCAAAAAATAATATGATCTAGGCTATTATGATCCACGAGTAGTAGAATGGCCTCAGAGCTAGAAGTATGAATCTAGAAGTGTAGTAGACAAAAGATTGGGGATAGTGATTTGCTAAAGTAAGTAGCTAGAATTATGTATCCATTAAGTTAGTAATGAGGTGATATATCCTTAGGTGTAGGCTATGGTGTAATGAGTTTATGTAGATTTCATGGTAGTATATATAGAGAAAGAGTTACTAGTTAAGATGACTTAGAGTATGGCATTGTGGTAGGAAAGATCAAGTTTAGGTTGTGAATGAATGCATGGAGTTGTTAAGAAATTTGGCAGATTTAAAAGGTACCTTATTAGTTGAAGACAGGACCTATGATTTCCGCAAGGTTATGAATCTAGTTTAGGAAAAAGATATGTACAATGAGATCGTAAGTAGTAATATTATGAACAAAAATGTGATTGCACATTGAGGTTAGATGGAAGGTACGTACGGTTAAAGTTGATTGTCTTGTATAATTTTTAGTAGACTAGTATACCTCGGTTTTTATCTTGTATCTGTGAATCTATGCAACAGGCATGATGTTGTGTTATTATCCATATTTAGTACTAGATACTAAGTTGGAGATGATCACTAAGGTAGAAAGATTGATAGTTTAGGGATAGTGATACTAGTTTTTATGAAATTAATCTCGTAGGCTTGACATAATGTATATAGGAATTTAAGTTGATTAACTTGCAATAAGTGCGGTGGTACGTGTATGATGTATATGTGATCCCCATATGAAATTGTAGATTATGGATAAGTCATTAGATAGAGGAAAGCCTTACTCGTTCAAAGAATTGATGTGTACCCAAGGTAGTATGTTGTTGCATGAGACTCTAAATGTAAGTTCCATGTGCAACTAGTTAGTATACCTTAGTTGCTAAGAGTGAAGAAGGCCAAGTATGTATCATGTGATGCCCTTAAGAGTTAAGGGGCAGGTCATAGATAATTGGCATTGAATCCCTTAGTATTGCTTTAATTTTCCTATGATTTGGGTGGAGAAAAATGTAGAGGTGTGATGTTAGTAGACTAGGAAGAGGGAGGTCAGGTTATTTTGAGTTAGAGAATTTGGATATATATGCCAATAAGAGTACCAGCTATAGAAAGATAAATATAAAGCCTAGAGAAAGTTAATAGAAGTATCCCAAAAGGAAGTCCTAGCAAGGGTTTTATATCTAGAAATATAGTCTATCAGGGAGACTTTATCAATCATGTGACAAGTGATGCTCGACCGTGTATAGTAAAGTGATTATAGCTCAGTTTAGAAAATATGATGTAGGTCCATAGACTTGGGATGTTGGCTTTGGATTTAAGGGGAAGATGATAGCATAAAAAACCAAATTGGGTTTTGAGAATCAGATAGTGATGTATTTCAGAAAGAGTTATGATGAGATAACAATCCATTTCTACTCTAGCGTATTCCTTGGATTTCAGTCATTATGACATCCTACTCATGTCTTACATGTTAGTATCATGCCCATGACCTATACCTATGCACTTCATACAGATTCATGTCCATGCTCAGTTCCTAGAATAAAAAGCGATAACTTCAGAACAACGACCTCCATATTACTCCACAAATCTATGACTTCTAACTTTATGATATATAACTCACAATATATGCACTCTTGTTTCACCGTATGCTCAGTCAACTTATGATACGTCCTTAATGGCTAGTTAAATTATGATACATTATGTATGTTCTCAGATCATATTTCTTGAACAACTTGTGCCAATGATCTTCTTATTCTCAGCCATATACACGTCCACCTAGGATGGTGATGGATGGTTAGGACACGTTCTATGCCTGTAATGACTCTCTATTCATGCTTTATGCTTTAAATTACACAAAGCATCGTGCCTAATTTACTTTGCTCTTCAGGCTCTATTTATGAGTGTCAAGGTCATGATAAGCATAAGCCATGATTGAACAGTATTTCTCTTATTCTAGATCCTCATACTCTAGTCCTTTAGTGACCTCCTTAAGTTACAATGGTGGTATTGATAGCACTTGACGTTGAGTGATGGTTTAGGTGAGAGGGTAGATGTCCCTTATTGTGAAGACCGTAATATGTTTATTCTCCTAAGGTTATAAGAGGGGAGGAAGTTCAAGGAAAGAATTTGTTATATGTAATAGTTAGATGAGAAGTTTTGGTGTATTTTTTTTGCGGTTGTTCATGAAATTATAGTTGGTACCGATGTTAGGAAACTGAGAAATTCTTAGATAGTTCAGTTTCCTAGAAAAAGCCATGAAGTAGATATAATGATAGGCTTGAATGTTGTGTTGGTATACATATGGGTGAACGTATTATACACTAGTGACTTCTTGCTTAGAACTTGAGGTGAGTTGAATGGGGTGGTAAGAAGAAGTAGTATTCTTGGGATGGAAGTCCTTACAGAGATATAAAGCATAGATCCCTTGGTTTAGATTAGTATGATCATCTTATGTGTAGTACCGTGTGATTTCGAGTTAGGCTTGAACATGGTAAAAACATGTAGTTAATCTCAGACTTTGGTAGAAGTAGTCACATGTACCCTTGTGAAGGTTATAGGTTGCATCTGATGGAGTGTAGTATTCAAAAGGAGAAGCATAGTAGAGAAGTGTTGCTAAGCTTAAAATCCATCAGCCGTATCTCTTAAGGAATAGTAGCCTTATTCTTACTTCATGCCCAAGGTACCCATGTTTCATGTCAAGTAGCTTCTGATAGAGTGTGATTTATGTTTAAGTCTATACCGTTCCTACTTTATGGACCCATATCAGATGACTAAGATTCTTAGACCATGTTAGTATTCCATATTCAAATGTCTCACACGAATAATGCCTATGATTCTTTCCAGAATTTTATGAGAAATTCTGATGAGAATGTTTGAGGTAATAACCGTTTTCCTATAGTAACTCCTAGAAGTTTTCATTCCTTAACTTGTTATCTTGTAGTTCCATGCTTATGCTCGTGCTCATGTACTCTGTAGTTGGGTCCAATCATGGTATAATTCAGTTCAGTTTATGATAGCAAGTTAAGTTTTAGATAACCAAAAGAAAGCTTTGATAGATAAAGCAATTATAGTTTCCTTCATCTTTTCTCTCTAGCTTTAATCTTCATTCAAGGACGAATGATCCCAAGGTGAAGATATTGTAACACCCCAAACTTCTAAACTAAGATCCGAACCATTCTTCAAATACATATAGACCCAAACCCGATGATTTCTAATGGCACATAGGTGTTAAGACCAATTCCTTAGTGTGGGAAGAGCTTTGGATATGAACTAAGGTCATAAGGAACTTCTAGCTCAAAGTTGAGTTGAAAGTTTCTTTACCAATTGAGTTTTTGAATAAGATTTTACTAGGGTTAATTTCAAACGAGTATAACTCATTAAATATAAAGCATTTTGTAACTCAAGACCCACCAAATTAAGGGTTTTCGAGTCTTCTCTCCAACGCCATTGACTGTTTGTTAATCTAATTTCGGAGTAAAACATTATGATCATTTTATTAAAATATGCTAGTGCTAAGAAAAGTTTGGCGAATCACCAAACAGTTTGGTGATGCGCCAAACAAGCTCGCTAAACTTGTCCAAAAACCTTCAGAAACTGTTCAGTTTGGCGATCTGAGGCTGATTTTTGGCGAGTTGCCTGATAGTTTGCTAAGGTCACCTCCAGCTCGCCGAAATGGCCGACGAAATTTATTAAAAAGTTACTTTTTCTGATTTTTCCCACTCTATTTCTATTTTCCATCAGCCCCAAGTTGGTATTTTCTTATCCTCTTCTCATCCTCCATTCCTAAGGTAAGTTACTACCACATAATTCTGATGTGCCATGATTTCATAGTACTTTCAATTCCTAAAACAAGGAAAATATGCATTAACTTGGCTATGTTTGGTAGGTATGATGTGTTTTCTGTTCTATCTTGAAGGAAAATAGGTTTTGGAGGCAAAATGGAGAAGACGGGAAGAAACATGCACTGGAGTGAAGTTTTGAAGACAAAAGAGAGGAATTGTATTTCACAGAAGTGACCCACAGTTGTGTCTCACGGACCGTGGGTTGATTCCATGACCTGAAGTCACGGTCCGTGGAAAGTTGCCGACTTTTTGCTCCTACATGTTTTAAGATAGGATTCGTTTCAATTCTATAAATACTCCTATGTTGTCCTATGTTATAGAGGTACTTGCTATATTATTAGAGGCAATTATTACATTGTTTTGGATTCTATTACATTGTTTTGAGGTTCACAAACATATTGATCTTGTAATCTCAAACATCGATTTTAGGGTTTTGATTTATACTGAGATTTCAGAGTTTTATTCTTCTTGTGAGTTTATAATTATGTTTTCATCATTAAATTATCCTTGTGTTCTTGCAATCATGAGTAGCTAAATCCCATAACTAGGGTTGTGTGAACCATGAGGAATTAACGAAACGAGTTAAGTGCGAAGCAATTCTGAACTGGTGTGTCTGCATGTATTGCTATTTCCTTTGTTATAATTGATCTTCTAAAGGTTGCAAACGTTGAAAACTCACTTGTATTCTAAACTTGCTCAAGAGAGAAGTACAAATTGGGAAAAGGGAATAACAGCAGTGATTTGAAGCTATCAACCTTTATCTAATAACTTGAGCTATAATCGGAATAGTTTTTTGAGATCAAGAACAATGGTTAGTAGCACGACACTTGGGGACCGAGAGTAGAAGAGTGAAATTAATCTAACAAAGGTCGAGAGACGTTTGGATGAACCTATCTTGTTAGATTTTGCATGCAACACAACGGGATAGTTTGCCAACATAAGTAATCGGTGGAGTTAAGGAATCTTGGGGATCACAGTCACAGTGTCTTTCTCGTATTGATCACAAATCCGACAATCAATATTACTGTTACTATTTATTTAGACCCCCCCCTTTTTTTACTTACTTGCCAATTACTTAGACAATCACTCGATAGAATTTCGATCAAATATCGCGTTATACTTTTCTGGGGGTATAGTTTGGGCGACATAAAATTTTGGTGCCATTGCCGGGGTATACGGTTACGGAGTTGATTGATCGTGTTTATTCAAGTGTTGGTTTCATTGATATTATTATTTTCCTACTATTCATAGGGTGTACGCCGGTGTATGCCCAACACTAGGAGGCAAGGCAATCCCTTGATTGTACTTAATACAAACATAGAAAGAACGCTAAGGAATAATCGAAGAATGGTGATCACTACCGGAGTTCAGGACCCTGCAGCCGGTACAAATATTCATAACCAGCCATAAATTCATCCGTCTGGTCATGAAACTGCTGAGTAAATCACTACTCAATTAATGGCTGAGGAGAATGTGAGACAAGCAGCTCTTAGACAAGAAGATAGAAATAATCGTAATATGCAAGCAGCAACACAACGTTTGGCTGAGTTAGAAGAGAGACAAATGAGGCTGAGAGTGCAACAACCGGTTTTTCAACCTTATTATTCGGATTATGCTGAACATAAAGAAGAGGAGGTGGCTTATTTAAATCCATTTAAAACTAGTGCTATTGTTCCACCAACACTACCTCAGGGCACTAAGTTCGACGTTACAAGTGCCATGATCCAACTGCTAAACTTGAAAGGCGTGTTCACCGGTCTTCCTACAGATGATCTAAACATGAATGTGATGAACTTTGTGGGGGTCTGCACTTCATATAATTTGCCTGAAGTTAACCAAGTGGCTATTCGATTAAGGCTATTTCTATTCTCCCTTATGGGGGAGGCGACTTTGTGGGATGCTGAATTACCTCGAGGTACTATCACTACTTGGCAAGAGTTGAGGAATCAGTTTCTGGAATAATTTTTTCCACCTTCCCGAATATTGCAACTGAAGGATGAGATTTATACTTTCAGATAACTACATTTTGAAGCACTTTACGAGACTTGGCTATAGTTCAAGAAAAAGTTGTAAAATGTTCTAAACCATAGGATGAATGGTTGAAATTTACTTGAGATATTCTATAGAGCATTAAACGCTAATACCAAGGCTATAACAAATACTTTCACTGGGAGCATTTATGAGTCTAAGATGGGAATAAGCTTCAGAGATTTTAGATTGTATTACTAAAACCAATCGAGGTTGATACACTCGAGAAGCAGACCGACCAGCAGGAACTTATGCCATTGGAGCATCAGTAGATCAAAGACCATTAGATGACACTGTAGCTCAAGAAGTAGCACAACTGAGAACTGAGATAGGATTACTTGCTAAGCAAATCGTGGTAGGAGGAACAAAAAATATTAATGCTTTAGGTGCATAAGGAAACGTACCTAGGTATGAGGATTAAGATTATGAGGAAGAAGCTAAGTATTTGGATAGAGAAGTGGCAGGTTTTCGAGCCAAGAGCCAAGAGCCAAGGGTCTACTCAAGACTCTTGGAACTCGAGGTAAGAAAATCAAGGTCGGAACTACTATGGAGATAATTACAACAAGCCAGGATATTGAGACAGAGACTGAGATTGTGACTGTGATTGTAGGCGAAAGGATGATTACAAAGAGAAGAGTGGTGCATATGTTCCACCGGGGAACCGTGACGCTGATAATGGAAATTCAAGAATGGAAGCCCTTCTTAATAAACTTGTTAAGGGGGAGGAGAGTCATGAAAACTGTCTGAAAGAGATCAAGGCAGACCTTTCAGGGATAAGCAAAAAAGTTGAGTCTCATGCGACTGCCATCAAACAGCTGGAACAATAATTTGGGCAGATATCTTCAGCATTGAATCAACGTCAACAAGGTACACTTTCGAGAAACACCCACCAAAACCCAAAAAATGAGGCTCACTGTATGGCTATCACAACGAGAAGTGGGATGACTCTTATTGAGGCACCCAAACAAGTTGAGGGTGTTCATGCTACACTGGAAGAGCAAACAAATGCCACGAAAAAAGTAAAGGAAGCTCTAAAGAAGTTTGTTCCATTCTCAAAACTTCCTCCTCCTTTACCTCAATCTATAAAAATAAAGTGGATGAAAATAAAATTGTTAGAGGGGAGATCATGAAAGAAGTTGAAGAGCCTTAGACTGATCAAAACAAGGTGAATGATGAAAATCAAAAAAGAAAAGGAAGCCCCACAAATGCCAACCGCCATTCCGAAGCCACCATCTTCATTCTCTTAGAGCTTGAAGAAAAAGAAAGAGGATGGAAAATTTCATAAGTTCATGTCCATACTGAATAAACTTTCTATAAACATTCCATTGGTGGAGGCGCTGGAACAAATGTCGGGATATGCAAAGTTCATGAAAGAGTTGGTCACGAAGAAGAGAACTATCAGTTATGAGTCTGTTGGTGATTTGTACCATTATAGTACAATTGCATCCCATTCTCTTGTGCAAAAGAAAGATGATCCCAGTGCCTTTACAATTCCATGCACAATTGGGTCAGTTAACTTTGCCAGAGATTTGTGTGACCTAGGTGCGAGCATTAACTTGATACCGCTGGTAGTATTCAAGAAATTAGGCTTGGGATCCCCCGAGCCAATAAAGATGCGGTTATTGATGGAGGCTTGTACGATCAAGAATCCTGTGGGCATATTATTTGATGTTTTGGTCAAGGTTGAAAAATTCATCGTTCCTTCTGACTTTGTTGTCTTCAATTGTGAGGTCGATTTTGAGATGCCCATAATTTTGGGGAGACCATTTTTAGCCACCGGCAGAACATTGGTGGATATGGAGCGGGGTGAGCTGAAATTCAGGTTGAATAATAAGGAAGTCACATTCAATGTTTGCAGACCTATAAAGCAACCAAAGGACATGAGGGTGGTTTTGAAAATAAATAGTTTAGATGACCCTAGAGGCCAACCCTAGGTATATCTTGATAAAGTCTGAGTAATCAAGACACTCGCGTCGTGTCACGATGCTAAATCAGACTTTGTTTGGGAGACAACCCAAGGTGTCTTGTTATTCCTACATTTGCTTTGATTTTTGTTATTTTGATTAACATTAGACCCACGTACCTTGGGTGCCATAGGTATGTTCCTAACTCCCTTGTTTTACTTCGGTCTAATGCATTAAGGACAATGCATGCTTATTTGGTGGGGCCGGAGGTACTTGTGGGTCTATATGTCCTCCAGGTGGTTTTTGTTGTCGTGTTTCTTTTCCCTCAAGTGCTATAATTGTAGAACCATCATGTTTAGGTTGTTATTAATGTTTTTATTATGTGTTTCGTGTTTAATTAGGAGGAAAATAGGGGAACATTAGAGCAGTCCAGTTTTGAACAAATTTTGAATGATAACGATGCTTTTTTATTGTTTAATGGACACCTCTCCTGAAAATTTTGTTTTGGACTACGTGTGTAGTTATGTTAGTTTGTGACAGCTGTTGGATCTTGTTATGGCATTAGTATTATAAGCAGAATGACTGTAGCTAGTAATGCATGAACTGAATATGTAGTAGTCGATGGTGTAGCCCTGTGTTATGTGTGCTTGAGGTCATTATCTAGTTCACTTTGTGTGTGCGATCCAGAACTTTCCCTGTTAGTCTTGCCTAGGTCATAGGACAGTGGTTAGGAAAACAACATAGGTCGTTTATGAATAATTCCACTTTTAGCCTAAATGCCTGTCCAAATGAAGTAAATGTCCCTTGATCCCAATTTTGAGCCTTATTGACATATTTATTTCATTAGCCTATTCACCTTCTCATTTTGACTTATAATGAATCTTTCTTTGCCCTGGTCCATCCTTGGACTTTGTGTACCTCAACTCAGGCAAATCGCCTAAGTTGAGGGTGGCTATCATAGGGGTGCGTAACTTTATATGGGTATGAAGAAGGAGTATGAAGAAGGGATTAGTAAGAGAAAGGAGAACAAAGTAGGATGTGAAGAAGAAAGAAAAGAAAAAAAATAGAGTTTGCAAAATGAAAAAAAAAGACAAAAGAAAAAAAATATTGAAATCGTAAAGAAAATTACACCCAAAATCTGAAAACAAATGAAGGAGAATAAGGGAGAATAAAATGAGTGCGGTTGAAAAGTGGAGCCAATGATAGTGTAGTGTCAAGGAGGGTTGAGTCACCATATCCATATGTACCACACCCGTCCCCAAGCCTACATTACAAGCAGATGAAAGTCCTATAGTAATCCTAGTCCAACTGTTCAAAAAACTAAGGCATAGAAAATAAGGGCAAGCCTATGGTATTTCACACACACTATTTGAACTTCTTTGTGGGAGAAAGTGTTTTGACCCAGTCCCTACTTTGATATTCATTAGTATACTGTGAGTGTATGGTACTTCTTTGTTGTGAGAGTACATGGCTTACATTGTTAGCTGCTATTTGTTCGGATAATGCATTTGCATATATGCTTAGTGGTTTGTTCATAATCTGATGCCATTACTTGATTCCTTCTATGTCATGATAATATGCTGCATATATATGCACAGTGGTTTTAACTTGTGAATAGAAAGGGGTCAAAATTTTTGGTGAAAAAAGCAATGAATCGACTGCCATAGGTCTCTTAGGTTTCTTTTAGTTAAGCATTGAATGTGTTTCTTTTGTTTTGTTCGCCTGAGGACATGCAAAATTTCTAAGTTGAGGGTGTTGATGTGCCATGATTTTATGGCACTTTTGATGCTTAAAACAATGTAAATATGCAATAACTTGGGTATGTTTGGTAGGTATGATGTGTTTTCTATTTCTATCTCTCAGGAAAATAGGTTTTGGAGGCAAAATGGAGAAAACGGGAGGAAGCATGCACTGAAATGAAGTTTTTGAAGAAAAAAGAGTGGAGTTGATATTCAAAGAAGTGACCCATGATTGTGACTTAAGGACCGTAGGTGTACCTACAGACCATAAGTCAGATCCGTGAGTCAACTTCTGCAGTTGTGCTTGAAGGCCTGTTTCCTACGACCTGGACCTACTATCCGTGGGTTGATACTATGACCTCAAGTCACTGTCCGTGGAAAGTTGCGGACTTTTTTCTCCTACATGTTTTAGGATAGATTTTGTTTTGTATCTATAAATACTCCTATGTTGTCTTATGTTAGGGAGGTACTTACAACATTATTAGAGGCAATTATTACATTGTTTTGGATTCTATTACATTGTTTTGAGGTTCATAAACACATTGCTCTTGTAATGTCGAACACCTATTCTAGGGTTTTGATTTATATTGAGATTTCAGAGTTTTATTCTTCTTGTGAGTTCATAATTATGTTTTCATCATTGAATTCTTCTTGTGTTCTTGCAATCATGAGTAGCTAAATCCCATAACTAGGGTTATGTGAACCATGAGGAATTAACAAAATGGGTTAAGTGCGTAGCAATTCTGAACTGGTATGAATGCATGTATTGCTATTTCCTTCATTATAATTGATCTTCTAACGGTTGTAAACGTTGGAAACTCACTTGTATTCTAAACTTTCTCAAGAGAGAAGTACAGATTGGGAAAAAAGGAATAACAACAGAGATTTGAAGCCTTCAATCTTCATCTAAAAACTTGAGCCATAACAAGGATAATTATCTGAGATCAAGAACAAGGGTTAGTAGCACAACATTCAGAGATCGAGAGGAGAAGAGTGAAATTCATCTTACTAAGGTCGAGAGACATTTAGATTAACCTATATTGTTAGATTTTGCATGCAATGCAGCAGGACAGTTTGCCAACACAAGTAACCGGTGGAGTTAAGGAATCTTGGGGATCTCAGTCCTAGTCCCTTTCTCGTATTGATCACAAATTTGACAATCAACAATTGTTAGTGTTACTATTTGTTTACAAAACCCCCCCTTTTTACTTTCTTTCTAATTACTCAGAGAAACACTCGATAGATTTTTTTCCTATTCCCTATGGGATTGACCCCAACCTAATTGGGTTCTATATTTAATTCAACGACCGCATTGTACTTTTCTGGAGGTATAGTTTGGGAGACATCAATTTCTAAGAAATTTCTAGTATTTTAATAATTCTTTTTCAATATTATTTATGAAATCCTACACCATAATATAGGATTTTCAAGAAAAACTCAATCAAGACTCCCAAAACCGAATTCTTGGACTTTTCTCAGGTTAGGGTTCTTCGACTTATTGGGGAGCAATTAAGGTATGTAGGATTTCAAATGGATTTTCCTTTTATTCTCATGTCCAAAACTTCTAGTTTTTCATGAATTTAAGACTACGGTTAAGGTTTATAAACCCACTTTTAAACTCATATTTTTATGAAGCACATTCCATGATTTCTTGATGCTTTTAACATGATTATGAATTACATAAACATTGCATCTTCTTTTGTTGAACTTTATTTCTTGATATGATTCTTGACTATTGTTTTTTTTGAAATGACATCTCAAGCATGATTTTAGAATCCTTATGTGTCATGATCCAAAAGTTGATGTCATGATCATAACTATCCTAAACCATCCTTGGTAGGTAAGTACAACACCAAAAAGAGATAGAAATGCCGAAAGAAGATAAATAATACCCAATACGAGACTTAATAATAAAGTTAGGTCACTTATATATAGAACAAATCTGAAACCAAAATAAATACAACTCCAAACCCAAAAATTTAGTGTCATGGGTAAAAAACACTAATACTGATATAAAGTACGGAAATACACAACTTTGTCTCTGAATAGTAAAATAAAGACCAGATAGATATAATGAAGTCTAGAATCATGGCCCAAACGAGGAGTTCACCAGTACTCCAAAATAGTCTAGACACAACACGATCTCAAGCTCCGCGGGTCACACTTGAACTAGGATCTGCACCAAAAGGGTACAGATAGTAGGAGTAAGAACGGTTCACTTGTACTCAGTAGGCATCATAGTCCAACCGAGCAAAGTAGAAAACTAAACAAGTAAAGGATACTATGAGCATGCTTCCACCTACATACAACAAAGTTTCCAATGACGGTTGAATTCGTATCTCCTAACAATTCTACAATTATAATAACATTATAAGAATAATTGTACACGAATATATAAAGGAAGACTAAGTTACACGACAACAAACACATAAGAGAAATGCAAATGGTGCAATGCAATGGTATGATAAGGATGGAATGTCTCAATATCACCTCGTATACACCTTCTGATCATAAGATTCCAGGACAGGACCAATAGATGTTCTCAACCCATATACTATCACATCTTATATATCTATCAACCTTACCAACACATCCCTCGGCCAAGACTTTTTATAAAGTGTTTCATTTTCTTTCAAAAATTAGTATTTCTCTGTGATACCAATTCCATGTATATGGATGAATGAAATGTGGATGAATACTCATAACCAAGACAATATCATGTAATGAATCAATTCAATAATGGTATTAAATAAGATTAAATTTCCTCAAATCTCAATAAATCATGATATAAGCCATCACATGGCACCACAGTAATAAAGAGTCATGTAAGACACCAATAATATCAATTCAAGCCCCCCACTTGGGAACCATAATAATAATAAAGGCAAATAAATCTCAACCAAGACCAATACCAGATCCCGCACGAGCATCACAATACTAATAATCGCTCAAGTTAATAATAATATTCACATAAGCCCCCACACGACAACACAATAAAATAACGATCTCAAAAGATGAATTTCACGATAAAATCCTCAACTCATAGCATATTTTACATGAATGGTTAACTGCTCAGTCTATTCTGAAGAAAGTTAAGCCATAACCTATCTCAAAAAATCAAAACACGAGCCTAGACCCTTCAACAAGGAGCTTTTCCTTTTGGTTCAATCGTAAAATGAACTCAATCCATCAAAAATATAATCTACACGTCAAAAGGAGTCTAATAATATCCATAATAGCTACTTTCATTTTTGGTCCAAAAATAATTCAAAAATTGAACCCGAAGGAAAAGGGGTAGAATCAAAATTTTATAAAAGAATTAAGATTCCTATACTTTAATGGTTCTAAACATGAAAACCCATCAAAAACAAGTTGAAATAGAGCTTGAAATTAAAGAAAAACCATTTTCTCACTTTACCGGGTAAAATCCCAAAGTTTCATGTTTAAAATCCAAGTTTTGAAGATAAAATTAATGGGTAAGGATAGAAATAAGGCTTAGAAATTCATCTAGGCTAGTTTTATGAAGAACTCTCTTGAAATCACACCAATCGAGGTCTCGAGGTCCAACAATGGAGAAAAATTCAAAAATGGAATTCATATACTGTTATGTGAATAGTGAACCGCGAACTTGATCGACCCCTCACATTTGTGAAGGAAAATGACCCGGATCTACCACAATCATAGTGGCCTAATCGCAAATGCGATGACCAAGAACCTGACCCGACCCTGATTTGCTCTTCGCAAATGCGGCCACCACCTCAGTTCATGATTACCAGAGAATTTCTTCTCCACTGATGCAAAGGGACCCCCGTGAATGCGAAGAAGGATTATGGGCTGCACCAAAATCTGTAAACCAGCTGGAAGAAAATGATTAAAATCCTCTGAAGGACCTCAGGATTCGTTCGAGACCCCACAAAAATAAACCAATAGTGCTACTAGGCTGATTTCGACATTCTGAACTCATTGAAACCATCAGATTTATGAAAAGAGGTTGTTAGCAATAAGTTAACCCACAAATCCATTTTAAGCTAATTTAACTAGTTTCTTGCCTAAATGCTCAAAACATAAAATAAAGACTCATAACCTAAACCATCTATGCTACTAACCCAAAAATGACATTCTAAATCTAATAGAATTGATAGAATCACCATCCGACACTCGAATCACAAAATGTTGACTAAAGTCAAACTAATTACTTTCAAGGCTACTCAAAACCTTAAAGTCACTCAAATCAGTCCTGAACGCTTTCGGGACCATGCCAATAATCTCTATAACGCATAAATGATATATAATAACTATGGAAAAGGGTAAAACGACTAAAATATAGAAAAAGATAAAAATCACAACAAGGATTATTACAGTATCCACCACTAAAACACACGTTCTTCCTCGAACAAAAAAGAAAAGAAAGTACCTAAATTGGTAAAATTCTGGGGGTATTTACGCCCCATATCAGACTATACCTCCCACGTTGTCTCCTTAATTGGGAGATGTCTCCATTGAACTTTCATGTAATCAATATGCTTGGACCTCCACTTCCTAGTCTATCTATCTAGGATAGCAATGGACTCCTCCTCAAAGGACAAATCATGATCTAATGGAACTGAATCACACCGGATCACATGAGTATCATCTGGACAGTGTCACTTCAAATAGAGACATGGAATACCAGATGAACAACTGACAGATATGAAGGCAAATCTAGCCTATAATCCATATCTCCAAACTTCTCACGAATCTCAAAAGACCTAATAAATCTCGGACTGAGCTTCCTTTTCTTCTCAAATTTGATCACATCCTTTATGGGTGATACCTTCAACAAAACCCATTCACCAAGCATGAATTCTACATCATGAACTCATGGATAGGCATAACTCTTCTGCCTACTCTAGGTAGCCACAATCCTCTGCTGAATTAATCTAACTCGATCCATTGAGTCTCGCAATAAGTCATTGCCCCAAGGTCTAACCTCGAATGAATCAAACCATTCCATGGGGGATATACACCTCCGTATATACAAAGCCTCAAAAGGTACCATCTGAATGCTGGAATAGTAGTTGTTATTATAGGCAAACTCCGCTAAGGGTAAGAACTGGTTCTAATGACCACCAAAATCCAAAACACACGTTCAAAGCATGTCCTATGGCACCTAAATGATCCGCTCAGACTAGATATCCATATGAGGGTGAAAAGTTGTGCTCATCTCAAGATGAGTACCCAACTCCCTCTGCATAGAACTCTAAAAATTCAAGGTAAACTGCGTACCTCTATATAAAATAATGTAGATAGGTACACCATTCAACCGAGTAATATTATGAATGTAGATCTTGGACAACTTCTTCGCATTATAAGTCACCTTCACAGGTATAAAGTATGTTAATTTAGTCAACCTATCCATAATTTCCCAAATAGAATCAAACTTCCCCAAAGTTGGGGGTAGGTGATGTGCCATGATTTCATAGCACTTTCAATGCGTAAAAAAAGGAAAATGTGCAAGAACTTAGGTATGTTTGGTAGGTATGATGTATTTTCTATTCTATCTTGTAGAAAAATAGGTTTTGGAGGCAAAATGTAGAAGACGGGAAGTAGCATGCACTGGAAATAAGTTTTTGAAGACAAAAGAGAGGAGTTGAATTTCACAGAAGTGACCCACGGTCGTCACTCACGGACCATAGGTCAAGTCCGTGAGTCAACTTCTGCAGTTTTACATGGAGGCCTGATTCCTACGACCTGGACCCACGATCCGTGGGTTAAGTCCACGCCCTCAACTCACAGTCCGTAGAAAGTTGCTAAGTTTTTTCTCCTACATATTTTAGGATAAGATTAGTTTTGTATCTATAAATACTCCTATGTTGTCCTATGTTAGGGAGGTTATTATTACATTGTTTTGGATTCTATTACATTGTTTTGAGGTTCATAAACACATTGATCTTGTAATCTCAAACATCGATTCTAGGGTTTTGATTTATATTGAGATTTCAAAGTTTTATTCTTCTTGTGAGTTTACAATTATGTTTTCATTATGGAATTCTTCTTGTGTTCTTGCAATCATGAGTAGCTAAATCTCTCAACTAGGGTTGTGTGAACCATGAAGAATTAACGAAACGGTTTAAGTGCGAAGCAATTCTGAACCTATGTGACTGCATGTATAGTTGTTTCCTTCATTATAATTCATCTTCTAATGGTTGTAAAGATTAGAAAATCGCCTGTATTCTAAACTTGCCTAAGAGAGAAGTAGATATTGGGAAAAGGGAATAACAATAGAGATTTAAAGCTATCAACCTTCATTTAATAACTTGAGCCATAATAGGGATAGTTATCTGCTATCAAGAACAAGGTTTTGTAGTACAACATTCGGAGGCCGAGAGGAGAAGAGTGAAATTCATCTAACCAAAGTCGAGAAATGTTTAGATGAACCTATTTTGTTAGATTTTGCATGCAACGCAGCGGTACATTTTACCAGCACACGTACCCAGTGGAGTTAAGGAATCTTTCGGATCATAGTCCTAGTGCCTTTATTGTATTGATCAAAAATTCGGCAATCAACAATTGATAATGTTACTAATTATTTACAAAACCCCCTTTTTTACTTACTTGCCATTCACTCGGACAAGCACTTGATAGAATTTTGTCCTATTCCCTGTGGGATCGACCCCAACCTAGTTGGGTTCTATATTTGATATATCGACCACATTATACTTTTCTAGAGGTATAGTTTGGGCGACATCAAATTTTGGTGTCATTATCGGGAAATACAGTTAGGGAGTTTGTTGACTTTGATTGTTGAAGGTGATTGGTCTTACTTTTCTATATTCTTGAGGGCACACGTCGGTGTATGCCCGATACTCGGAGTCAAGGCAATCCCCTGATTCCATTGTACCAAAAATTGAGCAGAATGTAAGGAGAAATAGAAAAAGTAGAATAATGACCAATGACAGAGCAAAGGATTCTGAATTTAGTTCCAACTGAGGATGTTTTGGGTCAAACACCAATTCAATGACAACACAACATTTGGCTGAGTTCGAAAAGAGACAAAGGAGGCTGAGGGCGCAACAACCAATTTTTTAAACTTATTATCTAGATTATGCTGAACAGGAAGAAAAGAAGATGACTTATTTGGAGCTGGTTGAAACTAGCGCTATGGTTCCACCATCACTACCTAGAGCACTAAGTTTGAAATTACAAGTGCCATGATCCACCTGCTAAACTTGAAAGGCGTGTTTGCCGGTTTTCTTACAGCTATTTGAACATGCATGTGATGAACTTTGTGGGGGTATACACTTCATATAATTTCCCTGGAGTTATCCAAGAGGCTATTCAATTGAGATTATTTCCATTTTCCCTAACAGCAGAAGCGACTTTGTGGTTGGCCGAGTTACCACGAGGTTCCATCACTACTTGGAAAGAGTTGAGAAATCAATTTTGGAGAGATTTTTCCCACCCTCAAAGATGCTACAGTTGAAGGATGAGATTTATAGTTTTAGACAGCTACATCTGAGGCACTTTAGAGACTTGGCTAAGGTTCAAGAAGAAGTTGCAAAATGTTCCAAACTATAGGATGAATGGTTGAAATTTACTACAGAGCATTAAATGCTAATACCAAGGCTGTAGAAGATACTATCACTAGCGGAGCATTTATGAGTCTGAGATAGAAACAAGATTTAGAGATTTTAGATCATATTACTAAAACTAATCGAGGCTGGCATACTGGGGATGCAAACATACCAGCTGGTACATATACTATTGGAGCCTCGACAACATAATAGGCTTTGGATGAATCTATAGCTCAAGAGGTCACACAGTTGAGGATAGAAATTAGCTTGTTAACCAAACAGATTATGGCTGGGGGTGCTGATAAGGTGCATGCGGTAGGTGCACAAGGAAAAACACCTAGGCATGATGATTCTAAATCTAATAAGGAGGCTAAGTACTTAGATTATGGGTTTTTGAGCATAGGGCCAAGGGTCTAATCAAGAATCATGGAACTCGAGGAAAGAAAATCAAGGTCGAAACTACTACGGTAATAATTACAACAAGTTGGGGTATAGAGATCGAGACAGAGATCGGGATGGTGATTGGAGGTGAAAAGATGACTACAAAGATAAGAGAAGCCTTTATGTTCCACCAGGGAACTGTGATGTTGAGTCTAGAAATTCAAGGATGGAAACCCTACTTGCAAAACTCGTGAAGGGGTCGGAGAGTCAAGAAAACTGTCTAAAAGAGATCAAGGCAAACCTTTCAGGGATAAGCCAAAAAGTTGAGTCTAATACGACCGCCATCAAATAACTGGAACAATAATTCGGGCAGATATCTTCAGCATTAAATCAATGTCAATAAGGTACACTTCCGAGCAACACCATCCAGAACCCAAAAACTATGCTTATTGTATGGCTATCACAACGAGAAATGGGAAGACTCTTATTGAGGCACCCAAACAAGTTGAGGGTGATCATGCTACACTGTAAGAGCAAATGAATGCCTCAAAAAAGTTAAAGGAAGCTCTAAAGAAGTATGTTCCATTTCCAAAACTTCCTCCTCCATTCCCTCAACGTCTAAGGAAAAAGGTGGATGAAAATAAAATTGTTAGAGGGGAGATCATGACAAAAGTTGAAAAGCCTCAGACTGATGAAGATAAAGTTACTATTGAAAATAAGAAAGAAAAGAAAGCCCCACAAATGCTAACCCCCATTCCTAAGCCGCCACCTCCATTCCCTCAGTGCTTGAAGAAGAAGAAGGAGGATGGAAAATTTCATAAGTTTATGTCCATACTGAAGCAACTTTCTATAAACATTCCATTGGTGGAGGCACTAGAACAAATGCTGGGTTATGCAAAGTTCATGAAAGAGTTGGTCGCAAAGAAGAGACCTGTCAGTTATGAGTCTGTCGGTGATTTGCACCATTGTAGTGCAATTGCATCCCATTTTCTTATGCAAAATAAAGATGATCCCAGTGCCTTAATAATTCCATGAAAAATTGGGCCAGTTAACTTCGCCAAAGCTTTGTATGACCTAGGTGCGAACATTAACTTGATGCCACTGGCAGTATTTAAGAAATTAGGCTTAGGAACCCTCGAGTAAACAAAGATGCAGTTATTGATGGCGGATCGTACGATCAAGAAGCCTGTGGCCAGTTAACTTCGCCAGAACTTTGTATGACCTAGATGCGAGCATTAACTTGATGCCACTGGCAGTATTTAAGAAATTAGGCTTAGGAACCCTCGAGCAAACAAAGATGCGGTTATTGATGGCGGATCGTACGATCAAGAAGCCTTTGGGCATATTATTTGGAGTTTTGGCCAAGGTTAAAAAATTCATCTTTCCTGCTGACTTTATTGTCTTCGATTGTGAGGTCAATTTTGATATGCCCATAATTTTGGGGAGACCATTTTTAGCAACCGGTAGAACATTAGTGGATATGGAGTGGGGTGAGCTAAAGTTCAGGTTGAATAATAAGGAAGTCACATTCAATGTTTGCAGACCTATTTTCAACCAAAGGACATGAGGGTAGTTTTGAAAATTAATAGTTTAGATGACCCCAGAGGCCAACCAAAGGGATATATTGATAAAGTCTGAGTAATCAAGACACCCGCGTCATGTCGTGATGTTAAATCAGACGTTTTTTGGGAGGAAACCCAAGGTGTTTTGCTATTCCTACATTTGCTTTGATTTTTGTTATTTTGATCAACATTAGACCCATGCACCTAGGGTGCCACAGGTATGTTCCTAACTCCCTTGTTTTACTTCAGTATAATGCATTGAGGACAATGCATGCTTATTTGGTGGGGCCAGAGGTACTTGTGGGTCTATATGTCCTCTAGGGGTTTTTTATTGCCGCGTTTATTTTCCCTCAAGTGCTATAATAGTACAACCAGCATGTTTAGGTTGTTATTAATGTTTTTATTATGTGTTTTTGTGTTTAATTAGGAGGAAAATAAGGGAACATTAGAGCAGTCCAGTTTTGAACAAATTTTGAACAAGTTTTTGATGATGTTTTTGGTGTTTAAAGGATACCCTCCTGAAAATTTTATTTTGGAATGTGTGTGTAGTTATGTTAGTTTGTGGCAGCTATTGGATCTTGTTATGGAATTAGTATTATAGGCAGAATGACTACAGCGTAGCAATGCATGAACTGGATAGGTAGTAGTTGATGGTGTAACGCTGTGCTATGTGTGTGTGAGATCATTACTGAGTTCACTTTGTGTGTGATATCCAGACCTTTTTAGGTTAGTCTTTCCTAGGTTACAGGATAGTGGTTAGGAAAGGATCATAGGCCATTTTTGAATATGTCCACTTTTAGCCTAAATGCCCGACCGAATGAAATAAATATCCCTTGATCCTGATTTTGAGCCTTAATTGACCTATTTGTTTCATTAACCTATTAACCTTCCCATTTCTGCTTACAATGAACTTGTGTTGGCCCTTTTCCTTCTTTGGAAATTGTGTACCTCAACTCAGGCAAATCACCTAAGTTGAGGGTGGCTATAATAGGGGTGCGTAGCTTGATATGGGTATGAAGAAGGGGTTAGTAAAACAAAGGAGAACAGAGCTAGGTGTGAAGAAGAAAGAAAATAAGTAAAAAAAAATAGAGTTTACAAAAAGAAAAAAAAAGAGAATAAAAATAAAAATATATTGAAATCGTAAAGAAAATTACACCTAAAATCTGAAAACAAATGAAGGAGAATAAGGGAGAATAAAATGAGTATGGTTGAAAAGTGGAGCCAAAAATAGTGTAGTGTCAAGGAGGGTTGAGTCACCATATCCATATGTAACACACCATCCCCAAGCCTCCGTTACAAGCCGATAAAAGTCCTATAGTGATCCTAGTCCAACTGTCTGAAAAACTAAGGCATAGAAAATAAGGGCAAGCCTATGGTATTTCACGCACAGTGTTTGAACTTCTTTGTGAAAAAGAGTGTTTTGATCCAGTCCCTATATTGATATTCATTAGTATACTGTGAGTGTATGGGACTTCTTTGCTATGAGAGTCCATGAGTTGCATTGTTAGCTGCTATTTGTTCAGATAATGTTATTTGTATATATGCTTAGTTGTTTGTTCATAATCTGATGCCATTACTTGATCCCTTCTGTGTCATGATAATATACTGTATGTATACGCACAGTGGTTTTGACTTGTGGATAAGAGGGGGTCAAAATTTTTGGTACTGGAAGAAATGAGTCGACTGCCATACGTCTCTTAGGTTTCTCTTAGTTAAGCATCGAATGTGTTTGTTTTGTTTTGTTCGCCTGAGGACATGCAAATGTTCTAAGTTGAGGGTGTTGATGTGCCATGATTTCATGGCACTTTCGATGCTTAAAATAAGGAAAAAATGCAAGAACTTGGTTATGTTTTGTAGGTATGATGTGTTTTCTAGTCTATCTTGCAGGAAAATAGTTTTCGAGGCAAAATGGAGACGGGAAGTAGCATGCACTGGAATGAATTTTTTGAAAGACAAAAGAGCGGATTTGAATTTCACAGAAGTGACCCACGGTCATGACTCACAGACCGTAGGTAAAGTCTGTGAGTCAACTTCTGCAGTTGTGCAGGGAGGCCTAATTCCTACGACCTAGTCCCACAGTCCGTGGGTTGAGTTCATGACCTCAAGTCATGGTCCGTGGAAAGTTGTCGACTTTTTTCTCCTACATATTTTCAGATAGGATTTATTTTGTATCTATAAATACTCCTATGTTGTCCTATGTTTGGGAGGCTATTATTACAATGTTTTGGATTCTATTACATTGTTTTGAGGTTCATAAACACACCGATCTTGTAATCTCAAACATCGATTCTAGGGTTTTGATTTATATTGAGATTTCAGAGTTTTATTCTTCTTGTGAGTTCATAATTATGTTTTCATCATTGAATTCTTCTTGTGTTCTTGCTGTCATGAGTTGCTAAATCTCTTAATTAGGGTTGTGTGAACCATGAGAAATTAACAAAATGGGTTAAGTGCGAAGCAATTCTAAACTCGCGTGACTGCATGTGTTGTTATTTCCCTCGTTATAATTGATCTTCTAACGGTTGCAAATGTTGGAAACTCGCCTTATTCTAAACTTGCTCGAGAGAGAAGTAGAGATTGTGAAAAGGGAATAACAATTTGAAGTATCAGCCTTCATCTAATAACTTTAGTTGTAACAGGAATAGCTATCTGAGATCAAGAACAAGGGTTAGTAGCGCGACACTCGAAAATTGAGAGGAGAAGAGCGAAATTCATCTAACCAAGGTCTAGAGACGTTTAGATGAACCTATCTTTTTAGATTTTGCATGCAACTCAGTGGGACTATTTGCCAGCACACGTACCTGATGGAGTTAAGGAATCTTGGGGATCACAATTCTAGTGCCTTTCTCGTATTGATCACTAATCTAACAATAAGCAATTGTTATTGTTACTAATTATTTACAAAACCCCTCTTTTTTACTTACTTGCCAATCACTCGGACAGGCACCCGATAGAATTTTGTCCTATTCCCTGTGGGATCGACCCTAACCTAGTTGAGTTCTATATTTGATTCAATGACCGCGTTATAGTTTTCTAGAGGTATAGTTTGGGCGACATCAGTAGGCCAACCATAAGGTCCATAGTGACCTGCTCCTATTTCCACTTGGAAGCAGGCATCCTCTGAATCATACCACCCGATCGCTGGTGCTCATACTTCACTTGTTGACAATTCAAACACTTGGCCACAAATTCTAAAATGTCGTTCTTCATCCCACAACACCAATAGTGTTGCTTCAAGTCATGGTACATCTTAGTTTCTTCTGGATGAATAGAATACTTCAAATAATGAGCCTCTTCTAAGATCAGTCTAATCCAACCACCAACTCTCCGCACACAAACAAGACCACAAATCCTCAAAACTTCCTCGGGATCAAGAGATGTTGTCTTCACGTCACCACTTAACACTTTATCACGAATCACCCTTAACTTCTCATCATCAAATTATCAAGCTCGAATCTGCTCCATCAATGCAGATCTAGCCTCAACATATGCCAAAATAGACTCAGGTGTCGAAATATTAAGTCGAATCAACTGGTTAGACAAAGGTTGAACGTCTAAGGCTAAAGGTCACACCATTATCAAAAGATAAGCCAAACTCCCCATGCTCGCTGCCTTCCGACTCAAGGCATCCGCAACCACATTAGCCTTGCTCTGATGATAAAAAATAATGAGATCATAATCCTTAAGCAACTATAACCATATATGTTGTCTCATAGTAAGATCTCGCTGAGTGAAAAAGTACTGAAGGCTACGATGATCAAAGAAAATCTCACAATGAACTCCATACAAGTAGTGTCGCCATAATTTCAACACAAACACAAATGCGGCTAACTCCAAATCATGAGTAGGGTAGTTCTTCTCATGAACCTTTAACTGTCCAGAAGCATAAGAAATCACCCCACCCAAGCCAATTCAAAACCCAGTGAAACCTACGCCCTCTGCAGGCAAAGTCAAGATAGGAGACGAAGTTAACAACTCTTTGATATTCTTGAAAGCTCCTCTGGCAATTATCCAACCACTAGAAAACAATCTTTTTATGAGTCAACTTCATCAAAGAAGCCACAATAAAAGAGAAACCCTACACAAATCGTCAATAATAGCTCGCTAGCCCAACAAAACTCCAAATCTCAATAGGAAAGTAGGTCTAGCCCAATCACGAACTGCTGCTACCTTGGTCGGATGGACCATAATACCATCCTTGGCCACTAGATGACCCAAGAAAGAAATAGAATCCTACCAAAAATCACATTTGGAGAACATGACGTCAATATCTAAAGTATGACCTTCAAATGCCTCACATAGTCAACTTTATTCTTGGAATAATCCAAGATATCATCGATGAACATAATCACAAAAGAATCAAGATAAGGCCGAAACACCCTATTTATCAACTCCATAAATGTTGTTGGGGAATTAGTCAGTTCAAAAGACATAACCAAGAACTTATAATGTCCATACCGCATCTGAAGTTGTCTTTGGAACATCCATAGCTCTAATCCTTAGCTGATGGTAACCAGATCTCAAATTGATCTTAGAAAACCCTGAGGTACCCTAAAGCTGATCAAACACATCATCAGTGTAAGGAAAAGGATACTTTTTATTGATGGTCACTTTGTTCAATTGTCGATAATCAATACACATGCGCATGGATCCATCTTTCTTCTTCACAAACAAGACAGGAGCACCTAAAAAGATACACTCGATCTAATGAAACCCTTACTCAACAAATCTTATAATTGCTCCTTCAATTCTTTCAATTCCACCAGGGCCATTCTATAGAGAGAAACAAAAATGGGCAAAATTAATATCCCGGCTTAATATCAATGAAAAAATTAATATCACGATTTGGAGGCATACCAGGTAAGTCTGTAGAAAACACCTCCTTAAACTCTCTAACAACTCTAACAAAATCCAAGGGAAGCGGTGAATTACTACTAGTATCATTAACATAGGCCAAATAGAAAATACACCCCTTTCATACCATTCGACGAGCACATAGAAAAGATATAACCCCTTTCACCCTTCCGCTCTAATCTTGGCACACCAGAGTAGCTAGAATCACAATCTTAGAGAAACAATCCAAGATTGCATGATAAGAAGTCAACTAATCCATACACAATATGACATCAAAATTAACCATATCAAGGATAATAGTCCACCCAAGTCTCACGTGATTGGTACACCCAATCCACCGTTAAAGAATTGCCTATGGGGGTAGAAATACCAATAGACATAGCAAGGTACTCGCACATAACATCAATACCAGTAGCAAAATATGCAGACACATAAGAGAATGTAGACTCAGGGTAGAACATCACTGAAGCAGGATGATGGAAAACTTGAATGATACATGTAATCACTACATCAGAGGCCTCTGCCTCAGGTCTCCCTAGAAAAACATAGCACTGACTCCGTCCGCTACCAGACTATGTGAATCCTTATCCACTACCATGACCTACTTGAGCCCCACCTACGGTACCTCTAGAACCACCTTTACTACCCTATGCACCACTTATAACTGCTGACACTAGCACTGGATAAAGCTGAAGTTGAGAACCTGCTGGGAAGAACTCATCGCATGATGAGGACAATCCCTTGCTAAATGTCCAAGCTCATCAAAAATAAAACATCCCCTACTATAAGAGTCATGTTGAGAGGGTCCAGAAGAATCAGAACACCCTTTATAACCCGATGAACCAAAATAAGACCCTCGAGCTACATGGCTTGATCTCTGACCACTCTAAGTGTCAGATCCCATAAACCTATTATTTGAACTCTGCAAGGCTACCTGGACTGGTCTATCATGGTAACCATAAGAACCTCTACCTGAGAAATCCCTACCTCGAGATAAATGACCACTAAAATTGCCCTATCAGTGCACCCTCTTGGCTCCACCACCCTGCATACCCTGGTGAATCGTCTTAATCAACTTGGCATAATCCATTATACTCTAAAAAGAACCACCAAAGACCACTAACTAAGTCATCTCCAACTGGTACTAACTAGTCAAACTCTTAACAAACTTTCCAATCCTTTCAGACTCTGTGGAAATGCTAGTGATGGCATATCTAGAAAATGCATAAAAGCAAGCCTCACACTCTATAATAGTCTTGGAGCCCTGCTCCAAATGATCAAAATTATCTCTCCATTGGACCCTCAAGCTAAAGGAAACAAACCTCTCCAGAATAGTCTCAAAAAATTGGGTCTATGTCAAAAGAAGGGAATCCACTAGTCTACAACTGACAAAAGATCTCCACTATTACCTAGCCGCATCAGTTAACTGGTAGGTAGTGTAAGCAACACCATGGGATTCAAGCGAACCGAGGCTATGCAACCTCTCCTGACAATCAATTAAAAACTCATAAGCAGCCTCACCAATGGCACAACTGAACTTGAGAGGGGACAATCTGATAAATATCTTGAATCACTTCTGCTCATCAACAAAAATAATAGGACCTGGAGCTATAGGCAGAATAACCAGTTTAGCAGGTAATGTCTCAATATGTGGGTCCACAACAGCAGCTGGTTGTGCCCTATAAGTCTAAAAATCATGAGTAGAAGCCTACCCTGGCGGCTGTACACCTCATATAGTCTGAGAACTATTCAATGTATTGGGTAGAATAAATATCTAGAGAATGCCATCCAAACGGCCCAAAAGATGAATTAATAGATCCTGCAATACTGGATTAACAACAACTCCTCGAGGGCCTTAGGCTAGTCCTACATCCTCTGGATGATAAGCCACCTCATCATGATCAATCTCAGGCTCGGGGGAGGCCATTCTAGCTTATTCTTTAGTTGAAGCCGCTCCTCGTGCCAGACCTCTACCTTTGTCTCGGTAGTGACCCCTACCTCACCCCCTGAATGGGGATCCAATATTGGGTGCTGTCTTAGCATCCTTAATAATTTTTGGATCTAGTCCTCACCATCTGAGCAGAAAAGAGTGGAATACAAGTTTAAAATACTGGCTTGAATAATAAGTATGATAAGAAATCAAATTAGAGAAGTTTTCCTAAAAACATCCCATAGCCTTCCAACAATAAATACAGATGTCAATGTAATAATCCGCGGGACTCTTCAGATATCTTTCTCTTTTACTCATAAGATCGGTGAATCTACCGCTCTGATAACAATTTATCATGACCTAGACTTTTGGGTCATGACATTATGATATTATAATTTTTCAAGAAACTTGAATGAACCCCAGAAAGGTGATTTCCATGATAGCTATGGAATATGAACTTTTGTAAAGATACAAATTTTATGCACCAATAAGTATGATTTATATATGATCTGAGCATATGGTATAAAATATTTTGGGAGTTGCATTTAGCACCGAGAGAAAAAAGGTCCAAAATAAACCCAAGTTCCATAACTATGTTCCATCGTAGGTTATATGTTCACCCAAGAGACATGATTCAGGATCCTTATGTTTATGGTTCTAACTTTGGCTGATTAGAATAACCTATTACAATGTGGGCATATGACACTGGACTCTATGATGCTCACATGGTTTATGTCGGTTATAATTAGAAACTCCAATCTAAAAGATTTAACTTCACTTATATAGTTTTCATGAGATGATCCTTATATGTTCCTATGTGATATGATATTGGCATGCCTTTTCTTTAGAAAAGTCCCGACTTTAGTCGTTAAACTGTCATACCTCCAGTTGATATGAATCCTTAGGAAAACTTTAGTTTGGCAATTCTTTTAATTCATATTAAGATTATAACTTTATGTTGTTTGGTTTAATCCCTACATACTTAGTACATTTAAACATACTGATCGTATATTTTTTTTGCCTATATTTTTCATGTGATATATGTCACGACCCGAATTCCAACGGGGCGGACTTGCACCCGATGCCGATAAGGCCCGAGAGAACCAATCTTTACTCATGTCCATTCATATGCATGCCATACGAAACATCACCACCACGTAAAGACATAAAATGCTAATAGAGGAAATCATGAAACATGTGATACATACATACGTGAAACTTGGCCGTTAGGGACATCAAGTCAAAATGGACATACATCTCTTACATTCATATACCTACATATGTCTACAAAAGCCTCTAACAGAAGCACATACATAACCAACCTAAATTCGGGACAAGTCCCCACTTTACATAACATTTACAATACCAAAATCCATGTACAACTGTGACTCGAAAAGCCCCGAACCAACTGGAGTTCACCAAAGATCAGTAGATGACCCGCAACTTACTGTGGAGGTCTAATAGTACCTGTGCCTGTAGCAAGTAAGGTAAGTCCCACAAGGGACATCTATACGAAGAATGTACTGAGTATGTAAGGCCATAAGAAACTATATGATACATATACACTTCAATGGAATAAAAAATAAGTGAATAACCAATATGGATAAGTCACCATTCTATATGTATGGAAATATGTACATTACGTGGATTACTTTCTTTACTTTTACGCTCATTCATTCGTTCATCACTCACTTTTCATTCACTACTCATTCTTCCATTCTTACAATGCCCGGGCCCCAAGCTGATCAGTGGGTAGTCAACAGTTTTCGGGATCGACCTATGCTCGGCTTTTCTTTTGACCCTAGGATACCACCCGTAGTAGCGGGATTGACCCATGCTAGGTATTATTTTCACCCCTGGGATACCACCCGAGATATTAGGATCGACCCATGCTAGGTATTTTAACCCCTGGGATATCACCCAAGAATAGAGACTTCATTACCTCACTTCTTTGTCTTTGAAATAGTTCATTCGATGATCAAGTCATTATTGGAACTTTTGAATATAACATTATTGGAATTTTGGAGCCATGTCCACCATTAGGTGACACATGGATAACAATAGATCAAGAATAAGGTATATATGATTAACAATAGATGATAACCTGAAATGAGATTCCTTAGGACATTTCGGAAATGAGTAAGTACAATAACAAGGTGAATACTACATGCTGCAGAAGGATATGGAAGGAGTAACCTTACATACCTTATCTTTCCAATACGAATATACAATCCTAAATGTGAACACAATAGTCCATCTCCTTCCTTACGTTTCACTCTACAACACAAGTGCATAACAGAGCTTACGTTAACAACCAATAACTTACAAGTGCATAAAATGACAACGAGTTACATAATTGCCTCATAACATCATTTCCCCCTTGACAATACCATTTATGAAATTATCATACCATCAATACCACAATATTCCATACATTGACCAATACATCATAAAATAAAAGCATTTTGTTAGCACCTTTAACCTTTACACTTCCTCATTAGCACCACGTCACAATTATTCCATTAAATCACCTCAATATATTTCATAATAACATATCGACAACAATCCCACAAATTATATGCATTGAAAAATAACATGGTAAGGAACATAATCACTCCATACATGTTAGTATCTCATCCACACCATGCACTTTCATTCAAACCTCAAGTCTCCTTTCAGTTTTAAATCACAAGGATGACACATCTTTTAGCAAGAAGAAAAAGTGCCCTATTCAACACCTTGCCAATATAACCATCATGATATATACACCATATTAATTATATAATATATTAATCCATGAGAGTAGGCACTTACCAAGGCTTGCAAAGTGATGATCTTTACCAAAGAGACTAGTTGCCTTAGGGTTTGTGTTGAGAGAAATATGTTTGGAAATATCTAGAAAGGCATGAGAGTCACAATGAATTAAAAATCAGCTTTGATGCCTTTATAGATTCTCTCAAGTCATCCTTATCCAATTCTTGGCATTAAATGCAATGTTTTCTTGGTCAAATGGAAGAATGGGTCATTTTGCCCTCTTAGGCCATGTCTTTTGTTCCAATTTGGGCTTTAAATTGAGCCCAATAACACATGTCAATTTAATCCACCAAATTCAATGTGTAACCCATCATCTACCTCATTCTTAAATAGTTCCATAAATGTCACGACAATATTCAACTCACGAGACTCATATTCGTAGCCTCGATCCCAAGCACAAGTGATTCTAGCCACTCATGGCTTATTTTTAGCATAAGGGTAAAAACTTAATTTGGATGCCAATATTGTCCAAGCGTAGTCCTTCCAATATGGAATAATTATATAATAACCCAATAATCCTCTTTATAGACTAATAATCGTAGAAGAAATCGGGCAAAAAGCACCCCGGCATGCCCCCGGGCGCCCCAAAGACTTAGCTGAAATTCCAGCTTTTGAACGGTGTGCAGGGGTGGCCTAGTACTCCCTTGGGCGCACCCCCTTTCTGCCTGTTCCAAAAAAATTTCAGGCCAAAGCGGCCTGGCACGCCACCTGCAGCGCCTCACACTTTATTTTTTATTTTGACTTTTCTTTGTGGATTTGGTTAGATCTTTCAAGTCCCAACCTTTTGCTTGCCTCTTATCTTTAAGAACCTTTGATTTGATGTCCCTTAAACCTCACTTTTCACCCCACAAATGCTCTACAAAGTTACAAACACCACCTACTACAAAGGTCTAATCCCATTTACTAGCACAATATCAAATGTTCCATCAATAACCATGCAAAATACGTACTTATTGCTCTCGAACCTAGGGTAAACATGGTTCAAGGTTATCAAGAAGGGTCGGGAAGGTACGGGGTGTTACATTCTTCCCCCCTTAGGAACATTCATCCTCGAATGTTAATAACATTGTCTCATGTACATCGAATGCATCTCTATTTTAAAACAAATTTACATATACACTTAATGCTCATAGATACTTACTTGTTATTGTTCCAATCCCGCATCTTGAACGTTCTCTTCCATTTGAAATAGATGAGATTTCTTGGACTTCATCATTTTTTTGGCTTCCCAGGTAATCTCTTCTACTTGTTGATTTCGCCAAAGTACCTTTAAGGAAGCTATGTATTTATTCCTCAACCTCTTTACTTGTCAATCTAGAATCAAAATGGGTATATCCTCATAAGTGAGATCTTCCATAACTTGGACATCCTCAATGGGAACAATACGAGATGGATCCCCTATGCATTTTCGAAGCATCGAGACATGAAACACTGGATGGAATGAGGAGAGTTCTTGGGGTAGTGCCAACTCATACACAACTTGCCCAAATATTTTAATAATTTTGTATGGGCCTATATACCGTGGACTCAATTTTCCTTTCTTTCCAAACCGCATTACCCCTTTCATTGGTGACACCTTCAAAAATACCCAATCACCCATGGCGAATTCGAGCCCTCTTCTTCTAACATTAGCATATGACTTGTGTCAACTTTGGGCCGTTTTTAGCCGCTGTTGGATCACTTTAACTTTCTCCATAGCCTGATGAACAAGATCTGGCTAGCAGTTTCACCCGCTTCAAACCATCGGATTGGTGATCTATATTCCTTCCACACAAAGCTTCATAAGGTGTCATTTTAATACTTGAATGATAGCTATTGTTGTAAGCAAATTCAATAAGAGGAAAACGGTCATCCCAACTGCCTTGAAAATCTAACGTGCAAGCTCGTAGCATATCTTCAAGCGTTTGGATAGTACGTTCTGCTTGTCCATCTGTCTGAGGATGGAAAGCCGTACTCAAATTCACTTGTGTACCCAAACTCTGCTGAAAAGATCTCCAAAAATGTGCAGTAATTTATGCTCCTCTATCTAATATAATGGATATCGGAATCCCATGTAATCGTACTATCTCTTTCACATACAATCTTGCATAATCTTCAGTTGTATAGGTGGTCTTGACTAGTAGGAAATGCGCTGACTTGGTAAGCCTGTCAACTATAACCCATATAGAATCAAATTTTTACAGTGTACGAGGCAAACTTGTGATGAAATACAAATTAATCATATCCCATTTCCAGACTGGAAGATTGATACATTGCATGTAACCTCATGGTTTCTGATGTTCTACCTTTACTTGTTGACAATTCGGGCATTGAGCGACAAATTCTGCAATGTTCTTCTTCATATTTCCCCACCAATATACTTTTTTCAAATCATGGTATATTTTGGTAGCTCCCGGATGAATAGAATATAGTGAATGATGCGCCTCTCCTTTTAATCTATATGCAGCAAGTTCAACTGTTTATACCCCAGTTACATGTATAACATCTAAATCCCTTTGAATATAATCTATAAAGTCTTGCGGATCTTCATTCAGATCTGACCCAGTGAATGTGGGATGGTCTAATTTCAGAAAATCTTATGTCCGCCGACTAGCTGCCCTAGCCGCACCATCATAACTTGTATTGGACCAACTCATCCTTGACTTTGTGCAGCAACTATCTGAGTCAATATTTACACTGCATTTCTGAGATCTTGCTCAGTAGCATTAACAGGTGCTTCTGCAGGTTCTTCTCTCCTTCTCGGCTCTTCTGGAGCTGGAAAAGTAGAAGAAGCCCGCGATCCAACCTCAACGTCAAACCCACCTTGACTAGCTTGGCCAGGTGGTGATCTACTGGTTCCTTCTCCAAAAAGTATATCTACTTGCTTACCTTTACCTCTACCTCGTCTTGTAATTGGCATTTTACTATACAAAGAAAACCAAATCCAATGGTTAGATATGATTCCACTACAATATTGGCTCTAATGCACGATCTAAGAATTGAAGAACAGAAACAAATCCTAAATGTCCCGTAGCCTCCTACTTATAAATGTGGTGCACAACACATCAATAAGTAACACTCTACTCAGAAATGGCTTTGTAGACACCTTTAGAATGACCTGCTCTAATACCACTTTTGTCACGACCCAAATTCCAACGAGGCGGACTGGAACCCAATGTCGATAAGGCCCGAGAGAACCAATCTTTACTCATGTCCATTCATATGCATGCCATACGAAACATCACCACCACGTAAAGACATAAAATACTAATAGCGGAAATCATGGAACATGTGATACATACATACGTGAAACTTGGCCGTTAGGGCCATCAAGTCAAAATGGACATACATCTCTTACATTCATATACCTACATATGTCTACAAAAGCCTCTAACAGAAGCACATACATAACCAACCTAAATTCGGGACAAGTCCCCACTTTACATAACATTTACAATACCAAAACCCATGTACAACTGTGACTCGAAAAGCCCCGAACCAACTGGAGCTCACCAAAGATCAGTAGATGACCCACAACTTACTGTGGAGGTCTACTAGTACCTGTTCCTGCAGCAAGTAAGGTAAGTCCCATAAGGGACGTCTATGCGAAGAATGTACTGAGTATGTAAGGCCATAAGAAACTATATGATACATATATACTTCAATGGAATCAAAAATAAGTGAATAACCAATATGGATAAGTCACCATTCTATATGTATGGAAATATGTACATTACGTGGATTACTTTCTTTACTTTTACGCTCATTCATTCGTTCATCACTCACTTCTTCATTCACTACTCATCCTTCCATTCTTACAATGCCCGGGCCGCAAGCTGATCAGTGGGTAATCAAAAGTTTTCGGGATCTACCCATGCTAGGCTTTTCTTTTGACCCTGGGATACCACCCGTAGTAGCAGGATTGACCCATGCTAGGTGTTCTTTTCACCCCTGGGATACCACCCGAGATATTGGGATTGACCCATGCTAGGTATTTTAACCCCTGGTATACCACCCAAGAATAGAGACTTCATTACCTCACTTCTTAGTCTTTGAAATAGTTCATTCGATGATCAAGTCATTATTGGAACTTTTGAATATAACATTATTGGAATTTTAGAGCCATGTCCACCATTAGGTGACACATGGATAACAATAGATCAAGAATAAGGTATATATGATTAACAATAGATGATAACCTGAAATGAGATGCCTTAGGACATTTCGGAAATGAGTAAGTACAATAACAAAGTGAATACTACATGCTGCAAAAGGATACGGAAAGAGTAACCTTACATACCTTATCTTCCCAATACGAATATACAATCCTAAATGTGAACACAATAGTCCAGCTCCTTCCATACGTTTCACTCTACAACACAGTGCATAACAGAGCTTACGTTAACAACTAATAACTTACAAGTGCATAAAACGACAACAAGTTACATAATTGCCTCATAATGTCATTTACTCCTTGACAATACCATTTATGAAATTATCATACCATCAATACCACAATATTCCATACATTGCCCAATACATCATAAAATAATAGCATTTCGATATCACCTTTAACCTTTACACTTCCTCATTAGCACCACGTCACAATTATTCCATCAAATCACCTCAATATATTTCATAATAACATATCGACAACAATCCCACAAATTATATGCATTGAAAAATAACATGGTAAGGAACATAATCACACCATACATGTTAGTATCTCATCCACACCATGCACTTTTATTCAAACCTCAAGTCTCCTTTCAGTTTTAAATCACAAGGATGACACATCTTTTAGCAAAAAGAAAAAGTGCCCTATTCAACACCTTGCCAATATAACCATCATGATATATACACCATATTAATCATATAATATATTAATCCATGAGAGTAGGCACTTACCAAGGCTTGCAAAGTGATGATCTTTACCAAAGAGACTAGTTGCCTTAGGGTTTGTGTTGAGAGAAATATGTTTGGAAATATCTAGAAAGGCATGAGAGTCACAATGAATTAAAAATCAGCTTTGATGCCTTTATAGATTCTCTCAAGTCATCCTTATCCAATTCTTGGCATTAAATGCAATGTTTGCTTGGTCAAATGGAAGAATGGGTCATTTTGCCCTCTTGGGCCATGTCTTTTGTTCCAATTTGGGCTTTAAATTGAGCCCAATAACACATGTCAACTTAATCCACCAAATTCAATGTGTAACCCATCATCTACCTCATTCTTAAATAGTTCCATAAATGTCACGACAATATTCAACTCACGAGACTCATATTCGTAGCCTCGATCCCAAGTACAAGTGATTCTAGCCACTCATGGCTTATTTTTAGCATAAGGGTAAAAATGTAATTTGGATGCCAATAACGTCCAAGCTTAGTCCTTCTAAGATGGAATAATTATATAATAACCCAAGAATTCTCTTTATAGACTAATAATCGTAGAAGAAATCGGGAAAAAAGCACCCCGGCATGCCCCCGGGCGCCCCAAAGACTTAGCTGAAATTCCAGCTTTTGAAAGGTGTGCAGGGGAGGCCTGGGACGCCCTTAGGAGTGACCCTTGCTTCCTGTGCCAAAAAAATTTCAGGCCAAAGCGGCCTGGCACGCCACCTGCAGCGCCCCACACTTAATTTTTGATTTCGACTTTTCTTTGTGGATTTGGTTAGATCTTTCAAGTCCCAACCTTTTGCTTGCCTCTTATCTTTAAGAAACTTTGCTTGGATGTCCCTTAAACCTCACTTTTCATCCCACAAATGCTCCACAAAGTTACAAACACCACCTACTACAAAGGTCTAATCCCATTTACTAGCACAATATCAAATGTTCTATCAATAATCATGCAAAATACGTACTTATTGCTCTCGAACCTAGGGTAAACATGGTTCAAGGTTATCAAGTAGGGTCAGAAAGGTACGGGGTGTTACAATATAGATTCAAGTGATCACTCTCACGCACGTGACTGGTTGTCCATCAGCTCAGACTCCAGTAATGGTGAGTCCTTATTATTTGAGGACTTAGCTTAGTTGCTCCTTTCCTTTTATTTTTAGATGTTGTTTTAAGGTTAACCGTGGGCATTGTCCTAGCAGATTATGTTATCCAATTTTAGAGGTTTTCAGACAGTAGAGTATGCTTTTGTGTTGATCCTTTGGGCTCAGTATTTTGTTCATTTGGACTTATAGTTATGTTTCCAAATTCATGAATTATGCTTTCAATTTCAGCTTCCACTTTATGGTATTTTATATGTCTAGATATGCTATGCCAAGGGTTAGCTTGAGATCACTTGTGCTACCAAGCACCGTGTCCCGACTAGGGTGTAGTCTCGGATCGTGACATTTAGTTAAGCTTGTTAATGGATTTCTAAGCCTAGAAATTTCAGAGCACAGGATGCTTGTTACGTAAGGGTAGATTTTGTGGCGTGATAGATTATGAATCAAAATCTGTCCAAAGAAGGAACAAGTCTAGGAGCCCGAACTAGTATTTTTAGTTGCTTTTTTCACGATGTGTTGAGTTCTTTTATGTATTTATTGAACAAAGTGTTGGTAATCTTCTATGCACCTAGAAAATTTTATCTTATTTAATTTATTTGACCACCTTCGAAGTCTAGAATGTTCTTTTAGGGTGACAACACCGTTACTCCTCTATACATTAGAGTTTTCTTCTTCATTGTAACTACGCTTGAATTAATAGTTATATTAGTATTAGTATCCTTGTGGCTTGTGAAGACCTTTGAGGTTCTCTTTAAGATTATGCCCTTTTTGTTCTATCTTGAATAATAATTTAAATTTCTTCAATGATGAGATTTCTTATTTGAGTTCCCTCCCTTCTATTCTTCTTCTTCTTAATTGATTTACTACATCTTTTACTATTAAACAATGTTTCACATATCAAATACTTGAGTTTGTCTTCTTCTCTCTCAAGAATCAAATCTTTCTTTGTCTAACTTCTAAGTCTAAAATCTTCCGTTATCGTGCTGTTATCACTATATGCCAAGCTTTGGTGAGGTCAACGTTCTTCTGGTTGATATGTCTGATAACATTATAGGCTGCTCTATTGGAGAATTTCCGTTAGGAGTGTCACTCCATACGGTATAATTTGTGCGTTGATTCAATTCATGTATTATCTTAGAATAAAAATAGAATAACTAAACCCTGCATAACAACATCATGCATTATTTATCCCTGCATTATTAACACATGCATAACTCTAACCAGTAGCCAAATGACTTAATTGTTTAAAGACGTTTTTCAAAGTATATTTAACATATTTTAGTAAGTAGCTTGCCTTATTTTATATTAAACATATTTTAGTAAGCAGCTTGCCTTATTTTTCAAATTACAAATTTTACATTATACGAGGGATTACCTTTAGATATGTTTTATGAGACCAGTTTAAATATTCTACTATACTATGATATATAGAAGTTAAAACTCACCTTGTCAACTCTTTTAGTCCTAGATTCACCTCAGTCTAGAGCTTCAAATAATTTTACCTAAATAAGTTTTGGGGAAGTAGATGGATGATAAAAAGGTTCGCACCAGAGAGATTGTGTCACGTGTAAGAAGGGAAAGTTGAATTATTTACATTAACTTCCTCTTAACAATATTTAATCATCTTTGAATATTTTGCATAGTGCATAAAAAAAGTTCAATTTTGAGGTGACAAATTATCCATCTCAAATTCAATCCAACCACCCATTTAACATCCCTAGTTAAATTTATGAGGAACTCAATTCAACACCATACTCTTTACATATTTATGCAAGAGTGAAAGAACTTGCATCGTTTTCCACAAACTTTCTAGCTCCTTTGAACCATCTCTTGTCACCAGCTTGTGCTTTGCAAATGTAAAGTTTGCCATCATTTACTGTGGCTGTGATTAACTGATGCTTCCCACTTCATCTCCATCAGCAGTTCTTGTCAATACAGACAAGTAGTAATATTGTTTCCCTCCCACTGTTGTACTAGATGTCTCCAATATGTT
The DNA here is from genome assembly GCA_031232105.1 of Capsicum rhomboideum. Lineage (NCBI taxonomy): Eukaryota > Viridiplantae > Streptophyta > Magnoliopsida > Solanales > Solanaceae > Capsicum > Capsicum rhomboideum. The sequence continues at coordinate 120,594,129 of CP124714.1, forward strand.
TGCAGTGGCCTCTGTATCTGATTCAAACCCACCCTATAGTTCCAAATCCCATGTCATCTTTGTATCATAAAGCTTTCATACAGCGGCAAATTCAAGATTCTAGAGTCAATGGGTTCAAAAAGAGTGTTTTCTTATTATATTAATACCTTTAATTATTTTGTCCACAAATGTAACAGTTCGAGTGTAGATTAATAGGTCAGTTGTACGCACAAAACTTGCCCTGAATCATCCTATAAACTATCTTGGATACATAAGTTCAAATAATGGTTTAACAGCTAGAAATGTGACAATTCTGTCAAATTATTTATTTAGTCCTTATGCCATTTTTTACCTTCGGTTCTGAATTCCCTAAATTCTAAGAAAATGGTTTTGTAGTTGTAGAGTTCAACTTCAAAATGGATTGCCATATGTTATGTGTTAATGGGGTATCAAAAACTAAACTAAACTGCCAGCACAAATTAGTTGAGAGGACGTTATTCGGTTGTATGAACAATTAATCAAGGTGAACTAAAAGAATTACTAAAATAAATAACAAATTAAATAACTCACCACTGCATCAGTTTTGCCAAAGTAAGCTTGTTTCCCAAGCAGAAAGTCCACCTGCACGGAAAATACAAACCGATGCTCAATCAGTTATGAGCAAACAGAACTCTTGAAGTTTTTAGTCAATCAAAGTGAAAAAGTGCACGCTGAATAAGGGAATGCTGAATTACTTGAGAGAGGAACTGTTCTAGGGAACCATAGTCAGTGATGGACTTCTTGTCTGTTGGCGTGATTTTGACAATAACATTGCTGGTAGCATCAAAGTTGTCTTCATATCTGAGAACTCTGCCAGGGTACTCTACTTCCTTGCTGGGATTCCATTTGGATGGGATTTGCAGCTTGAATCCATCTCCGTTGTATGGCAAGAAATCGGTGTTTTTCTTTGGCTTCCCAAAAATATTTGCTGCATAACAAAATCATCATTCACTTCATTTTAATGCTATAGAGAGCTAGTTGATGATCATAATGCATCACCTTCATATTCAAGAAACGTAACTATCTATCCCTGGAAGCTTACTGCTAAATAATAATACTCAACTTTGTCAACTCATACAATGAATCAAAACCATATCCATAGCATTTCAAACCATATCCATAGCATTTCAAACATCACTAGGTATAAATCCTCATATATAGGCGAAATTCTAGACACCTACAAAGATCTCCCATGAATTACAAGATGGATAATTAGGCTTGACTACAAATTGCAACGTCCCCTTTTAATATTTTGATACTTAAATGTCTATTAACAAAAGGATATGATGGTATAAAAACAATAGCTTATTCCAGAATGAGCATGTCCATCCATAAAAATAAACTTTTCTTGAGAAAAATAGAAAAAGGATGTTGGAGGTTGGGGGATAGTTTTACTATCATGCATTCTATTACGAGTTAATGTTGGTAAAGAATTTTTATTACAATCTAACATGAAGTTTGATATGGTAACTTGGAGAATAGAGAAATAACTTGCTATACGGAGTAACAAGTGGAAACATATTGTCTACTTGCTGCTGATATTATCCAACACGACATAGAGTTTCATCCTCTAAGGCCTATTACTGAAGATTACAGATACCTGCTAGAAGTTAATAAGGTGAACATTATCCAAATTTGGAGAAGCAACCAACTGTGCAGACTTTTTGGCGAATGAAAGTCAAAGACATGAAGAAGATTTGCTTGCATGGAAAAATGGATCAAGGAAATGGAGCTTTTGCTCCTGGCAGATTTAAGTAGTGAGGCTTATGAAATATTTTAGTACCGTTTAGTTTTTCCCATTGTACCAAAAAAACTTAATATAATTGATTAAGTTGCATTATCAATGTATTTAACTTTAATTAATATTGTAAGTAGAAGCAAAGAGTAATAACCTAGCTTTTCCAATTAAATATAAGTTAGAGGGTAAATCTTACAGTTTCATTGTATATAAATTATTAAAGGAAAAATTATGTGCTATATCTATTGGGAGAAAATATTTATGTCATGTAGCTCATGTTTTGAATTTGTTGTCCAGTTTCGTCCATATTTGTGTATAAACACCTTTTATACACTATTGTACTATATACAATTGATACATTATATATAATGCTTTCACCCAGTATAATATTGTATATTGAGCTACGTGGCGTTATATTTTATATTAGGTTGTATATTTTTGAAAATTTCACAAAATTAAACTCTTCCTATTAATATATTCAGATCATATTTTAAGTAAATATACATGGGGAAGTGCAGGATTGGGGGAGGGAGGGGGTACTGGATTCTCCATAAGCAGCATCAGCAGGGGAAACTTTGGAACCAATAGCAGCAGCACCAATGAGGATAGTGAGAGCCAATCTACGAGAGACCAAAACACTGTTGGCATTATCTTGTTGATCTCTTTGGGCACGACAGACCAGTTGGTTAGGCTTGAGGGCTACAACACCCTTCAATTGTACTAAGGGAATTTTAGACAGTGGATGATAGTGCAAGAAACATTGAGTGGACCAAGCCATTGATCACTCTCGAACCTGCTACTAGCTAGTCCTTTCGATTTCCTTTTTTTCTTATATATTTGGCTTGAAATTAAACTTCTTTGTTATTTATGCTATAATGGTGATCTGGGAATGTGTTTTTGGATTTATTTTGTGACGTATGAAAGGGACATTGGTAGAGTTTTATGAGAGGATTTGAATGTAGAAAAAAGTTGATGTTAGCAAGCTTATATATGTGATTAACGGATAAGGTTCTTGAGGGCATCATTTGTACCAAGTGGATATTCAGAATAATTCAATCTACACTTTTTACATACTACATTGCTTACCGCAAATCAATGAAACATTTGTTTTATGAAATATAATTTTTCCACCTTACTTTCACTGGATCAGCTCATTGAAAAAAAGTATGATGCGAAATAGATTTCATTGAAATACTGAGAAGGTTTCTATTGTATCCGTGTGAAAAATACTACTTGCTATTTTTCTTTTCACTAATTCAATCAAATTTTCTGCAGGAGTAGCCACATTCAACATTTTTCAATGAACAATTTCAATTGGGGCATAATAATTTTTAGTTATTGGTGTAGAGCCAAGCCTGTTTTTTGTCCGTTTTACAAGCACTATTAGTAGAAAATAGAAGCACCATTAGTTTTACAAGCACCATTAGTAGAAACTGAAGTGAAGGCCAAGATACCCATACTCACCACCCTCTGGCTCAAGGCCATACACCATTAGTTTTACAAGCACCATTAGTAGAAACTAGAAACACCATTAGTAGCTTGACCTTCATGATAGGGGGATAACCAGTCCATGCCCAGAATCACATCAAAGTCCACCATATCTAACACAATAAGATCATCCTGAGTATCAAACTCTTGAACGGTCACAAAACATGACCTATATACTCAATCCACTACTAAAGAATCACCCACGGGAGTAGATACACGCAATGAAACAGATAAAGGCTCCCAAGACAACTTTAACCGAGTTGCATAATAAGCATACACATATGAATAAGTGGATCCCAAATCAAATAAAGTTATAGATGGCTGACGGTACACTGAATCGCACCTATAATAACAGCATCTGAAGACTATGGCTTCGGCCTACCAGGTACAACATACAAATAACCTCGCCCGCCACCTGGATGGGCGCCTGACCGACCACCTGTCCTACCCCGAGGACCTACTAGAGAATCCTAGAGACCACCCCTGTGACCCTTCATACCACCTCTAGCTGGGGGCGGCTCTGCTCTAATCAGCTGAACACTCTGCGCTGCAGTCACAACTGTCCCACACAGGGGACACTCTCTAGAGTAATGGCCGACGAACCTACAATTATAACATGCCCCAGATACTCTGCTCTGTCCAGAAGATCTGGCTGAGGTGGAGTAGTCACCTCGACTAGAAGACCCAGAATGTGCACCTCTCAAAGACTGTCCGCTGATCGGGTCACGGTAATCTCTAAAGCTTGTCTGACCTCCGTCAGTAATCTAAAGTGCTGCCTGAATGGGCCTACTAGACTGACCCTAGTGCTGATAATACTGACACTGAGGGTTCCTATCTGAAAACTTCTGCCCCTGAACTACGAGTCGCTCTGACTCCCACTGAAACTACCCTGCTAATGCAGCCTCTTATTGCTAGCCCCTTAGGCCTCGCTATCCATCTCCTCTATAGAATAAAAATGGGCGGTAATATCAGAAAAAGAGTTCCCTGAAGTCACCAAACTCTAAGTAACCCTACGGAGAGATAGACGTAGCCCTTTGATGAAGCACCGAATCCTCTCATACTTTGTAGATAGAATCATGGTGGTATGTCTGGCTAACTCATGGAATCTTGCCTCATACTTGGCCACCATCATTGAACCCTATCTCAGAGCAGAATGATCATCCCTCAAGCACTCACGAATAGTAAGAGGCATGTACTTCCCCAAGAAAGCCTCGGAGAACTAAGCCCAAGTCATAGGTGGAGATCCAGCTGGCCTGGAATCAAAATAACCCCCCCTACCCATCACTATCGCACTGCTTTGTCAAACTAATAAGTTTTATAGTCCACTCCGCGTGACTCAACTAGCCCCAAATTACGGAGCTTCTCCTCGCACCTAGTCAAAAACTCGTAAGCATCCTCCCTTGGGGCCCATACAAACCTAGGTGGAGTCAATTTCATAAATCAGTCCAACATCTTCTGCTCTTCGACAGACATAATGGGCCGAGCAACTGCCAGCTATTAAGCTACCGGTACTGGAGAAATCTTAACTCTGGGGGCCACAACTGCAGGCTGCTCCCCTAAATCAATACCACTCTGGTCTTTTAACTGTGCACTATCAGACGGTGCACCTCCTACCAATCCAAACAACTGAAGGAAGGAATCTCTGAGCACTGAAGTAAAAATAAACCCCGGTGGGGCATGGGCTGCCCCTAGCCGACTAATGGCTTAGGTGGTGAAATCTCTTACTTGAGAGCAATAACAGGATATGGTGAAGGATCCCTACCCTGATCCCTAGCTGGGGCTGTGGCTCTGGAATGGCTGCGATCTCTAGGTCGACCACTACCTCTAGCAGGAGCCCTAGCTCTAGACTAGGGGTCCTCGTCTCCAGTCATCGTAGCTTACTTTTTGACCATCTGCGAAGAAGCAAAACAATATGAATTTTAGAAACCAACATAGACTCGACGGATGAAATGAATGAAGAAAGTGAAGTTCTCCTAAGAATGTCCTATAGCCTCTCGAAGATAAGAAACAGACGTCACCATTCCGATCCGCAGGACTCTACTAGACACTTACTCTTGTACCAACAATACCAGTAAACCTAGGCTCTGATACCAATTTGTCACGACCAGATGTCTCAAGTCATGATGACACCTATTTTATCCTACTAGTAGATAAGCCAAACCGTAGCTTGAAATGATAAGTAATGGGCTATTTGGTGGATGGTATAGTAAATACCGAAATTAAGCATACTAAGAGTACTAAGTATGGTCGGTAGAAGAGCCACTAAATCTAAAAGAATAAGAGTACTAAGTAGTAACCAATATATAGGTAGTCTCAAAAGCAAAAAGTGTCCAAAATAACAAAAGGAGAGAGGATCTGCTCCAGCTCCGAAAGCTCACCCTATTTCCAAGTCCTAAAAGTAAGTTGGATCTAGTATCAGTGGCGGTAACTCGTACTCGAATCTGCATCAGAAAAAGATGTCGAAGTGTAGTACGAGTAAAACAACGGGTACTCAGTAGACATCATCGGCTGACTGAGCTAAATCATAATAAAAGCATAATAACATGCGAGAATGTAAATTAAAGTCAGGTATATAGGGGAAAACCTGAAATAATGCTCCGACTGATAAATGATAAGTAAACAAGATAAATATTTTGAAAAGAATACAACCTAACTACAGCCTAGCTGGGCCCCCATAGGCCCAGAAGGCACAAACAAGAGAGGATTAACCCAATACGAGCCCCTATAAGCCCGACTGATACAATCAAGAGAAGAACCATCAACAACAATAAGTATAAAGTAACTGACAACCAAAGCCATATCTCTGAATCTCTTCGTACCATAAACGCCAGACTCAAACCGAAACTTTAATATCATAAGTGAACAATAAATGCTTGACTCAAACTGGATTCTAGTATCATATATGCCGAACTCGAACTGGGAATTTAGTATCATAAGTGAATAGTAAATACTGGACTCGAATCTGTTTTTAAAGTAAATACAAGGTAACAAGTCTAGTTAAGAGTTAGAAAGATGTCTAAATCATCCTAGGGCTCAAGAATGTATATAAGATGATGAAAGAAGACCTCCTAGGTCTACAAAGAGCTAATCAGGATAGTTGACCTAAAAGAGGTCCGGCGGGTCCGGCTACTAACCCCGAAAGACCCTACTAAGGGAATTTTTACCCAAAACTAGACTAAGTCTTCAAGGATCCAATACAAGGTATTAAATAGTTCTAAACAAGCCCTAAGACAATAATTAAACTCAAAAAGAGGGTAAATAGGTCAATTCTACCTAAAAATAGCTCTCTAACCGGCTAAATATTCCAAATTTCAATAAACATGCAACCAAGCTTTAAATTCAAACCCAAATCTGGCATATTGCTATACTAATACCATAATAAAGCTCAATCTATAAGGAAAGTAAACCTAGCCTACTTGGACGCCGACGAAGCTCGAGAAAATCCACTAACTCGGAACTTTTCCCTTTTGAGAAGCCGCCGCATGACGCCACACAATCAAAGTAATAATATATGCATTAATATGAGAATAATAATTCCCATATCGCATATAAATGCTCCGTATCCAAAATTGAGCTAAAAATCCCATGTGGAGCCTTCTTACAGAATCACAACTTTGAAACAGTCAAAACGTTCCTCTAGGCTTAAGGATCACTTATCCTCAAAATGGGCAAAATCCAAGCTCAAACGAACCCAAAATCAGTGCGCAAAGTGACTAGAGATTTAAAGCTAAATTGAAGAATAAATCAATAAATTAGATAAAATCTTAAGAAAATCTTGATGAGAAAATGACCCCAACGAACTGTCCAACTCACCTCAAACACCCAATGATCAAGCTGTACAATTCTATAATCCTCCTAGAGTTTTGTGGACTTGGGATTTTGAAAAATGAGAGAAAAATTAGGGTTTTTAGCATTTAATACTGCCAGGGTTCCCTTCACCGCAAATGCGGGGACCCCATCTCTAATGTAATGCTCAGCCAGGCCTACCCTTTGCAAACACGACCAAGGCATCGCAATTTTTATAGCCATTTTCCTTGGACTTCATGAACTCAGTCAAGGTCTTCGCGAATGCGAAGGCCATTTTTGGCATACATAATCTGAAGCTTGCACCAATAGATTTGGCTAAGTGCCAAATCTCTGATCGGACTCTCGAGATTCGTTCAGAATACCGTGAAGGCAAACAAACTATGCTACCCTACTAAATTTGATATTTTGGTCTCAATGGTGCCATCAAAATTTCCATCCGAGATCATTTCGATGAAAAGTGGATCCCACACCTAAGGACCGTCTTAACCAAAAACCACCCAATAGCCCAAAATGAGTTTGAAAGTCTCGGTACCCAAGCCAAGGGTCCCGCAGGCTAAAATTAATATTTTGGAGTTGATGGAACTGTCAGAATTGGCATACGAGGCCGTCTACCTAAAGCTTAGGCTCAATACCCAATCCTTAACAGTGAAAACTTCAACATAGGGAATTGGTTCCAACAATCAAACAAACTACACGGTAGCCAAACTGTCTACTCTAGCAAGTCATAAATGACTTGGGACAGCTATGGAAAAGTTCTAAATGGCGAAATAGTGCGGAAATGCAAAAAATGACCTGGAGGGTCATTACACCGGTCCCTCGCCTGTCCTCTCAGTGTTCATTAGTAAGTGTTTACAGCTCAAGCCTTAGCCATGAACTTTCTAAGTGTGCTTTGGAGGAAAATGATTGAAAGGATCATTGAAATATGAATGTGCCATTTACAATATTATATTTTCATATTTTCAATTTCAGTGCTTGAAGTTATAAAAGCATGATGGTATGGCTTTGGAATATTCATTAAAGAACTCTTGCCTATCACCACTAATAAATGCTTATGTACTATATGATTCAAGTTCAATTTTATGCTTATCCTTCTGACTATAGTTTATAAGTTTATCCTTTTAGGTCATTTCTTTATTTGTTTAAGTAAGGTTATAGAGTATATTTAAAATTTGAAACTCTTCCAGTTTATAAAGAGATTATTGTGACATAGTTCATTGTGACCGGTAGTTTACATCAATTTCAGTGTCGATGCGACCCAATAGGTGAAGACTATTGAAATTCCAAATTAACCCAGAGTAAGACTACTCATCAAATAAAGAACTTAACATAAGCTTCAGCTTTTCAGTTTGCATACTCATCTTACGTTTTTGGGGTTTTGGTCCAAGGAAAAATAAGAGAAACAATTCAAAACTAGCAGAACATTCTTAGTCTATTGAGAAATATCACTTGGAAAAAACAGGTGACATCTTATTTATAGATGATTTGTCCATGTACTTTGTCAAAAGATAGTTTGTCCATGTAGAGTCCCATGTTGATGTAATATATTTGGAATGTTTTGTGATTGTTTCATCCTTTTCCATGTTGTTTTGCCAGTTCTCCCAGAGAATGCCAAGGCTCATCATCGACTGATTGACATATATATTAGCATGACCAACCTATTAAGGATATGGAGTCAATAATAACTTTTCCATCAAGGTGCTATTATATGATTTAATTTTCAGGTATGTCTTCATAATGATCGTCGTTTAGGAGAAACAATTGTGGAGTGCTAAAACTGTGAATGTCAAAATGTGTTTTTTCTCTTCTACATCTCAGCCAAACCTGAGTTTCATAGTTCTATGATGCTGCTTCTTCTTTTCTCTCCGTTCGTTCTGTTTTCTTCTTCTAATTTACAGTCTTCTTAAAGCGTGATGTTAAAGTTATAGTGTAAGGAAAAAGATTTATAAGGTTTATTGATTTCACAGGAATGTTGGTATATTATTCTTGAGAAAATATCTATGGAAAGGAAGCCTTATATCTTAAAAAGAGAACTTATTGAGTTGATGTTGAGGTCTGTACACTATTCTATTTTTGAGTTAACAATTTAGTGACTTCTACCTTTGATTTAGAAATGTATATTGTGTTAAATAAATGTAAAAGGAGGATGATTTAACTGAATGAACTGCTATATACCTCTTAACTTGTATATTTGCATGAATTACTTAGTACAAAACAGTGAATTGATTATGATGAAAAGAAATTACACCAACTTATGTAGTTGATGGGAGTAGAAAGTAAATTGTTTAGATTACCCCATAATAAGAAGTTTCTCATGATCTATTCAGACAATTCAACCATTTCTATCGTGGAATTGTATATAAGTCCTCCCTTTTTCTTTCTGGTGGTAATGATTTTCTAGAGCACAACACATATTATTAATGAAACGGGAACGACTCGATTCATTTTCAAAGTTTAGCATTGTTTGACATAAACTACATAAGTTAAGCATTCTGCAATTGTGCATTTACTGAACAGAAAGGTTCCATCAGTAATTTGATATATGGTAAGTAGCAAAATACTGTGTTTTATTTCACTGTTGTACTCTTTATGTGTTATTTCATCGTCTACTGTCAAGTTTAGATGGTCTTATGCTAATCATTTGCTTCAACTTTTAGTTATTTGATATGAATTTATCATTGTAATCTTATAGTTTGAAGGTTCGTGAGATATTTTTTACCCAAAAAATAAGATTTTCTTACCGACAATTAAGAAATTTGCAATGTGCAGGTAAATGATGAAAAACCCCTTAATTCAAGGGCAATCATCTTTATAGATCTTTGTTTGTAATATGAATGATAGTCTAATTTTATAAACAGGAAGGTAAAGAATGTATACCTTAATCCCGATAATGAAACTACTGAGTTCACAGATAGACTCTATTAGAAAAGAAGAGGAAGGCAGAAGTCAACATTGTACAATAACAACTTGAATGTTGGGAGTGATTGTTTAAAGGTAGGCATTAATCTAGAACATAAATGTTGGTATTTTTTATAACTTTTTTGGATCATACAAGATCAAATCTTTTCTATTTAACCTTTGTTGTTGTAACACAACTTTCCTGAATTTCTAATTGACAGCAAAAACATTTGTTTTAAACTTTTTTTTGTAACAAAAGCATAAGTAACTCAGAAAATTTGGATATTAATTCACTTTACAGGTAACATGCTATTTGCTTGGAGTAATTCTGGTAGAAACTAACCGTGAGGAAACAATATTTTTTATGGATGTTTATGTTTGTCCACGTCAAGATCATTTAATTTAGAAACTAGCCGTGAGTAACCAAGTTATTGTCAGGCATGAGTCTGTTCGAAGACAACTTCCAATAGTCAAGTCTGAGGCATGTTGAGGATGATTTTGTGTCAAAATATGGGGATAGAAAGGCCACAACATATCCTCCAAATATCCTGAACAAGGAATTCAGGTAATTTAATATAAAATTTACTTGAGTAGCATGTGACGACAGAATTGTCTGTTGAGTCATCTAATTACAGTACTATCTTAAGTGTAGCCCTAAGTTGAAGAAGCATATACAGTATTGTGCTGAACATCCGGTAGAAGAAATTGTTGCGAATCTGTTTTGTTAATAATAAAGTCTATCAAGAATTTAGATAGAAGAGATATCTCAACATAAAAAAAACTATGGCCCCACGGGCCTACGATGATTGATATAAAGCTTACAATCTCTCTTCTCATTACTTCTTCTTGATGTTCATCTAATAAAAATCGCACATTTTACCGAGGAACTAATTGTTGTGGATATGCTTTCTTATTACGATTTCAACTATAACTTGAAAACACATATTGAAGGAGCTCTACGTGGAATAAGAGAATAATGGTTTCCAAATATAGGGACCTATTTCTTGACTTGAATAACTTGATTTCTAAGGGAATCCTTGAACTTTGACCCACCTAGAGGCCGCTTGTTTGGTCACGCCAAACTGCCTCAAGTGAATGACGAAAAATTTCATAAACGCTTGATGTTGGAGAAATTAGCTCTATGTATTCTATGTTTATTATTTATTTTATTTTTAATGGGGGTGGTAATCTTGATTAGTAGTCATTTTTTCTAGAAGTGATTTATGGCTTTACTTATCCAAGGAAAAGAAATGAGTTATGACCTTTGCAGATCCATCATTTAAGGCAGACTGGGAAAAGCATAATCGCGCTTTGAAAGCATGATTTTATGCCGTTCTTTTCATTTTAGCTCAATTCAGTGCTCTTCTCTATATCATCTTCATATTATCACTGATTTAAAATACCGCAAGGCGTACTTCAGTTCGAGAACCTAAATTAAGGTAAGCTTTTTACATTTTTGGCAGTGTAAGTATGAAGGTTCTTTGAGTTAAAGAAAAAGTTAACAGAGGAAGAAAGATAAGGAAGAGGACCTTTCAACTAAGTAGGATAGTTTTCTTGGAAATTAAGCTAATTTAAATTTAAATTTGGTGCATGATTTAAAATTATGTATAACACCGTATTTGAACTTTTGAATTGCAGGTGTGTACCATTGTAACACCCCGTAAGTTTCTGAGTCTAGTTAATTCCCGTAACATTTATGGAAATAATGAAACATGAGAGAGTTGGTGAATTTATACATTAATTTGTGGGCTAAGTTAATTTTGTGATTTGGGCCCCAAATGAGGCCCAAAATGAAGAAGAAGACATGGGCCAAATGGGTAAATGACCCATTCTTCCTTTTGACCAAGAAAGCCATTAATTATTGATTTATTTGGTTGGCTAAGGATGACCTTTGAGGCTTTATATAAGGTGGAAAATCTGATTTTTATTCATTCAAAACACACATGCTAATTCTAGACTTTTCCAAGAAACAAGATATTTTCTTTCTCTTTCAAACCCTAAGCCTTCATTACTTTGGTCAAGATCACCTTTGTACAAGACTTGGTAAGTGTATATTATCATGGTTTAATATATTTTATGCATGGAATATGGTTTATATCATGTTGGTTATGTTGGTGAAGTGTGAGAAGGTCACTATGTGTAAGACAATTTGTGTTTGCTAAATCGGAGGATGGTTTTGTCTTGTAAACTCGAATATGGACTTGTGATCTTGAAGGAAATGAACTTTATGTATTCAATATTGACATGTGAGATGTTATTATAGTCTTTCCTTGTTTTATCCTTGTGTATAATGTTTGGAATTGTTGTCGTAAATTTGGTTATGGATTTGGTGACGGATTGAAAAGAAAGTGAGGTTTTGATGATGTTTATGTGTGTTGTGAGACCATGGATGCTTTTTGGCATGTAATATGATAAAAAATATGTTAAAATAAGTTTAGTTATGATCATGGACCATTCATTGCATGAAAATACCCAAAAGAGACCAATTTGGCCAAAAAGGGGCACCCACCCTTGCAGGTGAGGCACCTGCGGGCGCAAGTGCCAATGAAGATGCCCCTGGATACTGCCAAAGGGCACCTGCGGATGTAGGTAAGCCACATACGGGCACAGGTGGCTTCGCAGGTCCCTTCCAGAACCCCGTTTTGCATGTTTTTGTCCCCCTTTGACCCCCGAAGGCCCCTATACCCTCTATGGACATAATTAGCAACTTGTGATGCCATTTTAATGACTAAAGGGTCGTATGGAGGCATGTTGGACTGTATTAAGTATGGATTGTTGTTCATATGTTGTTATGAGGAAAGTTGATAGGAGTAATTGTGACAGAATGCTAATGAAAAAGCATAAAGGGTAAGTGTGATGTGAAATGCTATTGATGTAAGATATTTTGGTAAATGTGTGAAATGTTATGGTGTTGTTGGTATGAGAATGCAGTGGATTGTATTGTAAGGGGTGACATGACATCATACGGCAGTCATATAGTTCACTGTCGTCTTGTACGCCTATATAGTAACTAGTTGCTAATGTAAGCTCCGATATGTACTTGTATTGTAGAGTAAGGCTTAAGGAAGAAGCTGTACTGTTGTGTTCATATATAGACTCGTGTACTCATACTTGGAAGTGAAGGAATGTAAGGTTACTCTTTCCGTATCCTTCTGCAGCATGTATGTTCACATTGTCATAGTACTTATTCGATTCCGAAATGCTCTAAGGTATTCCATATACGGTAGTTGAATAGTGTTCCTTATGTGTTCCTTACTCATTGGTAAATGGTGAACCATATAACTCATGTCCATTGGTTGACTCATTTCATTGGCTAATATGTCAAAAGTTTCAAAGTGTTATATTCCAAAGGGGTTCTATAAGTATTCCAACTAGGGTTGACATATATTGTTATTCATATGTGTCCTACTCTTAGATGAATTATGACCCACTTATCTCTTATTTATTGACGGAAGTTCCTAAGTTGTCATGATGTTGTAGATTCTAAGAGAACTATCTCAAGAGAGAGTAAAGATGTAAAGAGAGTCTATTTATTTGCATAAGCATTTTGTTCCAAATCATGTCATGTTCCAAAGTCTAATAACACTATGAATATGTTTGTAACAATCTCTCCCAAGTGTAAAGGTGCTCATCTCATAGGATCTCATACGAATAATGGAGAGGTAATGTGCGAGTTAATATATCTATCCCTCACAATTAAGGGTGTCACTCTTTTGAAAGTAAGGAGGTGAAGTAAGGCATAGATGTGTGTTTCCAATACTATGATGATCCTCAATGTATCAATCTCATGAAGTAAAGGAGTGAAGTAGTATATATAAGTTTGTGTCTCAATTAGTGTCATTATCACTTGATCACTAATATGTCACTCTCATAACTATGTAAAGGAAATAAGATTGTAAAGAAGTAATGCACACATGGTTACTTTATGTTTCATTGAGCATGGATCACAATCTAAAGGGTATAAGTTCAAGATGGTATAATCTCAATATTATGCTATGTTATTATTACGGTATTATATTATTATCCACCTATAAGGTGATGAGCGGTATTATATTATTATCCACCTATAAGGTGATGAGCGGTCGGTATTATATTATTATCCACCTATAAGGTGATGAGCGGTATTATATTATTATCCACCTATAAGGTGATGTGCGGCATTATATTATAACCTACCTAGAAGGTGATGATCGGTATTATATTAAGACCCACATAAAGAAGATAGTTGTAAAAGAAATTAGAGTATTATAGTATATCCCTTGCATGAATATAAAGATGGAGGTTATTATAAGAATTATGATGATAAGAATAATCAAGTAATGAAACTAATGGAAGTAATGAACATGGTTCCACATATTCAGGACGGAGGTATATCCATATTGATTATTCTCTTACGCTTAATTTCTTGGAAGTACTTATGTAGTATATAGTTTCATAGGGCCTTACATACTCAGTACTTTCTTCGTACTGACCCCTCTTGTGGGACTTACCTTACTTGTTGCAGGCACAGGTGCTAGTAGATCTCCTCAGTAGGCTATGAGATATCCGCAGATTGTTGGTGAGCTCCAGTTGGTTCAGGGATTTTCCGAGTCATTATACATATTGGTTTGATATTGTATATGAGTATGGAGCGGGATGTTGTCCCGACTCTAGGCTTGTCATAGTTATGTATCTGTAAAGGGTTTGTAGACTTATGTGGGAAGTTGAATGTAAGATATGTACGTTCATTTTGACATGATGGCCCCAACGGCCAAGTTTCCTGATATATATAGACTATGTTTCCATGTTCATGTTTTCCACATAGTTGCATGAGGAATAATACGATTCACACGAGAATATGCATACGAAGGTTCATGAGCAAAGATTGGTTCTCTCGGGCCATATCAGCTTCGGGTGCCAGTCTGGCCCGAATGGGATTTTGGGTCGTGACAACCATAAGTGAGTTTTTCCATGGAAGTGCTTTGCCACAAAAATTGTTTTATGTTTGAGTTTTTTAGAAAAACAATTGTTTAATACTTTTTACTTTTTAGCTATTGTCATTTGCATGCTCATACTTTTAGTACAAATTTGCTTATTGCTTTCGAAGGTCAAAGAAATGAGAGTGAGAATGTTATGTCTGTGAAACTATTTTTTGACTCTGAATTTGTTAAAAATTCAAATATTAGGAGAGTCCTAGATTTTTTTCTTTACTGTTAATGGTTGCTGGTGAATGCTATTGAATGCATGTATAGCTAAATTGCCTTATATTTTTGTTTAGATGTAATCTCATGTAGAAATATCATTGTAATGATTTTTCTTTCTAGAATGCTGCTTTTCATATGGTGCCTGCTTTGCGAGAATTTAATAAGTTTTATCTTTTGGTTCTCATCTGTAAAGGTAAATTCTTCCATACTAATCATTTTGACAGTGCATTTTCATGTCTTTGTTTTGCTATTAGGCTTACAAAGTCTTATAGTTAAAAGCTCTTTTATCTAGCATTATATTATAGTATGGTCTATTCACAATGTATTGTTTTCTCAATTTTTTAGTGATGCTGGATTATCTGTTTTCTAGCTTACTTCTTCTTTTGTTGAAGATTAACAGGTAAAGTATATTGAGTATGAGGGAGATTGAACGAAAACAAGTTCATAACACTAAACAAGCAGAATGTCCTGTAAATAAAGACAAAAAAGATTACAAACAACAGGAAAAGAGTACGGAAAAACATTGAAAGCAAAAGAGACTGATCATAAAGCTTCATCTCCTAGACCAAAGTCCAGTGTCTTAGAAAGTGATCCAAACACGAGCACAGTACCCACTGAAGTTTATAAAAATGTGGTTATACATTATGTGGATGATGAACAATTAACGCACATATAATAGCCGGATACAGTGCTCTGTGAACTCTTAGCATGGCTAAATTGGAATCAAAATGGAACTTCTGTTTTACTATGGGTTATTCAAAAGCAGAATTGGTCAAATTTTCTTAGTAATTTGGTTATAGTTTAAAGAAAGAATGAGTTAAGGTTTTTCATATGCAGGGGCGGACCCACATATAGTATTCTGGGTGCTCGAGCACCCATTGATCTCGATACAAATTATATATTTTTATACAGTTTTTAAATCTGGAATATAATCAATGAAGAGCACCCATCAGTTAAAACTTGAGGTAGGTTCGCTGGTCGGGAGCCAGGTTTAAAGGCATATTTTGGGTTGCATTCAGGGTTCGATTCCCTGGTAAAGAAAATTTTTTGGAGCTCCTCTTTCTTGTTCTTGTTTTTTATATACTTTCTTTATTCAATTTTTCATTTAGTTTTGAACTATTTTAATGTTTCTTTGTTAACTTTTTTTTAATTATTATTGTGTTCAAATAATTATTTTTTTTGATCAACAAAGTGTTTTATTACAAAACCAACCACTATAAGTGTTCAAATGATTTTTATCTTATATTTAATGATCCGTAGCAACTTTACATTAAAAAAAAAAGCAGAACCTACAACCTTAAAATCTTGGATCTGCCAGTAGAGATATCACATAAGTGTCCTAAGAGACACTATTAGAATGAGATTACTACCTTAAATGATTATGTTTGAAGGAGCAAAAAGATGGGGATTTTTTACTTTCATGTCTTCCTTGGCTTCCCATGTAGCTTTTTCAACTATCTGACACCTTCAATGGACTTTAGCTGCTACAACTTTCTTAGATCTTAACTTGCTAACTTGACAATCTAAATTCTGAACCGGAATCTCTTCATATGGCAGGTTATCCTTAACCCTAACATTCTCTATAGACACAACAAGTAAACGATCACCAATACACTTCTTCAGCATAGAGATGTGAAACACTAGATGCACAAATGTGAACTTTGAAGGTAACTCTAACTCATAAGCTACTTATTCCATCCTATTCATAATTCGATAACGACCAACATATTGAGGACTGAGCTTTGCTTTTTTACCAAAATGCATAACACCCTTCATGGGTGAAACATTTAAGAAGACCCAATTATCAACCTCAGACTCTAAATCTCTCCTTCTCACAACTGGATATGATTTATGTCGACTCTATGCGGTTCTCAACTGCTCTTGAATCACTTTAACTTTTTCTATAGCCTCATGAACCATGTTTGGACTTATCAATGCAGCCTCACCAACTTCAAACCAACCTATAAGAGATCTACATCTTCTACCATAAAGAGCCTCAAATGGAGTAATCTGAATTCTAGAGTGATAACTATTATAGGCATACTTGATACGAGGTAGGTGATCCTCCTAACTACCTTTGAAATTGATGACACACGCCCTCAACATATCCTCAAGAGTCTGAATAGTGCTCTCTGCCTGACCATTGATCTATGGATGAAAAATAGTACTAAAATTCAATCTCATACCCAAACCTTTCTGAAAATACTACTAAAAGTGATCTATAAACTATGCACCCCTATATAAAATAATGGTAAATTGAATCCCATAAAGTCTGACTATCTCCTTGATGTATAACCTAGTATAATTCTTGATGGTTTCCATTATCTTAACGGATAAGAAATGGGCTGATTTAGTCATGCAATCAAAAAACACCCAAATCCAATCATACTGACGTCGTGTGCGCGACAAACCTGTAATAAAGTCCATATTAAGAATCTCCCACTTCCAAGTAAATACTTATGTCTTAAGCCATTCCACTGGATTTTTGATGTTCTCCTTAGCCTATAGATAATTTGGACACAACCACAAAATCTGCAATGTCTTTTTTCATAGCATTCCACCAATAAACCTCTATCAAATCACGATTCATCTTTGTAGAACTTAAATGAATAGAGTACTTAGAACTGTGTGCCTCGCTCAAGATCCACTCCCTCAAACCATCAAAGTATGAGACAAATAACCTACTTTGATATGAAAGGCTCCATGTTGAAGGGTTCAAGCTTAAGATTCAACTTTTTGAGGTATGTTATGACTTAACTTTCTTCAGACTGGGCTATATAATTAACCATTCATGTAAAGTATGCTATGGGTTAGGGATTGTATTATGAGATTCATATTTTAAAATAGTTATTATATCTTCTTGCCTATGTGGGGGCCTATCTGAGTATTACTGTTGACTTGAGAGATTATTATTGCTATAATGCTCGAGTGGGGACTAATATGAACATTATATTTGACTTGAGAGGTATTATTATGGTGATACACGAGTGGGAGTTGATATTGGTCTTGTTTTAGTATTATTTTCCATCTATCTTTATTGTGATGCCAGCGTGGGGGACTGATATGATATTATTAATGTCCTACATGACTCTTCATTACTGCGGTGCCATACGATATCTTATATCATGATTTATTAAGATTTGAGGAGATTTAAGCTCATATGATACCATTATTAAATTTATTCACTACATAATATTGTTTTGGTTATGAGCATGAAACCTCATTTCATTCATCCATATACATGGAATTGGTAACACAAAGAAATATTGATTTTGAAAGAAAATGAAACACTTTATAAAACCTTTGACTGAGGATTCTACCGGCAAGGTTGATTGAGATATGAGATTGTTAAAGTATATGGGTTGTAAATCCCCCATGGGTCCTGTCCTAGAAGTTTATGCTTGAAAGGTGTATACGAAAGCTATGTGATGAATGCCATGCGATTGCTACCAGGCGATGGCTTACTTTATCATCATCCTACTGCATTGCATTATTTGTATTTCCATTTATGTGTTTGTTATCATGTATTTAGCCTTGTATTATATATTCATGTGTAGCTATTCTTATATAGACATTATGCTTGTAGAATTATTAGGAGATACAATTTGAGCCACTGTTAGGAACTTTTCTGTTTGTAGGTGGAAGCGTGTTCATAGTATTCTTTACTTGTTTAGTTTTCTCCTTTGCTTAGTTGGCCTATGATACCTACTGATTATAAATGGAACATACTTACTCTTACTTTCTATACCATTTTGGTGCAGCTCCTAGTTTGAGTGTGACTTACAGAGCATGAGATCATGCGATGATCGAGGCTAATTAAGAAGATAGGTGAGGTCCTTATTCGGGGCTTGATTCCATACTTCATCTTATCTATCTTGTCTTTATTTTATGATTCAGAGATAGACTGATATTCTTATACTCTTTATCAGTATTAGTGCTCTTTATTCATGCATTATATTTTGAGGTTTGAAGTTGTATTTTGTTCATTTTTGGATATTATTAATTAGATATATTATGGCCTGACTTTCTTATAAAGTGTCATATTAGGTTTTGTTGTTTCTTTTCTGCATTTTTTTTTATCTCTTTGGGTGTTGGGCTTACCTACCTAGGGTTAGGCTGGATAGGTGCCATCATGACCTCAACTTTTGGGTTGCAACAAATTGCTATCAGAGCACAAGGTTCACCAATCTCATGAGCAAAAGCGAAAGATGTCTAATAGAGTCCTGTGGATCAATATATTGATGTCTGTATCTATCTTAGAGAGGCTATGTGACATTTTTAGGAAAATTTCTCTAATTTGATTCCATATCATGCGTATTATTCATGTCCTATATTCTAAACTTATATTCCATTCTTTTTTCACAGATGATAAGGAGTAGATCTAGAGTTGTTGAGGATGCTGAGCCAGCACTCAGTATTGGAGCCCTAGTCAGGGGGCAAGGCAGGGTTTATGGACGAGATAGAGGTAGAGGTCGGGGATGAGGAGAAACTCTAGCTAGATAACAAGCTAGAGCGACCTCTCCCAAGCTTGAGATTGAACATGATAAGAAGACTTATCAAGCAGAGGATGTGGGACCAACTTAGGCCCCTCAGGGTATAGTGGTTACCGCAACAGGATCTGTTATTCATCTTACTAGCTTAGGCTCCTCAGGGTTTAATAGTTACCTAACATGATCTGTTGGTTTATTTTTTAGGCCATTTGGATGGCATTACTCCTGTTGGTTTATTTTTTAGGCCATTTGGATGGTATTACTCAGACTGGTATTCTATCGGGTACACTGGATGGTTCTTAAACTATAAGAGGTGTACAGCCGCCAGGGCAAGCTACCACTCATGGTTTTTAGATTCCTAGGGCACATCCAATTACAGTGGTGGATCTACGTGTTTAGAATTTTCCTGCTAGATTGTTATTCCGCCTATAGCTCCAGGTCCTTTTATGTTTACTGATAGGTATAACAGATTTGAGAGATTCATTAGATTGTCCCCTCCCATATTCAGTGGTGCCATTAGTGAGGATACTTATGAGTTTTTGATTGACTGTTAGGAGAGTTTGCATGACCTCAGTTTGCTTGAGTCATGGTACTGCTTACACTACCTACCAGTTGACTAGTGTGGCTAGGCAGTTGTGGAGATCTCTTATTAATTGTAGACCAGTGGATTCCCCTCAGTTGATATATTCCTAGTTTTCTGAGACTCTTCTAGAACGGTTTGTGCCTTTTAGCTTGATCATTTAGAGTAGGACTCCATGACTATTGCAGAGTATAATGCTCATTTTCATACGTTGTCCATATTTTCCATTGTAGCATTTTCACTGATTTTGAGAGGATCAGAAAGTTTGTTAAGTGTTTGACTAGTTATTACCAATTGGCGATGACTCAGTTAGTGTTTTTTGGTGGTTCATTTTAGAGTATAGTGGATCATGCCAAGATGCTTTACACTATTCACTAGGGTTTGTAGGGTGGTGGTGCAAACAAGGTGCATCGACAGGGCAATTTCAGTGGTTATATATCCCAAAGTAGGGATTTCTCAGACAGAGGTTCTCATAGTTATCATAGAAGATAGGTTCAGGCAACCTTATAGAGTTTAGATGGTAGTTTTATAGGTTTTGAGATTTTGAATGGTTAGATACCAGGCCATACAAGTTCTTCTGGGCCCTCTCAGCATGATTCTTCTAGGTGAGGACGTTTTGTGTGTGATGAATATGGAAACTTAGTAAAGAATGGTCCCTATCATGCTATTAATTCTTTCTAACAGGGATCTCAGCTTTAGCTTTGTATGTGTCCAGTGTCAACAGTTAGAGGTGGTACACAGGGCAGTAGAAGTGGTTCTAGAGGTACCAATAGTAGGGCTCAGGGAGCTTGTGGTAGTGGATAAGGAGTCACTAAGTCTGGTAGTAGACGTGGTCAGTGCTATTTGACCCTGGGTCCATATCTCTTATGTGTCTGCATATTTTTCTATTGGTATTGATGCTATGTATGAGTCCCTTTCTATGCCTATTCATGTATCTACCCTCGTAGGTGATTCTTTTGTGGTGGATTGGGTTGTATCGATCTTTTTTTGTGACCTTTTAGAGGCGTGAGACTTGGGTAGAATTGATTATCCTCAATATGGTTGATTTGATATCATATTAGGTATGTATTGGTTGGATCCTTATCATGCAATTTTGGATTGTTTTTCCAAGATTGTGACTTTATCTACTCTTAGTTTCGCGATTAGAATGGAAGGGTGCCCCTAGCTTGTGTCCGAAGGGTGTTATATCTTTTCTACATGCTCGTGGTATGGTAGGAAATAGGTGTCTTTCTTATTTGCCTCCTTTGGATTCTCTGTGAGTTGTTAGTGAGTTCAGAGATGTGTTTTCTACAGACTTGGTTGGGTTGCCTCCTTACTGGGATATTGATTTTACCATTGATGTTGAACAGAGCACTATGCCCATTTCCATTCCTCCCCATTTCCATTCCTCCTTATAGGATGGCCCCAATAGAGTTGAAGGAATTGAAGGAGTAATTGCAGGACTTATTAAGTAAGTGTATTGTTAGACCGAGTGTGTATCCTTGGGGTGCTTCTGTCAAATTCGTAAAGAAAAAAGATGAAGCCATGCGCATGTGTATTGATTATCGGCAATTGAACAAGGTGACTATTAAGAACAAGTATCCTCTTCTTCACATTGATGATTTATTTGATCAGTTTCAGGGGGCTTCAGTGTTTTCTAAGATTGATTTGAGATTTGGCTATCATCAGTTGCAGATTAGAGCTTGGATATTCAAAAGAAAGATTTTCGAATAAGATATGGCTATTATGAGTTCTTGGTTATGTCTTTTAGGCTGACTAGTGCCCCACAGTGTTTATAGAGTTGATGAAAAGGGTATTCCAAACTTATCTTGACTCCTTTATGATTGTGTTCATCGATGACATTTTGGTTTATTCCAAGAATGAGGCTAACCATGTGAGGCATTTGAGGATCGTACTTTACATATTTAGAGATGAGAAGTTGTATGCCAAGTTCTCTAAGTTTGAGTATTGGTTGGATTCTGTTTCCTTCTGGGTTATATTGTGATCAAGGATAGTATTATGGTCGATTCGGCTAAGGTAACAACGGTTTATGATTGGGATAGACCTAATTCTCCTATTGAGATTCAGAGTTTTTCAGGTTAGTGGGCTATTATCGACGCTTTATGCAGGATTTCACTTCTTTTATGGCTCCTTTGACCAAGTTGAGTTAGAAGAAGATTGTTTTTTAGTGGTTGGATGCTTGTGAGGAGAGATTTCAAAAGATGAAAGAGTTGTTGACTTTTGCACCTATTTTGACTTTATCTGTGGAGGGCTTGGGTTTTACCTTATTTTAAGATGCTTCTAAAGTTGGCTTAGGTGGTGTGTTGATGTAGAAGGTGATTGCTTATGCTTCTCGACTGTTGAAGCCTCATGAGAAGAACTACCCAAGCCATGATTTGGAGTTAGCCACGGTTGTGTTTGTGTTAAAGGTTTGGAGACAATACTTATATGGTGTTGATTATGAGAATTTCTCTGATCATTGTACCCTTCAGTACTTCTTCACTCAGCAAGATCTTAATATAAGACAGTGTAGATGGTTAGAGTTGCTTAAGGATTATGAGCTCACTATTCTTTATCATCCGAGTAAGGTTAATGTTATTGTGGATGCTTTGACTCGAAAGGCGGTGAGTATGGGTAGTTTGGCTCATCTATTAGTAGAGGAGTGGATTTTAGACTTAGATGCTCAGTCCTTGGCTAGCTAGTTAGTTCGACTTGATATTTTGACACCTGGGCATGTTTTGGCCTCTTTTGAGACTAGATCTTCATTGATGAAGCAGATTTGAACTCGACAGTTTTATGATGAAAAGTTGAGGGTGATTTTGATAAAGTGCTGAGTGGTGAGGTGAAGATTGCATTTCTTGATCCTGATGGTATTTTGAGGATTGGTGGTCATATATGTGTGCCGAAAGTTGGTGGATGGGTTAGAAATATAATGGAAGAGGCTCATTGTTTGAATTATTCTATTCATCCAGGAGAGGCTAAGATGTATCATGAATTGAAACAGCACTATTAGTGGTATGGTATAAAGAAGGACATTGTTGAGTTTTTGGCCAAGTGTTTGAATTGTCAGCAAGTGAAGTATAAGAAGTAGTGACCAGGTGGTACTATGCAGAGGATTCCTGTTCCCAAGTGGAACTGGGAGCGGATCACTATGGACTTCGTGGTTGGTTTACCCCTGACTTTG
Organism: Capsicum rhomboideum; assembly: GCA_031232105.1. Lineage (NCBI taxonomy): Eukaryota > Viridiplantae > Streptophyta > Magnoliopsida > Solanales > Solanaceae > Capsicum > Capsicum rhomboideum. The sequence continues at coordinate 120,617,491 of CP124714.1, forward strand.
GGGAAGTTTGATTCCATTTGAGTGATTATGGATAGGTTGACTAAGTCCTCGCACTTCAAACCTGTGAGGGTACTAATGCGGAGAAGTTGGCAAAGATCTATATTCAAGAGATTATTTGATTTCATGGTGTACCCATCTCCATTATTTCTGATAAAGGTACTCAGTTTACCTCAAATTTTTGCATTTCTATGCAGAGTGAGTTTTAACCCTCAGATGGATGGCCAATCAGAGCGGACCATTCAGGTGCCTGAGGACCTGCTTCGAGCATGGGTTATGCATTTTGGTGGTCATTGGGACCAGTTCTTTCCCTTAGCAGAGTTTGCCTACAACAACATTTACCATTCCAATATTTAGATGGAACCTTTTGAGGCTTTGTATGGGCGGAGGTGTAGATTCCCCGTGGGATGGTTTAATAGGCCTTGGGGTACTAATTTTTTGAGAGACTCAATGGATCGAGTTAGACTGATTTAGTAGAGGATGGTGGCTGCCAAGAGTAGGTAGAAAAGCTAGGTCGATCGTCGAGTTCGTGATGTAGCATTCATGCTTGGTGAGCGGGTTTTGTTGAAGGTATCACCCATAAAGGGTGTGATGAGGTTCAGGAAGAAAGGAAAGCTTAGGCTAAGATTTATTAGGCCTATTGAGATTCTTGTGAAGTTTGGAGATGTGGCATATAGGCTAGCTTTTTCTCCATATTTATTAGTTGTTCATCCAATATTCCATGTTTCCATGTTGAAAAAATACCGTCTATATGATTCTCATGTGATTTGGTTGGACTCAGTTTCGTTAGATCATGACTTGTCCTACGAGGAGGAGCCTATTGCTATCCAGGATAGACAGACTAGGAAGTTGAGGTCTAAGCACATTTATTCTGTGAAGGAACAGTGGAGGCATCACTTAATTGAGGAGGCTACATAGGAGGTTGTGTCCAATATGTGGTGTAGATACTCCCAACTTTTTATCGATTCAGGTACCTTAATTACTTTTTTGGTTCAAGGATGAACTTGTGTTTTAGTGGTGGATAATGTACCAACCCTTGTTGTGATTCTTATCTTTTGCCCTGTTTTGATAATTTTGCCCTTCCCCAAAGTTGATATATGCTATTTACTAGTTGTAGGGATGGTTCGCATAGTCCAGGAAGCGTTCAGGAGTTATTTGAGTGAGTTTGAGGTTTTGAGTAGCCTTATAAGTGATTTTTTTGACTTGGTCAACATTTTGTGATCCAAGTGTTGGATGGTGATTCTTTTAGTTCCATTAGATCTGGAATATTGGTTTTAGGTTAGTAGCATGGTTGATTTGAGTTCTGAGCCTTTATATTGTGTTTTAACCTATTAGACGAGAGACTAGTTAAATTTAGCCTAAAGGGGTCCTCGGGGTTAACTGGTTGAAAATTATCTCTTTTCGTAGACGGTTCCATTGAGTCTGGAATGTCAAAATTAGCCTAGTAGCATAGTTGGATTATTTCTGTAAGGGCCCAAACAAATCCCAAAGGTTCATTATGAGACATTTCTAGACTTATGCACAACTAGTTTTGCCAATATTTGGTGCCTCATGATTCCTTCTTCGCATTTACGTGCCCCTGGTCGCATTCGCAGAGTAGGAAAATATTATTCATCATGAAAACGATGGTGGGACTGCGTTCATAAAGGGTCACCTTATCGTTCATGGCGAACTCGAGGTAGTGATCGCATTTGCGAAGGGATAGAGGGTCCGGGTCAGGGTCAGTCTTCATCGAGAATGCGATGGTTTGACCATGTTAGTGGGACTTGGCTTGGGTTGGTCTTTGCATTCACGGGAAAGGGCCTGCATTTACGAAGAACAAATTACACCTGGACAAAATTTAATTTCCTTTCTCATCCAAAACTTCATTTTCACCATTTTTAGACTTTGGGAGCTTGATTCTTGGCGATTTCAAAGGGTGCTTTCATCAATCTTGTGTGGGTAAACTTTAAACTCATATTTTCATCATTTTCCATTGATTTTATCTTCAAAACAACTTCAAAACTTGGATCCTGGGGTTTTATCCGATAAATTTAGAAAATGGTTTTTCGATGATTTCAACTTGTTTTTCATATTTAGGATCCTTCAGGTATGGGAAGCTAAAATCAAAGTTTTATCCTTTTTCCCTCAGGGTTAATTTTTGAACTATTTTCGGACCCAAAACGAAAGTAGCTAACATGGGTATCATTAGAATCCTTTTAACGTGCATATTATGTTTTTGATAGATTTTGTTTGTTCCAAAGCCGCGTATAGAGGAAAGGCTCCATGATGAAAGATCCAGGCTTGAGATTTGACTTTTTGATTTAGGTTATGGCTTAAATTTTTTTAGAATGGGCTAGGTAGTTAGCCATTCATATGTGATTATTGTGGTGATACCCGACTGGGATTTGATATTGGTCTTATTTGAGTATTATTTGCCATCTATCCTTATTGTGATGCCTGAGTAGGGGCTTAATCTGATATTATTAATGTCTTACATAACTCTTTATTATTGTGGTGCCATACGATGGCTTATTTCATGATTATTGGGATTTGAGGAGATTTGAGCTCATTTGATACCATTATTCAATTGATTCATTTTGTGATATTGTTTTGGTTATGAGCATGCATCCTCATTTCTTTCATCCATATACATGGAACTGGTAGCATAGAGAAATAATGATTTTGAAATAAAATGAAACACTTTATAATACCCTTGACCGAGGATTTTGTTGGAATAATTTATTGAGATATGAGATTGAGATTTTTAAAATATATGGGTTGCGAACCCCGCATGGTTTTTTTTCCTGGAAGCATATACTCGAATAGTGTATATGAGGTCCATGCGATGGCTCACTTCATCATCATCCCACTGCATTGTATTGCATTGAATTATTTGTACTTCTATTTATGTGTTTGTTATCATGTATTTAGCCTTGTATTATATATTCTTGTGTAGTTATTCTTGTATATACATTATACTTATAGAATTATTAGGAGATACGGTTTGAGCCACCATTGGGAACTTTTCTGTATGCAGGTGGAAGCATGCTTATTGTATTATTTACTTGTTTAATTTTCTAGTTTTCTCAGTCGGTCTATGATACCTACTGAGTACAAGTGGACCATACTCACTCCTACTTTCTGTACTCTTTTGGTACAGATCCTAGTTCAAGTGCAACCTACGGAGTGTGAGGTCGTACGATGATCGAGGCTGATTCGGAGGATGGGTGAGCTCCTTGTTTGGGGATTGATTTCGGACTTCATCTTATCTATCTTGTATTTATTTTATGACTGGGAGACAGATTTATGTATTTTCATACTCTTTATCAGTATTAGTGCTCTTTACTTATGACATCAGATTTTGGGGTTTAGAGTTGTATTTTGTTCAATTTCAGATATTGTTGTTTATCTAAATTAGTGCTTGTCTTTCTTATGAAGTCTTGTATTAGATTTTATTATTTCTTTTCAGCATTCTTTATCTCTTTTGGTGTTGGGATTTCCTACCCAGGGTTAAGATGGGGTAGGTGCCATCATGACCTCAACTTTTGAATCGTGACACACAACAATCGCTAACTCAAGGTCATGGGCTGGGTAATTCCTCTCGTGAATTTTAAGTTGTCTAGATTCATAAGCAATAAACTTACCATTCTTCATCAATACAAAACCCAACCCAATTCTAGAAGCATCACAATAAACCACAAAACCATTTGTACCCGCTAGCAGTGTCAAAACTAGAGCTGAAGTCAATCTAGCTTTCAATTCCTGTAAACTCTTCTCTTAAGCATAGGACCACTAAATTTTTGTTATTTTATAAGCTGACTTGGTCAATGGAGTAGAAATAGATGAAAGCCCTATACAAAACTTTTGTAGTAACCGACTAAACCCAAAAAACTCTCGATGTCTGATGGGGATGTAGGTCTAGGACAATTCTTAACTCCTTCGATTTTCTGAGAATCAACTAAAATACCCCTACTAGAAACGACATGCCCAAGGAAAATAGACTTCAAGCAAAACTCACATTTTGAAAACTTCACATACAACTATTTATCTCTGAGGGTCTGAAGAACAATTCTTAAGTGATCGGCTTGCTCTTGCTCACTATAAGAGTAAATCTGAATATCATCTGTGAACATGATTATAAACATGTCAAGGTATGACTTGAAGACCCTATTAATGAGATCCATAAAAGTTGCTAGATCATTGGTTAACCCAAAGTACACGACAAGAAACATATTGTGACCTTACCAAGTACAAAAAACCGTCTTTGAAATATCACACTCCCCAATCTTCAGTTGATGGTAACCGAATTGGAGATTAATTTTGGAAAACCAATTGGCACCCCAAAGCTAGTCGAATAGGTCATCGATTCTGGGAATAGGAAACTCATTCTCAATGGTGACCTTGTTCAACCGGCAGTAATTGATGCACATTCTAAGAGAACCATTTTTGTTACGCATGAAAAGAATAGGAGCATCACTAGGTCTAATGAAATCCTTATCTAGGAGATCTTTCAGCTATTCTATAAATTCTTTCAATTCAGCTTACGCCATTCTACATGGCAGAAAAGAGACAGGCTACATATCAAGAAGGATGTCTATCCCAAAATCTATCTATCTATCTATCGGGTGGGACTCTGGGAAGATACCGGGAAAGACCTTGGGAAACTGATTAACTATGGAGATTGACTGAAGAGAAGGGTTCTTAATACTAGAATGTCAACTCGAACAAGATAGTAGATACAACCCTTGGAAATCAATCTTCAGGACTTAATATGAGAGATTAAATGACTTTTTGGTACTACTAGACTAACCTTCCATTCTAAGACAGGTTCATTTAGAAACTAAAATTTCACAATTTGGGTTCTACAATTAACTGAAGCATAACATAAATATAACTAGTCGATGCCTAAAATGAAATCAAAATCTACCATGTCTAACTCTACTAGATCAGTTGTGGTATGTCTATAAATAATAAATTTAGTGCAATTATTATAGATTCAATTAGCTAGAATAAACTCACCAACTAGAGTGGAAACACAGAAATGCTCTAGGAGTTGTTCAAGACTAACTCTGAATTTCATAGTAACTTAGGGAGTCATGAAAGACAAGGTTGCTCCTAGATAAAACAAAGCATAAACATTGGGAGAAAAAACTTCCAACATACCGGTAATGGCATTAGGGGAACTCTCTTGCTCCTGACCTTACCGAAACCTGAAGCATTACCTTTTTGAGTACCATGGCCTGTTAGAGCTTATGGGGTAGTTTGGGCCCTATTAACCCTATTTCCTTTTCTAGTTGAAGGACAATCTCTAAAAATATGACTTGATGTCTGCATTCGAAAACCCATCCCTACCAAAGAGTCATTTACCCAGATGGTGTTTCCGACACTTATTGCAATAAAGGTATGATGGTCCCTTGGTAATACTGTTGTGAGAATAAGGACCTAAAGCTCTAAATCACTGATCATTCCTGAACCTGGAAGCTAGTGCATTACCCGAATATGGGGCAGATCGAAAAGAATTATTACCTAAAAAGACCGGTCTCTATTTCTGAACCTTTGCTGACTATAATCATGGTTGGCCATCTTGGCCCTTTTACTCTGTAAATCTTCCCTCACCTTCAATTTATCCTCCTTGACCTATTGAAAATGGATCATAATACGAGCTATATCCATGTCTCCAATCAACCTTGCTACCTTACCCTCATACTCGAGAGTCTGGACAACCCTAAAATAAAAAAACTCATGTGATTCCTCATATCAGACACCATATTTGGAGCATAGAGAGATATCTAGGTGAACATAAGACTATACACCTTTGAACTCATGGAACCCTATTCCAAATTCAAAAACTCTCTAACCTTAGCCTCTCTCAACTCCTGGGGAATGAAACACCCAAAAAAGCATCCTCAAACTCAAACCGCTCTACAGGTACCACATACTCTCCTATGACTTCTTCCCACTAATTATACCATATGCCCACAACATATTTCAATTGATAAGAAACAAGCTCAAGCTTTTCTATTTCTAAAACATGCATAACTCGAAGAATCTTCTGAACCTCATCAATGATATTTTATGGATCCTCACCAATCTTTATCCCTGAGAACTCTGGAGGATTCATTCTGAGAAAGTCATGGACCTTAAAAGCAACCTGTGAATCGATATTTGTTGGGGTTGGTTGGTTAGTCTGATTATCCACTATCTAAGTTAACATCTGAATGGAATTCTTCAAATCGGCGTTGGGGTCAACATTTGGTGGCTGGACGATGGAAGAACTAGAACTTTTCTATGTAACTAATTACACAGGTGGAGTCTCGATAGTAGAATTTTGACTAGAGAAATGAGCTATATTCCTGGTCTGAATAGTATGCTAAAGAGGTGGAGTGGACTCAAATCCATCATTAGCAGTGGCTCTCTAACTAGTAGTTCTCTGTGGAGGCATGATCTGCAACATGGATAAAGCACGAATTAGAAGATAAACAAAGAGTTAAACTCTATCTCACGAACTAGATCATGACAGAAGGGAAATATTCCTAGATGCCCTATAGACTCTTAATTATAAATGTGGTGTACTTCACACCCATAAGCAGGACTCTACTAGACACGACTTCACAAACACCCTAAGACAGTTGTGAACCTATTGCTCTGATACAAAGTTTGTCAGAACCCAAGTCTACACCCTAGCCGTGAGCCATATCTAGCTGCTCACTAGTGATCCAGTGGGACCCATGGCATAGTATATCTATAGAGTAATATAATACGTGAACTAATTTGGAAACATTGATAATTATAATGGGTTAAATAATGAAAAGAATAATTCTTTATTAAGACATAACTAAAATGAATAAAAGAATGTTAACTACAAAATATTGTCTGTCTATTGAAGCTTCCACTAATAACATAAAAGCTTACCAGGAATAGGCCTCATAAACTTTATTAAATCAAAGTCTAAACCAAAATTAAAGAAAGCTAAAGACTCTTAAAACCTCCTAAATGATAAGAATGCTCACTAATTAGATAGATGTTAGGTGCTACCAAATGTCTAATAGCAAACCTTAAGTTGAGTACCTAGATCTACATCTCATGAAAAATGTAGTGCAAGATTTAGTCAATACAATAGAATGTGTTAGTACGTAAGGGTGTGTGTATATATATAATGTAAACTGAAGAACTGATCATAAAAACATATAGAGAACAACTTAAAATAGTTTAAGATCTAAGACGTAAAATCATGAGAGATAAGTCATGCATAAAATAAGTTCATGAGCATATATTGATAGTAAATTCATAAAGTCATGCAATTTGGGGAAATCATCATAGGTAAAATCAACATAAAATATCTCATTAGTATTAGATAATAAATTTCATAATGTTCATGCAATTGGGGAATTTATCATAACCGAAAAATACCATTCATGATGCCCAACATCTTACTCTCACATTAGAAAAGTTATTCTGACTGGCCAAGGTACAAAACTATCTACATAAGGATCCTATAATCATGCCTCAAAGGGTAAAACCTACGGTGTCAACGTAGTTGTGGAACTTGGGTTATCTAAACCCTTTTTCTCTCGATTCAATAATCTACCTATAATATACTAGTGCTCATATCATATTATGTAACATATTTGAATATCAAATCTGTTTATAAATCATAGTGGACATATCTAGATGTCATAATGATTATAAATCTTACTATTGTGAGCTTAAGCTCCATATTATTTCATAAATCATATGCTAAAAATCATGTATCTAAAAGCATGTCTCTTCAATATAGAGTTTATAGATCATAAATAAACCATAAAGCATGAGTCTTGATGCATAAATCACAATTTAGAAAGAAATTATAAGTAATCTTGTCCATAGATATCAAATAAAGCATGTAAAGAATCAAACATTATAAATTTTCCATGAGCCCTAGTTTTGAATCATAATATCCTGTATCTTGAAATTACTTTGGTGTGAGGATAAAAGGAATCCATCACTGAAATCTTGCATACCTTAATGAAGATAAACACTTGATAACTGGAACTTGAAGAATTTGCTTGTTTAGGAACCCTAGCTTGTTGATCTTGCCTAAGAATTGTTATGGACTTATTCTAGACTTGATCTTGAGAGTTTAAAGTAAGAATAGGATTCGGGAAATCATATATATATATATATATATGTTTTGGTTACCAAAACACTGTGAGAAAGGGTAAACGAATAAGGAAAAGTCAAATTTACTCTTATTGAAATGTTGCTAAAATAATCTAGTGCAAGATACCATGACTCAAGTCATGAGTCATGGTCCATAGTATGATCCATACTATGAGTCATAGGTACTGGAAGGTTTTAAACTTCTATATCACTTTTTTGATTTTGCTATTTATGACTCATAGGCTTATCAGTACTACCCGTACTTTGAAAGTATGACCCGTACTAAGACTAGTGGTTTCAAGGGGACTTTTTCAGGCCTATGAACTCAATCTATGAGCTAAGGTATGACGTTTACCCTACCTCATGACTCATAAAATGAATTGTACAGTCTGGGACTTCATGTATCAGACTTTGAGCTTTAGTACTGAACGTTAAGTATTCGTAGGTTTGAAATCCAAGGTGTTATATTGGGTGACATCAGGGAGCAGTCGCTCTTGTGGATCTATTCCACTTCATTTCTATTGTGAGCTTTCACTTATGGTGCATGTGCCTTTAATGTAGATCCAGGTGTCATAAGTGGCTTCTACTCCTATGAAAGATCTGCTACATTTGCGATAAATTGCTCGCAGGTGTGATAATTGCTGGGTTATAAAGACCTTCTTCTCCAAATTGTTTTATTTTTATTCCTAAACCTTTAAGAGCCCAGCAAAAGGTGACCTTCAGCCATTGTGGGTGAATTCTTTGGCTAGTGAAGCCAATTTCTTCCCTATTACATTCCCTCACTTTTTCTAGCTTGATTTTTGTCCTTATTCTATAATTTTGTTCATTTAAGTTCTTGATTTTATCCTTTGATCAACTGAGCATTCCAGACCATTTGAGATCCAACTGGAGATCTATTTTTTTCCAAATTTTATACATGGTTTCCATACCCTTGGGGTAAGGCAATTGTAATGGAAAGTTTTAGATTTGTCGATGGGCCTAGAGGGTTGATTTTTTTACCTGATTTTCAGACCAATTTGCATATTATTGATATGGGTATTGTTATTCTCATATTTATGAGTAGATTGTATTGTTGATAGTTTGGGAGTGATTTGAGACTTTGTGAAAAAGGAAGATGCCATTGCGACTATTCAAGGCTTGATGTTCGACCCTAAGGTTAGTTAAAACTTCAATCTCTTTAGACTTGGCTCTGGTAGATGCTATATTAAATAAATTGAATCATTGTTATGCGTGTTACGTGGTAGGAATAGGGGTATCTTGAATTTTAACTTCATGACCTAATTCTGGGACTTTAGTGTAGTGTTCTTTCCTAAGACTCAGTTTTAGGATGCTTGCTTAGTACTATGCTTAGATTGGGGCTTTGTAGGCAATATGGCGTGGTAGAATCTTGAAGTAGGTTGGGTTTCTAAGTGCTAGAACTCTTTGTGAGGTTATTACTTTGATATTATCCCTTTTGTTGAGCTTGTGGGGTTTATGGCCCGAGGTGATGTTATATTGGGTTTTCAGTGGATTATGGTCATGGTATGGATACATTGTCCCATATATATATATATATATATGTGTGTGTGTGTGTGTGTGTGTGTGTGTGTGTGTATGTGTGTGTGTGTGTGCTAGTATATGTATACTCATACACTCATTTGCACTGATTATAGCTTTGTTCTGAGGAAAAATACAGATTTTTGTTTTAAAAAAGAGATTGTACCACCTTTGACTAAATCAAGGGTAAGACTTAGAATCGTGCAACCTTCTAACATAATTCTCCAAGGTGAGAATTTGGATAGTGTCACCGTTTTTACTTAGGCTAAGGTAAGATTCCAGTCCTTTTCAACTTGATTACTTAATTGTTAAATCCAAAGTGAGATTCTAAGCGGCCCTTTGAAAGATTTCAAATCTCATTGTTACTAAGTCTGAGATGAGATTTTGGACGGCCTGAGGTAAGATTCTGACTTTCACTGCATTGACCACATATTAAATTGCACTATTTCTTAATGCATAGCATTAGTCATATATATATATATCTTAAGTGTGTTGTCATGATCCAAGCCTAGACCCTGGATGTAACCAACACCTGAGACCATCATTGGCCAGAGAAAATCACTTGGCCTGGAATAAAACTAGTTAATTTTCTAAAATATAACCAGAAGCTAAAACATGAGCTGGACCTTTGTCATATGATAAAAGAAACTTTCATTTACTGAGACATAGAATTATTTAAAAGCAGATTACAAATAAAGTGGCTGGCAGATGAGTTGAACTTTTGTAATATAATAAAAGGAACTTTCATTAACTGAGACATAGATTCATTTGAAAATTGGTTACTGGTTGAATGTCTATGAATCCTCTAAACTAAATAACAATATTTGCCGTGTAATGACCCTCCAGGTCATTTATTGCATTTTCATGCTTTTTTTTTTTTGCATTTAGAGATTTCCTATAGCTGTCCCAAGTCATTTATGACTTGTTGAGACTGTCAGTTTGGTTACCATGAAGTTCATTTGGTTTTTAGAGCCATTTTCCTATTTTAAAGCTTTTACTGTTAAAAATAGGGTCTCAGGCCTAAACTTTAGGTAAACAGCCTCAGATGTCAATTTTGACAGTCTCATTAGCTTCGAAACATTGATTTTAGGCTAGGGGGACCCTTGGTTTGGGTCTAGAGTCTTTCAGACTCGTTTTAGGCTATTTGGTGGATTTTGGCTAAAACGACCCTTTGGGTGTGGGACCCAATTTTTATTGAAATGACCTCGGATGGAAATTTTGATGGCATCATTGAGTCTGGAATGCTTAATTTAATAGGGTATCATAGTTTGGTTGCATTCATGGGATTCTAAACAAATACCTAGGGCCTGGTTGAAATAATTACAACTTGGGCAAATGGCTGGTGCATCAACACTTAGTGGAGGCCCAGGTGCTTCATTGCTATCGGGATAAGGACCCTCACAATCGCGAGGAGATATGATCTTGGTCATTGCGATCATGAGGCTTGAGGGCTTGCGACCGCGATGAAGGTGGCAGTAGGACCATGCCAGCTTGTTCATCGCAACCACGTGACTTGGACACTATAATCGCGATGGTTCCATTAGTGGGTTGCTGTGATCACGATCAGGAGACATCACGATAGTGATCAGGAAGTCCCTGGCAGTATATATACTTTCTTCTTCATTTTCCAACACAAATTCTAAGTGTTGGACACCATTATAGACCTCTTGAGCTCAAAGATGGTGGGATAATCATATTATGGAGCTGGGATTAGCTTGATGACACGTTTGCGTCATTTTACTATCATTATCCCAGTTTTCCTCTTAATTCCTCATTGATTTCTCTGATTTAGTTCTTGATTTTGAATATTGGTGGGACTATTTGGGTATTGAACTGGGATCAGATTTGCACCTAATTTTAACGAAAATGAGCCTTGAGCTGAGAGGGACGTTGTGACAATTTTAATTTCATGATTCTGCAAGCAGGCCCCATGTGGAATTTTTAGCCCAATTTATGACCCAGGACATTAATAGGCAATATGAGTATCAATATTCTCGTCTTGATTCATAGATCATTATTTTAATAGCGTGGTAGCGGTAGGAGGCTTGTCAGAATGGGGAAACTCTAAAGTAGAGGATTCTATGAGCGTTTAATAGCATCCAGGTAGGCTAGGCTTACCTTTCTTCTAGAATAAGCTTTATTATGGTATTAGTGTAGTATTGTGCTAGCTATGGGTGGGTATTTATGACTCAGTTATCATTTGAACATTTATTGTTTTATTTAGCTGGTTAGGGGCCCTTTTCGGTGGAGTTCGGGCTCATTTTTCCTTAGGTTAGTATACTATCATACTTCAGGATTAGAAATAGTACTTATAGTACCTTGGGATTGAATTGAGAAGCCTTAGCCTAGGTTTGAGTTCGTTCTTGCGTTGGGCTATCAGGGTTTGGTAGTGGGACTCACTGCCCTTTTCAGATAGAATACTTAGAATAGTGGCCTTTTTGACTTCAATACACACTTAGCTATTCCCTTTGGACATTACCGGGGGTTTGGGGCTTGAATTTTTCATTGTTTATGCTCTTTTAGCTCAGTTACCTTGGGTAGCATAGTATTTGACCTCAGACCACACCTTCGACCTTAATAATTGAAATTCGCTTTACCTTAAAGGATTTGCCGACTTAAAATTGGATTATATAGACTAAATGGATTTGGAATATGTTAAAACTTGGGATGTTGCCATTGATCTTATACTATTCAGTTTCGTTTTGAGTCCAATGACTTTTATATTACTATCATGTATCAATCCAATTTGAGTCTGATATATGTTATATTATTATCACTTATGTGTTCAAGATCGAGTCTGACATCCTTTATATTGATTATAGTTTACTAGTTCCAGTTTGAGTCATACATTTATTATCATCCTTATTACTGATCTGGGGTTGGAAAGCTAGTAAAAGTTTATAGAAAGGTGGTTATGACTTGGAAAGGAGCATCGTTCTGCATTATTTTTTGCTCGTTGTTGCCATATTTCACCCTTACTTTACTATTACCCTTTTTTGTACTCTCTAGGCTTATGTGGCTTTCTTAGGTTATGTTCATTCTTATTTGTGCCTTCTAGGCTTATGGGGGCCCAGTTAGGTTGTAGTTAGACTCTATTTCCACTTTTGTGCACTTATTTTACTTTTATATCACTTTTGTTCGGCATGATCTATTGTTTTCATTTCCGCTCCTTTAATTCTAACTTTAGCTTACATTCTCGCACTTTTTGCTTTTACTGTAATTTAGCTTAGTCGACCTATGATGCCTACTGAGTACCCGTTGTTTTTGGTACTCATATTGCATTTTTTCATCTTTTCACTGATGCAGATCCGAGTATGAGTCACCGCCACTGACGTATTCCTCGGGCTTGCTGCTGATTCAGAGATAGGGTGAGCTTTTACAGTCCGGATTCCTCCTTTTATTGTTTTAGATAGTCTTTTTTTACATTCTGAGACTATGCTATATATATTAACACTGTTTAGTACTCTATTATGGTAGTGGTTCTTGTACCGACCTTACTAGGTCGTGGTGGAATTCCTTTTGTATATTTTGGTCCTTCTCTCTCTGTTGTATAGTACGTTTGTATCTATCTACATTGGTTTTAGTTGCTTTGTATTTTCCTTGTTTTACCCTATATTTCCTTATTTTCCATCGGTTAGCGTGTTACTCGATGTTTCAGGCCATGGCGTAGCTTACATACTGATGGGTTAAAGTAGGTACCATCATGACTTGAGAAATTGGATCGTGACATATCGAGGCAAGGCCCCAGACTACCTTTATTTAAAGAAGACTGAACTACTTAATTGAGCCATAGATGAAGTCCTCTTTATGTAATTAGGACTCACCTAAAGCTTAGAAGATGGAGCCTACTAAAGAGTCCGATCAAGCGCATGAATATCTGAAATTGCATCATTTTATGAAAATGATGCAACACTAAAGGTGTTAATACATTGAATGTACTGGTATTACTAAAGCTTAATTGAAAGAGTGAAATATATACTAATTGAACAAAAACTGAACTTGAATATGATCTTTAATCAAATTATGATAAGTAACTGAGTACTGAGATATGATATAAGAACTTTCAAATTTACAATAAAACCAAAGAAACTAAGGCAATGAAATAAACTGAATGGCTGAATTATTTAAATTAAAATAGGTAAAAAGCAGTAGATAATTAACTTTCTAAGACATGAATTTAAGCTGAATAACTAAAGTACTGTCATAAATAGATTTTATGCAAACAACATAAACAATATGTTGGTAAAGAAAAATACTCAATTCTTCTAATTTTGGGGGAGTGTCTCAAAACTGACATACACCATGTGATCTCATGATGACCAACGTGTTGCGTACATTGGGGAGATCCATCCTCTACCTTGCTGGAGTATAAGATGAAAACTGTCACTATGGATCCAAAACTGAGCCTCTTGGGCTAAAGGAGTCACCCTAACTAGTGGTGCGATTCTATTCTATGGTGGCAATATATTTCTAAGGCATGTATTGTAGAACCCATACCTATATTGATGCTAAATAATCCTCCCAAAGCATGCTATTTTCTCATACTCTAAGTTTTAATCATAAGCTGATAATCATGCTTGGAGTCTCAGTTCAAATCATATCATAAATTATACTACTGGTGAGCATTGACTCTATCTCTTTTTTGTGAAAATACTATTGGTGAACCTTAACTCTAATTCTTTATTAATCATACTAAACTAAACATTCAAGATATGAAAACATTTTTCTCTTTTAAGAACATATGATTATGCATGAGTACTTTAGAAGCTTTTCATGAAGTAGACTTTAACAATTAAAACAAGACTTTCATAAAATCATGAGATAGCTTTTGTAAAATATGCGATTACTTTCATAAATTTTGAAACGGACTCCATGAAAATGAATAGGATGTACAATCAAAAACTGAACTTAATTTATGAGATTTCAAATAACTTTATGGAGGATTCAAGAAATTGTATCAAGAGATAAAAGAATAGACTATAAGAATTCAATATTCACAAAACCCTAACTTTGGTTCATGAACTAAACTAAAATTGAACTTCATTATGGGGAATAACGGGGTTCTCAAATTGAAAGTTTTAGCCTTACATACCTGGAGAATGAAATTGAGGAAGAACCTTTGAAGAGAAGCCCTAACTTTTGATTCTTTTTGAAACTTGAATGTTTTGGTTTGGAAAAGGGAATGAGGAAAAGGAATCAATGCAGGACTATGTATGTAAATTGAATGGGGGGGTTAAAGATCATAAAAAATGTTTTCTATGAAGTTAAGGACTAAAATACCCTTCATTATGCAGAGTTTGGGGAATAAACCGCGTCTAGAAAGAGGGGTCGTGCAGTTGGGGCTATCGTAAGCCCCCAAGTGGCATGCCGCAAGGCCTATTACACCCTCTTAACCCTGTGGTGTGGCCCCCATCGTGCCCTCTAGACAGTGACTCACTAAATTCCCTTAACTTTTTTCTCCAGACTTGGATTGATGAACGCCCGGTGGCATTAGAAAAATGACTCAAAAACCTTTATCTTAGTAGGTAATGGGTCAAGTAACTTCTCATATTATAGGAGGAATTATTGTTTGAAGTTTACTCTAGTAAAAACTTATATAATGAAACTTAATTAGTGGAGAAACTTTCAACTCAACTTTGTTCTAGCCGTTTCTTATGACCTTAACTCATATCCAATACACTTCTAACACTTGAGGATTAACCTTCATACCTAGGTAAGATAAAAACTCAACGGGCTTGATTCTAACTACATACATAACATGATTCAAATCTTAGCTCAAAATTTCAAGGTGTCATATGCATGTATACTATTATTATCGTATTGTGCAATAGATTGTTGGGACTTTTCTGCATGCAAGGTTACTTTTCTTATAATTTATATAGTATATTTGTCTCCTAAGCTTACTCAGCCGATGGTTCTTACTAAGTACCCATGTTTTGTACTCATGCTGCACTTTTGTATCTTTATCTGATGTAGAACCCAGTACTAGCCACCCTCGTTGATTCCATTCATTCGGGGAGACGTGATGATTGGATTTATAGTATGCTCCTGGAGTTCAAATGATTATCTATTACATTCTTTATCGATTTTATATATTTTTTACTTTTGGATATATATGTTTTTGACTTTTTCCTACTCTTGTGTATTAGTGGCTCTTGTACTAGTGACACCGAGTCCAAGGATGGTCATTTTGTATATTTTATTCTCTTCCACAACATGTGGGCCTATTTGTATGTATATACTTATATAGTAGGTCCATTTATTTTGTTGTCCTTTTCTATTATTTCATTAGATTAGCTTATTAATTATCATATACGGCTATGGGATATGGCTTACCTACTAGGGGTCTATAGTAGGTGCCTTCATGGCTCAATTTCAGCTCCTAAAACTTACTAACAGTGATAGAGAGAATGAGGCTCTTATTGTAGGTAACAAATAAGCGCTAGGATTAGGCTTCGATGCCATTCAAAGCTATTGTGATTCACAACTGGTCGTTAGCCAAGTCGATGTGGCTTATGAACAAAAATATGAAAGGATGCTGAAATATTTAAGCAAAGTCCAAACATCCTTGTGCTGATTCAAGAAGTGGAAATTGACATAAATACTAAGAAACCAGAACAAAGAGGAATCTTTGGCAAAAATGGATGACCCTATGAATGGAAAAATAGTACAGGTATTGCATTTTGTACTGGACGGTCCCAGCAACAGGGAAGTAAACTTCATAAACTAGTCTGGTACAAGAACATCGATTTCGTAATATATCTGAAAGACGAGGAACTTCCAAGTGATTGAAAGATTTCTTGGGAGCTCAAGACCAGGTACATGATATTTTTCGTGTTAGATATGAATTTGTATAGAAGGACTTATTTGGGGATGTGGAAAGATATCTTGGACAAACGAAAACTGACCATGTAATAAGAGCAATACACAAGGGGGTGTATGGTAACCATTCGAAAGTTCACTCCCTAGTTTTAAAATGATAAGAGTAGGATATTAGTGGCCTCAAATGAAGCAGGATGCAAAGGGATTCATAAAAATATGTGAAAAATGTCAGCATTTCACTCAAATAGTACACCAACTAGGAGAACTTATGCATTTAGTAACGAATCCTTGTCCATTCATATAATGGAGGATGTATATAATTGGGCCACTGTTGCCTGGTTTCAACTAGGTAAAGTTCTTGCTTATAATGACTAACTATTTCTCCAAATGAATTAAAGCAAGAACCTACAAACAAACTTGAGAACGAGAGGTGATGAACTTCATTTAGATCCATATAATTTGCCTCTTTAACATACCAAAGGAAATTTTATGTGATTACAACCCATAATTTATTGGTGCAAAGGTGATCGAATTCCTTGAAAATTTACATATCAAAAGGATCACTTCATCCTTATACAACCTAAATGCTAATAGTCTGGCTGAGTCAACCAACAAAATAGTCATGATGATCCTTAAGAAGAGATTAAAATATACCAAAGGAAATTGGACCAAAGAATTATCTAGTGTACTTTGGCAAGAACGATTGTAAAGTCTAAAGCCAAAACCCCCCCTTCTCATTGGTATATGGTGTGAAGGTTCAAATATTAGTGGATGTCAGCAAACCAAACTTCAAATTCAAACAAATCAACTAGAAAGAAAGCAACAAAGCTATGTTACGACATTTGGATTTTTTGGACGAGCATCATAAAGTCTCTCTCATGTGTATGTTTTCCTAAAAACAAAGAATAGAAAGGTATTACAACCAGCAAAACAAGCTCCGGTAGTTCAAATCAAAGATTTGGTCCTCTGAAAAATAACTCTCTATACTAGAGACTCAAGCGCATGCAAATTTGATCCAAATTAGGAGGGTCCGTACAAAGTAACAAGCATAGATAATAATGGTGCCTATTAATGTCTTACATGAATGACAAATTGTTCCAAAGTAACTAGAATGCTAGGCACCTGAAAAGGAACTACTGATAAAAAAAATGCAGAAAGATACATGGGTCTCAAAATGATGTGTACTAACTAACTTTTCCCTTCATATAGCTTTTGTCCCAAATGGGTTTTCTTTACAAAAAAATTATTGAGGTAAGCACTAATCATATTAGGAATTCGACCTAAGTTCAAAAGAGATGACTCCAACATTCAAACTATCATACATCAAAAACAAACAATACGAGGGCACATACCTCCTATAGTCCTCTATGAGAAACACCAGGGACTACATGAGTAACAATCCTCATTGTGATTTTTAAATTTTTTTGTATTTTTACTATTTTTTCCTTCCCTATAGTGCTTTTTATATATATGAGTTTTGGGGATGGTTGGCACGGTCCTCAAAGCATTTGGGAGTAATTTATATGAGTTTGAGGTTTTGAGTAGCCTTAAAGTGAGACATTTGACTTTGATCAAAATTTTGTGATTCAAGCATTAGATGGTGATTTTGTCAGTTCCATTATATCCAGAAAGTCAATTTTGGGTTAGTAACATGGTTAATTTGGGTTTTGAGTCTTTATTTTGAGTTTTGAACGATTAGCTGAGAAACTAGTTATTTTAGCCTAGAGGGGTTTTGGGGGAGGAGGGGGGGTAACTTATTGAAAACAACCTCATTTGGTTAATTTGATGGTTCTATTAAGTCTAGAATGTTGAAATTAGCCTAGTTCATAAATCTAAAATAGGGAAACATGAGAGTGAAGGAGTATTCTTTCAAGTTTACACAACTTGCAAAGTGTTCTTCGACAATGGTTACTGACTCCAGAGCCTACATGGGTAAGTTTAGGTTCGGTGTTTTTGAAGATGTGGTTAAAGAGTGTAAGACTACTCTGTTGGTCAAGAAGATGGACATATCCAGGTTGATGGTTCATGCTCAACAGATTGAAGGAGAGAAAATCAAGGAGAAGGAAAGGGAGAATATGAGTAAGAAGTTAGAACATAAAACATTGATTATACTCAGCAATAATCACGCAGTGGTAATCTCTCTCAGTTTTAGCAGAGGTCCTCAGCCCCAGCCCCATCTTCTGCTAGTACTCCAGTGCCCAAGTTCAGGAAAGATAATCAGGATAGAGCACCAAGCTCTAAGTTCTAGGGTAGTGTGAATAGTAGGCATACTAACTCAATTTGCAAGAAGTGTGGTAAGAACCAGAAGGGTAAGTGTATGACTAGTTGTGATGTTTGATTTGGGTGTGGCAAGCCAGGTAACATATTGAGAGAGTGTGCAATGGTTTCATAGAGAGATAGGGATGGTCATTAGCTATGTCAGTCTAACTCCTCAGCTGCTCCAGCAGGTCACCTGACTCAGTAGGTGCTTCATCTAGTACAACTGGAGGGAAATGTCAGAATAATTTCTATGCCCTTCAAACTAGACAGGATCAGAAAGGTTCTCATGATATAGTCACTGGTATGTTACAGGTTTTCAATAGTCATGTCTATGCATTATTAGATCCTTGAGCCACACTCTCTTTTGTAACTCCCTATATTGCAGTAGACTTTAGTGTCAGTCCTGAAACTCTTTTAGAACCTTTATTAGTCTCTAATCTAGTCGGTGATTCAGTCATAGCTAGACTGGTAATCAGATATTGCCCAGTCACAATTTCTTAGAAAGTCACCACAGTTGATTTTGTAGAGTTATACATGACTAATTTGATATTATTCTTGGCATGGATTGGCTCCATTCTTGCTATGCCCCAATTGATTGTAGAAACAGAGTAGTCCAGTTTTACTTTTCGAAAGAGCCAATTATAAAGTGGAAGGGTAGTACCTCAGTACTTATAGGTCGATTTTTCTCTTACCTTAAGGCTAGAAAAATGATTTCCCAAGAGTGCATGTATCATCTGGTTCGAGTTAAGGATTCAAAGTCCAAAATCCCAACTCTTGAGTCAGTTCCTGTGGTTAATGAGTTCCCAAAAGTGTTTCCCAAAGATTTGCCCGATATTTCTCTTGAGTAGGAAATTGACTTCAAAATAAATCTCCCTCTAGATACACATCCTATATCTATTCCACCCTACAGAATGGCTCCAACCGAGTTTAATGAACTAAAGGAGTAGTTGAAAGACCTCCTAGACAAGGGTTTCATCAGGCCCAACATCTCTTTATGGGGTGCTCCAATTTTTTTAATGCATAAGAAAGACGATTCTCTCAGAATGTGCATCAACTACCATCAGCTGAACAAAGTCACAATCAAGAATAAGTATCCCATTCCTAGGATTGACAACTTGTTCGACCAAATTCAGGGTGCTAATTTGCTTCTCTAAGATAGATCTCAGATCCGGCTATCATCAACTTTGAGTAAGAGAATGTGACCTTCCAAAGACAGCCTTCAGAACTCGGCATGGTCAATTCAAATTTGTTGTTATTTATTTTGGACTAACGAATGATCCTGCAATTTTTATGTTCTTGATGAACACGGTGTTCAAGAAGTACTTGGACATGTTCATCATTGTCTTTATTGATGACATCCTCGTTTATTCTCGAAGTGAGAATGAACATGCAGACCATTAGAGAATTGTCTTACAGACTCTCAAAGATAGCCAGTTATTCACTAAGTTTAGCAAGTGTGAATTCTGATTGAAATTGGTAGCATTCCTTGGTCATATCATTTCTGGTGAAGGCATTCGGGTTGATCCTCAAAAGACCAAAGCAGATAGGAATTGGCCTAGACCCATCTCCCCATTAGATATCAGGAGTTTCTTGTGTTTAGCTGGTTACTATATGTAGTTAGTTGAGGGATTTTTCTCTACTGCTTCCCCTGTGTCCATATTGACTAAAAAAAAAGTCATGTTTCAGCGGTTCGATTCTTGCGAGAAGAGTTTCAACTCGACTCACCTCTGCTCCAGTTTTGACTCTGCCAGAGGGTTCAGATGGGTTTGTGGATTATTGTGATTCCTCCAGAGTTGGTCTTGGTTGTGTGTTGATGTAGCATGGCAAGGTTATAGCATATACCTCTAGACAACTCAAGCCTCATGAGAAGAATTACCTGACTCATGATCTTGAGTTGGCAACAATAGTTTTTACCTTAAAGATTTGGAGGCATTATCTCCATGGGGTTCATTTTGATGTATTCACCGATCACCAGAGCCTTTATTAAGTGTTCATCCAGAAAGATCTAATTCTTTGTTAGAGGAGATGGCTAGAGCTGTTGAAGGAATATGATATGAGTATCTTATACCATCCGGCTAAAGCCAATGTTGTGGCTGACGCTCTTGGTAGAATTTCTATAGGAAGTGTTGCTAATATTAAGGATGAGAAGAAAAATTTTCTTGAGGTTCACTTTTTGCTAGACTGGGAGTTCGGTTAGTTGATTCAGTCGAAGGTAATATCTTGGTTCAGAATGGCTAAGAATATTCGTTGATTACTAAAGTGAAAGAAAAGCAAGATAGTTATCCTATTTTGTTTAAGTTAAAAGAAGCGGTCCAGAGTCAGAAGGTTGAGGTTTTCTCCTAAGGGGGAGATAATATTCTTTATTGTCAGGGCAGACTATGTGTTCCAGATGTGGATGACTTGAGACAGCGAATGCTAGCAGAAGCTCATAGTTCTCATTATTCTATTCATCTAGGGGCCACTAAGATGTACTGTGATCTACGGGAAGTCTATTGGTGGAATGGCATGAAGAAGGATATCGCAGAATTTGTGGCTAAGTGTCCAAATTGCCAACAAGTTAAGGTTGAGCACCAGAGAACTAGTGGTATGCTTTAGGATATCAGTATTCCTACTTGGAAGTGGGAAGTGGTGAACGTGGACTTCATTATAATGTTGCCTCATACTCATCGGCAACATGATTCTATTTAGGTTATCGTGGAACGAATGACTACGTCGGCCCATTTCCTACCAGTTAACACTTTAATTTAGTTGAAGATTATGCTAGACTCTACCTTAGGGAGTTGGTGAAATTGCATGGAATCCTTTTTTCTATCATTTATGATAGGGGTACTCAGTTTACCTTTTGATTTTGGAAAAAATTTCAGGAGGGTCTTGGTAACCAAGTTTATCTGAGTACCACTTTTCATTTGCATATGGATGGTCAGGTAGAGCAGACCATTTAGACTTTAGAGGATATGTTGAGAGCTTCTATGATTGATTTCAAGGGTAATTGGGATGATCATTTGTCATTGATTTAGTTTGCTTACAATAACAACTGCCACTCTAGTATTCAGATGGCCCCATTTAAAGCACTTTATAGTAGAAGCTATAGATCTCCTATTGGTTAGTTTGAGGTTGGTGAAGCTACCTTGATAGGGACAGATTTATTTCATGAGGTTATGGAGAAAGTTCAGCTGATTAGAGAAAGGCTAAAAATAGTTCACAACCGTTAGAAGTCCTATGCAGATGTGAGGAGAAGGGAGCTTGAGTTTGCTATTGGTGATTTTGTATATTTGAAAGTTTCACCCATGAAAGGGGTAAAGAGATTTGGAAAGAAAGGGAAGCTCAGCCCCCTTCTATATTGGTCCTTATAAGATTGTGGGTCATTTTGGCAATGTAGCCTATGGGTTAGAGTTACCTACAAACTTAGCATCAGTGCATCTAATTTTCCACATGTCCTTATTAAAGAAATACATTAGTGATCCCGCATCTCTTGTGCCCTTAGAGAGTGTAGGTGTGAAAGATAGTATTTTTTATGAGGAGGTCCCAGCTGAGATCCTTTATCAGCAGGTTTGTAAGTTTAGAAAAAAAGAGGTCACTTTCGTAAAGGTTCTTTAGAGAAATCAGTCAGTTGAGGGATCTACTTGGGAAGAAGAGGCGGATAAGATGACCAAGTGCCCCAATCTCTTTCCTTTGAACTCAGTTCTAGCATGAGGTAATAGTTTCCCCTTAGTTAATTCTCTCCGTCTTTTGTCACTCTGTTAATCTCATGTCACAACATACATTCATGGGTCTAGTTTAATCCATGTGTCAGTTATAAACACAGTTATTATTTCAGTATTCAGCTCTTAGAAAATTTAGTGTTGGGATTTCAGATCTTTCCCTAACATTGCAGCTTAGTTAGTTTTTAGTCGGGGATGAATAACCCTAAGGGGGAGATATTGTAACACCCCAAAATCCAAGCTTAGTTTAGAACCATGTTTCAAGAACATATAAAACCAAACATCATGTTACTGTAGGATAAGAATTAATTTATACATGTATTAAGGCTTCAAGTAACTCCTAGCTCATACCCAAGTTGAAACCTCCCTTGCCGATTGAATTCCTATGAAGGATCTTTTAATAGTCAACTTCAAACAAGTATAACTCCTAGATTCTACAGTGTTTTGATCTCAAGACCCACCAAATAAAAGGTCTTTGAATCCTTTTTCCAATGCTACCAACTGTTTATAAAGCTGGTATTGGAGTAAAACGTTATGGCCATTTTAGTAAAGCACCGTCAGGTTGTCAGAGCACATGAGCTGTCATATAGACCATGTGTCAATAATACGGGCACGAGTTGTCATACGGACCATGACAATCATACAGACCATGTATCAATCATACAGACCATGTATCAATCATACGGACCATGTGTCAATCATACAGACCATGTGTCAATCATACGGATGATGTGTCAATCATATGGACACAAGCTGTCATACAAACCGTATGTCAGAGACACGAGCCATATGGTCCAACCCACGACTCA
The DNA here is from genome assembly GCA_031232105.1 of Capsicum rhomboideum. Classification (NCBI taxonomy): domain Eukaryota; kingdom Viridiplantae; phylum Streptophyta; class Magnoliopsida; order Solanales; family Solanaceae; genus Capsicum; species Capsicum rhomboideum. The sequence continues at coordinate 120,640,736 of CP124714.1, forward strand.
TGCTACTATTTTTCAGCAATATTTGTAGAGGGGTATTCTAGTATTTTCCCACTATTTAAACCCCTAAAATACGTCATTTAAGTTATTCCAAGGCTGGTTATTAAGTCTAGAATTACCCTAAGTTCCTCATTACTAAAAAATCATTTGACACTTAACAAAAATAAGAGAGAAGAGGTAATTTTCTCCCCAAAAGCAAAAAGTAGGTTTTTTCACTTTTAAGAAATTCTTCAAGGGTTCTATATTCAGGTATGTGTGATTTTATCTATGGGTTTCCTTTCACCCATTGAGTCTTAAAGTTAACCCAAATCCCCTGTTTAATTCTTTCCTCAAAGCCTAGGGTTCATGAATATTGTGAATTCCTTGATAATTCAGTCCCTTGTTATCATTGAGATATAAACCCATGTTTTACCATGAATTTCAGTATCATTGCCTATCTATAATTGAAATCCCTCATTATATTAGTAAATTCATGATCCTCAGACTTGACTAATAAAATTCCTTATTTTATTCAATTTATGGGAATTGTCATAGTAGTTGCATTCTTCGGAGATGGAGGGTTATGAACAACCGATGACCTAGGATTTCATGCATAGGTTTATGAATATTTAATCCTTCAGTTATCATGATAGAATACTTTCAAATAAAGTGCTTATTTTCAATCTTCAGAATATAAATATTATTGAGCATTCCAATTATCAGTTGTTATTCAGTTGGAAGTAGTACTTAGCACCGAGCGAACATACTAATGAAAGATCACCCGTCAATTAGGCTGACACATTTAGCAAAAATCCCTAAGTCCCAAAACTACGGCGCCACCATAGGTTCTAAATGGTCACCCATTACACTAGGCTTGACACCTTAGTCCTTTCGGATATAAGATAAGTGGATCTATGTTTGTTAGTGTTCGTACCCTTGGAAAGGTACAGAGCAACCTTAAAGCTGGGGTTATAGGTTGGACCCCGATTAGTTCAGATTGGGGTATGTCGGTTACCAGTTGCTCCCACAATCCACGATTCAAATTTAGATAGTTGTATGACCTTATACTCAATTATTCAGCATATCATACAACACATGTTTATTACTTGTTCTTGAATTAGATATCATGTTACATGTATCATGTTCAGCCTATGTCAGAGAATTCCTATTTCACATACTCAGTACATTCAAAGTATTAATCGCATACTTTTCTTTGCGTTATATTGTCTTATAATATAGGTTCTGATATTCAGCATCTGGATCGCATATAGTATGGCCCCTACTATATCAACATTAGTTCTTTGGTGAGTTCTCATCATTCGAGGGCTAATTAGCAGCATCTTTCATTTATGCCCCTTGCCATTTTTGGACAGTTAGAGTTAGCTGGGGGTTGTCCCAGCAACTCATCTTAGTAGAGGCTTTCAGACATTCAGTTAGATGTTCAGCTTTGTGTTTTTAAACTCAGATATTGTTGTTGGTTCTAATTATTATTTCATCTTTCAATTCAGCTTCTGCATAGTGTTTACATCAGTATTTCAGTATTTATAGTGTCATGCCAGGCCATGGGTTAACTTGGGGTCACTTGTCGCCATAAACACTGTGTTACAACTACAGAGTAGTCTCGGGTCATGACAGTAAAAGTGGACCTTACTCACACCTACTTTCTGTACCATTTCAATATAGATCCCAGTTCGAGTGCAACCCACGAAGCCTAAGTTCATGCTGATTGTAGAGTATTTCAGAGTACTTGTGAGATGTTCATTTGGACCATGTCCCAATCATCCTCTTTATTATTATATTGTCTTTAATTTATATTCAGAGATAGAGTTTTTATGTACTTTTGTTCACTATGTCAATTTTAGAGTTCTCCTTACTCATGATACTAGATTTTTAAATTTGAGTTGTATCTATTTCAGATTTTGGAGTTGTTTTATATTTTTGGCCTAACTTTATCCTAATATCTTATATTTGACTATTATTTATCTTCTTTTCATCCTTTCATCTTTTCATATCTCTTGTGGAGTTAGGCTTACCTACCAAGGTTTGGTCGGGGTAGGTGCCATCATGTCCTCAGATTCTGGGTCATGACAAATTAGTATTAGAGTGCTAGGTTCACCGGCCTCATGAGAAAAAGAGAAAGATAGCTAATACAATCCCATAGATTAATATGTTGATACCCATATATATCTTTGGGAGACTATGGGACATTTTTTTTTTTGGAAAAAGTCTCTAATTTGATTCCTTATTATGCGTGTTGTTCATGCCTAGTGTTCTAAATTTGTTGTAACACTCCGTACATTGCCGAACCTACTTGATTGTCTTAACATTTATGGAATTATTTAAACATGAGATAGTTGGTGGATCATGCATTAAATTTGTTGGGCTAAATGAGTCTTGTGCTATTGGACTCAATTGAGGCCAAAAATGATGCAAAAGACATGGTCCAAAGATGACAATTGACCAATTCTTGTGTTGACCAAGTAAACATGGAATTTAATGACCAATAATTGGCTAAGGATGACTTAAGGGACTATAGAAGGCAAGGAAAATCAGATTTTTATTCATATCAATACACATGCCATTTCTAGACATTTCCAAGATATTTCTTTTATCTTTCAAACCCTAAGCCATCACTCCCTTGGACAAGATAATCATCTTACAAGCTTTGGTAAGTGTTTAATCTGATGGTTTAATATATTATATGCTTAAGGCGGTGCACAAATCATGTTGGTTATGTTGGCAAAGTGTTGGACAGTTCACTATGTGTAAAACTGTCTACTTTTGCAATCGGAAAGGGTTTTTTTCTTATAAACTTGAAAATGGACTTGTGATCTTGAAGAAAGTGAACTTGATGGATTAAATATCAAAATGTAAGATATGGTTATGTTCTTAACTTTCTTTCTCTATGTGTATAACTTGTGGGTTTGTTGGTATGAAATTGGTCATGGAATTGGTGACGTATTGAAAGGAAAATGTAATTTTGGTGATGTTCATGTGTGTTGTGAAACCATGGTTGTTCGTTGTCATCCAAGTTGACCTAAAACATGTAAATAGATATTATTTATGTCCATGTACCATTTATTACAAAAAAAGACCTTAAAATGATCCCTGGAGGCTGAAACGGGCATCCACCCTCGCGTCTGGAGCACCTGCGGGTGCAGATGCCAATGCAGGTGGATCTGAACAAGGCCATAGGGGCACCTACGACCGTATTTCATCCACCTGTGGGTGTAGGTGGCTCCACAACCCAGTCCAGAACTTTGTTTTGTATGTTTTTGTCTCTCTTTGATCCCCGAAGGCCCCTATACCCTTTTTGGATGCAATTATCAACTTATGATACCTATTGAATGACTTTAAGGGGTCGTTTGGAGGCATGTTGGATTATATCAATTATGGATTGTTGTTAATATGTTGTTATGAAAGGTATTGAGGTGACTTGATAGACTAATTGTGATGTAGTGTTAATGAGGAAGCGTAAAGGGTAAACTTGGTGGGAAATGCTATTGGTTTATGATATCTTGGTCAATGTGTGGAATGTTATGGCGTTGTTGGGATGGTAATGTAGTGAATTGTATTGTAAAGGGTGAAATGACGTTATAGGGCAGTCATGTAACTCATTGTCGTAATATGCACTTATAAAGTAGTTAGTTGTTAACGTGAGCTCCGTTATGAACTTGTGTTGTAGAGTAACACGTAAGGAAGGAGATGGATTATTGTATTCACATATAGGACTGTGTATTCATATTGGGAAGATAAGGTATTTAAGGTTTCTCTTTCCTGTATTCTTTGGCAGCATATCTTGTTCTCATTTCAAAACGTCTTAAAGTATCTCATGTCAGGTTATCATCTATTGTTATTCATACATCTCTTAATCATGGACCGATGTTCCAAAGCTCCAATAATGTTATGACTATCAACATAGCAATATCTCAAAAGTAAAGAAATGAAGTAATGCATAGTTGTTTGAGTACGGGTGGCAGCTCTGGAGGCATAAGCCTAGCTCGAGCCGATCCCGAGATTATTAGATCAGGGGGCAGCTCTAAAGGCATAAGCCTAGCTCAGGCCGAACCTGACAGAGGGAAGCTCTACAGGTAGGAACCTAGCTCGAGCTGAACCTGATATATTGGTTTATGGGTGGCAGCTCTAGAGGTAAGAACCTAGTTCAAGCCGAACCTGATATATTGATTTATGGGTGGCAGCTCTAGACGCATAAGCCTAGCTCGGGCTGATCCCAACATAACATTATGTTATGTTAAGACCCACTGATCTGTTGGGGCCCAGGTACGATATGATTCAGGTAATGATGAATAAACATAGAAGCAAAAAGCAAAGAAAGTAATGAAATCAATATACATGGTTCCAAACATACAGAATGATGGGTTATCCATATTGACAATTCTCTTGTATTTGATTCCATTGAAGCTCTTATGTATGATGAAGTTTCTTATAGCCTTACATACTCAGTACATTCTTCATAATGACGGTCCTTGGGGGACTTACCTTACTTACTGCAGGCACAGGTCCTAGTAGAACTCCACAGTAAGTTGCGGGTCATTTGCAGATCATTGGTGAGCTCTAGTTAGTTCGGGGCTTTCCGAGTCACATGTGTATATTGGTTTTGGTACTATGTAAATGTTGTATAAAATGGGGACTTGTCCCGACTTTAGGATGGTTGTACAGGAATCTGTTTGAGGCTTTGTAGATGTATGTGGGAAGATGAATGAAAGAATGTACGTCCATTTTGACTTGATGGCCCTAACGACCAAGTTTCATATGTAGTATGTGTTTTCCATGACTTCCGCCATTTGTGTCTTCTAGTTACATGAGATAGAATGCTATTCATACAGAGACATGCATATGAGTGTACATGAATGAAGAATGGTTCTCTCGGGCCTTAACGGATTCGGGTGCCAGTCCGTCCCGTGGGAATTCGAGGCATGACAAAAGTGGTATCAGAGCAGGTCGTCCTAAGGGTGTCTACAAAGCCGTGTCCGAGTAGAGTCTTTCTTATGGATGTGTTGTGCACCATATTTATAAGAAGGAGGCTATGGGGAATTTAGGAGTTGTTTCTTTTCTTCATTTGTTAGATCGTACAGTAGAGACAAAATTGTAAGTGGAATTATATCTGACCATTGGAATTGGTTTTTTTTGTTATAGTAAAATGCCGATAACAAGATGAGGTAGGGGCAAAGGTATGCAAGTAGATATTCTTGCCGAATAAGGCACGAGTAAATCACCACCTGACCAAGCTAGTCAAGGTGGAGCTGACACTAAATTGCATCGCGGTCTTCTTCTACTTTTCCAGCTCCAGAAGAGCCGAGGAGGAGAGAGGAACCTACTAAATCGCCTATGAATGCCACTGAATAGGATTTAAGAAATGCAGTATATTGACTCAGATAGTTGCTGCACAAACTCAGGGACGAGCTGGTCCAATGACAAGTAAGTATGGCACGGCTAGAGTAGCTAGTCGGCGAACACAGGATTTTCCTAAATTAGACCCTCCCATATTCACTGGGTCAGATCCGAAGGCAGACCCACAAGACTTCGTGGACCAAATCCAAAGGGCTCTAGATGCTATGCGCGTGACTGGTGTGGAAATAGTTGAGCTTGCAGCCTATAGATTGAAAGGAGAAGCTATATTGTGGTAAGAAGATTGGAAGAGATCTCGTGGTATCGGTGCAAATCCACCTAATTGGAAGAATTTAAAGCGGCATTACTTGATCACTATCTTCCATATGAGATCCGAGAGGCTCGTGTGGATCAGTTCTTAAATCTCCATCAAGGGAATATGAGTGTCAGAGAATACAGTCTTCAGTTTAATTCTTTGGCTCGATATGCTCTGAATATAGTGTCCACATGGAAGACAGAGTCCATCGATATGTGGACAGATTAGAGCCATATTTGGTGAGGGACTGTACCATTGCTACTTTGAACAGAGATATGGATATATCCAGAATACAGGCTTTTGCATAGAAGATGGAGGATCAGAGGTAAAGAAGAAGGGTGCACGAATTTGAAAGAGGGCCGTCAAAGAGACCTAGACCTATGGGACAGTCTATGGCATACCAAGGAGAATCTAGGCCTCGGGTTTTCCCTAGACCGCCTAGACCATCATTCTCTTATTCCATAGCAGGCACTCAATCTCAATTTCAAGGGTTTAGAGGCAGAGCTGGGTAGAGTAGTGGGATTCAAGGTTCACAGGCAGCAGGATTTTCTTGTCAGCTGTGTCAGTACTGCAGTCGAATGCCGATTAGGGATGACTGCTTGCTTTTGGTGCGGTATGTCGGGGCACATGATGAGAGAGTGTCCACAGAGGGGCACGGGTGGTATAGCACGACCTACGGGATCAACCGTTGCATCATCATCATCGATTCCTTCCCTAGGCAGAGGTGTACAGCCTACTGGTCGTGGTAGAGGTGCCAGAGGGGCAGCTAGTTCCAGTGGATCCCAGAATCTCACCTATGCTCTAGTGGGCCGGCAGAATTTGGAAGCTTCTCCTGATATAGTCACAGGCACATTATCCATATTTTCACATAATGTATATGCATTGATCGATACGGGTTCTACATTATCATATGTTACTCCGTTGGTTGCTGCAAAATTTGAAAGAACACCAGAATTATTAATTAAGTCATTTGAAGTATCTACACCAGTTGGTGACTTTATTATTGCAAAAAAGGTATATCGTAATTGTGTAGTAACGGTGTGTTATCATGATACATTGGCTGACCTTATTAAATTGGACATGGTAGATTTTGATATTATAATGGGTATGGATTAGTTGGCTTCTTCTTATGCCACGGTAGATTACCGAGCTAAGAAGGTCCATTTCCATTTTCCACAAAGGATCGTCCTTGAATGGAGGGGTAATGTTGGAGCACCGAGGGGTAAAATTATTTCCTATCTTAAGGAAAGGAAAATGATATCCAAGGGGTACATATGTCATTTAGTGAGAGTGAAAGATACTGATGTGGAATCACCAACTCCTCACTCAGTTCCAGTGGTAAATGAATTCCTTGATGTATTTCCTGAAGATTTTCCAGGTTTACCTCTAGAACGGGAAGTAGAGTTTGGTATTGATGTGATTCCAGGAACTCAGCCTATCTCTATTCCCCCGTATAGAATGGCTCCAGCAGAATTGCGAGAACTGAAGGAGCAACTAAAAGATTTGCTGGACAAGGGATTCATAAGGCCTAGTATGTCCCCGTGGGGTGCACCAGTGTTATTTGTACGAAAAAAAGATGGCACATTGAGAATGTGTATTGATTATCGGCAATTGAATAAGGTAACGATCAAGAAAAAATATCCCCTCCCCAGAATTAACGATTTATTTGATCAGTTACAGGGTGCCAAATGCTTTTAAAAGATTGACTTAAGATCGAGTTACCATCAAGTCAGAGTTAGAAAAAAACATATACCCAAGACAGCTTTTTGCACATAGTATGGTCACTATAAATTCTTAGTTATGTCATTTGGACTAACAAATGCACCAGCTTTTTTCATGGATTTGATGAATAGGGTGTTTAAGCCATTTCTAGACATGTTTGTGACGGTGTTTATAGATGACATCCTGGTTTATGCACTATCACAAGAGGACCATGATGATCACTTACGACAGGTGTTATAGATTCTTCGTGAGCGTAAGTTGTACGCAAAGTTCTCTAAATGTGAATTTTGGTTAAAATCCGTAGCATTCTTGGGTCACATTATGTCAGATGAAGGAATAAGGGTTGATATGCAAAAGATTGAAGCAGTGAAAAATTGGCCAAGGCCTACGACACCTACAGAAATTCATAGTTTTCTTGGGTTGACAGGTTATTACCAAAGGTTTGTTGAAGGGTTTTCTTCCATTGCTGCACCTTTAACAAAGCTTACACACAAGGCCACTAAGTTTCAGTGGAATGATGCATGTGAGAAAAGTTTCCAAGAGTTGAGAGATAAATTAACTTCTACACCCGTATTAGTACTTCCTGAAGGCACAGAAGGCTATGCAGTATATTGTGATGCATACGGAGTTGGCCTAGGATGTGTAGTGATGCAGCACAATAATGTAATAGCATATGCCTCATGACAGTTGCGACCACATGAGAGAAATTACCCAACACATGACCTTGAGCTAGCAGCTGTGGTATTTGCTTTAAAAATATGCCGCCACTATTTGTATGGGGTTCATGTTGACATATATACTGATCATAAAAGTTTGCAATATATCTTTAAGCAGAAGGAACTAAACTTGAGGCAGCGAAGGTGGCTGGAACTCTTAAAAGATTATGATGTTGATATCCTATATCATCCAGGAAAAGCAAATATGGTAGCTGATGCACTAAGTCGCAAAGAAATAGGAAGCACTAATGGTCAGTTGACAGAAAAGCAAGAGATAGTTAAGGATCTACATCAACTAGCCAGCTTGGGAGTTCGTCATCTTGAATCTCCAGATGAAGGGGTTATTGTGCAACATGCAGCAGAGTCGTCATTAGTAGCTGAGGTGAAAGAGAAATAGGATGCGGATCCTATGTTGTTGCAGATGAAAGAGAATGTACAATAGGGTTTGACAAAGGCATTTGATCTTACGCAAGAGGAGTACTTCAATGCCAAGGTAGATTATGTGTACCGGATGTAGATGAGCTGAGGAGACGAATTATGATAGAGGCATATCATTCACGGTATTCTATTCATTCGGGAGCTACCAAGATGTATCACAATTTGAAAGAAATGTATTGGTGAGGTAACATGAAGAAGAACATTGCAGAATTCGTAGCTCAATGTTCGAATTGTCAACAAGTAAAACTAGAGAATCAGAAACATGGAGGTTACATGCAATGTATCAATCTTCCAGTCTGGAAATGGGACATGATTAATATGGATTTAATCACAGGTTTGCCTCGTACACTGCGGAAATTTGATTCCATATGGGTAATAGTTGACAGGCTTACCAAGTCAGTGCATTTTCTACCAGTCAAGACCACCTATACAGCTGAAGAGTAAGCATGATTGTATGTTAAAGAGATAGTGCGATTACATGGGATTCCTATCTCTATTATATCAGACAGGGTAGCTTAATTTACTGCACATTTTTGGAGATTTTTTCAGAGGAGTTTGGGAACCCAAGTGAATTTGAGTATGGCTTTTCATCCTCAGACAATGGACAAGCAGAACGTATCCAAACACTTGAAGATATGCTATGAGCTTGCACATTGGACTTTAAAGGCAGGTGGGATGATCATCTACCTCTTATTGAATTTGCCTACAACAATAGCTATCATTCAAGTTTTAAAATGGCACCTTATGAAGCTTTATACGGACGAAAGTGTAGATCACCAATTGGATGGTTTGAAGCGGGTGAAACTGCTTTACTTGGGCCAGATCTTGTTCACTAAGCTATGGAGAAAGTTAAAGTGATCCAACAGCTGCTACAAATGTCCCAAAGTCGACACAAGTCATATGCTGATGTTAGAAGAAGAGGGCTCGAATTTGCCATAGGTGATTGGGTATTCTTGAAGGTGTCACCGATGAAAGGGGTAATGAGATTTGGAAAGAAAGGGAAGTTGAGTCCACGTTATATATGTCTATATGAAGTTGTCAGAAGATTTGGTCAATTTGCTTATGAATTGAAACTACCCCAAGAACTCTCCACAGTGCATCCAGTGTTTCATGTTTCAATGCTTCGAAAGTGCATAGGAGATCCTTCTCGTTTTGCTCCCATTGAAGATGTACAAGGTACGGAGGATCTCACCTATGAAGAGATAACTATTTCTATTCTGGATAGACAAGTGAAGAGGTTAAGGAATAAAGATGTAGCTTCCGTAAAATTCCTTTGGAAAAATCAACAAGTAGAAGAGATCACATGGGAAGCTAAAGAAATAATGAAGTGAAAGTACCCGTATTTGTTTCATACGGAAGAAAAAGTTCAAGGTGTGGAAGTAGAGCAATGACAAGTAAGTATCTATAAGCATTATGTGTATATGTGTATATGCTACCATAAAGATGCATTTGTTGTAAATTGGATGATATCACTAACATTTGAGGACAAATGTTTCTAAGGGGGGAAGGATGTAACACCCCGTACATTGCCGACCCTCTTTGATTGCCTTAACATTTATGGAATTATTTAAACATGAGATAGTTGGTGGATCATGCATTAAATTTGTTGGGCTAAATGAGTCTTGTGCTATTGGACTCAATTGAGGCCAAAAATGATGCAAAAGACATGGCCCAAAGATGGCAATTGACCAATTCTTGTGTTGACCAAGTAAACATGGCATTTAATGACCAAGAATTGGCTAAGTATGACTTAAGGGACTATAGAAGGCAAGGAAAATCAGATTTTTATTCATATCAATACACATGCCATTTCTAGACATTTCCAAGATATTTCTTTTATCTTTCAAACCCTAAGCCATCACTCCCTTGGACAAGATCATCATCTTACAAGCTTTGGTAAGTGTTTACTCTGATGGTTTAATATATTATATGCTTAAGGCGGTGCACAAATCATGTTGGTTATGTTGGCAAAGTGTTGGACAGTTCACTATGTGTAAAACTGTCTACTTTTGCAATCGGAAAGGGGTTTTACCTTATAAACTTGAAAATGGACATGTGGTCTTGAAGGAAGTGAACTTGATGGATTAAATATCAACATGTAAGATGTGCTTATGTTCTTAACTTTCTTTCTCTATGTGTATAACTTGTGGGATTGTTGGTATGAAATTGGTCATGGAATTGGTGACATATTAAAAGGGAAATGTAGTTTTGGTGATGTTCATGTGTGTTGTGAAACCATGGTTGTTTGTTGGCATCCAAGTTGACCTAAAAAATGTAAAGAGAATTTTATTTATGTCCATGGACCATTTATTACAAAAAAGGACCTTAAAATGATCCCTGGAGGCTGAAACGGGAATTCGCCCTCCCGTCTGGAGAACCTTGATGTCGCCCAAAGTATACCTCCGAAAGAGTACAATGCGGTCGCTGAATCAAATATAGAACCCAACTAGGTTGGGGTCGATCCCACTGGGAACAGGTCGAAGTATGAGTAAACTACTGGAAGAAATAACTGACAAGTAACTAAAACTGGGGGTTTTTGCTAGTAAATAGTAACTATGACGATTGCTGACTGATATCGAGTTTGTAAATAATAAGAGAAATTCACTAGGACTGTGATCCCCAATGATTCCTTAACTCCACCGGTGACTTATGCTTAACAAGACTGCCCCACTGCACTGCATGCAAAATCTAACAAGTTATGTTCATCTAACTATCTCTCGACTGTCATTAGACGAATCTCACTCTTCTCCTCTCGGTCTCCAAGTGTCGCACTTCTAACCCTTGTCCTGGATTTCAGATAACCTTTTCTCGCTAAGGCTCCAGTTATTAGATGAAGGTTAATAGCTCCAAATCTCTGTTGTTATTTCCTTTTCCTAATCTCTACCTCTCTCTCGAGCAAGTCTAGAATACAGGCAAGATTCTAATATTTGCAACTGTTAGAAAAGCAATCAATATGAAGGAGACAACAATACATGCATACACAGCAGTACAAAGTTGCTTAGCACTTCACCGGTTTCATTAATTCTTCACGGTTCACACAACCCCAGTTGATGGGTTTAGCTACTCATAATTGCAAGAACACAAGAATAATCCAAAGATGAAAGCATAATTATGATCTCACAAGAATGAAGGAAAAATTGAAATTTAAATTATAAATCAACTTCAGAATTAGGGTTTATGAATACAAAACCAAAATATATGTATCAAACAATGTAAAATAACTCTCAAAGTAGTAAATTGTCCAACTCTCGCACTTAGGACTACATAGGAGTATTTATAGATACAAAACTAGTCCTATCCAAAACAAAATAGGAGAACAGAGTCGGCAGCTTTCACGGTGTCGTGACTTGGTGTCGTGGAACCAAGTCACGGCATGTGACTCGTATCGTGGGAAGCAGGCCATTTTCTTGGATCTCTGAAGTGAACTCACGGCAGGCTTCCAGGCCACGTGGGTGTCAGTCACGCCACGTGACCCCTGCTGTGGAAATCAGGCTGGAATTTTCTGTTTCTGGACTTAGTCAAGATAGCCACTCACGTGGCGTGAGTGACTTCCATGCCACGTGACTTGTGGCGTTAGTGGTTATCTTTTGTAGCCTCTTGTTATTTCTTAATTCGACACTTAGTTCTCGGGCTTGATTCTTCCTCTTTTGCTCATTTTGCCTTTAAAGCCTGTTTTCCTGCAAATTAGGATAGAAACCACATCATACCAACAAAACACACCCAAGTTATTGCATTTTTTCCTTGTTTTAAGCATCGAAAGTGCCATATAACCATGGCACATCAACACCCTCAACTTAGAATGTTTGCATATCCTCAGGCGAACAACATAAAACTACACCAACGCAATGCTTAACTAAGAGAAACCTAAGGGACTTATGGCAGTCAACTTGTTGATTTTTGATACACAAACTTTTCCAACCCCTACTATTTTCAAAGTAGCACCAAAGGGTGTATGTAAGCAATGCAGAATCATGACATAGCAGGTATCAAGTGACGGCACCAAATTATGCACAAACAACTAAGCGTATAAGCAATTGACATTTCCAGAACAACTAGCAGCTAATTATGCAACCCATGTGCCTTCACAATCAAAGAAGTCCCATGCACTCTCAGTATACTAATGAATATCAACATAGGGACGAGGTCAAAACACTCACGCTCAAAAAGAAGTTAAGACAGTGTGCGTTAAATACCATAGGCTTGCCCTGATTTTCTACACCTTAGTTTTCAGACAGTTGGACTAGGATCAATATAGGACTTTACTCGGCTTGTAATGTAGGCTTAGGGACAGGTATGGTGCATATGGATATAGTGACTCAACCCTGCTTGACACTACACTATTTTTGGCTCCCACTTCCAACCCTTTTCATTTTTATTCTCCCTTGTTCTTCATTATTTATTCTCAGACTTTGGGTGTGGTTTTTCTTCTCAAACTTTAAACACATATATACATTTTTTATTTTTTATTTTTTCTTTTCTTTTATTTTTTTTTCACACCCAAATCTGTTTTCTCTTCTTCTTTTATTAACCCTTCTTCATACCCAACTCAATCTATGCACCCCTATAATAGCCACCCTCAACTTAGGCGATTTGCCGGAGTTGAGGTACACAATGTCCAAGGAGGGACCAGGGCCAACACAGGTTCATTGTGATTAAAAATGGGAAGGTAAATAGGCTAATAAAAGGAATAGGACAGTTACGGCTCAAAAGTTGGGATCAAGGGATACTTATTCTTTTGGTTTGGCATTTAGGCTAATAGTGGACTTTTTCAACAACGGCCTATGATCCTTTCCTAATCCTTATCTTCTAACTTAGGCAAGACTAATCGGGCAAGTTCTGGATCGCACACACAGAGCTAACTAAGTAGTGACCTCACACGCACATAACACAGGGTTATATTACCAACTACTATCTATCCGTTCATGCAATGCTAGCTACGGTTGTTTGCCTATAATTCTAGTGCCACAACAAGATCCAATAAGCAGTCACACACAAAGCATGTCAATTCCAAAACCAAAATTTCAGGAGTGGTATCCTTAGAAACAAAAACACATAAGAAATTTTTCAAAACTGAACTGCACTAAAGTTCTCTCATTTTTCTCTTAATATAGCAAGAAACATAAAAAACATCAACAATATCATCCTACACATGCCGGTTCTACTATGATAGCACACTCGGGGGAAAATAAACACGGCAACAAAAACCCCCAAGTGGTGGTACACCCCCACCCCCAACTAAGCATGGTACAATGCCCTCAATGCACCGATATCATATCAACAATAAGGGAGTGAAGACATACCTGTGGCGCTCTAAGCGCCGGAAGTGGGCCCGCCAGCCGTGGGATTATCAGACTGTGCAGTGGTCGCATCCGATGGGGGAATAGTCTGACTGGTAGATGCACCACGCGCCCTCTACTCCTCAGATCACTATCAAACTCATCATCACTCGCACCCCTATCCGCCGGACTACGAGGTCTCTTTCCTCTATCCATCTTCGGCTCCTCATCAGCAAACAAATCTACCTCAAAGGCTGGTCGTACGGAGGTCGTGACAGGCATAGGTGGTATAATTGGCGTGCTAGTCGATGCCAGTGCCCGAACCTCCTCTCTCAATTCAGCAACCTCCTGGGTCAAGTCGGCCAAGTCAGGGCTCAGTGCAGCACTCAAGCGGGAGGCCATACGTGCCTCTAAACTGTCAATTCGCCCATGCAGGCCCTGCATAAACTGGTCCATAGCTGCAGTCATCCGAGCCTCCACCCTAGTCTCTATAGCCTCGACTGTGGATCGAACCCAAGGCTTAAGCTGGGATACCAGCTTAGCCATCTGAGCCTCAGTGTGAGCCTGGCGCTCAAACATCTCTGTCTTCCTGTCAACTAGCTACTGCAGAAAGTCTCGAGAGATGGACACCATCCTAGCAGGAGTCGATGGGGCACTAGTACTAGGTACGCTCTCATCAACAGGGTCAGTGCCCTCAGTCGGTATCGGTAGCCTAACTGGTGCAGGAATATACAAAGGTACACCACTCACCTCATCCAGGGCAGCATCGGATGCCTCAGACGGCTGTGATCCTCGAGGAATAATGGGGTGCAAAACCCCTCTGCTGCATCATCACAATATCTGCCAATCGGATCACCTCTATAGAATTATCGATGGCAGGCATCTGAGCTACCCCTGCTCTATCACATAGACCCTGGATCAGACACAAGAAAGGGATACTCATGTGCTCCCTAAACGCTCGCTCATGGATCTCTTGGACGATGTACCTTGCAAAATAAATCTCATAGCCCGCCAAGATGATGGCTACTACTACCACCCTGTCCAATGTGAGAGAGTTATCAGCATTGGTTGGACCCAACCTATGCCAAACCACTGACCACCAGAATCGACCAGCAAAATAGAGCGTGGACTTTTTGATGTCCAGCTTCCCAGTCACCCAACTAGCCGCTACACCCTACTCGGCTATGTAACCTGCAATCCATTTAATCAATTCTAACTTCTGCCTTGCATCTCTCATCCTAACTCTATCTCTGACCGTGGCCAGCCTGTGATCAAATTTAGCTGTCGAAACCAAAACTGGACGGTCAGGCCCAAACAGGAATCGGTGAATGGTCTCTTCCAAAATGTCTACTCGAGTACCGTGTACCATGACATGAGGTAACACTGGCTACAAAATGTATCGCTTCCCCACTGGGGTGCTCAAACCAACAGATGCAGCATAGGAAGTATAAAATTCTCGGACCACCTCCGAGCTATACCTGCCAGACAGCTGCGCTATCCAATCCAAGCCATATCGCTCAAAAAGAGGCCAAATATCCAGCAATGACCTCAGTTCCTCCATTCTATACCGGGGCTCCTCCATAATGCTTCTTCGACACACACCACGCTCTGTCGGCTCAGCATCTCGATCATAAATAGCATGCATGCCATGTACACACCACCTTTGAACCTCCCTATCCTATGCAGTAGTCGGGGCACTCTCGGCAGCAGTACCGGAAGGAGAGGCTGTAGCCTCTGCCATAGATGTATCCTGACCCGTAGCCTCATCTGCAGATGTACCCTGACCTGTAGCATCAGCCTCAGAACCTTACTCAGAACCCTCCTCCCCCTCTTCAGACTGGGGGGTGGACTCAGATGACTTAGCTAGAATAACTGGTGCAGCAGGTGGTGGGACCGGCTGACTAGCTGCTCAGGCAGCCGCTCGGGCCTGCGTCTGTAACCTCGTAGCCCGTGGGACTAAGGTCATGTCATCCTGACTAATCTCAAATTCTTCCACGGACACACTTAGTTCAGACTCAGTGGGTTCATCCCTCAGATGTGTCGGTAAGTCCGGATTTTTAGTTCGGATCCGAGATGATGCATCAAGGTGGTCACTTTTAGGATTGGATTTTGGAGGCATGGTAATGGCTTTGGATCAAATTTTTTGGGTATGGGGTTGGATTTGGGTCGGGTTTGGTATGGATGTTTCGGATTTTTTGAACCTACTTGGTAATGGGGTTTGGATTTTCGAATAGGGAACGAATTTGGTCTGTGTTTGGGATATGGTTTTTGGATTTTTGGAGTTTGGGGGAGAAGGGATTCGGATTTAATGGAGAAAAGTAGAGGAGATTAGAATTTTAGGGTTTAAGATGAATGAAGTTAAAGTAGGGAAGAAAGGGTTTGAATCGGATATAAATCGGGTGAAGAAGAAAGGGTGTCGGATTTATTTTGGAAAAACTGGGCTCGGGTCGGGTCAGATTTTGATATCCAGTGGTTTTATGATTCACGACACGACCCACGCCACATGACTAACACCCATGTGACGTGGAGTCTGTCGTGATTAGTGCACTATAACTGGACTGGGTGTCTGATTTTAACGACACTAGTCACGTGGCGTGGATCCCATCCACGTCTCGTGAACTGCTTCCGTGGAACTGATTCAGAACCTGGAAATCTTTCTCTGAGTTTGATGATGTCATCCACATGGCGTAGAACCCCCTCACGTAGCGTGATTCATGTCGTGGATGAAATTTCACCACTTCTCGTAGATTTTGTGATTTTCAACTAACTGCTACTCAATAATCCGATCTCCTCATAACAAAATCTTGGGTTGCCTCCCAATCAGCGCTTGATTTAACGTCGCGGCACGACGTGGCTAACTTGGATACTCAGACTTCCCCAACTATCCCATGGGTTGCCTCCCATGAAGCGCCTGATTTAATGTCGCGGCACGACATGGCTAACTTGACTACTAAGACTTCATCAAGTTCAAGTTCTTCAATCGTCCTTATCTCTTTCGGAACTCCTACATAATGCTTAACACGTTGTCCATTGACCTTGAATAGGACATTATCTGCTCCTTTCAGCTCAATAGCACCATGTGAAAATATCCGAACTACCGTGAATGGGCCAGACCATTTGGACTTTAATTTTCCAGCAAACAGGCGAAGCTTGGAGTTATACAACAACACCAAATCTCCCGGATGAAACTCTCGATTCTCAATTCGATGATCATGATACAATTTCATCTTTTCTATATACAATGCTGAACTCTCATAAGCCCGAAGACAAAATTCATCCATCTCATTCATTTGTTCCAGTCTCATTTTAGCCTCTTCATTCCAGTCTAAATTCAACCTCTTCAATGCCCACAATGCTTTATGTTCCAGTTCGATGGGCAAATGGCAAGCTTTTCCAAAAACCAACTGATATGGTGAAGCACTAATCGGTGTTTTGAAAGCCGTCCGATATGCCCATAACACATCGTCCAATCTCCGAGCCCAATCAGTCCTATTAGCATTGACTTTTTTTGCTAAGATAGACTTGATTTCACAATTTGACACCCCAACCTACCCACTTGTCTGCGGATGATAAGGTGTGGCCACCTTATGCTTTACACCGTATTTTTCAAGAAGAGCCTTAAACAGTCGGTTGCAAAAGTGGGATCCTCTATCACTAATAATAACTCGCAGTGTCCCAAATCGTGGGAAAATGTTCTTTTTCAAGAAAGCTGTGACACTTCTCCCTTCGTTATTGGGAAGCGCAATTGCCTCCACCCACTTAGAAACATAGTCAACAGCCACCAAGATATACTTCATTCCATGTGAGCTCACAAATGGACCCATAAAGTCAACTCGCCACACATCAAATAATTCAAGTTCAAGAATCGGAGTCATGGAAAGTTCGTGTCTGCGTGAAATATTACCTTGCCTTTGACACCGGTCACAAGCGCGGGCATAGGCATGAGACCCACATTGCAAGATTTTATGGGCAGTCCTTGCACCTCCATGATGACCCCCAACTGGAGATGAGTGACATGCCTCCAAAATACTCATCATTTCGACCTCTGGGATGCATCTTCGAATAATGCCATCAGCACACACTCTGAACAAATATGACTCATCCCAAAAGAATTTTTTCTTACCTCATGCATGAACTTTCTTCTCTGCTGATATGTCATATACTCAGGGATTAGATCATTTGCCAAAAAGTTGGCGAAATCAGCAAACCAAGGGATTAAATCTTGGGATACTGCAAGCACTTGCTCATCTGGAAAAGTATCATCAATTTCAAGATCATCTTTCACTTTCAGCATGGCTTCCTCCTCAAGGCGTGATAGATGGTCAGCCACTTGATTTTCGGTTCCCTTTCGATCCTTGACTTCAAAGTAAAATTCTTGCAACAGAAGTACCCACCGAATCAGCCTTGGCTTAGCATCCTTTTTGACATAAGATACCGAAGAGCCTCATGATCTGTGTGCACAATCACCTTCGTGCCAATCAAGTACGATCTGAATTTCTTGAAAGCAAAGACTACTGCCACCAACTCCTGCTCAGTCACAGTGTAATTCTTTTGAGCTGGATTAAGCACTTTGCTAGCGTAGTAGATCGGGTGTAATATCTTCTCAAGTCTCTGACCCAGGACTGCTCCCAAAGCCACTCCACTAGCATCGCACATAACCTCAAAAGGTTTAGTCCAATCAGGTGACACAATGATAGGGGCTGACACCAACTTCTTTTTAAGACACTCAAATGCTTTAAGACATGCTTCATCAAACACGAACTTCACCTCTTTCTCTAAAAGTTTGCACAAGGGATGAGCAATCTTGGAGAAGTCTTTGATGAACCTTCTGTAAAAACCAACATGACCCAGAAAACTCCGAATGCCTTTTACAGAGATAGGTGGGGGCAACTTCTCAATTACTTCGATTTTCACCTTATCCACCTCCATGCCGTTCTTTGAAATCTGATGCCCCAATACGATACCTTCATTTACCATAAAGTGACACTTTTCCCAATTCAACACTAGGTTGCACTCCTCGCATCTTTGCAGTACATTAGCCAGGTGTTCCAAACAACCCTCAAACGAGTCACCCACTACAGAAAAATCATCCATAAATACCTCAATAGTGTCTTCCACCATGTTGGAGAAAATAGACATCATACAGCCTTAGAAGGTGGCCGGTGCATTACACAAACCGAAAGGCATCCTCTTGAATGTGAACGTCCCTAATGGACAAGTGAAAGTAGTATTTTATTGGTCTTCAGGAGCTATAAAGATCTGATTATACCCCGAATAATCATCAAGAAAACAATACCATCCTCTGCCAGCAAGACGGTCTAACATTTGGTCCATGAAGGGCATAGGAAAATGATCCTTTTCAGTCCATGAATTTAGCTTCCGATAGTCCATACAAACTCTCCATCCAGTCACTGGTCTCATTGGAATCAACTCATTTTTGTCATTCGAAACCACCGTGATTCCTCTTTTTTTCCGCACACACTGAACCGGGCTCACCCACTTGCTATCAGCAATAGGGTATACCACTCTTGCATCCAACCACTTGATGATCTCTTTCTATACGACCTCTTGCATAGGTGGGTTTAGACGACGCTGGTGTTCAATGCTAGGGACGCATTCTAGCATAAGTTGAATTTTATGAGTGCAAATGCCGGGTGGAATACCTATGATATCTGCAATGGACCAACCAATGGCCCTCTTGAATCTTCTCAAAACCAAAACCAAAGCCTCTACTTGCCATTCCACCAGCTTAGCAGAAATAATCACTGGCAAGGTATTATTGGCTCCCAAGAATATGTAGCGAAGGTGGGCCTGAAGAGCCTTAAGCTCTAACACTGGAGGCTCCTCTATAGATGGGCGAGCTGGTGGATTTACCCTATTCTTTAAATCAAGATCCAGTTTCTTGGGCGCATAAGTGTACGCTCCTTTACCAGCTAGCGCACCCACCATCTCATCATAGTCTTCTATACCATCGTCTTCAAAGTTCATGATCACTGCAGCCAGAGGTTCTACTCCCAACCTTTCTTCAATGGGCATGACAGCTTCAATATCATCGACCACATCTATCACTGAAATGACTCTCTTATCTTTTGGCTGCTTCATTGACCGACAGACATTGAAAGTAACCTGCTCATCATTCTATCTAAATTGCAGCTGCCCGATTTCCATATCAACCAGTGCACGACCAGTGGCAAGGAATGGTCTCTCTAGTATGATGGGAACCTCAAAGTCAACCTCACAATCGAGGATCACAAAATCAGTCGAAAATATGAAATAAGCAACCTTCACCAAAACATCGTACAGAATGCCCACCGGTTTTTTCACAGTTCTATCAGCCAGGAGAAGTCTCATGGAGGTTGGTTTTGGTGCACCCAACCCCAACTGCTTAAACACGGCTAATGGCATTAGGTTGATGCTAGCACCCAAATCGTACAGTGCTTTAGCAAAGTCGTATGACCCAATAGTACACTGGATTGTGAACGCTCCTGGATCCTCCTTATTTTCGACTAAGGACCGTGACGCAATTGCACTACAATGGTGAATGTTATCTGCGGGCTCAAAACTAACCGTTCTCTTCTTAGTCACCAAGTCTTTCATGAACTTGGCATAGCCTGGCATCTGTTCTAATGCTTCTACAAGAGGGATGTTAACTGACAGCTCCTTCAACATGGTGATGAACTTCTGGTACTTTCCTTCTTCCACCTTTTTCTTCAACCTTTGAGGATAGGGAGGAGGAGGTCGCGAAATAGTTTTGAGTACTTTTGGTACCTCATTCTCCTTCCTCTTCTCAGATTTTGCATTGTCGCTATCATCCTGCTGATTTGGAACCTTGCTACCCTTTGCATTATCTGACTCTAACTCAACTTCAACATCGATAACCACTGGATCCTTAGGCATACTACTGTCGGCAGGCATAGGTGGATCCGTCGTGCACTTCCCGCTTCTAGTAGTGATGGCGAGGCAATGACTATCATTTTTAGGATTCTGGACGGTATTACTTGGAAGGGTGCCTGGCTGAAGTTGATTCAGTGCCACTGAAATTTGCCCAAACTGTTGCTCCAACTGTTTGATGGCGGTCGAGTGAGACTCCACTTTCTGACTTATGCCCGAGATGTCAGTTCTAATTTCTTTCAAGCAATTCTCCTGACTTTCTGCTCCTTTCACCAATTTATTTAGAAGTACCTCCATCCTTGAATTTCCAGACTCCTCATCACGTCTTCCAGGCGGTACATAAGTGTCATTCTTTTCTCTATGATCATCTTTCCGCCTCCAATCACCATCACAGTCCCGTTCACGATCTTTGAATCCCAATTTATTGTAGTTGTCTCCATAATAATTCCGACCTTGATTCCCTTGCCTTGAGTTCCAAGAGTCTTGATTAGACCCTTGGTCCTTGGCTAGAAAACCCACCACTTCACGATCTAGATACTTCGCCTCTTCATCTGACTCACTATCATCATGTCTAACTGATTTGCTTTGTGCACCAACAGCATGCACCTTTTCCGCATCTTTAGCAGCTATCTGTTTGGCCAGAAGACCAATATCTGTCCTCAACTGAGCAACCTCTTGTGCCATAGATTCATCCAACGCCCTTTGAGCTGCTGAAGCTCCAATAGCATATATCCCAGCCGGCATATCTGCCTCCCAAGTATGCCATCCTCGGTTGGTCTTAGTGACACTATCCAATATCTCAGAAGCTTGGTTCCATCCCAGACTCATGAATGCTCCACCAGTGATAGTATACGCTACCCCCTTTGTGTTGACATTCAAAACTCTGTAGAAGATTTCAAGTAAATTTCGACCACTCATCCTATGATTAGGCACGTTCTGCAACTTTTTCTTGAACCTCATCCATGTTTCATAGAGTGCTTCCGAATGAAGCTGTCGGAAATTGTAGATCTCATCCTTTAACTGCAGTATCTTGGATGGTGGGAAAAATCTTTCCAAGAATTGATTTCTCAATTCCTTCCAGGTAGTGATAGAACCTCATGGTAGCTCAGCCAACCACATCGTGGCTTCTCCTGTAAGAGAAAATGGGAACAACCTCAACCGAATCGCCTCTTGGTTAACCCCAGGCAGATTGTATAACGTGCAGACCCCCACAAAGTTCATAACATGCATGTTTGGATCATCAGTAGGAAGACCCGCGAACACACCTTTCAAGTTCAGCAGATGTATCATGGCACTAGTAATGTCAAACTTAGTGCCTGGAGGTAACTCAGGTGGAACAATAGCACCATTCTTAATCGGCTCAAAATAGGCCACATATTCATCTTCAGGATCATCATAAATAGGCACACGTTGTCTTGGTTGTTCTCTTAATTTTATTTGTCGCTCTTCAGCATCAGCCAGACGCTGTGCTGCTTCCTGCATAGCTCGATTATCTTTTTCTTCTTGTCTAAGAGAAGCTTGTCTAGCATGCTCTTCTCGGGTCAATCGAGCAGTAGTTTGCTCCGCTGTTTCCTGACCAACCGGATGCATTGGATGATTGTAAACATCCCCCGCAGCTGCGGGATTCTGGACTCCTTTAGTATTCACCATTCTCCGATTATCTCTTAAAGTCCTTTCGATTTTAAGATCAAGTGGAATCAGGGGATTGCCTTGACTCCTAGTATTTGGCATACACCGGCGTATGCCCTTGTGAGTATGTATGAACACACCCAATCACCTCCAACCAATAATGTTCAACTTCGTAACCGTATTCCCTGGCAATGGTGCCAAAATTTGATGTCGCCCAAAGTATACCTCCGAAAGAGTACAATGCGGTCGCTGAATCAAATATAGAACCCAACTAGGTTGGGGTCGATCCCACAGGGAACAGGTCGAAGTATGAGTAAACTACTGGAAGAAATAACTGGAAAGTAACTAAAACTGGGGGGGTTTGTTAGTAAATAGTAACTATGACGATTGCTGACTAATATCGAGTTTGTAAATAATAAGAGAAATTCACTAGGACTGTGATCCCCAATGATTCCTTAACTCCACCGGTGACTTATGCTTAACAAGACTGCCTCACTGCACTGCATGCAAAATCTAACAAGTTGTGTTCATCTAACTGTCTCTCGACTGTCATTAGATGAATCTCACTCTTCTCCTCTCGGTCTCCAAGTGTCGCACTTCTAACCCTTGTCCTGGATTTCAGATAACCTTTTCCCGCTAAGGCTCTGGTTATTAGATGAAGGTTAATAGCTCTAAATCTCTGTTGTTATCTCCTTTTACCAATCTCTACCTCTCTCTCGAGCAAGTCTAGAGTACAAGCAAGATTCTATCATTTGTAACCGTTAGAAAAGAAATCAATATGAAGGAGACAACAATACATGCATACATAACAGTACAAAGTTGTTTAGCACTTCATCGGTTTCGTTAATTCTTCACGGTTCACACAACCCCAGTTGATGGGTTTATCTACTCATAATTGCAAGAACACAAGAATAATCCAAAGATGAAAGCATAATTATGATCTCACAAGAATGAAGGAAAAACCAAAATTTCAATTATCAATCAACTTCAGAATTAGGGTTTATGAATACAAAACCAAAATATATGTCTCAAACAATGTAAAATAACTCTCAAAGTAGTAAATTGTCCAACTCTTGCACTTAGGACTACATAGGAGTATTTATAGATACAAAACTAGTCCTATCCAAAACAAAATAGGAGAACAGAGTCGGCAGCTTTCACGGTGTCATGACTTGGTGTCCTGGAACCAAGTCACGGCACGTGACTCGTATCGTGGGAATCAGGCCCTTTTCTTAGATCTCTAAAGTGAACTCACGGCAGGCTTCCATGCCACGTGGGTGTCAGTCACGCCACGTGGGTGTTAGTCACGCCACGTGACCCCTGCCATGGAAATCAGGCTGAAATTTTCTGTTTCTGGACTTAGCCACGATAGCCACTCACGTGGCGTGAGTGACTTCCACGCCACGTGACTTGTGGCGTGAGTGGTTCTCTTTTGCAGCCTCTTGTTCTTTCGTCATTTGACATTTCGTTCTCGGGCTTGATTCTTCCTCTTTTGCTCATTTTGCCTTTAAAGCCTGTTTTCCTGCAAATTAGGACAGAAACCACATCATACCAACAAAACACACCCAAGTTATTGCATTTTTTCCTTGTTTTAAGCATCGAAAGTGCCATATAACCATGGCACATCACACCTGCGGGCACAGATGCCAATGCAGGTGGCTCTAGACAAGGTCAAAGGGGCACCTGCGGCCGCATGTCATCCACCTGAGAGTTCAGGTGGCTCCACAGCCCAGTCCAGAACTTTGTTTTGTATGTTTTTGTCATTCTTTGATCCCCGAAGGCCCCTATACCCTTTTTGGATGCAATTATCAACTTATGATACCTATTGAATGACTTTAAGGGGTCATTTGGAGGCATGTTAGATTATATCAATTATGGATTGCTGTTAATATGTTTTTATGAAAGGTATTGAGGTGACTTTATAGACTAATTGTGACGTAGTGTTAATGAGAAAGCGTAACGGGTAAACTTGGTGTGAAATGCTATTGGTTTATGATGTCTTGGTAAATCCGTGGAATGTTATGGAATTGTTGGGATGGTAATGCAGTGAATTGTATTGTAAAGGGTGAAATGACGTTATAGGGCAGTCATGTTACTTATTGTCGTCGTATGCACTTGTAAAGTAGTTAGTTGTTAACGTGAGCTCCGTTATGAACTTGTGTTGTAGAGTAACATGTAAGGAAGGAGATGGATTATTGTATTCACATATAGGACTGCGTATTCATATTGGGAAGATAAGGTATCTAAGGTTTCTCTTTCCCGTATTCTTTGGCAGCATCTCTTGTTCTAATTTCAAAATGTCTCAAATTATCTCATGTCAGGTTATCACATATTGTTATTCATATGTCTGTTAATCATGGACCGATGTTCCAAAGCTCCAATAATATTATGACTATCAACATAGCAATATCTCAAAAGTAAAGAAATGAAGTAATGCATAGTTGTTTGAGTACGGGTGGCAGCTCTTGAGGCATAAGCCTAGCTCGTGCCGATCCTGAGATTATTGGATCAGGGGGTATCTCTAGAGGTATAAGCCTAGCTCGGGCCGAACTTGACGGGGGCAGCTCTAGAGGTAAGAACCTAGCTCAAACCGAACCTAATATATTGGTTTATGGGTGGCAACTCTAGAGGTAAGAACCTAGCTCGAGCCGAACCTGATATATTGATTTATGGGTGGCAGCTCTAGAGGCATAAGACTAGCTCGGGCCGATCCCAACATATGTTATGTTATGTTAAGACCCAGTGATCATTTTGGGCCCGGGTATGATATGATTCAGGTAATGATGAATAAAAATAGAAGCAAAGAAGCAAAGAAAGTAATGAAAGCAATATACATGGTTCCAAACATACAGAATGATAGGTTATCCATATTGACTATTCTCTTGTATTTGATTCCATTGAAGTTATTATGTATGATGCAGTTTCTTATAGACTTACATACTTAGTACATTCTTCTTGTTGACGTCCCTTGGGGGACTTACCTTACTTGCTGCAAGCACAAGTTCTAGCAGACCTCCATAGTAGGTTTCGGGTCATTTGCAGATCATTGGTGAGCTCCAGTTGGTTTGGGGCTTTCCGAGTCACATGTGTATATTATTTTTGGTACTATGTAAATATTGTATAAAGCAAGGAGTTGTCCCGACTTTAGGATGGTTTTATAGGAATCTGTTAGAGGCTTTGTAGACGTACGTGGGAAGATGAATGAAAGAATGTATGTCCATTTTGACTTGATGGCCCTAACATCCAAGTTTCATATATAGCATGTGTTTTCCATGACTTACGCCTTTGGTATCTTCTAGTTACATGAGATATAATGTTATTCATACAGAGACGTGCATATGAGTGTACATGAATGAAGAATGGTTCTCTCGGGCCTTAACAACTTTGGGTGCCAGTCCGCCCCATGGAAATTCGAGGCGTGACATTTGTATTCCACTCTCTTTGTATAGGTGGTGAGAACTCAATCAGGATCTATTGAGAATGATGAGACAACACACACTGTAGGAATCCTAGTTAGGGTATGAGGCAGGGGTAACAACTGAGACCAAGGTAGAGGCTGGGCACAAGGAGCGGCTCCGTCTAGAGGGTAAGCTAGAATGGCCTGTCCTGGGCTAGAGATTGATCATGTTGAGGTGGCTTATTATCAAGAGGATGTAGGACCATCCCAGGCCCCTCAAGGTTTGGTTTCCACTATAGTGTTACAAGATATTCTGATTTCGCTTTTGATCTATTTGAATGTCACCTCTTAAGTAGGTATTCTATTGGGTACACTAGATGGTTCTCAGATGAGAGAGGGTGTTCAGCCACTAAAGCATGTTCCTACTCATGGTTTTCAAACTCTCGAGGCACAACCACCTACTATTATGGCTTCATATATTGAGGCATTGCCTACCAAACTTGTATTTCAACCTATAGCTCCTGGTCTAGTGATGTCTTTTAATGAGCAGAAAAGGTTTGAGAGATTCATGAGATTGTCCCTTCCCAAGTTTAGTGGTGCTATTGGTGAGGATGCTTATGTGTTCGTGGTTGATTGTCAGGAGAGGTTGCATAGCCTCAGTTCACTCGATTCCCATGGTATTGATTACACTACCTTTAAGTTGACTAATATGGCTAAGTAGTGGTGGAGATCTTTTGTTAGTTGTAGACCAGTGGGTTCCCCTTCTTTGACTTTTACTTAGTTTCCATAGATTTTCCTTGACAGGTTTGTGCCCTATAGCTTGAGGGACAAGCTTAGGGACGAGTTTGATGATTTGGAGCAGGGCTTCATGACTATTACTGAGTATGAGGCTCGTTTTCATGCCTTGTCTAGGTATGCTACCACTAGTATCTCTATAGAGTCAGAGAGGATTAGAAAGTTTGTCAAGTGTTTGACTAGTTATTATCAATTGATGATGGCTCAGTTAGTAATTTTAGGTTGCTCCTTTTAGAGTATTGTGGATCATGCCAAGATAATCAAGACTATTGTTAGGGAACTCAGAGTGGTGGTTGTAAGAGGGTACACCGACATAACAGTTTTAATGGTTATTCATCACGAGGTAGGGATTTCTCAGGAAGAGATTCTCATGGTTACCATGGGAGACTTATTCAGGTAGCTTTGTAGAGTTCAAATAGTAGGTATGTGGGTTCTAAGGCTTAGATTAGTCAGAGATCAGGTCATGTAGGCCGAGGGTATTATTCTTATTTATCAGGTTATGAAGGTCGTTCTGGTTCTTTTGGGCCCTCACAACATAATTAATATAGTAAGGGAATGTTTTGTGTGTAATGAGCTTGGGCACTTAGCAAGGGATCGTCCACAGCGTGCGATGGGTCCTCCCCAGTAGGGTTCTCAGCTTTAGCTTTATCCAACGCCAGTGTTGGTAGTTAGAGGAGGTACACAGGGTAGTAGAGGTAGATCTAGAGGTACCAAAGATATGGTTTAGGGAGGTCGTAGTAGTAGACGAGGAGTTGCTCAGTTTTCATGACTTAAACCCACCATGAGTGGCACTTAGCCTAAAAAATATGTAACTAAACCCAATTTCATTGAATATGAACAATTTCTAATAACATAACAAAATAATAAAATAATCCCCTAGGAATTGAAAGTCATCGTACCATAGCTCTAAATAATGTAAAAGAAAGGGGATACAACCCAAAAAATCAAAATAATGTCAAGTCCGAAACAACTGGACCAAAAAACTACAGAAGAACCCATGGTAGCCCGAAAGATGCAGCTCACCTTTGAGTTCGAATACTATCTGTCTCACAACTGAGGTCTCAAAACAGTTGCTGGAATATGCTCTGCACTCAAGAAAAAAAGAGCACGTGTAGTATTAACACACAAGAAATAATATTATGCCAGTAGGGTCGGGTCATCGACCAACCCAAAGTGAAAAATATGGACAAATAACAAAAATATAGTACAACAAGACAACCATGAACCCTATCATGCAACTATATTCAAGTTCATAATACTTAACTTGTAAATAAGTACAACATGAAGTTTTAGTCAACTAGAGTGAACAAGGATAACCAGCCAAGTCAAATCAAGTCTGACAATAAGAATCCAAGTCAACAACCTTGACACAACTATCATAAAGAAAATTTTCCATTTATGCAAGTAATAAACAACATAGAGCCATGTCTCAACTTGCAAGCAACCTGGACCACTTAAGGATCCTTGATAACAACAATAATAGCAATATCATGTATTCCAATTCACATAAGAAATCACCTTAGCAATTAAGCATACAAATTTGGTTCAACCAAGGAACCAATAAATTAAGAACACATAATCCCCGATTCACTCAAGGAACCATCACACTCACCTGCACCTTGAACATACATGCTAAGGGGGTCTTATGTGCTCACCCACTAGTCATGACCTGCAGGGGACAAGTCTATGTCTATGTAGCCAATCCCAGACATCAATTGCCTGCCAACCTTATATCACTAATCCTGTGGCGATGTCAAAATGCCGATAAATTCCATAATAATGATAGATATAACAATAATCACAGCCACAATGATAAAGAACAACACTTGTAAAATCCAACAAGCTCAATATAGGTTCATTACATGCGATTAACATTTATGATATCAAATATTCATTCATTTATTTGAACATGCATTGTACAAGAAATACTACAAATTATTTATCATTCACATATAACACACATTGGGTTTTAACTATATTAAAACCATTACCTACCTCAATCCAAGCTTGCACCACTCAATTAAGCCTGAGCCTTGCCTTTCTGTGCAATTTATGCTTGGTCGTGGTCTAAATATATGAACATAATAATAATTTACCAACTGAACTACCATTTCAAGGATTACAACCTAATTCCTAACCCCCAAGGCCAAATTCATAATCATTCCCCCCTGTTCTAGCATTTTTCTACCATAATTCACCTTAAACCTACCAATTTCATGGTTACATTAGCGAATTACAAACATGCAAGAGTAAATTAATGATTAATAACTAAAAATCAAAGGTTTTACACCAATTTTACTCTCTTGCACTAGAAAATCCACTAAGTCAATCTTAAATCCTCCCCAAAACCCATAAACTAGTGATTCTAAGGTTAATTAACTGTAAAACTATTTAATGGGATGAAATACTTAACTTTATATCAATATTGATGGAAAATGGAGGAAAATGACGTAATTTACCTATTCCCTTCCCCCAAAATGAGTTTAGAATAATCAACCATTTTTGGGGAATTTCTGCATTTACAGTGATTTACCCCACTATAGCAGCCTGATCCTGCTATAGTGACATCACTATAGTGGCATCACTTGCTATAGAGGGAATCGCTATAGAAATGTGTCACCCAATATAGCAGGTGTAGTGAGGCAGAAACTCAGGAATCCTCCCAATTTTTCCTTTTTCGCAGCACACCCTCAAACCATGACATCCCAGACTAACCCCTTTACATCAAGTTTGATATCGGGAGTTCTACTCACCCAAATTCATTTTTTAAAAGTCTGACAAATTCCTTATCAATTTAGCTAACATAAAATCAAGATAAAATTTATTATATTTACTCAATTCCTTCCCCGGCTTCCCTAGACCATACCTTGCTCCAATTTTATTTGAAACTAGCCTAGCCTAAAATTTTTAACTTTCATTTGAGGGAAAACATAACCCAAAGTTTTGAATGATTGACTTACTCATAACGATGGTGAAGGTTTGTTACATCAGTACAGTAACAAACACGAATAATGCTATGTTTTTCCTTAGAGACTTTAAGGTAGATGCCTCTGATGTTGTGATTATAGGTATTATCCCAGTTTTCCATCATCATGCTTTAGTATTGTTTGACCTTGGATCAACATATTCTTATGTTTTTGCATATTTTTCTACTAGTATTGATGCTATGCATGAGTCCCTTACCATACCCATTTGTGTTTCTACCACGATAAGTGATTCTTTAGTGGTCGCTTGGGTGTGCCGATTATGTGTAGTGACCTTTTTACGACATTAGACTCAGGTAGAATTGATCATCCTTGATATGGTTGAATTTGATGTAATATTGGGTATGGATTAGTCTTCTCCTTATCATACAGTTTTGAATTATTTTTTCAAGATCGTGACCATAGCTATTTTGGATGTAACAAGGCTAGAATGAAAGGGTGCTCCTAGTTTGTGTCTAAAAGGGATTATATCTTTTCTTTGTGCTCGTCGCATGTTAGGAAAGGGGTAACTTTCTTCTTTGGCCTATGTGCATGATACCAATATTGATTCACTACCTCTCTTAGATTCTATAAGAGTCGTTAGAGAGTTTATGGACGCATTTCCTATGGACTAACTTGGTGTTCCTTTGGATAGGGTTATTGATTTTTCTATTAATGTAGAGAAGGGCATTAATCCCATTTCCATTCCTCCTTATAGAATAGCCCTAACAGATTTGAAGGAATTGAATGAGCAATTGCAGGATTTGTTAAGTAAGGGTTTTATTAGACTGAGTGTGTCTTCTTGGGGTATTCCTATTTTTTTTATGAAGAAGAAATATGGATACATGCACATGTGTATTAACTATCGACAATTGAGCAAAGTGACTATCAAGAACAAATATCCCTTTTCTCGCATCAATGATTTATTTGATCAGCTTCAGGGTGCCTCAGTATTTTCTAAGATAGACTTGAGATCTGGTTGCCATCAATTTAGGATTAGAGCTTTGGATATTCTGATGATAGCCTATGTAACACCCCATATGTTTCCGAACCTATTTAATTACCGTAACATTCATGGAATTATTTAAACATGAGAAAGAGGGTGGATCATACATTAGTGAGATGGGCTGAATTTAATTTTTGCAATTGGACTCAAATGAGGCCCAAAAATCAAATAAAAGACATGGCCCAAAACAAATGGAAATGACCCATTCTTGTGACCAAGTCAACATAAGATATTTATTGCTTAAGAGTGGCTAAGTATGACTATAAAGTGGCTATAAAAGTCACCAAAACTCAGATTTTATTCCACAAAAGACATGTCTCATTTCTAGAAAATTCCACAACATTTTTATCTTCAACCAAACCCTAAGGCAACCACCTTTGGGATAATATCACTCCTTGGGAAGCTTTGGTAAGTGTTTACTCTCATGGTTTAATATATTATATGCATGTAATATGGTGTAGATCATGTTGGTTATGTTGGTGAAGTGTGAGAAGTTCACTATGTGTGAAACAATTTATGTTTGCTTAATCGGTGAAGGTTTTTACCTTGTAAACTTGAAAATGGACTTGTGGTCTTGAAGGAAGTGAACTTGAGGGGTTCAACAGTTACATGTGAGATGTGATTATAGCCTTAACTTGTTTTATTCTTGTACATAATGTTTGGAATTGTTATTGAAAAAATTGTGCATAGATTTGGTGGTGTATTGAAGGAATAGTGTGGTTTAGGTGATGTTCATGTTTGTTGTAAAAACATGGATGATTTTTGGCATCCAAGATGATCTAAAATATGTCAATAGAAGTTTAGTTATGATCATGGACCATTCATTGCATAAAAGGACCCAAAAGAGACCTTTTTTGGCCGAAACGGGCACCCGCCCTCGTAGACGAAGCACCTGCGCGCACAGGTGACTTCGCAGGTGCCCCTATACACTGCCAAGGGTCACCTATAGATATATTTCAGCCGTATATGGGCGCAGGTGGCTTTGCAGGTTGGGCCAGAACCCCATTTCGAGTGTTTTTGCATCTCTTTAACCCCCCGAAACCCCTATACCGTTCATGGATGCAATTATCAACTTATGGTACCTTTTAAATGAATATAAAGGAGTATACCAGAGGTATTTTGAATGGTATAAAATATGGTTTGTTTTTAATGTGTTATTGTGAAAGCTATTGCGTGACTTGACGGAGAAAAGGTAACGTAGTGTAAATGAGGAAGTGTAAAGGGTAAACTAGGTGTGAAATGTTATTGTTTTATGATGTCTTGGTCAATGTGTAGAATGTTATGATATTGTTGGTTTGGTGATGCACTTATTGGTAATGTAAGAGGCCTAAATGACGTTATACGGCAGTCACGTAACTCATTATCGTCGTATGCACTTTTAAAGTAGTTGGTTGTTAACTTGAGCTTCGTTATGTACTTGTGTTGTAGAGTAACATGTAAGGAAGGAGCTGGATTATTATATTCACATAGAGGACTGTGTATTCATATTGAGAAGATTAGGTATGTAAGGTTACTCTTTTCGTATCCTTCAGCAACAGATATTGTTCACATTGTCATAGTAGTTGTTCCATTCCGAAATATTCTAAGGTATCTCATTCAGGTTTGATATATATTGTTATCCACATGTTTCCTATTCATTGACCGATTGGCATTCATACGTCTCTTATCCATGGACTGAAGTTTCTAAGCTCTCATAATGTTGTAACTACTAAAAGAAACTGTTTCAAGGAAAGTGACGACGTAAGGAGAATCTATTCATTCTTAAGTCACATATCCCTCATTCATTAGTCATTGTTTTTCATGAGTTACATAATTATGGACATGGTTCCAAAGTCTCAATAATGTTATGTTCCACGTTCTAATAATGTTTTAACCACTAAGTATCAATCTCATGAAGCGAAGGAGTGAAGTAATGCATATATGTGTGCTTCCAATAATGTCATGATCCTCAATGTATCAATATTTCACAAGCGAATGTATCAATCTCTCAAAATTAAGAAAAGAAGTAATGAATATTGTTGGTTGTAAGAGTACGGGTGGTAGCTCTAGAGGCATAAGCCTAGCTCGAGCCGATCCCGAGATTTATTGGAACAGGGGGTAGTCCTAGAGGTATAAGCCTAACTTGGGCCGATCCTGACAGGTGGTAGCTCTAGAGGTAATAACCTAGCTCGAGCCGAACCTGATATGTTGGTTTATGGGTGGTAGCTCTAGAGGTAATAACCTAGCTCAAGCCAAACCGGATATATTGATTTATGGGTGGTAGCTCTAGAGGCCTAAGCCTAGCTCGAGCTGATCCCAACATAATGTTATGTTATGTTAAGACCCACTAATCAGTTGGGGCCTGGGTACGATATGATATGAGTGATGATGAACAAATAATAGAAGAAAAGGAAAGAAATAAATGTAAGGTACACGGTTCCGCATATGCAGATCAATGATTTATCCATATCGACTGTGCTCTTTTATATTATTTCCGTTGAAGTATTATTTTGTCATACAGTTTCTTATAGCCTTACATACTGAGTACATTCTTCGTACTGACCCCCTTAGGGGGGACTTACCTTACTTGCTACAGGCACATGTGTTAGTGGACCTCCACAGTAGAGTGCGAGTCATTTGTAGATTTTTGGTGAGCTCTAGTTGGTTCGGGGCCTTCCGAGTCACAGTGTACATTGATTTTGGTATTGTACATGCTGTATAAAGCGGGGACTTGTCCCGACTCTAGCTTGGCTATCTTTATGTATCTGTAGAGTCTTTGTAGCCATATGTGGGAAGAGGAATGTAAGAGATGCATGTCCAGTTTGACTTGATGGCCCTATCGGCCAAGTTTCATATATATATATATATAGTACATGTTTCCATGACTTCTGGATAGTTGTATGAGATACAACAACGTTATTACAGAGGTATGTATATGAATGTTCGTGAGTACAGATTGGTTCTCTCGGGCCTTGTCAGCTTCGGGTGCCAGTCCGGCCCCAATGAGATTCGGGTTGTGACAAAAGTGGTATCAGAGTAGGTCGTCCTAAGGGTGTCTACAAAGTCGTGTTCGAGTAGAGTCTTACTTATATATGTGTTGCGCGCCACATTTATAAGTAGGAGGCTACGAGACATTTAGGAGTTGTTTCTTTTCTTCACTTCTAGATCGTGCAATAGAGCCAAAGTTGTAGGTGGACGCATATGTACGCATTGACATTGGTTTTCTTTTGCAAAGTCGAATGTTGATTATCAGACAAGGTAAGGGCACTGGTAGGTAGGTTGATATGCCTGCCAAAAAAGAAATGAGTAAATCACCACCTGACCAAGTTAGTCGAGGTGGGACTGACATGGAATTTGAAATACGGGTTTCTCTTAGTCAAAAGGTAGAGAAGTACCCGCAGAACCACCTATAAATGCCACTGAACAAGATTTAAGAAATGAAGTGCATATGTTGACTCAGATAGTTGTTGTATAATGTCATGGGTGAGCTGGCCCAATGACGAGTGATGATGGTGCAACTAGGGCAGCTAGTCATCGAATACAGGATTTTCTGAAATTAAACCCTCCCACGTTCACCGGGTCGGATCTGAATGAAGACAATCAAAAGCGCTCTAGATGTTATGCATGTGACTGTGTATTGATGTACTTCCAGCTAGTTGGGAGGAATTTTAAACGGCATTCCTTGACCAGTAGCTCCCATATGAGGTCCGAAAAAAGCTCATGCGGACCAATTGTTAAATCTTTGCCAAAGGACTATGAGTGTCAGAAAGTACATTCTTCGGTTTAATTCTTTGGCTAGGTATGCTCCAAATGTGGTAGCTATTATGACCGATAGAGTGCATCGGTATGTGGACAGATGGATTGTACTATTGCAGCCTTGAAAAGAGATATGGATATAGCCAGAATACAGGATTTTTGCACAGATAATGGAAGATCAGAGGCAACGAAAAAGGACATAAATATTTGAAGAAGGGTCGTCAAAGAGGGCTAGACCTATGGGAAAGTTCATGGCGTCCTAAGGAGAATTTAGGTCTCGGGTGTTTAACAGACCGCCTAGACCATTATTTCCTTAGTCTATAGTAGATGTTCTACCTCGATCCCAAGGGTTTAGAGACAATCGATTTGGGCAAAGAAGTGAGATTCAGGATTCATGGGCAATGGGGTATGAAGCACAAGAACGTAGGAAGTAAGAACCAACCAGACTCTTCTCTTCAGCCGTGTTAGTGTTGAGGAAGTTTTCATCTAGGTGAATGTCAGTTGGGGTCGAATATTTGTTATTGGTATGGTATGTCGGGCCACAAAATGAGGCTTCTCCTGATGTAGCCACAGGTACCGTATACGTATTGATTGACCCATATTCGACACTAGCATATGTTATTTCATTAATTGCTGAGATCATAAGTGCACAGTAGTTGTTTGTGGTCGTGAGACACTGGTTGATCTTATTGAGCTGTAAATCGTGGAATTTTGATGTTATAAAGGGATTGTGCCATAGTAGATTGCCGAACTAAGAAGTTATATTATTGTTTTCCCCAAAAGAATGTTTTTGAATGGCCAGGGAAATGTGGGGGGCACCAAGAGGAAAATTTATTCCCCATCTTAAAGCAAAGAAAAGGATACTCTAAGGGATACATATGTCACATCGTAAGAGTGAAAGATAATTATGTGACGCCACCAACTCTTCAATCAGTTCTGGTGGTAAATGAATTCCTCGATGTATGAGATGGTATTAATGTGATGTCAGATACTCGGCCTATTTTTATTTCTTCATATAGCATGGCCATGGTAGGGTTACGGGAATGAAACAAGAAATTAAAAGATGTGATGAACAAGGGATTCATAAGACCTGGTACGACCCCTTAGGGTGCATCAGTGTTCACAGTACAAAAAAAAAATGGCACATTGAGAATGTGTGTTTACTATCGGCAACTGAATATGGTGACAACGAAGAATACATGTCTTCTCCCCGGAGTTGATGACTTATTGATCGGTTATAGGGTGCCAAATTCTTCCTAAAGATTGACTTAAGGTCAGGAGATCATCAAGTAAGGGTCAGAGAAAATAAAGATACCCAAAATAGAGGTATGGTTGTTATGAATTCGTAGTTATGCCATTTGGGCTAAAAAATGCACCAGCTGTGTTGGTGGGTTTGATAATTAGGGTGTTTAAGCCATCACTAAGCGTATTCGTGATAATGTTTTAGATGTTATACTAGATTACTCAAGATTAGAAAAGGATCATGTTAATCACTTGTGACAGGTGTTACGAATTCTTCGTGACCGTAAGATATATGCAAGTTCTTTAAATACAAGTTTGGTCATAAACCGTATCGTCCTTATGACACATTATATAGAATGAAGGAATCAGGATTAATATACACAAAAGGAGTGTCCAAGGCCTATGACGCCTACGGAAATACGTAGCTTCCTTAAGTTGGCCAGTTATTACAGAAGAATTGTTAAAAAAAAGAAGCTTTCTGCCATTACCCTTCACAAAGCTAACATACAAAGTAACTAACTTTCAGCGGAATGATGTATGTGAGAAAGTTTGCAAAAGCTGAAAGATGAATTGACTCCTACACCTGTACTAGTACCTCCCAAAGGCACATAAGAGTATGCAGTGTATTGTGATGTTTTAAAAGTTAGTGTGGGATGTGTATACATGCAGCACAACAATGTGATAGCGTATGCCTTAAGACAATTGCATCCACATAAGAGAAATTATCCCACTTATGATTTTAAGTTAATAGTTGTGGCAATTGCTTATAACAGATGGCACCACTACTTGTATAAAACTTCAGGTCAAAGAATTATAGTGTAAAATGTGGCAGAATTTTCATTGGTATCTGGGATAAAGGAAAAGCAATATGTAGATCCTATTTTTAGTTCAATTGAAAAAGAATGTACAGCAAAGTTCGACAAAGGTATTTGAACAAACACAAGGGGGAGTACTTTAACGCCAATGTAGATTGTGTGTACCGTAGTTTAGCAGAGATGTATTGGTAAGATTACATGAGAAGCACATTGTAGAACTGGTAGCTCAATGTCCAAGCGGTCACTGATTAACAGTATAGCATCAGAAATTTGTATGTTTTATGCAATGTATTACCCTTCCAATTTGGAAGCGGAGCATGAATAACATGGATTTAATCATAGGGTTTCCTCGTACACTGCTAAGGTTGATTCCATATAGGTAATAGTTGACAGGCTTACCGAGTCAATGTATTTCCTACCAGTTAGGACCACCAATACAGCCGAACATTATGGAAAGTTGTATGTGACAGAGATAGTACGATTACATGGGATTCCACTCACTATTATATCAAACAGGAGAGCTCACTTTATTGCACAGTATTGGAAGTCTTTTCAGTAAAGCATGGGTACACAGGTGGATGTAAGTACGGCTTGTCATCCTCAGATGGATGGACAAACAGAACATATTATATGAACATTTGAAGATATGCCACGAGTTTGTACATTGGACTTTAAAGGTAGTTGGGATGAACATCTATCATTTATTGAAATTGCTTACAATAAAAGTATCAAAAGGCACCTTACGAAGCTTTATATGAAAGAAAATATAGATCATCAATTGGATGGGTTACAGCTGATGAAATTTGCTTTGCTCGGGTCAGAATTTGTTCATTACGCTATAGAGAAGGTTAAGGTGGTACAATAGTAGCTACAAGCTAACACAAGTCATATGCCGAGATCCATTGTTTTTATTGAAAATGTATAAGTTAGGGAGGATCTCACTTATGAAGAGATATATATTGCTATTCTAGATGGATAAGTGAAAAGATTAAGAAATAAAGAAGTAGCATTGGTAAAGGTACAATGGAGAAACCGACAAGTAAAGGGAATCACGTAGGAAGCCAAAGAAATGATGAAGTCAAAGTACCCGTAACTGTTTCAAATGGGGGAGAAAGTTCAAGGTGTGGAATTGGAACTATAACAAGGAAGTATCCATAAGTATTATGTATATATATATATATATATATGTTAATATAGAGATGCATAGGATGTACATGAGATGATGCTATTAACATTCGAAGACGAATGTTTCCAAGGGGGGAAGAATGTAACACCCCGTATGTTTCTGAACCTATTTAATTACCGTAACATTCATGGAATTATTTAAACATGATAAAGATGGTGGATCATACATTAGTGAGATGGGCTGAATTTAATTTTTGCAATTGGGCTCAAATGAGGCCCAAAAATCAAATAAAAGACATGGCCCAAAACAAATGGAAATGACCCATTCTTTTGACCAAGTCAACATAAGATATTTATTGCTTAAGAGTGGATAAGTATGACTATAAATTGGATATAAAATTCACCAAAAATCAGATTTTATTCCACAAAAGACATGTATTATTTCTAGAAAATTCCACAACATTTTTCTCTTCAACCAAACCCTAAGGCAACTATCTTTGGGACAAGATCACTCCTTGGGAAGCTTTGGTAAGTGTTTACTCTCACGGTTTAATATATTATATGCATGGAATATGGTGTAGATCATGTTGGTTATGTTGGTGAAGTGTGAGAAGTTCACTATGTGTGAAACAATTTATGTTTGCTTAATCGGTGAAGGTTTTTGCCTTGTAAACTTGAAAATGGACTTGTGGTGTTGAAGGAAGTGAACTTTAGGGGTTCAATATTGACATGTGAGATGTTATTATAGCCTTAAATATTTTTATTCTTGTACATAATGTTTGGAATTGTTATTGCAAAATTGTGCATAGATTTGGTGGTGTATTGAAGGAATAGTGTGGTTTTGGTGATGTTCATGTGTGTTGTAAAACCATGGATTATTTTTGGCATCCAAGATGATAAAAAATATGTCAAGATAAGTTTAGTTATGATCATGGACCATTCATTGCATAAAAGGACCCAAAACAGACCCTTTTTGGCCGAAACGGGCACCCGCCCTCACAGACGAAGCACCTGCGGGAACAGGTGACTTCGCAGGTGCCCCTGGACACTTCCAAGGGTCACCTGCGGAAACAATTCAGCTACCTACGGGCACAGGTGGCTTCACAGGTCAGGCCAGAACCCCGTTTTGGTTGTTTTTGCATCTCTTTGACCCCCCGAAACCCCTATACCTTTCATGGATGCAATTATCAACTTATGGTACCTTTTAAATAAATATAAAGGAGTATCCCAGAGGTATTTTTAATGGTATAAAATATGGGTTGTTTTTAATGTGTTATTGTAAAAGTTATAGAGTGACTTTACGGAGAAAAGGTAACGTAGTGTTAATGAGGAAGTGTAAAGGGTAAAATTGGCGTGAAATGTTATTGGTTTATGATGTATTGGTCAATATGTAGAATGTTATGATATTGTTGGTTTGGTGATGCACTAATTGGTAACGTAAGAGGGCAAAATGACGTTATACAACAGTCACGTAACTCATTATCGTTGTATGCACTTGTAAGGTAGTTGGTTGTTAACATGAGCTTCGTTATGTACTTGTGTTGTAGAGTAACACGTAAGGAAGGAGATGGATTATTGTATTCACATATAGGACTGTGTATTCACATTGAGAAGATAAGGTATGTAAGGTTACTCTTTCTATATCCTTCTGCAACAGATATTGTTCACATTGTCATAATAGTTGTTCCATTCCGAAATATTCTAAGGTATCTCTTTCAGGTTTGATATATATTGTTATCCACATGTTTCCTATTCATTGACCTATTGGCATTCATATGTCTCTTATCCATGGACTGAAGTTCCTAATCTCTCATAATGTTGTAACTACTAAAAGAAACTGTTTCAAGGAAAGCGACGACGTAAGGAGAATCTATTCATTCTTAAGTCACATATCCCTCATTCATTAGTCATTGTTGTGCATGAGTTACATAATTATGAAAATGGTTCCAAAGTCTCAATAATATTATGTTCCATGTTCTAATAATGTTTTAACCACTAAGTATCAATCTCATGAAGCGAAGGAGTGAAGTAATGCATATATGTGTGCTTCTAATGATGTCATGATCCTTAATGTATCAATCTTTCACAAGTGAATGTATCAATCTCTCAAAAGTAAGAAAAGAAGTAATGCATATTGTTGGTGGTAAGAGTACGGGTGGTAACTCTAGAGGCATAAGCCTAGCTCGAGCCGATCCCGAGATTTATTGGATCAGGGGGTAGTCCTACAGGCATAAGCCTAGCTCGGGCCGATCTTGACAGGTTGTAGCTCTAGAGGTAATAACCTAGCTCGAGCCAAACCTGATATGTTGGTTTATGGGTGGTAGCTCTAGAGTTAATAACCTAGCTCGAGCCGAACCCGATTTATTGATTTATGGGTGGTAGCTCTAGAGGCATAAGCCTAGCTCGAGCTGATCCCAACATAACATTATGTTATGTTAAGAACCACTGATCAGTTGGGGCCTGGATACGATATGATATGAGTGATGATGAATAAATAATAGAAGCAAAAGAAAGAAATGAGTGTAAGGTACACGGTTCCACATATGCAGATCAATGATTTATCCATATCGACTATGATATTTTATATTGTTTCCGTTGAAGTATTATTATGTCATACAGTTTCTTATAGCCTTACATACTCAGTACATTCTTCGTACTGACCCCCTTAGGGGGGATTTACCTTACTTGCTGCAGGCACAGGTGTTAGTGGACCTCCATAGTAGAGTGCGGGTCATTTGTAGATTTTTGGTGAGCTCCAGTTGGTTCGGGGCCTTCCGAGTCATAGTGTACATTGATTTTGTTATTGTACATGCTGTATAAAGCGGGGAATTGTCCTGACTCTAGCTTGGATATGTATATGTATCTGTAGAGGCTTTGTAGACATATGTGGGAAGAGGAATGTAAGAGATGCATGTCCAGTTTGACTTGATGGCCCTATCGGCCAAGTTTCATATATATAGTATATGTTTCCATGACTTTCGGATAGTTGTATAAGATACAACAACATTATTACAGAGGCATGCATATGATTGTTCATGAGCACAGATTGGTTCTCTCAGGCCTTGTCGGCTTCGGGTGCCAGTCCGACCAGAATGGGATTCGGGTTGTGACACTTTGAGACGTGGTATGACTATTATGTGTTCTTGGTTATGTATTTTGAGCTGATTAACACCCTGACGACATTTATGAAGTTGATGAATAGAGTATTTCAACATTATCTTAATTCTTTTGTGATTGTATTTATCAATAATATCTTGGTTTATTCTAAGAATAAGGCAGATCATGTGAGGTATTTGAGGGCCATACTTCATAAATTAAGAGATGAGCAGTTGTATAACAAATACTCGAAGTATGAGTTTTGGTTAGTTTCTATTTATTTCTTGGGTCATGTGGTGACCAAGAATGGCATCATGGTCGATCCAGCAAAGGTGGAGGTGGTATGTGTTTGGTCTAGACCTACTTCTCTTACTAAGATTCAGAGTTTTTCTTGGTTAGCCTGATATTATCAATGGTTTGTGTAATGCTTCTCTTCTATTGTGGCTCCTTTGATGAAATTGACTCAGAAATGGGTTGTTTTCTAATGGTTAGATGATTGTGAGAGGAGTTTTCAAAATCTCAAGGTGTGTTGACTTTGGCTTCCATCTTGACTTTTCTTGAGGAGAGCGTGGGTTTTACTGCATTTTATGATGCTTCTGGAGTTGGCTTGGGCAGTGTGTTGATATAGAAGGGCAAGGTGATAGATTATGCTTCTAGAAACTTGAAGGTCCATTAGAAAAACTACCTTACTCATGATTTAATGTTAGCTGCAATAGTGTTTGTGTTAAAATTTTAGTGTCGCTACTTGTATGGGGTTTATTGTGAGATTTCTTCAATCATCATAGCCTTTAGTACTTCTTCACTCAGCGAGATTTTAATATGAGATAGCGTCAGTGGTTTGAGTTTTTTAAGGATTATGATCTCACTATTCTTTATCATTCGAGAAAGGCTAATATGGTAGTGGATGCCTAAGGCTGTAAGGAGGAGAGTATAGGGAGTTTGGCTTATTTTTTGGTGGAGAAGCAACCTTTAGCCTTAGATGTTCAGTCTTTGGCTAACCAGTTGGTTCGACTGGATATTTTAGCATATGGGTGTGTTTTGGCATATGTTGAGGCTAGATCTTTATTGATAGATTAGTTCAAGCTCAATAGTTTGATGATGAGAAGTTAAGAGTGTTTCCTGATAAGGTGTTGAGTAGTGAGGCAAAGATGAAATCTCTTGATTTCAAGGGTGTTTTAAGGATTAGTGGTCATTTTTATGTGCCAAGAGTTGGTGGTTGTATTAGACTGATCTTGGAGGAGGCTCATTATTTAAGGTATTCTATTCATTCAGGAGCAGTTAAAATGTACCATGATTAAAGCAACACTATTAGTGGTGTGGGATAAAGAAATACATTATAGAGTTTATGGCCAAGTGTCTGAATTATCAACAAGTGAAGTATGTGCATCAGCGATTGGGTGGTATGATGCAGAGGATGCCTGTCTCAAAGTGGAAATGGGAGCGGATCACTATAGACTTTGTGGTTAGTCTACCCTCAACTTTGGTGATGTTTGATACCATTTGGGTAATTATGGATAGGTTGACTAAATCAACATACATTGTACCTGTGAAGGTGAATTATAACGTGAAAAAGTTGTCCAAGATCTACATTCAAGAGATTATTTGATTGCATGGTGTACCTATCTCCATTATTATGATAGAGGTTCGCAGTTTACCTTAAATTTTTAGAGTTCTATGCAGAGTGAGTTGCATACC
Organism: Capsicum rhomboideum; assembly: GCA_031232105.1. Taxonomy (NCBI): domain Eukaryota; kingdom Viridiplantae; phylum Streptophyta; class Magnoliopsida; order Solanales; family Solanaceae; genus Capsicum; species Capsicum rhomboideum. The sequence continues at coordinate 120,682,918 of CP124714.1, forward strand.
TAGCTTAAGATGAGCACGACATTTAACCCTCAGACAGATAGCCAATTAGAGCAAACATCTAGGTGTTAAAGGACATGCTTCTGTAGTGTGTTATGGATTTTGGTGTTCATGGTGACCAGTTCTTTCCTTTAGTGGAGTTCTCCTAAAACAATAGTTACCAATCTAATATTCAGATGGCGCCTTTTATGTCTTTGTATGGGAGGAAGTTTAGATCCTCCGTGGGATGTTTTTTTTTTTTTTTTAGGTTAGTCCTTTGGGTACTGACTTGTTGAGAGACTTAATGGATCGAGTGAGATTGATTTAGCAGAGGTTTATGGCTGCCTAGGGTAAGCAGAAGAGTTACACCAATCAATGAGTTCATGATGTGGTATTCCGGCTTGTGAGTGAGTTTTTTTGAAGGTATCACCCATGAAAGGTGTGATGAGATTTAGGAAGAAAAGAAAGCTTAATATAAGGTTTATCAGACCGTTTGAGATTCCTAAGAAGTTTGGAGATGTGGCTTATAGGTTGGCTCTACCTCTAAACCTATCAGTGGTTCATCTGGTATTCCATGTTTCAATTTTGAAGCAATACCATCCCCATGATTCTCATGTAATCCTGTGAGATTCAGTTGCTTTTGATCATGATTTGTCCTTTCAGAAGGAGCATATTGCTATTTTGGATAGATAGATTAGAAATTTAAGATCCAAGCACATTGATTCTGTGAAAGTTTAGTGGAGAAATTGCCCGATTGATAAGTCTATGTAGGAGGTTGATTCTAATATGCGGAGTAGATATCCCCAGTTTTTTACCAATTCAAGTACTTTCTTTGCTTTTTCGTTCGAGGACGAATGCTGGTGGATAATGTAACAACCCTCATTGTGATTCTTAACTTTTTATGTGTTTTAACTATTTTGACCTTCCTTATAGTGCTTTATATCATTTATAAGTTGTAGGGATAGTTGACATGGCCCTCGAAGCGTTCAGGAGTGATTTATATGAATTTGAGGTTTTGAGTAGCCGTAAAGTGAGACATTTAACTTTGGTTAACATTTTGTGATCCGAGCATTGTATGATGATTCTATCAGTTCCATTAGATTTGAAATATCAATTTTGGGTTAGTAGTAAGGTTTGTTCAGGTTTTGAGTCTTTATTTTGAGTTTTAAGCGATTTGATGAGAAACTAGTCATTTTAGCCTAAAGAGGTACATAGGGTGTAACTTATTGTAAACGACCTCTTTTGGTAAATCCAATGATTTCATTCTGTCCGAAAAATAAAAATTAGCCTAGTAGCATTATTACATTATTTATGTGGTGCCCCAAACAAATCCGGAGGGTCTATTAAGAGAAATTTATAACCTTAAACCATTATTAGTACAAGATTTTTGGGGCAAGCCTCAGTGCTTCTTCGCGTTTGCGGCCCTACTATCGCTTTTACGGAGAATAAAATTATTCCCTATGCAAATGAGATGGAGGTATCGCGTTCACAAAGAGTTTTCTTCTCATTCACGGCTGGACCATCGTGTTTGTTGTAGGTGTGTGTTAGTAGCTTTTGAGAATGCGAGGGGTTGATCACTTTGGCAAGTCACTGTTCACAGAATAGTATAAAATCCTAGTTTTGCGAAAATCAATTTCTAAGAGGATTTTTCATCAAACTTGTTTGGGTAAACTTATAAACCTAATTTCTTTCATTACCCATTGATTATATTGCTTAAACACCTTCAAAACTTGGATTTTAAACTTTCATTTTGGGATTTACCCGGTAAAGTGAGAAAATGGTTTTTTCAATAATTTCAAGCTTAATTTCAACTTGTTTTTTGATGGGTTTTCATATTTAGAACCTCGAAGTATGGGTAGCTTAATTCTTTATTAAAGTTTCTAGTTTTCCCTTTTTATTTCAGAGTCAATTGTTGAAGTGTTTATGGAACAGGAACGAAAGTGGCTAATATGGGTATCATTAGACTCCTATTGACATGTAGATTATGTTTTTGATAGATTGGATTAATTACGAGGCCACACAGAAAGGATATTATCACGCCCCGAATCCCAACGAGGCGTGATTGTCACCCGAAGCCGGTAAGGCCCGAGAGAACTAATCTTTGCTCATGTACATTCGCATACATAACCTCATATGAATCTTATTACACTTTATGCAACTATGCGGAAGTCATAGACATGAAAACATATGTCATAGCTATATATGTAAAACTTGGCCGTTTGAGCCATCAAGTCAAAACGACATGTACCTTCACATTTATACACCCACATCCGTCTACAAAAGCCTCTAACAAATGCATTGACCAAAATGAACTAAAAGTCGGGATAGGTCCCCGCTTTATACAACATATACAAAATCAAAACACATGTACAACAGTGACTTGGAGAAGCCCCGAACTAACTGGAGCTCACCAAAGATCTGCAACACTGACAATCTACTGTGGAGGCCTACTAGTGCCTGCACCTGCAACATGTAAGGTAAGTCCCCCGAGGGGGTCAGTACGAAGAATGTACTGAGTATGTAAGGCTCATAAGAAATAGCATTGTACATGAGAATGTCAATAAATAAAATGGAGAGAATAGTCAATGTGTATAAATCATCATTGTATATACTATCGTTTATAACTACTCTCCTTCAAGGGAAATCACTTTCACTCAAGAGACTTGTCTCCAATAGATTCTTCTATACCCAAGAGACTCTTTCTTGCTTCTATATTCATTACCACTATTGTTCATCTACTTGTGTACATCCACTTTCTTAACGTACATAACCTACATCCACTCTCATGGTGGGAGAACATACATCCACTCTATGGTGGGTCAACATACATCCACTCTTTAGTGGGTCAACATACATCCACTCTTTGGTGGGTCAACATACATCCACTCTTTGGTTGGTCAACATACATCCACTCTTTGATGGGTTAACATACATCCACTCTTTGGTGGGTCAACATACATCCACTCTTTGGTGGGTCAACATACATCCACTCTTTGGTGGGTCAACATACATCTACTCTATAGGTAGGTTAACATACATCCACTCTATGGTGGGTTAATAACATACATCTACTCCATGGGTAGGATTAACATATCATTACTTTCTTTTCTTTCATTGCACTTTCTTTCATTCCATGAGTGATACCTCGATGATAGAAACATTCTTGAAACTTGGAACACAAACATACATTACTTCACGTCTTTACTCTTGTAAGATTGATATCTCTACTTGTGAGGGATAGATACATTAACTTGCACATTACTTTCTCATTACTTTTGAGATATTGGTATATTCACTTGCCATAACATTATTTGAACACAACATCTTGGAACCATTGGAACAATAGTCAATGCATAAGAGACATATGTATAACTTCTATTGGAACTTTGGATCATGACACTAATTGAAACACACCAATATGCTTTACCTTACTCTTATACTTCATGAGATTAACACCTTAACTAAGCACGCACTTATATGCACATCTCACTTTACTCCTTTACCTCATGAGATTGACAATTTCACTTATGAGGAATAATTATACTAACTTGCACATCACCTCCCTTATTACTCTTATGAGATTAGTACTCTTATTTATGAACAATCGGCACAAGGATAATCATCATACTATAGGACTTTGGAACAAGACATGATCGGAATAATGCTATTCAAACTAAACAAGCTCTCTTTACCTCATTACTCTCGTTGGGATAGTTCCCTTAGAATTTACAACATTATGACATCTTTGCAACTTCCATCAACGACTAAGAGATAAGTGAATCATCGTTCATCTAAGAATAGGATACGTATGAATCATAATATAGGTCAACCTGAATTGATATACTTTAAGCCTCTCGGAATTGAAACAAGCCCAATGTTAATAAGAACAATATCTTGTAGATGGATACAAAAAGAGTAACCTTACATACCTTATCTTCCCAATGTAAGTACACAATCAAATATGTGAGCGCAACAAGTCCGCTCCTTCTTTACGTTTCACTCTACATCATAAGTACATAATGGAACCAACATTAACCACCAACTACTTTACAAATGCATACAATAACAATAAGTCACATGTTTGGCTTTAACATGTTATTGCTTTCTCTACAATACCATTTACGGCATGGTCATATCAATAATACCACAACATGTCCAACATTGACCAAAGTATCATAAACCACTAGTATGTTACACCAAGTTCATACTTTCCACTCTCCACCATCACAACATCATAATTATACCATCAATTACTTTACAAGTTCATCTAATATCAATGAGTTACATGTTTGCTTTTAAACATGCCATTTCCCCTTGACAAAACCATTGATGAAATTATTATTCCAAAAATCCCCCAATATTCCATACATTGACCAATACATTAAAATCAATACATTTCACCACAACACTTCTCCTTTACACTTTCTTATCCATATCACATCACAAAGAAGCCATCAAACCACCTTAATACATCTCCTAGCATATATCGGCCAAAATCCCACAATTTACACTTTTAGAAAAATAACAAGTTTAATAGAAAATCCAAACCATACATGTTCATATTTTATCCATACCATGATCTTTCATTAAGACATCAAGTCTCTTTTTAAGGTCAAATCACCAAGATAGCACATCTTTCACCAAAAGCAAAAATACACTATTCACCACCTTGCCAACATAACTATCATAATATACATAAGCTTCCATGCATATAATATGTTAATACATGAGAATAAATACTTACCAAGTCTTCGAATAGTGATGATCTTCTCCAAAAGTTACCTTAGGGTTTTGAGAGCAAAAGAGGTTTTCTTGGAAATTTCTAGAAAAACAATAGAAAGCATGTGTGTTTGTAATGAATAACAAATAAGATTTTTGGACCTTTATATAAGCCCCCAAGTCCATCCTTATCCACTACTTTGCATTTAATACAATGTTTACTTGGTCAACCTTGGAAGAATGGGTCATTTCCTCTTTGGGCCCATGTATTTTGGTTCATTTTTGGGCCTCAAATTGGCCCATTAACACAACCTAACTTAGCCTACAAATTTTAATGTATGAACCATCATATATCTTATGTTTAAATAATTCCATAATGTCACGACAATATTCTTTTACGAGATTCTCATTCGTCGTCTCAATCGCAAAAATAGGAATTCTAGTCGTCCATGGCTTCCTTGCACATTTTTGATAATTACTTGTGTTTCATGGTTTGATAATGTATTAGTATGTAGGAGTGTATTGAGGTATTTGAATATTTAACAATGCTCAAAGAACTCCAAAGAACCAAAAGAAACCATCTAAGAATCGTCGTAGAATTGTGTTACAAAACGAGTCTGAAAAGGCATAATATTTGTGCCTTGCGCCACTGCTGCAAAGCAAGGTAGTGGCACAAGAATTGAGCCACCTATGAATCAGTGGCTTGCGCCACACCCCCTGAAATAGGGTAGTGGCGCAAGTTTCAGCACCTTGCTGAATTTTTTGGGCCTTTCTTCAATACTTGCATATCGTCCAATACCTTATCGAAACACTACAAAATACTTACTTAGTGATCTTAATCATCAAGTAAACATGAATCCAAGTCACCAAATGAGGTTGGAATGTGTACGGGTTATTGCCCAAATTCTCCACGAAATCACAAAACACTTCCTATGAAAGGCTCGTCACATGTACAAGGCCAAATTTCAATTTTTCTCATCATGAACATTACCAAATACATACTTATCACTCTCGACACCTAAGTAAAAATTATTCACTGTCATCAAGTAGGGTTGGGAAGATACGGGGTGTTACACATATCCTTCTTGTTGAGGGGTCCAGGCTCGTGTTTCCTCTTTCAAGGTAGGTTATGGCTTAACTTTCTTCATACTTGGCTGGGTATTTAACTATTTATGTAAAGTATGCTATGGGTTGGGGATTTTATTGTGAGATTCATCTTTTGATATCATTACGTAATTGTGTTTCCCGTGTGGGGGACTTGTGTGGATCTTATAATTGACTTGAGAGACTATTATCAGTGTGGTGCCCATGCGGGGACTAGTATTAGTCTTGTTTGAGCATTATTTGTCCTTTATTATTAATGTGACGCCTGAGTGGGGGCTTGGATTGATATTATTGATGTTTTACATGAATTTCTACTACTGTGCTATTATGAGATGACTCGTATCATGATCTATTGAGATTTGAGGTGACTTGACCTTATTTATACGATTATTGAGTTGATTCATTATATGATGTTGAATTGGCTATGAACATGCATCCTCATTTATTGATCCATTCATTGATCCATATTCATGGAACTGGTACCACTGAGAAACACTATTTTAAAAATAAATGAGATACATTATAAAATGCCTTAACCAAGGGATGTGCCAGTAAGGTTAATGGATGTGATTGTAATAGTAAATGGGTTGCGAACCTCCCATGGATCCTATCCTGTAAGCTTATGCTCAAAAGGTGAATATGAGGTGACATTGAGACATTGCATCCTTATCATATCATTGCATTGTATCACTTGTATTTCTCTCATATGTTTGATATCATGTAATTTTCTTCCTTTTATGTATATTTGTTGTGTAGTTACTCTTATATTGTTATTGTAGTTATATATTTTATATTGTTAGGAGCAATATGGCTTGAGCCGCCATTGGCAACATTTCTATATGCAGGTAGAAGAATTGCTCATAGTTTCCTTTATATGTTTAGTTTTCTACTTCGCTTGTCAGCCTATGATGCCTACTGAGTACAAGTGGCCCATAATCACTCCTACTTTTTGTACCCCTTCGGTGCAAATCCCAATCTGAGTGCGACTCATGGAGCCTGAGTTCATGCTGATTTTAGAATGTTTCAGAGTACTGGTCAGCTCCTCGTCTAAAGCATTTTCTAGAATTTCTCTTTATCATTATGTTGTCTTTATTTTGCATTCAGAGTCAAAGTTTTTATGTATTTGCATACACTATGTCGGTTTTAGAGTGCTCCTTACTCATGACACTATATTTTGGGATTTGAATTGTATCTGTTTTAGATTTTTGAGTTGTTTTATATTATTGGCCTGAGTTTATCCTAAAGTCTCATATTTGATTATTATTAATCTTTTTTGTCTGCTTTTCATATCTCTTGTGGTTTTAGGCTTACCTACTAAGGTTGAGTCGGGGTAGGTGCCATCATGACCTCGGATTCTGGGTCGTGACAACACAACAAGTCTTAAAGGCTAATGAACTGCTGTTCATTATTGTTAGCTAAATCACTAACAAGTGTACGCGGTCGTCAAGTAATAAAGTGGTTGCAAGCAACCAAATATTGAACCCACAAGGACATAATTATATGTCTACTAAATTAAACTAGTTTTAATGAATTATCAAAGCTATCATTTCTCAAGATCTGGATGATTGTTGATCATTCTACTATTTTTCACGACCAAAAATCACAAGGGTTGTGATGACACCTATCCCATTTCAACCATGATCAGTAAGCCTGACTCAACAAAAACAATCAACTCAAAAAAGGCAAATAGTAGAATGTCATGGCGAACAACCAATAATAAACACTCAAAGTCATCCTCACATGAATATAGAATAATACAAACTCAAAATCTTAAGACTCAGCTGTCAAAAGTACAAGAGTGACATCTAAGGTCGAATGTCAAAAGAAAAATACAAAACTATCCAAGAAACTAATAAGAAAAAAATAAAGATGGAAGAAACTAAGAAAAACTGCATAGGATCTCACCACAACTTCAAAAACCACAACAACGAACGATCAAGAGTCGCTCTGACAACTCACACCTGGATTTGCATCATAAGGATGTTGAAAAGTCGATGTCCTTTTTTAGTAGTTTTGTTTTCTTTTTTTTTTTTGAGCATTGATTTTATGAATTATGCTTAATATTATATTTTTATGTGTAGGATTAATTCGATGTGAAGATGAATAAATATGGAGCAAAAACAAATTAAAAATGAAACTATCTAAGAAAATTAAGTAGGCAGCTTAATGGATTGAATTGCATATAAGATTATATTTATACATATGAAAGCTTACCATTTTAATTGAAAGGGCTTCCTGTACAAGTGGAAGCAGCTGAAGGCACCAAAAAAATTGATGCAGCACCACACATTGTTTCCTCCGCATTGGCCAATGTGGCGTAGAGGAGGAATTTTTAGAGTTTGATTAGTCCCAGTCCATTTTGGACTCAATTATTTTATTTGGTACTTTTTCCTATACCTATATAAATACTCCATAAGAATGATTTTTATATAATATTTTTACCTAGAGAGAGCTAGGAGCCGCCGTGGAGGTTAGAGAAAATTGATTTAATCTTTCTTCTCCATACTTATTTATTTTTACGTTTTTCTTTGAATGATTTGTGGTAATTTCTCCATGTCTACGTGGAGTTAAGTTTCTCATTCTAGGATTATGGTAGCTTCATGATTGTTGTAGTAGTCTCTTGATTCAATTACTGAAGATTACCATATTAGTTGTTGTTATATATTTGAGCTTACTATTTTAATGTTTAGCTACCATTGAAATAAATCTATAATCTTATTGTGAAGTTGAGAGAAGAATCAACAAGATATAATGAAGAATATAAGGAGTACAATCATTTTTTTGGTAAAATAAAGAATAGATTTGTGACTAGGATAGATATATACCTAGAACGCTTTACTCGGTTGTAAAATGGAAAGACATCTGAATACGTTCAAATTGGGTTATCACATCCCCGCTCAATGATGTAGTTGTGAGGTCATTTCTGGTAGACGATTAGAGGATCGAGGGACCATGACTTAATAACTAACCCCATAAATCAACAACTAGATAAAAAAGCAAGTCGATGAAATTGATTACACAACATAATTGTTAGTGAATCCATAATCCTAGATCGAATTCTTCTCATTGATCACGTAAAAATTTGCTCTTTATTTGGTTAATATTCATCAGTATTTTCTTTTTATTTTTAAATTAGTTAATTCATAAATTTATCTTTGTGCTCTACTACTTGAATAAATAATAAGCATTAGTCTAGTTTAGTAAACAATTAGTTGATAACGTTCAATATACACATCTAGATGTATGCGGTCGCTAGCAATATAATTTATACCCAATTTGGAGTCGTGGTCAAATCCACAGGGAATGAAGGCGATAGGTTCACCTTCAAGTGTTGTAAACGACTGAGTGTTTGCACCTAATGTTGGAAATAATGCAGAAAAGTAAAAATGGGGGGTTTAATGTAACAAGATTTTGTATTCAAATTATCAATTTTGATGTTGGCTTGCCAAAGCGAACGCTAAAGAATGTAATTGATAAGTAGAAGTGCTTAGGGTTATTCCTTCTTAAGAGTGATTATAAGTGTGGGCAAGTGAAAGTGCAACTAAAATTCAATTGATAGTCATGACTAGGCTTGGTCTTAGGTATTGGAGGTAATCTCTCAATATACTACCGAATTTCTGAATTTCATAAGGGTTCTTTCAAACACCTATATGTACACTATAACAAGCAACCAATAACCTTAAATTAGTTAGTCTATTTCTAGCAATTGATATTAAATGAGAAATTCTCAAGTCTTTGTCAATTAAATCTCTCCACCCTTGTCTTCTCTTTCATGAAAAACAAAGTATCTAAGTATGAATGGAGTTTGCAACTCAATTTTTAAGTTGAAACATAGAGGTTTAGCTAAAATCATAACACTCAGTTGAATATAAAGGTAAATAATCACTACCCACAAAATAATCAACACTCAATAATGCATAACCCAAGGTTTGAAAATTAGCTACTCAAAACGAAGAGAAGAATGAAATATACCTATATTCTCATTCAAAGCAGCAATAGAATCCAAATATTTCCAAAGAAAATCCAAATTCACAAGCAAGAAATTTGAATTAATCAACTAAAATCCCAACTAGGGTTCAATTACAAGATTTACCTTCAAATAAATGACAAAATATAGGGTTCCAATCAGCCAAAAAGGCTTAAATAGCTTCAACAAAAACGGACCTCAAAATTACAAAAATGCCACCATATCCAATTTTGCTGAGGACTTTTCCATTGCAAAACAACTCGTCGATATGACGAATTATAGGTTGCTCTCTGATTTTACATTGTATTAAGCTCCAAGGGCTGACATCTATTACTATTGGTGATGGATCTTGGGCTTCGCCGATCTGTTCAGCGATGCACCGAATTGTTCTTCTCATTATCGTTTTGTTCAACTTTGGACCTGTCCTAAACTGTTATATTTACCAATAGGCTGTTCTTTTTTGTGATACATAGGCCATTTTGGTGATGCACCAATTGTCCCAGGTAATGCTCTTTTGCAATTTTATCTCTAATCTTTCATTTTTTTTGCTTCTTTTTGCTATTTCAACCTCTTTTTTGACTTAACCCTAAAATTAAACCTAATTAACATTAAAACGCATTCAAATTAGGATTGATGACATGATTTCTTACCATTTTACGCCAAATGAGTCATAATTTGCCAACTCATCAACACCCCCAACTTAAATCTTTTCTCGTCCTTAAGTAAATCAATACACACACAACAAAATCAACAATGCCAACAAATGGTACTATTTGGGCGCTTAACATATGCTTCTTTTGTGGAAACACTTTGCCCTCTTAATTTTTGAAACAATGGCACAAGTTTCACCTATCAAATGCTCATATTATGAAGAACGAGCCTCAAATGTTAACTAACAGTTACCATACCTTGTACATGCTTATAGACTCCAACCAAGATAAAAAAGTGCTCAAATATTACAATCAAGTGCCCTCACATAAAGAAGTCCTTTCTCTCAAAAGCAAATAAACATTGGGACGAAGGACTATCGCGAATCACTCACACTCTAAAATATGATCATACACATGAGAACCACACCATAGGCTTGCCCATAAGCTCCACTTCACTACATACAAGCATGCTACTTTGGATATCACTAAGGTCTTGCTTCGACTTGTAACGTAGGCCTCATATAAGCTAGGGAAGGTTAAGGTTATAGTGAATCTACCTTCTCGAAGCATCTAAGGAGACCTCAATTACACTTATTTCCCAAAGCTTATTTCTCAAATCATTCCAAGGACCAATCCTCAAAGGTTTTCAAGCTATCTTTCCCCTCCTATCCTTTAAACACAAAAACTTCTTATTAACAAGCTAACACCATTGCAACTCTTTTTTTTTTCAATCTTTTTCATGCTTTTTCTTTTTTCCCTATTTTTTTACTATTCACAAAGAATACTAAGATAACTAAGAGGGATAGTGTCACGCCCCGAATTCCAACGGGGAGGACTGGCACCCAAAGCCGTTGAGGCCCGAGAGAACCAATATTTGCTCATGAACCTCCATATGCATGTCTCTTTATGAATAGCATTCTATCTCATGTAACTTATAAAATATAAAATGCCAATGGCGAAAGTCATGGAAACATATGATATATATGAAACTTGGCCATTAGGGCTATCAAGTCAAAATGGACATACATCTCTTACATTTGTCTTCCCACATCTGTCTACAAAGCCTCTACAGATACATATACATAACCAACCTACAGTCGGGATAAGTCCCCGCTTTATACAACATATATACAATGCCAAAACCAAAACCAATGTACACATGTGACTCGAAAAGCCTCGAACCAACTAGAGCTCACCAATGACCTGTAAAGGACCTGCAACTTACTGTGGAGGTCTAGGAGCACCTGTGCCTGCAACAAGTAAGGTAAGTCCCCCCAAGGGAGGTCAGTACGAAGAATGTACTGAGTATGTAAGGCCATATGAAACTGTATATCACATAATTACTTCAATAATATAAGAGAATAGTCAATATGGATAAACCATCGTTCTGCATATGTGGAACCATGTGCCTTACATTCATTATTTACTTTTGCTTCTATTATTTATTCATCATCACTCATATCATTTCGTACCCGGGCCCCAACTGATCAGTGGGTCTTAACATAACATAACGTTATGTTGGGATCGGCTCGAGCTAGGCTTATGCCTCTAGAGCTACCACCCATAAATCATTATATCGGGCTCGGCTCGAGCTAGGTTTATCACCTCTAGAGCTACCACCTATAAGCCAATATATCAGGTTCGGCTTGAGCTAGGTTCTTACCTCTAGAGCTACCACCTATCAGGATCAGCCCAATCCAGGCTTATGCCTCTAGGACTACCCCCTAATTCAATAATCTCGGGATCGGCTCGAGCTAGGCTTATGCCTCTAAAGCTACCACCCGTACTCTTACTACCAACAAATATGCATTACCTTATTTCTTACTTTTGAGAGATTGATATGTCGATAGTCACCACATTATTGGAGTTTTGGAACATCAGTCCATGATTAAGAGACTTATGAATAACAACTAATCCATGAATAAAGAATATGTGAATAACAATACATGACAACCTGAAATGAAATGCCTTAGAACATTTTGAAATGGAACAAGTACAATGTCAATGTGAACAATATATGCTGCAGAAGGATACGGATAGAGTAACCTTACATACCTTGTCTTCTCAATATGAATACACAATCCTATACATGAACACAATAGTCCAGCTCCTTCCTTACATTTCACTCTACAACACAAGTACATAACGAGGCTCACGTTAACAACCAACTACCTTACAAGTGTATAGGACGACAACGAGTGACATGATTGCCCTATAACGTCATTTCACCCTTTACAATACAATTCACGGCATCATCATACCAACAATACCACAAAATTCTACTCATTTATCACAACATCATAAACCAATAGCATTTCACACCAAGTTTATCCTTTATGCTTCCTCATTAACACCACATCACAATTATTCCATCAAGTCACCTCAATACATTTCATAACAATATATCAACAACAATCCCACAAATTATATTCATCAAAAAAAAAACAAGGTAAGGAACATAATCACACCATACATGTTATTATCTCATCCACACCATGCACTTTCATTCAAACCTCAAGTCTCCTTTCAATTTAAAATCACAAGGATGACACATCTTTTAGCAAAAAGCAAAAGTTCCCTATTCAACACCTTTCCAACATAACCATCATGATATATACACCATATTAAGCATATAATATATTAATCCATGAGAGAAGAAACTTACCAAAGCTTACAAAGTGATGATCTTTTCCAAAGAGAATGGTTGCCTTAGGGTTTGTGTTGAGAGAAATATGTTTGGAAATATCTAGAAAAACATGTGTGTTATAATGAATAAAATCAGCCTTTTGTGCCTTTATATAGTCCTAATGGTCATCCTTAGCCACACTTTAATCAATAATTGAGGTGTTTTACTTGGTCAACACAAGAATGGGTCATTTTCCCATTTGGGCCATGCAATTTGGCTTCATTTTGGGCCTCAAATTGAGCCCATTAACACATGTTAACTTAGCCCACCAAATTCAATGTGTAATCCCTCATATATCTCACGTTTAAATAATTCCATAAATGTTACGACAATATTCAACTCATGCGATTCATGCTCGTAGCTTTAATCCCAAGAATAAACAATTTTTGCCACTCATGGCTTAATTGAACATAATTTGATAAAATACTTATGACAAAGAATTAACCCCAACTCGGATGACAAACTTGATCAAAAGTATTCCTAATACGATGGAAAAATAATACCATAACCCAAGAGTTCTCTTTATAGACTAATAATCGTAGAAGAAATTTGGAGAAAAGCACCCCAGCACGCTCCCGGGTGCCCTTGGGACTTAGAAAAATTTCAGCACCTGAACAGGTGCACATTAGCGGCCTGGAACGCCCCTAGGCGCGCCCCTCTGCTTCTTGTGCCACAAAAATTTCGGCTAGAAGCGGGCTGGCACACCACCTGCAGCGCCCCACACTTAAATTTTGATTTTGACTTTTCTTTGCGGATTTGGTTAGATCTCTCAAGTTCCAACCCTTTGCTTGCCTCTTATCTTTAAGATCATTTTCTTGGATGTCCTTTAAACCTAGATTTTCACTCCACATATGATCCACAAAGTCACAAACACCTCCTACAAAAGTCTCATCACATGTACTAGTACACTATCAAATATTCCATCAATAACAATACAAAATACGTACTTATGGCTCTCGAAACCTAGGTAAGCATGGTTCAAAATTGTCAAGTAGGGTCGGAAATGTACGGGGTATTATAGATAGAAGTGATTGGTCCTCAAATTCATGAACTTCTTATCACAAGTCCCACCCGAGATCTCTTCTACCCCCAACTTAGGTTTTTGGCCTAAGTTGGTTTTCGGTCTGACCTAAATAATTTAAGAAGGGTTAGGTTCAAAAGAGGGGGCTTTGAAAAATAGGTTTCATCTTGTAATGAGGTTATCCAAGAAAAAGGGATCCAAGGATTGAATTAGGGACAAACTTGGTCACTCAACTCATAATGGGATGGCTATTTTGGTCAAATTGGAGGTTCACTCTCGATCAATAGCCTAAGATCACTCTCCAACATCGCACACTTTTTGATTTAGACTTAGAGCAATCAGGCAAGTTCTAGGTGGACTAAATGAGAATAATCAAGTCAAACTCTTACCCAAACAGGGCACTCAATCGCAAACTCGAAGCACCCTTTCTCAATTGATGTACCACATTCGTAGAACATATTGGGAAAGGTACTCAAGTAGTCAAAATAAGATGTGGGTGCTCACAAATAATAAGTGTCTAACTAGTTAAACTAAGCCAAAGAAATTTTTTGAAAATGGGCACATTTTTGAAAAATTGAGCAATGCACAATAATTCATCATTTTTAAGAGTTGAGCATGTGAACATCTCTCCAAGAGTACTATTTGAGTAAAAGTGTTCTATTGCTAGCACACTTTTTTGCTTAAGTACGCATACGAAAAAGAAATTTTATTTGCAACTAACTGTGCACTATAAAGCTAAAAATAAAAACTAAAGAAATAAAAATAAAACATCACACACCATACACTCAAATATTACAAACCAAATGAAATATCAAAATGAATCCAAATTGCAGTCATAACCACACACCAAAATAAATATCTAGAATAATGTATCAAAAGAACAAAATATCAAAAACTTAATATTATAGATCCAAAAATAAACACCCCATACCTAACTCAAAAATGTGCATTATCCTTAATGCAATAGGACTAAAAGAAGTATAGGATAATGAGAGTAAGGGTCCCCCTGAACATGGCTAAGCCTGAGGCAGGGATTGGCTTACACAAGTGGCCACTGTCAGGGCATCAATGCCCGACTTAGCTTCAAATACTTCCTGTGGGGAAGGGTCTAGCACAATGGTTGTAGTCTCTGTGGCATCAACTGAACTAGCGGTTCGAATCTATGTCGTCTCATGCATCGACCTTTCCAAAGTGGCAGCAAGAATAGCACTATCAGTCTCCTATCTATCAGCCTTCTCATTAATCTATACAACAACCTGTGACTCGACCTGTATCCCAATCTAGACTTGTTCCTTGAAATAACCCTCGATCTCAGCATCATCTATGTCCTCATCTGAAGCATGTTTATCCTCGTCCTCCTCCCCTTACAATTGGCTCATCCTTATGAACAGGTGCTGGAGCTGGAGCAAGTGTCTTAGATGAAGCTCCTCATAAATATGTCAAGTCGGGGAACCGAAGCTTATCTACATACTTTCGAAGGGAAGCAAACTCATCCTACATCTTCGTCATAACATCATTAGGAATAGAAGGTTGTGGAGCACTCAGCTCATCCAGTTTGGTACCACAAATACGTACGATCTGCTAGATACCTCATATCTAATCATGAATAGGTACTATTATGGCCTTTGCCACATCAACAATCATCTAAGGCATCTCTCTCTCCAATCTAGATGACCTCGCATCTCCTGAGTAGGCCAACTGCCACATTCGGATAATGTCAGCCTAATTTAGTGGAGCCCTTGATATTCCCAAAGTAGTGGATGGACGAGGACCAAAAATTATGGGTCCGAGAGGCTGAGTAGAAGGATCTGTAGAGGGTACTGGTGGAGAAGTAGCTGAAGTAGTATGAGTGGGCTAGTTGGCACTACAATCAAAAGAACCAAGATAAATCATCGGGCATCTTCCACCTGGACTTGCTTCTTTTTCACTTCTTGGACAATCTCAAGGCGAGTAATATCAATAGTATTATTTCTTCTTATCAAAGGGGACCCGAGCATGATGTTAAAGCTCTGTGATAAAACATGGTAATGCAAGGGAGGTCTTCTTTTGTTGGTCCCGATGAGCAATATTCGGGGCAATTAGCATAGCCATATTAAGCCTCCCCTTCACCATGATCGTGCCTACATGCACTTCGTGCAGGTGCATAAGAATAAATTTATTTTGGGACAAAAATATATTGCTACACACAAAACTGAGCCAATATTGAGCTTCCATGCTTGAATCACTCTTCTCTATCAGGGTCCCTAGATTGATCCATTTTGGTGTTGGGTAACTAAGAAAAGGGGCTAGCCATCCCCAAAGATCATTGACACTACTCAAGGCACGTGTAGCAAAATAGTGATGTGAATCGATCTTGTCACCATAGACTTCATTGATTGTGGAGACATCACACTTAACTTTTAAACCCCACATCTTCACCACACAATGAGTTTTTGAGGCTTACCCTTCCTTCTCTTATCGGGCAACAATCTCTCATAGTCTGTATAAAACTCTCAGACCTAATTTTCAACATATGATTTTAACAGCTGAGTTAACTGCTTAAAGTTGTGATACCATATGACATCTAACAACCGAGGGTGTTTTCTCTATTTCCTATCAAGGCTCAATCTCTGCTCTTCGATGATTGTTCTTTGACTAAGACCTTTAAGTTGATTGAGGAATCTATGACCTCCTTGAGGATGGGGTGGAGGCCTTGCTGTAGCAGTTGTGGGTTATTCTACCTTCTTCTTCTTTTGTAGATCAGCCTCTGGAGTAGACAATGGTTCATGTATATGTGTTGTGTTCCCTTCATCTGAGGAACCAAGGTTATATATTTCAGAATTTGAACTATGTTCTGAGCTTTCTTACTCAACCATTGGTGCTTTGCTTGCACTTTCATCCATACTTTTTCATTTATAAACTCTTTCTGCTTGATTTGTTTCCTTGATTTTCACTCCTTTATCAACGTTTGAGGTAGGGGGAGGAGAACCAACTTTATTCTTAGCCATATGTTTGTTCCTAGTCATATCAGCACATAAGAGTAGCAATGGGCTCAACCAAGGTTAGCAAACAACACCAAAAAATTTACCCAGAAAAGCATCGCTAAACAAATTGGCGAATGGCCAAATAGTTTGGTGATGCACATGGCTATCGATAATTGGGACAAAAACATAGGGGAAGTTTTGGTGAAGAAAAGTGGTATTTTGGTGATACACCAAAGGATTCAGCGATACTCCCCAAGCATCGCTGAATCGTTATGGCATCGCCGAATCTTACCTTAATTAGCCTCACCTATTTAAACAATAGGCTATATGAGGAGTGCTTCAACGATATGCCATGTAGTTTGGGGCATCACCGAAGGGCTCAACCATCACCGATATTCATCTTCCCAAGATAACTATCGTAATTCTCAAGACTTTAATGGAAATTTCAATTCCAAAGACCATGGGTACTCAAACTTCCTCAGATTTCAACATTTAAACTATAATACAATGATTTCGCCCTTAAAAACATCGTCACTCAATTTATCATTAGGTAAAATCATTCATTTTCAAATTCTATTAACTAAACTCATACTTTTTTGACACCCATTTCATCAACAATTAACCCATGATGCAATTATGACTAACAATTAAACAATTAAAGACCAAGATTCAACAAGTTAACTATAATCTACCAAGAATCTAATTTGAATTTACAAATTCAACAAAAGCTTTAATCACTCGCATAATAAACCTTATCAATAACAAGCCCAACAAAAAAATTTAACTCTTAATATGGGCAACATTGACAATAGATAGATTTTGAAATAAAATCAATTATAACCTTCAATATTTAGAGAGAAATCAATGAAGAGTTGAGAGATTGATGTGTCATGCAATTCCAGTGATGGTGGTGCTCGTGTATTGCTGGTGTTGGCTCGCGGGAAAGATGATGAGCGTGTGTGTATGCTTATGTGTATCGATTAGAGAGAGTGAAAGAGAAGAGGGAAAGGGGGAATATAAAGATGTTTGAATAATACTAAGAGTCAGAAGCAAATGAAAGGTCAAGGGTCAAAGAAGTCAAACCATCACTCATTAAAAATGACCCTTTCGGCGATACCATGTCCTATGCTGAACTTATCAGCGCTGCGCCAATGTGCTATTTTATCACTAAATCTAACAGTTTATGGCCTTTGGAATCAACCAGATAGCGATCCACTTTGGTAATAGATGGACCTTTGCAAAATTGTTCAGCGATACACTGAATGGTATAATCCATCGCCAAATTTAGTAGTTCATCTGGGCTAGAAAATCCATTTTGGGAAAGGGCTTCGGCGATTCGCCAATAGGTTTGGATCATCGCTAAAGTTTCTTTCATTGAGCTTTGTGCATGTTCTCCCAACCTTTTCTTCTTTGACTTGTGTTTTAGCATTTTTCCCACATTCCAACTCCATCTCAAACCTAGACCCAATCAACATACTTTATTTAAAATAACAAAAATAAACTTGGGTTGCCTCCCAAGAGGCGCCTTAGTTATTATCGTGGCACACCATTGTTCTTCATCAGTCATGCATCATCAAGGTATATCACCTCCAATAAATCTACTTCTGGTGATATACCATGATAATGTTAAACTCATTGGCCATTCACTATAAACTAGAATCCCATGTTATCTTCTAATTCTATAGCTCCACTAGGAAAACATTGAACCACCTTGAAGGGACCCGACCATCTAATTTTGAGCTTACCTGGAAATAATTTGAACCTTGAGTTAAACATTAGGACATCATCACTACTCTTGAACTCCATTTTTAGAAGTTTGGCACTATGCCATCTCTTTGTACGCTCCTTGTAAAAAGTTGGACTCTCATAAGCTCTCAATCAAAATTCTTTGATCTCTTGAAGTTATTCCACCCTTGATTTTGAGGCATCATCCCAATTCATAATCAACTTGTGCAAGGCCCACAATGCCTTGTGTTCTAATTCAACAAGGAGGTGACAAGCTTTGCCAAACACCAATTGATATGGTGACATGCCAATGGGAGTTTTGAATGCGTTTAGATAGGCCCACAAAGCACCATCAAGGTTTTGAGCCTAATCCATCCTACTAGCATTCACAGTTTTTGTTAAAATACTTTTTATATCCCGGTTGGACACTTTTGCTAGCTCATTGTCTTGAGGAAGGTATGGAGAAGCCACCTTATGCTTCACTCCATATTTAGTAAGCAAAGAATCAAATGAATGATTGTAAAAATGAGAACCCTTATCACTTATGATAGCACGGGATGTCCTAAATCGAGGGAAATATACTTCTTCAATAATCTAGCTTTATTATTATTCAAGGTAATGGCCTCGACCCATTTGGAAACATAATCAACTGCCACCAAGATTTAGCGGTTCCTATACAAGCTCACGAAGGGTCCCATGAAGTCCCAACCCTATACATCAAATAACTCCACATACACACTCAATTTCAAGGGCATTCCTGTCTTCTTAAGATCCCATCTTGCCTTTGGCATTGCTCGCATGCCTGAACTAACTCATGGGCATCACAATACAAAGTTGTCTAATAAAATCCACTTTGGAGAACCTTTGCAGCTGTAGGCACACCACTATGATGACCACCAATCTATGATAAATGACATGCTTTAACAATAGGCCTCATCTCATTCTCTATAATACAATGACGTATCACTCCATCTGTACACTCCCTAAAGAGATTGAGTTCATCCTAATAATACCTTTTCACATAATGGAGGAAGTATTTCTTTTGATAATGATTCAAATCATTAGGGAGCAACCCACTCACTACATAGTTTTCAAAATCAGCATACCATGGTAGTATAATCCCCTTTAGATCCATGACAAGCTCATTGGGAAATGTCTAGCCAATCTTAATTTCACCCCTACTTTTCTTTATTAGACTCAAGGTGGGATAGGTGATCCGCTACTTGGTTTTCACACCCCTTTCGATCCTTAACTTCAAAATTGAATTCTTGAAGTAGAAAAATCCACCTAATCAACTGAGGTTTGGCCTCTTTTTTAGCCATAAAGTATTTAAGGGCTGCATGATTGGTGTGCACAATAACATTTATTCCCAGCAAGTAGGCATGAAATTTCTCAAAAGCATAGACTACGACAAGCAACTCTTACTACATGACCATATAATTTCATTGTGCATCATTAAGGACTTTATAGCAGAGTATATGGGATGAAAAATCTTGTCCTTCCTTTGTCCTAGCACCATACCTAATGCGAGGCCACTTCCATCACACATTAATTCAAAAGGCTGTGACCAATTTGGGGCTACAATGATAGAATCCGACACAAGACTCTTATTGAGGCAATTAAATGCCCTCTTGCAATCACCATCAAACTCAAATTGTTTTTCCTTCTCAAGAAGCTTACACATTGGATGCGCAACCTTGGAGAAATCTTTGATGAATCGTCTATAGAAATCGGCATGTCCAAGAAAATTGTGAACACCTTTCACGGAGATTGGAGGGAGTATCTTGGAAATAACTTCAACTTTAGCTTGGTTAGTTTGAATTCCTTGACTCAAAATTTTACGCCCAAGCACAATGCCCTCATTTACCATAAAATGACATTTTTCCAAATTCAACACAAGATTAATTTCAACATATCATTCAAGTACCTTGCCCAAGTGTTTGAGATATGATTCAAAGGTATCACCCATAATAAAGGCCTCCTTAGTATCCTCCAACATATCTGAAAATATCTAAAGCATGCACCTTTGAAAAGTAGATGGTGCATTGCATAACCCAAAGGGCACGCACTTGAAGGAAAATGTCCCATATGGAAATGTAAGGGTAGTCTTCTCTTGATCTTCGGGTGTGATGCAAATTTGGTTATAACTAAAGTATCTATCTAAGAAATAATACCAACCCCACCCCACCAACCGATCAAGAATTTAATCCATAAATGGCATGGGGAAGTGGTCCTCTCCCGTCCATGAGTTCAACTTCCAGTAGTCCATGCATACTCTCCAACCTGTCATCGGTCTTATAGGAATAAGCTCGTTATTTTCATTAGAAATCACCACTATTCCTCTTTATTTGGAACGGATTAAACTGGGCTTACCCAAGTGCTATCCTAGATCGGATACACAATGCCCACCTCCAACCACTTGATTATCTCCTTTATCACCATTTCTTACATCTAATGGTTAAGCCTTCATTAAATCTCAACACTCGGTATTATGATCTAACTTTATCTTATGATTAAAAATGTCGGGGGAAATCCCGATAATGTTCAAAATAGTCCACCCGATTGCACAAATGAACTTTCTCACGACTGACTTCAATGCTTCCACTTTCCATGGTAACAAATCTCCCATAATAATAATAAGTAAGGTGCTACCTTCCCATAAAAAGACATAACAAAGGTGTGGTGGTAATGGGTTGAGCTCAAGTTGTGGTAGGTCTATAATAGAAGGCTTTGCAGGAGGATTCTCCCAATTTTTCAAGTGAAGATCTTATTTGTATGGGTTCTTGGGGTAGGATCTAAGACCATCAATGAAGCTACGAATTCATCATACTCTTTAACCTCTTTGATTCCATAACTCTAAAACACTCCCGCTAGTGGATCACTAATAAAATCTTCTTCCCTAGCATTGTCCACCTCATCATTAATCATTTCCAGAATGGAGATCACTTGCAAGTCCTTTGGTTACTTCATGGACTTACACACATTGAAAGTTACCTCTTCATTATTCACTCTAAACTTCATCTTTCCACATTCCACTTCAACTAATGCCCTCCTAGTAGCAAGGAAAGGTCTAACAAGGATAATGGGAACTTCATAGTCTATATCACAATCTAGAATCACAAATTCAGCGGGAAATATGAATTTGTCAACCCAAACAAGCACATCATTTAGAATTCCCACCGGTCTTTTAATGAACCGATCCACTAGTAACAACCTCATGGTTATTGGCCTCGGAGCACCCAATCCCAATTTCTTGGATATAGCTAGAGGCATAAAGTTTATACTTGTCCCTAAGTCGCACAATGCTTTGCAAACTTGATACACCCCAATGGTGCAAGGAATCATGAATGCACCGGGGTCTTCTTTCTTGACTACCATATGGCTAGACATGATAGTGCTACAACTATGTGATATCTCCACCATTTCAAAGTACATTGTTCTTTTCTTCGTCACTAAGTCATTCATGAACTTGGCCCAACCCGGTATCTCTTGCAGGTCTTCTAACAAAGGAATGTTCACTGATAAGTTGCTAAATTTTGAGAGTAACTTCTTTAACTTTGTATCTTCCTTATTTTTCATGGTAGAGGGATCTTGATTTTTGGATTTGAAACAATCGGACTTTCCTTTGGTTTTAAGACATCATGATAAACTGCTTGAAGTATCTCCTCACTTTCAACTTTCTTTTCCACTTCATCCGGCTTCTCAACATTTGTATCATTTATAATAGGGGCTTCATCATTTGACTTGTCAAGCTGCTTCCTCTTTCCACTCACTTGTTCTTCAACCCCCTTCTTATTGGGGTCATTAATAATGCTCAAATTATACCTCAAAGGTATAAGCGGTCGTTATCTATATAATTACCCAACTTAGAGTCGAGGTCGAATCCACGAGGAATGAATGCACTAACTTTCACCTCTAAGTGTCAAAAGCAACTAAAGATAACATGTGATGCTATAAAAATAATGCATAAAAGTAAATGGGGGATATAACTTATCAATTTTTAATTATCGAAACACTTGTAGTTTGAAACACACAATTCAAGGATTAGAAAAATAGAGTTAAAATCAAGTGTAATATGGGACTTAGGGTTATGCCATTGTAATAGTGAAAGAATGTATGGGTAAATGAATATTTGTCTAGATTTAGCTAAAAGTTATGGGTAGACTAGATTATAAGTTCTTAGTGTTGATTTGTCAATCAAACACCAAGATAACACAAGTGGGTTCTTTCGAACACCTCACAAGTATATCTGTATAACCAATCTAATACCTCAAATAGCGTCCTTATGTCTAAGAGACACTATTAAATTATAAATATCAAGTTATTGTTCACTTCCATTCCTCACCCTTATCCCCTTTGTCAAGGATGATGAGAGTTCTAGGGTTAATTAGAGTTTGCAACCTTTAATTTTAAATTGAAAACATGGAATAGGGATAAAACCCATAACAATTATCTAATTAGGAAGATAAATAAACAACACCCATACAATTATCACATCTTACTCAAGCATAACCCCAAGTAAAGAAATTAGCTACTCATGGAAAGAGAAAGTGGAAAATTACCCAAGTTATTCTCCCATTGTTCCATTGAATCCAAGATTATCTCAAGAGTTAAGATCTTAATTTAATATAAAGCCAACAGAAAGTAACTAATTCACTCCTAGGGTTTTACTCTATTTTTTTGAATCTTCAAAAAATGCAAAAACTCCCATTCTAGAGCTGAAAAATCCTTTTTAAAGCCCCAAATTTACGTTCCCAAAAAATTATGAAATTGCCACCGCACTGGTCACCTGCTGGCGTAGGTGCCAGTGCAGGTGGGTGGCCTACGTGCGCAGGCTCTTCAGTACAGACTCCACTAACTCGTCCATACTTGCCACCTGCTTGTGCAACTCAAGCTCATGCGTGTGCAGGTGGCCTCGCAGCTTTCTAAATGTTGGTTTTAAGCTGCTTTTCTACACTTATCGCCTCCCAATTGACTCGTGTGGATTACTCAAACTCTTATTCACTCATTACCTACATAAAAGAGTTATATAACATGAGAATTGCATCAAACCAATGCAAAATAAGAGATAATTTAAGCTTAAACGTGTTAAGAAGTTGGTAAAACGTCAACTTATCAACCCCCCAAACATAAACTATTGCTTGTCCTCAAGTAATCGAGAGATTCAATGTCATGCCTCAAATCCCATTGTAGCGGACAGGCACCCGTAACCATAAAGTCCCAAGAGAACCAACCTATGACCGTGTACATTCATATGCATGCCATTAAGTGAACAAAAATTCTGCCACATGCAGATATAATATATCGATGATGGAAGTCATGTAAAGATGTTCAAAACAGATACGAGACTTAGCCGGTGGGGCGACAACGTCTAAAAGGTAAGACACTTCTCTGTTTGAGGTTACAATATCTACAAAGCCTCTAAAAGATATATAACCATGACTAAGGTCGGGATAAGTTCCCTCCTTATACAACTACAACACAGTACAAAAAATATACACAAATGAATCGGAAAACTCCGAATCAACCTGGACCTCACCAATAGCCTGCAGATGACCCGTACCCTACTATGAAGGTCTACTAGTTCCTGTGCCTGCAACAAGTAAGGCAGGTCCCCCAAGGGACGTCAGTACGAAAGAATGTACTGAGTATGTAAGGCTATAAGTAATTATATGAAATATAGGAACTCAAATAGAATCAAATACAAGTGAATAGATAATACTGATATACCACCGTACTGTATCTATGGAACCATGTACATCACATTTATTTCTTTCCTTTTACCTTCACATCAATATACATCATACTATGCCCCGGACCAACTAATCAGTGGTAAGTAACATTGGGATCAGGTCGAGCTAGGCTTTTGCCCCCAGAGCTGCCACCCATAAATCAATAAATCAGGTTTGGATAAATCTAGGCATTCACCCCCAGAGCTGCCCTCTGTATCCAATAATCCATCGGGATGGGCTCGAGCTAGGCTTTCGCCCCCAGAGCTACCACCCGTAATCAACCAAATATGCATTACTTTATTTATTTATTTTTTGTGAAATTGTTACATCGGTGGTCATAACATTATTGGAGCGTTGGAACAATAGTCAACAAATAACAGACACATAAATAACAATAGCTAACAAACTTGAAATGAGATTCTTTAAAACATTTCAGAGTGGAAACAAGTTTGGTAACGATGTGAACAATAGTTGCGGCCAAAGGATACAGAAAAGAGTAACCTTACATACCTTATCTTTCCAACATGTGACTACAACAATTCAGATCTTCCTTAAAATGTTACTCTACAATATGAATACATAATGAAGCTCACATTAAAAGCCAATAACATTACAAGTTCATAAGGCGATAATTAGCTACTTGACGGGAAGTAAAAACTATCCAACATCCGAAACACATGGTGTATCATTCCGCCTTCCTTTATACTGCCATATAAATTCATTCCACCCTCCTACAATACAATTTACTTCCTCACAACACCAACAATACCAAAACAGTCCACACATCAACATAGACGTCAAAAACCGAGAGGATTTCACACCAAGTTTATACTTCACATTTCCACCTCAATACCACGTCACATATTTATTACATCAAGTGTATTAAATAAATTTCACAACAACACACAAAAAAGTCCACAATAGTTTCAAAATTCGCATCAACATCACAAGAAAATATTCTCTTTCCACTACACCACACGTTCCATGCACAATTACGTATAAATATTTTTCACAAGTCATACACAAGGACTAACGAATTGTTCACAGAACCACACTTAAATATACTGAAATTTAATCCATATAATTCAACTACTTCAAGACCTTAAGTCCCCTTTTAAGTTTAAACCACATAGAAGGCAAATCCTTTAGCAACTAAGCAAATTTGGACTGTTTCACAGTAAGTGGACTGCTCAAAACTTTTTAAACATAACAAACATGATATAAACAACCTATTATGCATATAATATATTAATATATAAGGGTAAACACTTACCAAGGCTTGCAAGTGGAAGATTTTTCCAAAAATCCTTAGGAAAAATTAGGGCGGCTAGGGTTTGAAAGAGGAGAAAGTATTTGATTGAAAATCTGATTTTTACAAGTGTGTTGTGTAGAAAAATGAGCTGAATTTCAGCCTTATATAGCCCCTCTAAACCTCCTCTCTCTATGGTCATCCATATCCAATTATTTGGTCAAAAAGTCCAAGTAGATGATGTGTATACTTGGTCCATTTTTAAATGAATCATCTCCTTTTGGGTCCATTTCTTATTTACATAATTTTGGGCCTCAATTGAGCCCATTAGCATAATATTAATTAATCCAAATAAATTTAGTGGGTAATACACCAACTATCTCAAGTTTAAACAATTCCATAAATGTTAAGGTAGTCAAATAAGTTTGAAAATGTACGGGGTGTTATATCCTTCCCCCCTTAGGAATATTCATCCTCGAATGTTAGTAACAATACCCAATCTAAACAAGTTCAAGTCTAAG
Source organism: Capsicum rhomboideum (assembly GCA_031232105.1). Lineage (NCBI taxonomy): Eukaryota > Viridiplantae > Streptophyta > Magnoliopsida > Solanales > Solanaceae > Capsicum > Capsicum rhomboideum. The sequence goes on from CP124714.1 coordinate 120,709,231, forward strand.
TTCATTCTTCATATTATCACATACACATAATACTTATATATACTTACTTTTTATTGCTCAAATTCCGCATCTTGAACTTTCTCTTCAGTTTGAAATAAATGCGGGTACTTAGACTTCATCATTTCCCCGGCTTCCCATGTGATTTATTCTACTTGCTGATTTTTCCAAAGAACTTTTATAGAAGATACTTCTTTATTTCTTAACCTCTTAACTTGTCTATCCAGAATAGCAATAGGTACTTCTTCATAGGTCAGATCTTCTGTAACTTGTACACCTTCTATGGGAGCAATATGAGATGGATCTCCTATGCACTTCCGAAGCATTGAAACCTGAAACACTGGATGAACTGTGGAGAGTTCTTGGGGTAGTTCTAATTCATACGGAACTTGACCAAATCTTTGGATAATCTTATATGGCCCTATATAACTCTGACTTAGCTTTCCTTTCTTTCCAAATCTCATTACCCCTTTCATTGGTGATACTTTCAAGAATACCCAATCACCTATAGCAAACTCTATCCCCCTTCTTCTAATATCGACATATGATTTATGTCGACTTTGGGTTGTTCCTAGCCGTTGTTGTATTACCTTAACCTTTTCCATGGCTTGATGAACAAGATCTGGTCCAAATAAAATAGTCTCACCTACTTTAAACCACCCAATCGGTGACCTATATTTTCTCCCGTATAAAGCTTCATAAGGCGCCATCTTGATACTTGAATGATAGCTATTAATGTAGGAGAATTCAATAAGAGATAAATTATCATTCCAACTACCTTTAAAGTCCAACACACAAGTTCATAACATATCTTCAAGTGTTTGTATGGAATGCTCTGCCTGTCCATCCGTATGAGGGTGAAAAGTTGTACTTAAATTCACTTGTGTACCCAAACTCCTCTGAAAATACTTCCAAAAATTTGCATTAAATTGAGGTCCCCTATCTGATATAATAGAGATTGGAATTCTGTGCAATCGAACTATCTCTTTAATATACAATCTCACATACTCTTCAGCTGTGTAAGTAGTCTTAACCAGTAGAAAGTGTGCTGATTTGGTAAGTCTGTCAACTATCACCCATATGGAATCAAATTTCCGAAATGTATGAGGCAAACCAGTGATGAAATCCATGTTAATCATATCCCACTTCCAAACTGGAAGATCCATACATTGCATATAACCTCCAAGCTTCTGATGTTCTACTTTTATTTGTTGACAATTTGGACATTGGGCTACGAATTCTACAATTTTCTTCTTCATGTTACCCCACCAATACATTTATTTCAAATCATGATACATTTTGGTGGCTACCGGATAAATAGAATACCATGAATGATGTGCCTCTGTCATAATCCTTCTCCTTAGCTCATCGACATCAGGTACACACAATCTACTTTGGCACTGAAGCACTCCCTCTTGCGTAAAATCAAAGAACTTTGTCAAGCTTTGTTGTACATTCTCTTTCAGCTACAATAAAATAGGATCCGCATACTGCTTTTCTTTTACTTCAGTTACTAACGAGGATTCTGCTGCATTTTGCACCATAATTCCTTCATTTGGAATTTCAAGAAGATGAACCCCTAAGCTAGATAGTTGATGTAGATCTTTGATTATCCCTTGTATTTCTATGGACTTGCCATGAGTGCTCCCCATTGCCTTACGACTTAATGCATCAGCTACCAAATTTGCTTTCCCCGAAAGATATAAAATATCAATGTCATAATCTTTTAATAGTTCAAGCCACCTTCGCTGCCTCATATTTAGGTCCTTCTGCTTAAAGATATATTGTAAAATCTTATGGTTGGTATATATGTCAACATGAACCCCATACAAGTAGTGGCGCCATGTCTTTAAAGAAAATGCTACCGCTGCTAGCTCAAGATCGTGTGTTGGATAATTTTTCTCATGTGGCCGCAATTGTCTTGAGGCATAAGCTATCACATTACTGTGATGCATCCATACACATCCCAAACTGACTCCTGAAGTATCACAATACACCGTATACCCATCTGTGCCTTCTGGAAGTACCAATACGGGTGTAGAAGTCAATTTATTCTTCATATCTTGGAAACTCGTTTCACATGCATCGTTTCATTGAAACTTGGTTGCCTTGTGTATTAGCTTTGTCAAAGGTGCAGATATAGAAGAAAATCCTTCAACAAACCTTCTATAATACCCTGCCAACCCAAGGAAACTACCAATCTCTGTAGGCGTTGTTGGTCTTGGCCAGTTCTTCACAGCTTCTATCTTTTGAGTATCAACCCTTATTCCTTCATCCGACACAATATGAACCAATAATTCTACAGATTTTAACCAAAATTCACATTTACAGAACTTTGCATATAACTTACGATCAAGAAGAATCTGTAACACCTACCGTAAGTGATTAACATGGTCTTCTTTTGATATTAAATAAACCAAAATATCATCTATAAACACTGTCACGAACACATCTAAGAATTGCTTGAACACCCTATTCATCAAATACATAAAAATTGCTGGTGCATTTGTTAGCTCAAATGACATAACTAAAAAGTCATAATGACCATACCGTGTTTGGAAAGCTGCCTTGGGTATATCTTTTTCTCTAAACCTTATTTGATGATAACCCAATCTCAAGTTAATCATTGAGAAACATTTGGCACCCTGTAATTGATCAAACAAATCATCAATTCTGGGGAGGGGATATTTGTTCTTGACTGTTACCTTATTCAGTTGCCGATAATCAATACACATTCTCAACGTGCCATCTTTCTTTCGTACAAATAACACTGGTGCACCCCAAGGGGACATACTAGGCCTTCTGAATCCCTTGTCCAGCAAGTCTTTCAATTGCTCCTTCAATTCCCATAACTTTTCCGGGGCCATTCTATACAGAGGAATAGAGATAGGCTAAGTACCTGGAATCACATCACTACAAAACTCTATGTAACACCCCGTACATTTCTGAACTCACGCGACTACCCTAATGTTCATGGAATTAATTAAGTTATGATAGTTGGTATATTATTCATGTAAGTTATTGGACTAAACTAATCTTGAGCTAATGGGATAAATAAAGGCCCCCAAAAAAATTGAGCAAAAGGCATGGCCCAAAAATAGGAAAATGATCCATTCTTTCTTTGACCAAGTAAACCTATCAATTATTGGTCAAAGTGTGGATAAGTATGAGATTCAAAGGGGCTATATAAGGCACCAAAAATCAGATTTTTATCAACAAAATACACATTTCTCATTTCTAGATTTTTCCACAACACTCTCTTCATTCAAACCCTAAGCAACTACCACTTGTTTGGACAAGATCATCACTTTGCAAGCTTGGGTAAGTGTTTAATATCATGTATTAATATATTATATTCATAAAAGGGTGTATAAATCATGTTATTTATGTTGTTATAGTGTTGAGCAAATCACTATGGGTGAAACAGTCTACTATTGCTTAATCGGTAAAGGGTTTTTCCTTATAAACTTGAGAGTGGACTTGTGGTCTTGAAGGAAGTGAATTTTATGGATTAAATATCAACATGTATGATGTTTTTATGTCCCTAACTTGTTTTCTCTTTGTGTGTAATATTTGGAATTGTTGTTGTGAAATTTTGCATGTAAATGGTGATGTATTGAAAGAAGGATGTAGTTTGGTGATATTTATGTGCGTTGTGAAACCATGGTTGTTCGTTGGCATAAAAGATAACTTACAATATGAAAATATAAGCTTAATTATGACCATGGATCATTCATTGAGAAAAAGGACCCGAAAATGACCCTTGGAGGCTGAAATGGGCACCCGCCCTCGCGGGCAGGGCACCTGCGGGCGTAGATGCCAACGCAGGTGGACCTGTACCAGGCCAATGGTCACCTATGGATGTAACTCAGCCACCTGCGGGCACAGGTGGTGTTTTTGGTATGGTAATATAGTAAATGGTATTGTAAAGGGTGAAATGACGTTATATGGCAGTCATGTAACTCATTGTCGTCTTATGCACTTGTAATGTAGTTAGTTGTTAACGTGAGTTGCATTATGCACTAGTGTTGTAGAGTAAAACGTAAGGAAGGAGATGGATTATTGTAATCATACATAGGACTGTATATTCATATTGAGAAGATAAGGTATGTAAGGTTACTCTTTCTGTATCCTTCTGCAACACATATTGTTCACATTGTCATTGTACTTGTTCCATTACGAAGTGTCCTAAGGTATCTCATTCCAGGTTTTCATCTATTGTTATTCACATGTTCCTTATTCATTGACCAATTGTGATTCACATGTCTTTTATTCGTTGACTAATGTTCCAAAGCTCCAATAATGATGTCATAACCACTAATGTATCAATCTCACACAAGTAAAGGTATCAACCTCACAAAAGTAAAGGAAAGAAGTAATGCAAAGAATTAATGCATATATGGTCACTTTATGATTACTTTATGGGTACTTTATGGTTACATTATATTATATTATGGCCCACCAATAAGGTGGATGATTGTTGATATAATACATTATATTATGTTATGGCCCACCGATAAGGTGGATGATTGCTGATATAATACGTTATATTATGTTATGGCCCACCGATAAGGTGGATGATTATACTATAGCCCATTGATCAGCTGGATGAATGGTAATAAGGATGAATGTAAAAGCAAAGAAAGTATAGCACTTGAGTGAAAGTATATTACTTGAATGAAAGTATATCACTTGAATGAAAGTATATATGAATGATAATGATATGAATGAATGATCGAAAATGAAATTAATGAAAGCAATGCACATGGTTCTACATATATAGAACGGAGGTTTATCCATATCGAAGAATCACTTGTAATTGATATCATTAAAGTACTTATGTATCATGCAGTTTCTTACAGCCTTACATACTCAGTACATTTTTCGTACTGACGTCCCTTGGGGGACTTACCTTACTTGCTGAAGGTACAAGTACTAGCAGACCTCCACAATAGGCTGCGGGTCATCTACTGATTATTAGTGAGCTCCAGTTCGGTTCGGGGCTTTTCGAGTCACATGTGTACACTTGTTTTAGTATTATGTAAATGTTGTATAAAGCGGGCACTTGTCCTGACTTTAGGTTGGTTATGTATATGTATCTGTTAGAGGCTTTGTAGACGTACGTGGTGATATGAATGAAATCATGTATGTCCATTTTGACTTGATCTCCCTAACGTCCAAGTTTTATATATATCATACGTTCTCCATGACTTCTGCCATTAGTATCTTGTAATGACATGAGATAGAATGTAGTTCACGCAGATACATACATACGAATGTACATGAATGAAGATTGGTTCTCTCGGGCCTTAACGGCTTCAGGTGCCAGTCCGCCTCAATGGGATTTGGGACGTGACACTCTACTTCCCGTTTTAGAGGCAAACCTGAAAGATCTTCAGGAAATACATCAAGGAATTCATTTACCACTGGAACCGATTGAAGAGTTGGAGGCTTCATATCGATATCTTACACTCTTACTATATGGCATATATACCCCTTGGATATCATTTTCTTTGCCTTAAGATAAGAAATAAATTTATCTCTCGGTGCTCCAACATTACCCCTCCATTCAAGGACGGTCTTTTGTGGAAAATGGAAATGTACCTTCTTAGCTCAGCAATCTACCGTGGCATAACAAGAAGCCAACCAATCCATACCCATTATAACATCAAAATCTACCATTTCCAGCTCAATAAGATCAGCCAACGTATCATGATCACAAACAGTTACTATACAATTATGATAGACTCTCTTAGCTATAATAGACTCACCAATGGGTGTAGATACTTCAAATGGCTTGACTAGTAATTTTGGTGTTCTTTCAAATTTTTCAGCAATCAATGGAGTGACATATGATAGGGTAGATCCTGGATCAATCAATGCATATACATTGTGTGAAAAGACGGATAATATACCTATAACCACATCAGGAGAAGCCTCTAAATTTTGCCTATCCGCTAAAGCATAGGTATGGTTCTAGACTCCACTAAAATTAGCTGCTCCTCGAACACCTCTACCACGCCCAGTAGGTTGTACACCTAACGAGTATGATGCAACGGCTGATCCAGTAGTTCGCGCCATACTACCCGTGCCCCTCCATGGGCACTCTCTCAATATGTGCCCCAACATACCACACCAGAAACAAGCATCTGCCCCAAGTCGACATGCACCTAAATAAAGCTTTCCACAGTGATGACATGGATGATGAGAAAACCTCGATTGACTCATTCTTCCTTATTCTTGATACCCTGCTGTCTGTGAACCTTGAATCCCACTACTTTGCCTAACTTAACTGCCTCTAAACCCTCGAAATTAGGATGAATTACCTGCTGTAGAATAAGAAAATGATGGTCTAGGCGGTCTATTAAAAACCCTAGGCCTAAATTCTCCTTGGGACACCATGAACTGTCCTATAGGTTTAGCCCTCTTTGATGGTCCTCTTTTAAATTCTTGCGTTCTTCTCCTTTGCCTCTGATCCTCCATCTTCTGTGCAAAAGCTTGTATCCTGGATATATCCATGTCTCTATTCAAAGCAGCAATAGTACAATCCCTAACCAAATATGGATCCAGTCTATCCATGTATCGATGAACTCTATCATCCATAGTTGCTACTACATTAGGAGCGTACCTGGCCAAAGAGTTAAACCAAAGACTATACTCCCTCACACTCATATTACCTTGGTGAAGATTTAAGAACTGGTTTGGACGAGCCTATCGAATCTCAAATAGAAGGTAATGATCAAGGAATGCCATTTTAAACTCTTTCCAACTAGCTGAAGGTGCACAGGTACCTCTAGATCTTTTCCAATCTTCATACCATAAAATAGCCTCCCCTTTAAATCTATACGCTGCAAGTTCAACTGTCTCTGCACCAGATACATGCATGACATCCAAAGGCCTTTGGATTTGATCCATAAAATCTTTCAGGTCTTCATTAAGATTTGATCAGGTAAATGTGGGAGGATCTAATTTAAGGAAATCTTGTGTCCGAAGACTAGCTGCGCTATCTTCACCAGTGGTACCTGTAGTTGGACCAGCTTGTCCTTGACCTTATGCAGCAATAATACGTGTTAACAATTGCACCGCATAAATCCTTCTCAGTATCATTAACAGGTGATTCTGACGGTACTCCTCTCCTTCTTGGCTCTCCGGGAGGTGGAAGAGTAGAAGAAGCCCGCGATGCAAACTCATTTTCAGCATTACCTTGATTAACTTGTTCAGGTGGTGATTTACTGGTTCCTACTTCAGCAGCCATGTCTCCCTTCTTACCTTTACCCCTACATCTTCTTGTAATCGGCATTTTGCTATACTGAGGAAACAAAAACATAAAACAAATTCAGTGGTTAAATATGACTCCACCGACAACTTTGGCTCTATTGCACGATCTAGGAAATGAAGAAAAGAGAAAACTCCTAAATGTACCGTAGCCTCCTACGTATAGATGTGGTGTACAGCACATCCATAAGCAAGATTCTACTCAGACATGGCTTTGTAGACACCCTAGGACAACCTGCTCTGATACCACTTTTGTCACACCTCAAATCCCATTAGGGAGGATAGGTACCCGTAGCCGTAAAGGCCCGAGAGAACCAACCTATGACCGTGTACATTCATATTCATGCCATTAAGTGAACAAAAATTCTACCATATGTATATATAATATATCGATGACGGAAGTCATGTAAAGACGTTCAAAACAGCTACGAGACTTGGTCTTTGGGGCCACAACGTCTAAAAGGTAAGACACTTCTATGTTTGACTTTACAATGTCTACAAAGCCTCTAAAAGATATATAACCATGACTAAGGTCGGGACAAGTCCCCTCCTTATAAAACTACTACACAATACTAAAAATATATACAAATGACTCAAAAAGCCCCGCATCAACCTTGATCTCACCAATAGCCTGCAGATGACCCATATCCTATTGTGAAGGTCTACTATCTCCTGCGCCTGTAGAAAGTAAGGCAGGTCCCCCAAGGGACGTCAGTACAAAAGAATGTACTGAGTATGTAAGGCAGGTCCCCCAAGGGATGTCAGTAAGAAAGAATGTACTGAGTATGTAAGGCTATAAGTAACTGTATGAAATATAGGAACTCAAATGGAATCAAATACAAGTGAATAGATAATACCGATATACCACCGTACTGTATATGTGGAACCATATATATTACATTCATTTCTTTCCTTTAACCTTCACATATATATACATCATACAATACCTGGGACCAACTGATCAGTGGTAAGTAACATTGGGATAGGCTCAAGCTAGGCTTATGCCCCCAGAGCTGCCACCCATAAATCAAAAAATCAGGTTTGGATCGATCTAGGTTTTCACCCCCATAGCTTCCCCCTGTATCCAATAATCCATCGGGATCGGCTCGACTTAGGCTTTCGCCCCTAGAGCTACCACCCGTACTCAACAAAATATGCATTACTTCATTTCTTTAATTTTTGTGAGATTGTTACATCGGTGGTCATAACATTATTGGAGCTTTGGAACAATAGTCAACAAGTAAGAGAAACGTAAATAACAATTGCTAACAAACTTGAAATGAGATTCTTTAAAACATTTCAGAGTGGAAACAAGTTTGGTAACGATGTGAACAATAGGCACGGCCAAAGGATATGGAAAAGAGTAACCTTACATACCTTATCTTTCCAACATGTGACTACAACAATTCATCTCTTACTTAAAGCGTTACTCTACAATATGAATACATAATGGAGCTCACATTAAAAGCCAACTACATTACAAGTTCATAAGGCGATAATTAGCTACTTGATGGGAACTAAAACTATCCAACATCTCAAACACATGGTATATCATTCCACCTTCCTTTCTACTGCCATATAACTTCATTCCACCCTCCTACAATACAATTTACTTTCTCACAACACCAACAATACCAAAACAGTCCACACATCAACATAGACGTCACAAACCGAGAGGATTTCACACCAAGTTTATACTTCACATTTTCACCTCAATACCACGGCACATATTTATTACATCAATTCACTTAAATACCTTTCACAACAACACACCAAAAACAGTCCACAATGGTTTCAAAATTCGTATCAACATCACAAGAAAATATTCTCTTTCCACTACACCACACATTCCATGCACAATTACGCATAAATATTTCCACAAGTCATACACAAGAAGTAATGAATTAGGGACAGTACCACACTTAAACATACTTAAATTTCATCCATCTAATTCAATTCCTTCAATACCTTAAGTCCCCTTTTAAGTTTAAACCACCTAGAAGGCAAATCCTTTAGCAACTAAGCAAAACTGGACTGCTCAACACTTTTTAAACATAACCAACATGATATACACAACCTCTTATGCATATAATATATTAATCTATAAAGGTAAACACTTACCAAGGCTTTCAAGTGGAAGATTTGTCCAAAAATCCTTAGGGAAAATTAGGGCGGCTAGGGTTTGAAAGAGGAGAAAGTATTTTATTGAAAATCTGATTTTTACAAGTGTGTGGTGTAGAAAAATGAGCTGAATTTCAACCTTATATAGCCCCTCCAAACCTCCTCTCTCTATGGTCATCCTTAGAGAATTATTTGGTCAAAAAGTCCAAGTAGATGATGTGTATACTTGGTCCATTTTTAAATGGATCATCTCCTTTTGGGCCCATGACTTATTTACTTAATTTTGGGCCTCAATTGAGTCCATTAGCATAATATTAATTAAGCCCAATAAATTTAGTGGGTAATACACCAACTATCTCAAGTTTAAACAATTCCATAAATGTTAAGGTAGTCAAATAAGTTCGGAAATGTACGGGGTGTTACATTCAAAGTGAAAAGAAAAGGGTGCTCTTAACTATAAAGAAACCACAAGGGACTACACTAGACTATTAAGACTATAAAGTTCAGTCGGATCCTCCAACAAGTCATGGCAAACAAGTAAATCACGCTTTCCTTTTCAATAGCCAATTCTCATCAAACAAGGGTATAGGAAACCAACAAGTAAACAATTTTCAAATTGAGATGCTTCTCAAGGTGCGGCACAAGATTTTCAAAGATTGCCTCATCTTTAATTTGTGATTTGTCTTGCTCATTTTCCCTAATTAAAAGTAAGACATCATCCTCCACTTCAAGGTATCAATACTTCTCATTTACAAAAGGTTTCTCCACTCACACAAAATAATGTAATTCACAAGGAGCATAAAGACCGAAGGAACTTTCACTCACTCTCACAAAGAAATTCAAGTGCAACAAGTAGAACCATAGGCTTGCCCTTTGTGTTATTCTCCACTAACGGGGACCTACAAGGTTTAAAGTCATCAAGGACTTGCAGGCATTGCTGAAGGTTAATGTGAGGGAAAGGATTTATGGATCAAGTTACTCGAAGATCCCTCTAAACACAATAATTTTATCACTTCTTGGGCTTACTTCGTTCAAGTTTTCCACATTATTCGCCCCTGCTTGTTTTACCTTTGCTACATTTGATTTCTAACCTCCTTTTGCTAACCATTTGAATGAGCTTCCCTCTTCATTTGATTTTTTGGCTCTTTCAAGGACTTGTTTTACATCTTAGCTATTCATGCCCCTCTTTTATTTTTGCAAGCTTTTTCACTTTTCTTGAATCATTCTAAGGGCTAAGCTCTATATTTTCAATTACAAGCACCTTTCTTGTTCTTATGAAGTACTAATGAAAAAACCAAGCATACACCTCTTTTAACAATCTTACACATCTCCTATCCCCCTCTAACTTAGGTTTTGAGTTCAACTCAATTATTCTCACAAGCATGCCTCTCCACACTTAGGCATTTGCCTACATTAGCCCACGTTAGAACCATGCTATGTGTTTACGGAGGTTGGATGAAAAAAGAAGGATTTGGAAAAGGAAAAAGTAGGGTGTCATAGTATGGTTATCAATAAGAAAAGAATGAGAATAAAAAGAGTCTCAAATGGGTTAACTAGGGACAAATGTCAAGGTGGGATTTAGGTCAAGTTATGGTTCAAGAATGGCCTCGGGTCATTCTCCAAACCAAGCTTGGTCCCAGATTTCGCCTTGAATACACGTGGAGAAAGTTCTAGACTATCATGTGTACACAAGAATTGATCAAAAGCCTCACCACACCAGGCACTTTATTTCTTAAAATAGAAAGCTAGTCTTCCTACCAATTTAAGCAAATGAACTTGACAAACTACTCTGAGTCAGAGACTTTTCTTTTGTGAGGAAAGAGCCAAAAACTGAATTAGAAGGTCTCAACTCAAGAAAAAGCTTGAAATCACTTTTCTCTTTTCTTTTCAAAAACCATTTTCAAAGATTATTTTACCTTTCACAAATCATTTTGTTTGCCACGACAAATTTTTGAGGGTACTTTTTGAACTTTTTCAACCACTACTTGACTCTAATTTAAGACAATGGGTATTTCCCCTAAGAATGTCGCCCGATCCATCTATCATGGGGGAGTACCACTCGGTTCGACAAAGAAAATAAAATAAAAAGAAAGAAAATGCTCCTTGGGAAAGAATCGAGTTTCGAAGAAAATCCTTGGAGTTTATTTGACATGTATAGACACGAGGCGACAAGAAATATGCATGTTTAAAATAGACATCACCCAAACAAAAGTCAATATCAGAACAATGACATTTTGGTCTCAATTAATAACAAGCGCATAATATGGGCCTGATAAGGGCAATATCTGAATCAAAATCATAAAGACGACCCGACAAAGGCAATGTCCGAATCATAATCATAAAGATGGCCCAACAAGGGCAATATCCGAATCAAAATCATAATTATGGCCCGGCAAGGGCAATATCTGAATCAACAAAATCAACAAGGCAAAGAAGGCCTGGCAAGGGCACTATCCAAATAATATCATGAAATGAAATAATATTACAGACCATAAAATGCCCCACCCCCCAACTAAAGAATATTGAATTATACCCTATGCAATAATACAAAATGAGAAAAGAGGAGGGGGAAAATCTCTAAGGCGCACTAGGCGCGGGGATCCATATCAAGTGATGACTGTGACTACACTGTGGTTGTAATATTAGGATCCTCCTTAGAATGGTCTCCTGTAACTGCAACTGAGGGGATATGTACCTCCTTGGGAGGCTGAGAGCTAGAACCAATACCAAATATCCTCACATGTTACTCCTTAATGGATTTCAACTTGGCTAGCTCTACCTGCTGGGCCTAAGAAAGCCCTGCGCTAAAAATAATCCCTGTCACTTCTCCCACATGAGAATACCTGAACAAGTAAGCAAATGGTAAGATTAGGCCAGTCTCAGCCTATGAAATGGTAATCTGGGCGTCATAAAAAGTGAAGGATGGCTGGATCGACTGGACCTCTGAACGCAGACTATCAAGGTAAGTCTTCAAAGTAGCAACCACCTCACTATCCCCTCTGGCCTCAACCGCGGATAATCTCCGCTCATAGTCTAATATTTGAGCATGTATAGGCCCAAGAATTCTCTTAATATCCACCTGAATAAAATGGGGGATATCATCCACCAAGTGAGATATGGAATTGTCATTTGCCAAGGTCATGGATGTAACCTTAGCAAATGTCAATGTAGAAGACCGTGGAGGCCGGGTAGACTGAGTAGTGCATGAAAGAGGCGGTACTTGAGGGAGATCAATAACTAGAGTAGTGTCACTATAGATCAGTGGAGCATCAGATACATATAAATTCATAGGGGAGGTACTAGTGCCCTCAATAGTGGGTACCGCTCCCAAGGACGAACCGGAGACCTCACCAATCTTTATTTTTATACCCACCGAATTGTCATCATCTTGAATAGTACGAATATCAATAACTCCCGTACATTTTATTTTCTTGTCAATCTTGGAGAATAGAGAAACCTTGTGAACAACACATAATATGGAGATAAGAGCAAGAAAAGGTAGCAAAGTGCCCACTTGTTTCGATCTGAGCTTGATCACTTCGGCAATAATCTCTTTTGAATTGACATCCAATCCATCCATGATGCACCCCACAATGATATCCCTTTCGATGGTGACATCTTAATCGTTGGTGGAGGGAAGCAACCGATTTCCCACAAAGCCAAGCCAACGCTTGGCTTGAATAGAAAGGTCCCTCCTTTTGATTTGTCCTACTCCCTTCACCCAAAGAGGAAGGCCCTTTGCAATTATTTAGGCAAGCCACGAAAAATGGACAAGATCCCCTAGAACCCGCTTCTTACTTTCAATCTTGGGTGCACACTCACAACCAAAGTAGAGCTTGTTTATTACGGAGGCGGAGCAAGGAACTTCCACTCCTCTAACAAATATACTGGGCAGACAAGGTTGGTCCGCCACCAGTGGTTTGTACTTGTGTTGGTTGTTTCGGATGACATAAGAGGCATAGAATTCTCTGACAAGATCAGGATAATAAACCTTGGGAGGAGACTCAGGGTTAATATCTGTGAAGAATTCCCATCCATACTTGTTGACTTGCCTTATGATATCCGGGAAGTGATCGTGAACACCTTTCAAGATAAACACTTTTTTAGGATTGAAAGCCTGAGTGTAAACCCATTCATCATATAGTTCACACATTTCCTTGACTGTAAATCTGATTTTGTCAACATCCTTAGCTAATCCCCTTGAAAGATCAAGTGTGCTTTAAACATCGGGGATGCTTGGAGTTTCTTGTTGTGTCGGTGTCTTTTTCTTAGAGGTAAAAGCTATAGTCTTGCCTTTGTCTTTCGTGTGATCTTTCTTCGCACCCCTCGACATTGATTTCCGTTGAGTCATCCCTAAAGAGAACACAAAACAACCAGACAAAACAAAAAAAATAAAGGGTAAAACATGTTTTTGGCTTTTTTTTTGTATAAAAGAAAAATAAAACTATGCTAAATGAGGTGAATGCAAGGAAAAATATTATATGAAACCACATAGGAGTAAATAAGTACAACTAAACATCAAACACTAACTACTTCACCTTGAAGTGAACAATCAACCAATGACCCTCACATGAACAAAAATGATGATTTTCCCTTAAGAATGGCGTCACCTGATCTATCATAGGGAAAATTATGCATTTTTGTCATAGTCGACCAACCTTAATAACACATATCACTAACATGAATCACCGGTTATATTCCGTCATCTATGACTTTAATGAAGGGTCAAATAATTCCCCACAATTACATTTATCAACCATTTGAAGCAATCAAGTTACAAACACCTCATGGAAATTAAAACAAACACATGGTACGCATCATCTCTACTACAAACATTATAACTAATCATTTATTTATGGAATAGTACTCAAAATAAGCTCAAGAAAACTTGACTAATTCTCTTAGATCACCCACAAAAGGAAACATCAAGCAATGCTCATGTGGGAATTTAATCAAACACATGGAGTGCATAAACTTGGGTACTCAAGAATTCCCCAATTGTCACATAAATCGTCACACCCAATTCAACTACTCCATAAAAACATCAATATTACACCAAAGGAAGTTCATATTAATCAACTCCTCAGAATAATCTAGCATAGAACATGATTCACCATTTTAGCCCAAGAGTTTTTTTAGAAGAAATTAAAACAAGTGAACTTACCAAACTAAGAGAATATGCAAAGTAATGACAAGAGAATTTGAAGATTAGGAACTCCAAAGTTGTATTTAGTGAATTATGAATATCTTCTTTGAAATTAATTATGAAATACATGAAGTGTGAAGAAAGAGAAAATTTGAGAATAGAGAGAGTGTGAGTCGGTCCCCTTTTCTTTTATTTTTGTATGTGATGTGGGTTTGAAAGTATAGGTATATGAGTTAGAAATGGTTCAACCTGGGTCGGGTTGACCCAATAATTTAATTACAAGGGTTGGAGCTCCAAGCCTCACTTGCGCCCCATCATGCACACGCATGTAGAAAGATACATGCACAGTGGGACCTTAATAATTGAGCAGAATACCTGGTGTAGTGATGGTCACCTACGTTAGCCAACCTACGCACGTAGGTACTTGAGATACGTACGCAGGTGAGTAACTAGGCACGAGACAGTGACGTTTCCAGGCCACCTGTATTGGCCAGCCTGCGAACGCAGATGCCTGGCCTGCGCCCGTAGATGGCAATTGACCCTAACCAGTGCGTAACACTTCACCTGGTAGCCACATGCACCCAGACATGTGGGGGCATGTGGGCATGTACACTAGCGGGTGTCCGATTTAATCCAAAACAGTGCGTCCCATCTCCTATACTTAGAATTTTTCACCTGCATTCACCAAAATAACAAAGAATTAGCAATCAAATTATCAGAAAATTAAATTAATCAACCTTGGGTAGCCTCCCAAGAAGCACCTTGGTTATTGTCGTGGCCCAATGTTGTTCCTCATCATCAAGCATCCTTAAAACAGAGCAATTCAATCTTAGCAGCTTTGGGTCCACCTTCATAAAAATGTTTTAGCCTTTGACCATTCACCATGAACCTCCTTTTCTCCTGGTCCTCCAACTCGATAGCTCCACTAGGATATACATTAAACACTACAAAAGGGCCCGACCACTTGGATTTTAGCTTACCTGGAAAGAGTTTTAACCTGGAATTAAAGAGTAACACTTCATCTCCGGCATGAAAATCTCTTTTCAAGATCTTAACATTGTGCCATTTCTTTATTTTCTCCTTGTATAACGCCGAGCTCTCATATTCCTTAAGTTGAAACTCTTCTAACTCATGAATTTAGTCTACTCTTGACTTGGAGGCATTCACCCAATTCTTATTCAATTTACGTAAGGCCCATAATATTTTGTGCTCCAATTCAATAAAGAGATGACAAGCCTTTCCAAACACTAACTGATAGGGCGACATGCCAATAGGAGCCTTGAATGCGGTCCTATATGACCAAAGAGCAGCATCAAGTTGTCTTACCCAATTCGTGCATCCGACATTTACAATTTTCTCCAAGATCGACTTTATCTCCTGATTGGAAACCTCCATCTTACCACTCGTTTGAGGATGATACGGGGTAGCCACCTTATGCTTCACCCCGTACCTATCAAGCAAAGTATCGAATATCCAATTACAAAAATAAGAGCCACTATCACTAATAATGGCTCGGGGAGTCCCGAACCTCGTGAAAATGTATTTCTTTAAGAACAATGTGACACTTTTACTCTCGTTGGTCGGCAAGGCAATGGCCTCAACCCATTTGGACATGTAATCGACGACCACTAATATATACTTATTACCATATGATCTCACAAATAGGCCCATAAAATAAATACCCCACACATCGAATAACTCCACCTCGAGGTTAGGTCTCAAAGGCATCTCATGCCTCCTCGAGATACCACCATGCATTTGATATTGTGTACAAGTTTTAACCCATTCATAAGAATCACGGTGGATGGTAGGCCAATAATACCCATATTGAAGAACTTTAGTGGCGGTTCTCACACCGCCATGATGGCCACCAAATGAAGACAAATGACAAGCTTCAAGAATGGATTTCATCTCTTCTTACATAACACATCGACGTATAAATGCATCGGCACATTCCCTAAAGAGATAGGGTTCGTCCCAAAAGTACCTCTTCACTTCATAGAGGAATCTTTCCTTTGATAGTAGCTCAACTCATCGAGAAGCAGTCCACTCCCTATATAGATTGCAAAGTTAACATACCATGGTAGTGTTCTCCCTTTCAATCTAATGACAAGCTCATCAGGAAATGTATTATCAAGTTCAAAATCACCCTATTTTTCTTCATTTGTCTCAAGACGTGATAGGTGGTTTGCTACTTGGTTTTCACAACCCTTTCGATCCTTCACTTCAAAGTCAAATTACTGAAGTAGTAGAATCCACCTTATCAATTGAGGTTTTGCTTCTTTCTTGGCCATTGAATACCGGAGAGCAGCATGATCGCTGTGCACTATAACCTTTGTGCCTAACAAATAAGCTTAAAATTTCTCAAACCCATAAACCACAACTAGTAATTCTTGCTCCGTAACAGTTTAGTTCCTTTTTGCATCATTTAACGTCTTACTAGTATAGTAGATGGGATGAAAAATTTTCTCCTTTCACTGTCCAAGCACGACTCCCAATGCAAGTCCACTACTATCACACATCAGTTCAAATGGTTGTGACCAGTTTGGGGCCACGATAATAGGGGCTGAGATAAGCTTCTCCTTAAGGCAATTAAACTCCCTTAAACACTCTCCGTTAAATTCAAATTTTACCTCCTTCTTAAGTATTTTGCAAATCAGATGGGCAATTTTAGAGAAATCTTTAATGAACCTCCTATAAAAACCTACATGGCCAAGGACACTTTGGACCCCTTTTATAGATATTGGAGATGGTAGCTTAGCAATGACTTCAATCTTATATTGATCAAATTGGATTCCTTGGCCCGATATTTTATGTCCAAGAACAATCCCTTCCTTTACCATAAAGTGGAATTTCTCCTAATTCAACACAAGATTATTTGCCACACATCTTTCAAGCATCTTTTCCAAGTGTTCAAGGAAATCCTCAAATGTATCACCAACAATCGAGAAATCATCCATGACTACCTCCATAGAATCCTCCACCATGTCTAAAAATATCAAAAGCATACACCGTTGAAAGGTAGCCGGTGCATTGCATAGCCCGAAGGGAATGCGCCTAAAAGCGAAAGTTCCATAAGGACAAGTGGAGGTTATTTTTTCTTAATCTTTGGGGGCTATTAAAATTTGATTGTAGCCCGAGTATCCATCGAGGAAGAAATACCAATCCCTTTACGCTAGCCGATCAAGTATTTGGTCCATGAAGGGCATAGGGAAATGATCCTTCTCGGTCCATGAATTCAATTTCCTATAATAAATTCACACTCTCCAGCCTAAGACTGGACAAACGGGTATAAGATCATTATTTTTGTTTGGGACCACCGTAATACCACCTTTCTTTGGAACACATTGAACGTGACTTACCCATGTGCTATCCGAAAAAGGATAGACTATACCCGCATCAAGCCACTTGATGATTTCTTTCTTCACAACTTCTTGCACCTGAGGGTTTAGTCTTCTTTGGTGTTCTATACTTGCTACAAACTCAGGATCAAGCTTGACCTTGTGGGTACATATAGTGGGTGGAATTCCAATAATATCGGCTATGTTCCATCCAAGAGCCCTAATATACCGTATCACCACTGATTTTAATACCTCGATTTGCCAAGATGACAAGTCTCCTGTAATAATAATAATAGGTAGAGTCTCACCTTCTCCCAAGAACACATAACGGAGATGAAGTGGCAATGGTTTGAGCTCAATTTGTCGTGGATCTTCAATCGAAGGCTTTACAGAAGGAGTTTCTCAATATTTCAAGTCAAGGTCCAACTGGCAAGGATTTTTTGTGTAAGACCCAAGGCCCTTCAAAGATGCAAATACTTCATCATATCCTTCAATCCTCTCGCTTTCAAGATTCCACAAGACTCCCACCAAAGGTTCACTAACAAAATCAATCTCCATAGTATTAGCCATTTCATCATCAATCACATCGATTATGGAGAAAACTTGCAAATCCATAGGTTGCTTCATGGACTTGCAAATGCTAAATGACACCTCTTTATTGTTTACTCAAAATTTTATTTCACCATATTCAACATCAACTAGAGCCCATCCGGTAGCCAAGAATAGCCTACTAAGAATAATGGGGACCTCATGGTCAATTTCACAATCCAAGATCACAAAATATGCTAGAAAGATGAAACAATCCACCTTCACAAGTACATCATACAACACACCCACGGGTATTTTTATAGAGCGACCGCCATTAATAGCCACATTGTTGTTGGCTTTGGAGCTCCCAAGCCTAACTTTCAATATACAGCTAATGGAATCAAATTAATAGTTTCCCCAAGATCACACAATGCTTTCCCGAATTGGTACATTCTAATAGTACATGGGATGGTGAATGCCTCCAGGTCATCCTTCTTCAGAACCATTGTACTAGACATTATAGCACTACAATTATGTGTAACTTCAATTGTTTCAAAGTCCATGATGCGCTTCTTTGTTACCAAGTCCTTTATAAATTTAGCATACCCGGGCATTTCTTGTAGGGCTTCCAACAAAGGTATATTTATCGAAAGGTTTCTAAAGTTAAAAATGAACTTCTTGAACTTTGAATCAACTTCCTTTTTCGTAAAGCCTTTGTGTGAATGAAGGAGGTATTTTGACTTGCGGCTTTGAGACAACCGGGTTTTCATTCGGTTTTGAATTACCACCATCAACCACTTGTGGTTCTACGTCACTTTCACCCTTTCCTTACCCTTCTTCCGGCTTCTCAACACTTTGTTCTTTTGACATTGAAGTTTCATTTTTTGAATTATCAAGCCACTTTCTCTTTTCACTTATTTTTACTCCAATACCCTTATTAATAAGGTCATTATCAAGATTTATAACATCGTTTGCTAGATTTTGACCACTTCTAGTGACTATTGCCATGATGTGAGCATCATTTTTTAGGTTTACAACTGTATCACTAGGAAGGCCTCCTCTTTGTCTTTGGTTCATCTGGGAGGAAAGTTGACCCATTTGGATTTCAAGTTGCTTTATTGAGGCCGAGTGTGAGGTGACGGTTTGATTGAGATGCGACAAATTGATTTTCATTTCTCTTAACATCTTATCACTTCCTTCAACACTCAATAGAATACGAGCAAGTAGATCTTCATTCTTATACTTCTTCGAATCAATAGAAGTTGTTCCTTTACCATTAGGCCAATCATGTGGTGGAACATATCTATCATAATCCCGATATTTATTTCGCCAATCACGGTCCTTATCTTTATCCATCCATTCTCGATCTCTATCATGATCCTTCCACTCACAATCTTTCCAATCACGGTCTTTATCCGTCCAACCTTGATTCTCTCCTTTTCTTTGATAGATGGGGCAGGAACCCCCCATTTTATTTGACGTAAACCGGATTTCTTTATCAAGAGTCTCCGTTTCATTATCATTATAGGTCTTAGTACCCTTGGAAGCAACGACGTTAACTGTCTTTGGTGTTGACCCCATTACATGCTTGGTGAGGAGTTCTAGTTGTGTCATCATTTTAACCATACTCTTATCTCTCTCCTTATCCTTTTTTCTTTGCTCTTGGCTCACAAAAGATGAGGAGGGATCCCCCACGGCTACCTCAAAATATCTTGTATGACAACCTCGATTTTGTTTAGTGACTTGGTCCAATGATGCCGATGCAACACCATAAGTTTGTTTCACCAAAGATTCCCCGGATGCATTGTCCGCAACCATTTTGTTCAATTGATCTAATGCTAGATAAAATATTTGGAGGAGCATCTTATCCAGAACCTCATGAGTCGGACATTGCATCAATTTCTTGTTAAACCTTTGCCAAGCCTCATGTAATGGTTTGCCATTCAATTGGCGGAAATTATTAATCTCATCTCTCAATTGTAACATTCGGGATGGTGGAAAGAACCTATCCAAGAATGCTTCCATAAATTCCACCCATTTAGTGATTGAACCTGTGGGCAATTGCCTCAACCACAATATGTCTTCGCCGGTCAATGAAAAGGGGAAGAGTCTTAACCGGATGGAATCTTGTGATATGTGGGCGATATCAAACGACATGCATACATCAATGATATTAGTCAAGTGAAGATTTGCGTCTTCATGTGCTTGACCCCCATACAGTCCGTTCATTTGAAGGAGATGGAGCATCATACTAGTAACATGAAACACTCCGTTGCCTTTCATGGGCGGGATGCAGATGGTACTAGCTCTCCCGGCATATCCCAAGTGATCTTCATCCTCTAAATGTCCATCAAATGAAGAGGTATGACTACCGTGTTGAATCATTGAATCGTGAAGACTTTGGTTATCACTTGTGGAGAACAAAAACAAAAAATAAAGTAAATTTACACCACGGCAGACACAAGTAACTTAAAACACTAAAAAGAATGAACACTATATTTTACTCCCCGACAACGGCACCATTTTTGTAACACTCAAATTATACCTCAAAGGTATAAGCGATCGTTGTCAATATAATTACCCAACTTAGAGTCGAGGTTGAATCCACGAGGAATAAATGCGCTAACCTTCACCTCTAAGTGTCAAAAGCAACTAGAGCTAACACGTGATGCTATAAAAATAATGCATTGTAGTTTCAAACACACGATTCAAGGATTAGAGAAATAGAGTTGAAATCAAGTGTAATACGAAACTTGGGGTTATGCCATCGTAATAGTGAAAGAATGTATGAGTAATTAAATATTTTTCTAGATTTAGCTAAAAGTTATGGGTAGTCTAGATTATAAGTACTGAATGTTGATTTGTCAATCAAACACCAATATAACACAAGTGGGTTCTTTCTAACACCTCACAAGTATATTTATATAACCAATCTAAAACTCCCATTCTAGAGTTGAAAAATCCCTTTTAAAGCCCCAAATTTACGTTCCCAAAAAATTATGAAATTGCCACCACACTGGTCACCTACTGGAGCAGGTGCCAGAGCAGGTGAGTAGCCTACGCACGCAGGCTCTTCAGCGTAGACTCCACTGGCTCACCCAAACTTGCCACCTGTCTGCTCAGCTCAAGCTCATGCGTGCGCAGGTTGCCTCATAGCTTCCTAAAAGTTGGTTTTAAGCTCCTTTTCTACACTTCTCGCATCCCAATTAAATCGTGTGGATAGTTCAACCTCTTATTCACTCATTACTTGCATAAAAGAGTTATATAACATGATAATTGCATAAAATCAATGCAAAATAAGAGATAATTTAAGCTTAAACGTGTTAAGTAGTTGGTAAAACATCAACTTATCAGTAATCATCAAGATTCACAACATCATTATCAAGATTCCTACCACTCCTAGTGACAATTTACATGATATGTGCATTATTTTTTGGATTCTCCATGGTGTTACTAGGTAAACCACCCTTTTGCCTAGTATTTAAATGAGCTGAGATTTGGCCCAATTACGTTTCAAGTTGTTTGATGGATGCCAAATTTTAAGTGACCATTTGATTAAGTTACAAAAAGTCACTCTTCATTTCCCTTAACATCTTGTCACTCCCCTTGACTCCCAAAAAGATATGAGCAACCACTTCTTTTTTCTTATAACTTTCCAGATTCATTGTGGTAGACTTTTTACCTTTTTGCCTATCTTGAGGAGGGATGTATCTATCATGGTCACATTCTTTGTCTATCTAATTAGGGTCCCTATCTCTATCCTTATCCTTACAATATTTATCACAATCTCGTTCTCTCCAATCATGGTCCCTTTCCTTCCAACCTTGATTTCTGCCTTACCTTTGATAGGTAAGTCGAGAACCCACCATTTGGTTTGACAAGTACCAAATTTCTTCATCAAGAGACTCCGCATCATCATATACATATGCTTTATTCCCCTTTGTAATTATGGCATTAACCGCCTTTGAAGTTTTACCCATTACATATTTTGTGAAGAGAACCAATTATGTCATAACTTTAGCCATGTTTTCATCTCTCTCCTCATCCTTCTTCCTTTGATCTTGGATCACTTAATATGTGGAAGGAGCCCCTATGGCCACCTTAGTATCTCATGTGAGCTATGCTCTACTTTTGTTTGTTTGTTAGTCCAATAACTCCAAAGAAACTCTGCAGGTTTGTTTAATCAAAGATCCCCCAGCCACATTATCTGCTACCATCTTGTTCAATTGTTCCAATTCTCTATGAATGATTTGGAGAAGCATCTTATCCAGAATTTCATAATTTGGGCATTGTATCAACTTCTTATTAAACATTTACCATGCTTTATCCAATGGCTCACTACTCAATTGTCAAAACTTTGTGATCTCATCCCTCAATTAGAGCATGCGGGATGATGGAAAAAATCGGCCTAAAAACTCTTTTGTCAACTCAGTCCAAGATGTTATAGATCCCGCAGGGAATTCCCATAACCACAACACCACATCATCCGTCAAAAGAGCCTCAGCCAGATGGACTCTTATGAGATATGAGAAATGTCAAATAGAGTGTAAACATCTATGAAGTTCTTCAAGTAGAGGTTTACTTCATCATGAGACTGACCACCAAATAGGCCTTTTATTTGGAGTAAGTGGAGCATCACACTTGTGACATGAAACACTCCATTACCCTCTGTGGGTGGTATGCAAATTCCATTTGCCCTTCTGGGATTCCCTAAGTGATCCTTATCATCAAGATGTCCATCAAATGAGGTGGCATCTCTACCATGTAGACTCATTATATCGTGAAAACATAGATAATCCTCTGAATAAGACAAAAACATCAAATAAAGTAAAGTTTACACTACTGCTAACAAAAGGAACTTATAATACTACAATGAATGAAAGCTACATTCATTCCCTGGAAATAATTCCATTTTGATAACACTCAAGATACAACACTAGATGTATGCGATCACTAGCAATATAATTTATACCCAACTTAAAGTCTGGGTCAAATCTACAGGGAATTAAGTCGGTAGGTTCACCTTCGAGTGTTGTAAGTGACTGAGTATTTGCACGTAATATTGAAAATAATGCAGAAAAGTAAAAATAGAGGGTTTAATGTAACAAGAATTCGTATTCAAATTATCGATTTTGATGCTGATTTGCCAAAGCGAATGCTAAAGAATATAATTGATAAGTAGAAGTGCTTGGGGTTATTCCTTGTTAAGAGTGATTATAAGGGTGGGTAAGTGAAGTGTACCTTATATTCAATTGATAGTCATGACTAGGCTTGGTCTTAGGTATTGGAGGTACTCTCAATATACCACCGAATTTCATAAGGTTTTCTTTCAAATACCCATATGTACACAATACCAAGCAACCAATAACCTTAAATTAGTTATTCTATTTCTAGTACTAGTTATAATATGAGGTACTCTCTCCATCCTTGTCTTCCCTTTTAAGCAAAACAAGGGAGCTAAGCATGAATGGAGTTTGCAACCATAATTCTTAAGTTGAAACATAGAGATTTAGCTAAAATCATTACACTAAGTTGAATATAAAGGTAAATAATCACTACCCACACAATAATCAACACTCAATAAAGAAATTATCTACTCATAAGAAGATAAGGATGAAATATACCTATATTCTCTTTCAAAGATGCCATAGAATCCATTTTTTTCCAAAGAAAATCCAAATTCATAAGCAAGTAATTAGTAATAAGCAACTAAAATCCCAACTAGGGTTCAATTAAAAACTTTAACTTCAAACAAATGACAAAAGGTAGGGTTTTAATCAGTTAAAAAGGATTAAATAGCTTCAGAAAAAATGAGCCTTAAAATTATAGAAATGCCACCACATCCAATTCTGCTGAGGACTTTTCCATAGTCGAACAACTCGATGATACACCGAATTGTAGGTTGCTTGCCTATTTGACATGGTATTGAGCTCCAAGGGCTGACATCTATTACTATTGGCAATGGATCTTAGGCTTCGCCAATCTGTTCACCAATGTGCTAAATTGTTCTTCTCATCGCCATTTTGTTCAACTTAAGACCTGGCCCAAACTGTTATATTTAGCGATAGGTTGTGCCTTTTGGAGATACGCAGGACACTATGGCGATGCTCTAATTGTCCTAGGCGATGCTTTTTTGTACTTTTAGCTCCAATCTTCCAAATATTAGCTAGTTTTTGCTATTTCAACCTCTTCTTGACCTTAGCCTTGAAATTAAAACAAATTAACATTAAAACGCATTCAAATTAGCATTGAGGACATGATATCTTACCATTTAAGGCCAAATGAGTCACAATTCACCTACTTATCACAAGTTCCTATGGGAATGATACCTGGATTCTTAATCCTATATTACTTATATGAACGCATACATTTTTTGGATGCAATAGTAGGGGTGAGCACAACAACTAGTACTTTGTAGGCATCATAGATCGACTGATCTCATGTAGAAACTATAAAGAGTAAAGAATACTAAGTAACCCTGCACGCAAAAAATTCCTAGAAGTTCAATATCAATAGTCATGAAATATAACCTTAAAATAGAACAATAATCAAAGAATGATGATAGGCAAGGGCCAATGTATACTGATATAACCTCCTCTATAGTGGTAAGCTATACGGTAGGACCCATGGAAGACTAGCGAGGTCCATATATCCATCAGGATCTTTGCCCACAAACTTTCATAGCTAGATTTTTGCCCATAATGATATAATAGTAAACCTAGAAAGATCTTTTCCTTTGGTATTGCATAGTCAGATCATTACCCACATAATATGAATAGTAATACAAGAAGCAAATCTTTTAAGATGTCATTTTCAAGCAAATATCCATGTTCATAACTTCATAGGATTAGTATGAATGAGTAATCTTGATCATGATAAATACAGGACCTGATATATATCAATAATGTATGGCACAACCTAATAATGCAACAATACACATCAATCTTTCTATTTCACAACAAATCATCACCCCAACCCCCACACGGGCATAACAATAATAATCCATCTCATTTATTGCTATATTTCACTAATTTACTCAACCCATAAAATGTTTTACATGATAAATCCCTACCTAAGTAAAGTCTGAAGAAAGTTAAGCCATAACCTACTTTGAATCTAAACTAAAATATACTAATGGTCATAAACTAGCCTTTCACTTATGAATATCTTAAAAATTCTCCTAATCTATTAAGAACAAGTTCTATGCATATATATGAGTCCATCAATACCTATATTGCTATACTTCTATTCCGAATCCAAAAAGTCCACCTCAAACCCCAAAGGAAAATATTGGAATTTTGTTAGAAAATCAAGCTACCCATAACCTAAGGAGTTCAACTATGAAATTTCATTATAAATAGAGTGACAATCGACCTTAAATAATCAATTTATCATTCATTAACTTTTCCCTAGAACCCTCCAAATTTTAAAGTTGAAAAGTCAAGATTTGAAAGATGAAATCATGAAATAATCATTGGGGAATGTGTAAAAGTAGTGTAAGAATCTCACCCAAGGAAAAACCATTGGAAAACACCTTTTGGATCGCCTAAAAATGCGTTCTCAAGCTTTAGAAATCGAGTAATGGTTTTGAGTTGAAAATGGAATTTAAATCAGGGACATATAATTTACTCTTTGCGATTGCAGGACCCATCTTCACGATTGCAAAGAACAAAATCAATCCAAACTAGATTGTAATAATCCTCTAGTTTATTTTCTATGTTTTCATGCTTTTTCTATGTTTAGAGCTTTCCTATAGCTGCCCCAACACATTTATTATTTCCTAGGACTGACAGTTCGGTTACCGTGTAGCTCGTTTGGTTTTTATAGCTATTTCTCTGTTCTAGAGCTTTTAGAGTTGAGAAAATAATCTCAAGCTGAAAATTCAAGTAAATAGCATCGAATGGAAATTCTTATGGTTCTTCTAGCTCCAGAATATCAATTTTAGGCTAGAGGTACCCTTGGTTTGGGTATCGAGGCTTCCAGGCTCATATTGGACTATTAGATGGAAAAAAACCTTGGGTGTGGGACCCACATTCTTTTGAAATGACCTCAGTTTAGAATTTTAATGGTTTTGCTGAGTTGAAATGCCGAATTTTGTAGGGTAGAATAGTTTATTTGTGTGCACAGGGTTCTGAATGAAGCTCGAGCACTTGGTCGAAGTCTGTTTGGCTTAGTAAATTTTTTTGGTGTCAAGTGCTGGTGCAGAAACTTAAGCAGCCTGGAGACCGCTTTAGCAATAATCGCTTTAGAAGTCTAGGACTACTTTAGCGGTAGATGGACTGCTGGGTGGGGATCACTTAAGCGCTCTTGGGCCGCTTTAGTGGTGATAGCTTAAGTGGTCATTTGGCCGCTTTAGTGAATGTTATATATATATATATATATATATATATATATATATATATATATATATATATATTCATTTCCCTTTGTTTTTCAGCTTAAATTCGAAGTGTTTCTCCTCCATAAGTGACCTTGTGAGCTAGAATAATTGAGGGAAATCAATAATTGAGGAGTGGATTAGCTGGAGAATGTTGTAGTGAGCATTTTCTCATCTTTTTCTCGTAAGTTTTTGGTTTAATTTTGATATAATTCTCCATTTTTGGTTCTTGTTTTTTTGATTTGTGGGGACTATTTTGGACCTCAGATTACACTCAATTTTGGGGTAAATGATCCTTGAGCTGAGAGGGACCTAGTGGTAGAGTCAATTCCCGATTCCATAAGTGGGCCCTACTATTTGATTTTTAGCCTGGGTTCTAACCTGGAGTGTAAATTTGTAATATGGGTATCAATGTTCTTACCTCGATGTGTAGAATATTATTTTGATAGTGTGGCAGTGGTTGAAGGCTTCTTGGACGGGAAAAGCTCCATTGTAGAGGTGTTCGCGTGCTTTCAGTTGTGTCAAGGTAGGCTAGGCTTACCTATCTTTTAGACTTGACTCTTTTATGGTATTAGAATGGTATTTTACTAGCTATGGGTAGTTTCTTATGGTATGGATTTCCAGTTACTGATTTCTCAGTATTTTTAGTCGATTAGAGGTTTTTTAGGGTAGATTTCCACCCCGTTGTCCTTAAGTTAGTATTGATTACCCCTTTGGATTGGACTTGGCTTAGAAGGGCCTTAGGATGGGATTGTGAAGCCTTAGTCTAGGTTTGGGTAGGTGCTGGACTTAGGTTTGGGTTTTCAGGACTTGTATTGGGCCTTATTAATGTCCTTCTTGACTTTACTTGGATATAGACTTATTTGGGAGACTGTTATTTGGGTTTGGGTTTCCTTCGTCATTACCTTAAGCCTATTAGCGTCAATACCCTTGCCTTGTTAGTATTTTGACGCCAAATCGTGACTTTAGACTTAATAAATAAAGTGGTTATCCTTTAATGATTTGGATTCTAAAATGGAAATAACAACTAGATGGACTTGAGATGAAATATATTACGAGGATATTGTTACTTAATGCTTTAGTTATGAGTTATGGTTTATGTTCGACATTTGGCATATTGTTCATTATTTATGAGTTTTGGTTTAAGTTTGACATCTGTATATTATTATTATATATGAGTTTTGATTGGAGTCCGACATCTATATATTGCTATTATTCATTGAGTTCTAGTTTGAGTTCGACTTTTATTATCTTTACTATTATGGATCTGGGAATGGAAATTTTAGTGGAGACCAGTAAGATTTATGACTATGGACTTCTTAATACGCATATCGTACATTTGACTCGCCTTAGCTTTACTCTTATTTGTACCCACTGTGCTTATGGGGGCTCGATTGGGTTTATTTCTCCTTATGTGTGCCTTTTAGGATTATGGGGGTCCAATTAGGTTGTAACTAGGCATTTATTTCTACTTTTAGATTTATTTATATTCGGTTTACCGTTTTTAGCTTAGCATTGCCTATTATTTCATTTTTGACCTTGATTTATTGCCTTTAGTTTATATACTCAGACTTTATTTGTACTTTTACTATAATTGAGCTCGGTCGGCCTATGATGCCGATTGAGTATCGGTGTTTTGGTACTCATACTACACTTTTCCAGCTTTTTCCCTGATGCAAATGGTAGTATGAGTCACCACCATTGATGCTAACCTCAGGCTGTGTTGTTGACCTGAGATTGGGTGAGCTTTTAAAGTCTGGAGTTGATCCTCCTCTTTCTGCTATCATGATAGTCTCATTTTTTATATTCTGAGCCTACGATGTATATTTTGGCACTGTCTAGTACTCTTTTTTTCTTAGTGGCACTTGTACTAACCTTACTAAGTCTAGGGGGATTCATTTTGTTATTTTTGTCCTCTCTCCTCTCTTTTATAGCATGCTTATATATATATATATATATATATATATATTCCTCTTATAGTTGTTTATCAGTACTGTTGTATCTTTATTTCCTTATCTTTTGCCTATTAGCCCGTTACTCATTATTCGAGGCTACGATTTGTCTTACCTATTGGTGGGTTTATGTAGGTGCCATCATGACTTGAAAAGTTGGGTCATGATAGCTTTGTATCTGAGCCTAAGTTCACTAGTATTGTAGGTACAAGAGCAAGTGTTTAGTAGAGTCCTGCGGACTGGTACGATGATGTCCGTATCCTATCTTCTGAAGGCTACATGAAATTCTTCGAAAAAGCTCACCTTTTTGATTTGTTTTTGTACATTGTATCCATATTGGTTTCTAGATTCTCATTTGTTTCACTTTTTCATAAATGTCTAGGACTTGGGCTACCGAGGTTCGAGGTTGTAATGCCCCGTACATTTTCGACCCTACTTGAAAATTTTGAACTATGCTTACCTAGGTTTCGAGAGCCACAAGTACGTATTTTGTATTATTATTGATGGAAAAATTTGATAGTGTGATAGAACATGTGAGGAGACCTTTATAGGAGGTGTCTGTAACTTTGTGGAGCACTTGTGGGGGTGAAAAGTGAGGTTTAAAGGACATCCAAGCAAAGGATATTAAAGTTAAGAGGCACGGTAATGATTTGGACTTGAAAGATCCAACCAAATCCGCAAAGAAAAGTCGGAATCAAAAGTTAAGTGTGGGGCCCTGCAAGTGGCATGCCAGGGCGCTTCTGGCTAAAAATTTTCTTACCCAGGCATCAAAGGGACATGCCAGGTGGCGTGCCAGACTGGTTTTTGCAAAATATTTTCTTCAACCATTAGCTGATAAATAGGACTCTTGGGTTATGGTATCATTATTCCATCATAGTAGGGCTACTCTTGAGTGAGTTTGGCATCCAAGTTGGGGTTAATTCATCATCATAATTATTTTAACAAATTATGTTCAAATAAGCCATGAGCGACTAGAATTTCTATTTTTGCGATTGAGGCTACGAACGGGAATCTCGTAAGAGAATATTATCGAGACATTTATAGAATTATTTGAACATGAGATATATGGTGGATTATACATTGCATTTTGTGGGTTAAGATGACATGGGTTATTGGGCTCAATTTAAAGCCCAAAGGGAGACCAAAATGCAAGGCCCAATGGGGCAAATGACCCATTCTTCCACTTTGACCAAGCAAACATTGCATTTAATGCAAGGAAATGGATAAGGATGACTTGAGTACTATATAAAGGCCAAAAAAACAGATTTTAATTCATTCTAACTCTCATGCCTCTTTAGATATTTCTCACATATTTTCTCTCAAACCCTAAGAACCCTAAGGCACTTCTCGGGACAAGATCACTCATTTGCAAGTTTGGGTAAGTGATTATTCTTATGGATTAATATATTATATGCATGGGAGAGAATGTAGATCATGATGGTTATGTCTAAAAGTGTAAGTGGTGCACTTTTATGTTTTTGTAAAAGATGTGTCATTTTTGTGAATTAAACTTGAAAAGTGACTTGAGGTTTGAATAAAAGTGAATGGTATGGATGAGATACCAACATGTATGGTGTGATTATGTCCTTAACTTGTTATTTTTCTATGAGTATAAATTATGGGATTTTGGCCGATATGTTATTATAAGGTGTATTAAGGTGACTTGATAGAGTAATTGTGATGTTGTGTTGAGTGAGAAGTGGGAAGTATGAACTTGGTGACATGCTATTGGTTTATGATGTATTGGTAAATGTATGGAATGTTATGGTATTGTTGGTATTATAATGCCATGAATGGTATTTTAAAGGGTGAAGTGATGTTCATTTAACTCATTATCGTCCTATGCACTTGGAAAGTAGCTTGTGGTTAATGTTGGTTCCGTTATGTACTTGTGTTGTAGAGTGAAACGTAAGGAAGGAGCTGGACTGTTGTATTCACATTTAGGATTGTATATTCATATTGGGAAGATAAGGTATATAAGGTTACTCTATCTGTATCCTTCTGCAGCACATAGTATTCACATTGACATTGTACTTGTTCAATTCCGAAGGGGTTTTAAAGCATCTCAATTCAGGTTGACATATATTGTTTTTCACATGTGTCCTATTCTTAGATGAATTATGATTCACTTATCTCCTATTCATTGACTGAAGTTCCAAAGTTTTCATAATGTTTTAATTTCTAAAAGAACTATCTCAAAGAGAGTAATGATGTAAAGAAAATCTATTTATTTTGACTAGCATTTTTTCCAATCATGCCACGTTCCAAAGTCCAATAATATTATGATTATCTTTGTACCAATATCTCACAAGTAAAAGTACCAATCTCACAAAAGTAATGAAGGAAGTAATGTACAAGATAATGTATCTATCCCTCAAAAGTAAAGGTATCAATCTTACAAGAGTAAAGATGTGAAGTAATGTATGTATGTGTTTCAAGTTCAAGAATGTTTCAATCACAAAGGTATCACTTTTAGAATGAAAGAAAGAGTAAGGATAGAAAGACGTAATGTTTAATTGATGAGTATTCTTGGGTGGTATCCCAGGGGTGGAAGAAAAATCTAGCATGGGTCGATCCCAATATATCATAATAACATCCCAGGGGCGACACGAAAGCCTAGCATGGGTTAATATAACATCCCAGGGGTCAAAGTACCTATCAAGGGTTAATAACATCCCAGGGGCAATACAAAAGCCTAGCATGGGTTAATATAACATCCCAGGGGTCAAAGTACCTAGCATGGGTTAATAACATCTCAGGGGCGATACGAAAGCCTAGCATGGGTTAATATAACATGCCAGGGGTCAAAGTAACTAGCATGGGTTAATCTCATCCCAAGGGCGACAGAACAACCTAGCATGGGTAGAACAATAAAGATGAATAAATGTGAAGGCAAAAGAAGTAAAGAATGTAATGTACATGGTTCCTCACATACAGAAATATAGTTTATTCACATTGACTATTTCTCTTATATTGACTCCATTGTTGTTATTATGGATGATGAAATTCTTATGGCCTTACATACTCGGTACATTCTTCGTATTGACCCCTTGGGGGACTTACTATATATGCTGCAGGCGCAGGTTCTAGTAGACCTCCACAGTAGGTTACAGATCATCTGCGAATCGTTGTTGCGCTCCAGTTGCTTCGGGGCTTTTCGAGTCATTTGCACTTTTGTTTGGTATTGCATATGAGTATAGAGCGGGGTGTTGTCCCGACTCTGGGTTTGTCATAGTTATGTATCTGTAAAGGCTTTGTAGACTTATGTGGGAAACTGAATGTAAGATATGTACGTTCATTTTGATGTGATGGCCCTAACGGCCAAGTTTCATATATTGTACATATTTTCCATGACTTCTGTATAGTTACATGAGACATAATGATGTTCATACAAGGATATGTATACGAATGTACATGAGCAAAGATTGGTTCTCTTAGGCCATATCGGCTTTGGGTGACAGTCCGCCTCATTGGAACTCGGGGTGTGACAAAAGTGGTATCAGAGCAGGTCGTCCTAAGGGTGTCTACAAAGCCTTGCCTGAGTAGAGTGTTGCTTATGGATGTGTTGTGCACCACATTTATAAGTGGGAGGCTACGGTACATTTAGGAGTTGTTTCTTTTCTTCATTTCTAGATCGTGCAATAGAGCCAATGTTGTTAGTGAAATCGTATCTGACTAGTGTCATTGATTTTCTTTATTATAGTAAATGCCGATGACAAGAAGAGGTAGAGGCAAAGGTAAGTAGGTAGATGTGCTTGCCGGTGAAGGTATAAGTAAATCACCACCTGACCAAGCTAGTCAAAGTGGAGCGGACACTGAAATTACATCGCGGTCTTCTTCTACTTTTCCAGCTCCGGAAGAGCCAAGGGGTAGAGAAGTACCTACAGAACCGCCTATGAATGCCACTGAACAGGATTTAAGAAATGCAGTACATATGTTGACTCAGCTAGTGGCTGCACAAAGTCAAGGACGAGCTGGTCCGACGACAAATGAGAATGATGCGGATAGAGTGGCGAGTCGCAGGACATAGGATTTTCTAAAACTAGACCCTCCTATATTCACTGGGTCAGATCCGAAAGCAGATCTACAGGACTTCGTGGATCAAATCCAGAGGGCTCTAGAAGTTATGCATGTGACTGGTATTGAAACAGTTGAACTTATGACATATAGATTGAAAGTAGAGGCGATATTGTGGTATGAAGATTGGAAGAAGTCTCGTGGTATCGATACAATTCCCCCTAATTGGGAAGAATTTAAAGCAGCATTCCTTGATCACTATCTTCCCTATGAGATCCAAGAGGCTCGTGCGGATTAGTTCTTAAATCTCTTTCAAGGGAATTTGAGTGTTAGAGAATACAGTTTGCAGTTTAATTCCTTGGCTCGATATGCTCCGAATGTGGTAGCCACAATGACAGACAGAGTCCATCGATATGTGGAAAGATTAGAGCCATACTTGGTAAGGGACTGCACTATTGCTGCTTTGAACAGAGATATGGACATCGCCAGAATTCAGGCTTTCACATAGAAAAAGGAGGACCAAAGGCAAACAAAAAGGACACAGGAATCTGAGGAAGGACCATCAAAAAGGGCGAGACCTATGGGGCAGTCTGTGGTGTCCCCAGGAGAATCTAGAACTTCGATGTTACCGCCTAGACCCTCATTCTCTTATTCCACAGCAGGCACTCAACCCCAACTCCGAGGGTTTAGGGTTAGTCAATCTGGACAGAGTAGTGGGGTGCAAGGTTCACAGACAGCAGAATTTTCTCATCCTCCGTGTCAATGTTGCGGAAGGTACCATTTAGGTGAATGTCGATTGGGGACAAATGCTTGTTTTTGGTGTGGCACAGCGGGGCATATAATGAGAGAATGCCCACAAAGGGGTACGAGTGGTATAGCACGACCTACGGGATCAACCGTTCACTACTAGAAAATAGATCTATAGCAACAATTATTTTGCCACGATTATAAACGCGTTGCAATAGATATTCAATCGCAACGATTAAAACCGTTGCAATAGCCCACTGAACCTAATGAAACACTTTTACAAATAAGCCGTTGCATTAGTAATTTAACCGTTGCCATAGAATTTTCTACAGCAACCATTACCCAAAACCGTTGCCATAGGTGATTATTTGGAAACAGTTCTTATGTGAAAAAATCTATTGCTACGGTTCCCCAATTATTTTTCCCTCCATTAATTTTTCAACACCCGCCAAATTAAAGTTTCTTTTCAATTAAAAATTAATTTCTAAATTTTCCTTTAAATATATCAAATAGGTTTGGACCATATCCCATCAGACACACCCACCACTCTAGACACAATCTCATAGCTGGGTATTCTTCACCTCGTAGGTATCGTTTTCTCCGTCTTCTTCACCTTCAAATCTCACAGCTGCGATCTCACTTACATTGTTAAGATAGTGCCATATAGTAGTAGATTTGCTAGGTTTAGATATATACGGGTTGCTTTTTATGCTTTCTCTCTGAGCTTGAAATTGAAATACCCATTTCTCTCCTCTTATTTCCTTCTTTACTTAGCAAATCAAAGCTGTACGTTTTTCTTCATAGCACCTTCAATGTCTTGACACACTTTTTATTTAACAATTTGCATTTTGTGTTTTGCTTTCATCTTCAAGTAATTTTTTGTTTTGAATAACCTCCTTTTGTTATCAGATCGTTTAAACATACGGTCTGGGTCTGTTGAACAACTCAGGTATCTCATCTGGGTCTTCACCTTCTAGGTATCACAACTTTGGGCTTTCGTGGATATTGCATTTTCAGGGTTTCATCTTTGCATTTATAG
The DNA here is from genome assembly GCA_031232105.1 of Capsicum rhomboideum. Classification (NCBI taxonomy): domain Eukaryota; kingdom Viridiplantae; phylum Streptophyta; class Magnoliopsida; order Solanales; family Solanaceae; genus Capsicum; species Capsicum rhomboideum. The sequence continues at coordinate 120,743,771 of CP124714.1, forward strand.
GTGTGTTCAAAATCGATCTACATCAGCTTCAGTGAAAGGGTTTTTGGAAAAGATTTTAAAAATACACAAATGAATTTTTATAAAGTATATGTTTTTTTGTTCTAATTTATGTTTATGATTTTATCTTGTTCTGATTTAGAGTTTCTATCTATGTAAAAAAAATTTGGCTGAAAGTATTGCAAAAATTTTGGGCTTTAGAAGAGGTGATGTTTTAGAAGATGAGTTTCAATTCTTCATTATAGAGGACAGATTTTATCTAACAAAAAATCGTATGTTTTTTAACACTGAAAAAAAAATTCAACTCCACAGGTTTTCACTATCAAGAAAAAAAATCTGAAGTGTTTTCAAACTCCAAAAGGCTTTTAAGTTGAGCATTAAGCATTTTAGTTTCTGTTTCGCAAGTAAAATTTTCTACTTCTAAGTTCATATTTTTTCTTCTCTTCTCAAAGGTTCTTGTAGGCTGGAGGCCAGAGCATGAACAACTAGTCATTCCTCAAGACTTCGAAGCTTCAATACACTGCTTAAAAAGAGGTAATGTTCTCTATTCTCTTAATTTTTGTCTTCCTTTTTTTGTTTGGTTTATTTCATTTTCCATTAATGTGTGTGTTCGATTATTTTATTGCTACTCTTCTTTGTGTGTTGATGTTTATTTATTTCCAGTTAAATCATTCCCTGTATTTGTGTTCTTTAAATTTTGGGTAGGTATTCGTATGTTTAGAGTGATGCACAAAAATTTTCTTTATGTGATTTCAGTATTAGTTTTTTTCACTGATACATTGAGTAGATCTTGGGTCTAGTTGAGCTCTGGATAAGGCTTTGAGTGTTAACTCAGCCTCTCTAAGGTTTGTCCTAGATTTAGATCCTCATTATCTACCTTTTGAGTCATACGTTCTAAGTTCTCAGGTCTGTTCAGTTGCTTGCGTCATGTGGTCTGCTTACTTGTCTTCTTTTCTCTATCTTCAAGCCAATCTCCTAGTATTTTCTTGTGTATGTGAAGTCTTGTGGTCGTATATTGCTTACTTCCTTGAGCGAGGTTACTGACTTTGGCAAAATAGTATGAAATAGTGTATGTTTAATATGAATTGAAGCAAGGGAATATGTGTTTGAATTCATTAGCTTGTTTTGTTGTCTCATTATGGTCCTTTCACCTCAAAATTTGATTAAGAGTGTTAAATTAGAGACACAACACCCTCTCCTGGTTGAGTCAGATCTGTCCAATTAGTTTAGCTATGCTTATCATTCACTTAAAAGGATATAGCTAGTTAAGTTATTCTGGTCTATGACGAGGAATGGGCTAATCTCCTATCGAGTTGGAATTTACTGCAATTTGCTACTTGGATTTATTCTAGTGCTCCATCTTCCTTAACAAGATTGTGATATAAAAGAAACGGATGTGTGTGACTGTGTGTGATATTCTCTGTTTATTTAGAAACAATTTATAACATAGAAATAACTATAATATTTTTTACCTTACTTTGGTGCATTTTCTGTTGCTGTTTGCTTAAGTTTTTGTACCAGTTTTGATTTTATTTTTGGTTGAGTATTAGTTCAGTCCTTTGATCTTGTTATGGTGTTGTTTTGCTACTGTTTGCTTCAGTTTTGCCTACTAGTTTCGTTTCAGATTTGGTCTAGTTTTTGCTGCTGCTTTGTTGTAGTTCTGGGTAGAGTTTAGGTGCTGACCATAGCTTTAGTATCAACCTTTGGATGAAAAAGCTTCAGCGTCCTTGCTTAATATCTTCGGGAAGTATAGTAAGTCATGTGATTACTACATTATGCAAGAATACATAAAAATCCATTCACATATATGTTACTGGTGATATTCTCTTATGTTAAGTTAATGCCAAGAAATGTGCACAATTTAGTTTTTTGTAATCAGTTAGTTGTTACTCATACCGGCAGCTATGTAATAAATTAGGTATTGGATTTAAGATATTCAAGATTTCATTTTTGTCCATTTCATAAAAGATTTTGTATGACTTCAGTTTATGTTTTTGAATTAGTTTGTTATATTGTGTTATTCTTTCTCACTAAAATTTGGAAAGTCTTAAGTCTCGATGGAGTTATATTAGACTAAATTCACTTATTAAGTGTAACATATTTCTTGCCAAACTTATCTGCACAGGTAAATGTTTTCAGTTTCTTTATTTTCTTATTTTGTCTTTTTTTTCTTGTTTGGTTTATTTCAATTTCCTTCTATTTGTGTTCTTTAAATTTTGGGTAGGTATTCGTATGTTTAGTGATGCACAAAATTTTTCTTTATGTGATTCTTAGTATCAGTTTTTTTTTTCCTGATGCATTGAGGGGTCTAGTCGAGCTTTCAATTAGGCTTTGAGTGTTAACTCAGCCTCTCTAAGATTTCTCCTAGATTTAGATCCTCATTATCTACCTATCGAGTCATACATTCTAAGTTCTCAGGGTTTGTTCAGTTGCTTGAGTAACGTGGTCTGCTTACTTGTCTTCTTTTCTCTATCTTCAAGCCAATCTCCTAGTCTTTTCTTGTGTATGTGAAGTCTTGGTGTCATATGCTGCTTACTTTCTTGAGCGAGGTTACTGATCCAGGGCTGTTGTTTTCATTTAAGATTTGATCCAGTTTTTGTTGCTGCTTCATTATAGTTTTGGGTAGAGTTTGCATTCTTGAATTAGTTTGTTACATTGTGTTCTTCTTTCTCACTAAAATTTGGGAGGTCTTCAGTCTTGATGGAGTTATAAGACTAAATTCACTTATTAAGTGTAGTGTATTTCTTGCCAAACTTATCTGCACAGTTAAATCTTTTCAGTTTCATATTCTTCTTTGTGTCCAGTTAATTGATAAATTAGAAAGCCATTAGATAATCTGCAGAAAAGAAAGCTATTCTTATCTTGGCGATTTACTTTTGGTGTCATAATGGATAATGGAGATAAAAGTTGGATGGGTCTTCGGAGATCCTCCGATGAGTATATCCGTGGAGTGAGTAATTTTCTTGATATGGCATTTGAACGAGCTTCCCAAGGAGATCAAATATTATGTCCTTGCAGGGATTGTGCTAATTGTAATTGGCATCAACGACATGTGGTGGAGGGTCACTTGATTGCTTTTGGGTTTAGGAAAGGGTACACAAAATTTATTTTTCACGGGGAAAGGTCTTCTGTGAGAAATAATCCACATAGAAGCAATGATGGTGTCAGTTCCAACATGCATGATAATATTGATGGACTACTTAATGATACTTTTAGAGATGTTGAGGGTGAATTGAGGCAAGAAGGAGTGACAGAGGGACCATCTAAAGATGCAAAGAAATTTTTTGATTTATTGGAGGAAGGAAAACAAGAGTTATATCCCGGGTGTGTGAATTTCTCTAAGCTGAATTTCACCATTCGATTGTTCTTGTTCAAGTGCATTCATGGATTGAGTAATGTGGCCTTTGGTGACTTGATAGACTTGTTGAAGGAGGCTTTCCCATTTGCTCATCTACCTGAGTCGTTCTATAAGGCACAGAAAGTGATTAAAGATTTAGGTCTGCATTATGAAAAAATACATGCATGTCCTAATGATTGCATGCTATTTTGGAAAGACAATGAGAAGGAAAATAATTGCTCTGTGTGTGGCTCTTCTAGATGGAAGACTGTTAATGATCCCTTGACTAATGCAAGCTCCAAAATTCCCGCAAAGATTTTAAGGTACTTTCCTTTAAAGCCAAGACTTCAAAGGATATTCATGTGTCCCGAAACGGCTGCAAATATGAGATGGCATGCTACTGAAAGACCCAATGATGGAAATATAAGGCATGCAGCTGATGGAGAAGCTTGGAAGAATTTTGATTCCCGATACAAAGACTTTGCTAGAGATCCTCGTAATGTTAGATTGGGTCTTTCAAGTGATGGTTTCAACCCCTTTCGAACCATGAGTATTTCCCATAGCACATGGCCTGTTATGTTAATAAACTATAATTTATCACCGTGGATTAGCATGAAGCCGGAGTATATGATGTTATCTATGATTATTCCAGGACCAACATCTCCAGGAAAGGACATTGATGTTTACCTACAACCACTAGTTGCAGAATTAAATGAACTATGGGAAACTGGGATGGAAACATATGATGCTGATTCTAACCAAACGTTTCAGTTGCATGCAGCCTTATTGTGGACTATTAGTGATTTTCCAGCTTTTACAATGCTTTCTGGATGGAGCACCAAAGGAAAAAAGGCATGCCCAACTTGTAATCATGGAACATGCTCTCAATATCTCAAACATAGTCGTAAGATGTGCTATATGGGTCATCGGGCATTTTTTCCTCCTGATCATACATTCCGAAAAGATAAAAAATCATTTGATGGTAAAGAAGATCACAGATCTGCACCTACTCCTTTGTCGGGCACAGAAGTATTGGAAGAGTTGCGTGAATTCAATAATATATTTGGAAAGGGACAAAAGAAAAGGCGTCGGGATTGTGAGGGTCCATGGAAGAAAAGGTCCATCTTTTTTGAATTGCCATATTGGGAAGATAGTGATCTAAGGCACAATCTTGATACGATGCACATAGAAATTTTTTTTTGTGAGAGTTTGCTTGGGACTTTGTTGGATATAACTGGAAAGTCAAAGGACCATGTGAATTCTTGCTATGACTTACAAGAAATAGGGATACGAAAGGAGCTTCAACCAGTAAGCGGTGATAATGGAAAAGTTTATTTGGCTAAAGCTTGTTTCTCCATGAAACCAGAAGAGAAGAGGTTGTTTTGCACTGTTTTAAAAAATGCCAAATTACCTAAAGGTTGTGTCTCAAATATATCACTATGTGTGGACGTGGATGAGATGAAAATATCAGGATACAAGAGTCATGATGCTCACTTTATAATGCATTACTTGCTCCAGGTTGCTGTTAGAAAAGTGCTACCAAAGAATGTTTCTATGGACTTGATTAGGTTGGGGAACTTCTTTAAAGCTGTATGTAGCAAGGTTATAAGGCGAAGTGATCTTGATGCACTACAGTTTGAGGTCAATAAAATTGAGTGTGATCTTGAAAAAAAATTTCCTCCAACTTTTTTTGATATAATGGTACATTTGCCTATCCATTTAGTTAATGAAATTAGGCTTGGGGGTCCGACACATCTCCGTTGGATGTATTCAACAGAAAGAGATCTATGTAACTTCAAGGGCTTTGTTCGTAATCGACTTTATCCAGAAGCGTCAACAGCAGAGGGGTTTTTAGCCATAGAGTGCTTGAACTTTTGTTCGAGATACCTACATGACGGGGTGAAAACAATGTTTAGTCGATACCAATCAGCGGATGCTGAGGGAATTGAAACAGAGGAAGATAATTTGTCACCTATTTTTCCTAAGACTGGACAACCAATTGGAAGTGAGAAAAAAAAGAGAGGCATGAATTTTGACATGAATTTACAGTTATGTTTTGAAACACATCGATATGTACTCTTTAATACTGGAGATGAACAAATGGATACCTTTATCAAGTAAGTTCTGTCACTTGTATTATAAACTTTAATATATTTATATGATAATATTTTCCAAACTTCTTGTATATATTTTAATTTGAAACATGCATGCTTCCAGGGAACATAAGAGCCTAATTGACAATCACAGTAGATCAAATGCATGGGTAAGAGCACAGATTCATGGTCAGGAATTTGGAAACTGGTTTAAAGAGAAAGTTAAAACTGTTGAAGTGCCTGAACATTTACGGCAACTAGCTAAAAGGCCTAATACAGCGGCAAAAAGATATACGGCATATTTCATCAATGGATACAGATTTCATACAATGAAACGGGATGCTCGAGGCAAGACTCAGAACTATGGAGTGACTTTGTCAGCAACAACAGCTAGTTTTGCTAGTGCTAGAGATCAAAATCCCATTGATGGAGAGGTTGTCTATTATGGAGCCATTCAGGATATCATTGAAATCGATTATTGGGGTTGCTTTAGTGTTGTGCTATTCAGATGTGATTGGTTTCGTAATGAAATAGATGACTATGGGTTAACTCGGGTATACTTCAATAAATTATGCAGTACTGAAGACCCCTTTGTACTAGCATCTCAAGTGCATCAAGTTTTTTATGTGGAGGATCCAATTGAGAAAGATGTTTATTATGCAAGAACCAAAGTGCCTGTTGATTTGTATGATTTGGAGGAAGAGAATTGCCCTAATATTGGAGACACATTTTGGAGAGAGCCTAATGATGAAATTGGCTCATCAAGTAGATTACCCAATGTTGACCTACAATGGTCTAGAGAAGATATACCTGGTGATGTCATTGATGTGCCATCTGATGCACAACATTCAGAAGATATGGAAGCATCAGATGAAGATGAAGACTTTGATGATACAGATTGGGATTGGATGGTGGCTGATGATTGACAAAGGGACTTTTAAACTTCTTTTTGATATATATAAATTTTGCATTCTCTGTCTTTGTCAAATGGAAAAGTTTCTCTTTGTCAAATGGAAAAGAATATTGATCTTGCCTCCTTGATTATTGTGCATTTCTGTCTTTTTGGGTTGTAAATTAATTATCTTTCTTCATGGTAATCTTAATTTAAATTTTGTGAAGTTTGAAATGCAACTGAAAAGTTAGTAGTGGTTTCTGGTTGTCGTTGATTATCTTAGTAGTGTGTCCTTGTAAATCAGTTCATGGTGCATTGTTAATGAGCTGGTTTATGTTTTTGGCATCTTTTATGGGCTCGTCTTCTCCGACTTTTGATTTCTATGTACTTGTAAGTTCTTTTCTTCATATCTTGTTTATTGTTGCTTCCTTTTCAGTTGTTGTATTGAGCTTGTCAATTTTTCTATTTCAAAAGTTGTTTCTGCTGGTCCCTTCCCTTTCATGTGATGTTGTATAATTACCCGCACCTCCTCCCATGTTGTTTCCTTTTATGGTACTGTTGATATTATGAGTTGGGCCTTTTTTCAGTGTGTTTGGATGATGATGTTGTCCATTTGATAGCTGTTACAGTATATATGAAGAGTCAAAATCTTATCTTCTTGATTCTTTTGGGAATTCTAACTCCTTATCTTTTGATCTCCATCTTTCTAATAGGCAGCACTGGATAATCATGACGAACAAAAAGAATAAAGCAACAAAAACAACTGTTCCAGCTGGAACACTTAAATCTTTGGCGACCAAAAGGAAGTTGTTGCTATCTAGAAGAACAAATGTTCCAATTAGTTCTGTAAGGTCAACTGAAATGTGTCAGCGTCTCACAAATGTAATAGAAAAACATCAGCCACTAGCGCCACAACATTCAAAGGTAAGAGCCCATGTACAAACTGAGTCAACTAACCCTGCAGCACAATCCGTAGAGGAACAAGTGCAGTTGGATTCTACTACTGTTGCCATAAATGAACAATGTGAAGAACAAGGCAAGAACAGTTAGATTTTATTTACAATATTGGTATCCTTTTTCAATTATAAAATCAAATTACAATACTAATTTGGAGATCATACTTTGTTTGTGTATTATTGCAGACTCTTCTACTCAAAAAAGACAAAGAGGTCAAACAAAGATGCTAAGTGTACATGGAAGGACTGATCGTAAATTGATTGTACTAAATGACAACGGTCAGCCTATTGGTCCTAGTAAAGATGTTGTGACAGAGTTGAGCAGCTTCCTTGGTACACTTGCAAGGAATGCGACCCTTTGTCCTCTTGATATATATAATTGGAGGAATATTGACACAAAAAAAGATTTGTGGGACTATACCCAGGTTTGAAGTTGTCAATTTACTTTTTGGTTGAACGCGTTTCACACTTTTTGCACTAACATCTGTTGACCCAATTTTAGGGGAAATATGATATACCTAAAACTGGGAAGAAATAGACTTTGAAAACAATTCAAGGAGCTTGGAGAAGGCGTAAGCGTGATTTGAAAAGAGATCACTTTGATCCCTATGCTAATGATAAAGTTCGAATGGAAAAAAGGCCTGATGGTGTTCCAACATATCAATTTAAGGAACTTCTCACATATTGGAACTCAGAAAAATTTCAAGTAAGTCGTCCTAGCTGATAGTACAAAATTAGAGTTACTTAGAATGATACTCCAATTCTCCTCTATTTGCAGAAAATGTCCAAAACCAATATTGAGAATCGAAAAAAGTGGAAGAATCCACATACTGTTGGCAAAAAAAGCTTTGCTTTAGTTCGCATTGATTTGGTATGAGCTCTTATTTATCATTAAATATAAACTTGTTATCGTTTTTAAGAAAGTTTTTTGATATTCACTTTCAATATACCTAGGCAAAAGAGAGGGAAACTTCTGATCCTATATCACTTAAGGAAATGTTTGTGGCTACAAGAAAAAGGAAACCCAATCGATCATACAAGGACTCAAATGAAGATACAACTAGTAAAATTGTGCGAATTCTATCTACTTTCTATTTTGTTTGAGTTAAATTGTTTGTTCTTATCGACTTTTTATACATGTACTGAATTCTCTTTTTTTTAAAATAAAATAAAATTTACATTATAGGCTGAGATGGAGAATATTGAAAAGCAACAAAATGAAGATGGTAGTGAGCCAATTGATGCATTTGTATCCGTCATGGGATCAGAACATCCAGGTCGTTTGAGATTATATGGACGAGGGGTTACAAAAACTACTTTGAAAGGAAAAGTGGGACATTTTGAAGCCTCTTCAAATGCAACAAATGATCTTGTGCAAAAGATGGAAGAGAGGATGCTAAGATTGAAGGATAAAATTGAGGAACAAAAGGAACAATTTGAGGAACAAAAGACCATGATGAGACAAGAAATTGTAGAAGATATCATAGCAAAACTTCAATGTTCAGGTCTACCAGTTGATGCTAATGTATTAGCAACATTGATTGAAGATTCCTCAACACGAGCAGCAACTATTCGTCCAATCCATCGTCCATCTATCAGTAGCAACAATAGAGGTCAGAATCCTATTCCTTCTGCTTTTTCTTCTTCTACTACTTCTGCTGTTGCTTCTTCTTTTACTGCAACTACAATCTTCTTGTGTTGTTGCTGCGATGTTCTTATTATTATTATCAAAGTTGGAATTATGCTCAATGTACAACATAAACAAAAGTAGAGGTAGCTTTACTATTCCCTTGCGCAAATCTGCCAGGGGTCAAAATTATATCTTGTGCATTAGGCATTGCAGTACTGTCTAGAAGAGTCTTCTGGATCGGCGTAGGATTAGAGATGCCTTGGCCTCGTCCTTGTCTTGTATGGTGATTTTTGCTTCTGTAAGTAGAGTTCTTTGGGGCTTGCATAAACCTGAAGTTGGGTAATTATATTTTCTTTTTGTCTTCGTAATGTATGTGCCTTGAACAATTACTGCTCCTGATAATTTTTTTAATTAAAAAATCTGCATTTACCAAAGTGATATTCAGATCTCAATAATAACAAGATTAACATTAAACTGGACATAGATCCCATTATCAGTTGCTACACAACACTAAATACCAACACTGATCAGTTCTACACTAGTAATGGTTGAGATAAGGTTACATAAATGGATAGCTTAGGCATCATGCTTTCTCAATAATATACTTCCTGTATAATAGCCCTCACAATAGCATATTTAGATCTCCTTCCTGCCGAAAGATCCTATTATTTGTTTACGCCAAACAGAATACACAACAGCTCCTATTGCAATCCGGTAAACATTTGCACCTCGAATCTTTCCTTTATAAAGTTTCAGAGGCCATTGTTTTTGTTCCTGCCAGGGCATAGTATATATACTGTACATGATAATTTTCTAACTATTTCGCCTCAAGTAAGAATAGTTCCTGATATATATATATATACCAATGTATTTATTAGTATGCTACAAACTTACACTTTGTTAAGCCATGATTGTTTCAAATTAACTTCCTCCAGGTAACCTTTTAGATGTTACCTTGCAATCATTGATAAACCTTCTTGCTCGTCGTTATTTCTGTTGTATGTGTACGTAGTGTGTATGCTTTTGCACTTGTGCTGAGTGTTGTATCTACAGTTGTACCTCAAATGTGCTACATTGTGATGGAAAAAAGAAGGTGTTTGTGCACCTGCCCAACTATTTCATTATCCAATATTGAATTCAGTACTAGGGGCTTGTGCATTATCTTGTCACTTTATTTTCGTGTAAATATACATGTAAATATTTGCACAAAGTAACTTTGATTTTTCTTCCTGAAAGTTGCATCTTATGTGGTGGTATAATTTATGTCCAGAAAGAGGGAAAAAAATTGCACGTAGTAGTTTTGGTTTTTCTTCCTGAAAGTTGCATCTTATGTGGTGGTATAATTTATGTCCAGAAAGAGGAAAAATTAGAAGTTATATGACTCAATGCTTTCCCTTTTTCTTTTTTGAGCTTACTCTTTCTTTTTCCTATATATGCTCTAAATTGTTCTGCCTTTTTGAAATTGTAGGTGAACAAAATGAACAAAGTGAAGATGAAAGCAGTGAAGACCTTAGTGACGATGAAAGCAATGAAGGCCTTACTTAAAAAATTTGAAATTGTAGGTGAACGAGATGAACAAAGTGGAGATGAAGTCAGTGAAGACCTTATTTAAAGAATATTGGTTGATCTATGCCTACGAACATTCTAGGCTATTTTTGATTTTGGGCTGAATTTTTGCGAACTTATATATGTACACTTTAACTTTTGAATGGTCAATCACCAATATGTATGTTTTTCTTTTAATGTGGATGATACTAGTTGAACATATATATTTGCTTTAAGATTTTGTTTATGAAGACTTTTCTTTAGATGTTTATATAAATTTGTGTATTATATCTTAGTGCAATAGCTCATAATATAGCTGCTTCAACTGCATACATAAAGCTTAAACGTAACCCATTTCAACACCTTGGGAAAACTGTTGTAGTAGCTTAGTAAAATTGTTGCAATAGCTTAAAGCATGGCATATCACAAAATTGTTGCGGTAGCTCTTTAGCAACGGTGTCCAACTGTTGCAATAGATCTACCCCAGCGGTTGGTAACCGTTACAACAACCATAGATAAGTGTTGTAATAGTCTTGAAAATAACCGTTGCTATAGATACGTCTATGGCAATGATTTTCTATCCGTTGCCCAAAACCACTGCCACAGATCTATTGCAACACGCTTACAAGCAACAAACCTTTTTCAGTTGCCATAGGTCTACTGCAACGCACTTTGGGTCTATGGCATCGAATATTTTGGCGTTGCTACAAACCTATTTTCTAGTAGTGGTTGCATCATCATCATCGGTTCCTTCCCTAGACAGAGGTGTTCAGCCTATTGGTCATGATAGAGATGTTAGAGGAGCAACTAGTTCCAGTGGGGCCCAAAATCGCACCTATGCTCTAGTGGACCGGCAGAATGCGGAGGCATCTCCTGATGAAGTTACAGGTATATTACCATATTTTCACATGATGTATATGTATTGATTGATCCAGGCTCTCCCTATCGTATGTTACTTCATCGGCTACTGTGAATTTAAAAGGACACTGGGTTATTAGCTAAGTCAATGGAAATATCTCCACTTGTCGGTGAATTTAGTATAGTTAAAAGAACATATCGTAATGGTATAGTATATGTTTGTGATCATAGATGATTAAGTACTCTTAAAAGCGTGACCAATGAAAGGGTTAATGGGATTTGGAAAACAAATTGGCCCTATACAACATGCCATGTACAATTGCCGAAAGTGCATAAGAGTTCCATTTCATATTGCTCCCATTGTAAATGTACAAATTACGGAGGATCTCACTAGGAAGAGATACCTATTGTTATTCTAGATCGGCAAGTGAAGAGGTTAAATAATAAAGACGTAACTTTCGTACAAGTTTGTTGGAGAAATCAATAAGTTGAAGATATCACCTGGGAAGCTGATGAAATGATAAAACCAAAGTACCCATAATTGTTTCAAATGGAAGAAAAAGATCATAGTGCGGAAGTGGAGAAAGAATAAGTAAGTAATTATATGAGTGTATATGTATAGATATGCTAATATAAACATGCATTTGTTGTACATGAGATGATGTTGTTAACATTCGAGGATGAATGTTTCTAAGGGGGGAAGAATGTAATGCCCCGTACATTTCCAACCCTACTTGAAAATTTTGAACTATGCTTACCTAGGTTTCTAGAGACACAAGTACGTATTTTGTATTGTTATTGATGGAAAAATTTGATAGTGTGATAGCACATGTGAGGAGACCTTTGTAGGAGGTGTTTATGACATTGTAGAGCACTTGTGGGGGTGAAAAGTGAGGTTTAAAGGACATCCAAGCAAAGGATATTAAAGTTAAGAGGCAAGGTAAAGATTTGGACTTGAAAGATCCAACCAAATCCGCAAAGAAAAGTCGGAATCAAAAGTTAAGTGTGGGGCGCTGCAGGTGGCGTGTCAGGCCGCTTCTGGCTGAAATTTTTCGTACCCAGGCAGTAAAGGGGCTCGCCAGGTGGCGTGCCAGGCTGGTGTTTGCAAAAAATTTTCTTCGACCATTAGTCGATAAATAGAACTCTTGGGTTATGGTATCATTATTCCATCATAGTAGGGCTACTCTTGAGTGAGTTTGGCATCCAAGTTGGGGTTAATTCATCATCGTAATTATTTTAACAAATTATGTTCAATAAGCAATGAGCGACTAGAATTTCTATTTTTGTGATTGAGGCTACGAACGAGAATCTTGTAAGTGAAGATTATCGAGAAATTTATAGAATTATTTGAACATGAGATATATGGTGGATTATACATTACATTTGGTGGGTTAAGATGACATGGGTTATTGGGCTCAATTTAAAGCCCAAAGAGAGACCAAAATGCAAGGCCCAATGGGGCAAATGACCTATTCTTCCACTTTGACCAAGTAAACATTGCATTTAATGCAAGGAAATGGCTATGGATGACTTGAGTACTATATAAAGGCCAAAAAATCAGATTTTAATTCATTCTAACTCTCATGCCTCTTCAGATATTTCTCACATATTTTCTCTCAAATCCTAAGAACCTTAAGGCACTTCTTGAGACAAGATCACTCATTTGCAAGTTTGGGTAAGTGATTATTCTTATGGATTAATGTATTATATGCAAGGGAGAGCATTTATATCATGATGGTTATGTATAAAAGTGTAAGTGGTGCACTTTTGTATTTTTGTAAAAGATGTGTCATTTTTGTGAATTAAACTTGAAAAGTGACTTGAGGTTTGAATAAAAGTGAATGGTATGGATGAGATACCAAAATGTATGGTGTGATTATGGTCCTTAACTTGTCATTTTTCTATGATTATAAATTAAGGGATTTTGGCCGATATGTTATTATGAGGTGTATTAAGGTGACTTGATAGAGTAATTGTGATGTTGTGTTGATGGAGAAGTGGGAAGTATGAACTTGGTGTGACATGCTATTGGTTTATGATGTATTGGTCAATGTATGGAATGTTATGGTATTGTTGGTATTATAATTCCATGAATGGTATTGTAAAGGGTGAAGTGATGTTCATGTAACTCATGGTCGTCTTATGCACTTGGAAAGTAGCTTGTGGTTAATGTTGGTTCCGTTATGTACTTGTGTTGTAGAGTGAAATGTAAGGAAGGAGCTGGACTATTGTATTCACATTTAGGATTGTATATTAATATTGAGAAGATAAGGTATATAAGGTTACTCTATCTGTATCCTTCTGCAGCACATAGTATTCACATTGACATTGTACTTGTTTAATTCTGAAGGGGTTTTGAAGTATCTCAATTCAGGTTAACATACATTGTTATTTACATGTGTCCTATTCTTAGATGAATTATGATTCACTTATCTCCTATTCATTGACTGAAGTTCCAAAGCTGTCATAATGTTGTAATTTCTAAAAGAACTATCTCAAAGAGAGTAATGATGTAAAGAAAATCTATTTATTTTGACTAGCATTTTTTCCAATCATGTCATGTTCCAAAGTCCAATAATATTATGATTATCTTTGTACCAATCTCTCACAAGTAAAAGTACCAATCTCACAAAAGTAATGAAGGAAGTAATGTACAAGCTAATGTATCTATCCCTCACAAGTAAAGGTATCAATCTTACAAGAGTAAAGACGTGAAGTAATGTATGTATGTGTTTCAAGTTCAAGAATGTTTCAATCACAAAGGTATCACTTTTAGAATGAAAGAAATAGTAAGGAAAGAAAGAAGTAATGTTTAATTGATGAGTATTCTTGGGTGGTATCCCAGGGGTGTAAGAAACACCTAGCATGGGTCGATCCCAATATATAATAATAACATCCCAGGGGTGACACGAAAGCCTAGAATGGGTTAATATAACATCCCAGGGGTCAAAGTACCTAGCATGGGTTAATAATATCCCAGGGGCGATACGAAAGCCTACATGGGTTAATATAACATCCCAAGGGTCAGAGTACCTAGCATAGGTTAATATAACATCCAAGGGGTCAAAGTACCTAGCATGGGTTAATAACATCTCAGGGGCGATACGAAAGCCTAGCATGGGTTAATATAACAACCCAGGGGTCAAAGTACCTAGCATGGGTTAATCTCATCCTAGGGGTGACAGAACAACCTAGCATGGGTAGAACAATAAAGATGAATAAATATGAAGGCAAAATAAGTAAATAATGTAATGTACATGGTTCCTCACATACAGAAATATGGTTTATTCACATTGGCTATTTCTCTTATATTTACTCCATTGTTGTTATTATGGATGATGAAATTATTATGGCCTTACATACTCAGTACATTCTTCGTACTGACCCCATTGGGGGACTTACTTTATTTGCTACAGGCGCAGGTGCTAATAGACCTCCACAGTAGGTTGCAGATCATTTGCGAATAGTTAATGAGCTCCAGTTGCTTCGGGGCTTTTCGAGTCATTATGCACTTTTGTTTGGTATTGTCTATGAGTATAGAGCGGGGTGTTGTCTCGACTCTAGGTTTGTCATAGTTATGTATCTATAGAGGCTTTGTAGACTTATGTGGGAAACTGAATGTAAGATATGTACATTCATTTTGACGTGATGGCCCTAACGACCAAGTTTCATATATTGTACATGTTTTCCATGATGTCTGTATAGTTGCATGAGACATAATGATATTCATACAAGGATATGTATATGAATGTACATGAGCAAAGATTGGTTCTCTCGGGCCATATCGACTTCCAGTGTAAGTCCGCCTCGTTGGAACTTGGGGCGTGATAGAGGTAGGGCCCCCGAGCCTACTGTTAGGGCACTGGTTAAATGCAGAGGTTGATCCCGAGGTTGAGGTCAGGCTAGAGCTGCAACCCCAGCTCAAGGATAGGACAGAGAACTTTTACCAGATCCAATCATTTTTCCTACACTTAAGATAGCACCAGAGGATCTGTCTTTACAGCAATCGATGGGCCAGGGGAAACCTAGGCTCCATCTGAATTTATACCTTCTTTTGTCCTCTCTGATGCCTTGGTGCAGTTATTGGGTATTATTAATAGCCAACTGACAGATGGGGCACATACATCTACTCATAGGGCATCCCAGGGTCATCATGGTATAGGATTATAGCCTGTAGTTGCGGCTCTATAGTAGAGGTTTCACCAACATCGATTGTTTCACCTCCAACAGCAGCCCAACCAACCATTTCTTCTAAGGAGTAGAAGATGTTGGGCCAATTTCTTAGATTGGACCACATAGGTATGTAGGGCCTTAGGAGAGGATGGATTTAAGATCCTTACCAGCTTTGAGAAAATGTTGCGTAATTTGACTAGTTGAGTTGAATGGCATAGATTCATCACTTTCCAATTCAATAGAGCAGCGAGGAAGTAGTGGAGAGGATATCTTAACTCCAGACCAACTGGATCTCCTCCTATAACTTGGACACAGTTTTTCGAGGCTTTCTTTAAGAAGAATATGCCTCGCAGCATACACAAATGCATGAGGGATGAGTTTATCAAGTTATAGTAGGGTTCAATGACAGTGGCAGAGTATGAGGTGAGATTTCACGAGTTAGGTAGACATGCCACCATAATTCTACCTACCGAGTATGAGAGGATACAATTCTTTTATTAATGGATTAACACTTCCACTCTGTATGGCCGTCTAGAGTCTAGAGGTACATCTTTTATTAAAATTGTTGATTATGTTTACACTTTAGAGGGTTTGAATCACGAGGCCCATGGGGGAAGCAATAAGAGACCTCATTATCAGGGCATCTACAGTAGAAGTTATAGTGGTGTTCAATTTAGGTGTAGAGGTTTTAAGGGCCGGTATCCTCAATAGCAACCAAATCAATAGTATGGTTAATCTAGTAGGCCCATCTAGGCAACACTTCAGGTTTCAGATAGGGGTCAACCTAGTTATAGTGATTTTAGTGGTCAGGGCAGTGGTCAACTATCGAGGGGTATTCAAAAAAGGTCTTTTAGTCGAGGTATCCATTTTACGTCAGTCAAACCTTCTCGTGTGGTTAGAATGCCCAAGGAATGCTATGAGTGTTGGGTTATTACTCATTTAACCCTAAAGTGTCCCTATTGCAGGATGATTTAGCCTTCTATATAGAGTGTTTTGCCGATCAAATTTGTGCTGCCTCTAGCTAGGAGTGGTCTATAGGGTTGCAGGGTAGTCTCCAGGGTTCTCGTGGAGGTCCTCAGGCAAGTAGAGTAGGTGATCGAGTTGGCACCCAGTATAAAGGTGGGTGGGGTCATCTATATGTTGATCCTAGTAGGCTAGAGGTTAAAGCTTCAAATGTTGTTATTAAAGGTATGATTTTGGTGTGCCATCAGCCAACTTCTCTTTCATTTAATCTAGGCTTTACATATTCTTGTGTATCTACTTATTATGCATCTCAATTGGGTTTGCCCTATGAGCCATTATTCGTGTCTATGCATGTAGCTACTCCTATGGGTGATTCTTTAGTAGTGGATTGTCACGCCCCGAATCCCATCGGAATGGATTGGCACCTGTAGCCGACATGGCCCGAGAGAACCAAGCTTTGCTTCTATTCAACACCACCATCACGTAAGAGCATGAAAGATGAATAACGAAAAACATGGAACATATATATATATATACATATGTGAAACTTGGCCGTTGAGTCCATCAAGTCAAGAACATCATAGACCACCTTATATTCATACACCCACATACGTCTACAAAAGCCTCTAACAAATGCATTGACCAAAATGAGCTGAAAGTCGAGAAAAGTCCCCGCTTTATACAACATGTACAACACCAAAACATATATACAACTGAGACTCGGAGAAGCCCCGAACTAACTGGAACTCACCAAATGATCTGTAATAACTGGCAACTTACTGTGGAGGCCTACTAGTACCTACGCCTGCAGCAAGTAAGGTAAATTCCCCAAGAGGGGTCAGTACGAAGAATGTACTGAGTATGTAAGGCCATATGAAACTTGTATGATATGTAAAAATGTCAATGAAATCAAATTCAAATAAATGACCAACATAGATAAGTCACTATTTTGTACTTTGGAAACCATGTATATTGCTTTCGTTACTTTCTTTGTATCTTTAATTCAATGATTATTCATCTTTGCTTGTGACCTGTAATACCCGGGCCCCAACTGAACAATGGGTTTTAACATAACTTATCGTTATGTTGGGATCGGCTCGAGCTAGACTTATACCCCTAGAGCTGCCACCCATGAATTAATATATATATCGGGATCGGCTCGATCTAGGTTAGTGCCTCTAGAGCTTCCACCCATAAAACGTTTCAGGTTCGGCTCGAGCTAGGTTATTACCTCTAGAGCTACCCCCTGTCAGGATCGGTCCGAGCTAGGCGTATGCCTCTAGGATTGCCCCCTGATCCAACAAATCTAGGGATTGGCTTGATCTAGGCATTTTCCCCCAAAGCTACCACCCATACTTGATCATTGACCACATGTGCACTACTTTATTCATTACTTTGAGATTGATACAATGATAGTCACAACATTACTTTAATCTTTGGATCATTAACCAATGAGTGAGAGACAGGTAAATAAACGTTGTGAGAAACATAACATTATCAGAACCATAACACCATTACAACCATTGGACAATAATCCATGAACAAGAGACATGAGTATAATCATTATTGAAACATTGAAACATAACCTTATTAGGCTTTTGGAACATTAACCATGAATATGAGACATGAGATTCACAATTGATCAATAAGTAGTAAACATATGATAATGACCATTGATAACCGTATATCGAATACCTTAGCACATTTCGGAATAGGACACGCGTAAAGTCAATGTGAATACTATTTGCCGCAGAATTATACGGACAGAGTAACCTTACATACCTTGTATTCTCAATGCGAATATACAATCCTAGATGTGCATACAATAGTCCCGCTCCTTCTTTATGTGTCACTCTACAACACAAATACATAACAGAATTCACATTAACCACCAACTACCTCACAAATGCATATAACGTCAATGAGTTACATATTTGCCTTTAAACATGCCATTTCCCCTTGACAAGACCATTGATGAAATTCTTATTCCAAAAATCCCACAATATTCCCAACATTTACCAATACATGATAATCAATACATTTCACCACAACACTTCTCCTTTACACTTTCTTATCCACACCACATCACAAATAATCCATCAAATTACCTTAATACACCTCATAGCACATATCGGCCAAAATCCCACAATTTACACTTATAGAAAAATAAAAAGTTTAATAACAAAATCACACCATACATGTTCATATTTCATCCATACCATGCTCTTTCATCAAAGGCACAAGTCATAATTCAAGCTTGAATCTCATGGATCACAAATCTTACATAAAAACACAAAGTACCATGTTCAACCCTTCCAAGCATAACCCACATGATTTACATACTCTCCCATGCATATAATATATTAATCCATAAAAATAATCACTTACCCAAGCTTGAAAAATGATGATCTTTCTCCAAAAGTTGGCTTTGAGTTCTTAGGGTTTGAAGAAAATATCTTGTATATTTGTCTAAAAGGCATGAGACTTTGCAATAAACAAAAATCAGATTTATTTCCCTTTATATAGGACCTAAATTCCATCCTTAGCCACTCTTTAGCATTAATTGTGGTGTTCTAGAAGGTCAAGGCAAGAATGGGTCATTTGACCAATTTTTGGCCCATGTCTTCTTTCATATTTTGGGCCCTTTTTGAGCCCAATTCACTTAATCCAATAAAATCAATAATTTCTCATGTTTAAATCATATTATACGTGTTACAACAATATTCTCACTCACGCTATTCATATCCGTAGCCTCAATCCCCAAACCAAGTGATTCTAGCCACATATGGCTGATTTTGACTACAAGGGTAAAACCATCATTTTGATGCCAAATTCGTACACGGGTAATTTTTTCATACCAATGTAATATTTCATTCATTTCATGTATATACTCGTGGTTGTAGAAGAAACATGGCAAAAATTGGCTCGGTACGCCCCCGGGCACCCTTGGGACTTAAGAAAATTTCCAACTTTGAAAAGTGGCCAAAACTAGCGTGGCACGCCCTTGGGCGCGCCAGCTTGCTGCCTCTGGGCACAAAAATTTGTCCCAAAGCAGCGTGGTACACCCACTGGCGCGCCCCACACTTAGTATTTCTGAAAATTTTATTTTTCGACTTTTCTTCGCGGGTTTGGTTAGATACTTCAAGTCCTATTCCTTAACTTACTTCTTACCCTTAACATACTTTGTTTAGAGGTCCTCTTAGCCTCATTTTGAACCCCACAATTTCTCCACAAAAATCACAAAACACCTCCTACGAAGGGCTAATCACATGTACGAGGCCAAATTTCAATTTTCTCATCATTAACATTACCAAATACATGCTTATAGCTCTCGAAATCTAAGTAAACATTATTGAATGTCATCAAGTAGGGTTGGGAAGGTATGGGGTGTTACATGGATTAGTTGTATTGGTCATGTATTGTGACTGTTCAAGAGTATGACACTCAAGCTGATCTTATTGTGCTACACATGGTTGATTTTGACGTGATTCTAGGCATGGACTAGTTATCCCCTATCATGTGGTCTTGGATTGCTTTGCCAAGACCGTTACCTTATCAATGAATGGCATACCTCTTATTGTGTGGTAGGTTACTTATAGTCGTGCGCCGATGGGGATTACTTCTTATATTTAGGCTAGGAGACTAGTATAGAGGGATCGTATCGCTTATCTGGCCTATGTTCATGATGTTGGTATTGAGAGTCCCTTGCTTGATTCTATTCCTATAGTCCATAATTTTTTTTATGTTTTTCCTACAGACCTACCTGGCCTTCCTCCTGAGCATGATATAAACTTTGCTATTGACCTTGTTCCAGTCACCCTACCTATTTTTATTTCACCTTATCATAGGCTCCTTTCGAGCTAAAAGAGTTAAATATTCACTTTTTAGATCATCTGGGTAAGGGGTTTATTAAACTGAGTGTATCACCTTGGGGTGCTCCAGTTCTATTTGTGAAGAAGGCAGATAGTTCTATACATAGATATATCAATTACAGGCAGCATAATAAGGTGACATTGAAGAATAAGTATCTTTTGCCTTGTATCAATGATTTTTTTGACCAGCTTCAGGGTGATGTCGTGTTTTCTAAGATTTATTTTAGATTTGGCTACCATCAGTTGAGGATTCTTGTAGAGGACATCCCTAAGACAACTTACAAAATTTGCTACGGCCATTATAAGTTCCTAGTGATGTCTTTTGGGTTGACCAATTCCCCAACAACATTCATGGACAAGATGAACCATGTATTCAGGACTTATTTGGACTCCTTTATGATCCTGTTTAGTCATGATATTCTTGTATATTCAAGGAGTAGGAGGACCACGACCTACATTTGAGGACCGTGCTCCACAGTTTGAGAGATCATCGGCTTTATACCAAATTCTCAATATGCAGTTCTGGCTTAAGTCTGTAGCATACTTAGGGCATGTGGTGTCCAAGGATGGGATTATGGTAGACCCAAGAAAGATTGAGGCCATTCGTGATTGGGCTAGGTCTACATCTTTGATCGAGGTTTGCAACTTTATTGGGTTGGCAGGCTACCACAGATGGTTAGTCAAGGGATTTGATTCTATTACAAAACCTATGACCATATTGAATACACAGAAGGTTCTTTTTTAGTGGTTCGCTATGTGTGAGGCAAGCTTTCTAAAGCTCAAGGATTTGTTCACTTCAGCTCTTATCCTGCCTCTTCTAGTCAAGGGCGATGGGTTTACTGTACATTATGAAACTTTTGGTATTGTTTTGGGTTGTGTTTTGATATAGTAAGGTGGAGTTATATCATATGCTTCAAGACAACTGAAGGTGTACACAACTACCTCAATCATGACTTGGAGTTGACGATGGTAGTTTTCGCACATAAGATTTAGAGGCATTACATGTATGGTGTTTAAAGTGAGATATTCACTGTCCAATATAGTCTTACAGTACATTATGACTCAGAAGGACCTTAATTTGAGACAACACAGGTGGATTGTGTTGCTGAAGGACTATGATCTCTTATTCTATACAATTCGAGGAAGGTGAATGTGGTAGCGAATGCCTTGAGCCAAAATGTAGTGATTATGGGGAGCTTGCCTTCTTTTTAGTTTTGGAGCTACCATCTGCCTTGGACATCCATTCCTTAGCCAACAGGTTGATTCAACTTGATATTTTAGACACCAAGAGGATTCTTGCTAGTGTGGAGGTCGGGTCTACTTTGTTGGACCAGATTTGAGGTCGAAAGTTTGAGGATAGTAGGTTGTGTAGTATTCGAGGCCAGGTATAGAGGTGTGAGTCCAAGAGGTCTACCTTAAACTCTGTGGGTATATTGAGATTCGATAATTACATTTGTGTTCTAAGGGTAGGAGGTTTGATTTAGATGATACTTCATGAGGCTCATAGCTCCAGATATTATATTCACCCTGGGACAACTAAGATGTTTAGAGATTTGAAGCAGCATTAATGGTGTAGTGGTATGGGGAGAGATATAGCGTATTTCATGGCTTGGTGTTTGTGTTGTCAGCTGGTGAAGGCCGAACATTTGAGACCAGGTAGTTTGCTTTAGTGGCAACCCATTCCTGAGTGGAAGTAGAAGCAGATTACAATTTATTTCATGGGTGGTTTTCCTCATACTTCCCGTGGTTTTGATAGCATTTTTAGATCGATTGACCAAGGTTGCTCATTTCATACCTATTCAGTCTTTCTATAGCGTCGAGAGGTTGGCTCAGATTTATGTTTGAGAGGTTTTTCGCCTTTACAGAGTTCTCATCTATTATTTTCAATAGAGGTTCCATGTTCTCCTCTAGATTCTTGGGGATATTTTAGGAAGAGTAAGGTACCCAGGTCGACCTTAGCACATATTTTCAGCCCCAGAATGATGGGCAGTCAGAGCAGACTATTCAGGTTTTTGAGGATATGCTCCGAGCATGTGTTATGGAATTTGAGGTCAGTAGGAGCAGTTTTTAGCCTTAGCGGAGTTTGCCTAGAATAATGCTACAATTAAAGCATTCAGATGGCACTATTCAAGGCATTATATGGTAAGCGGTGTCGATCTCCAGTTGGTTGATTTGAGACTTCAGAGGCTAGACCATGAGGTACTTACTTACTTAGAGAGCTATTGGGCAGTGTTTGGGTTATTCTGAATAGGCTGCGGGCAGCTCAGAGCATGCAGAAGAGTTATGCTGATAGTAAGCTTTGGGATTTGAGATTTGGAATTAGTGATCTGTTCTTTTTTTGAGTATCTCCCCTGAAGGGAGAGATGAGGTTCGGAAAGAGGGGCAAGCTCAACCTAGGTATATCGAGCCATTTGAGATCCTTCAAATAGTTGGGGAGGTAGCATATGAGTTAGCCTTACGTCGAGTCTTTTTAGCTATTCATCTATTTTTTCATGTGTCGATTCTTCAATGATATATTTTGGACGAGTCTCACATGCCCTAGAGGGACACAGTTCAGTTGGATAATAGATTGACCTTTGTAGAGGAGTCAGTTTCAATCCTAACCTGAGATGTCGACAGCTGCGTTCCAGAGATATTCCTTAGGTTAAGGTTCAGTGGAGACACCATCTAGTTGAGGAGACTACCTAGATAACCGAGCATGATATACAGACTTAGTATCCCCACTTGTTTGAGCTTTCTGGTACTTCTTAACTCTTTACCTTTGCAGACAAAAGTAATTTTAATAGTGGATGTTGTAATGACCCTGCAGGTCATTTTTTGGGTTTTTTTGCTTTTTCTATATGTATAGCTTTCCTATAGCGGTACCAAATCATTTATGACTTGTTGGGACTGATAGTTCGACTATCAGGCAGTTCTTTTGGTTTTTATAGAAATTTCCCTGTTTTGGAGCTTTAAGAGTTGAAAAAATGGGTGCTGGCCGAAACTTTAGGTAAACGGCCTCTGATGGAAATTTTGATGGTCCCATTTATTCTATAATGGTGATTTTATGCTAGCGAACCCTAGGTTCGAGGCTCAGCCCCGGGTTCATTTTGGACTATTGGGTGGATTTTGGTGAAAAAAGAAACCTTAGGTGTGAGACCCACATTCTATTATAATGACCTTGCTTGTGAATTTTGATGGTTCCATTGATTCCAAAATGCTGAATTTGGTAGGGTAGAATAGTTTGTTTGCACGCACGGGGTTCCGAATGAATCCCGAGCACCCGATCAAAATCCATTTGGACTTAGTAAACTTTTCTGGTGTCAAGTGTTGGTGCATCCACTTAAGCGGCCTTAAGACCGCTTTAGTGGTAGCCACTTTAGTAGCCAGGGAACTCTTTAGCGATATCCGCTTAATCAGCATGAGACCACTTTAGCGTTAGCTGGCCAGCCGAGCGGGGCTCGATTAAGTGCCCTTGGGCTACTTTAGCATTAACCGCTTAAGCGGCCACTGCTGAATGTTATATATATTCATTTCCCTTTATTTTTCAGCTCAAATTCTAAGTGTTTCTCTTCCATAAGTTACTTTGTGAGCTTATATAATTGAGAGAAATCGATATTTAAAGCGGGGATTAGCTGGTGAACATTGGACTAAGCATTTTCTCATCTTTTACTTGTAAGTTCTCGGTTTAATTTTGATATAATCCTCCAGTTTTGGTTCTTATTTATTTGATTTATGAGGACTATTTTGGGGCTATTTTGGAGCTCAAATTATGATCCATTTTGGGGCAAGTGATCCTTGAGCTGACAGGGACCTAGTGACAGAGTCAATTCATGATTTTATCAGTAAGACCCACTATTTTTATCTTTAGCTCAATTTCTGACCCGGAGTGTAAATTCGCAATATGGGTATCGATATTCTTGCCTTATTGTGTAGAATATTATTTTGATAGTGTGGCAGCGGTCTAAGGCTTCTCGAAAGGGAAAAACTTTGTTGTAGAGGTTTTCATTTGCTTTTGGCGGCGACCAGGTAGGCTAGTCTTACCTCTCTTTTAGACTTTGCTCTCTTATGGTACTAGAATGGTGTTGTGCTTGCTATGGATAAGTTCTTATGGTCCGAATTATCATTTAGCAATTTTTGACTATTTTTAGTCGCTTAGAGGTATTTTAGGGTAGATTTCAATCCCATTTCCCTTAAGTTAGTATTGCTTACCCCTTTGGATTAGACTTGGACTAGTGGAGCCTTAGGATGGGATTGTGAAGCCTTAATATAGGTTTGGTTAGGTGCTGACCTTAGGATGGGTTTTTGGGACTTGTAGTGAACGTTATCGCCCTTTTTAAGATAGGTTGATGTAGAATAATGTCTTTTTTTGACTTAATTTGGTTATAGGCTTGTTCGGAGACTGCCATTTGGGATTGGGTTGCCTTAGTCGTTACCTTAAACCTGTTAGCATTAATACCCTTGCCATGTTAGTATTTTGACCTCAAATCACAACTTTAGTCTTAACAAATAGAATCTGGTTATCCTTTAATGATTTGGCTTCTAAAATGGAAATCACAACTAGATGGACTTGAGACGAAATATATCACTGGGGTTACTTAATGCTTTTTTTATGAGTTTTGGTTCGAGTTCGGTATCTCGCATATTGTTAATTATTTATGAGTTTCGGTTCTAGTTCGATAGCTGTATATTGCTATTATTCAATTAGTTGCGATTCGACTCCGATATTTAATATCTTTACTATTATGGATCTAGGGTTGGAAATTTTGGTGTAGATCGATAAGATTTATAACTATGGCTGGGGAAGGAGCATACACATATTGCACATCTTGACTCATTTGACATTCATTACTGTTATATCTGATCTTGCTTTAGTTTTACTTTTGTTTGTACTCACCACGCTTATGGGGGCTCGGTTGGGTTTATTTCTCTTTGTGTGTGCGTTCTAGGCTTATGGTGGTCTAGTTAGGTTATAACTAGGCATTTATTTATGCTTTTGGAGTTATTTATATCTGGTTTACCGCTTTTTGCTTAGCATAGCCTATTATTTCATTTCTGACCCTCATTTATTGCCTTTAGTTTATCTCGCACTTTATTTATACTTTTACTTTAATTGAGCTCAATGAGCCTATGATGCCTACTGATTACCCATGTTTTGGTACTTATACTACACTTATGCATCTTTTTCCTTGATGCAGACCCAAGTATAAGTCACCGTCATTAATGCTGACCTCAAGCTGTGTTGTTGATCGAAGATTGGGTGAGCTTTCAGAGTCCGGAGCTGATCCTCCTTGTTCTACTATCATGATAGTCTTATTTTGCATATTCTGAGACTACGATGTATATTTTGGCAGTGTCTAATACTCTTTTTGTCTTAGTGGCTCTTGTACTGACCATACCAGGTCTAGGGGGATTCATTTTGGTATTTTTGTCCACTCCCCTCTCTTGTATAGCATTTATATATATATAATCATAGGACTTATAGAAAAAGCTGAAAAGCTGATAAAGGTATAGGACGGAGAATGAAGGATGAGATCTTTCTTGAAAGGCTCTCAAACAACAGTCCTTACTAAAAGGGAAACCTTGATGAAAAAATTATTTCAGAACTTCTAAGGAAACAACGAGATATTGAGGATCTAGAAAGGCAAAAGCAATTGAAGCTCCTAAACTAGTTATAAGAGAATCTTCTGAAGAAGGATGAATGATCTAGACGAATAAGTATATGCATTAGAAGATTTGGATCTTTCTGACCAAAATCTTAGAATCCTTACTAACAAGGGAGAAATAAGAGGACCTTAGGGAGAATTTAAAAAAGAAGGATTTTGTAAGCAAGCAACATAGCCCCCCTATTGGTATCAGAGTCAATAACTTATTTCTAATATTTTAGAAAATATGGAAAAACAAAATCATTTTGAAACTATCTTTCAATTGAAAGAAGAACTTCAAACAAGAAAAGACCGATATTCGAAAAATGTAATTTATATATATATAATCACAGGACTTATAGAAAAAGTTGAAAAGCTGATAAAGGTATAGGACGGAGAATGAAGGATGAGATCTTTCTTGAAAGGATCTCAAACAACAGTCCTTACTAAAAGGGAAACCTTGATGAAAGAATTATTTTAGAACTTCTAAGGAAACAACGAGATATTGAGGATCTAGAAAAATCTAGAAAGGCAAAAGCGATAGAAGCTCCTAAACTAGTTATAAGAGAATCTTCTGAAGAAGGATGAATGATCTAGACGAATAAGTATATGCATTAGAAGATTTGGATCTTTCTGACCAAAATCTTAGAATCCTTACTAACAAGGGAGAAATAGGAGGACCTCAGGGAGAATTTAAAAAAGAAGGATTTTGTAAGCAAGCAGCATAGCCCCCCTATTGGTATCAGAGTCAATAACTTATTTCTAATATTTTAGAAAATATGGAAATCAAAATCTTTTTGAAACTATCTTTCAATTGAAAGAAGAACTTCAAACAAGAAAAGACCGATATTCGGAAAATGTATTTGTAGGAGTTTGCAAAAAATATTTGATTTCTCAAAAGAAAATAATTTTTTATTTAGAACTCAAAATCCAAAATTTGGAATTTAAATATCAACATGATCTGTTTTAAATCAGCATGAGCATGAATATTATTTTGCAAAATCTTGATGATCTCATAGAGATGCACAAGCAATTACTGCTAGAATTAAGGTTATAGAACTAAAAGTTAAGACCATTAACGGGAGGACACCAGTTGTGATGGTAACTCCATGAGTTCAGATAAATTTGGATTGCTGTATGCTCTATCCAGATACCCAAATTCATATAGTTTGGAGGTAAATTTTGCTAGTACTCCAGGAAATACCGAGATTCTTGGGTATAATCTGGTCCCCAAGACTCCAAATGTTTCCCCACTTTCTACTGGGAGACTATAAATTTTCTTAGTAAAAGAAAGATACTCTTCTTCTTTTGGATAGCATTCTCCAACCTGAAGAGAGGAAAACTTTTTTCCTCTGGTTTTGTTATTTTTACTTTCTGGTTTCGCAGACATAATTTTTTCAACCGTTGCGGATTCATTATCAATAAGGTGCTTTCCCTCTGCTCGACTTTTACCTTTGTTCAAAGACTCAGGTTTTGGCATATCCAAGCTTACCGATGAGATGTTTTTAGCACTAGGGTGCTAGTGGGACATCTCCTTCCACTTTGTTGGGATTGATATTCCCCTTTGGATGTGTGTCCATATGTTCACAGAGGAGTTGAAATTCCTTCATATTTTTAGCTTGATCAGTATTGAGCTGGTTTAACTCATACTGTAATTTTCTTGTCTTTTTTGACAGTTCATGCATATTGCCTCAGATATTGAAGAGTTGTTGACTCTTATCATTGATTGTATCTTCAATTTTGTTCATCTTTTGGAAGATTCTATTGACCAGGGTCTGAGTTCTATCGTCCATATTCAACGTTTCCTGAGAGAAAATCTATAAAAGAATTGTCAGATCCTTTAATATTCTCAATTTTAAAAGAATAAAATGACAACAATACATGCCATCTATGTAAGCTTCTATGTTGTGGTTCATAAGGGAGTTTATTAGATATCAAACCTGATATCTGTGTATTATCAATTTTGATAATAAATTGTTTAGGTAATAAGAATGCTGAAAACTTTCTAATTCGTTTAACAATGGCTAATAGTTATTTTTCATTAGTCGAGTAATTTACTTCTACTTTGTTAAAAGTACAACTAGTATATCTACAGATTTCATTTAAATTTGTTTGTAATAATGCTGCCCAATGATAGTCGGACGCATCAGTTTGTAGAATCTTATTGTCTTCGGCTTCTGGCAATCTAAGTTTTTGTAGCTTAGAGCGTTATTCTTTGAAACTTTTAACACAATGTGTGTGTTCTTCGGTACATCTGAGTCTATTAGACTTTCGAATAAGTGATTGAAGGAAATTTCTCTTTTTTGCCAAATTTGGGATCAATTCTCCTGCATAGTTTAAACAATCAAGAAACTTTTGTATTTCTTGTTTGGTCGTTAATTTGTTAAGAAATTCGACAATCTTTTTGAAATATGGGCTTGTATCTCTATTCTTTTTTTTTTTTGAAATAATCATTCCTAGGAACTCTATTTCATTCTTATTTATTTCAACCTTTTTTTTGGCTTAAAATATAACAATTTTTAACACATATTTAACACGAGCTTTACCACTTTTTACCTCTGCGTGGAATTTTGCTTGGTCTGATTAATCCTAGGTTAATCAATTCTCAAAGCTGAATTTTGAATTTAGCTTTGTCTTCTTCATTATAGAGCATTGGTCATACTCTGATGATAATGCTCGGGTCTTTGAGGCGACGAACAACCTCTTCATGATTCTTTTTCCATTTTTCTAAGGGATTTTCTCCATATGATTTTTGTAAATTCTCCTTAATACATTCAAGGTTATGACATTTACAAGAATAATTTTTTGGATTTTCTAAAAACTTTCGTTTGAAAAATCCATTTTATTTTAACAAAATATAAGGGTTATGCTTTCTTGGAATTTTGATAAAATAATTACATGGGGTTTTAAAACTTACCATGTAGATCATTTGATGATAATCCTGAAATTATTGGATAAAATCATTTCCAATCAATAGGTCAGTTTCATGTTTATCATAAGCATAAACATTCTTTATAGAAACAATTTTTGATCCCAAAATTTTTTCTACATTTTCTTTTGAATATGTCAGCTTTTCCCTGTCACTTGTAATACAAACAACTGAAGCTTTAGTGACATTAGTTTTTCAATCTTTGAAGAGGAAAATTTTTGCCAAATTGGCTTCAGAACCATTATCAATTTGACAACAAGTTGTCAATTTCATATTATAGGTGGCAAAAATTATGAACACCGAAACTCTATAAGAAGTTTGTTTAGGTATTAATTTTGGGAATAAAACAGGTCTTGTTTTCCCAAGTAATTTCAATGCCTTTTTTTCCTATATTATAGTCGTCTAGACTATTTAGGAATAAATCACCAAAGATTATGTTATAATCATTTTCATGATTAGTCACATAACATGGGACAATGATTTTGATCTTGTCCAGTTGTATTGGTAATTTTACTATTCTCTTGCAACTATAATTATTTCCTTCAAAGGTGTTATAGGTATATGGCGTACCATCATAAATTGTTAATCCATCTAAAATACCTTCTGTGACGTGATTAGTTGTTGTTCCTATTTGAATTAGGATATTCTGTTTGCTCCAATCATTTTCGTAGTAGAATCTACCTGCAACCTGGGTGATTTTGGCCTTTTCTAATTTCTGATGTAGGAGACAAGGAAAAGGAATAGATGCTACTAATGCTCTTTTTTTCCCTAATTCGGGTATCTCTGAGATATACTTTCCTTTATGGAATTTCTTCCATATTCCAAAGTTTGTCTAGGATTTGCACTTGTGCTTCCTATATCATGTGTTTTTCCAAAATAGATTTCATATTCATCATGAATATCTGCTTGTTGAATTTCAGATTCCACTATCCTGGCAATTCCTGCACATTCTTGATCTATTTCGATCAAAATTTTGTTTTTATAGACATTTCCATAATTTGAATTTGTAACAGTATAAAGAGCTTGATAATAAATGCTCATTATATGATTACCTGGTTTAAAAAGATCCTTTCTTTTCACCTAAAAATGCAAACTTAAAGCATCATTAAAATCAACATCTTTAAGCGAAATACAATACCGAGGCTAATAGGTAAATAAAGCTTGGTGTATGCCAAGTTTCCTTCAACTATACCTAGATTACCTTCTTTGGAATTCATGAATCTTTCATCTGAAATGTTGATGACAATTGGGAAATTTATCCCTTCCTTGAATGTCAATTTGACTGAGATTTGGATTCCTCCAAGATGGACATAGTTCATCTTTTTCCTTTTTCTCTTAGGAATTTTCCTTAGTATTTGATCTATCATCGATTTCGTCAATAGATTCAACTTAGGCCGACCGTTGGTTTGGGTGATTTCTATTACTTTTTCAATTTCTTGATACTCATGATATGAAATCTTATTTCTTGCAAACATTCTTTACATTCTATTGAAGATATTATCCTCGGTTCTTAGATTAAGCTTCAAACATTGGATCTTTTTCAACATTTCTCCATCGAAAGTTGCTTTTATGGCATATCCTCTTTGATCCTCTTCAGATTCGACAATCTGAACTGCTTTGTCTTCTCTTTCCTTAATTTTCTGATTCATTTTTTTGAATCATAGCTTGAGTCTGAGATTTCTTGGAAGAGTTCTTCATAGACGTGTTCACTTTCTATGGATTTTACTAATTCAAAGTCTGAATTAATTTCTTTTCTGTCAATCTTCGAGATTTTGACACTTTTCTTGTCACATTTGTAACTTTTATGACTTTCTTATCCACAGTTGTAGCATTTGCATTTTTCTGTGGTTTTTCTTCTGAAGTCATTTTTCCTTCTATAATACCTTTTTCTTAGTATGTAATTTTTCTTGCAGATGTTTCACCTTTTTATTAAACCCTTCTTTTCCATTTTTCTCTTCTTTTTGTAGGGTTTTTCTTCACATCCCCCCTGAGTTGTTGCGTCTGTGTCCTTACAGCAAATCTGGGGGAGGTTATTTTGGCTTTTCTCTGTATGTTGTGAAGCATACAAAGTTTGCTAAGCCTTTGATTTAGAAAAGAGATTCTTTTTCCTAGAGAATCATTTTTCTAATCTTGTTTTGCATATTCTTCTCTGAAATAGCTAGCCCAAAAGCCAGGCAATTTCTGGAAGTATTTATCCATATATGGTCTCATATCTTTCTTGCTATCAAAGATATTGTAATAGTATTCCTCGAATTCACAAGTGTATTCTTGGATAAAACTCATGATACCAATTCACAAGTGTATTCTTGGATAAAACTCATGTTACCAATTTGGAGTTTTTCTAATAACTCAGAAGCTTGCGTTCTTAAGTTATCTCTTCCTTGCTCCAAATTTCCTTGGTTGCCTATAAATTCATATCCTATGAATTGTAAAAGGTAGCTTATCCCTTCATTGACTGAAGTTTTAAAGCCATCATTGACTTTATGTTTGACGATTCCTTGTGCTTCATCGGATAATCCTCTATATAAATTATTTACCTTTCCTGAAAAGGTGCTAATATAAATTAGCAATTTTTCATCTTCACTGTAAGTAGTTCCTTTACTTAATAGGAGGAATAATTTCAAATTTTGTGCCCAAATATCTAAGATCATGCATGTCTTATGCAAATTTAGTGTATATACAGTGAGACTGTGTGTTAAAAAAGATATAAGATTCCCTATAGGTACTAAGTATCCTTTTACCATTATAGCTAGTGTGTAGATTAATCATGTGAATAAAAAATTTTCCTTATGCTAATAACATTAAGAAATAGAGATTTTCGTATATACCTCTCTTTTTTCTTAGTGAAAAAGGCCTTATCACCACCTCAACAGTTCTCCTATAAGGCAATGAATAGTTTTCGCCTTCACGAACACCTGTCTATCGACTACTCATTATTGTTCCTCCTATTAGGCAGAATATCGCAACCTTCAATTATAACTATTTTTGGAAAAGAGAAGTGGGATACCAAATAATTTCTTTATTTTATAATATTATTACATAAAGAAAGATCTTTATTCAGATTCTTCTTCTACATAAAAGTTTTAATTGTACATTGGATACCTTTCCCTCATTTTCTATCGTTGTCTTATTTTTTATGTTGTCTCCTGATGAAGTAAGTGATTACGTCTATTTTTTGATGACGTAAGTGCTTACGTTCTTCTTGCATTATTGCCTTTGATGATGTAAGTGGTTACGTTCTTCTTGCATTATTGTCTTTCTACATCTTTGTGGATGGTGGCTGTTGTTGTCTTGCTTTCAACTACTTTCTAACATATTGTAAGTTTGTTCATTATTCCTTGACTCTCCATCTAGAGTTTGATGTTTATGACCTAGAAATTTGTAAGCCATTTTCCTTGTTTCTTCTGAAGCTGTGAAGCTATGAAGCTCGAAGTCCAGTGGATCCAATTGGAATCATTATCAAGAACCTTGTAATTTTCATTTACAAATTTCTTAATAATATGATATAATTCCTTCATTCGTAAGGCTCTTGTGGTTCGAATCCATTTTTGATTTAAATATGGAAGCTTCTTGTCAACTCCGGTTGCACTTACATTAAATTTCTTTAATTTCTCCACCGAGATGTAATTAACGGTAGAAAAGTAAAGTTGTTCATCCTGAAATTCAGGGGCAATACTGAAGAATCTCCAATAGACTCCATATATGTATATAGATATATATTTTCCTCTTCTAGTTGTTTATCATATTAGTTGTATCCTTATTTCTTTATCTTACGCCTACTAGACCATTACTTGTTGCTCCAGGCTATAGTTTAGCTTACCTACTGGTGGGTTGAAGTAGCTGAAATCATGACATGAGAAATTAGGTCATGACATAGATCCGACTTAACTTATCCTTCATGATCGTGGTTCTAGCCATACGATTGCGATAAGCCAGCCACCCAGGTGTCACGCGGTCGTGAAGAAGAAATTTGCCTGCACCAGAACCAGTAGTTGACAACAACTCAACAAGTCCCAAAATCCTCGATGGACCCTTAGAATGCATTTGAAACCCCATGAGCACAAATTGACTTTTCTGCTAGACCAAAATAACTATTTTGGACTCAATGGAACCATCGAATTCACGAATGGAGGTCGTAATCAATGGATGCAGTCCAAAATCAACTCTATGCCACAAATTATGAACTTGGAAACAACTACTCAAAATCCATCAGAACGCCTCAAGATCTGAACAAAAGATGCTACTAACCCAAAAATTAAATTCTGGAGCTAAACAAACTTATGAAATTTCTAAACGACCTCTAAATCTCCAAATATTGACCAAAGTCAACCATACCAACTCCAAAATCTTCCAAAGTGGAAAACTCTTGTAATACTCAACCAAAAATCTTGAGAGTTATGCCACCCACTCCCACAGGCCACAAATACCATTTTACAACTATGGGGAGGGGTAAAATAATCAAAATTCATCAAAGGTCAAAAATCAAAATAAGGGTTGTTACATCATCCACTACTAAATCACACGTTCGTCCTCGAACGTAAGAGTAAGGAATATATCTGAATTTTCATAAAGCTGGGGATATCTACTTTGGATGACCTACTTTTTCTCCATGTAGCCTTCTTAACTGGACGATTCTTACACTGAACTTTCACTAAAGCTATTTTCTTTGATCTTAACTTCCTAGTCTGTCTATCCAAAATGGCTATGGGCTCCTCCTAAAATGTGAGATTTTGATGCAAATACATATAATCCCACCAAATCACATAAGAACCATCGAAGTAATACATCTTCAGCATCGAGACATGGAAAACTAGATGCATAGATGAAGGACTAGAAGTTAAATCCAACTCATAGGCCACCTCCCCAACACGTTGAAGAATATCAAAAGGACTAATCAACCTTGGGATAAGCTTGCACTTTTTTACGAACCTCATCACACCATTCATGGGCAATACATCAACAAAAAATTCTCTCCAACCATAAACTCTAAGTTATGAACCCTCCAATATGAATAACTCTTCTATTTACTAAGTGTTGTCAAGAGACAATTCAGTATCACTTTACCTTATCCATTGAATCTATCAACACTTTAGTACCCCATGTCCTAATATAAAATCAAACAACAAGAGATATACACCTCCTATAGAAAACCTCAAAAGGTGTCATCTAAATGGTATAATGGTAACTATTTTTGTAAGCAATCACCACCAAAGTAAAGAATTAGTTCAACTGTTTACCAAAATTAATCACATAAGCTCGAATCATATCCTCAAAAACCTGAATAGTCCACTTTGACTGACCACTTGTCTGTGGGTGATAAGCTGCACTCATCTCCAACTTAGTTCCCAACTCTCATTGCATAGAATTCCAAAAGTGCAATATGAACTGAGTACCTCTATCTAAAATGATGGAAATGGTCATACCATGCAACTGAATTATCTCTCAAATGTATATCTTAGCCAACTTTTCCTCATTGTAGTTCACCTTCACTGGTACAAAATGAGATGATTTGGTGAATTTATCCACAATCACCCAAATAGAGTCAAACTTCCCCAAAGTCTGAGGTTAACCAAACATGAAGTCCATAGTGATACACCTATGTATAGGCATTCTCTGAGTCATACCACCCAATCTCTAGCGCTCATACTTCACTTGTTGATTATTCAAACACTTAGCCACAAACTCCATGATGTCTCTCTTCATCCTCAACCACGAATAAAGTTGCTTCAAGTCATACTACATCTAGAATGAAATCACACAAATAAAATGCCTCAAACTATGAGCATTCTCTATGATCAATCAAGTCAAGTCACCAACTCTAGGAACACAAATCTGACCCTTGATCCTCAAACCACCCTCTTGATCAAGAATTACTTACTCAACTTCACCGCTCAACACTTTATCTTGAATGATCCACAACTTCCCATCCTTAAATTGTCTATCCTTAGTCTGCTCCATGCCTCAACACAAGCAAAAACCTTACTGGGTTTAGAAATATCAAGTCTCACAAAGCTATTAATCAAACTCTAAAAATCACAAAGCTATCGACCGAACTCTAAAAATCCATAGGGAAAGGTCGCTCCTCCACCACTAACAAAGAAAGACTACCATACTTACTAACTTCCTACTCAAGACATCCCCCACTACATTAGCCTTACTTAGGTGATAAAGAAAAGTCATGTCAAAGTCTTTTAATAACACCAACCACCTGCGCCATCTAAAGTCCAGATCTTTCTAGTTAAATATATACTAAAGGATACAATGATTAGTGAACATTCAAAATGAACCCTATACAAGTAATGCTGCCACAACTTCAAAACAAATACTACCTGATATACCATAAATTTATATCACTTGAGATGCTTAAAATGAGGAATATTTGTTAGTTCGAGGGTACCTTTTGTGAATTTGATGTGTTTGTTTAGTGTTTGCAGGCCTTGAGGACTTAGAGAAGAAAATACTAAAAAATGGACATGAAGGGCATCATACGAGCTTTACCATGATCGTGGTATCTAATCACGATCAGGCCTAGGCCTTCGGCCTTCGTAGGTTGAATCAGAGATGCCACACGTAGGAGGCAAACTGAGGAAAAAGTCTATGACCGTGAGTTGATGTCACGATCATGCAATGAGGTCGTGAGGTAAAAGGGGAAAATTAATCTACAGGAGTTAAGTGTAAGGAGAACAAACGATGGATCCCATGATCGTACCTTGAAGGCACGATCTTACAATGTGGTCGTGGGAAGCAGATCCAAATTTGAAGAGTTGCAGGACTTTTAGAATAGGGATCTGACGATAGGAAGCCACGATCGTGGGTTCAACCTACGATCGTATGTCCTTCAGGTTCGAGGCAACCAACACCAGTTTCCTATTTTGTTCAGGATAGGATTTGTTAAGTCTATAAATACTCTTTTAGGGTTATGTCTTACGTGTTAGACATTATTATTATTCTATAACACTATTTTGTGGGATTGTAAGGCACTTTCTTGGGAACTTACGAATATTGGTTTTTACAATTTTAATTAAAGTTGAGATTTTGGAGTTTATTCATTCTTGTATGTTTCAATTAATTTTTCCATTCATGAAAGATTATTTTGTTCATACAATCATGAGTAACTAAACCCCATAACTAGGATTGTGGGAACCGTAGCAGATTAACAATGTAGAGTTTGAAGTACAAGGTGTTTCTCAAAGGGTATTAGGGCCAATATTGTTGTTTTTTCTTGATTGATTGCTTTCTTATGAGTGCGTTCATTCTGACTCATCCTATCTCTACTCTGGACTATAGAAAGGGTAGTAGGATATGACTAGTGCTTTGAGCCATAATACGGGAAAGGCTATATTGGGATCATTGATAGGGGTAGCATGGCAACACGCATGATGCATTAAAATTTTTACTTGAGGATAGTCGTCTACAAGGGGCGTAACATAGTCGGTTAGACAATACTTAGCCTATCTATTCTACTTACTGGATATCTGAAAAGAACACCAAGTATGGAGAACCTATGAAGTTATAAGGTTATTGGCGAACACAATCCTAGTTCTTCTCTCATCTTGATTTTAACCTCAACAAATAATTACTCGTTTACTTTATAAAACCTTTTTTTTACTTATTTGCTTATTTACCAAATAACTCAAACAAACAAAGTTGATTAGATTTTGACCTATTTCTCGTGGAAATAACTCAAACAAACAAAGTTGATTAGATTTTGACCTATTTCTCGTGGGATCGACCCCATCCTAAATTAGGTTTTATATTTGAACAAAAACCACTTTATACTTTCTTAGAGGTGTAATTTGGGCGACATCAAATATTGGTGCCATTGTCGGGGAGTACGGTTATGGAGTTGATTGAACTTGCTTGTTGGAGTTGATTTGTTTTGGTTACTTCAGTCACTTTTAATTTTCTAAGGGCACACTCCATTTTATGCCCGACACGTGGAGTCAAGGTAATCCCCTAATTCCACTTGACCAAGAAATTGAAAGAACTCTAAGGAATAATCGAAGAATGGTAAATAACAATGGATTTTAAGATCCCACAGTTGTGGGCGACATTTATAATTAGCCATCACTTAATCTGGCTGGTAAGGAGACTAAGGAACAAGTAACTGCTAGGTTGATGGCTGAGGAGAATGCGAGACAAGCAGCTACTAGACAGGAAGATAGAGACCATCGAGCAATGCAAGAGGCAGCACAATTTCTTGATGTACTTGAGGGAAGAAAGGCAAGACCTAGAGTGCAAAAATCCTTGATCTATGAAGAGTTGAAGAAGATTTAGCCTATTTGGAGCCTATGGAGACTGGTGCCATTATCCAACCCGAACTGCCTGAAGGAGCTAAGTTTGATATTACAAGTGATATGATTCACCTTTTGAACTTAATAGGGGTGTTTGTTGGCCTCCCTACTGATGATGTGAAAATGTATGTGATGAATTTCATGGGAATCTACACTTCATATAATCTGCCTAGAGTGAGCCAAGAGACAATTCGATTAAGGCTATTTTCATTCTCTCTTTTGAGGGAAACGACTTTATGGTTAGATGAATTACCATTAGGTTCTATCACCAATTGACAAGAGTTGAGAAATCAATTTTCGGAATAATTCTTTCCGCCTTCTAGGATGTTGAAATTGAAAGATGAGATGTATAACTTCAGACAGCTTCATTTAGAGCACTTTACAAAACATGGATGAGGTTCAAGAAGAAGTTGCAGAATGTTTCAAACCATAGAATGAGTGGTAAGAATCTACTAGAGATCTTCTTTAGAGCTTTAAATGCAAATACTAAGGCTATAACAGACACCATCACTGAAGGTGCATTTATGAGTTTCCACTGGGAACATGCCTTGGAGATTCTAGATTAGATCACTAAGACCAATTGAAATTGGCATTCTCAAGAAGCAGACAGACTTGCGGTTACATATGCTATTGGAGCTTTGATAAAACAAAGGGCTTTGGATGAATCAGTGGCTCAAGAGGTAGCACAACTGAGAATGAAAATTGGCTTGCTATCTAAACAAATTATAGCTGGAGGAGTGGAAAAAGTCAATGCGGTGAGTGCACATGGAAAAACACCATGGTATGAAAAATTTGATTATGAAGAGGAGGCTAAATACTTTGATAGAGAAATAATAGGTTTCTGAGCTAAGGGCGAAGGGTCTAATCAAGATAATTGCAACTCGAGGAGAGGGAATCAAGGTCGGAACCATTATGGAGACAACTATAACAAGTTTAGATATAGAGACAAAGACAGAGATCGTGATGGTAATTGGAGGAAAAAGGTTGATTATAAGGAAAAGAGTGGTTTGTATGTTCCACCGGGGAACCGTGATGCTGAATCCAAAAATTCAAGAATGGAAGCCATGCTTGAAAAACTTGTTAAGGGGTCGGAAATTCAAGAAAAATGCCTTAAGGTGATTAGGGCAGCCATTTCAGGGATGATCCAAAAGGTGGAATCTCAGGCAACCGCCATCAAACAACTGGAGCAACAATTAGGGAAGATGTCTACCACATTGAATCAACATCAACCAGGCACTCTTCCAAGTAACACAATCCAAAATACCAAAAACGACGATCATTTCTTGGCTATAACTACTCAAAGTTATAAGACTACTTTTGATAAACCTATGCATATGGTACTTGATGATGAGCATGTAATACTTGATTATCAGAATGAGTATGAAACTAAAAACTTGGTGGTTAAGGACAAGGAATCTCAAGAGCCTCGAGTTGCTAAAAATGAGGTTAAGCCTGATAAAAGAAAGGTGAAAAAGTCCTTGCAAGTAGTAAAGCCTATTACATGACCTCCTCCCCTCTTTCCATAAAGGTTGAAGAAGAAAAATATGAAAAGTTCATTTCAATGTTGAAGGAATTATCGATGAATATACCTATTATTGAAGCTTTGAAGCAAATGCCAGGTTATGCAAAATTTATTAAAGATTTAGTGTCGAAGAAGAAAACTGTCAGTTTTGAGCCAACTGATAACTTGCATCATTATAGTGCAATCGCTTCCCATTCCCTTGTTGAGAAAAAGAAAGACCCAGGAGCACTTACAATTCCTTGTACTGTCGGGTCTTAAATTTTGCAAAGGCTTTATGTGACTTGGGTTCTAGCATTAACTTGATGCCTCTAGCAGTTTTCAAGTAGTTAGGATTGGGGTCGCCTAAAACGACTTCTATAGGACTTCTCATGGCAGATCGAACTATGAAAAAGCAAATGGGAATTTTGTATGATGTGTTGGTAAAGATGACATATTTTATTTTTCTGTCTTATTTTGTAATTTTAGATTGTGAGGCGGATTTCAACGTTTCCATCATCTTAAGAAGACCATTCCTTGTGACTGACCATGCTTTAGTTGATTTGGAATCTGGGAAGATGAAGTTTTGATTGAATGATGAACATATTACTTTCAGTGTCTACAAATTCATGAAGCAGTAAAAGGAGACGTGTGTTATGTCGGTCATTGATACTATGGATGAGGAGGCACTTGTCATTCCATTTGATTAGCGGATGGGAGTTGAGACACTTGCGGTAGTTATCATGAATTTTGAGAGTGATGGTATTGATGAACACGCCGAGACGGTAAAAGCATTTGTTGGTAGGGGTTCCTACACTTATGCACCAATGAAGCTTGATCTTGATCTGAAGAATATAGTGACCCCACCAGCTCATCCTTCTATAGAGGAGCTTTCTTTTTTAAAACTTAAGGCTCTTCCTTCCCATCTCTGTTATGCTTTCTTGGGATCCAATAACACGTTACCGGTTATCATTTCAGTAGACTTATTAGAATGGAAAGTTGAGGCCTTAGTTTCTGTGTTGCAGAGGTTTAAGCAGGCCATTGGCTGGTCTATTGCTGATATCATTGGGATTCCATAAAAAATTAGCACACATAAAATTCATCTCGAGCAGGACTGTATACCTAGCACTGAAAATCAACGTCGTCTTAATCCACCCATGTAATCGGTTGTAAATAAAGAGATTGTTAAGTGGTTAGATGTAGGTGTGGTTTACCCTATTACAGATAGTAAGTGGGTGAGCCCAGTCCAATGTGTGCAAAAAAAGGTGGGATAACTGTGGTTCCAAACAAGAAAAATGAGTTGATCCCAATGAGGCCTATTACCGGATGGAGAGTTTGCAAGGACTATCGAAATATGAACTCTTGGACAGAAAAGGACCATTTTCCTATGCATTTTATGGACCAGATGTTAAACCGTTTTGCTGGTACAGGATGGTATTATTTTCTTGACGGTTATTCGGGGTACAATCAAATTTCTATCACCCCTAAATACTAAGATAAAAGCACTTTCACTTGTCTATACAGGACGGTCACATTCAAGAGGATGCCATTTGGTCTATGCAAAGCACAGACCACTTTTCGATGTTGCATGATGGCTATATTCTCCAAAATAGTGGAAGACACTATTAAGGTATTTATGGATGATTTATCTATTGTGGGTGACTCATTCAATGCATGCTTAGCACACCTTGCTAATTTTTTGCGTAAGTGTGAAGAATGTAATGTTGTATTGAATTGGGAAAAGTGCCATTTTATGGTAAAAGAAAGTATAGTGCTAGGACACCAGATTTTGAAGAATGAGAATGAAGTCGATAAAGCAAGATTGACATAATTGAAAAGTTATCTCCACCTATTTCTGTGAAAGGTATTCATAGTTTTTAGGACATGCGGGATTCTATAGAATATTCATTAAGGATTTTTCTAAGATTGAAAATCCATTATGCAAACTCTTAGACAAAGAGGTAAAGTTTGTGTTTGATGAAGCATGCTTAAGGGCATTCGATTATCTAAAAGAGAAGTTAGTTTAAGCTCCCATCATTGGGTTTACAGATTAGACCTTACCATTATAGGTCATGTATGATGCTAGTGGGGTTGCCTTGGGTGCAGTCCTTGGCTAAAGGAGAGACAAGATCTTGCATCCTATTTACTATGCTAGCAAATCACTTAATCCGGCCCAGAAGAATTATACTATGACTGAGCAAGAGTTTCTTGCAGTGGTCTTTGCATTTAAGAAATTTTGGTCTTACTTGATTTCCATAAAGGTGATTGTGCATACTGACCATGCATCTCTAAGAAATCTTATAGCAAAGAAGGATGCCAAGCCAAGGTTGATTAGATGGGTTCTTCTGTTACAAGTTTTTGATTTTGTGGTAAAGGACCAAAAAAGGACAGAGAATCAGGTTGTCGACCATTTATCACGTCTTGAAGAGGAGGACATGCTAAAACTAAGGGATGACCTTGATACTGGTGATACTTTTCCGAAAGAGCAAGTGTTGGCAGCATCACAAGACTTAATCCGATGGTTTGCAGATTTTGATAACTTTTTGGCAAGTGATCTAGTTCTAGAAGATATGACATATCAGCAGAAAAAGAACTTTATGCATGAGGTGAGAAAATTCTTTTGGTATGAGCCTTATTTGTTTAGGATGTGTACGGATGGTCTGATTCGAAAGTGTATTCCTGAGGTTGAGATGATGAGTATATTGGAAGCATGTAATTCATCTCCAATTGGGGGTACTCATGGAGGTGTGCGGACCGCGCACAAGATCTTGCAATTTGGTTACAATAGGCCTACCATTTATAATGTTGCTCATGATTATGCTAGGGAATGTGACTAATTCCAAAGGCAAGGAAATATATCAAGACGGCATGAACTTCCAATGACTGCGATCCTTGAGCTCGAATTGTTTGATCTATGGGGTATTGATTTTATAGGTACATTCATGAGTTCTCACGGTATGAAGTATATTTTGGTAGCTTTTGATTACGTATCAAACTGGGTGGAGGCAATTGTGCTTTCCAATAATGAAGGTAAGAGTATCACTACTTTCCTGAAAAAGAATATATTCTCACATTTTGAAACACCTCAGGTTATCATTAGTGTTGGAGGATCCCATTTTTGCAATCGATTGTTCAAAGACCTGCTTGAGAAATATGGTGTAAAACACAAGGTGGCAACACCTTACCATCTTTAGCCAAGCAGGCAAGTAGAGGTCTCAAATCATGAGATAAAGTCTATTTTGGTGAAGACTGTAAATACGAATAGGACTGATTAGGCAAGGAGATTGGTTAATGCACTATTGGCATATCGGACTGCATTCAAGACACCAATTGTTGTAACTCCATATCAGCTTGTTTATGGAAAAGCTTACCATCTGCCTGTCTATCTTGAACATAAGGCATTATGGGAATTCAAGCATTTGAATCTAGAATGGCAAGATGCAGCTAGGTTGAGACTAGAGAAGATGAATGAGATGGATGAGTTTTGTGTCCGCGCGTATGAAAACTCTGCCTTGTACAAGGAAAATATGAAATTATATCAAGATTACAAGATTGAGAGAAGAGAATTTGCTACGAGTGACTTAATACTATTATTTGATTCAAGGCTAAAGCATTTTCCTGGCAAATTAAGATCAAAATAGAATGGACCATATATAGTGATCACGGTGTTCCCCCATGATGCAATTGAATTGGAAAATAAGGATAGAAAGAAATTTAAAGTCAATTAACAAAGGGTGAAACACTATTTGGGTGAAGGAAAGGAGGCCTGATTGATTTGTTATGTAGAATTGAATGAGTCTTGAGTAATCAAGCCAACCTGAGTCGTGCCGCAATGTTAAATCAAGCGCTTCATGAGAGGCAAACCATGGGCTTGTTGGTGAAGTATGAGTAACCGACATAGCCATGTCATGCCACAATATTAAATGAAGCGCTTCATGGGAGGCAACCCATGTTTTGTACTTTAAATTTATAGGGTAATGTTTGTTTTGGTACAGGAAACCATAGAAGAAAATTTTTTCTTAAATTGAACTCCATACTGAATCCACGATAGGGTTGTACGATCATAACTTGAACAAACAATCATGGGTTTAGTCCTCTGATGGGAGGTTTGCAAGGTGACAAGTTAAGGAGTTATCCTACTATTGGGTATCACGATTGTAACATGAAGGCACAATCGTGGTCTTAATCATCTAATGATACTCCTGCAAACTTTCAAAATAAAGCATCAAATATATGATCTCGAGCCACGATCATGATTACCACCCATGATCGTACATAAGGATCGTATGTTCTCAGGTAAGTTTTTTGATTTCATCAAGCTACGATAGGATTGTACAATCATAAAATCAAACCACAATCGTACAATCCCTCCATCTGAAACGCCTAAAACTTTAAAGGTCGCGACCTTACCCTAACCAAAATTAAGGGTTAAAGGTATAAATACATATTGAAACCATCCCTTGGCCTATTCTTACATTTTCAAAGTTGTTTCTTAAGCAAATATAGAAAACCCTATGTATTTTAAGGCTAAAAAGGATGATTACCTTCGATTTCAAGTCGGATCTCATTGTTTCCCTTATTTCTTCCATTTTCAACACTCTCATCTCACACTGTAAGTGCATATCACTCATTAAACCAAACTTTTTGGGTATTTTCTTAAATATTATCGATTGGTGGTTTTTATTTAAGTAGGAAAGAT
The DNA here is from genome assembly GCA_031232105.1 of Capsicum rhomboideum. NCBI lineage: Eukaryota > Viridiplantae > Streptophyta > Magnoliopsida > Solanales > Solanaceae > Capsicum > Capsicum rhomboideum. The sequence goes on from CP124714.1 coordinate 120,787,131, forward strand.
GAAAATGGGTATGTTCGATTTTAACAACACAGGAGAAGTCTAAGTACCCGGTTGTGTTTACGCTCTTTAAAATTCTATTCAAAGGTGGGGTCAAAAAGGGTCACATTATGGGTCCAAAGGTAATGTGGTCAAATCTGGTAGTATTTGAGGTCCCACGACACAACCCACTATCGAGATTTCTACTTATGATAGTAAGTTGGATCAATGTAGGATACTGCTTGATGATTTTCTGGAGTTCAACAAATGAGTATATCCCACGATCATAACATCAATATACAATCGTGGTATGTGATCGTCCGATGTGACATGACTTTGCTGGTTTCAGGGATCAAACCCATGATTAGAAGGCACGATCGTACATTTATTGTACGATTATAGGTTGTGATCGTCTGATGACTATACCGTAAGTAAAACTTTACTAGATCAACCAGCAATCAGAAGGCAAGATCGTACCTTTATTACATGATCGTAGGTTGGATCATCTATTTATGAATCTAAACCTATACATATACTGCACTATGATCTACCAGGTTTTCCAAATATAGGTACTATGGCACCAAGTCCAAGGCTGCTTCCAACAAGGCTCTTCGGGAATAAATTTCAAAGGAGAAGGCCCCACCAAGTTCCTCGGAGTGGGTCAAGTGCGAGCGGGTCAGAGGGGGATTATGACATTAGCTCCTCCGATAGACAAGTCACCACTAGGAAGACCAGCAACTAGAAAAAGGTCAAGGAGGCTATAACCTCCACGGTTATTATTATAGCAGTCTCTCCCATCAACGTTCCCCAATTTGAAGAGGGAATGAAATACACCCAACACAACGGGAGTGAGGATGATGATGATGAGTCCCAATCTGTGGAGACAGACTCGGCACCTTTAAAGAATGATCCTCTGACAGAAGCGAGTCAGAGAGGGCTTGGTCCACGGCGTTGGATTATTCCAAAATCTCAACAATACTTTGTGGAATGGGTTTCTCTCAAGGATAATAGGAACCAATAGAGGAGCATCCAAGAGGAACCGCACATATTAAATGTGTCTTTACAGAAGATGTAGAAGGTGGTGCAAGTTTTTTAGTAGTATCAGTTGGGGTGGATGCCATTTCCACTTTGCCTTTATAGTAGAGAACTAGTGAGGGAGTTCTACGCAAACTATATTGTGACTCTTAAGAATATAGACTCCTTCTGACAAGGACAAAGATATAAAGAAGCAGCCCCGCTTGGTTATAATAATGGAGCGGCAAAAGAAAGTTGATATTTCTTTTGAGCCTATTTCTAGGGTCTTGTTTGGAGAGCATTTTACACCACCTGCAAAGACTCTGGAGAATGATTACCTGATGTCAAAATTGAAGAAGTTTAAACAGTTTTTCGCTGAGGACAAGACGATGCACTTCACTTGGATAGTGGGACATATTTCTAAGGATGGCAATAAATGGATCATATATTACGAAGAAGAGTCTCAAGTTTGCCGCCAATGCATGGTGGTCTATTATTAGGCACTAGATAGCACCTACAACTAATGATAATACTTTGGGTGCGACAAATTCTTTCTTGGAAGCTGCATTTGTAGCAGGGTTGGAGCTGAACATTCTGTGCATTATCACGCAAGAGATCAGAGATCGAGCCTTAGAGAGTGGCTCCACCCTTTTATTCCCATGTTTGGTTACTCAGCTGATGCAAAATGCGAAGGTGCCAGAAATTCTGCTAGTGGATAAATTTATTTAGCCTACTAAGACTGCGGATCTGGCCATGATGAAAGACATACACAACTCCACAGCCCTGGTTCGAGGTTTGGGGATCTCAGAGATAGAAGGGGATGCCTTGAGTGGTGATGTACCAGCAGCTTTAGATACAGGTGCTTCACATTCATTCATACCAACAGGTTCTCATTCGAGGAAATTGGTTCCAACATGGTACACTTTAATTTCATTCGCTCAGTTGGAGGATATTCTTCGAAACCAAGTCTTATATGATGCCCGAATCCGAAACTTGGATGTAAAAGTCAAGCCCCATGTTACTGGTGAGATTTAGGAGGTTGTACGAGTGGTGCAGACATGGATGAATAGTATGGAGAGTCGACTCATGACACGAATTGATGCAGTCCAATTGCCTAACATGGTTTCTATTCGGATAGAGTTGACCTAGTTGAATAAAGTGATCCAGACCGTAGCTGCGTGACTTGACATGGTACCTCCACCTCTATCACAACCTATGTCTTCCACGTCATCTATTCAGGTGGATATTGCCTCACTGGTCACCCCATTCTACACTCCTCCTACTCTACAAATTGATCTAGATGACGATGAGGAGGAGGATGGAGGTCTTGATCCTAGGAAGAGGCCGAGGGAGGATGTGTCCAAACCTTACATAGATATGCATAGAAGAGAAGAAGAAAGGAGAGAGTAACCAAGGAGACCTCCGAGGGAGTTATTTCAGAGAGTAAGACTATGGAGTGGGGGGGGGAGGGTCTAGAGACGGCCCTCATATCTATTACTTTGAGTGCCCTGACCACCATTGGAGCTAACGTTGGTTTGAGTGTTGTGGCCACGGTCGAGGGCACTCTTGCTGATATCACTGTAGGGGACGTAATTGCATCCCTATGTTACCCGAGTTCCATCGGTGCCTAGAGCACTCCAGGTATGCCTTTTACCCTAGTTTTTATTTTTTTACTATGATTTTGTGCTATTGGGACATAACATGATTTCAAAGTCGGAGGTGGGGGCATACCACAACCAAGTTTTTTTTTTTGTGTGTGTTTCTTTTACCTTAGTTGTGCTGTCATAGTTAGAGCCGGCATATTTAGGTATTTTTATGTTTGAAATTGTTATTGTGTTGTGTTTAGTCATTATAGTATAACTTAGAGTAATAAAATAGAACTTTGGTCCATTCTGGCTAAATTAAGCATGCTTACCTATTTTCAAATTGTTTTAAATGATACCTCTCCAAAAATATGTTTTCTGTAATGTAGTGTTTGCATAGTATGTACTGAAATCGATGTTAGAATATAGATATGGCATTAAGATTGTAAATAGGACAACCTGACCGACCTTGCATCAACTGAATAGGTAGCAACTCAGATAACAACCCTGAGCCATGAGTGAGTGAGATATATTACCTAGTCGGTGTGTGTGTGCGATCTAGAACTTGCCCAGTTAGTGTCGCTAAAAGCTGTAGGATTAAAAATTAGGAAAGGATCATATGATGTATTTGAAGTAGCCCACTTAAGCCTAAATGCCTAACAAATGATGTGTATCCCTTGAACCCAAATTTTGAGCCTTAGACTATTTCTTGAAACTACCTATGACACCTTTTCATTTTTACAATGAACCTTCTTTGGTCTTGGTCTCTCCTTGGACAGTGTGCACCTCATCTCAGGAAAACCACCTAAGTTGAGAGTGGCTATTGTATAGGGGTGCATAAAAATTGGGTATGAATTGAGTAGTGAAAATAGAAAAAAGGACGTGGGTGCGGTATGAAAAAAAATAGTTGTGAAAGGTGTAAAGTAAAATCGCAACCGGGGTTCGAAAAAGGAAAAAAAATGAAATAAATGGAGAAAAAGGAGGTAAATAAAGAAGAGAAGGAAAAGTGGAGACAAAAATAGTGGAGTGCCAAGGAGGATTGAGTTACTTTACCCAAATGTACAACACCTGTCCCCGAGCTTTCATTACGAGCCTAGAAAGACCTATAGTAATCCTAACTCGACATTTGAAAGCTGAAGTGTAAAAAATAAGGGCAAGCCTCTGGTATAAATATGCGTACAATCAGACTTCTTTTTTAGGGTAAGAGATTTAATTTAATCCCGTTGTATATTTCATTACCTATACTGAGTGATTAGTTACTTCTTTGGCATATGGACTATAATCAAGTTGTTGCTTATGTAGATAATGTATTGGTTAATGTGTTAGATTGCCTAGTTACAATGTACTGCTATATCCTGATCCCGTCGTGTTTTAGTACTTGTATAGCATATACACTACATTGGTTATTTTTGATGAAAATGGAAGGTGTTGAACACATGGATTGGCTTACATGCATATTTTATGGAAGTTGACTACCATAATGACCTTCATTGTACTCTAGGTTAAGCGTCTTAGAATGGTTAGGATTTTGTTTGCCCGAGGACATGCTAACGTTCTAAGTAGAGGGTGTTGATGTGACATGGATTTATGACACTTGAGACTCTTAAAACCAGGAATATTTGCTATTTCGAGGGTACTTTTTGTTAATTTGATGTGTTTGTTTAGTGTTTGCAGGCCTTGAGGACCTACAAAAGAAAATGCTGAAAAATGGACATGAAAGGCATCAGACAAGCTTTATCACGATCGTGGTATCTAATAACGATCATGCCTAGGCCTTCGTAGGTTGAATAAGAGATTCCACACGCAAGAGGAAAACTGATGAAAGATACTACGACTGTGAGTTGATGTCGCGATTGTACAATGATGTTGTGAGATGAAAGGGGAAAATCAACCTGCATGAGTTAAGTGTAAGTAGAACAGACGATAGATCCCATGACCGTACCTTGAAGGCACGATTGTACCATGTTGTTGTGGGAAGCAGATCCAGATTTGAAGAGTTGTAGGACTTTTAGCACATGGATCATACGATTGGAAGCCACGATCGTGGGTTCAACCCACGATCGTATGTTTTTCTAGTTTGAAGCAGCCAACACCAGTTTCCTAATTTTTTTAGGATAGGATTTGTTAAGTCTATAAATACTCTTTTAGGGTTATTTTTTTACATATTAGACATTTTTATTATTCTATAACACTATTTTGTGGGATTCTACGGCATTTTTTTGGGAACTTACGAATATTGGTTTTTACAATTTTAATTAAAGTTGACATATTGGAGTTTATTCATTCTTGTATGCTTCAATTAATGTTTTCATTCATGAATGGTTATTTTGTTCATAAAATCATGAGTAACTAAAATGCATAACTAGGGTTGTAGGAACCGTAGCGGATTAACGACGTAGAGTTCAAAGTACAATGTGTTTCTCAAAAGGTAATAGGGCAAGTGTTGTTGTTTCCTCTGTAGTGATTGCTTTCTGACGAGTGCACATGTTGGGACTCATCCTATATCTACCCTGGAATGTAGCAAGGGTAGTAGGATAGGACTAGAGACTCAACAACAAGACTCGGAGTTTTCTTCGTTTAATCAGCTTTGAGCCGTTATATGGGAAAGGTTGTATTGGGAACATTGATAGTGTGTAATAGAGCCGAACTCATGACGCATTAACCTTTGTGATTAGGGATAGTCGTCTATAAAGGGAGTAACATAGTCAGTTAGATGATACTTAGCCTATCGATTCTGCTTGCTGGATACCTGAAAAAACACCAAGTACGGAGAACCTATGAAGTTATGAAGTTATTTGGGGAACACAATCCTAGTGCTTCTCTCATCTTGATTTTAACCTCAGCAAACGATTACTAGTTTACTATATAAAACCCCCTTTTTACTTATTTTCTTATTTACCAAATAACTCAAACAGACAAAGTTAATTGGATTTCGACCTATTCCTCGTGGGATAGATCCCAACCTTAGTTGGGTTCTATATTTGAACAATGACTGTTTTATACTTTCTTAGAGGTTTAATTTGGGTGACATCACTACCGCTTCCACTTCCAAGTCATGGTGTGATAGTTCTTTTCATGGGTCTTGAATTGCCTTGAAGCATAGTCTATCACCTTTCCCTTCTGCAACAAAACACCACCAAGGCCAATTCTTGAAGCATCACATACACGAAAAAACCTTTAATTTCATAGGTTAGGTTAAGATAGGTGCTAAACTCAACAAAGCCTTGAGCTTTTGAAAGATCTCTTCACACTCATCAAACCAGTGAAAGGCAGCATTCTTTAGAATCAATTTAGTCAAAGGATTTGCAATAGAAGAAAAACACTACATGAACTCTCTGTATTAGCCAACCAACCCTACAAAAATCAAAATCTATATAGGTGAAGTAGGCCTAGACTAATCTCAAACCACCTCCACCTTGGCCGAATAGACAATAATACCATCTTTAGACATGACATGCTTCAAGAATGATGCAAAACTAAGGCAAAACTCACACTTTGAGAACTTAGCATAAAACATCTTATCTTTCAATCTTTGAAGCTCAATCCTCAAATGTTTCACATAATCTACCTCACTATTGGTATACACCAAGGTATCATTAATGAAAAAAATTACGAAGAATTAAGATAAGGCCAAAATACTCCATTCATCAACTTTATAAATGTTATTAGTCATTAGTCAACCTTAATGACATTATAGAAACTCATAATGACCAATTCATAACTAATGCACTCACATACCAAAGACGAGTAGGATCAAATAAATTCTCTCTAAAGAAAAACCCTAAAAACCAAAACCCTAGCTTTGTCAACGACCATTATTTCCGTCACCACCAGGGGTGGGACCATCCCACTAGATAGTTTTTCACCCATTCCAACTATGAACAACTCTTAACCTGAAACACCAGCCTTTCTTTCTTATTGCAATTTAATTAAACCTAAACCAATTACCCCACCAATACTAAAAGTACCACCTAAACCAGTGATCTTGCTGCATGGAGAACCAAATATCACATGGAAGTCTTCAAAAGTCATATCCCTAATAATACAAGAGAATTTATAGTAAACAATCATTAGAAAGTTATCTTATGGGAAACCAGATATTAAGGAGTTCAGGAATAAAATCCCAAGACAATGTCGAATTTAAAACGAGTGCACTATTGGAGTTTTAGACACTAGATATATTCTTATTATACTTGTAATACCCCGTACCTACCAAAACCTACTTGACAACGTTGAACAATGTTTACTTAAGTGTCAAGAGACAAAAGTATGTATTATGTAATGTTATTGATGAGGTAATTGATATTAGGCCTAGTACAAGGGATTAGACCCTCGTGGGAGGTGTAACACCCCGTATATTGTTGAACCTATACGACTACATGTACATTTATGGAATTAATTAAATATGAGAGATTTAAAGAATTATGCAATTATTTGTTGGGGATTATATGAGTCTTGAGCCATTGGGCCAAATGAGGCCCAAAGATCATAAGAAAGACTTGGCCCAATGGGGCAAAACATGATCCAATCTTTCATTTGACTAATCAACCATACATTTAATGCCAAGAGATGGGTAAGAGTGGCTTGAGGGATATATATATAAGAGGAATTATTCATTCAATTGGTGGGCTCAATTAATAATTTGTAATGACCTAAATGAGGCCCAAAAAGTAGCAAGAAGGCATGGCCCAAAAAGGGCATAATGACCCATTCTTGACCCATTTTTGCAAGACTAAGTCAACATAAGAGGATTGGACCAAGTGTGTAGTCAACATAAGAGGATTGGACCAAGTGTGTGGTTAATAGACACCATGCAGAGACTATATAATGAGGGAAATATCAGATTTTTAACTCATTTGGACTCTCATACCTTTTCTAGAATTATCTCAACATTTCTAATATCATACAAACCCTAAGCCCTCATCTTTGTGGAAAAGATCATTTTTGCACAAGGCTTGGTAAGTGTTTATTATCATGGTTTAATATATTTTGTGCATGGAATATGGTTTATATCATGTTGGTTATGTTGGTGAAGTGTGAAAAGTTCACTATGTGTAAAACAATTGTGTTTGCTAAATCGGAGGATGGTTTTGTCTTGTAAACTTGAAGATGGACTTGTGATCTTGAAGGAAATGAACTTGATGGATTCAATATTTACGTTTGATATGTGAATATAGTCTTACCTTGTTTTACCCTTGTATATAATGTTTGGAATTGTTGTTGTAGATTTGATTACGGATTTGGTGGCGTATTGAAAGGAAAGTGTGGTTTTGGTGATGTTTTTGTATGTTGTGAGACCATGGATGGTTTTTGGCATGTAATATGATCAAAAATATGTTAAAATAAGTTTAGTTATGATCATGGACCATTCATTGCATTAAAATACCCAAAGAGACCATTTCGGACCAAAACGGGCATCCGTCCCCGCAGACGGAGGCACTTGCGGGCGCAGATGCCAACGCAGATGCCTTTGACTGCTGCCAGAGGGCATCTGCATGCGTACCTTAGCCACCTGCGGGTGAATTTGGCAGCACATGTCAGCCCCAGAGTTAGTTTTGTGTGTTTTCGTCTCTAGTTGATCCCCGGAAGCCCCTATACCCTTTTTGGATGTAATTATCAACTTGTGATGTCATTTTAATGACTTTAAAGTATCATATGGAGGTATGTTGGACTGTATTAAGTATGTATGGTTGTTCATATGTTGTTATGAAGGAGTAATTGTGACGGAATGATAAAGAGAAAAGCTTAAAGGGTAAGTGTGGTGTGAAATGCTATCGATGTATGATCTCTTGGGCAATGTGCGTAATGTTGTGGTGTTGTTGATATGATAATGCCTTGGATTGTGTTGTAAGGGGGTGATATGATGTTATACGGTAGTCATATAGTTCATTGTTTTCTTGTACGCCTGTATAGTAACTAGTTGCTAATGTAAGTTCCGGTATGAACTTGTATTGTAGAGTAAGACGTAAAGAAGAAGCTGGACTATTGTGTTCATACATAGACTTGTGTATTCATACTTGGAAGTGCAGGTATGTAAGGTTACTCTTTCTGTATCCTTCTGCAGCATATTGACATTGTATCTATTCCAGTCCGAAATGTCCAAAGGTATACCAGTTAAGGTTGAGATATATTGTCATTCACATGTGTCTGACTCTTAGACGAATTATGATTTACATATCTCCAATTCATTGACTGAAGTTCCAAAGTTGTCATAATGTGGTAAATTTTAAGGAAGATATATCAAAGAAAGTAAATATGTAAAGAGATTCTATTTAGTCTTGAATAGTCATTCCAATCATGTCATGTTCCAATAGTATTGACCTTGACATTACGCTTGTTCCATCCCGAAATGTGCTAAAGTATCCTATCTCCGGTTATCAATGGTCATTATCATATGTTTCATACTCATTGATAAATTGTGAATCTCATGTCTCATATTCATGAGTAGTGTTCCAAAAGCCCAATAATGTTACATTCCAAGTTCCAATAGTGGTTATATTAAGGTATCTTGTTTATGGATTATTGTCCAATGGTTCCAATGGTGTTATGTTTCCAATAATGTTTATTTACATGTCTTCTATCATTGGTTATGGTTCCAAATCTTCCAAATATGTTATGCCAAAGGAGTGTATCAATCTCTCATAAGTAAATGTACCAATCTCTCACAAGTAAAGGTATCAATCTCTCAAAAGTAAAGAAGTGAAGTAAGGCATATGTGGTTAATGATCAAGTATGGGTGGAAGCTTTGGGGGCATATGCCTAGCTCAAGCCGATCCCAGGATCAGGGGGCAGTCCTAGAGGCATAAGCCTAGCTCAGACCAAACCTGACAGGGGGCAGCTCTAGAGGTATAAACCTAGCTCTAGCCGAACCTGATATGTTGACTTATGGATGGCAGCTCTAGAGGTAAAAACCTAGCTCGAGCCAATCCCAATATATTAATTCATAGGGTGGCAGCTCTAGAGGCATAAGCCTAGCTCGAGCCGATCCCAACATAACGTTATGTTATGTAAACCCACTGATCAGTTGGGGCTCGGGTATTACAGTTCACAGGAAAAGATGAATAATCATAGAAGCAAAGAAGCAAAGAAAGTAATGAAAGCAATAGACATGATTCCAAAAGCATAGATTGATGGTTTATCCATATTTACTATTTTATTTCAGTTGTTTTCCATTGATGTTCATATGTATATTAACCCACCAAGAGAGTGGAGGTATGTTATATTATTAACCCCCGTCTCTAGAACCTCTTGAATAGAAGAATCTCTTGAGTAGACGGATTTCTTGAATAGAAGAACCTCTGAGAAGTAAGTCTTTTTGAGTGGAGGTAACTCTATGGAATAAAGGAGTATGTAAGGGATAGTATATGAATAATAAGGACAGGAGAGAATACTCATAAGTGGCAATGACAGAAGAAAAAATAAGTACATGGTTCATTACATACAGAAAGAGAGTTTATTCACATTGTCTATTTCTCTTATGTTGATTCCATTATTGTTCTGATGTTTAATACAGTTATTATGAGCCTTACATACTCAGTACATTCTTCGTACAGACCCCCTCGGGGGACTTACTTTAAATGTTGCAGGTGCAGGCACTAGTAGACCTCCGCAGTATGTTGACAGTATTTGCAGATTTGTGGTGAGCCCCAGTTGGTTGGGGACTTTCCAAGTCATAGTTGTACATTTGGTTTGGTACCAACCTAAAATCGGTACAAGTCCCCGCTTTATACAACATTTATAATACCAAAACAAATGTACACATGTGACTCGGAAAGCCCCGAACCAACTGGAGCTCACCAAAGATCTGCAAATGACCTACGACCTACTGTGGAGGTCTACTAGTACTTGTGCATACAACAAGTAAGGTATGTCCCCCAAGGTACGTCAGTACGAAGAATTTACTGAGTATGTAAGGCTATAAGAAACTGCATGATACATAAGTACTTCAATGATATCAAGTACAAGTGAAATAATCAATATGGATAAACCTCTGTTCTGTATATGTGGAACCATGTACATTGCTTTCGTTATTTTCCTTTTTGATCATTCCTTCATATCATTATCATTCATGTAATATCATTCATATATATATATTCAATCAAGTGATATACTTCCCTCAAGTGTTGTACTTTCTCTCAAGTGGTATACTTTCTCTCAAGTGATATACTTTCTCTCAAGTGGTATACTTTCTCTCAAGTGATATACTTTCTCTCAAGTGATATACTTTCTTTGCTTTTACATTCATCCTTATTACCATTCATCCAGCTGATCAGTGGGCCATATATCATTCATCCAGCTGATAAGTGGGCTATAGTACAATCATCCACCTTATCGGTGGGCCATAATATAATATCAACAATCATCCACCTTATCGGTGGGCCATAATATAATATATACATTACTTCATTCCTTACTTGTGAGAGATTGATACCTTTACTTGTGAGAGATTGATACATTGTTGACACTTTGGAACATAACATTATTGGAACTTTGGAACCATGTCCATAATTATGTGACACGTGAATATCATTTGATCAATGAATAAGGAAAATGTTAATAACAATAAATAACAACCTGAAATGATGTACCTTAGAACATTTCAGAATGTAACTAGTATAATGATAATGTGAACACTATGTGCTGCAGAAGGATACATAAAGGGTAACCTTACATACCTAATCTTCCCAATATGAATACACAGTCCTATATGTGACTACAATAATCCATCTCCTTCCTTAAATTTTTCTCTACAACACAAGTATAAAACGGAGCTCATGTTAACAACTAGTTACCTTTCAAGTGCATCAGCTGACAATAAGTTACATGATTGCCCTATAATGTCATTTCCCCCTTCACAAGACAATTCACCACATTTTCATACCAACAAGACCACAACATTCCATACATTGACTAATACATCATAAACCAATAGTATTTCATACCAAGTTTATCCTTTACGCTTCCTCATTAACACTACTTCACAATTACTCCATCAAGTCATCTCAATACATTTCATAACAACAATCCCACAAGTTATACACATAAAATAAAAATAATTTAAGGACATAACCACACCATACATGTTGATATTTCATCCACACCATTCACTTCCATCAAAACCTCAAGTCTCCTTTCAAGTTCAAGTCACAAAGATGACACATCTTTTAGCAAAAAGTAAAAGTGCACTACTCAACACTTTGCCAACATAACCATCATGATATACACACCATATTAAGAATATAATATATTAATCCATGAGAGTAGACACTTAACAAAGCTTGCCGAATGATGATCTTGTCCAAAGGAAATGGTTGCCTTAGGGTTTGTGAAATGAAAAATGTTTTTAGAAATATCTAGAAAGGCATGAGAGTTATAATGAATAAAAATCAGATTTTGTGCCTTTATATAATCTCTCAAGTCATCCTTAGCCAATTCTTGTCATTAAATGCCATGTTTACTTGGTCAACATGGAAGAATGGGTCATTTGCCCTTTTGGGCCAGGGTTTTTACTCCATTTTGGGCCTCAAGTTGAGCCCATTAACTCATATTAATTTAGACCACCAAATTCCAAGCATGATCCACCATATATCTCATGTTTAAAGAATTCCATAAATATTACGACAATAGTCAACTCACGAGATTCATGTTTGTAGCCTCAATCCCAAGAATAAACAATTTTTGCCACTCATGACTTAATTCAACATAATTTGATAAAATAATTATGAAGAAGAATTAACCCCAACTTGGATGCCAAAATCGCTCAAGAGTATTCCTAATACAATGGAATAATGATACCATAACCCAAGAGTCCTATTTATAGACTACTAGTTGGAGAAGAAATTTGGCAAAAAGCACCCCGGCACGCCCCTGGGCGCTCCTGGGACTTAGCCAAATTTCTGCACTTGAAAGGGTGAGCATGAGTGGCCTGACACACTGCCTGGAGTTCCCCTCTTCTGTCCATGGCATAATATTTTTGGCCAAAAGCGGCCACGCACGCCCCTGGGTGCGCCCCACACTTAAATTCTGATTTTCTTCCTTTCTTCGACTTTTCTTTACGGATACTAGCACAATATAAAATACTCCATTAAAAAAATACAAAATACGTACTTATTTCTCTCAAAACTAAGATAAACATGGTTCAAATAAGGCATACAAACCCCAGAACACCAATCAAGTAGGGTCGGAAATGTACTGGGTGTTACATCCTTCCCCCCTTAGAAATATTCATCCTCGAATGTTAATAACATCGTCTCTTATACAACAAATGCACCTTCATATTAGCATATATACATATAAACATAATGCTCATAGATACTTACTTGTTAATGCTCCACTTCCGCACTTTGAACTTTTTATTTTGTGTAAAACAAATATGGGTACTTTGACTTCATCATTTCTTCGGCTTCCCATGTGATTTCTTCTACTTGTTGATTTCTCTAAAGTACTTCCATGGAAGCTATATTCCTTATACTCTTCACTTGTCGGTACAGAATGGCAATATGTGTCTCTTTCAAAAATACCCCATCACCTGTATAAGCTTGTAGCGTATCTTCAAGTGTTTGAATAGTACGTTCTGCTTGCCCATCTGTCTGATATAATAGAAATTGGAATCCCATGTAATCACACTATCTCTTTAACATAAAATTTTACTTAATTTCCAGTTGTACAAGTGGTCTTGACAGGTGCTACTTGGTAAGTCTGTCAACTATCATTTACATGGAATCAAATTTCCGAAATGTACGAGGCAACCTAGTGATGAAACCCATGTTAATAATATCCCTATTCCAAACTGGCAGATTTCTGTATTGCATATTGTCACGCCCCGAATCCCATCGAGACATGATTGGCACCCGTAGCCGATAAGCCCGAGAGAACCAACCTTTGCCTATGTTCAATCATATGCATATCATAATCATAACCACCATTTCATAAGAACATGAAAGACGAATAAAGGAAAACATGGGACATATTTATACATGTATATGAAACTTGGCCATTGAGGCCATCCAGTCAAAACAACATATGTCTTTTACACTGATACACCCACATCCGTCTACAAAAGCCTCTAACAAGAGCATTGACCACTACAAATCAAAAGTCGGGACAAGTCCCCGCTTTATACAACATGTACATAATCAAAACATATATCTATTTTGACTCGGAGAAGCCCCGAATTAGCTGGAGCTCACCAAGGAACCGCTAACACTGGCAATCTACTGGGGAGGCCTACTGGGACCTGCGCCTGCAGCAAGTAAGGTAAATTCCCCAAGAGGGGTCAGTACGAAATAAGTACTGAGTATGTAAGGCTCAAATTAAACTTTGTAACACATGAACATACTAATGAACTCAATACAAATGACTAGACAATGTGAGTAAGTCACCATTTTGCATTTTGGGAAACATGTGATTTGCTTTCATTACTTCCATTACTTTCTTTATATTCAATGCTTGCTTGTCAATACATGTATCACAATGTACCCGGGCCCCTACTGATCAGTGGGTCTTTCCATGACTTATCGTCATGTTGGGATCAGGTCGAGCTAGGATTATGCCCCTAAGACCTGCCACCCATAAATCAATGCATCGGGATCGAGTCGAGCTAGGCTTACGCCCCTAGACTTGCCACCCATAAATCAATACATCGAGATCGAGTCGAGCTAGGATTACCCCCCTATACTTGCCACCCATAAATCAATACATCGAGATCGAGTCGAGCTAGGCTTACGCCCCTATACTTGCCACCCATACTTGATCATTGACCACATTTGCATTACTTTGATCTTTACTTTGAGATTGATATTTGATAGTCATAACATCACTTTGAACTTTGGAATATAACATTATTGGAAACTTTGGATCATTAACCAATGAGTGAGAGACATATGAATAATTTGGCACCATAACATTATTAGAATCATAACACCATGGGAACTATTGGAAAATAATCTATGAACAAAAGACATAAGCATAATCACTATCGGAACATTGGAAAATAACGTTGTTTGAGCTTTTGGAACATTAACCATGATTATAAGACATGAGACTCACCAATGATCCATGTGTAGGAAATATATGACAATGACTATTGATAAATGGATCTAGGATACCTTAGCACATTTCGGGATAAGACTAGTGAAACCGCAATGTGGGTACTATTTGCCGCAGGAAGATACGGACAGAGTAACCTTACATACCTTGTACTCTCAATAAGGATATACAATCCTAGATGTGCATACAATAGTCCCTCTCCTTCTTTATGTGTCACTCTAAAACACAAATACATAACGGAATTCACATTAACCACAACTACTTCACAAATGCATATAACATCAATGGGGTACATATTTGCTTTGAAACATGTCATTTCCCCTTGACAAAACCATTGATAGCATCATTATTCCAAAAATCCTCCAATATTCCCAACATTGACCAATACATAATAATCATTGCATTTCACCACAACACTCCTCCTTTACACTTTCTTATCCACACCACATCACAAATAATCCATCAATTCACCTTAATACACTTCATAGCACATATCGGCCAAAATCCCACAATTTACACTTATAGACAAGAATAAGGTTAACAACAAAAATAACACCATAGACGTTCATATTTTATCCATACCATGATATTTCATCAAAGGCACAAGTCCTAATTCAAGCTTGAATCTCATGGATCACAAATCTATTATAAAAGCACAAAGTACCATGTTCGACATTTCCAAGCACAACCAATATGATTTACATACTCTTTCATGTATATAATATATTGATCCATAACAATAATCACTTACCCAAGCTTGAAAAGTGATGATTTTGCTTCAAGAAGTTGGCTTAGGGGTTTTAGGGTTCTTGAGAGTTGAGAGCAATTTTTGGGAAATTTCTAGAAAAGTGTAGTGCACTCCTTTGATTTATTATAATCATATTTTTCCACCTATTTATATCCCCTCAAGTCTCCTTGGCATTAAATGCCATGTACAAATGGTCAAGGATGAAGAATGGGTCCTTTTTAGCTTAATTGAGCCATGTTTTCTTTTCATTTTTGGGTCCTTTTTGGGCCCAATTCACTTAACCCCATAATAATCAATAATTTCTTGTGTTTAAATCATATCATACACGTTACAACAATATTCATACCCATGTGATTCATATCCGTAGCCTCAATCCCAAAAACAAGTGATTCTAGCCACGTTTGACTTATTTTGACCTTAAGGGCAAAACTGTCATTTTGACCCCAAATTTGTTCTCGAGTAATTTTATCATACCAATGTAATATGTCATTAATTTCATGTATATACTCATGTTTGTATAATAAACGTGGCAAAAATCGGCTCGGTACGTCCCCGAATACCCTTGGGACTTAGAAATTTCCAACTTTCGAAAAAGTGGAAAACCCAAGGTGGCATACCCAGGGGCGTGCCAACCTAATGCTTCTGGGCTAAATATTTTAGCCCAGATAGACGTGGCACGGTCTCAAATTCCCCCCTCCTTAAAATTTTCGAAAATTCCATTTTTCGACTTCTCTTCGCGGGTTTGGTTAGACACTTCAAGTCCTATTCTTTAACTCACTTATTAACGTTATTATACTTTGTTTAGAGGTCTTCTTAGCCTCATTTTGAACCCCACAAAGGCTCCATGAAAATTTCAAAACACCTTCCATGCAAGTTTAACCACATAACAAGAGCCAAATTCAATTATCTCACCACTAGCCTTACCAAATGCATACTTATTGCTCTCAATACCTACGTACATATTATTTAATGTCATCAAGTAGGGTTTGGAACGAACGGGGTGTTACACATATAACCTCCAGGTTTCTTATGCTCTACTTTTACCTGTTGATAATTCGGACAATGAGCTACAAATTTTGCAATGTTCTTCTTCTTTACATTGCCTCACCCATACATCTCTCTCAAACCATGGTATATTTTGGGTGCTCCAAAATGAATAGAATACCGTGAATGATGTGCTTCTATCATAATTCATTTCCTTAGCTCATCTACATCTGGTACACATAATCTACCTTGGCATTGAAGTACTCCTTCTTGCGTAAGTTCAAATACCTTTGTCGAACTTTGTTGTACATTCTTTTTCACTGAACTAACGTAGGATATGCATATTGCTTTTCCTTATTTTAACTACAAGTGAAGACTCTACCGCATTTTACACTATAATTCTTTCATCTGGAGTTTCAAGATGATGAACCCTCAAGCTGTCTAACTGGCTTAGCGCATCAGTTACCACGTTTGCTTTTCCCGGATGGTATAAGATATCACTATCATCTTCTTTTAGTAATTTCAGCCACCTTTGATGTCTTCATTGTGGGCCATTTTGCTAAAAAAAAAAAATATACTGCAAACTTTCATGATCAGTATATATATCAACGTGAACCCTATACAAATAGTGGCACCATATTTGTAAAGTAAATATCACGACCGCTAACTCAAGATCATGTGTAGGATAATTTGTTCCATGGGGACGCAATTTTCTTGAGGCATAGGCTATTACATAACCGTGTTGCATCAATACACATCCTAAGATGACTTCTAAAACATCACAATATACTTTATACCCTTGTGTGCCTTTGGAAAGTACTAACACAGGTGTAGAAGCCAAGTTATCTTTCAGCTCTTGGAAACTCTTCTCACATGCATCATTCCATGGAACTTGGTTTCTTTGTGTGTTAGCTTGTTAAGGGTGCTGAAATGGAAGAAAAAAAACTTTTCAACAAACTTTCTATAATAGCCTGCCCACCCAAGAAATCTACGAATCTCTGTAGGCGTCGTAGGTTTCGGCTAATTCTTCACGGCTTCTATTTATTTATTTGTGCATCAACCCTCATTCCTTTATATGATACCATGTGACCCAAGAATGATACAAATTTTAACTTACGATCACGAAGAATTTGTAACACCTGCCGCAAGTGATTAGCTTGGTCCTCTTGTGATCTTGAATAGCCACGAATGTTATCTCTAAACATGGTCACGAATACATCTAAAAATTGTGTGAACACCCTATTTATAAAATCCCTAACAACTGCTGGTGCATTGGTTAGCCCAAATAGCATAACTAGAAATTCATAGTGACCATACCGTGTTCGAAAAACTTTCTTGGGTATATATATATATATTTTTTAACCTTGACCTGGTGAGGTCCCGTGAAAAATATTTGGCACCCTGTAATTGGTCAATTAAATCAGTAATTCTAGGGAGGGGATACTCATTCTTAATTGTCACCTTATTCAACTGCCGATAGTCAATACACATTCTCAATGTACCATCTTTACTTCGCACAAATGATACTGGTTCACCCCAAGGGGACGTACTAGGTCTTATGTATCCCTTTTTCCAGCAAATCTTTTTAAGTGCTCCTTTTATTCCCATAACTCGGATAGGACATTCTATACAGAGGAATAGAGATAGGTTAAGTGCCTGGAATCACGTCAATACCAAACTCTACTATACCTCAAGAATTTCATTTACTACTGGAACTGATTGAAGAGTTAGTGGTTTCACATCAATATCTTTCATTCTTACTAAGTGACACATGTACTCCTTTGAGTATCATTTCCCTTGCCTTGAGATAGGAAATAAAGTTACCTCTCGGTGCTCCCATATTACCCATCCATTCAAGAACATTCTTTGTGGAAAATGAAAATATAACTTCTTAGCTCGGCAATTCCAACCAGTGTATCATAGCCATAAATAGTTACTATACAATTACAATATACTCTTTTAATTACAATAGATTCACCAACTGGTGTCTAGACTTCAAATGGTGTAACTAGTAGTTCTGGTTTGCTTTCAAAATATTTTACGCAATTAATGGAGTAACATATGATAATGTAGAATACGGGTCAATCAATGCATATACCTTATGTAAAAATATGAATGATGTACCTGTGTCTTTATCAGGATAAGCCTCCAAATTCTATCTATCCTCTAAGGCCTAGGTACGGTTCTGCATTTCACTAGAACTTGCTGCTCCGCTAGCACCTCTGCCACAGCCAGCAGGTTGTACACCTGACAATGATAACGCAATGGTTGATCCTACAGGTCGTGTCATACTACCTGTGGCCCTCTGTGGTCACTCTCTCATCATGTACCCAGACTTACTACACTAAAAGGAAACATTCGTTCCAAACCAGCATTCACCTGAATGAAACTTCCCGCAGCGCTAGCTGATGAAAAGACCTCGATTGGCTCATACTTTCTTGTTCTCGATACTCCATTGTCTGTGACCCCCGAGTCCCACTACTATGCCCAGTTTGACCGCCTCTAAACCCTTAAAATTAAGATGGTGTACCTGCTGTAGGGTAAGAAAATGATGATCTAGGTGGTCTAGGAAAAACTTGAGCCCTAAATTCTCCTTGGGACGCCATAAACTGTCCCGTAGATTTAGCCCTTTTTGACGGCCCTCCTTCAACTTCGTGTGTCCTTCTTCTTTGCCTCTGATCCTTCATTTTATATGCAAAGGCTTGTATTCGAGCTATATCCATATCTCTATTCAAAGAAGCAATGGTACAGTCCCTCACCAAATATGGCTCCAATCTGTCCACGTACCGATGAACTCTGTCGGCCATAGTAGCTACCACATTCAGAGCATACCTATCCAATGAGTTAAGCCAAATACTGTACTCTCTGACATGCATATTCCCTTGGCAAAGATTTAAAAATTGGTCTGTACGAGCCTCTCGAACCTCATATGGAAGATAATGATCAAGAAATGCCATTTTAAATTCTTCCCAACCAGCTGGAAGTGCACCAATACCCCTCGATTGTTTCCAATCTTCATACCACATTATAGCTTCTCCTTTCAATCTATATGCCACAATTTCCACTATTTCTATACCAGTCACATGCATAACCTCTAGAAGCCTTTGAATTTAGTCCACGAAGTCCTATGGGTCTGCATCCGGATCTGACCCAGTGAATGTGGGAGGATCTAATTTAAGAAAATCTTGTATCTGCCGACTAGCTACTCTAGCCGTTCCATCCTCACTTGTCATTGTACCAACTTGTCCCTGAGTGTGTGCAGCAACTATCTGAGTCAACATTTGCACTGTATTTCTTAAATCTTGTTCAGTGTCATTCATAGGCGGTTCTGCGAGTACTTCTCTACCTCTTGGCTCTTCCGGAGCTGGAAAAGTATAAGAAGACCGCGATGTAATTTCAGTATCAGCCCCACCTTGATTAGCTTGGTCAGGTGGTGATTTACTCGTGCCTTCACCAGCAAGCATATCTACCTGCTTACCTTTGCCTCTACCTCTTCTTGTAATCAACATTTTACTATAAACAAGAAAACCAATTTTAATGGTCCGCTACAATCCCACTTACAACATTGGCTCTATTGCACGATCTACAAATGAAGAAAAGAAACAACTCCTAAATGTCCCGTAGCCTCCTACTCATAAATGTGGTGCACAACACATCCATAAGAAAGACTACTCAGACACGGCTTTGTAGACACCCTTAGGATGACCTGGTTCAGATACCACTTTTGTCACACATCGAATTCCAACGGGGCGGACTGACACCCAAAGCCGTTAATGCCCGAGAGAATTAATCTTCATTCGTATACACTCATACGCATATCACTCTATAAATATCACCATCACATATTGACATAAGTTGTCAATGGCGGAAGCCATGAAAAATATAATATAAATATAAAACTTGGCCGTTAGGGCCACCAAGTCAAAATGGACATACATTCTTGCATTCATCTCACCACGTACGTCTACAAAGCCAATAATAGATGCATATACATAACCAACCTAAAGTCAGGATAAGTCCCCGCTTTATACAACATTTACAATACCAAAACAAATGTACACATGTGACTCGAAAAGCCATGACCCAACTGGAGCTCACCAAAGATCTACAAATGACCTGCGACCTACTAAGGAGGTCTACTAGTACCTATGCCTGCAGCAAGTAAAGTAAGTCCCCCAAGGGTGGTTTGTACAAAGAATGTACTGAGTATGTAAGGCTATAAGAAACTGCATGATACATAAGTACTTCAATGATATCAAGTACAAGTGAAATAATCAATATGGATAAACCTCTGTTCTGTATATGTGGAACCATGTACATTGCTTTTATTATTTTCCTTTTCGATCATTCCTTCATATCATTATAATTTATGTCATAGTATTCATATATATATATTCATTCAAGTGATATACTTCCCTCAAGTGATGTACTTTCTCTCAAGTGGTATACTTTCTCTCAAGTGATATACTTTCTCTCAAGTGATATACTTTCTTTTCTTTTACATTCATCCTTATTACCATTCATCCAGCTGATCAGTGGGTCATATATCATTCATCCAGCTGATCAGTGGGCTATAGTACAATCATCCACCTTATCGGTGGGCCATAACATAGTATAATGTATTATATCAAAAATCATCCACCTTATCGGTGGGCCACAATCTAATATCAACAATCATTCACCTTATCGATGGGCCATAATATAATATATACATTACTTCATTCCTTACTTGTGAGAGATTGATTCCTTTACTTGTGTGAGATTCATACATTGTTGACACTTTGGAACATAACATTATTGGAACTTTGGAACCATGTCCAAAATTATGTGACACGTGAATATCAATTGATCAATGAATAAGAAACATGTGAATAACAATAGATGACAACCTGAAATTATATACCTTAGAACATTTCAGAATGGAACTAGTACAATGACAATGTGAACACTATGTGTTGCAGAAGGATACAGAAAGGGTAACCTTACATACCTTATCTTACCAATATGAATACACAGTCCTATATGTGAATACAATGATCCAGCTCCTTCGTTATGTTTTTCTCTACAACACAAGTACGTAACGGAGCTCATGTTAACAACTAGTTACCTTTCAAGTGCATAAGGTGACAATGAGTTACATGATTGCCCTAGAATGTCATTTCCCCCTTCACAAGACAATTCACCGCATTTTCATACCAACAATACCACAATATTCCATACATTGACTAAGACATCATAAACCAATAGTATTTCATACCAAGTTTATCCTTTACGCTTCCTCATTAACACTACTTCACAATTACTCCATCAAGTCATCTCAATACATTTCATAACAACAATCCCACAAGTTATACACATAGAAGAAAAACAAGTTAAGGACATAACCACACCATACATGTTGATATTTCATCCACACCATTCACTTCCATCAAAACCTCAAGTCTCCTTTCAAGTTCAAGTCACAAAGATGACACATCTTTTAGCAAAAAGCAAATGTGCACTACTCAACACTTTGCCAACATAACCATCATGATATACACACCATATTAAGAATATAATATATTAATCCATGAGAGTAGACGCTTACCAAAGCTTTCCGAATGATGATCTTGTCAAAAGGAAATGGTTGGCTTAGGGTTTGTGAAATGAAAAATGTTTTTAGAAATATCTAGAAAGGCATGAGAGTTATGATGAATAAAAATAAGATTTTATGCCTTTATATAATCTATCAAGTCATCCTTAGCCAATTCTTGTCATTAAATGCCATGTTTACTTGGTCAACATGGAAGAATGGGTCATTTGCTTTTTTGGGCCAGGGTTTTTACTCCATTTTGGGCCTCAAATTGAGCCTATTAACACATATTAATTTAGCCCACCAAATTCCATGCATGATCCACCATCTATCTCATGTTTAAAGAATTCCATAAATGTTACGACAATATTCAACTCACGAGATTCATGTTCGTAGCTTCAATCCCAAGAATAAGCAATTTTTGCCACTCACGGTTTAATTTAACATAATTTGATAAAATAATTATGAAGAAGAATTGACCCCAACTTGGATGCAAAACTCGCTCAAGAGTAGTCCTACTACGATGGAATAATGATACCATAACCCAAGAGTCCTATTTATAAACTACTAGTTGGAGAAGAAATTTGGCAAAAAGCACCCCGGCACGCCCCTGGGCGCGCCTGGGACTTAGCCAAATTTCTGCACTTGAAAGGGTGAGCATGAACGGCCTGGCACGCTACCTGGTGCGTCCCTCTGCTGTCAATGGCATAAAATTTTGGCCAAAACCGGCCTGGCACTCCCCTGGGCGCGCCCCACACTTAAATTCTGATTTTATTCCTTTCTTCGACTCTTCTTTGCAGATACTAGCACAATATCAAATACACCATCAAAATAATACAAAATACGTACTTATTGCTCTCAAAACTAAGGTAAACATGGTTAAAATAAGGCATACAAACCCAAAACACCAATCAAGTTGGGTGGAAAATGTACGGGGTGTTACAGGGATCTACTTTGTTTTGGAATGATAACTAGAAAGGATTGGGATATCTATACACTATCATAGGAGAAGACTTTGAGTGCGATGAGAACTATCAGAATGTTAGTGATCTGGCCAAGGATGAAGAATGGGATGAAATGTTATTGAGAAAATTTCTTCCTGGGGAGTTAATGGATCATATCATGAGGAATCTCAAACCTCCAAGAGACAATGAAGAGATGAAAAGACCAAGATAGACGTTGGATACTAAAGGGGAATTTTTAGTCAAAACTGCATGGGAGTAAATTATACATAAAGTTCAACCTAATATAATTTATAAAAAGATCTGGGTGAAGGGGTTGCCTTTCAAAATAGCTTTGTTCATGTGAAAACTATGGAAATTTAAAATCCTGATGGATGATAGAGTGAGCAGATGGGGATATGAGGGACTGTCTAGGTACTTGTGTTGTGAAAGACCTGATCAAGAAACCATGACACATGTGTTCTTGAGATCCATTACTGCTAACAGGACCTGGTAATTTTTTGCTTCTTGTGCAGGTTTAAACATTGAAAGATTGCCATTGCGAGAAGTGATAATGCTTTAGTGGGGAGCAGAAGCCCAAAATGGCATGAAACCATACTATAAAGTTTTACCAAAAAAATTACAGTATGGGAATTATGAAAGAGAAGGAACCTGATCAAGCATGAAGGGAAAAGGCTAACAATTCTAAGGTAGTTTATAATGTGACAAGAATTATGTGTATTCTACTTAAGAAGGGAAAACTACAGAGGAATTTTCCAAGCAATTGTAGAGGGATACTAATGGAGTTGGAAGATTTTACCCCTACTTTGAAAGTAACTAAAGTATTATACAAATTTCTTCCTAAAGGCTGGGTAAAGTACAACACTGATGGGGCATCAAGGGGCAATTCGGGGCCTAGTTCCTATGCCTTCAACATGAGAGATTCAGCTGGGAATCTTTTATATGTAGAAGGAAAGCAAATGGAAGACACAACCGACATACAAGCAGAAGCAAAGACAATGATAGAAGTTAGCGGGTATTGTTATAGCTCACAATATACAAAAGCCATTTTCCAAATAGATTCAATGCTACTAAAAAAGGTCTTAAAAGGAGAGTGGGAATGACCATAGAGTATTACAGATGCAGTAATAGAAATTCATAAATTATTAGCCTACCAAGAAACACATATTCTAGCTCATAATGAGGGAAGAGAATCAAGTAGCAGATTATTTAGCAAACATAGCAATTGACAATGGAAACTACAAATATACAAGATTTAATAAAATGGAATCTAAAGGAAGAAGACTAATTAACAGTGACAAATTATAATGCCCATATTTAAGAGTATCACTTATCAAAGGGTGATTGGGATGGGAAGGCTAAGCACATTGTTTTCACTAAAGTATTTACAAAATTCCTCAAGGGCATCAAAATAAGTGAAATGCTAACAAGACTATTTTACTTCAGAAAACAAAAAGGACTCGGCAAAATAAGAGGGCCTTTGGTCAAATCAAAGTTATGGAACCTAGATATCATGCTTCTCACTATGTGTGTCTGTGGTAGATTAGAGATCCCTATACACTCTATTCTAGCTCCACCTACAAAAACAAAAGGATTAGATTTGGCAAGAAGGTAAGAAGAAGAATGTTGAATACTAACCAAGTAAAAGGCAAGACACCTGTAGATAAGATCCCATAAGTCGATGCAGTGAGCTGATACAATCTACTAGAGAACGTAGCTGGAAGAAGCGAGAAGAAGATATAAGTGACAAAATGAGGAATAAATGGACAAACTTGGAAGAAGATGAAGATTTCTTACTCTTTAAAGATGATGAAACAACACTGAATAGATTCAGATACATGGTATTGATGATCCATAGCAAAAGAAAGCGGAGCTTTGGGTTGAACCATGACAACAACATTTCTCAGGTGGTGAAGGGTTTTAGAAATATTAGGTTAAGAATGAGATTAAGAAACCCTTCAAGGTTTATATTTGTAATAAGGGTAGTTTGGGCTTGGACTTCTAAGTCGGGCTGGGTAGGTGTTTTTTCAATTTTTTGTATTTTGTTAACTAATAAGGCTGCTGGCCCATTGAATTTTTTCTTATATCATGATTAATTAATATAAAAATAAATAATGACCATATTGGTCTTGAAATCCATCTTAGAGATATCCAATGTACTAATCCTCAATCAATGGTACCTCGACCTTAAGTTAATCTTTGAAAATGTTTAAGCACCGTAAAGCTGCCAAACACATCCTCAATGCATGGAAAATGATATTTGTTCTTGATGGTTACTTTGTTCAAGTATTGATATTTAATACACATACGCATTGACCCATCCTTATTCTTTACAAGCAACACCTGGGCACCCCCATGAAAAAACATTAGGTCTAACAAATTTGTTATTCAGAAAATACTATAAGTGGTCTTTGAGCTCTGCCAAAGCCACCATATAAGGAGGAATGGAAATGGGCTTAGATGTCAGCTCTAAGTTAATGCTAAAATTGATGACTCTATCTAGAGGAACACTTATAAGGTCTATAGAAAACACATTCAAGAACCCTCTAACCACCCCTACTGACTCTAAAGGAGGAATTTCAGTACTAGTATCATGTACATATGCTAAGTAAGAAAGATATCCCTTCTTAACCATCTGATGAACCTAGAGAAATGAAATCCCCCTCTTAGAATATGAACTGTGTGTACCCTTCCATTATAACCTTGGCACATCCGGCATAACTAAGGTAATTATCTTGACATGACAATCCAAGACAACATGATAAAAAGAGAGCCAATCCATACCCAAAATCACAATAAAATCTACCATAGCTAGAATAATAAAGTCCGCCAAAGTATCGTACCCTAAAAGAGTCACAATATAGAATTGATACACCTAATATACCACTACAGAATCACCTACAAAGTAGATACATGAATAGGTAACATAAGTGACTCTCACACTATATAGAGACCCAATACAAAATATGCAGACAAATAGGAGAAAGTAGAACAAAAATCAAGTAATACTGAAGCATACTAAGGGAAACCTGGGATGATACCTATAATAACTGCATCAAAGACCTCCACCTCGAGTCTAGCTGAGAATATATAACACTATCTATTCCTGTCTTGAGACACTGAGTACCTACATAACCACCTCTATAATTTTCTTGAGCTTCACCCCTAGTAGCCTGAGAACTATCTCTACCACTTTATGCACCTGCTCTAGCCAGTGGTACTTGTGCCTAATAAGACTATATTTGAGAGCCCTACTTCATCCTCCCCGATGAGCATAAGGCACTATTTAATAAACTGTCTTAACTCCCCAAAATCAAAGCATTTCACACTGTACATAGGTTGATGAGATGGTCCAGATAAGCTAAAACATCATCCTTGACCCAAAAAACCAGAATAAGAACCTTTAGACACTTGTCCTAAACTCTAATTGCCCTAACTGTTGTATCTAGAAAAACCATCATCCAAAATCTGTAATGCTATATGAACTGCCCTGCTAGACTGATAATGCTGACCCTACCTGAAAAGCCTCTACCTCGAGATAATGAACAATTGAATCCATCATGTCTACTAACCCTCTTATCACCACCTCCATTGGTACTATAAGGAATATCCTTAATAGTCTTAGTATGGTCCACTATGTGCTGAAAACTACACCAGTAATCACTAACTACTTAATAGCCAAATGAATTGGGGTAATCAATTCTTTCACAAACATCATAGTTTGTTGCTCCTATGAAGGTATACTCATCAAGGCATGCCTAGGTAGGGTATGAAACCAAGTCTCAAACTTGATGACTGTCATGGTACCCTACTCAAGGTCATTAAACTAATCTCACAAGCTTTTTCTCATGTGGTGAGTCACATACTTTTGGAGGAAGACCTTAGAGAACTATGTCTATGTCATAGGAGGTTAACCTACTAGTCTAAATTCTAGATAAGATCTCCACCACTACTTCGCTTTCTAGACCATCTGGAAAGTGGTGTAGTTCTTGATTTTCTTCTTTGATCAAGTGGTCTTTTTGGACTATTTGATGTTCGAATAGAGATCTATATTTCCTAGATTTTAGGCATGGTTTTATTACCCTTGGTGTAAGAAAATTACAATAAAAAATTCCAAATTTTTTGATGGGCTTAGAGGGTCAATTTTTGACCTTATTTTTGGCCATCGATTTGCATTTTATTGATATGGGTATCGTTAATACTATATTTATGAGTTGATTATATAATTGATAGTTTAGGATAAATCCAAGGCCTTTGTGGAAGGGAAAAACATCCTTGTGGCTGTTTGAGGTTTGATGTTTAGCCCTGAGGTAGGTTATAATTTTTTTCTCTTTAAACTTTGCTTAGGTAGATGGTATATTATTTAAATTGCATGATAGTCATGGGAATTATGGGGTAGTAATTAGGAGATATTGAATTTTAACTTCATGGCCTAATTCCAAGACTTTTGTGTAGTGTTCCTACCTGACACTATGCTTGCTTAGTAATATGCATATATTAGAGATTTTTAGGCTAGATGGCGGGGTAGAATATTGTAGTAGGATGAGTTTGTAATTGGTAAAACTTTTTCTGTGGTGATTCCTTTGGTATTATCCCTTCTATGGAGCTTGTGGTCTTTATGGACCGATGTGATGTTATAACTGGTTTTCTAATGGATTATGGTCATGGTATGGGTACATTTTTCGCACGCACACACACACACATACCGCACCCGCGCTTTCATATGTAGGCTCATAAACTCATTTTCATGGATTCTAGCTTGGTTTTGAGGAAAAATACAGGTTTTTGTTTTAAAAGATAGTATACCACCTTTTACTAAATCTGGGGTAAGACTTTGGATCATGCCACCTTTATACATAGTTCTCTGAGGTAAGATTTGGATAGAGCCACCCTTTTTGCTCAGGTCAAGGTAAGATTCCAGTCCTTTTCTACTTGATTACTGTATTGTTATGCTCAAGGTAACATTTTGAGCAGCACGAGGAAAGATTTCGAGTCTCATTTTTACTACGTATGAGGTGAGATTTTTAGCGGCCAGAGATAGATTTTGGGCTTCACTACATTGGCCACATATTACATTGCACCATTCATAATGCATATATATTTATATTTATATATATATATATATATAGATAGATAGATAGATAGATAGATCATAACAACATTGTCATGACCCGAGCCTAGACCCTGGATGTAACCGACACCCGAGACCATCACTTGGCGAAGTGGTTCGCTTGGCCTGAAATAAAACTAGAGCATATACTAAAAGACTAGAGGAAGCTTAAACATCAGCTAGACTTTTGTAATATAATAAAATGAACATTAATTAACTGATACATGGTGTCATTTGAAAATTGATCACAACTGAACTGGTTGATTGTCTATGGAGCCTCTAAATTGAATAACAATATCTACTGGGACAAGGAACTGGGCAACATTTATTTATACAAAAATGAACTACTTTACTGAATTATAGACTAATTCCTCTTGAAGTAATGAGTACTCTCCCAAAACTAAGAAAATGGAGCCTACTGAAGAGTCTGATCATGAACCTGAATATCTGACGCTACATCATAAAAGGATGCTGCACTAAAAGCATAAATACATTGAATGTAGTGGTATGTAATAAAGCTTGATTGAAAGAGTGAAACATATACTAACCGAAGGAAAATTGAACCTGAATATGATATTTAACCAAATTATGATAAGTAACTGAGTATTGAGATATGATATAAGAACTTCAAAATTTGCAATAAAAATAAAGAAACTATGGCCATGAAATAAACTAAATAGCTGAATTATTTAAATTTAAAATAGTTAAAAATAGTAAACAACAGACTTTCTGAAGCTGAATAACTAAAGTACTATCATAAGTAAATTTTAATACAAACATCATAAATAATAAGTAAGTAAGGAAAATACTAAGTTCATCTAATCTTGGGAAAGTTTCTCATGCCCGACATACACAATGAGAGATCATGATGACCAACATCTTGCCCACATTGAGGAGAGACATCTTATACCTTTTCAGGGAGTAGGATGAAAAGTAAAACTATGGATCCAAAACTGAGCCTCTTGGACCAAACAAATTACCCATACTAGCGGTGCTATCCTATCCTGTGGTGGGAACGTAGTTCTGGGGCATGTATTCTCAAATCCATACCTATATTAGTGCTAAATAATCCTTCCAAAACATAATATTTTCTCATATAGTAAGTTTTAAACATAAGCTAAAAATCATGCGTGGAGCCTCAACTCAAATCATATCATAAATTATACTGCTGCTGAGTCTTGACTCTAATTCTTTACAGATCGTACTAAACTAAACTTTCAAGATATGAAAATATCTTTTCTCTTTTTCAAAACATATGAATATGCATGAGTACTTTATAAGATTTTCATGAAGTGGACTTTCACATTTTTAAGTAAGTCTTTCATAAAATAATGAGATAACATTTATAAAATATGAGAAAACTTTCATAATTTTTGAAATAGACTCCATGAACATGAATAGGATGTACAATCAAAGAATAAACTCAATTTATGTGATTATAAATAACTTCATGGAGGATTCAAGGAATTGCATCAAGAGATAAAGAAATAGATTTTAAGAATTCAACATTCACAAAACCCTATCATTGGTTTTTCAACAAAACAAAAACTGAATTTGATTATGGGGAAAAATGGGGTTCTCACACTGAATGATTTAGCCTTAAATACCTAGAGGATGAAACTTGAGGAAGAACCTTTGACGAGAAGCCACAACTTTTGATTCTTGTTGAAACTTGAGTATTGAGATTTGGGATAAGGAATGAGGAAAAGGAATCGATGCATGACTGTGCATATAAACTGGATAGGGAGATAAAAGATTGTACAAAATATTTTCTATGAGATTGAGGATTAAAATACGCTTTATTATATGGAGTTTGGGGAACAAATCACATCTGGAAATAGGGGTTGTATTGTGGTGGACATCAGACTTCCCAGGGGAATTACGTGAGGCCCATCATGCTCTACCAGTCCTGTGGTGGGGCTCCCATCATTCCCTCTTGACAGTGACTCACTATAATTCCCATAACATTTTAATTTGAACTCAGATTGACGAACGCTTAGTGGCATTGAAAAAAAATCTCAAAACCTTTAATTTTGTAGTTAATGGGTCACGTATCTCATCATACTCTAGGAGGAATGCTTGTTTGAACTTTAAGATTGTAGAAACTTATATGAAAACTTAATTGGTAGAGAAGCTTTCAATTCAACTTTGTTCTAGGTGTTTCTAATGACCTTAACTCACATCCAATATACTTTCTACACTTGAGGATTAACTTTCATGCCTCCGTAAGATAAAAATTATAGTGTAACTATATACGTAGCACGATTTAAATTTTGAGGTTGAAAGTTTGAGGTGTTACAGTATCTCCCCCGCGATCCATTCATCCTTGAATTATGGTCTTGATAAGAAGGAAAATGTATAAATTGAACTAAACTAATTTCTATTGACTGCTAGGAACTATGCTCATTAATATGGACTAAACTATACAAACAACAAGGGATTGACAACTAACTACTACTGAATGTGAAAGCACAATTTACAACCACAAGAATCATCACACTAAGAACATAAAGCATGAGTCTGTTGAATTGAAAGGTGCATAGACATGAAGAACTACATAGGAAAGGGCTTGAATGTAGGATCCACTTAATCTAAAGTTACATGACAAGAAACAAGGGTGCATTGGACATAGAAATAGGAATATTTCCACTTTAAATAATACAAATGAAAGTCCTTAAACTTAGCAACACTTCTCAACTATGCTTCTTATTTCAGAGATACCTATTAACTTCCTCTTTACCTCGACGGATATCACTATAGGATTCATACACTTACTGTCTTACTAGATGCATAACCCCAATTGTGTATCCCCCAATTAAAAGAATTAAAACTTATATTAGGAGTCTTAACATTGTATATCTGTAATCCCCTTAATTTACCTCTTAAGGATACCATTTAATACCTACCTAGGATTCTCCTCGCACTATATCAAACCTATTAGATCAATTTCCACCAAATTGGCTTTATCATTCTCAAACTATCATTCTTTTCCATAGTTCAAACATAGTGTCTAGTACAAAACATGGATAACAACACAACTTCTAACATACTATACGGACTTACAACTATAAGATAAAAATCAAGAAACACTAGTCCACTAAAATTTTATGACAAAAATAATCAAGCTTAACCATACCTTCTATTTAACTTCAGCCTGCAAGAACATTCTTCTTAAAAACATTACTATTGTTCCTTATTACCTCATTGTACATCTCCAGCTAAATTGGGTACATAACCTTGCAAAAGTCATGGGTCCTCTCTTTAACTTATAAGGTACCATCTAAATCTACTAATTTCTTAACCACTCTAAACTTCTATTCACAATCTAGACTTGATCTTTACTAACAAACGACATAACATCATTGACTTATCCCCTAGTTCAAGTATACTTCTTACTTAACTTAATCAACAATCCTTTATCTATTAACTACCCTAAAGTTTACACAATCTCACTATGATATGCTTGATACTTAAGGATATAGACACGCAATTATTCATTTAGTGGGTACATGACTCTAGTTACATACTTAAACCAATCACTTTTTCCACTTTTGTCATCTGTACTTTTTGACTTCATATTTTTGGGTTTAGGATATTTCAACAATTTATTCCTTCAACTCACTAAATGACACTATGTCTCGAGTGACAATACTACCTAAGCATTCCTAGATATACTTTCCCCCTTATAAATGTCATCTATAATAAGGTTTCAAAAAGGGTCTGAGAGTATATCATACTTTGCCTTAATGCACGATTTATATGAACAAGAACAAGGGTGTATTCTCTCTAATTAATATACATAAGCGTAGTAATAGACTCCCCTTAAGCCCTTGTACAATATCATAGATTCATGATGACTCTATCTGAGAGCACCTTATCGATAAAAATTTGAGCTTTACTACTTCTATCTCCTCAAAGATAAGGCATAGTCCGAGTAATTAAAGTAAAATATGTGCATAGGTTTCTTAGGGTATAACTCTATTGCACGATCTTGAGTATGAAATAACGGGAAACTTTTCTTAAATATGCATAGTACCTCATATATAAAAGTGGGTCCCTTACAACTATAAATAAGATCGTACAAACATGGCTTCATAGACTCCCTAGGAAACTTGAACTTTGTGCTCTGATACCAAGTTTTTCACGACTTGATCCCAGACCCTAAATGTAACCGGCATCTAAGACCATCACTGACTTGAGTAGACCACTTGGACTGAAATAAAACTAGATGTACTAAAACATAAGCAAAATAAAAAACATGGCTTGAACTTTTGTAATATAATAAAAGGTACTTTCATTAACTTAGACATAGAGTCATTCAAAAATTGATTATAACTGAACTAACTGATTATCTATGAAGTCTCTTAACTGAATAACAATATTTACCAAGACAAGGCTATGGACTATCATTATTTAAAAAATACCAATGTTATGATCTGCCATATCATCACACCACCTAAGCACCATGTGTCACAAAGTTATCTATATGGAAGGCTTACGTAGGACAAAGACTAGACTTTAGTGGAACATTCTAGAAACACAAGTAGAATTCCTTTGAAAGACCTTACAATTCCATAGATATGCATGGAAGATTCTTGGAATAGTTGTGTAGATAATTCTAGAATAAGGACTTGTATATAATTTATACTTACACTTTAGCCTCTGGATTAGTATTATAAATATAGGGGCATTCATTTTTAAAAACATCATGCAAATAATTCAAGTTCTCTGCAATGCAAATCTTTCTAGTTCTCTTGTATTCTTTATACCATTCTGTTAGAGATTCCTAGTGTCCTATCCCAACTTGACATAGCAAGATCATGAAAAAATGGTGAAAGAATGTGAGCAATTTGTCAAGTTCCTCAACGTGTGCTTAGTTGAATTCTAAGGACGTGACAAAGTGGTATCAGAGCAAGGTTGTAACTGAGGAAATGATGAATGTAGGAGAATTCAATGTTTCTAATACGCTATCCCACACCACTAAGGATTTGATTGTCAAGAAGGCATGTAAAAAGTAGAGGAATGCAGTTAACAAGAGCAAGTAGGCACTACCCGAGGTTGTGTCAAGTTAAGGGATTATATCCAAGAAACCATCTACCACAAAGAGGAGAGAGGATGAAGTGGAGGTCTTTCCCAAGGATATCTCACTCGGTAAGAAGTGATTTATGAAGGTTAATATAGGGATGGATGTCGTCAACATTTTTGGATAAAATTTAGGAAAAGTGGAGGGCACCCTTGGCAATCTTGAGGGAAATACTCTCCAAGAGATCGAGAGCATACAAAATGATTTGGAAGGATGTACGCAGGTTGAGGTAGTACCTTAGAGTACAGACTCATGGAATAATTGAGCTATATTGATGCTATGAAGGCAAAGGTAAAGGTAGTCGAGAAGCAGGTCAACAGTGGTGTGGTTAACACAGCTGAAATATTGTTGTGACGTGGGAGGCTAAGATCAAGGCTCATAAGCCACCAGTGTTTAAAGAAGTTTGTGATGCATAGGAAGCAAAGAACTTTTTTTGGCACTTGGAGAACTATTTCAAGAATGTAAAAGTAAGGGACGACAAAGCTAAGATCAACACTATTGTGTTGTATCTATCAGAGATGGCCATACTATAGTGGATAAAGAAGGTGACTGATACTGAGAGTGGTTTGTACAAAATTAGCATGTGGGATAAGTGTAAGGCCGAGTTCATGTGTCAGTTTTTCCCAAATAATGTTTTTTTACTAAGTAAGACAAAAACTTAGTACTGAAGTAGGGAGCATATGCGACTATGTCATGGAGTTCACCACCCTTATGCTCTAAATCCCCAATCTCACCAATGATGCCTTATTGTTCCTCTTTATTGATGGGTTGCAAAATTAGTCTAAGCAGGAGTTACAACATTGACGAGTCACAGATATAGACCAAGCCATAGTGGAGTTGTGACTTTGATGGATTTTACGAAAAAGAAGTATGACAAAGGCAGAGGCAATGATTCAAAGGGCAGAATTGCTAAAGGTTGGAGAGACTATGGTCAAAGTAAAGAAATACATCAACGACACCATATGAGTCAAGAAACCCACAAGTTAGATAGTAAAAATTCAATTGGTCATCAGAGTTACATCGAAAAGAAAGCACAAGTTGAGAAGAAGGGATGCTACATATGCAGAGGTCCATATAGCTTCAATAATTACCCCAACTTAACGAGCCTCAGCGTTATGGTGTATGAGCAGAAGAACAAGGCACAAAGTGAGATTTCAATCACAACTTAATTGGGTGTGATTAGACTTTGTTGAACCATCACAAAGTCATCTTGCCAATCCAATGAGAATAGAAATTAGTATGTAGACCTTACCTGTGACTGAGGTCTCAATAAAGAGACTAGAGATGAAGCTTGTTCTAACTTATGTCTAGACCATGAATGTTGAGGAACAAAATGCTCATGGTGTAGCTAATGGTGTTAGTGTCAAATTGGGCAACTAGAAAGGTACAACAAACTTTACTACTTCAACAATTGATATTTTTTATATTATTTTAGTGCAGGAGTTCTTCAGAGAATGTCATACTTTTATCATCCCCTATCTTCAACATCTGTTTGTCATGAAATAAGAAGTAGCTTGTATGGTACCTATAGTGACTATGCCACATGTATATTATCAAGCACAACTTTTGGCTATGCAACTTGTAAAAAGACTCATGAATGAGGAGCTAATGTTCATGGAAACCATTACATGCTTTGATAAAGACAATGATAAAATGCCACTAACTATGTTCTACATCCATTAGAAGGGGTAATAACCTATGAAGGCCATATGGAAATAATATAAGGATTTATGGCAATTCAAAGATAAGGTCTGGGTGTTTCTACAATAGTAATGTGTCACGATCATTGCAACATTAGGTGGGGAAGAGGTTGATGACCCTCCATATTATCATGACACCTAGGTTCCATGTGGCACAAAGTTGTCGAAGTGGAAGGCTTACATAGGACAAAGACTAGTCCTTGGTTGAACATTCTAGAAATTCAAGGAGAACTCCTTTGGAAGATATTAGAATTTCATGGATTTGCATGAAAGGTCCTTGGAACATTCTATTTGTGTAGAGAATTCTGGAATAGGGACTTGAAGATAATTTATCTTTACATTTTAGCACCTACATGAGTAGTATAAATAGAGGGGCACTCATTTGCAAAACTGTCAAGCAAATAATTCAAGTTCTCTTTAATAAAAATCTTTCTATCAATTCTCTTGTGTTATTTCTACCATTATCTTAGCGATTCCTAGTGTCATAGGCTAACTTGACATATCTAGATCATGGGCAAGTGGTGTAAGAATGTGAGCAATTTGTCAAGTGCCACATGTGTGCTTAGTTGAAATTTAAGGACGTGATAGTAAACTACTTAAATGAACTATAGACTAAGATCTATTGAATTAATAAGGACTCATCCAAAGTTGAGAAGATGGAGCCTACTGCAGAGTCTGATCACACTCTTGAATATCTGACACTGCATCATAATGCGATGCAGTGTTAAAGGCGTTAATACATTGAATGTACCGGTATGTAATAAAGCTTAATTGAAAGAGTGAAATATATACTAAGTGGAGGAAAATTGAACCTAACTATGATCTTTACCCAGATTATGATAAGTAACTGAGTATTGAGATATGATATAAGAATATCCAAATTTGTAATAAAATCGAAGAAAATAAAATCAAAAAAACTAAGGCAATGCAATAAACTGAATAGCTAAATTATTTAAATTTAAAATAGTAAATAAATGATTTTTTGAAACATGAACAGAAGCTGAATAATTGAAGTACTGTCGTAAGTATCTTTTTATGTAAACATATAAATAATAAATAAGTAATGGGAAATACTGAGTTCTTCTAATTTTAGGGGAGTTTCTCATAACTGAAATACACCATGTGAGCTCAAGATGACCAACACCTTGTCCATGTAGGGTATAGCCATCCTATACCTTGTCGGGGTATAGGACGAAAACTAAAACTATGCATCAAAAACTATGCCTCATAGGATAATAGAGTCACCTTAACTAGAGGTGCGATCCTATCCTAAGGTACTAATGTAGTTCTTGGGCATATGTTCTCAAACCCATTGCCATATCGGTGATAAAAAATACTCCCAAAATATACTATTTGCTCATACTATATGTTTTAAACATAAGCCGAAAAATTAAGCTTGGGGCAGCCTAGGCTCAAATCATATCATAAATTATACTATAGGTGAGCCTTGACTCTGTCTCCTTTTTGTGAAATTACTATTGATGAGCCTTGGCTCTAATTCCTTATAAATAATGCTAAACTAAACTTTCAAGATACAAAATATTTTTTCTCTTTTCAAATTATAAGAATATGCATAAGAGTGCTTTATAAGCTTTTCATAAAGTAGAATTCAGCGAAACTATGAAATAACTTTTGTAAAACATGCAAAGACTTTCATAAATTTTGAAATAGACTCTATGAACGTAAATAGGATGTAAAATTAAAGAATTAAGTCAATTTATGAGATTTCTAATGACTTCTTAGAGGATTCAAGGAATTGCATCAAGAGCTAAAGGAATGGACTTTAAGAATTTAATATTCACAAAACCCTAACTTTGATTCATGAACTAAACTAAAATTGAACTTGATTATGGGGAAGAATGAGGTTTACACACTAAAATGTTTAGCCTTATATACCTGGAGGATGAAACTTGAGAAAGAACCTTTGAAGAAAAGCCCTAACTTTTGATTCTTTTTGAAACTTGAGTGTTATGGTTTGGGAGAGGGGATGAGGAAAAGAAATCAATTCATGACTGATATTATAAGAATTATGGGTAGTTAAAAGATCATATAAAATGTTTTCTATGAGGTTAAGGACTAAAATATCCTTCATGATACAGAGTTTGGGGAATAAACCGCGCTTAGAAAGAGGAGTCACATCATGGGGGCCATTGCATACCCCCAAGGGGCGTTCCGCAAGGCTCATCATGCCATACCAACCCCATGGTATGTGCCCTATCACTCCGACTATATAGTGACTCACTAAAATGCCCATAACATTTTACTCTGGACTCAAATTCACAAACATCCAGTGACATTGGAGAAAAGACTCAAAAACCTTTAACTTGTTAGGTAATGGGTCAAGTAACTATTCATATTCTAGGAGGAATGATTATTTAAATGTTTACTCTTGTAGAAACTTATATGAAAACTTAATCGATGGAGAAAATTTCAACTCTACTTTATGCTAGGGGTTTCTTATGATCTTAACTCACATCCAATACACTTCCTATACTTGAGGATTGACTTTCATACCTAAGTATAGTAAAAACTCAATGGTTTTGAGTCTAACTACATAAATATCATTATTCTAAGCTAACCTCAAAAGTTCATGGTGTTACATGCATGCATACTATTATTATCATGTTGTACAATAGATAGATGGGACTTTTCTACGAGCAGAGTTACTTTAGTTGTATTTTATATAGTATATTTGTCTCTTGAGCTTAGTCGGCCTATGATGCCTACTGAGTACCCATGTTTTGTACTCATATTGCACTTCTACATCTTTATTTTATTTTGAACCTAGTACT
Organism: Capsicum rhomboideum; assembly: GCA_031232105.1. Taxonomy (NCBI): domain Eukaryota; kingdom Viridiplantae; phylum Streptophyta; class Magnoliopsida; order Solanales; family Solanaceae; genus Capsicum; species Capsicum rhomboideum. The sequence goes on from CP124714.1 coordinate 120,824,703, forward strand.
ATCCACCCTCACTAATTACACTCATTCAGGGAGACATGCTGATCAAATTTATAGATATCTCCTGTCATTTGGAGACTTCTCCATGTCCTTCTGTATCCACTATTTATATTTTTTACTTTTGGACATATATGTATTAGACTAGTTCCTACTCTTGTGTATTAGTGGCTCTTATACATATGGCACCGAGTCCAAGGATGGTCGTTTTGTATATTTTATTCTCTTTTATAACTTCTGGGCCTGCTCTTTTGTTCATACTTATATAGCTGTTCCATTTTTTTTGTTCTCCTTCTCTTATTGTTTCATTAGATTAGCTTATTACTTATCGTATACAGATATGTGATTTTGGCTTACCTACTATGGGATTATGGTAGATTCCATCATGGCCCGATTTTGAGTCATTATACTTACTTACAATGAGGCCCTTCTTGCAGGTAACGAATTAGCATGAGGATTGGGCTGTCACTCAGGGCTATTATGATTCGCAGCTGGTCATAAGCCAAGTTGATGGGGCTTATGAATCAAAAGATGAAAGGATACTAAAATATTTGAGAAAAGTCCAAACATCCTTGTCCTGATTCAAGAAGTGGAAATTAATACAAATACCAACAAAGGAGAACATAGAGGTAGACATACTTGCAACTTTAGGTTCTTGGAAAAAATGGATGACCATTTAAATGTTATGATAGTGCATCTCTTTGATTCTGTACTGGATGTTCCTAGCAAGTAAACTCGACAAATATGGTATGGTACTAGCGCATCAATTGTGTAATGTATCTGAAAAATGGGAATTTCAAAGTGACTCAAAGGTTTCTCAAGCACTCGGGACCAGGGCCATAGGATTTTTCTTGGTAGATGGTAATTTGTAAAGAAGGACTTATTTGGCAATGTTGGCAAGATATCTTGGACCAAGGGAAACTAACTATGTAATGAGAAAAATACATGGGGGGGGGGGGGTGACAACAATTTGGAAGGGCACTCCCTTGTCTTTAAATGATAAGAGTGGGATATTAGTGTCCCCAAATGGAGCAGGACACTAAGGGTTTCATCAAAGTATGACATAAATGTCAACATTTCACTCAAATAGTACACCAACTGGGAAAAGTTTTGCTTTTGGTAATGGCCCCATGGACATTCATAAAATGGAGGATGAATATCATTGGGCCACTATTTCCTAATCCCAGACAGGTAAAGTTCTTGCTTATAATGACAGACTGTTTCTCCAAATAAATTGAAGCAAGAACCTACAAACAAACCTTAGAATAATAGGTGATAAACTTCATTTGTAGACGTATAATTTTCCGCTTTGACATATTGAAGGAAATTGCATGCGATTACCACCCATAATTTATTGGTGAAAAGGTGATCGAATTCCTTAAAAAGTTAAAATTCAAAAGGATCACTTCATCCTTAAACCACCCAAATGCTAATGGTCAGGCTGAGTTGACCAGGAAAATATTCATGATGATCCTTAAGAAGAGATTAAAAGATGCCAAAAGAAGTTGGGCCAAAGAGTTACGTGGCATACTTTGGGAATATCGAACGACGATAAAGTCTATAGCCGGCGAAACCCTTTTCTAACTAGAATATGGCGTAAAGGTGAAAAAATTGGTGGAAGTCAGTGAACAAAACTTCAGATTCAAACAAACCAATGAGAAATAAAGCTGTAAAGCTATGTTAGGGCATTTGGATTTGTTAGGCGAGCATCGAGAAGTCTCCTTTGTGTGTATGTCTTCCTAAGAACAAAGTATGTAAAGGTATTATAACCAGCAAACCAAGCATCGATATTTCAAAACGTAGATCTGGTCCTCTAAAAAATAATTCTATATACTCGAGACCCAAGTACATGCAAATTTAATCTAAATTAAAAAGGTCTGTACAGAGTAATGAGCATAGAAAATAAAGTTGCCTATCAATGTCCAACATGGAAAACAAATGGTTCCAATGTAATTGAAATGTTAGTCACCTAAAAAGGTACTATTAATAAACTAAAATGTAGAAAGATACGTGGGTCTCAAGATGAAGTCACTACACTAACTTTTCCCTTTATCCAGCTTTTGTCCTATATGGGTTTTTTACAAAAAATTTATTGGGGTAAGCACTAATCATAGATTCAACATAAGTTCAAAAACCGATGACTTCAGTGTTCGAACTATCATGCTTCAAGAAAAGGCACTAGGAGGGCAACTACCGCCTATTGTCCCCTAAGACAAACACCAGGGACTACTCAACAAGTCTTGAAGGCTAAAGAATTACTGCTCATTATTGTCTCCCACATCATACACAAATGTACACAGTTGTCAAGTAATAACGTGGTTGCAAGCAACTAGATGTCTAACCCATAAGGACATAATTATATGTCAACTAAATTAAACTAGCTTAGTTACTTAAGCTATCAATTCTCTATATTTTGATGATTGTTGATTGTTCTACTGAATTGTCAAGACAACAAATCACAAGGGTTGTGATGGCATATACAACATTCCAACCATGATTGATAAGCCTAACTCAACAAAAGCAATCAACTTAAAATAAGGCAAATAGTAGAAGAGTGAAAAAAGAACAATACAACTTGAAATCACATGACTCAACTATCACAAATACAAGAGTGAAATCTAAGGTTGAATGTCAAAACAAAAATACAAAACTATCCAAAAAACTAATAAGACAAAAATAAAGATGGAAGAAGCTAAGAAAATCTACAATCAAAAGATCCCACCACAATAACACACGATCACAAGTCACACTAATAACTCACACCTAGAAGTGCATTAGAGGGGTGCAAAAAAGTAGGTGATGTGAGGCTATAGATATATATTGTCATTATTTACCTCACAATTAGTATTTTTATTGTATTTTTTTAGCATTGATTTTATAGATTATGCTTCATATTATTTTTTTTATATGTAGGATTAAATTGATGTGAAGAGAAAGAAATTTGGCACAAAACTAAATAAAAAACAAAACTATATGTCACAACCTGAGACTACCCCTAGTTGTAACACGGTGCTTAGAGTCACAAGTGACCCCAAGCTAACCCATGGCCTGGCATGACACTATAAATACTAAAATAAACTGGGAATCATTGAGCAGAACCTAATACATTGAATAATATAGAAATAATATCCAAAACAACTCAATAATGATGTCAAAACCATTAGCTTAAAACATAGTCTATCTGTATACTAAAAGACTCTAAATTAGATGAGTTGCTAGGACAATCCCCCAGCTAACTCTTTCTGTCTAAAAAGTATATGACTGAATAAGAAAGTAACCATAAATCTCATCCTCGAAAGATAAGGACTCACCAAACTCTGTTTCTAAGGTGATATGGGATCATACTAGCCACGAGATAGATGCTGAACATTTGAACCTATATTATAATACAATATAACGCAAAAGAAATTATGCGGTCAGTACTTTGAATATATTGAGCATGTGAGATATGCACTACATAAAATAATAGAATATGAGAGAATAAACTGAACATGGAAGTGAGGAATGTAACTGATGGAATAACTAAGTAATAAACATGTAAATGAATAATAATAAGTTGAATAGAATGAGTAAAAGTTCATGCAATATCAAAATCTGAACTGTGGGAGCTACTGTTAACTGACATACTCCATCTAAGCTAAATGAAGTCCAACCTATAGCCCCAACTGTAAGGGTGCTCTATACCTTGCCAAGGGTATGAACACTAAATGACATGGATTTACTAAATTGATGTCCAAAAGGACTAAGGTATCAAGCCTGGTCTGACGGGTGACCCTTTAGAGCCTACGGTGGTGCCATAGTTCTGGGACTTAAGGACTTTCACTAAAGGTCAGTCTAACTTATGGGTGAGCCTTCATTCTTGCGTGTACTCAGTGCTAAGTACCACTCCTAACTAAATTATATTGATAACTGATAGGCTCATTTATACTGAAGTCTGAGACTAAAATATAGACACTTTATCTGAAAGCATCTTAAACACATATGAAACTGAAGAATTGAACATCCAACCATTAATGCATGACAACCTAAGTCATCGGGTGTTCATAACTCACCATATCTAAAGAATGTAACTATTCATGACAATTTCCATCATTTGAATGGGATATGAAATTGCATAGCACAAGTCTAAAATCATGAATTTATCAATATACTGAGGAATCATAAATTATAAACATGTAAAGGTACTGTATTTTCATCGAAAACATAGTGTAACAGCCCGTACCTTCCCGAACCTACTTGATGACATTGAACAATGTTTACTTAGGTGTCGAGAGCCACAAGTATGTATTTTGTAATGTTATTGATGAGATAATTGAATTTGACCCTTGTACATGTGATTAAACCTTCGTAGAAGGTGTTTTGTGACTTCGTGGAAAATTTGTGGGGTTAAAAATGAGGCATGGAGCACCTCCAAACAAAGGATATTAAAGGTAAGAAGTAAGTTAAAGAATAGAACTTGAAATATCTAACCAAACCCGCGAAGAAAAGTCGAAAAACGAAATTTTCAAAAAAACTAAGGGTCAGGCGCGCCAGAGGGCGTGCCAGGCCGCTTATTGCCCAAATTTTTTGGTCACAGGAAGCAAGATGGCGCGCCCAACGGCGCACCTTTCAATGTTGGAAATTTTTCTTAAGTCCCAAGGGTACCCGGGGACGTACCGAGCCGAGTTTAGCTACATTCCTTCTACAACCACGAGCCTATACATAGAATAATTAAAGTAATTGGAATTACATTTGATAAGATTATTCGTGGACGAATTGGGCATCCAAATGACAGTTTTACCCTTTGGTCAAAATAAGCCATAGAGGCTAGAATCACTTGTTTTTGGGATTGAGGTTACGAGTATGAACCGCGTGAGTGGGAATATTGTCGTAACACGTATGAAATGATTTAAACATGAGAAATTAGTGATTTTATTGGGTTAAGTGAATTGGGCTCAATAAAAGGCCCAAAATGAGAAGAAAACATGGGCCAAATGACAAATTTCTTCAATTGACTAAGCTAAACATAGCATTAAATGCCAAGAGTGTCTATGGATGACCCCAAGGGCTATATAAAGGCCCAAAAATCTGATTTTTTATTCACTTGAAACTCTCATGCTTTCTAGATATTTCTCAACTATTTTTCTCTCAAACCCTAAGAACTCAAAGCCAACTTTTGGAGCAAGATCATCATTTGTCAAGCTTGGGTAAGTGATTATTCTTATGGATTTATATATTATACGAATTGGATAGTATTTAAATCATGTTGGTTATGCTTGGAAGTGTTGAACATGGTACTTTGTGTTTTTGTAAAGGATTTGTTATCCATGGGATTTAAGCTTGAAATATGACTTGTCCTTTTGATGCAAGAGCATGGTATGGATGAAATATAAACATGTATGGTGTGATTAGGTTATTAAACTTGTTATTTTTCTATAAGTGTAAATTATGGAATTTTGGCTGATATGTGCTATGAGGTTAATTAAGGTAACTTGATGAATTATTTATGATATGGTGTGAATGAGAAAGTGTAAAGGAAAAGCTTTGTGGTGAAATGTTATTGGTATATGATGTTGTGGTCAATGTATGGTATGATTAAGGTATTTTTGGTATGACCATGCCGAAAATGGTATTGTAGAGAAGGAAATGACATTTTTGAGGCAAACATGTAACTCATTGACGTCATATGCATTTGTAAGGTAGTTGGTGGTTAGTGTAAATTCCGTTATGTATTTGTGTTGTAGAGTGAAACCTAAGGAATGAGCGGGACATTGTATGCGCATCTAAGATTACATATTCGTATTGAGAATACAAGGTATGTAAGGTTACTCTGTTTGTATCTTTCTGCAGCACATAGTATTCACATTGACATTGCACTTGTCCTATCCCGAAATGTGCTAAGGTATCCTATATCCGGTTACCAATTGTCAATATCATATGTTTCATAATCATTGGTAAATTGTGAATCACATGTCTCATATTCCTTGATAATGTTCTGAAAGCCCAATAAGGTTGTGTTCTAATGTTCCAATGGTGGTTATACTCATGTATCTTTTACATTGATTATTGTCCAATGATTCTAATAGTGTTACGTTTTCAATAGTGCTATGTTTCTAATAATGTTTATTCACATGTCTCTCACTTATTGGTTAATGATCCAAAGCTTCAAATAAAGTTATGACTATCATTGTATCAATCACAAAGTAATGCATAAAGTAATGCATATGTGGTTAATGATCAAGTATGGGTGGTAGCTTTAGGGGTAAAATGCCTAGCTCAAGCCAATAGAGAGATTGTTGGATCAGGGGGCATTCCTAGAGGCATAAGCCTATCTCAGACCGATCCTGACAGGGGGTAGCTCTAGAGGTAAAAACCTAGCTCAAGCTGAACCTGATAAGTTGATTGATGAGTGGCAGCTCTAGAGGTAATAATCTAGCTCGAGCCGATCCCGATATATATTGATTCATGGTGGTAGCTCTAGAGGCATAAGCCTAACTCGAGCGTATCCCAACATAACATCATGTTATGTTAAAACCCACTGTTCAGTCGGGGCCTGGGTATCACAGGTCACAAGCAAAGATGAATAATCATAGAAGCAAAGATACAAAAAAAGTAATGAAAGCAAAATACATGGTTTCCAAAGTTCAGTATAGTGACTTATCCATATTGGTCATGCATTTGTAATTGAGCTCATTGACGTATTTATGATTCATGCAGTTTCATTTGAGCCTTACATACTCAGTACATTCTTCGTATTGACGTCCCTTGTGGGACTTACCTTACTTGTTGCAGGCGCAGGTACTAGTAAGCCTCCACAGTAGGTTGCCAGTTGTTGCGGATCATTGGTGAGCTCCAGTTAGTTCGGGGCTTCTCCGAGTCACAGTTGTACATATGTTTTGGTGTTATACATGTTGTATAAAGCGAGAACTTGTCCCAAATTTGTAGTTCATTTTGGTCAATGCATCTGTTAGAGGCTTTTGTAGACGTATGTGGGTATATGGATGTAAGATGGTACATGACGTTTTGGCTTGATGGCCTCAATGGCCAAGTTTCGCATATGTATATATATCACATGTTCCATGACTTCCATTGTTAGTATTGTTAAGCTTTTATGTGATCATGTGTTTCTTATGGCATGTATATGATTGAATAGAAGCAAAGCTTGGTTCTCTCGGGCCTTGTCGTCTACGAGTGCCAATCCGTCCCGATGGGATTTGGGGCATGACAATAGTGGTATCAGAGCAGGTCGTTCTAAGGGTGTCTACAAAGCCGTGTCTGAGTTGAGTCTTACTTATTGATGTGTTGTGCACCACATTTATAAGTAGGAGGCTACGGGACATTTAGGATGTTGTTTCTTTTCTTCACTTCTAGATCGTGCAATAGAGCCAGTGTTGTAAGTTGAATTGTTCTGACCATTGTAATTGATTTTCTTTGATATAGTAACAATATCGATCACAAGAAGAGGTAGAGGTAAAGGCAAACAGGTAGATATGCCTGTTGAAGAAGGAATGAGTAGATTACCACCTGACCAAGCTAGTCAAGGTGGAGCAAATGCTAAAATTTCATCGCGGTCTTCTTCTACTTTTCCAACTCCAGAAGAGCCCGTAGGTAGAGAAGCACCCGAAGAACCACCACTGAACACCACAGATCAGGATCTTAGAAATGCAGTACACATGTTGACACAGTTAGTGGCAGCACAAAGTCAAGGACCAGATGGTCCAATGACAAATGAGGATGATGCGGCTAGAGTGGCCATTCGCAAAACACATGATTTTTTTTGTGAAACTGGACCCTCCTGTATTCACTGGGTCAGATCCAAAAGCAGATCCATAGGACTTCGTGGATCAGACTCAAAGGGCTCTGGAAGTCATGCATGTGACAGGGGTAAAAACAGTTTAACCTGCTGCGTATAGGTTGAAAGGAGAGGCGATATTGTGGTATGAGGATTGGAAGAAAACTCGTGATATTAGTGCAAATCCCCCTAATTGGGAAGAATTTAAAGCGGCTTTTCTTGATCATTATCTTCCCTATGATATCCGTGAGGCACGTGCGGATCAGTTTCTAAATCTCCATCAAGAAAATTTAAGCGTTAGAGAATATAGCTTGCAATTTAATTCCTTGGCTCGATATGCTCCAAATGTGGTAGCTACAATGACAGACAGAGTTCATCGATACGTGGAAATATTAGAACCATATTTGGTAAGGGATTTCCACATTGACGCCTTGAATAAGGATATGGACATCGCGAGAATTCAGGACTTCACCCAAAAAATGGAAGATCAAAGACAGAGAAGAAGGGTACATGAATTTGACAGAGGAGAGTCCAAAAGGGCTAGACCTATGGGACCATGTATGATGTCCCAAGGAGGATCTAGACCTCGTATGTTTCCTAGACCACCTAGACCATCGTTCTCTTATACCACAACAGGCGCTCACTCTCAGTTCCCAGGGTTTAGAGGTGGTCCATCTGGGCAGAGTAGTGGAGTTCACGGATCACAGGCAGCAGGTTATCCTCGTCAGCAGTGTCAGCACTGCGGGCGTATTCATGCAGGTACATACCGAGTGGGGACAAATGCTTGTTTCTGGTGCGGTATGACAGGACACATGATGAAAGAGTGTACCCAAAAGAGCATGGGTAGTATAGCACGACCGGCAGGATCGATCGTTGCCTCATCAACATCGGTTCCTTTTTTAGGCCGAGGTGTGCAGTCTGTTGGCTGGGGTAGGGGTGCCAGAGGAGTAGCCAGTACTAGTGGGGTTCAGAATTGCCCTTGTGATCTCGTGGACCGACAGAATTCAGAGGCTTCTCCTGAAGTCGTCACAGGTACATTATCCATATTTTCATATAATGTATATGCACTGATTGACCCAGGTTCTACATTTTCCTATGTTACTCCATTGGTTGCTGCAAAATTTCCAAAGGCACTAGAATTATTAATTAAATCAATTGAAGTGTCTACACCGGTGGGTGAATATATAGTTGCAAAAAAAGTATATTGTAACTGTGTGGTAACTGTGTGCGGTCATGATACATTGGCCGACCTTATTGAACTGGACATGGTGGATTTTGATGCGATAGTGGGAATGGATTGGTTGGCCTCTTGTTATGCCACGGTAGATTGCCGGGACAAGACGGTACATTTTTATTTCCCACAAATGAATATTCTTAAATGGAAGGGTGATGTAGGGGCACCACGAGGAAGATTTATTTCCTATCTGAAAGCTAGGAAAATGATTGTTAAGGGTTATATATGTCACTTAGTACGAGTGAAAGATAATGATGTGGAACCACTAACTCCGCAGTCGGTTCCAGTGGTCAATAAATTTCTAGATGTATTTCCAGAGGATCTTCCAGGCTTACCCCAACATGGGAAGTAGAGTTTGGTATTGATGTTATTTTGGACACTCAACCTATCTCTATTCCTCCATATAGAATGGCTCCAGCAGAATTACGTGAATTGAAGGAGCAATTGAAAGATTTACTGGACAAGGGCTTCATTAGGCCTAGTGTGTCCCCGTGGGGTGCACCGGTATTATTTGTACGAAAGAAAGATGGCACATTAAGAATGTGCATCGACTATCGGCAATTGAATAAGGTAACGATCAAGAACAAATATCCCTTCCCTCGAATTGATGATTTGTTTGATCAGTTACAGGGTGCCAAGTGTTTTTCAAAGATTGACTTGAGGTCGGGATACCATCAAGTAAGAGTTAGAGAAGAAGATGTACCCAAGACAGCTTTCCAAACACGGTATGACCATTATGAATTTTTAGTTATGTCATTTGGGCTAACAAATGCACCATTTGTGTTCATGGATTTGATGAATAGGGTGTTTAAGCCATTTCTAGACGTCTTAATCACGGTATTTATAGATGACATCCTGGTTTATTCAAGATCACCAGAGGACCAAGCGAATCACGTACAGCAGGTGTTACAGATTCTCCGTGAGCGTAAGTTGTATGTCGAGTTCTCCAAATGTGAGTTTTGGTTAAAATAAAATGAATTCTTGGGTCATATTGTGTCAGATGAAGGGATACAGGTTGATACACAGAAGATAGAAGCAGTGAAAAATTGGCCAAGACCTACGACACCCATAGAGATTCATAGTTTTCTTGGACTGGCAGGTTATTACAGAAGATTTGTGGAAGGTTTTTCCTCCATTGCTACACCGTTAACAAAGCTCATACATAAGGCAGTTAAATTTTAGTGGAATGATGCGTGTGAGAAAAGCTTCCAAAAGTTGAAAGATAAATTAATCTCCACACCAGTGTTAGTACTTCCCGAAGGCACCAAAGGTTATACAGTGTATTGTGATGCTTTAGGGGTTTGCCTCAGATGTGTATTGATGCAGCACGGTAATGTCATAGCATATGCCTCACGACAGTTGCGACCACATGAGAAAAATTATCCCACATATGATCTTGAATTAGCAACGGTGGTTTTTGCTTTAAAGATATGGCGTCATTATTTTTATGGAGTTCACGTTGATATCTACACTGATCACAAAAGTCTGCAATATATCTTTAAGAAGAAGGAACTCAATTTGAGGAAACAAAGGTGGTTAGAGCTCTTAAAAGACTATGATATTGACATTCTTTATCATCCAGGTAAAGCAAATGTGGTAGTTGATGCATTGAACCACAAGGCAGTAGAAAGCACTAGTGGCTAATTGACTAAAAAATAGGAGATAATCAAAGATCTACATCATCTAGCCATCTTGGGAGTTTGCCTTATTGAATCTCCAGAAGAAGGGGTTATTGTGCAAAATGCGGTGGAATCCTCCTTAATAGCTAAACTGAAAGAGAAGCAGTTTGCAGATTCTATGTTATTACAGCTGAAAGAGAATGTATAGTAGGGTTTGACCGCGGCCTTTGATCTTACACAAGAAGGGGTACTTCAATGTCAAGGAAGATTATGTGTACCGGATGTAGATGAATTGAGGAAACAAATTATGACAGAGGCGTATCATTCGCGCTATTCTATTCATTTGGGTACTACTAAAATGTACCATGATTTTAAAGAAGTGTATTGGTGGGGAAATATGAAAAAGAACATTGCTGAATTTGTCGCTCAGTGCCCGAATTGTCAACAAGTGAAAGTAGAGCACCAGAAACCAGGGGGTTATATGCAATGTATCAATCTTCCAGTCTGGAAATAGGATATGATTAATATGGACTTCATCACAGGTTTGCCTCGCACATTGTGGAAATTTGATTCTATATGGGTCATATTTGACAGGCTGACCAAGTCCGCGCATTTTCTACCAGTCAAGACCACCTATACAGCTGAAGAGTATGCAAAGTTGTATGTGAAAGAGATAGTACGATTGCATGGTATTCCACTTTCCATTATATCAGATAGAGGAGCACAGTTTACAACGCACTTTTGGAGATATTTTCAGAAGAGTTTGGGCACACAAGTGAACTTGAGTACGGCTTTCCATCCTCAGACAGATGGACAAGTGGAGCGTACTATTCAAACACTTGAAGATATGCTACGAGCTTGCACATTAGATTTTCAAGAAAGTTGGGATGACCATTTGCCTCTTATTGAATTTGCTTACAACAATAGCTATCATTCATGTATTAAAGTGGCACCTTATGAAGCTTTGTACGGAAGGAAATATAGATCACCAATTGGATGGTTTGAAGCGGGTGAAACTGCTTTACTTGGGCCGGATATTGTTCATCAGGCCACGGAGAAAGTTAAAGTGATCCAACAACGGTTACAAACTGCCCAAAGTCGTCATAAGTCATATGTTGATGTTAGAATAAGAGGACTTGAATTTGCCATAGGTGATTGGGTATTTTTAAAGGTGTCACCGATGAAAGGGGTAGTACGGTTCGGAAAGAAAGGAAAATTGAGTCCACGTTACGTAGGCCCATATGAAATTATTAGAAGATTTGGGCAAGTTGCATATGAATTAGCACTACCTCAACAACTTTCCTCAGTCCATACGGTATTTCATGTTTCGATGCTTCTAAAGTGCATAGGAGATCCATCTCGTATTGTTCCCATTGAAGATGTCCACGTTACAGAGGATCTTACTTATGAAGAGGTACCCATTGCTATTCTAGATCGACAAGTAAAGAGATTGAGGAATAAAGACATAGCTTTTGTAAAGGTATTATAGAGAAATCAACAAGTAGAGGAGATCACATGGGAAGCTGAGGAAATGATGAAATCCAGGTATCCCTATCTATTTCAAATGGACGAAGAAGTTCAAAGTGCGGAAGTGGATCAATAAAAAGTAAGTATCCATGAGTCTTAAAGTGTTTATGTATATGTATGCTAATATAGAGATGCATTTGTTGTAATTGAAGCGATATTTTTAACATTCGAGGACGAATGTTCCTAAGGGGGGAAGAATGTAACACCCCGTACCTTCCCAACCCTACTTGACGACGTTGAACAATGTTTACTTAGGTGGCGATAGCCACAAGTATGTATTTTGTAATGTTATTAATGAGATAATTGAATTTGACCCTTGTACATGTGATTAAACCTTCGTAGGAGGTGTATTGTTACTTCGTGGAACATTTTTAGGGTTAAAAATGAGGCTTGGAGGACCTCCAAACAAAGGATATTAAAGGTAAGAAGTAAGTTAAATAATAGAACTTGAACTATCTAACAAACCCGCGAAGAAAAGTCAATAAACAAAATTTTCAAAAAAACAAAGGGTCAGGCGCGCCAGAGGGCGTGCCAGGCCGCTTATTGCGCAAATTTTTTGGGCACAGGTAGCAAGCTGGCGCGGCCAAGGGCGTGCTAGGCTGCTTGTGCGCACCTTTCAATGTTGGAAATTTTTCTTAAGTCACAAGGGTACCCGGGGACGTACCGGGCCAATTTTTGCCACAGTCCTTCTACAACCACGAGCCTATACATTGAATCATTAAAGTAATTGACATTCCATTTGATAAGATTATTCGTGGATGAATTGGGCATCCAAATGACGGTTTTACCCTTTGATCAAAATAAGCCATAGAGGATACAAGGTATGTAAGGTTACTCTGGCCGTATCTTTCTGCAGCACATAGTATTCGCATTAACATCGCACTTGTCCTATCCCGAAATGTGCTAAGGTATCCTATATCCGGTTAACAATTATCAGTATCATATGTATCATACTCATTGGTAAATTGTGAATCACATGTCTTATATTCCTTGATAATATTCCGAAAGCCCAATAAGGTTGTGTTCTAATGTTCCAATGGTGGTTATACTCATGTATCTTGTTCATTGATTATTGTCCAATGGTTCCAATAGAGTTATGTTTTCAATAGTGCTATGTTTCCAATAATGTTTATTCACATGTCTCTCACTTATTGGTTAATGATCCAAAGCTTCAAATAAAGTTATGACTATCATTGTATCAATCTCAAAGTAATGCATAAAGTAATTCATATGTGGTTAATGATCAAGTATGGGTGGTAGCTTTGGGGGAAAAATGCCTAGCTCAAGCCGATCCCAAGATTGTTGGATCAGGGGGTAGTCCTAGAGGCATAAGCCTAGCTTGGACCGATCCTGACAGGGGGTAGCTCTAGAGGTAAAAACCTAGATCGAGCCGAACCTGATAAGTTGATTGATGGGTGGCAGCTCTAGAGGTAATAAACTAGCTCGAGCTGATCCTAACATAACATCATGTTATGTTAAAACCCACTGTTCAGTCGGGGCACGGGTATCACAGGTCACAGGCAAAGATGAATAATCATAGAAGCAAAGATACAAAAAAAGTAATGAAAGCAAAATACATGGTTTCCAAAGTTCAGTATAGTGACTTATCCATATTGGTCATGCATTTGTAATTGAGCTCATTGACGTATTTATGATTCATGCAGTTTCATTTGAGCCTTACATACTCAGTACATTCTTCGTACTGACATGCCTTGTGGGATTTACCTTACTTGCTGCAGGCGCAGGTACTATTAGGCCTCCACAGTAGGTTGCCAGTTGTTATGGATCATTGGTGAGCTCCAGTTAGTTCGGGGCTTCTCCGAGTCACAGTTGTACATATGTTTTGGTGTTGTACATGTTGTATAAAGAGGGAACTTGTCCCGACTTTTTAGTTTGTTTTGGTCAATGCATCTGTTAGAGGATTTTGTAGACGTATGTGGGTATATGGATGTAAGATGGTACATAACATTTTGGCTTGATGGCCTCAACGGCCAAGTTTCGCATATGTATATATATCACATGTTCCATGACTTCCGTTGTTAGTATTGTTAAGCTCTTATGTGATCATGTGTTTCTTATGCATGTATATGATTGAATAGAAGCAAGGCTTGGTTCTCTCGAGCCTTGTCGGCTACGAGTGCCAATCCGTCCCGGTGGGATTCGGGGCGTGACACATAGGTACAAGGTTCATCCTAAAAGAGGATATAAAATACCAAGGAATTCATACTTATCACGAAACCCTAAGCTATAAAAGATGAATAAAACTGAAGAATTGGGTTTACATAATGACTCAATGGGTGAAAGTGAACCCATTGATAAAATCCCACGTACCTGAGAGTGAAAACCTTGGTTAAATCTTTGGAATTGATGTATGAAGTTAAAGAACCCTAATTCTTTCTTGATGAAGACAAATCGTGTATTTTCTCTCCTTTTTCTCTTACGTTGACTGAAATTTGAGTTAATAAGGAACTTAGGGTAGTTTAGGCTTATTATTCAACCTTATGATAGCTTAAAAATGTAGTGTAGGAGTTTAAATAATGGAAAAAGACTAGAATACCCCTTATAAAATGTAACTGAAAAATCGGAGTGTCGTGACTGAAGGACCTTACAACGGTCGTTGGATCTACCAACAATCATTGGTTGTATCATTGGTTGAAAGATGATATTGCTGGATTTCAGGACTCCATTAGACGAGCCAAGGGACAACCCATTAAACCCTCGAACGATCATTCCTTCATTGGTCGTTAGTTGTCCAAGCCAGACCAACCTTGGGAACCGAATTACCACCAACGATCGTTGGTTCCACCAATGGTCATTTGTTACTTACTTGCCTAGGAGGTATTTTAATCCACTTGCATGATTTTGGGGATTTTTCATGTAGATGATCATATCCAACGATCGTCCTTTCAATTAAAGATCGTTGGAAGGGTCGTCGTATGTGACTGCTGGACAGCACTTCGCTAAAAGGGCCATATCGCTTAGCTCTAGAACAGGATTAATGAGAAATTAGGTGCATTAGAAATAAGACTCAAAGACCTTTCATTTGGTATGTCCTGAGCTCCAAAACTATTCAGACTCTAGGAGTTATACTTATTTGAAGCTTACCCTAGTAAGATCTTATACAATAATTTGATCGGTAAGAAAGCTTCCAACTTGTCTATTAGCTAGGATTTACTTGTGTCCTTAATTTATGTCTAAATCACTTCTCATACTACCAAATAACTAAGTTTGGCTATAAATATACTTGAAGTAAGGTTCTAATTTTAGTTTGGATTTTTAGGGTGTTACAATATCTCCCCCTTGGGGTCATTCGTCCCCAAATGAATACCAATTTTATTTATTCAAAATTGGGCCATGCCCTTTTTATTAAAACAAAAATGGTCCATGACTTGGGTTGAAATGACCCAGGCCCAAAAAAACAAACAGCCTAAAGTAAAAATAGGAAACAAAGGAAAAAATCCTAATAGAAAAAAAAAGAGTAAAGCGGAATGCTCTAGAAGCTAACATTCCTACTCTGTTCATCTTCTCCGATGGACTCGACCAGTCCGATGATGGGTTGATGGACACCAACAAGAAGAAATTGAACTCTGAACCTCAATCAGCCAGTTGACATTTTGAGTATAATAAAGAACTTGTGGGAATTTCACAAAGACGCTTTAAAATCTCACAAACGTCATGAAATCAGACCCATGTAAGACTTATTCAGCTCTCTATCAACGCAAACGATTCAGTATGAACAAGGAAAGTTTAATCTCACTCTCTTCTCTAAATCTTAAAATGAAGAATTTAGCTATGTACCCCTTATTCCTTCTTCCAACAGGTTGAACCTCAAATGAGGTTAATACCATTGACAAGGACGAAGAATTAAGAGATTCATCCATAATTTACCAACTCAGCTTCAGCTCCCTTTATAAATTGTGAAAATCAGTAGATCTATTATTTTCCAAGTATTGACTAATTTGAATATGTTGCATTTCTTGATTTTCTCTTTATGCTCGACCAACTTCCTGAATGAAACTAGCTGTGCTAAAAGAATAGGAAAAGAGTTGTAATCCCAACACTGAATTCTAAGTGCTAAATACTGACATGATAAATGAATTTTTAAATGAAACATGGACCAAAGTAAACTCATGAATGCATACTGTGACATGGGATTAACTGTGTGATATGATATTGAGAGAAGTAATAAAGAGGAAATGTTACCTCAAGCTAGAACTGAATTCGAAAAGAAAAGGTGGCGATACTTGGTCATCATATCTACTTCTACTTCCCAAGTAGCTCCCTCAACTAACTGAATCCTCAGAAGAACCTTCGCTGAAGCGACTTCCATACTTCTCAACTTATGAACCTAGCGGTTAAGAATCTCAATTGGACCTCCTCATAAGATAGACTACCTTCTATTCCCACACTCTCTAAAGATACAACTGAGGCTGGATCACCAATAAAATTCTTCAATAAAGACTCATGAAAAACTGGATGCACTAATGCTAAGTCTGCAGGCAAGTCTAACTCATAAGCCACATTGCCAATGCGACTCAAAATCCTATAAGGGCCTACATAGAGGGGACTGAGTTTCCCTTTCTTGCCAAATCTATTAACCCATTTTATGGACGAATTTTCAAGAAAACTAAATCATCAATCATGAGCTCAAGTTCTCTTCTCCTCATATCTGCTTAGGATTTTTTATGATTCTAAGCTATTTTCAGCCTTTCTCTGATCAACTGAACTTTCTCCATAGCCTCATAAACTTAATCAGACCCTATCAAGGTAGCTTCACAAACCTCAAACCAACTACTAAGATATCTACCCATACTACCATAAAGTGTTTCAAATGGGATTAGGCCATTTGAATGCTAGAGTGATAACTGTTATTATAAGCAAACTAAAACAAAGGCAAGTGATCATCCCAACTAACTTTAAAATCAATCACACAAGCTCTCCATAAGTCCTCTAAGGTTTGAATGGCCCGTTCTGCCTAACCATATATCTGGGGATAAAAAGTTGTATTGAGGTAAACTTGGGTACCATGACCCTTCTAAAAAATTTTCCAGAACTAAGAAGTAAACTGAGTAGCCCTACCAAATATGGTAGTCAGAGGGACTCCATGAACCTTTAACAACTCACAAAAGTAAAATTTAGCGTAATCTTGAACTGATTCTAAAGTGTTAGCTAGTAGGAAATGCACTGGCTTAGTCATTTGGTTCATGATAATCTAAATAAAATCATGTTTTCAGCGAGTACGAGGTAATCTTGTAATGAAATCCATATTCACCTCTTCTCGCATTTAAGTAGAAGTGTTGATATCCTAAATTATTCCACTAAGTCTCTTGTTCTTAACTTTAACCTACTGGTAAGTCAGACACTTAGCCACAAATTCTTTGATATCCTTCCTCATGTCATTCCACCAATAGACTTTCAATAGATCACGGTATATCGTAATGGCTCCTGTGTGAATAGCATATCAAGAACTGTGAGTTTCTGTTAGCATCCGCCGCCACAACTCATCCAAATCTGTAACACACAGTCTACCCTAACAATGATGAACACCATCTCCCTCTTGGGAGAAAACCTTGACTTTTTGATTTTGGACAACTTTTTTTATCTTAAGCAAAATAGGATCACTATCTTGCTTTGCTTTCACCTAGGCCACTAAAGAAGATTCTGACCCATTCTGTAACTTGATACTGCATTCGACTAAATCAACCAACCGAACTTCGGATCTAGCAAGCCTGTGAACTTCATGAACCAACTCTTTCTTCTCATCCTCTACATGAGCAACACTTCCCATAGACAACATTAAAAGAGCGTCAACCACTACATTGGCTTTACCCAAATGGTACAAGACACTTATATTATAGTCATTCAACCACTCTAGACATCTTCTCTAAAAAAGATTCAGATCTTTCTGACTGAACACATACTAAAGGCTCGTGTGATCCGTGAACATATCTATATGAACCCCATAAAGATAATACCTCCAAATCTTTAATTCAAAAACAACCACTGCCAACTGAAGATCATGAGTCGGATAATTCTTCTCATGAGGCTTAAGCTGTCTGGAGGAATATGTCATAACCTTACTATGTTGCATCAACATACAACCAAGGCAAACTTCTAAAGCATCATAATAAACCATGAACCCATTTGAAACCTTTGGTAGAGTCAAAATTGGAGTGGAGGTAAGTCGAGTCTTCCATTCATATAATCACTTCTCATAAGCATCAGAACACTAAAACTTGACTTTCTTATGAGTCGATCTAGACACATGAGAAGCAATATATGAAAATCCTTCAGTAAATCACCTGTAGTAACTGTCCATACCCAAGAAACTCCTGATACCTAATGGAGAGATGTGTATGGGACAATTTTTAACTACTTCATTCTTTTGAGGATCAACTTGAATGCCCTCACTGAAAATGATATGACCAAGGAATGCTACTAATTTCACCAGAATTTACATTTGCTAAACTTAGCGAATAACTGGCAAACTTTAAGAGTCTGTTAGACAATCTTTAAATGGTCTGCATGCCCCTCATCACTTTAAGAATAAACAATGATTTCATCTATAAAGACAATGATGGAAATGTCCAAGTACTGCTTAAACTTCCTGTTTATCAAGTCCATAAAAGTTGTAGGAGAATTTGTTAGTCAAAAAGACATAACTAAGAATTCGAAGTGACCATACCAAGTTCAGAAGGTTGTCTTTGAAATGTCACAATCTCTGACTCTGAACTAATGATAGTCAAATCTGAGGTCTATCGTAGAAAATTAGATGGCACCCTGAAGCTGGTCGAACAAGTCATCAATCTTAAGAATAGCATAATTATTCTTGAGGGTAAATTTGTTCATTTGCCTATATCGATGCACATTTTGAGAGAACCATCTTTCTTATGCACTAAAAAGATTAGAGCCCCCCATGGAGATATATTGGACCTGATAAAACCTTTATGTAAGTTTTTTATCAACTATTCCGACAACTTTATAAGCTTGGCTAGAGCTATTTTGTAAGATGGAATTGAAATAGGTTGTGTATCTGGAAGGAGATCTATTTTGAAGTCAATTTCCCATTTGTGAGAAACTCCAGAAAGATTTTCTTGAAACACTTTCAAAAACTTATTAAACACTGGAACTTACTGAAGAGTTGGGGTCTTGGAATTCAAATCCTTAACCCAAACAAGATGATAGATGCACCCTTTTGAAATTATTTTCCTTTCCTTAAGTTAAGAGACAAACAAACCTATAAGCACTAAAGAACTACCCTTCTACTATATGACGGGTTCATTTGGAAACTTAAACTTCAGTACTCTATTTCTATAGTCGACTAAGGCATAACAAGAATGTAGCTAATCCATGCCAAGAATAACATCAAATTTAGTCATATCTAACTCTATAAGATCAACTGAGGTAACTTTCTGGGAAACTTATGACTGGGCAATTTCTGTATACCCATCTGGCTATGATTGAATCACCAACAAGAGTAGATACTAAGAAGGGTTCTGGTAGGATTTCAAGAATGACATCGAAGTATAATTCTTTATAAGAAGTCATGAAATAAAGTTTGGCTCCGACATCTAACAAGGCATAGACATTAATATGAAAGACCTGCAACGTATCAATGACTACATCAAGGTAACCCTCCTAATCTTGTCGAGTCTGAAGTGAGATAAATTATTTCCTGGTACTGACAATCACATGAACTAGATAAGACACCTTACTGAGTCGGGTGACTTACTGGAGCTGTGGAAGAGTTAGTCTAATTCTGCTAGCGAACATCCTTGCCTCTCTATGAAGCTACTCGATACTCCTTCAATCTGTGACCTTAATTTCCACACTCAAAATATCTACCACTACCGGACATACACTCACCTTGGTGGTTCTTACTATACTTCTTACAAATTGAATAATTACGTCCACTAGTGACAATGCCCTGGGACTTAGAGCCAGGTGCTCTATTTTAATGATCCTATCTTAACATGGGATCTTGGGTACTAGCAGAGGATGGGGCTTGAACTGAAGACTTCACACTAAACTGATAACAATCACAAACACATGACCTCTGTTCAGAGAAATTAAAACTATATGTTCTTGCCTCTTATTTCCCTTTTTTTTCTCCTTGATCTTCTCTTCTTCAATCTGTTGAGCATGGAACATTAATATGGAGATGTCCATCTCATTGACCAACATAGCAGTTCTACACTCTTTAACCATATCCTCGAAAATAACAATATAAACTTGCTCACATGGGACTTGGAATTAGCCACTATTTCTAGAGCATACTTAGAGAGCTAAGCAAACTTGATAGAATACTCCTTCACAGAAATGTCACCCATTTCAAATTAATAAACTCCTGACCCTTGGCTTCCCTTAACTTTAGTGGAAAGAACCTATCAGGAAATACAGCTATAAACTCATCCTATTCTACTAGACCTACATCCATACCCCTATCTTTCTTCCACTACTTACACCAAGTCTGAGCCACTTCTTTCAGGTAGTAAGTGGCTATATCTACACTCTAGACTGAAGTGACACCCATAATCTATGTGACTTTGCAAATTTCATCAATGAACTTCCATGGATCCTTCTCTACCGTAGAATAATGGAACTTGGGAGGATTCATCTGAGTGAAATCCCAAACTCTAGCAACTGTCATACTACCATTCGGGTTGACCTGTGTAATAGCCTATTAGTTTACCTAGATAGTAGTTTCCTAAGCTAGCACCTAAAAAATAGCCCTAAACTCTGCATGTGATAGTTGTTCGTTCAAAGGATCTACTGGAGCTGGTGGTGCTTGATGGTTTCTATTCCTATTCCTATTTCCATTCCTATTTCTCCTTCCATTCACTTTTCTAGGTGGCATTTTCTTTAAATGCATAGAGAGCGAGTTAGAAGGACGTTAAATAAAGTTCACACTCTATCGCACGATATGAATATGAAAGATGTAAAACTTTTCCTAAAATGTTTCATAGCCCCTCATTCATAAGTGCGCACTTCACACCCTCAATAGGACTCTACCTAATATGGTTTTTAGACACTCTAGGACACTTTAAACCTGATACTCTAATAACAATTTTTTCACGACCCGAGACTACCTTCGATCATAACACAGTGCTTAAAGTCACAAGTGACCCCAAGCTAACCCATGGCCTGGCATGACACTGTGAATACTAAAATAAACTAGAAATCACTGAATGAAAGCTAACAATTTGAATAATATATAAATAATATCAAAAATAATTCAATACTGATGTCCAAACCATAAGCTAAAAACATAGTATATCTACCTTTTTTAAAGCCTCAAAATAAGATAAGTTGATGGGACAAGGCCCCAACTAAATCTAACTATTTGAATTAGAAATTAATTATAAATCTAATCCTCAAAAGATGAAGACTTCCAAAACTCTGTTGTTGAGGTGATATGATATTGTACTAACTATGAGCTGGATGTTAAATGTTTGAACCTATATTATAAGACAATATAGCATAAAAGAAGTTATGCGGTTAGTACATTTGATTGTACTGACTATGTTAGATGCGCACTACACTAAATAACTAATTATGAGAGGATAAACTGAACATGGAACTGAGGAATATAATTGATGACCAAGTAAATAAACATGTAACTGAATAATAATATATTGAATAAACTGAATATAAGGTCATGCAATACCTGAATCTGAACTTGGGAGCTACTGTTAACTGACATACTACATTTGCGCTACATGGAGTACAACCTGTATCCCCATCTAGAAGGGTGCTCTGTACCTTGATAAGGGTCCAAACACTGACTGATTTGGATCGACTAAACTGATTTCCAAAAGGACTAAGGTATTAAGTCTGGTATGACGGGTAACCCTTTATAACCTATGATGGTGCCATAGCTCTGGGGCTTAAGTACTTCTACTAAAGGTCTCAACCTAACTGATGGGTGAGCGTTCATGTCTGTATCTGCTTGGTGCTAAGTACTATTCCCAATTGAATTATACTGATAACTGATAGGCTCATTTATACTAAAATTTGAGAAGACATTTTATCTAAAAACATCCTAAACACATATGAAATGGAAGGATTTAAAATTTAGTCATCGGGTGTTCATAACCTGCTATCTCGAAAGAATACAACTGTTCATGACAATTACATTATTTGAATGGGATATGAAATTACATAACAAAAGTCTTAAATCATGACTTTATCAATATACTAAGGAATCATGAATTATAAACATTTAAAGGTACTACATTTTCATGGGAAAAATGGGCACAAGGTTCATCCTAAAGGAGGAACTGAAATACCAAGGAATTCATACTTTATATGAAACCCTATGCTCTAAAAGATGAATTAAACTGAGGAATTGGGTTAACTCAGGGACTCAATTGGTGACAGGGAACCCATAGATGAAATTCCACATACCTAATAGTGACAACCTTGGTGAAATCTTTGGATTTGAGGTCTGAAGTTGAAGAACCCTAATTATTGTTGGATGAAGACAAATCACCTTTTCCTCTATTTTCTCTCTTAGTGTCGACTTAAATTTGAGTTAATGAGGGACTTGGGGTAGTTTAGGATTTTTATTTAGCATTAGTATATCTTCAATAACATAGTTTAGGAGTTTAAATAATGAGAAAAGACTGGAATACCGCTCATAAAACGTAACTAAAAAATATGAGTATCGTGATTGACGAATCTTCCAATGGTCATTGGATCTACCAAAGACTGTTGGTTGGATCATTGGTTGAGAGCTAATTTTTATGGCTTGCAGGACTCCATCATACAAACCAAGGGATGGCTCATTGAACCCTCGAACTATTTTTCCTTGGTTGGTCATTGGATATCCAAGCCAAGCCAACTTTGAGACCACGATCACCAGCAATGGTCGTTGGTTCCTTTTCTTCCTAGGACGTATTTTTATCAACTTGCTAGATTTTGGGGCTGTTTCATGCAGACGATCACCTCCGATGATCATCCTTTCAACCAAAGATTGTTCAAAGGGTCGTCGGATGTGACTGCTGTACAATGCTTCACTAAAATGTCCATATCTCTTATCTCTGGAGTAAGATTAACGAGAAATTGGATGAGTTGGAAATAAGGCTCAAAGACCTTTCATTTGGTGGGTCTTGAGCTCCAAAACCCTTCAAAATCTAGGAGTTATACTTATTTGAAGTTGACCCTAGTAAGATCTTATACAAGAACTCGATCGGTAAGAAATCTTTCAACTTGGCTATGAGCTAGGAGATACTTGTGTCCTTAATTTATGTCTAAATAACTTTTCATTCTGCAAAATCCCTGTGTTTTGTTCTAAAATATACTTGAAGTATGGTTCTGACCTTAGTTTGGATTATTGGGGTGTTACACTATTTAAGGAAATCAAGTAGGCAGCTTAATGGATTGAATTGGATATAGTATTATATTTAAACATATGAAAGATTACCATTTGTATATAAAGGGTTTCCTAAACACGTGGCAGCAGCATATGGTACTAAACAAATTAAAGCAGCGCCACACAACATTTCCTCTGTGTTGGCCAACGCGATGAGGAGGAGTTTGATTTTTTTGAGTCTTTTTTGGACTCAGTTATTTTGTTTGGAAATTTTTACCACACCTATAAATGCTCCATAAGTATGATTTTTACGTAACTTTTGACCTAGAGAGAGTTAGGAGCCACTGTGGTGGCCGAAGAAAATTATTTCAATGTTTTCTTCTCCATACTTCTTTTTTTTACATTTTTATTTGGATTATTTGTTGTAATTTCTGCATGTCTATGTGAATTTAAACTTCTGATTCTAGGATTATGGTAGCTTCATGATTTTTGTAGTAGACTCTTGATTCGATTGGTGAAGATTATCATATTAGTTGTTCTTATATTCTTGATTTTACTATTTTAATGCTTAGCCATTATTGAAATAAATCTATAATCTTATTGTGAACCCGAGAGGAGAATCGATAAGATAGAATGATGAATATAAGGAGTAAGTTCTTTTCTTTGGTAAAATAAATACTAGATTTGCGACTAGGATTTAGATATACAAGTGATCTCAATCAAATCTCACACTTGGAGAACTTTGCAAACAATTAGCGGTCCTTAAAAGTCTGCAAGACAAACCCCAAATGATATACATGCTCCTTCAAACTCCTGAAGTATACAAAAATATCATTTATAAACATAATGATGAACATATCTAGGTACTGCTTGAATACTCTGTTCATAAGATCTATGAATGCTACAGGAGAATTTGTTTAGTCCAAAAGACATAACTATTAATTCATAGTGACCATACTATGTTCTGAAAGTTGTCTTTGGAGCGTTATGTCACCTAACCTTTAGTTGATGGTAGCCAAATATGAGATCAATATTAGAGAAGTATGAGGCACCCTGAAGTTGGTCGAACAAGTCTTCAATTTTGGGGATAGGATACTTTTTCTTATTTGTGACCTTGTTCAACTGATGGTAATCAATATACACCTTAAGAGAACAATCTTTCTTTTACACAATAAGGAGTGGGGCACCCCACGGGGAAACACTAGGTTGGATAAAAACCCTTATATAGGTAGTATTTTAAATGTTCTTCAAACTCCTTAAGCTTGGTTGGAGCCATTCTATATGTCATAATAGAGATAGGCTGCAAATATGGAAGAAGGTTTATCCCAAAGTAAATCTCCATATTGGGAGGGACTTCGGGTAGATCTTTAAGAAACATTTTAGGAAACTTACTAACTAATGGAATTGACTGAAGAGATGAGGTCTCAAACTTCAAATCCTTAACCTAAAATACATGATAGATGCAAACCTTAGAAACTATTTTCCTAGCCTCTAAGTAAGAAATGAAATAACCTTTAGGCACTGCAAAACTACCCTTCTACTCTAATACCATCTCATTTGGAAACAAAAACTATACAACTTATGTTCTAAATTCAAAAGAGGAATAACAGAAATGTAACCAATACATGACTAAATTGACTTCAAAATCAGTCATACCTATTTCAACTAGATCAGTTGTGGCATTTCTATAGAGGACGGAGACATCAAAATCAGTAGATTTTGGGAGGATTATTTTGCACTGAGAGACAAGGTTCAGATAACCTAAGTTCCATAACTATGTTTCCACCATATGTTTCACCCTTTATGCATGATTAAAGCATCCTCATGTACATGGCTCTATTTCTTGGCCAATTAAAACAACTTTTCTAGTGTGGATGAAAGATATCAGGCATAATGAGCTCACTTGGTGTTTGTTGGTTATGAGAAACTTCCCCAAATTGCATTATTTATGAACTACTACTTGTATACACTTATGGCCTAATTTATACATGTTTTATCACTCATGATTTCACATCTCTAGTTTAAAACTATTTAAGCTACTATCTATATGTATTGACTACTTTTTGTACTATATTTTTCATGTGATGTGGATTCATGTTCTCAAGCTTGAGGTTTGATGCTAAATAGTTGGTAGAACTTAATACCCATCCGATTGGTGAGTGCTCCTATCATTCGGTAGGCTTAGAAAATCTTTAGTTTTCCATCATTTATTTCAGTTAGGCTTTGATTCAATATGGGTAATTAGTCTTTGTCTTAGTTAGCTTTAGTTAGTAGTAGAGGCTTCACTAGGCAGATAGTATTCAATAGTTGTATTTCTTTTATTCATTTGCATTATGTTTTATTAAAATGTTTATTCTTTCTCTTTTAGCACACTATAATTATCTATGTTACCAAACTAGTTTCTTTATCATATTCATTATATACACTCTATGCAAAGGGTACCATTGGACCACTAGTGAGCAATTAGATATGGCTCAGGGCTAGCGTGTAGACTCAGGTCATGACAAATTTGATATTAAGTAATAGGTTCAAGTGTCCTAGGGTTTTTGTGAAGCTGTGTCTAGTAGTGTCCTACTTATGGGTGTGAAGCGTGCTACATTTATAATAAAGAGTCTATAGGGCATCTAAGAATATTTCCCTTCTTTCAGGATGAATTTTGTGCTATAGAGTTTAACTCTATATTTCTCTTCTAACTCGTGCTTTACGCGTGTTGCAGATCATGCCTCCAAAGAGAATCGCTTGTTCGAGAACTGTTGCTTATACTGGAGTCGATTCCACTCCTACATATCCTTAGCCTACTGTTAAGACCAAAAACAAAACCTATTTTTCCGATTAGAATATTACTGATGACACTCCACATTTGTCATTTGTTATATGGATGAGTTTTGTTTCTTCTACCTTTAGCAATCGAATGTTGATTGTAATGTTGATTCTGAGGAACACCATTTATATTTTGACTCAAATTGTGGCCAAGCAGGCTAATCATCTAGTTCCAACTAATACCAGTTCTCAGGATACTTTTAAGGTCGGTCTATGACTTTCTTTGAATAAATCTTTGAGTGTTCTCAGGTTTAAAGCTTGGTGAGGATCCACAAAATTTCATCGTTGAGTTCCATAAGATTCTTAAAGTTATGCATGATTTAGTCATAAAAATGGTTGAGCTCATTTCTTATCAGTTGAAAGATGTTATGGGTATATGGTATAAGCAATAGAAAGATATCAGAGGTAAGTATGTGGTACTAGCAGAGTGGTTTAAGCTTGACGATGATTTCTAAGGGTATTTCTTCCCTTCAGAGTTGAGGAAGGCTAAGGCTAGATTATTCTTAAATTTGGAAGCGAGTTCCATGAGCATTAAGGAATACGGTCTCAAGTTCATCCAGCTATCTCACTATACTCTAGGTATGGTGTTCGATATGAGGAATTAGATGAGTTTGTTTGTTTTAGGGCTGTCTAAATTTTTCAATATGGAGGGTAAGGCGACAATGTTGATTGGAGACATGGACACAACTTTAGTTATGATCAAAGTTCAGTAGGTCGATGAGGATAAATTAAAGAAGAGAGAGGAGTAATGATAAGTGGTGGTATTTCCACTTATTTGTATCTCTTTTCTTATGATTTTGTGTCATTAATTCATAATATATAGCTAATTATGATGTGAATGGTGATCATCTCAGGTACTTTGGGTTCACAAAGTGTTTTAATGAAAAGAAGTGCCAAAATAAAGGAAAGGAGCTTAAAATGATGCATGGAACAAAAATTGGTCACCTGCATATGCAGATGGTGACCTACCAATGTAGTTTAGGTCGTACATGGACAAAACAGTGAATGGAAAGGGGCTAAAACCTCACCTGCATCCTGACCTATGGGGTCAGATGATCTGCAGTGTTTGGTGAGAAAGCAAATGACCAATATGATGCCATTTTCATAATTACCTAACATGCAATTTTTTAAATATTAAACTCCATCTTTGGAATATTTCTCAACCGTGAAGGCTAGATTTCTTGACCCAATACCCTTGAAGTGAAGATTTGGAGTCTTTATAGTGACTATTTCATAATCCTTTTTTTCATTCCATTGCTTTGTATTGAATATATGGGTGTAGTTAGATTCTTTCTTGAATGTTATTGTTGGACACAATGCAATGTTTGCATTTTCAATTTGGGTTTTGATTTTATCTCAGGCTTTTGTATTGATTGAATACTCATGAGTTATAAATGGGTTTTGCTTATTTAAATTAATCTCATACTTTATCGATTCCTACTCTAGCTGAGCTTGAAAGAGGAGATTAAAGTGGGAATTTCCCATCTACTTTGATTAATACTTGAAAAAGCAGATTGAGGTTGGAAAGGTTAATTTAGCGTGTTTTGGGTTGAATGACCCATCTAATGGGTTTGTTACTAGACATAGTCAAATTCTAGTGTAGCCATTAATTTGAACTATTCTTGTTGACACTTGGCTAGTATTTTATAGAATTTAGCAAAGAAATATTATTCAATCGATTGAAATACGCGGAGGAAAATTGAGGTTCCAAGGCTAATTAGCTAACCCATGGTTAATGATGAGTATTTAATTTAAATACTTTGGATCGTTGATACAATTGATTCCCCATTATAATTTTTCTTTGTTTTCCATCATTTGTGAAAGCCATTGATCAACTTGTTTATATTATAATTTTTTCTATCCGTGTTTCACTTTTTATAATTGAAAATCCCCAAAACATTTGTATCCTTTGTTTAGATTTTAGCAAGTTCCTTTTATTTCTTACTTTCTCAATCGCTATTCACATTATTCCCTGTGGATTCGAACCTGATTCTTGTTGGGTAAAATATATTGCTAGAGACAGCATACATTGATTTTTAAGGTGTATTTGAGTGTTATCAAAAATAGCGTCGTTTTCGGGGAACAACTTGGCGTATTGAGTTAGTTTGAAATTTCAGCTTACTTACTTTAGTTCGAACTTGTTAATATCTTTCATTTCTTGTTTTAGGTAGATTTTTCTTTTTTAATACTTGTTACTATGGCATCTTTGGATGAAATCGAGTTTGGTGGTTCCAAATCTTATGTTAATGACCCATGTCCTTATTATGGAGGTCCCCACTTTTGGCAAAATTAAGAAAAAGCTCCCGGGAGAGAGGTGTGTGCGCCATCTCAATCCTATGTAGAATCTACTTATTGTGAATGTGGTGGTCAAAGTAGACATAGTGATGCTTGTGAAAATGACCCTTCCCCCTCCCCAAGCTCTAAAAAATTTCCTAGTTGTGCTTTTGAGTTTGATATGAGCAATAATATAGAGTTGGAACCCCAAATAGCCAATCATGAATGCATTTAAGTAATGCTTCAAATTAACTTAGACCGGTTACCTAAAATGCGTGAGGAGGTACCTTATGCATCAATCTATGGTGTCATCGAAAGTATGTAGTGAAGGAGAAGAATACCCTTGTGAAGATGCTTTTCAAAATGAAGAAACACATGACAAATTGGAAATTGAAAGCCAAGAGTGGCTCTTGAACCAATATCAACTTCTTGAAGACTATGGGAAACTATGTGAGGGAATTTTCCAAATTAAGGATGATTTCTTCCAAATTCATATTGAGCGATGTGATGAAATAATCCAACTTGAACTTGCCATTTATGGATTGAAGTCCAATGTGAAAGCAAAACTTGAGGAATATGATGCTCCTCTTCAAATGGCCATAGATAATGAGTTCAAGTTGAGTTCGAATGAAGATGTGGTCAAGATTGGTGTTGAATAATTCATGGTGATTTGTCAACCCACCAAGCCAAAAATAATGCAAGATGGCGAAATTGAAGAAATGATACTAGATTTGTAAAATTAAGCCAATCAAATCCTTTGTGAAAACTCTAGTTCATTTTGAGTGAGAATGTCAAGAAAGATGCAAATTCTAGAATGAAGAGTCTTAAACCTCATTCCGACTATTTTTCAACATTGTGCTTGGTGGATATAATGAAAACCAAAATAACCGAGCAAATGGAGAATTTTGCAAATGAGGGGAAAAGTCCCTAGATTTTGGAGTTTGTCATTCAAGAGGGTAAAATGGCGTCCCTCACTTGAAGGCCAAGAATTGTAAAATGTGGTGTCTAACAAGTGGCCTAATGATAATCTCACCAATGCCCAATGATCCTGATCTTAGGCGTATTTATACTCCTAAGTGTCATTATCTATGCGCTTTTAACTTAGTTTTGAGGATAAGTTAAAGTGACTATTGAGTAATAAGGTGTGTATATGTGTATTTTTGTGTTAAATTACATTTTTATGGTGTTTAAGGTTCATTTGAAACACGTCTAGAGTCAAAAGGATCAAATAGAACTTAGAAGATAAATCTAGTGTCGCTAGCTTGAGCTATGCTTGTTCTCGTGTACTTTAATAAGTTCTATTGTGTTGTATGGACTTATGTTTGTTATGAGATGTTATAGTATACCTATGGTGGATATTTGGAAGCTAAATTAAGCCTACAAACAAGCCATAAGAAGTATGGAAACAAGGGACAAGTGCACGAGAAGAGACGACAAAGAAACTAGCACACCCTCTCACTTTGGAGGGGACAACGCACTGCACCTCCTAAATAAAGGGAGTGGGCCATGTTCTACACATAACAAGTCACAATATAAGGCCTTAATTTCATACCCCATTACAGATAGCTACTAGAATGGGCGTACGATGGCCATGCGACGTACCAAGCCCCCAAGACATCCAAAAGTTGGTTTTTAAATTGTTTTATGTGGGGGCAAGGTTGTAAAAACATATAAATCATGTTGGGAACCTCATGGAAGACCTTAGGGACTATATAAAGAGTACTTAGAAACAATTATAAATTATCCATCAAACTACACGAATTCAGAACACAACACAAGCTTGGAGGAGCAAAAACAACACCTCCAAGAGGCTAGAACTAGGATTCTTGATTTGTAATTCCATCTCTCTTAGTTTTTTCTTGTTTACTTGCTGTATTACAATTTTAAAATGATATAATGAGGGGCTAAGAAACCCTTTTTCTAGGGTTGACGCGATGAACAAGGTTGGATGACTTAATTTTGCACTAGTTTGATTGTTTATCATGTCATGTGTTTGTTCTTATGTTCTTGCACTTACTACTTTAAAGATTAGCTACCATTAAGGTAAATCTATATTCCTAAATCGGATTCACCATAGGAATGGAGGGATAGAACAAAGAACAAAAGGAGTGTGGATCACAACTTTGAGAAATTTAGAAGCGATTTGCGGTTAGGATATAGATATACCTAAACGCTCCACTTGGTTAATGAAATGGGAAGATAGTTTAATGCATCTAAACTAAAGACTCACATCCCCATTCAACAATGTAGTTGAGAGAATAATTGGGTAGTTGATTTAGAGGATTACTATTTCCAAGTTATACTATTAACCCCGTAAATCAACAATCACGATAAATAACTTAAACTGCTAGAAATTATAGTTATACATGATTGTGAGTATGTCTGAACCCTAGAATCTCCCTTGATATTTTTAACCCCAATTTTATCATTTTTAGTATAGTTTAATGCTTAGTTTTATCATTTAAACTTCATACATCTTTTGTTCTATCGCTTGAATAAAGAATAATAATTGGTTTGGTCTAAGTGAATAGTTAAACGACAAGTCATTGTGGGTTGGACATTCAGCTCGCAAGAGCTACTATATTACTTGTTTGACCATGTACACATGCGTGTCCGCTCAGATGCAATAAGTTTTTGGCGTCGTTGCTGGGGACTTCGGTGTTAAATGTTTATCTAGATTAGACTTTTTCTCTTTATTTGTTTGAGTTGTATATAGTTTATTTTTGTAAAAAGTTTTGTTGTACTTTTCTATTACTTTTCTTGATATGTCAGCTTGGGATAAATAATGGTTGAATAATGACAATTCTTGTTGTTTTTATGGAGAACCACACTTGGATGGTAATTTTCATGATATTCAAGACAGAGGGTTGTGAGCACTAACCCAATCTTTTGAATTAAATATATGTCAGATGTGTGTGGCTAGGATAGCCATTGGAGTGAATTTCCAAACTATAATCCCCCTTCTATGAGCCCCTATTATGATCAGTCTGTTATTTATGATATTGGAAGGGCTAAGGGAACTAATGAGGCAGAACATAAGGCTCACCTCCAAGATATGCTGAAGCAGATACTAGAGCAGCAAGCACAACAGCTGAACCAACTGAAGGAACAACAGGAAGCCACAAATAGAATGGGTTCCCACCACATAGAACTACAGGTTAGGGCATGCACTTTGACTCATCAACAAAGTATAGTCTTATCCAACACTCAAGAGGAACCTTTTATAGAAGAAGAGAGGGAGGCACTACTTGGAGAAAGTTGTCATGAGGAAGACATAGTAAGCCAAGATTCGCTAATAGAACTAGAGAAGTAAATCAAATTTCAAATGTGTCTTCAAGATAGTCTCACAATCATAGCAAACCAAATAAAAAAAAGGAGAGATGAGCTTATACAAGAGATATAACAATTTGGCCTAGATATCAGTGACTTGAATGATCAATTCACTAAAAAGATTGTGATGTCTGATGTCCAGTCACCTATAGTTATGGATATTATCAAGTTTGTGGAGAGGGAAGTAGAATTTCAACCATTCAACTACCATTTTTTGATTGATATTAACATTGAGAAGGTGTATAAGAGTGAGCATGTTGTGGATAGTGCAAGTTTGAAGGTGGGATGTGTTGGGTCTCATTCAAAGCACTTTTTTACATTGTTTAGATGATGACATGTTTTTTTGAGTTATCTAGACAAGTGGAGGAGTGTGTAGATGAGGAACAAGAATCCTACATTCTTAAATTTGCCCCAGACAAGTAACAGAACAACATGAGTCACCTCAGGGCCAAGCGTATTAACATGCACTATCCATTACTTGGTTCCTTCATCTTTGTACTACCACCATATGAAAGAAATAAAATGATGGATACAATGTTGGGGGTGAAATTTACATCCTCAATGTGGAGGAAAAAGTTGATGGATGCCGCGACGTTAAATTAGGCGCTTGTTGTGAGGCAACCCAATATGTACTAAGTAGTTTTTATTTTATTTTTCATTTTTATTTTAGTATCGCTTGTTTTTGTTGTTTATGTTTTTGCAAATTTAGGGGAAGTCTGAGTACCCATAATCTGAGCTAAGGAGCATGGAAAAAGTGGAAATTGACATGCTACTAGCCAGACCTAGAGGTCTTAGGGAGTATTTCTATTCTTCATTCT
The DNA here is from genome assembly GCA_031232105.1 of Capsicum rhomboideum. Lineage (NCBI taxonomy): Eukaryota > Viridiplantae > Streptophyta > Magnoliopsida > Solanales > Solanaceae > Capsicum > Capsicum rhomboideum. Next base: position 120,857,404 of record CP124714.1, read on the forward strand.
TTGATTTATACTTTTGGGACAAAGTATGATTTTAAGTGTGGGGTGAGGAATCTTTCGATTTGTTTAGGGTGAAGTGCCCTATAGGATTTCTATTTTTATTTATTTTTAAGTTTTTGACTAAATTTTAAAAAAAAATTACAAAAAGATTTTATCTTTGTTTGTTTTTAATTTTTGTTGTTTGGTCTGTTTAATAGAAGCACACTTCACTCACCCCCTCAGTTTTTATTTTTTGTTCTTTTTCGAGGGGGAGCCCTTTGAACCCAGTATCCTTTTTGATTTTTAGGAATAATTTTTAAATTTTTGATCATTTGGAATAAATAAAGATGCTCTTTATAGGTGTTACATATAATTACTTGATGCGAGTTGGTGTTGAATTTCATGGCATGATGTGAAAATTAAATGACTTCTGTGAGACACCTAGTCTCTTTTATCTGACTCTTTTGTGATTTTGGCTTAAAGTTGAATTCATGTGATTGCTTGGTTGAGAGTTTATAGAGATCCTTCTTGATTTTAACATATGCCAAGTGTAAGTGAGGTTTTTGTTATATTCCATGTTTGCATAGTGATGTATAGAACTTGCCTGGTATGTGTGCAAAGCAAAATAAAGAATGTTGAGTTTGGGAGATTATATAGGCATTTCTTTGAGAGCCATGTTTACACCTGCTTTGTCTACCCTTTATGCATGACCTTAGTTAGCCCCATTGAGCCTTCAGCCTATTATTTGGTAGCCTCATATGTATCTTATTCCATTTTTTTCAATTGACCATAATTTGATCAAAAAACTCCTAAGTTCTTTAGTTGAAAAATTAAGATGTTAAGGAGTGGAAAACTGAAAAAAGAAAAAGTGAAAGTGAAGCCCCAAATTAATAGATATTGGTGTATTGAAATTTTTTATGTGTTGTTGGTTAGGAGAAATGTAATGAAAAGAAAAATTGATCCAAAGAAGTGAATCATGTGTTGATAGCAAATACTCCCTGCTAAAGATGTGTAATCAAGCTTAAAGATATGGGGAAAAACAAAAGAGAGGTGGGAAGATAACAATGGTGAAAAATAGGTTGTTGGAGATGAGTTTAATGTAAATTGTAGTGTATTAAAGCGCTTAGGAAAATAGTCACTATTACCGGCCAAAATAGTTCCTACCCATCCCTTAACCTACATTGCAGCTCGTAAAGTTCTACTTGATCTTGAGCTTTGATGTCCTTATACTAGTAGAGTACTACAATAAGGGAAAGCTTATGGTTCATCTTATGTGACATGTGAATTCCTTGTGAGAGTGAGCATAATTTGATTCTTACACCCATTATTATGATAAATTGCATATTTGTGAGTGAATATGTGCGACTCTCTTATGGTGATGGCGCATGTTTAATGATATATAGGTGACTTATATGATATCTTTGTTGAGTAATATGCATGAGTTTGCCAACTTGATAGAGTCAATTCTTGAGGTTAGAAAATTTTGAAGCAGTATTCAGGTGTTTAAATTATGATATGACATACTTAAAATAGAACTTGCTATTCATGTACACATTGTAGTTCTAGCTTGAGTATCTTAGTTAAATTGGTGATGAATAGTCATCCTTGATTGTGATTAGTGTAAAGAGTTTTTCGAGGAAGAGCAAGGCTGTAAATGTGTGGTGGTGATCTTAGGAGTATTTATACTCCTAAGTGTCATTATCAATGCACTTTTAGCTTAGTTTTGAGGATAACTTGAGGTGATTATTGAGTAATAAAGTTGTATACATGTATTTATGTGTTAGAGTACATGTTTATGGTTTTTAAGGTGCATTTGAAACAAGTCTAGAGTCAAAAGGATCAAAATTCTAGTGTACTTTGATGAGTTTTATTGTGTGGCATGGACTTATGTTTGTTATGATATTTCGTAGGATACCTATGGAGGAGCTATGGAAGCTAAATTAAGCAGATATACAAGCCACAAAAAGTATGGAAACAAGGGACAAGTGCACGAGAAGAGACAACGAAGAAACGAGAGCACCGTCTCACTTTGGAGGGGGCCATGCACTGTAGCTTCGAATTCAAGGGAGGATACCATGTGCCACACCTCCCAAGGAATAATAGAAGTCCTACCTTCCACACCCCATCGCTGATATCCATTGTAATGGGCGTACGATGGCCATGCGACTCACCAAGCCCCCAAGACGTCTAAAAGTTTGTTTTAAACTTGTTTTAAGTAGGGGAAAGGTTGTAAATACATATAATTAGTGTAGGGAACCTCATGGAATACCTAAGGGACTATATTATGAGTACTTATCAACAATTACAAATCATTCATCATACCACACAAATTAAGAACACAACACAAGCTTGGAGGAGCAAAAACAACATCTCAAGGAGGCTAGAACTAGGGTTCTTGGTTTGTAATTCCATATCTCTTAGTTTTATCTTGCTTAATTTTTATTTTATGATTTTCAAGCGAGATTATGAATGGCTAATAAACCTTTCTTTTAGGGTTGAGGCTGAGAACAAGATTGTAAGATTTAATTTTGCACTAGTTTGATTGTTTATCATGTCATGTGTTTGTTCTTATGTTCTTACAATTAATACTTTAATGATTAGCTACAATTAAGGTAAATCTATAGTCCTTAAATGGATTGAACATAGGAGTGGAGGGACGGAACAAAGAACAAAGGGAGTGTGGATCACATCTTAGAGAAATTTAGGAGTTATTTGTGGTTAGGATAGAGATATACCTAAATGTTCCACTTAGTTAATGAAATGGGAAGATAGTTTAATGCATCTGAATTAAAGAATCACATCCCTTATCAACAATGCAGTTGTGATATTAAGGGTAGATGACTTAGAGGATGACCATTCCCAAGTTATACTATCAAACCCATAAATCAACAATCACAATAAACAACTTAACCTGCTAGAAATTATATTTATGCATGATTATGAGTATGTCTTAACCCTAGAATCCTCCTTGATATTATTTCAACCCTAAATTTATCAATTTTAGTATAGTTTACTATTTATTTTTATCATTTAAACTTCATACATCTTTTGTTCTATCGCTTGAATAAATAATAAGAACTGGTATGGTCTAAGTAAATAGTTAAATGACAAGTCCCTATGGGTTAGAGATCCAGCTCGCAAGAGCCACTATAGTACTTGTTTGACCACGTACACTTGCGTGTGCGCTTTGATGCAATAGAGCCTAAATGAAATTTCAATGTGAAGTTGGGTAAAATATTTAATTCTTCAAAATGGCGAGATAGAGTTGGGCTCATCGCTTCCTTACATTTGCCCCACAATCTTCATCGAAATCTTTATGTGAAGTTGGAACAAATATTTAAATCCTCAAAGTGGAGAGATAAATGCTAAGGTTGTTTGCATAGGCCACGACGTTAAATCAAGAGCTTGATGGGAGGCAAACCATTGTTCTAAAAAAATTTGCATTTACTTTTGAAATTTTAATTTTTAGAATAGCATAGGAATTTATTTTCGACTAATCCATAAAATTTTTGAGTTTTTGAAAGTGATTTGAACAGGTTTGGATGAAAAAGTTTGATGGGAATGAAATAGGTGCCCAGTCTGAGGAGGCTCCTAGTATTCCAACTATTACACAACTATAGGGCTCTGATGTCAATCCTCACGCCTAGTGCACTTCGGGGAGTCCATGATCTCCCTCTCTACTTTATTTTGTTGCATTGGGGACAATGTAATATCTTTTAGTTGGGGTGGAATAACTTAGTTTTCATTTGGGTCTATACTATTGATATATTTTAATACATTTGTGCCCTTATCGAGCATTGTTGGAGATTGTTGTGCCCTTTTTGGGCTTGAAATGAATTATGTGGCATAAATAATTATGGTATTTTCGAATGATCTAGTTTAGGTGTTACATTTGACATGAATTTTGGGGAATTCTTGAATACCCACTTTAACACCCACCATGTGTTTGATAAAAGTCCTAAGTGAAATATCCACCTTGTTCTTTGTTACTCTATGTTCCAATTACTAATGTGAAGTGTTCTTGTTGTGTGGAACTATTTTCAAGATATGGGATGTGTTGATTGTTGTTTGAAGTTGAGTTATGTCAATTTTGGAAATTCTTGAGCACCCACACTAATCTTAATGATGTTTACTTTCTGATGCCCACTATGTGTTCAATGAAATTCCTAAGTGTAGTTTTCTCTACCCTCTTCCATTTTTCATGTGCTAATTTCTATTAGGAAATGTTCTTGCTATTATATGTACTTAATTAAAAGTTTTCAAGTCCTCTAAAGAGTTTTTTGTTGGTAGTTCAAGTTGAATGATGGTTTTTGTGGTTATGGATGTTGTACGCCCTTGTCAGGTTTGAGCTTAATTTTGATTTTGTTGGATTAGTCGTGTCGCTTGTTTTCACTTCTAGATTAGTTTCTTTATCGTGTTAGCTTCTTATAGTTTTTCTTTTTCGTAGTTCTTTTGGGTGACCTTTTCCAAATGATGGATTGAGTGATGACATTCTTAAGGAAAATCATTGTTATTGTTGTTTTTGGATGTTGGTGTCATTTCTATAGGGGAATTTTGAGTACCTGTAGCCATTGTGAATTGGATTTGTGAGTGTTGCACTGGTGAAGTCTGAGTAGCCATTAAATTATTGCCCTTGTTGGAGTCAAAACGTGGGATTGTGGCTCTGATACCAAGTAGGCTTGCATTGTGAAATGTTGAAATGAGCATAACCCTCCAAAATTTTTGTGAAAAGCAAGTGAATGGAAGTGAATGATGTTCGTGACAACACTTTGACTTTTTAGTGATTCTTTACTCATTAGTTGGTGATAAAGTGGAAAATAACTCCTTTTGTTCTTGTATAGGAAATAAAATCGATCCTTCTGAAATAGTTTGCATGCGACGTGTAATGAGTTTTTGTTGAATGATTATTTTGCTTACTTGTATCATCTAGAACTTGTCTGGTTGGTCTTTCAATGCTAGTCTAGATTATGTTTGGTTGGAGAAATGATCTTATGTCTTCTTTGTGATTTTTAGAAAGCTCTTTAGCCTTAAAAGGCTACCTGTGCATAAATGTTATCTCTAGTTATCCCATTTGAGCCTAATAACCTTTCTTTGGAAACCACATTACAGGCCTTGAACCTTTTGAAAATTTTCATCTCTTGAACCCTACCCTCTTTGAACTTGAAATTGCCAACTTAAGGCTAAAAGCCTTAGTTGGGGGTGTGGTGGAACTTGGAAGAGGTGATCATGCACCGTGGTTTTGTAAGTAAGTGGCTTAAGAGCAAAAAAAATGATTGAATAAAATGAGAAGAAATTAGAAAAGGAAAGAAAATGATAAAAAGAAATGAAAATGAGAAAAGAAAAGGAAAAGAGAAAGTTGTCAATAAGGTGGTGAACTAGAATTAAAAAGATAGGCACTTGTGTTGTGTGAAAATAAAGAGGCAAATGACCAAAGTTTGAATTATATTGTGTTTTGTAGAGTTCAAGTAGGGTTTAGTCACTTTTATGATAAATGCTTAGCCTACCCTTCCCCTAGCCTACATTACAAGCTAGAAAAAATCCTTTGGGATCTCCAACTAATACTTTTGTGTTAATGATGATTGAAAATAAGGGAAATCCTATGGTATGATACTTGTTAGTATTGGAAATTCGTTGTTGAGTGTGAGTGTTTGTCCTTTTTTCCCTTGTATATGTGTTGTAAATATTGAGAATTATGGGGCTTTCTTTCTTATGAGGGCATGTAAACTAGGATAGATTGGTGAAGTTAATAAATTTCTAAAATAAGGCAAAGGAGCATGTTTGTTTGACTATGGATTATGAGTCACTTCTTGAGAATTGGTTGTTGTTACTTGATCATTCTTGAAACTCCATTTTACTCCTGAAGGTTTGTTTGAGATTGAGGTAGTTGCTTAGGTATGACTCACATGCTTGTTGACTAATTGTTGGTACCAACAAAAGTCAAAATCATGGTGCCTAATTGAAAAATATGATGTGAAAGTGTTGATGTTGGCCTTTGAGCTTAAATTGATAGCCTCATTAAGTTTTGATTTTATGTAGCTTGAGGACAAGCAAAGTCTTTAAGTTGGGGTGTTGATAAGTGGCGGTCTTTCCACTTATTTTTATCTCTTTTCCCATAATTTTGTGTTGTTAATTCAATGTATGAGGCTAATTATCCTTTGAATGGTGATCATCTCAGGTACTTTGGGTTTACAAAGAGTTTTGATGAAAAAAAGTTCAAAAATGAAGGAAAGAAGCTTAGAATGATGCATGGATCAAAAATTGGTCACCTGCCCACGTAGATGAGGCCGCAGATGGACAAAACAGTGAACTCAAAGGGGCTAAAACCTCACCTGCACCCTGACCTTCGGGGCCAGCTGCCCATCTGAGGTGGTAGGTGAGAAAACATATGACCAATGCAGTGACATTTTTGTGATTACCTGAAATACAATTTTTGAGCTTTAAAAGGGATTTTTCAGATTTGAAACTCCATCTTTGGCATATTTCTCAACCTTGGATTCTAGGGTTCTTGACCCAACACCCTTGGAGTAAAGACTTGGAGGCTTTGTAGTGACTATTTCTTAATCCTTTATTCATTCCATAACTTTGTATTCAATATTTGGGTGTAGTTAGATTCATTCTTGAATGATGTTGTTAGACACAATACAATTTTTATGTTTTGGATTTGGGTTATGATTTTATCTCATTCTTTTGTATTGATTGAATACTCTTGAGTGATAGATGGATTTTTTTTATTTAAATTAATCTCAAAGTAAAGATCCTACATTCCTTCAGTTAAAGGAAGAAGTCCTTAAGAAGAGTGTATTGGTTTTCTCCCAAGAGTGAGATGGTGTTATGTGATACCTTGGTAGGTTATGTGTCCCATACATTGATGGGTTGAGAGAGGATTATGGTCGAGGCGATATTCCATTCATATAGGTTTTATAAAGATGTACCATGATTTAAGAGAGTTTTATTGGTGGAATCCTATAAAGAAAGACATTTTAGATTTTGTGGCCAAGTGTCTGAATTGTCAGCAAGTTAAGGTTGAACATCAATAGCTTGGTGGATTAGCTTAAGACATACGTATTCCTACTTCGACAGGGGAGATGCTTAATATGTACTTCATAATAGGTTTGTCACACACACGACGTCACTATGATTTGATTGGGGTGATTTATGATCACATGACGAAATCAACCCACTTTTTGTTCATCAAGATGACAGATATTGCCAAGGATTATTCTAGATTATACATCATAGAGATAGCCAAACTTTATGGGATTCTATTTTCCGTCATTTTAGAGAGGGTGCATAGTTTATAGCTTAGTTTTGGAAGTCTTTCTCGAAAGGATTGGGTACTAGGTTGATTCTCACCACCGTTTTTCATTTGTAGACTGACAGATAGGTAGAGCATACTATTCAGAATCATGAGGATATGTTGTGGGCATGTGTCATTATTTTCAAGGGTATTTTGGATGATCATTTATCATTTATTGAGTTTGCTTTTAATAACAGTTGTCATTCTAGTATTCAGATGGCTCTATTTGAGGCTATTTACAAGAGGAAATTTAGATCTCCTATTGGATAGTTTCAGGTTGATAAGGCTGTATTGATAGGTCAAGACACGGTACATAAGTCTATGGTGAATGTTAAGTGATTCAAGAGTAGTTGATAACCACACAGAACCAACAAAAATCATATTTAGATGTAAGGAGAAGAGAGTTAGAGTTTGATGTTGATTATTCGGTCTTATTGAAGGCTTGCCCATGAAGGGTGTTATGCGTTTTGGTAAGAAAGGAAAACCAAGTCCCCAGTAAGTTGGTCCTTATCAAATTATGAATAATATTATAAAAGTAGCTTATGAGTTAGAGTAACCTCCAGAGTTAGCATACGTGCATCTAGTGTTTCATATATCTATGTTGAAGAAGTGAATTGGTGATCCTATAGTAGTTGTGACTATAGAGAATGTTGGAGTTAAGGACAACTTGTCTTATGAAGAGGTTTCAGTTCAGATTTCTGATCGACAGGTTCATAAGTTGAGAACTAAGTAAGTTGCATCAGTTAAAGTCCTATGAAGGAGTAACTCGATTGAAGAAGCTACATAGGGAGCCAAAGAATATAATAAAGCAAAATATCCCTATGTTTTCACTCTTTATAACAAAAGAGTTTAAGGTAGTAACATCATTCTTGTAGACTCTTAGGAATCGTACTGACAGAGACTAGATATTTGAAAAACTCATCTAGTGACTATGAGTGGAGATATGATTCGTACCTTGGACCACGACCTGTAGGTAAGTTAGGGTATCATGCACCAGAAAATTTTTGCACATCTAATTAAGGGTTGATTCATCTTTTCCTTGTATTTTAACCCTTTCCCATGATTTTTTGCTTACCAAAACCTATATATATGAGATCTTAAATCCTATTCTCAAACTCTCAGATCAATTCTAGAACAAGTTCATAAAAAATTTAAACAAGATCAAGCAAGCTAGGATTCCAAATCAATCAAATTCTTTAAGTTTCGTTCATCAAGTGTTTGTCTCTGTTATGGTACACAAGTTTCCAGTGATGGATTCAATTCATTCTCACACCCAAGTACTATTATTATATATTCAATTATAATTCAAAAATAGGGTTTATTTCTAATTTATTAAAGATTTATATTTCCATGTTTTACTTGATTTCTATGAAAGAGGTTTTCTCATAAACTTATGATTTCTATTTAAACTTATGATTTATGCATCAAGATTCATACTTTAAGGTTTATTTATGATAGATGAACTGAAATATACAGGGATATACTTTTAATGCAAGATTTTTAACGTATGATTTATGACATAGTATGGAGCTTAGGCTCACATCAGTAAGATTTATAAGCAAAATGACATGCAAATATTTCCACTATAATTAATGAACAATTTTGACATCCTGATATGTCACATAATATTATACAAAGAACTTGTACATTTTGGGAGGATTATTTAGCACTGACAGAACAAGGGTTCAAATAACCAAGTTCCACAACTACGTTGCAACCTTAGGTACACATGGTCCTATACCTTTTCCAGTCATAACAACTTTCCGAGTATAGGTGTAAAATGCATGGTTCTCCCCAAATTGCATGATTTATGAACTACTACTGATATACACTTATGAACTAATTTGTACATGCTTTATCATTTATAATTTCAGTTTTTAGGGTTTAAACTGTTTAAGCTACTCTCTATATGTATTATGCTCAGTTCCTTTATTATATTATATATATTTTTATATATATATATATGTATGTATACATATATATACTTGTGTACCAATACATTCTCATGGATAGACTACTTTTTGTACTATATTTTTCATGTGATATATATCAAGGTTCTCGAGCTCAGGGTCTGCTGCTAGACGTTTATTAGTACCTGATACCCAGCCAATTGGTGAGCTCTTCTATCATTTGGGAGGCTTGGAAAGTCTTTATTTTTCAGTTATTTATTTCAGTTAGACTTTGCTTCAGTAAGGGTTATAAGGCCTTGTCCTGGTTAGCTTTTATGTTAGTAGTAGAGGCTTCAGTAGCCAGCTAGTGTTTAATAGTTGTCGTTCTTTCATTCTCTTTGATTATGTCTTAATAAAAGGTTTATTCCTTCTCTTCTAGCCCACTATGATTATTTATGTTTCTGTATTAGTTTGTTTATCATATTTATTATAGATATGCTATGTCAAGGGTCCCACTATACCACTATTGAGCATCTAGATATGGATCATAACAGGGTGTAGGCTCAAGTTGTGACAATTCCATTCCACTAATGGACTTCACAGAATTCACTATATAGCTTGGTGGATCATGGGTGAATGGAATACCGAGATCCATTAGCCTCTATCAAAATTCTCTCTCCTAGACCATCTAAATTAGGAAAACATAACTGGCCCTAGAAATGGCGTATAACATCTCTCCCTTGTAATAAAACCCCTACTTTTTATTGTTGAATCTTTTCCTTCAGCTTGCACAAAATAGGATCATTGTTCTGCTTTTCTATCACCTCAGCCACCAATGAAGACTTTGACCCATTCTAAACTATTATACCACCATCATCTGAATCTGTAAGTCAAACTCCTAGATGAGCATGTTTTTGAACATTCCTCGCTAACTCTTTCTTTTCTTCCTCGACATAGGTCATACTACTCATGAACAATATACTAAGAGAATTAGCTACTAAATTGGACTTACCCGGGTGGTAAATTATACTAATGTCATAATCGTTAAGAAGCTCAAGCCATCTCCTCTGCTGAAGATTCAACTCCTTACTTAACACATATTATAGATTTCTATGATTTGTGAAGACATCTACATGAATCCCATAGAGATAATGCCTCCAAATTTTCAAAGCAAACACTGCAGCTACTAACTAAAGGTCATGAGCCGGGTAGTTCTCATCATAGACATTAAGTTGTTTTGAAGCATAAGAAAATACCTTACCATTCTACATTAAAAAAACTAAGGCCAATTCAAGAAGTATCATACTAAACTACAAAGCCACCCTCTAGCAAAGTCAGAACTAGATTCAAAGTCAATCGAGCGTTCATCTCCTAAAAGCTATTCTCACAGACCTTAGACTACTGGAACTCGACCTTCTTCTGGGTCAACCTGGTTAACAAAGCACTAATTGATGAGAACCCCTGAAAAAACCTATTAAGTAAATAGTTAAGCTCAAGAAGCTCCTAATACTAGATGCCCGAGAAATGCAACTGATCTCAATCAAAACTCCCACTTGGAGAACTTTGCAAATAACTAGTTGTCCTTACGAGTTTGCTACACAACCCTCAAATAATCTACATGCTCATCCTCACTTCAGGAGTATACCAAACTATCTTCTATAGATATAATAATGAACATATCTAGGTACTACTTGAATACTCTGTTCATAAAATACATAAAAGTTGTAAGAGCATTTATTAGTCCAAAATACATAACTATAAATTCATAGAGACCATATCGATTTCTAAAAGTTGTCTTTGGAATGTCACGCTCCCTGGCCTTCAACTGATGGTACCCATATCTAAGATCAATCTTGGAGAAGCACAGGGCACCCTAAAGCTGGTCGAACATGCCATCACTTCTAGGGATGGGATACTTGTTCTTAATTGTGACCTTGTTAAACTAATGGTAATCTATACATCCTGAGGGAACCATTTTTATTCCTCTTGAGAAATAATAGGGCACCCATGGGAAAACACTGGGTTAAATAAAACCCTTATATATGAGGTCCTTTAACCATTCTTTCAACTCTTTAATCTTGGTTGGATCCATTCTATATGTCAGAATAGAGATAGGTTGTACTATCCCAAAGTCGATATCCATATGAGGAGGGACTCTGGGTAGGTATTCATAAAAAACTTTAGGAAGCTCACTGACTACTGAAACTAAATAAAGAGATGGGATCTTAGACTTTTAATCCTTAACTTTTACTAGATGATAGATGTAATCCTTAGAAACCATCTTTCTAGCCTTAAGGTAAGAAATTAAATGACCTTTAGGCACAATAGAACTACCCTTCCACTTTAAAACCAACTCATTTTGAAATTGAAACTTTACGACTCTACTTTTATAGTCAACTGAGGCATAACAGTAATGTAACAATACCATGCCTAGAATAACATAAAAATGCAACAACCCTAGTTGTGATTTTTATCTTTTGCTATATTTTGACCATTTTATCCCTCCCATAGTTTCTATATGCTCTCTATAAGTTATGGTGTTGGTTGGCATAGTCCCCGTAGCATTTGGGAGTTATTTGAGTGAGTTTGAGGTTTTGAGTAGGCTTGAAAGTGATTAGTTTGACTTTGGTCAACTTTTTGTGATTCAAGTGTTGGATGGTGATTCTGTTAGTTACTTTGGATCTGGAATGTTAATTTTGGGTTAGTATCATGGTTTTTTTGAGTTTTGAGCCTTTACTTAGAGTTTTGACCTCTTAGATGAGCAACTAGTTAAAATAGCCTAAAGGAGCTTTCGAGGGATAACTTGTTGATAGCAAACTTTTTTGGTAAATTCGATGGTTCCATTGAGTCTAGAATATCGAAATTATCCTAGTATAATTATTAGATTGTTTTTTGTGCTCTCGATCAAATCTCGAGGGTGCATTAGGAGTTATTTTATAGCATGGTTTCAGTTATTTTTTGGTGCAACTACTAAAGTGGTACCCTATATGCCTTAACGGTACCACCTAGGCATACTAAGTACAACATAAGCAATTATTTGATCATTCTATGAACCATAGCCTAAGTGAGGGGTGCATCTGTCTTAGCGATGCCGCCTTGGCAGAAAATGGACCTCCTAGGCGACGAGCCAGTGTGGCAAGTGAATACTGCTTTAGCGATAGTCTGGTCACTTAGGTGATGTTGCTTAGTTTATCATTTGACCCCCAAGTCTATGTTACTGGCATAAAATCTCTTTTTCATCACTTTTATTCCATCCTTTTATTTTTAAGCTTTGGGGTCTCGGTTTCGGCAATTTCAAATATGTTTTTTCATAAAATTGGTCTTGTATAATATTCTAAACATTATTTCCATATTTATTTATTGATTATTTTACTAAATCATCTTCAATTATAGACTTTAAACTCGAATTTTTGGGGTTTCACCCGGTAAAGAGAGAAATGGTTTTTCTTCGATTTCGACCTTGATTTCAACTTTTTTTTCAATAAGTTTTCATATTTTGAATCCTTAGAGTATGGGAAACATTATCCATAAATAAATTTCTAGTTTTAACCTTGTTTCTTTTAGGGTTAATTTTTGAACTACTTTTTGACCCAAAACTAAAGTAGCTAATGAAGGTATCGTTGGATTCCTTTTGACGTGAAGATTATATTTTTGATAGGTTTTGTTTGATCTTAGGCTGAAAGAAAATGAAAATCTTCTTGTTTAGTAGTACATGCTTGAGTTTCAGCTTTTGAGGTAGGTTATGGCTTAACTTTCTACAGATCGGGCTGGGAAGTTAACCATTCCTGTAAAGTATTTTATGGGTTGAGGGAATTTATCATGAGTTTCATGTTTTGAATCGTTATCTTATTGTTTTTCTCGTAAGGGGGTTTATGTGAATATTATTTTGATTTGAGGGATTATTATTATTGTAATGCCTGTGTGGGGGGATGGTATTAAACTTGTTTGTGCATTATTTGCCATTATTATTATTGTGATGCCCGAGTGGGGGCTTGGATTGACATTATTAGCCTTGTTATGCATTACTACCTTTACCATTATTGTGATGCACGAGTGAGGGGTTTGGATTGATAGTATTGATGTTTTATATAACTCTATATTACAGTGGTTTGTATCATAATCTATTGACATATTGAGGAGATTTGAGCCTATTTATTCCATTGTTGATTTAATTCCTTACATGATATTGATTTGGTTATGAGCATGCATCCTCATTTTATTCATTCATATTCATGAAAATAGGTTCCATTGAGAATACTAATTTTGAAAGTAAATGAAACACTTTAGAAAACCCTTGACCAAGGGATGTGCCGACAAGTTTGATTGAGATATAAGATTGTGATAGTATATAGGTTGTAAGCCCCCATAGGTTTTGTTCTAGAATCTTATGCTCGGAAGGTGTTTACGAGGTTCCATGAAATAGCTGCCATGAGATGACTTACATCATTATCATCCCATTGCTTTGTATTACTTGAATCTCTTTTATGTGTTTTCTATTCAAGTGTTTTAGTATTCCTTTATATATAATTGTTGTGTAGTTACTCTTATACTACTATTATACTAGTAGTATTTGTACTGTTAGGAGATATAATTTGAGCCACCATTAGGAATGTTTCTGTATATAGATGGACGTATGCTCATAGAATTCTTTACCTATTTGGTTTTTTACTTTTCTTGGTGGCCTATGATGCCTACTGAGTAGAAGTTGACCATACTCACTCCTACTTTTTGTACCCTTTCCATGCAGATCCCAGTTCGAGTGTGACCTGTATAGCATGAGATTATGCTGAGTTGAGGCATTTTTGGAGTGTTTGTGAGCTTCTTATTCGGGGATTGATTCCATAATTCATCTTATCTTTCTTGTCTCTACTATATTATTCTAGGAAAAAGTTATGTATTTCCTTTCTCTTTATCTGTATTAGTGCTCTTTACTCATGACACTAGATTTTGGGTTGGAGTTGTATTTATTTCAATTTCAAATTTATTATATCTACATATATGATTTGACTTTATTGTAAGGTCTCATGTTTGGGTTTTCTTTATTTCTTCTTCCATGTATTAATCTCTTTTAGTGTTGCACTTACATATCAAAGGCATGGGATAGGGTATGTGCCAATATAAACTCAGATTTTGGGTCATAAAAGTTGGTACCAGAGTGCTAGGGTTACCAATCTCATGTGTAATAGAGCAAGATGTATAATAGAGTCTCGTGGATTGATACATTGACATCCTTTTCTATCTTTGAGAGGCTATAGGTCATTTTTAGGAGAAATTCTATAATTTAATTCATTATCGTGCGTGCTGTTCATGGCCAATATTCTAAACTTGTAGATGTATAATAGAGTCTCGTGGATTGATACATTGACATCCTTTTCTATCTTTGAGAGGCTATAGGTCATTTTTAGGAGAAATTCTATAATTTAATTCATTATCGTGCGTGCTGTTCATGGCCAATATTCTAAACTTGTATTTCACTATTTTTTATGTAGATGGTGAGAACTAGATCCAGAGTTGTTGAGGAGGCTAAGATTGTACCCACTTTTTGAGCCTTAATTATAGGGCAAGAATGGGCTCAAAGCCAGGACAAATATAAAGTCCAAGCTCGAAAAATGGCTTCGGCTAGAGGGCGAGCTAGAACGGCCTTCTCTAAGCCTAAGGTTGATCATGATAAAGAGGGTTATCAGCCAGATAATGCTGGACCAGCTCAGGCCTACCAGGGTTTTGTTGTTACTTTGATATTATAGGGTTTGCTGAATTATTTTTTGGGTCGTTTAGGTGGGACTTTCCAGGTAGGTATTCTACTAGTACACCGGATGGTTCTTAGACTATAAGAGGTTTTCAAAAACTAGGGCAGGCTCCTGCTTATGGTTTTCAGACACCAGGGTTACAACTAATTATTATTGTGGCCCCACATGTTAAGACTTTGCCTACAAGACTTGTTGGTCCTTCTATAGCTTCTTGTTTTGTGTTGTCTGCTAATGAGCAAAAGATATTCGAGAGAATTATTCAGTTGGATCCTTCCTAGTTTAGTGGTGTTATAGGTAAGGATGCTTATGAGTTTTTGATTGATTGCCACGAGAGGTTGCATAACATCAGTCTGCATGATTCCTATTGTGTTGCTTACACTACCGACTAGTTGACTGATGTTGCTGGGAAGTGGTGGAGATCTCTTACCAGTTATAGATCGGTAGATTCCTCTTTTTTTTAAATAGACCCGATTTTTTAAGGCTTTTCTAGAGAGGTTTCTACCATATAGCTTGAGGGACCATATGAAAGATGAGTTTAATCGCTTAGACCAGGGCTCTATTACTATTATAGAGTATGTGGTATGCTTTCATGCTTTTCTAGATATGCCACTGCTAGTATCTCTACAGAGCCTAATTGAATTAGGAAGTATGTTAAGGATTTGAGAGGCTATTATCAATTGGGGAAAGCTCAACTTATGGTTTTAGTTGTTTTTTTCAAGAGGATTATGGTTTATGCTAAGATGATTGAGTCTATTCTTTAGGGAACTTAGAGTGGTGGAAAAAAGAGAATAGACAATCAAGGTAATTTCAATGGTCATACATCTCGAGGTAGGGATTTGTCTGGCAGAGGTTCTCATGGTTCCAATGGCAGATCGATTTACACAACTTTGTAGAGTTCAGGTATTAAGTCTGTGGGTTCTAAGGCATCAGGTGGTAAGATATTAGGTAATGCGGGTCTATCAACTCGTTCTGTTTCATCTAGGTATGGAGGGAGTTTTTGTGGTTTTGGGTCCTCGCAGCATGATTCATGTTGCATGGGATATTTTGTGTACAATAAGTCTGGTCATTTAGCAAGGGATTGTCCCAGTATGTATCAAGTACTCCTCAGTAGGATTCTCATTTTTTGCTTTATCCGACTCAAGTATATGTAGTTAGAGGTGGTACACAGGGCAGTAAAAGTGATTTTAAAGGTACTAGAGGTGGGGCTCAGGGAACTCATAGTGGTGTATTTGAGGTTACTTAGTTTGGTAGTCGATGTGGTCATTGCTATACTTTTCCTAGGAGATCTGAGGCAGAGGACTCTAATTCTGTGATTATATGTATTGTCCTAGTATTCCCTCATCTAGCTTCCATGTTATTTGACCCTAGGTCTATATCTCTTATGTGTTTGCATATTTTTCAATTGGTATTGATGCTATGTGTGAGTCCCTTGCTATGCCTATTAGTGTTTCAAAATCTTTTCTACATCCTTTCCATCAAGGCTATTCTTTAATGGTGGATCGGGTGTACTGATCATGTGTGGTGACATTTTTCGGGTAAAAGACTTGGGTGGACTTGATTATCCTTGATATGGTTTATCTGATGTCATATTGGGTTTGGATAGTCTGGCTCCTTATCATATGTTTTTGGATTATTTTTCCAAGGAACTGACCTTAGTTACTCTAAGAGTACTGAGATTAGAGTGAAAGGGCACTCCTAGTTCATGTCCAAAGGTGGTTGTATCTATTTTATGCACTGGTCGCATGGTATAAAAAGGGTGTCTTTCTTATTTGGCCTATGTATGCAATACTAGTGTTGATTCACGGCCTCTTTTGGGTTTTGTTAGGTAGTTCATAGACGTGTTTCCTACGAACTTATTTGACATACCTCCAGACAAGAATATTGATTTTTCCATTGATGTTGATTCGGACACCAAGTCTATTTCTATTTCTCCTTATAGAATAGCCTCCACAGAATAGAAACAATTGAAGGAGAAATTATTAGATTTGTTGATTATTATTTTCATTAAACTGAGTGTGTTTCATTGGGTGCTCCTGTCTTGTTTGTGAAGAAGAAAGATGGATCCATACGCATGTGTATTGATTATCAGCAATTGAACAAAGTGACTATCAAGAGCAAATATCCTCTTCCTCATATTAATGATTTGCTTGATCAACTTAAGGGTGCTTGAGTGTTTTCTAAGATCGACTTGATAGCTGGTTACTAGCAGATGAGGATTAGAGGTTCGAATGTTCCAAAGACAACTTTCAGGACGTTGTATGGTCATTATGAGGTCTTGGTCATGTTTTTTGGGTTAGCTAATGCCCCAACAGTGTTTATAGAGTTAATGAACAAATTATTTCAGTCTTATCTTGATTCTTTTATGATTGTGTTCAACAATGATATCTTGGTTTATACAAAGAATTTGGTCGAGTATGTGAGGCATCTAAGGGTTGTACTTCAGATATTGCCTAATGAGAAGTTGTATGCCAAGTTCTTCAAGTGCGAGTTTTGGATGTATTATGTTTCTTTTATGGGTCATGTAGTGACCAAGGATGGTATTATGGTCTATTTGGCCAAAGTAGAGGCGGTTCGTGATTAAGCTAGACCAATTTCTCCGACTAAGATTTGATGTTTTGTTGCCTTAGTAGGCTATTATTACCAGTTTATGTAGGGTTTCTCGTCCATTACCACTCTTTTGACAAAGTTAACTCAAAAATAGGTTGTTTTTCAATGGTCAGATGATTGTGAAAGTAGCTTTCAAAAGCTTTAGGAGTTGTTGACTTCGGCTCCTATCCTGACTTTGCCTGAGAAGGGCGTGGTTTTTACCATATTTTGTGATGCTTTTGGAGTTGGCTTGGGTAGTGTTTTGATGCAGAAGGGTAAGGTGATTTCTTATGCCTCTCGAAAATTAAAGCTCATGAGAAGAACTACCCTACTCAATATTTGAAGTTAGCCGTGGTTGTGTTTTTGTTGAAATTGTGGCGTCACTACTTGTATGGAGTTCATTGTGTGATCTTCACCGATAATCGCAACCTTTAGTAGTTCTTGACTCAGTATGATCTTACTATGAGACAACATCGATGATTAAAGTTGCTTAAGGATTATGATCTCACTATTCTTTAAAAATAATATGGTAGTTGAGTCCTTAGTTAACCTGTTTTTAGGCTTGATATTTTGACACCTAGTTGTGTTTTGTCCTTTGTTGAGGCTAGACCTTCATTAATGGAGAAGTTTTGAGCGCGTCAGTTTGATGATGAGAAGTTAAGGGTGATTCATGATAAAGTGTTGAGTGGTGAGGCAAAGATGGCATCTCTTAATAACGAGGGTGTTTTGAGGATCGGTGGTTGTGTTTAGGTGCTGAGAGTTGGTGGTCCGATTAGATTGATCTTGCAGGAGGAGGCTTATTATTCGAAGTATTTTATTCATCTAGGAGCGGTTAAGATGTATTATGACTTGAAGAAACACTATTGGTGGTGTGGGATAAATAAAGACATTGTGGAGTTTGTGGCTAAGTGTTTGAATTGTCAACAGTTGAAGTGTCAGCATCAGCGAATGGGTGGTACGATGTAGAGGATGCCCATTCCCTAGCAGAAGTGAGAGAGGATCACCATAGATTTTGTGGTTGGTCTATGATAAGTTGACATTTTACCAACTTCTTAACATGTTTAAGCTTAGATTATCTCTTATTTTGCATTGATTTGATGCAATTCTCATGTTACATAACTCCTTTATTCATGTAATGAGTGAATAGGAGTTCGAGCTATCCACACGATTTAGTTGGGATGCAAGAATTGTAGAAAATGAGCTTAAAACCAACATTTAGGGAGTTGCGAGGCCACCTGCGCACGCATGAGCTTGAGTTGCGCATGTAGGTGGCAGGACTGGGCAAACCAGTGAGGTCTGCGCTGAAGAGCCTGAGCGCACAGGCCACCCAACTGTGCTGGCACCTGCTCCAGTAGGTGACCAGTGCGGTGGCAATTTCATAATTTTTTGGGAACGTAACTTTGGGGTTTTAAAGGGATTTTTCAGCTCTAGAAACTAGTTTTTGCATTATTGGAAGCTTAAGAAAATAGAGTGAAATCCTATGAGTGAATTAATTACTTTCTTTTGTCTTTGTATTAAATTAAGATCTTAAACATTGAGATAATCTTGGATTCGATGGAACAATGGGAGGAGAACTTGGGTGATTTTCCTCTTTCTCTTTCCATGAGTAGCTAATTTCTTTGCTTGGGGTTATGCTTGAGTAAGATGTGATAATTGTATGGGGGTTGTTTATTTATCTTCCTAATTAGATAATTATTGTGGGTTTTGTCCCCATTCCATGTTTCTCATTTAAAATTAGAGGTTGAAAACTCCAATTAACCCTAGAGCTCTCATCATCCTTGACAAAGGGGATGAAGGTCAGGAATGGGATGTGAATAATAACTTGATATTTATCATTTAATAGTGTCTCTTAGACAAAAAGTCGCTAGTTGAGGTATTAGATTGGCTATATAGATATACTTATGAGGTGTTCGAAAGAACCCACTCGTGTTATCTTGGTTTTTGATTGACAAATCAACACTACGTACTTATAATTTAGCCTACCCATTACTTTTAGCTAAATCTAGACAAATATTCAATTACCTATACATTATTTCACTATTACGATGGCATAACCCCAAGTCCCGTTTTACACTTGATTTCAACTCTACTTCTCTAATCTTTGAATTGTGTGTTTCAAACTACAAGTGTTTCAACAATTACAACTCGATAAGTTATATCCCCCATGTACTTTTATGCATTATTTTTATAGCATCACGTGTTAGCTCTTGTTGCTTTTGACACTTAGAGGTGAAAGCTATGGTATTCATTCCTCGTGGATTCGACCTCTACTCTAAGTTGGGTAATTATATTGCTAACAACCGCGTACACTCATTTCTAGGGTGTATTTGAGCGTTATCAAAAATGGCGCCGTTGTCGGGGAATGAAACGTAGCGTTCATTCTTTTTAGTGTTTAAGTTACTTGTGTTGACCGTGGTATAAGTTTATTTGTTGTTTTTGTTATCCACAGGTGCTAAACAAAGTCTTCACGATTCAATGAGTCAACACGGTAGTCATACTGCTTCATTTGACAGACATTTAGAGGATGAAGACCACTTGGGAGATGCCGGGAGAGCTAGTGCCATCCGCATCCAACCCGCGAAAGGCAACAGAGTGTTTCATGCCACTAGTGTGATGCTCTATCTCCTTCAAATGAAGTGACGTAAATCTTCACTTGACGAATTTTATTGATGTATGCATGCCGTTTGATATCGCCCAAATATCACAAGAATCCATTCGGTTGAGACTCTTCCCCTTTTCATTGACGTGCAAAGCCGTATTGTGGTTGAGGCAATTTCCTGCAGGTTCAATCACTACATGGGTGGAATTGATGGAAGCATTCTTGGATAAGTTCTTTCCACCATCCCGGATGTTGCAATTGAGAGATGAGATTATTAACTTCCTCCAATTAAATGGAAAACCATTACATGAGGCTTGGCAAAGGCTTAACAAGAAATTGATGCAATGTCTGACTCACGAGGTTCCGGATAAGATGCTCCTCCAAATATTTTATCGAGCATTAGATCAATTGAACAAAACGGTTGAGGAAAATGCAACAGGGGGATGTTTGGTGAGAAACACACTTACGGTATTGCATCGGCATTATTGGACCAAGTCACTAAACAAAGTCGAGGTTGGCATACAAGATATTCTGAGGTGGCCGTGGGGGCTCCCTCAACATATTTTGTGAGCCAAGAGTAAAGAAATAAGGATGAGGATAGAGATGAGAGTATGACTAAAATGATGACACAACTAGACCTCCTCACTAAGCATGTAATAGGGTCAACACCAAAGGCGGTTAACGCCGTTGCCTCCAAGGGTTCTAAGCCCTATAATGATGATGAAGCGGCGACTCTTGATGAAGAAATCCAGTTTATGTCAAATCAAACGGGGGGTTCCCGCCCCACCTATCAAAGGAAAGGTGGAAATCAAGGTTTGACGGATAAAGACCGCGATTGGAAAGATCGTGAGTAGAAGTATTATGATAGAGACCGAGAATGGAGGGATAAGGATAGGGACCGTGATTGGTGAAATAAATATTGGGATTATGATAGATATGTTCCTCCACATGATCGGCATAATGGTAATGGAACAACTCCTATTGATCCAAAAAAGTATAAGAATGAAGATGTGCTTGCTCGTATTCTATTGAGTGTTGAAGGAAGTGATAAGATGTTAAGAGAAATGAAAGGCGATTTGTCACATCATAATCAAACTGTCAACTCACACTCGGCCTCGATAAAGCAACTTGAAACGCAAATGGGTCAACTTTCCTCATAGATGAACCAAAGACAAAAAGGAGGCCTTCCTAGTGATACGGTTGTAAACCCCAAAAATGATGCTCACATCATGGCAATAGTCACTAGAAGTGGGAGAACTCTAGCAAACAACATTGTAAAGCTTGAAAATGACCTTACTAATAAAGGTATTAGAGGCCAAATGAGTAAAAAGAGAAATCGGCTTGATAATTCAAAAGATTAAACTCCAATATCAAAAGAGCAAAGTGTTGAGAAGCCAAAAGAAGGGGAATAAAAGGGTGAAAGCGACATAGAACCACAATTGGTTGATGGTGGTAATTCAAAACTGAATGAAAACCCAGTTGTCTCAAAGCCGCAAGTCAAAATACCTCCTCCATTCCCACAAAGGCTTAAGAAGAAGGAAGATGATTCAGAGTTCAAGAAGTTCCTTTCTAGATTTAGCAACCTTTCGGTAAATATACCATTGATGGAAGCCCTTCAGGGGATGCTCGGGGATGCTAAATTTATGAAGGACTTGGTAACAAAGAAGTGCATCGTGGACTTCGAAACAATTGAAGTTACACATCATTGTAGTGCTATCATGTCTAGTACAATGGTTGTAAAGAAGGATGACCTAGGGGCATTCACCATCCCATGTACTATTGGAGTGTACCAATTCGGGAAAGCTTTGTGTGTTCTTGGGGAATGTATTAATTTGATTCAATTAGCCGTATTTAGAAAGTTAGGCTTGGGAGATCCAAAGCCGACAACAATGCAACTTTTAATGGTCGGTCGCTTTATAAAAAGGCCCGTGGGTGTGTTGTATGATGTAATTGTGAAAGTGGACCATTTCATCTTTCTGGCCGATTTTGTGATCTTGGATTATG
This sequence comes from Capsicum rhomboideum, assembly GCA_031232105.1. Classification (NCBI taxonomy): domain Eukaryota; kingdom Viridiplantae; phylum Streptophyta; class Magnoliopsida; order Solanales; family Solanaceae; genus Capsicum; species Capsicum rhomboideum. The sequence continues at coordinate 120,879,502 of CP124714.1, forward strand.
AAATTGACCATGAGGTCCCCATCATTCTTGGTAGGCCATTCTTGGATAGCGGACGGGCTCTAGTTGATGTTGAATGCAGTGAGATGAAATTTTGAGTAAACAATGAAGAGGTGTCATTTAGCGTTTGCAAGTCCATGAAGCAATCAATGGATTTGCAAGTTGTCTCTGTAATCGATGTGATTGATGACGAAGTGTCTAATGCTATGGAGATTGACTTTGTTAGTGAACCTTTAGTAGAAGTCTTGTAGAATCTTGAAAGCCAGAGGATTGAAGGATATGATGAAGTAGTTGCATCTGTGAAGGGCCTTGGGCCTTACACAAAAAAATCCTTGCAAGTTGTACCTTGACTTGAAAACTCGATAAACTCCTCCCGCAAAGCCTTCGATTGAAGATCCACCACAAATTGAGCTCAAACCATTGCCACCTCATCTCGGTTATGTGTTCTTGGGAGAAGGTGAGACTCTACCCATTGTTATTGTGGGAGACTTGACATCTTGGTAAATCGAGGTATTGAAATTAGTGGTGATACGGTATATTAGGTCTCTTGGATAGACCATAGATGATATTATTGGAATTCAACCCGGTATATGTACCCACAAGATCAATCTTGAGCCTTAGTTTGTAGAAAGTGTAGAATACCAACGAAAACTAAACCCTCCAATGCAAGAAGTTGTGAAGAAAGATATCATCAAGTGGATTGATACGGGTGTAGTCTATCCTATTTCGGATAGCACATGGGTAAGTCCCGTTCAGTGTATTCCCAAGAAAGGTGGTATTACGGTGGTCTTAAAAAAAATAATTATCTTATACCCATCCATCCTATCACGGGCTGGAGAGTGTGTATTGATTATAGGAAATATAATTTATGAACCGAGAAGGATCATTTCCCCATGCCCTTCATGGACCAAATTCTTGACCGGCTAGCAGGAAAGGGTTGGTATTGCTTCCTCGATGGATACTCGGGCTACAATCAAATTTCAATAGCCCCCGGGTATCCATCGAGGAAGCAATACCTTTTGACCAATTGTGACCACTCGTATCACACATGAGTTCGAACAGTTGTGACCAATTGGGGGCCATGAAAAAGTTTCCCCTTCGGGCTATGCAATGCACTGGCTACCTTTCAATTGTGTATGCTTTTTACCTTTGCAGACTTGGTGGAGGATTCTATGGAGGTATTTATGGATGATTTCTCGATTGTTAGTGATACATTTGAAGATTGCCTTAAACACTTGGAAAAGGTGCTTGAAAGATGTGTGGAAAATAATCTTGTGTTGAATTGGGAGAAATGCCACTTTATGGTAAAGGAAGGGATTGTTCTCGAGCATAAAATATTAGGCCAAGGTATTCAAGTTGATAAAGCTAAGGCGGAAGTCATTGCTAAGCTACCACCTCCAATTTCTATATAACGTGTCTGGAGTTTCCTTGGCCATGCAGGTTTTTATAGGAGGTTTGTCAAACATTTCTCTAAAATTGCCTATCCAATGTGCAAAATGCTTGACAAGGAGGTAAAATTTGAATTTAATGGAGAGTGTTTGAGGGCATTTAATTGCCTTAAGGAGAAGCTTGTCTCAGCCCCCTATTATCATAGCCCCTAATTGGTCACAGCCGTTCAAACTCATGTGTGATACGAGTAGACTTGGATTGGGAGCCATGCTTGGACAACGAAAGGGGAAACTTTTTCATCCCATTTACTATGCTAGTAAGTCATTAAATGATGCACAAAGGAACTACAGTGTCACGGCGCAGGAATTACTAGTTGTGGTTTATGGGTTTGAGAAATTTCGAGCTTATTTGTTAGGCACAAAGGTCATAGTGCACACTGATCATGCTTCTATCCGGTATTTAATGGCCAAGAAAGAATCAAAACCTCAATTGATAAGGTGGATTCTACTTTAGAAATTTGACTTTGAAGTAAAGGATCGAAAGGGTTGTGAAAACCAAGTGGCAGACCACCTATCGTGCCTTAAGACAAATGAAGAAGATAAGTTGAGCTTCTATCAAAGGAAAATATTCCTCTATAAAGTGAAAAGGTAGTTATGGGATGAACCCTATCTCTTTAGGTAATGTGCGGATGGAATTATACATCGATGTGTTATGGAAGAAGAGACGAAATCCATTATTGAAGCTTGCCATTCGTCTCCATTTGGTGGCAATCATTAGGGTGTGAGAACCGCCGCTAAAGTTCTTTAGTGTGGGTGTTATTGGCCTACCATCCATTGTGATGCTTATGAGTGGGTAAAAACTTGTAAATAATGTCAAATGCATTGTGGTATCTCGAGGAGGCATGAGATGCCTTTGAGGCCCAACCTAGAAGTGCAGTTATTCAATGTGTGGGGCATTAATTTTATGGGTCCTTTGGTGAGCTCATATGGTAATAAGTATATATTGATGGTCATTCATTACATGTCCAAATGGGTGGAGGCCATCGCCTTGCCTACCAACGAGAGTAACAGTCACATTCTTCTTAAAGAAATACATTTTCACTAAGTTCAGAACTCCCCGAGCCATTATTAGAGATAGTGGATCTCATTTCTATAACTAGGTATTCGAAGCTTTACTTGATAGGTATTGGGTGAAACATAAAGTGGCTACCCCGTATCATCCTCAAACGAGTGGCTAGGTGGAGGTTTCCAATTAGGAGATAAAGTCGATCATAGAGAAAACTGTAATCACCGGACGCACAAATTGGGAAAGATAACTTGATGATGCTCTTTGGGCATATAGGACCGCATTCAAGACTCCTATTGGCATGTCGCCCTATGATTTGGTGTTTGGAAAGGCTTGTCATCTACCTGTTGAATTGGAGAACAAAACATTATGGGCCTTGCATAAGTTGACTATGAATTGGGTGGATGCCTCCAAGTCAAGAGTAGACTAAATTCATGAGTTAGAGGATTTCCAACTCAAGGAATATGAGAGCTCGGCACTATGCAAGGAGAAAATATAGAAATCGCATGATGCTAAGATCTTGAAAAGAGAGTTTTATGCAGGAGATAATGTGCTACATTTTAATTAAAGGTTAAAACTCTTCGCGGGTTAGCTAAAATCCAAGTGTTTGGGCCCTTTTGTAGTGGTCAATGTCCATCCTAGTGGAGCTATCGAGCTGGAGGACCACGAGAAGAGGAGGTTTACGGTGAACGGTCAAAGGCTAAAACATTTCTATGAGGGTGGACCAGGAGCTATTAAGGTTGAGTTACTCCGTTTTAAGGATGCTTAATGTTGAGGAACAACATCGATCCACGGAGATAACCAAGGCACTTCTTAGGAGGCAACCCAAGGTTAATTATTATCATTTTTTAAAATTATTTGATTTCTAATTCTTGGTTATTTTGGTGAATGCAGGTAAAAAAATTCTAAGTATGGGAGATGGGACACACTGTTTTGGCCTAAATCGGACACCTGCTAGCGGACATGCCCACGCATGTCTGGGCGGATATGTCTACCAGGTGAAGTTCTACACACTGGATGGGGTTAATAGCCACCTAAGGGTGTAGTCCAGGCACCTGCATGCGCAGGCTGGCCAACGCAGGTAGCCTGGAATGGTCTCTCGCTTAGTCACTCACCTGCATGTGCAGGCTGGCCAACGCAGGTAAGCAGTGCACCAATAGGTATTCTTCCCAGTCTTAACCACAACCACCTGTGCGCGCATCTCCCCACATGTGTGCGCATGGTGGGGAACATATGAGGTTTGGGTTCCTAAATCCATTTAATTAAGTTGTTCGGTTGACCCAAACCAAGTTGACCCATTCCTCTTTTAAAACATTACCCTAACTCATATCTTTATAATTTCAAACCCACATCACACACCAAAACTCACTCACACTCTTTCTATTCTTAAATTTTCTCTTTATTCACACTTCATATATTTCAAAAATCCCTTTCAAGTAATATATTCATACCACCTCCGGAGATCCTAATCTTGCATATTCGCTTAGTTTGGTAAGTTCACTTGTTCTAATTTCTTCTAAAAAAGCTCTTGGGCTGAAATGGTGAATCATGTTTCATGCTAGATTATTGTGAGGAGTTGATTGATATGAACTTCCTTTAGTGTATTATTGATGTTTATATGTAGTAGTTGAATTGGGTGTGCTGATTTATATGCCAAATGGGGAATTCTTGAGTACCCAAGTTTATGCACCCCATGTGTTTGATGAAATTCCAACATGAGCATTTCTTGATGTTTTCTTTTGTGGGTTATCTACGAGAATTAGTCAAGGTTTCTTGAGCTTATTTTGAGCACTATTCCATAAATAAATGACTAGTTATAATGTTTGTAGTTGAGAAGTGTGAATTAAATGCTTTTAAAGTGCCATGCTCCTTATTTCATTTGTCCACTTTATGATGCACACCATGTGTTTGTTGTAATTAGTATGAGGAGTTATTGTAGGGCATCATTTGACCCTTCATTATACGGAACATAACTAGTGATTCATGTTTGTGATATGTGTTATTAAGGTTGGTCGACCATGACAAGAATGTATAATTTGCCCTATGATAGATTGGGCGACGCCATTCTTAAGGGAAAATTGTCATTTTTGTTCATGTGAGGGTCATTGGTTTATTGTGCATTTCAAGGTGAAGTGAGTAGTGTTGGATGTTTATTTGTACTTATTTACTCTGATGTGGTTTCATGTAATATTTTTCCTAGCATTCACCTCATTTAGCATAGTTTTATTTTTCCTTTATACAACAAAAAGCCCAAAAACATGTTTTACCTTTTATTTTTTGTTTTGTCTGGTTCTTTTTGTGTTCTCTTTTGGGATGACTCAACGGAAATCAATGTCAAGGGTTGCGAAGAAGGACAACACCAAAGACAAAGGAAAGTCTATAGAGACTACCTCTAAGAAAAAGACACCGACACAACAAGAAACTCCTAGCATCCCCGATGTTCAAAGCACACTTGGTTTTTCAAGGGGATTGGCTCAGGATATTGACAAAATCAGATTTTCAATCGAGGGAATGTGTGAACTATATGATGAATGGGTTTACACGCGAGGTTTCAATCTTTAAAAAGTATTTAGCTTGAAGGGCGTTCATGATCACTTTTCGAATATCATAAGGCAAGTAATCAAGTATGGATGGGAAGTCTTCACAGATTTTAACCCCGAGTCTATGCCTCTTATGTCATCTGGCACAACCAACACAAGAATAAACCACCGGTGGCGGACCAACCTTGTCTGCCCAGCATACTTGTTAGAGGAGTTGAGGTACCTTGTTCCACCTCCGAGATAAACAAGCTCTACTTTGGTTGTGACTGCGTACCCGGGATCAAAACCAAGAAGCGGGTGTTGGGGGGCATTTCCATTTTCCATGGATTGCCTAAATAATTTCAAAAGGCCTTCCTCTTTGGGTGAATGGAGTAGGACAAATTAAAAGGAGGGACTTTCTATTCAAGCCAAGCATTGGCTTGGCTTTGTGGGCAATCAGTTGCTTCCGTCCACCAACGATAAATACATCACCATCAAAAGGGATATCATTGTGGGGTGCATCATGGATGGATTGGATGTAAATCCGGGAGAGATTATTGCCAAAGTGATCAAGCTCGGATCAAAACAAGTGGGAACTTTGCTATCTTTTCCTACTCTTATCTCCACGTTATGTGCTATTCATAAGGTTTCTCTATTTCCCAAGATTGATAAGAAAATAAACTGTATGGGAGTTATTGATATTCGTACTAGTCAAGATGATGAAAATCCGATGGGAATAAAAAGAAAGATTAGTAAGGTCTCCGATTTGTCCTTAGGAGAGGTATCCACTATCGAGGGCACTAGTACTTCCCCTATGACTTCACATGCATCTGATGCTCCACCGATCTATAGTGACACTACTCCGGTTATTGATCTCCCTCTGGTATAACCTTCTTCATGCACTACTCAGTCTACCCAGCCTCCACGATCTTCTACATTGGCATTTATTAAGGTTGCAACCATGACCTTGGCAAATTATAGTTCCATATCTCACTTGGTGGCTGAGATCCCCCATTTTATTTAGGTGTCTATTGAGAGGAGTGTTCTATGGGCTCAAATGTTAGACTATGAGCAGAGATTATCCGCAGTTGAGGCCAGGGGGGATAGTGATGCGGTTGCACCTTTGGGACTGACCTTGATAGTTAGCGTTTGGAGGTTCAGTCAATCCAGCCATCCTTCACTTTTGATGACGCCTAGATTACCATTCCACAAGCTGAGACTGGCCCAATCTTACTATTTACTGACTTGTTTGGGTATTCTCCTGTGGGTGAAGAGACAGGGATTGATTTTATTGTAGGGCTTTCTGAGGCCCAACATGTAGAACTGGCCAAGAAGAAATCCATTGAGGAGCAACATGCGGGGATAGTTGGTGCTAGTTCTAGCTCTCAGCCTCCCGAGGAGGTACTTATCCCCTTAGTTGCAGTTAAAGGAGCCCAGTCTGAGGAGGCTCCTACTATTACAGCCGCAGTGCAGTCACAGTCATCACATAAAATGGATCCGTGCTCCTAGTGCGCCTTAGGGAGTTTTCCCCCTCCTCTTTTCTCATTTTATGTTGTAGCATTGGGGATAATGCAATATTCTTTAGTTGGGGGTGGGGAATTTTATGGTTTGTAATATTATTTTATTTCATGATATTATTCTGATATTGCCCTTGTCGGGCCTCTTTTGGCTTGTTGATTTTGTTGATTGGGATATTGCTCTACCCGGGCCTCTTTTGGCTTTATGATTTTGTTGATTCGGATATAGCCCTTGCCGGGCCTCCTTTGGTTTTATGATTTTGTTTATTTGGATATTTTCCTTGTCGGGCCCATTGTATGCACTTGATATTAGTCGAGACCCAAATGTCATTGTTCTGATATTGATTCTTGTTTGGGTGATGTCTATTTTAAACATGTGTATCTTTCTTGTCGCCTCGTGTCTATATGTGTCAAATAAACTTTAAGGGTTTTCTTCAAAACTTGGTTCTTTCCCAAAGTGTATTTTCTTTCTTTTTATTTTGTTTTCTTTGTCGAATCGAGTGGTACTCCCCCATGATAGATGGATCGGGAGACATTCTTAGGGGAAATACCCATTGTCTTAAATTAGATTCAAGTAGTTGTTGAAAAAGGTTCAAAAAGTACCCTCTAAATTTGTGGTGGCAAACAAAATTGGTTTTGAAAGGTAAAAAGCAAAGTGATTTCAAGCTTTCTCTTGAGTTGCGACCTTCTAATTTAGTTTTTGGCTCCTACTTCACAAAAGGAAAGTCTCCGGCTCGGAGTAGTTTGTCAAGTTCAGTTGCTCAAATTGGTAGGAAGACTAGCTTTCTATTTTAAGAAATAAAGTTCCTGGTGTGGTAAGGTTTTTGATCAATCCTTGTGCATACATGATATTCTAGAACTTACCCCATTTATTCAAGGCAAAATCTGGGACGAAGCTTAGTTTTGAGAATGACCCGAGGCCATTTTTGAATCGTCACTTGACCTAAATTCCACCTTGTTATTTGTCCCTAGTTAACCCATTTGAGCCTCTTTCTATTTTCATTCTCTCCTTAGAGATAACCATACTAGGACACCCTACTTTTGCCTTTTTTGAATCCTTCTTTTTGTCACCCAACCTCCGTAAACACATTGCATGCTTCTAACATGGCCTAATGCAGTAAAATGCATAAGTATGGAGAGGCATGCTTGTGAGAATAAGTCGTTTGAACTCAAAACCTAAGTTGAAGAGGAAAGGAGATGTGTAAGATTGATTAAGGGAGGTGCATGCTTGGTTATTTCTTTAGTACGTCATAAGAACAAGAAACATTCTTGTAATTTGAAATATGGAGCTTATCCCTTAGAATGATTCAAGAAAAGTGAAAAATCTTGAAAAAAAAGAAAAAGAAAAGAACGGCACGAATAGCTAAGGAGTAATAATAATAACAAAAGGGGTCTCTTGAAAGAGCCAGAAAAGCAAATGAAGAGGGAAGCTCATTCGAATGGTTAGCTAGAAGTGGAGGGTCATGTCTTACTTTCAATTAGGGAAAATGAGCAAGACAAATCACAAATTGAAGATGGGGAAATTTTTGAAAATCTTGTGTCACACCTTGAGAAGCGTCTCAACTTGAAAGTGTTTACTTGTTGATTTCCTACACTCTTGTTTGATGAGAATTAGCTCTTGAAAAGGAAAGCGTGATTTTCTTGTTTGCCATGACTTGTTGGAGTAACCAATTGAACTTTATAGTCTTAATTGTCTAGCGTAATTCCTTGTGGTTGCTTTATAGTAAGAGCACCCTTTTCTTTTCACTTTGAATCTTCTCGATTACTTGAGGCCAAGCAATAGTTTAAGTTTGGGGTGGTTGATAAGTTGACGTTTTACCAACTTCTTAACATGTTTAAGCCTAGATTATCTCTTATTTTGCTTTGATTTGATGCAATTCTCATGTTATATAACTCTTTTATGAAGCTAATGGGTGAATAGGAGGTCGAGCTATCCACACGAGTCAATTGGGATGTGACAGGTGTAGAAAAGGAGCTTAAAATCGTCATTTAGGGAGCTGTGAGGCCACCTGCGCACGCAGGTTCAGGTCTGGGCGAACCTATGGAGTTTGTGCTGAAGAGCCTACACGCACAGGCCACCCACCTTCGTTGGCACCTGCGCCGGTAGGTGACCAATACTATGGCAATTTCATATTTTTATGGGAACGTAACTTTAGGGTTTTAAAAGGGATTTTTCAGCACTAGAAATTAGTTTTTGCATTTTTGGAAGCTTAAGAAAATAGAGTGAAACCCTAGGAGTGAATAAGTTACTTTATTTTGGCTTTGTATTAAATTAAGATCTTAAATATTGAGATAATCTTGGATTCAATAAAACAATGGGAGGAGAACTTGGGTGATTTTCCTCTTTCTCTTTCCATGAGTAGCTAATTTCTTTGCTTGGGGTTATGCTTGAGTAAGATGTGATAATTGTATGGGGATTGTTTATTTATCTTCCTAATTAGATAATTGTTGTGGGTTTTGTCCCCATTCCATTTTTCTCATTTAAAATTAGAGGTTGCAAACTCCAATTAACCCTAGAGTTCTCATCATCCATGACAAAGGGGATGAGGGTGAGGAATGGGGAGTGAACAATAACTTGATATTTATCATTTAATAGTGTCTCTTAAACATAAGGATGCTAATTGAGGTATTAGATTGGCTATATAGATATTCTTGTGAGGTGTTCGAAAAAACCTATTCGTGTTATCTTTGTGTTTGATTGACAAATCAACACTAAGTACTTATAATTTAGCCTACCCATAACTTTTAGCTAAATCTAGACAAATATTCAATTACCAATACATTCTTTCACTATTATGATGGCATAACCCCAAGTCCCGTATTACACTTGATTTCAACTCTATTTCTCTAATCTTTGAATTGCGTGTTTCAAACTACAAGTGTTTCAACAATTACAACTTGATAAGTTATATCCCCCATTTACTTTTATGCATTATTTTTATAGCATCACATGTTAACTCTAGTTGCTTTTGATACTTAGATGTGAAAGCTATCACAATCATTCCTTGTGGATTCGACCCCAACTCTATGTTGGGTAATTATATTGCTAATGACTGCTTACACTCATTTCTAGGGTGTATTTGAGCGTTATCAGTCTATGCCCGACTTTGGGGGAAGTTTGTTTCCATTTGGGTGATTGTGGATAGGTTGAATAAATCAACGCACTTCATACCTATCAAGGTGAATTAAAATGTGGAGAAGTTTGCAAAGATCTACATTTGGTAGATTGTTCGCTTGTATGGTGCACCTATCTCCATTGTTTCTTATAGAAATACAGAGTTTACCTTAATTTTTGGAGTTCTATGCAGAGTTTGTTGGGTACTCAGCTTGAGATGAGCATAAATTTTCACCCTCAGATCGATGGCCACTTAGAGATGACCATTCAAGTGTTAGGGATAGGCTTCGAGCCTGTGTTATGGATTATGGTGATAATTGGGACCAATTCTTACCCTTAGCAGAGTTTGCATATAATAACTATTACTATTCTAACATTCAGATGGCGCCTTTTGAGGGTTTGTAAGGGTGGAGGTGTAGATCCCATGTGGTATGGTTTGACTCATTTAAGGTTAGACCTTAGGGCACTGATTTGTTGAGAGACTTAATGGATCGAGTGAGGTTGATCCAGCAGAGGCTTGTGGCTGTCTGGAGTTGGCAGAAGAGTTACACTAGCTATCAAGTTTGTGATGGAGCATTCATGCTTGGTGAGCGAGCTTTGTTGAAGGTATAACCCATGAAGGGTGTGATAACATTTGGGAAGAAAGTGAAGATTAGTCGTAGATTTATTAGGACTTTCAAAATTCTTGAGAAGTTTGGATATGTAGTTTATCGACTAGTTTTTCTTCCATATCTGTCAATTGTTCATCCAGTATTCCATGTTTCTATGTTAAAGAAATACCATCCATATGATACGCATATGATCCGGTGGGATTCAACTGTGTTAGATTATGACGTGTACTATAAAGAAGAGCCCATTACTATCCTAGATTGACAAACTATGAAGTTAAGGTCCAAGCATATTGATTTTGTGAAAGTTTAGTGAAGACATCACCCTATTATGAAAGTGATTAGTTTAATTTTGGTCTAAATTTTGCGATCCGAGCATCAAATGGTGATTCTATCAGTCCCATTAGATCAGGAATGTCAATTTTGGGTAAGAATCAGGGTTATTTTTTGTTTCGAGCCTTTGCTTCGAGTTTTGACCTACTAGACGAGAAACTAGTTCAAATAGGCTAATGGGGTTTTGGGGGGATTAACTATTTGATAGTGACCTCTTTTGGTAAATTTGATGGTTCTATTGATTTGGGAACAACGAAATTAGCCTAGTAACATTATTAGATTATTTTTACGGGAACTCGATCGAATCCAAAGGGTCCACAGGGTATAGTCTTTTTAATTTTTAATATTTTGTTCAATATAGTCTAAATATTTAATTTCATAGTTCATGAAATATGTTTCTAGATTTATCTTAAGTACTTGTTCTTCTAATTTTATTTCTTCTACTATTTCTAACCAATAATGAAAGCTGTCGTAATTTATCATTTTAATCAATATCTGGGTAATCTAGATAATCGTCTTCTAAATACATGTTATACATATCTGACACTATAAATTTTGTCCAATTATCTTGCATTACTGCTATAGATTCATAAGTGATTAGCAAGTCATAAATCTGTTTAGTTGTATCAGTATCTAAGTCACGTAAAATATATAAAAGTAATATCTTATATTCTTCATTATCATCTAGTAAATATGTATGCGTTCCTAGCTGGTAATTATCCATATGGTCAATTATCATGTATGTTTAAATCATATTCCCTTTAACCTCTACTTATATTATTATACTTATCATTCAATAGTGTAGTATTTCAAACTACTCTTTGTGTCACTACTATGAGTTTTAGCCTTAATCAGTTACCCTAACAATGCCTCAACTTCGTCTACTCCCCTTTAACGGCATTCCTCGCCTACTCGGTTTCGACCTTAGGACGACTTAGTCTGGGTTTACCTTACTCTCGGCCTACTAATCATAGCAAACTTACTTAAGAAGTTCTAATATAGTTACACTACTACATGATAAGCAATAATAATACTATAGAGATTATCAGGAATATAAGATTTAGCTATACATGTATAGACATGGGTATACCTTGGTTGTTAGGTTCTCGGTATGAGATATGTTTGTGGGTGTATCTGGATGATTATCCATAGCTCCTTGAATGTTTATATCTGTTTTTATAAAATTAAAAACTTTTATTTATAGTAGGGAAATCTCAACACATGAGAAAAGGGAAGAGAGTTTTGAAGCTGCTAAGCTTCTTGATCGATGCCCTCTACCTTCACACATATATATAATAAGAAAAGTTGGTTGCCTAACATTCCTAAGGCCAACATAAAAAAGTAAAGGCTAAAGTCAAGCATACTATTTGCTTTAAGACTTTTGTTACATAAAGAAAAGAAAAGAAAAGCATCTAACTATTTACTTTTTGACTAATTTAAAAGAAAACAAAAGGCACACTATTCACATGTCTTGTCTTTGTTATTTTGTCTTTATAGCTCTTTCATCTTTAGCTTTGTTTGCTGGTGTCGGCTGTCTAGCTCATCTTCCTCTGTTAATTATTCTAGTTGGACATCTGGAATATGTATTGTATCTCCTCCATTGCATTACGAGCATTTATGATCTGGGTATTTTTGTCCAATCAATTGGCAGTATCTTGTTAATAACTCTTCTGAAATAAATGCCTTTTTTAATGCTCTTGTTATGGGTAACTCTTCCAGATGTAATAATGAAAGAATCCATTGTCTAACTTCTTCCATATCTGCTGGTCTATATTCTCTGGAATTGGAGTATATCATGACTTGGTCTCTTGCATAATAACTCCATATAGCGTTTCCATTCGTATAATTATTAACTAATTCTTGAATAATAGTTGTTAATCCGATGAGTCTCTTGTTCGCATAGAAGCTTGGTATATCTGATTTTGGTATTTCTGGCTGTTCACCTATTTCCTCTGGTATTATCATTTCGCGTGTTAACCCGATCTTTACAACTTGTATATTAGGTTTAGTCATTTAAGTTGTATATTTTCTACTATTTTATGATGCTACCACTAAAGCGGTACCCTAGTCGCCTTAGCGGTGCCTCCTAAGCGGACCAGGTACAGCCTTAGCGATGGATTGACTGTTCTATGCACCATTGCCTAATTAATGGGTGCATCTGCCTTAGCGATACAGCCTAGACGACGAGTCTGCACGACAAGTGACTACTGCCTTAGTGGTTGTATTGACACTTAGGCGATGTCTCTTAGGCTATCATTTGACTGCTAAGGCGATGTTGTTGGTATAAAATCTCTTTTTCTTCACTCTTATTCCATTCTTCCATTTTCAAGCTTTGGGGTCTCAATTTTGGTGAATTCATAGACAATTTTTCATCAAATTGGACTTGGGTGAGCTTATAAATATGATTTTCATCTTTATTTATTGATTATTTTACTAAATCATCTTCAAAACTTGGATTTTTGGGGTTTCACTCGGTAAAGAGAGAAAATGGTTTTTCTTAAGTTTTAACTTGTTTTTCAATGGGTTTTCATATTTAGAATCCTTAGAGTATGGAAAACATGATTCTTAAATAAAATTTCGATTATACCCTTTTCCTCCGAGGTCAATTTTCCAATTACTTTTGGACCCGAAATGAAAGTACCTAATATGGGTATTGTTTGACTCCTTTTTCCTTGTCTATTATATTTTTGATAGGTTTGGTTTGCGCCAAGGTTTTACGAAAATGAAAAACTCCTTGTTGAAGGGTACATGCTTTAGTTTCGGCTTTTGAGATAGGTTATGGCTTAACTTTCTTTAGACCGGGCTAGATAGTTAACCACTCATATAAAGTATGCTATGGGTTTGGGAATTTTTCATGAGATTAATATTTTGAGATCATTATCTTATCGTGTTGCTCGTGTGGGGGCTTAGGTGAATATTATTTTTACTTGAGGGATTATTATTATTTTGATGCCCGTGTGGGGGCTGGTATTGGACTTGTTTGTGCATTATTTTCTTTTATTATTATTGTAATCCCCGTGTAGGGGCTTAGATTGATATTATTGGACATGTTTGATGCACTATTGCCATTACCATTATCATGATGCCCGAGTGAGGGGTTTGGATTGATATTATTGATGTCTTATATGACCCTATATTAAAGAGGTAACATGCAATGGCTTATATCATGATATTATCACGACTTGAGTCTACACCCTGGATGGAACATGGTTCTTAGAACCACAAGGGCCCCAAGCTAAGCCTTGATACTAGCATAAGTAATGAACAACTAAATAAAAACTTATAAACTAGAAAATAGATACTGACAACACTGTGCGGAAGAAAAAATATGGATTTAACTAGTTCAATACAACACTATTAAAAGTTTACAACATTTGTATTGCAAAAAGAAAATAGGCTGAAATTGAATATAATAGTTGGGATTCACTATCTATGAAGCCTATACTAATACTGAGTATAGTTAGCAAGGACATGACACCCAACTATCTGTAATCAATATATACGAACTGAAAAGACAACTATGACTACTAACTGACTGGAATTCCCGAACAAGAAGAACTCATCTCTTGCTGACTAGAAACTGCAATCTGTCTGACCATGATCCTGTGAGCTAGAACAGATACCTACATTATGAAACAATAGAGCAAGAGGAAAGTATATGGTCAGTACTATGAATTTACTTAGCATGTGAGATATGCTATAATCATGAATAACACTTAAACCATGCTTTTAAAACTGAGGACATAAATCATTTATTATGTCTCTCACCTAAACAAACCACATATAAGCCACATCCTAAGCTGATAGGAAGCCATCTCAACACTCTCTACCTCAGTCGCAAGTATAATCTGGAGGGCCTTCTTCTCCTTATCAATAATATTCTGCAGGTCTTCCTCAACCTTTTACCCAATGAATTTAGGCAGGTTCATCCAAACAAAGTATCTCACTCTAGAAGCAGTTGCACCTCCATTGAGGTTTATAGGGACCACTCCATATGGTTGACCTGGGCGGTCATGGCCTATGCAAGTATTTGGATGGAATTCCTGAATTCTATATTTATGACATCAGCTTGAGGGGCTTGATTCATTAGTGTTAGAGTATTTGCATCTTGGTTAATTGACGTGATCTCCATTTCCCTGTCCGTCATTTTTTCTTGGAGGCATTTTGTAAATCACGTAAAGTACAAGTTAGAATAGTATATAGAGTTAAACTCTATTGCGTGATAAATATCATGAAAGAAGGTAATGTTACCTAAATGACCCATAGCCTCTCCCTCAAAAGTGTGGTGCACTTAATACCCATGAAAGAGACTCGACCAAAAGTGGCTTTTCAGACATCGTAGAACTCATTAACCTGATGATCTGATTCCAAGTTTGTCACGGTAGTAGCCTACAACCTAGGTGTGAATGGAACTTAGGATTATAAGTGATCCCAAGTTGACCCTTGGTACTGATATGCTATTCATTGAACTTACCTTATAAAACAACACTAAGCGGAAGCTTTATCAAGACTGAGATAAGCAAACTAAAACAATTAATTTTAAAAAAAGTAATAATTAAAAATCAAACATATATGAACTGCATAATGTCTGAAAGCCTCTACTGATAGAGATGAGTTGTTGGGACAAAACACCCAACTAACTCCAAACCAACTGATGTAAAAGTCTGAATATGTCTAAAAAAGAACAACTGTAAAACTAGGCCTACGTATGATGAGGACTCACTAAACCATGGAATACACAAAATCCTCACCACACAATGGCACATAAATGATAAAAATAACTAATTATAAACTCTCTAACTAACAACACAATTGAATTCAATGAAAATATTTATGTACCCTTTTTATTTGTCTAGAGTCAATCTTAGAGCCTACATGGCTCAAATAAAATAAATCTTTCTTTTATGCACAATGTTTTTAAGAGAGTTGCCTAACATTGTCATAGTATATCTAGATAAAGAACATAGCTTATTTAAGGTGTTCTGGTTACTCTTCTTCTTTATTCTAACAATCTAAAACTGAGAAAATACTATGACATACAGTTCAAAGGACTCCCTTGGTAAAAGAAATGAAAACAACACTCAAGGGTTGTACTAACAAAACAAACGGCTAGAACAACACTTTAATATAGTAGAACATAAATAAAAAAACCTTCAAATATTTATCCACCCCACACTTAAAATTATGCATTGTCCTTAGTGAATATCATAATTAATATAGGGGTACAGGAATCACTATGGGTGGCCAAAGTCCAACACATTACCAGCTCATGTCGTAGGATACTCAGGCTTCTCCCAAATATGGCATTCATGTAGACATCCCAAACTTAGTTCCAACCATCTAACTCACCTTAGTATACTTCCAAAAGGCTTACTTCTATGGTCATATTTCTACAAAAACAAAAACAACTATAAAAAAAAATAAAATCAAAGAAAGTAGTAAAATTGGGTTACTTCCCAACAAGCGCCTAATTTAATGTCGAGGTGTGATGCAACAAACTTTTTCCTCCACCTCCAACTTATGAATTGTAACCCTAATTTTTCATCAGTCTTTGTAACGACCCAAACCCGTCGTGAGTAACCCTTAATGGGAGAATCATCTAACTGTAAACATGCAAACCCAACCATTAAACTAAATGAGGCAAACTAGTTGTATTGCATTTAATAGAACTGAAATCCATAATCTAATGAAAATAATGCAAAATTAACAAAACTAACAACCCCTCGAACCTGAAAGTCATCGTACCAAAACTACTAAAATGTCAATAAATAGGTTAAACCCAAAACAACAATAACGTCTAACTCCAATTCAATGGACCAGAAACTGAATGAAGAGCTCATGGTAGCCCAGAAGATATAGCTCACCCTTGAGTTTGAATGCTATTCGCTCAACAACTGAGGTCTTGAAACATTTTCCAGGAAATGTTCTGCACTCAACATAAGGAAGAGTAGTATTAGTACACAAGAAACAACGGTGTACTAGCAGGGTCATCAACCAACCCAAAATTAGAAATATAAAAAATTAATCATAACTTAATTAAGAAATAATAGCCATGAACACCTACCATGTAACCTTACTTAAAGTTCATAACACTTAATCTTAGTCAATTCAAGTCAACATGGATAACAAGTCAAGTCAAGATAATGACTACCAAAAAAACTCTAAGTCAACCACCATGACTCAAGTAATTATATCAACCATGTATCAATTACTTAACTAAATAGACAATATAGAGTTATGCCAATCTTGCAATTAAACTCAGAATACTCAAGGATTCATTTCAACAAAAAATATGGCAATAATCATGAATCATGGTTTACATAAAGAAACCAAATGCAACACATAACCACATAAGCCCAGTTCACTCAAGGAACCAATATAACAAGTCAACAGTTAAGCCCAGTTCACTCAAGGAATTAATATAACAAATGAACACATAAATCCCTATTCATTCAAGGAACCGTCACACTCACCTTTACCTTATACATAAATGCTAAGGGTCTTATGGTCACTCACTAGCCATGACCTGCAGGAAACGAGCTCGTGTCCATGTACCAAAACCCAAGACATTAAGTGTCTACCAACCTTCCAATGAAGATGTCCTAATATTGATACATCTCACAATAATCAATAGATATCATAGAAATCACAACAATCAATGATAATAACAACGACACTTGTAAAACTAATAAGATTTTCATATAAGCTCATTGCAGATGATTAATAGTTAGGATATCAAATAATCATTCAGTTTCCTTGAACATGAATTGTAACAAGTAATACGAAGGAAAGTTATCATGCACACACAAAATAAGTTGGGTTTCAACTACATTTAACCATCACCTACCTCAAGCCAAGACTGAAATGCTCTAGCGAACTTGATCCTTCCCTTTTCTTACAACCATAACTTGATTGTAGTCTAAAAATAGGAATATAACACACAATCAACCAAATGACTTCTAATTTTGAGGATTATAACCTAATCCCGAATCCCAAGGCCAATTTCATGACCATTTCTTCCATTCTAGAGTTTTTATACCCTAATTCCCCTTAATCCGACCAACTTCATTGTTATAATAGTGAATTATGAACATGCAAGAGTAAATTAATAATATTTAACCAAAACCAAAGGGTTTTCTACCCAATTCACTTAATTGCACCAGAAAATCAGCTAGGTTAGGTCGAATCATCCCCATATACCCAAAAACTAATGATTCCTAGTAGTTAACAATCAATCTATGAGTTAACGGAAGGAAGTACTTAACTTTACGAAGAATGTGGATTAAAACTGAGAGGAATTAGCCCAAAATCACCCTTGCCCTTCCCAAAACAAGTTTTGAAATAATAAAACATTTTGGGTTAGTTTTCTACATAAATCTTCATACATCTAGCTATAGCGGTCCTATCTTGCTAAAGCAGCCTAGCTATAGTGGAATATACCCATTATGGCAGGATTGACTAATGTTAACTTCCACTATAGCAGGAATATTCCAGCTATAGTAGCATCATCATAGCAGCCTATTACCTGTTATAGAAGGTATGGTGAGGCAAAAACTCAAAAATTTTCCCAGTTGCCTATTTTGTAATGCACTCTTAAACCATGACATTCCAGACTAACCCCTTTACGTTAGGTTCGATATAAGAAGTTTTACTTACCCAAATTCACTTCTGAAAGATTCTATGGATTCCTTATCATCTTAGATAATATAAAAGCGTGTTTAACCTATCCACATTTTCCCAATACATTTTAGGATTTTCCTAAACCATACATCGCTCAGATTTTGACTAAGCCTAGCCTAGCCTACAATTTCTAACTCCTAATTCGGGGAAAATCATAACCCATATTTTTGTACATTAGACCTACCCATAACAATGGAAAGGGTCATTACAATCTTGTGGATATTATCCATCGGTGGTGGTACAAATAGAATTATACCAAGTAACAAGTATAATTTTTCGTACTTCTTGGCCTTCAGACGAGAATGAAATTATGTCTTTTTTGTCACAACAACTTTGAGGATGTAAGAACGTCATTTATCATTGATTGACTCCTTCATTATTTTTAGTAGATTTTCAGTTTCCACCAATAATGTCACAAAGTGATTTGAATATGGTCCAATGCGCTTCAAACCTGAAATTGCTATCTTTTTTGAATCGACATATTCACGCACACTAGAGTCTTCATAAAAGATGTTATTTGCTATTTGACATTACTCTAATATACTCTTCTTAACAATGAAATCATCAATAAGAATGTGGTTGAACGGGTAGGTTTTTTGTTTTTGATTCACAAGTTAGTTAGTATCCATAATAATTAGTGGTTAGACTTCAGATGCCTCAACCCTTTTATTCAAGTAAGCCTGTAGGTTTTGAATATCTAAACTAAATTGCTATACCTCTTTTATAAACTTTATTCTCCCTTTATTATATTATTTTGCCATGTTAAAAAGACCTTCCTAGATGAACCCATGAAATTTTATTTGTTGAGTATGTTCCTCGATCCAAGATAAGATCATTATTTCTTTTTCACAACAACTCTGTGCTTGTAAAAACTATATTTCTTCACTTATTTGAAGTTTATCTTTGATATTGGCTAAGTTTGTAATTGCAGATCAACACAAGTTTCAGTTTCACCTTGTATCTTTGTGATCTTGCCACTAATTCTTCCAATGCTTTTGTCTATTCTGATGGCCTCTCTGTCTCCCGTTCATAGCTTTTCTCTAACTTCTTTAGCTATTAGTAATTTCTGACAGGGTTGCTTCCATCGCTTTATCATTTCTACAATCATCACTAACAATAATATAATAAATATAATAGGAACTCAGGAGAGGGGAATAATAGTTAGAAAATTCTAATGACTGTCTTCACCAGTACATATACTACAAATATTCCACTCAAGGAGTAATGACGTGAGACTACCCCCTAGTCATAACACGGTGCTTAGGGTAACAAGTGACCTAAGTTAACCCATGGCCTGGCATGACAATAAGAATACTGAAATAACTGATGAAATACTGAGCAGAAGCTAAACTGAAATGATATAATCATAAATAAAACAACACTGAAATTCAAGTCTAACGTTGTCTGACGTAACTAATATGCTAAAAATCTAACCGTCTGTCTGAAAAGCCTCTAAATAATATGAGTTGTTGGGATAAGCCCCCAACTAACTCTAATTATCTGAAACTAAGAAAAATATTGAAAAGAAATACTGATAACTGGTCCTCAAATGATGAGGACTTAAAAAACATTGCTGCAAATATGATGTTAAATTGTACTAGCCTTGAGATGGATGTTGAATGTCGGAACCTATATTATAAGATAATATAGCACAAAGGAAAGTATGCGGTCAGTACTTTGAATGTACTAAGCATGTGAGGTATGCAATATCTAATATAAGATGAATATGTTGATTGTAACATGATAAACTGCACATGAAACTAAGACATGTAAATTGATGCAATAACCAAGTAGTAAACATGTAATAGTATAATATACCATATGATCTGAGTACAAAGTTATGCACATATCTTAATCTAAACTACGGATTGTCAGAGCTACAGTTAACTAACATACCCCATTATGAGCTAATCGAGGTCTAACCTATAACCCCAGTTGGAAGGGTGTTCTATACTTTGCCAAGGGTACAAACACTAACAGACGTGGATCCACTAAAATGATTTCCAAGAAGTACTAAGGTTTCAAGCCTAGTCTGATGGGTGGCCCTTTAGAACCTATGGTGGAACCGTAGTTCTGGGACATAAGTACTTCTACTAAAGGTCTCAGCCTAACTGACGGGTGAACCTTCATCCCTGCATCCGCTCGGTGCTAAGTACTACTCCCAACTTAATACCAACTGATAACTGGATAGTTCATTTATAATGAATAACTAACAAGCTCAAAACACTGATAACTGAGATTAAAAAAATAGACACTTATATGAAAAGTATTCTATATCATGTAACCATAGAGGAATGAGTATTCATTACATATACAGTAAATCCTCGGTCATCGGGTGTTTATAACCCACAATCTTTGAAGAATACTACTAATGGCAATTCCATAATCTGAATGTAATAGGGAATTTCATAACTAAAGTCCATAAATCATGAATTTTTCAATATAATTAGAGTTCATAGTCATGAGTATGTAAAGATGCTCAAATTTATCAAAAAAATATATTCATCGTTTAGTCAAGGTAAGAAACTGAAAGATAATAAAATTCATACTTTTCATGAAAATCCTAAGTTTGAAGAGTTAATTAAACTGAGATTTTGAAATAACTTTAGTAATCAATGGGTAAAAGGAACCCACTGATGAAATCCCACATGCCTCGAGATGGAAACCCTAGTGAATTCTTTGAACTTAGAGCTTAAAATTGAAGAACTCTAATTTGCCTTAGAAGATGAAGAATCGCCTCTTTTTATCTGTTTAATGCTAAGTGTCGACTGAATTTGGGTAATGAGGGACTTAGGGTATTATTAGACTTAATAAACAACATTGGAATATCTTAAATAACGTAGTTTAGGGGTCTAAGTAGTGGAAAAGGACTAGAATCTCCCTTATAAAACAAAACTGAAAAAGGTGCAAAACATGACTGACCTACGATCGTGGGTTGTGCTCTTGGGATGGTGGATGGTCTTGTGGCTTATTTGGACTCCATCATACGATCCATGGTATGACTCGTTTGTCCCTCCAACAATCATACCTTAGTACATATTTGGAAGTTCAAGCCGAATCAACTTTAGGAACCAAGATCGTACCTAAGATTGTAGTTTCTAACCAAGATCGTGGGATCCTTTCATGGTTGGGAGGTCTATTTGTCAATTTTATGGTTTTTGGCGATGCTTCTTGTATACGAATGCATTGTACAGTCGTACAATCTCAACAAGATCATACCTTCGTTCGTGGGATCTCACTGTTGGAGAGTGTTTCTCTAAAATGGTCATAACTCTTAGCTCCAAAATTGGATTAATGAGAAATTAGATGCATTGGAAAGAAGACTCAAAGTTCTTTCATTTGGTGGGTATTGATTGCAAAAACACTTCAAAATCTAGGATTTATGCTCATTTGAAGTGGACTATAGATAGATTGTTCACAAGAAATCGATTTATAAGGATGGTTTCAACTTAGCTATGAGTTAGGAGTTACTTGTGGCTTTAATACATATCTAAATCACTTCCCATACTACCAAAACATGAAGTTTGGTTCTACATATACTTGGAGCATTTTTATAATCTTAGTTTAGATTTTTGGGGTGTTATAATATCTCCCCCTTGGGGTTATTCGTCCCTAAATGAAAGCTAACTAAGCTAAAAATATAGAGAAAGAGATGTAATCCCAACACTAAATTTCTAAGAGCTGAATACTGACATAACAAATGAGTCTGTAACCAAAACATGGACTGAATTAAAATCATGAATGCATGTTATGACATGAGAATAACTAGAGGACATTAAACAGAAAGAATTAATTAAAGGGGTAACTATTACCTCAGGCTGGAATTGAATTTGAACAGATAAGATGGGGGTACTTAGACATCATATTCCCCTTTTGTTTCTAAGTAGCTCCCTCAACTAACTGATTTCACCAAACAACCTTTACTAAAATGATCTCCTTTTTCCTTAACTTACGAACCTAATAGTAAAGGATCTCAACTGGGAGCTCCTTATAAGAGAGACTATTTTCACACCCACACTATCTAAAGGCACAACCGGTGAGGGATCACCAATGCATTTCTTTAACAAACACATATGAAAAATCAGATGAACTGATGCTAAGTCTGCAGGCAAATCTAACTCATAGGACACATTGCAAAAGCAACCCATAATCATATAAGGACCAACATAGCTGGGACAGTACTTCCCTTTCTTGCCAAATCTTTGTATCCCTTTCATGGACGAAACTTTTAAGTAAACCAAATCACCAATAGCAAACTCAAGTTCCCTTTTCCTCACATCTGCATAGAATTTTTTACCACTTTGGGCTATTTTCAGCCTTTCTCTAATCAGCTGAACATTCTCCATAGCCTCATGAACTGAATCTATACTGTCATCGTAGCTTAACCAACTTTAAAACAACCAATAGGAGAACTACACCTCCTACCATAAAGTTCTTCAAATGGGGCCATCTGAGTATTGAAGTGATAGTTATTACTGTAAGCAAACTCAATAGAAGGTAAATGATCATCCCAACTACCTTTGAAATCGATCACACAAGCTCTCAACATATCCTCTAAAGTTTAAATGGACCACTCTGCCTGACCATCTGTCTGTGAATGCAAAGTCATACTAAGATGAAATTGGGTACTAAGACCCTTCTGAAAAGTCTTCTAGAACTAAAAGGTAAATTGAGTACCACTATCTGAGATGATAGTCAAAGGGACTTTGTACAATTTCACCAACTCCCTAAGATAGAGTCTAGCATAATCCTTGGTTGAATGTGAAGTGTTAAATGATAGGAAATAGTCTGACTTAGTCATTAAGTCCACGATAGCCACAATAGAATAATACTGTCGGTGAGTATGAGGCAACCCCATAACGAAATCCATATTCCCCACTTCCTACTTTCAAGTAGGAATAATGATATCCTGAATCATACCACCAGGTCTCTGGAGCTTAACCTTAACCTGCTGACAATATGACCACTTAGCCATAAAGTCCGCAATCTCCTTCTTCATGCTATTCCACCAAGAGACTTCCTATAGATCATGGTACATCTTAGTGGCTCCTAGGTGAATAGAATACTTAGAATTGTGCACTTCTGTAAGCATTCGCTGCTTTAAGTCATCCACATATAGAACTGATAGTCTACCCTAAAAATGAAGAATATCAGCTCCCCCTTGGGAGAAAACCTTAACCTTCTCACTCTGGACCACTTCTTTCAACTTAAGAAAAATAGGACCATTATCTTGCTTTTTTTACACCTCAGCTACTAATGAAGATTCTGAACTAAGATATTACCTTCAACTAAATCAACCAACCGAACTCCCAGTCTAGCAGCCATTGAACCTCGCAAACTAATTCTTTCTCCACATCCTTTATATGAGAAACACTCCCCATAGACAACCTACTAAGAGTGTCATCCACAACATTGACTTTAATCGGATGTTACAAGGCACTCATATTATAGTCCTTCAATAATTTTAGCCATCTTCTCTGATGATGATTTAGATCCATTTGACTGAACACGTACTGAAGGCTTTTATGATCCGTGAACATATCTACATGAACCCTATAAAGATAATACCTCCAAATCTTTAATGAAAAATTTGATGCTGCCAACTCAAGATCATGAGTCAGGTGGTTTTTCTTATAAGGCTTAAGCTATCTTGAGACATATGTTATAACCTTACCATGCTGAATCAATACACAACTAAGGCCAACTATGGAAGAATCACAATAAACCACAAACCCATCTGATTCCTCTAGCAGAATCAAAACTAGAGTAGAGGTGAGTCGAGCCTTCAACTCCTGAAAAATCTTCTCACAAGAATCGAACCACTAAAACTTGACTTTCTTTTGGGTTAATCTAGATAAAAGGGAAGAAAAAGAGTAAAATCCTTTAATAAATCAGCTGTAGTAACTGTACAAATCGAAGAAACTCATGATATCTGATGGAGAGGTAGGTTTGGCCAATTCCTAATTACTTGAATCTTTTGAGAATCAACCAGAATGCCATCACTAGAAATACTATGACCAAGGAATGCTACTTACTTCAACCAGAATTCACACTTGATGAACTTAGTGAATAACTGGCGATCTTTGAGAATTTGCAAGATAATCCTCAAATAGTCCGCATGTTCATCCTCACATCGAGAATAAAAGAGGATGTAATCAATAAAGGTAATAACAAATATGTTGCAGAAATACTTGAACACCCTATTCATCAAATTTATTAAAGTTGTAGGAGCATTCGTTAGTACAAAAAAAATAACAATAAATTTAAAATGACCAAATCAAGTTCTGAAGGTTGTCTTTGAAATGTCACATTCTCTGACTCTGAGCTGATGATAGCTGAATCTGAGGTTTCTCTTAGAGAAAAAATTGGCACCGTAAAGGTGATCAAAAAAGTCATTAATCCTAGTAATAGGATACTTATCTTTTACTGTGTCTTTGCTCAAGTAATTGTAGTCGATACACATTATGAGAGAACAATGTTTCTTGCATACGAAGAGAACTGGAACATCCCATTGAGAGATGCTGGGCCTGATGAAAACCTTATCTAGGAGATCTTATAACTCTTCCTTCAATTCCTTAAGCTCGGCTGGAAGCCTTGAACCATTCTATAGGGTGGAATTGAAATAGACGGGGTGTATGGAAGGAGATCTATTCCAAAGTCAATTTCTCACTTTAGAGGAACTCTGGGCTAATCTTCGGGAAACACTTCTCGGAATTTATTAGCCACTGGAACTTACTCAAGAGTTGGAGTATCGGATATTGAATCCTTAACCCAAACAAGATGATAGATCCACTTTTGGAAATCATTTTTCTAGCCCTAAGGTAAAGGACAAATCGACCTATAGGCACTGAGGCACTACCCTTCCACTCTATAAATGGATCATTTGGAAACTAAAACAAAACTACTTTGTTTCTATAATCAATTGAGGCATAACAATAGTGTAGCTAATCCATGCCAAGAATAAAATCAAAATCTATCATGTCTTAACTCTAGAAGGTCAACTGAGGTGACTTTCTAAGAAACTATGACTGGGTAATTTTTTTATACCCATATATATATGACAAAATCACCTATTGGAGATTACTGGGAAAGGTTTTGAGAGGATTTAGGGACTGACATCAAATTCTACTGCTATATAAGGAGCAAGGAAAGAAAGTGTGGCTCCAGGATCTAACAATGCATAGACATCAATATGAAAAACTCACAATATACCAGTGACTATATCAGTAGAACCCTTCTAATCCTATCGAGTCTGAAGGGCATAAAACCTGTTCTGATATTTTTCGCCAGCTGCACTAGATGAGGCACACTTCTAAGTCGGGTGACCTACTGGAGCTATTGAAGATCTAGTCTGGTTCTACTGGCGAGCATCCCTACCCCTTTATAAAGCCACTGGATTATCCCTCAATATATAGCCTGGATTACCACAACTAAATCAATTACTGTTGCCTGTCATACACTCACCTTGGTGGTTCTTTCCACAGTTCTTGCACACTGTGTTAGTACGACCACTAGTAACACTGCCTTGGGACATAGTGCTTGGTGCCCTATCCTGATGATCCTATATGAACTTGGGCACTGGAGCACTTGCAAAATATGGAGTTGGAGCTAAAGATTTTTGATGGAATTGACAATAAGTAACATCATCTGACTGCAGTTGAGAAAAGTTAAAACTACTTGTTATATCCCTCTTATTCTCTCTTTCTCTCTCCTTGATCTTTTCCTCCTCTATCTGTTGGGCATTAGTCATTAATCTAGAGATGTCTATCTCCTTAACCAACATAGTAGTTCTACACTCTTTAACCACATCCTCAAAGACACCTATTACGAACTTACTCATCCATGCCCTAGAATCTGCAACTAATAACGGAGCATACTTAGAAAGTTCAGTAAACTTGAGAGAATACTCCTTCACATTCATGTTACCTTGTTTCAAATTGATGAACTCGTGAACCTTGGCCCTCCCTCAACTCATGTGGGAACAACAAACATATTACATTCTACCGATCTTGTATCTGCACCCCTATCCTCCTTCCATTATTTACACCAAGTTTTAACAAATCTTTTTAATTAATACCCAGCAAAATCAATAATTTCAATTGGAGTGACATCGAAGATATCAGTAACATTAAGAATATCATCAAGAAAGTCTTGCAGATCTTACTCAATCTTAGAACCATGGAACTCTGGAGGATTCATAGAAGTGAAGTCCTGGAATCTCATTGCTTCTATGGTACCAGTGGAATTGATTGGGGCAATAGCCTCCTGATTAGCCTTAGTGGTCATGGTCTGAGCTAGCATTGTGAAAGTAGCCATGCACTGAGTATGAGAGACATATTCATTAAAAGGGTCTGCTGGAGTTGGTGGGGCTTGCTAATTCCCATTTCTATCACTATTTTCATTCCTATTTCTCCTTTCGTTCACTCTTGTGGAAGCTATTTTCTGTAAATGAGTAGAGCACCAGTTAGAAAAAGGTTTTAGTAGGGTTCACACTCTATTGCATGATATGAACATGAAAAAAGTGAAACTTTTCATAAAACATTTCATAGCTTCTCACTCATAAGTGTAGAGTGCTTCACACCTATGATCAAAACTCTACTTAACGCAAATTTCAGATACCCTAGGACACTTTAAACTTGATGCTCTAATACTAAGTTTGTCATGACTCGAGACTACCCCTAGTCATAATATGGTACTTAGAGTCACAAGTAACCATGCTAACCCATGGCCTGAGATGACACTAAGAATACTAAAATAACTGATGAAATACTGAGTGGAAGCTAAACTAAAATGATATAATCATTAATAAAACCAATACTGAAAGTCAAGTCTAACACTGTATGACATAATCAGCATGCTGAAAATCTAACTATTTGTCTGAAAAGCCTCTAACTAAGATAAGTTGTTGGGACAAGCCCCCAACTAACTCTAACTGTCTGAAACTAAAAAAAATACTAAAAAGAAATACTAATAATTGGTCCTCGAATGATGAGGACTCACCAGAACATTATTGTTGATATAATATTAAATTGTACTAGCCTTGAGTGGGATGCTGAATGTCGGAACATATATTATAAGACAATATAGTGCAAAGGAAAGTATGTGGTTGGTACTTAGAATGCACTGAGCATGTGAGGTATACAATATCTAATATAATATGAATATGTTGAATGTAACATGGTAAACTGAACATGAAACTGAGACATGTAAACTTATGTAATGACCAAGTAGTAAACATGTAACTATATAATATACCATATGATCTGAATATAATGTTATGAATATTTTTGAATCTGAACTATAGACTGTGAGAGTATCGTTGACCAACTTACCCATATCTAAGCTAATCGGGGTACAACTTGTAACCCCAGCTAGAAAGGTGCTCTGTACCTTTCCACGGGTATGAACACTGACTGATGTAGATCCACTAAACTAATGTTCAAAAAGGTCTAAGTTGTCAAGCCTAGTCTGACGGGTGACCCTTTAGGACCTACGGTGGCGTTGTAGTTCTGGGACTTAGGGACTTCTACTAAAGGTCTCAGCCTACTGATGGGTGATCCTTCATTCCTGCTTTCGCTCGGTGCTAAGTACTACTCCTAACTGAATACCAATTGCTAACTGGGTAGTTCATTTAGAACGAATAGCTGACAAGCTCATAACACTGATATTTGAGACTTAAATAGTAGACACTTATCTAAAAAACACTTTACATCTTGTAACCATGAATGAGTATTCACTATATATGCATGAAATTCTAGGTCATCGGGGGTTCATAACCCACTATCTTTGAAGAATGCAACTACTATTGACAATTCTATAATCTAAATGTGATAGGGAATCTCATAACTAAAGTCCATAAATCATGAATTTTCCAATATAATGAGAGTACATACTTATGAGTCAATAAAGATGCTCAAATTTATGGAAAAACATATATTAATGGTTTAGTCAAGATAAGAAACTGAAAGATAATAGAAATCACATTTTTCATGAAAACCCTAAGTTTGAATAGTTAATTAATTAAACTGAGATTTTGAAATAAAGAACCCTAATTGGCCTTGGAGGAAGAAGAATCGCCTCTTTTTTTCTGTTTGATGCAAAGTGTCGACTAAAATTGGGTAATAAGGGACTTAGGGTAATATTAGACTTCATAACCAGCTTTTGAATAGCTTAAATGACACAGTTTAGGGGTTTAAGTAGTGGGAAAGTACTGGAATGCCCCTATAAAACATAACTGAAAAAATTGTAGAATATGATGTATGGATCATCCCACGATCATGGGACACACCTACACTTGTGAGATGTTGTCTGGTGTTGTGTATTCTCTGTACTCCATAAAATTAGCCATGTTATGACTTGTGGGACCCTCCTATGATGATATATTGGTACATAGTTGGAAGTCCAAGCCGAATCAACTTTAGGAACCAAGATCGTGGTTTCTAACCAAGATCGTAGGATCTTTTCATGGTTGGGAGGTATACTTGTCAAATTTTAGGTTTTTAGGGTTGTTTCATGCAGATAAATGCATTGTATGATTTGTAAAATCTCACCTAAATCTTACCTTGGTTCGTGGGATCTCACTGCTGGCCAGTGCTTCACTAAAATGTCCATAACTCTTAGTTTAGAAGCCGAATTAACATGCAATCGTATTTTTTGAAAGAAGACTCAAACCTTTCATTTGGTGGGTCTTGAGATCAAAAACACTTCAAAATCTAGGAGTTATGCTCGTTTGAAGTGTTCTATAGAAAAACTCTTTAAAGAAATCAATCTGTAAGGAAGGTTTCAACTTGGAAATAAGCTAAGAGTTACTTGTGGCCTTAATATATGTCTAAATCACTTCCCACACCACCAAAACATAAAGTGTGGTTCTACATGTTCTTGAATCATGGTTCTGTTCTTAGTTGGATTTTTTAGGTGTTACACGAGAAATTGGGAATGTGTGCACAATCCATTTCAAAAAATATTATAGTAGTTTTGCCATAAGTGGTGTCCTTAATAATTAAGAAGATGATCACCATAATAAGAATATCCATTATTCGACCAATTTCATTTCAAGAATGATAAAAAAAATCTAATATATATATAAAACTACTACTCAAAAATAAAATAAAAACTTGAGCAAATAAAAAAGGAAAAGACTAATCTACATAAACAATTAATAGTAAAATCCTTGGCAACGATATCAAAAACATGTTGCCTCCCACAACATATGCAAGTATATGAGATCATCAAGCAACCCGATGTCGAACCTATAGGGACTTATAACTATTTATCTGCAAATTTAAACCAGTTCTAAATATTTAGTCAAGATATCAATTCTAAAAATTTGAATGATTGTTGATTATGCTACTGATTATAGTAAAGAATGAAAGTGATTTAAAGTAAATATCATGGAGGTTGTTCATAGAAAAGTTAAAACCAAGGTAATTACGCTTACATAATGTCATCATATCTTTTTATATTTGATAAGAGTATCTAGATATCTACTGAATTGCTGACTCATAGGATTGAAATTATGGTCATGGGATCACATAACCTCCAAGCGTCTACTCGAATTAGCATTCTCACCACATCATTAAGCAGGATAGTCAAACTGATTCGATTGCATTTAATTCTCTTTCTGTGTTTGAGCCAAGAATGAAAAACTAGGCATGTCTCAATCCTATCTATAGATGAGTCCTTCTTTCTTCAACCTACGTTTTATTCCTAGTCTATGTCTCTCAATTAATAGAATAATAAGCACAAGAATAAGAAAACAAAACGTATTAGTAGAATCTGCAGTAACAAACTTATATAAAGAATACGACATTCATACTATATTCATAACCCTAGAAAGAGGACTTTTAGTTCTTCACAATCTTATTACACAGGTTAGAATCCAATGTTAGCAATAATGATAAAAGTTTAATTAAAGAGGCAACCCTTGTGTTTCCCTTGCCCTATGCCTTGATGATGTTCTCCAAATAATAATAATTCATCCTATAAATGTTGAAAGATGGGGAATTTATAATATCTAAAACACCTAAGAGACCCTTTTCATATGGATTAGGAGAGGGATAAATATCCCCCATGCTTCCACTGGCTCATGGCGCAAGGAAATATTGCTTTCTTTAAGGCTCGCGCTAAAACTCCTATTGTTATTCTTGTGATTTTTAGCATAGGGAATCTAGAGGGGTGTATTTTTGACTCCCCTTTAACTTTGGAACTCACTACAAGATCCTCTAGATTAATCTTGAATTTTCTTCATGAAATCTATCATCCATTGACTCCTTCATTATTTTATGTTGATTGTAACTTTCCACCCATAATGTAAGAAAGTGATTTGAATGAGATCCAGTGTGCTTCAAATCTGAAATTGCTACCTTCTTTTCACCCTCGTATTCATGCACACTAGAGTCTTCCTAAACAATGTTATCTACTTTTCACATTACTCTAATATACTCTTTTCAACAATGACATCTTTGATAAAATGTGGTTGAACGGTCGGGTTTGTTCTTTCTGCTTCACAAGTTAGTTAGTATCAAATATAATTATTGGTTAGACATCAGATGCCTAAATCTTTTTGTTCAAGTGAGCATGTAGGTTTTGAATGTCTTATTTAAATTTCTATACCTCTTGTTTAAACTCTATTCTCCCTACACTATATTATTTTGCCATGTTAAAAAGACTTTCCCAGTTGAACCCATGAATTTTTATTTGTTGAGTGGATTCCTCGAGCCAAGATAAGTTCACTATTTCTTCTTCATCTCAACTCTATGCTTGTAATAACTATCTTTATTCATTTATTTAAGGTTCATCCTAGATATTGGCTAAGTCTATAACTTGCTGATCAACACAAGTTACAACCCCAACTTGCATCTTTGTGTTCCTTCCACTAATTTCTAATGGTATTGCTCACATCACTTTATCATTCCTACCACCATCACAAACAATAGAATTATAATAATACTAATAGTTGCTAGGAGGAGGGGAATGATAGTTATAACAATCAATCTAATGATTGTCTTAACCACCACATATACTACAAATATTCCACTCAAGGAATTGGGAAGGTGTGCACAATCCATTTCCAAAAATATTATAGATGTTTTGCCACAAGTGGGGTACTTAATAATTCAGATGATGATAACCATAATAAGAATATCCATAATTTGATCTATTTCATATAAAGAATGATCAAAAAAATTATAATCAATATATATATTTATATATAATTACTACTCAAAAATAAAATTAAAATTTGTGTACATAAAAAGGAAATGTCTAATCTAGATAAATAACTAATATCTAAATCCCCGGCAATGATGTAAAAAAATTGTATGTTTCCCATAACATACGCAAGTATATGTGATCGTCAAGAAACCTAATGTCGAACCTATAGGGTCTTATAATTAAGTATCTACTAATTAAACTAGTTCTAATTACTTAGTCAAGATATCAATTCTCAAGATTTGAATGATTGTTGATTATGCTACTGATTATACAAAAGAATGAGAGTGATTTAAAGTAAATATCATGGAGGTTGTTCATAGAGAAGTTATTACTAGCAGCACGACAAAGACCGAATTCCCGATGAGTTGACCTCTCATAATGGAAACACTAACACCATCTCGAAATAATTCAATGGAGAGATAAGTTATAAATAAAAACTATCTTTCGTGTCTCTTTTATTTTGTCCAACATTATAACACTAGGGATTGCCATTGATTACTCTGGATAAAGGATGAGGGACTACACAAAAAGACCTAAAGATAAAAAAGAACTATTGCTTTTCCCCAAAATCATTAACACAAACCCAATTCTTAATATTCTTAGGATAATTCATAGTTTACATTCATTTAAAGATGAAAAGATTGACGATTGATGTCACAACCCAACTAACCGGATCATGAGGGCAACTACTCTAATCTACCTAGATTGGAGAACCCTTACCACACAATTTGAAAACATGCAAAAATCATAAAAAGAACCAATAAATCTTTCAAGTTATTACAGACCTGGTTACAATTTCTTGAATACAAACGGAAATACTCTACCTCGAAGATCTAGTCTAAAAAGGTACAAGAGCTACTAGAAGGGAATTGGGAAAATACATATGACTCAGCTTCCAACGTAAGAGACAAGGTATAAACGCTACTGGAGATCTCTACCACATCAGGTAAGAAACATCAACTGATCATTCAACCAGACTGTACCCCAAAAAAGGGTATAGCAAGAGTAGTATCAGTACAAACAACACGTACTGTTAAGCATCATCGACATACCCAAATTAAATTACATAAACACCACATAAGTATCTACAAAGAAATATGCTCCTTGAGAGTTCTTATTAGTCAACAACCCTTTTCCTATAATTCCTTACCTCTCTTATCTTTTGCCAGTGTCACTAACATGCAAGTCAACTTCCACACCAAATACAACTCTAATGCACTACAGATTTAAGGCATATTTATATTCCTTATTGCTGACTTTAAACCGTGTTTACCTTAGTTTTGAAAGAAATAAGTATGTATTTTGTATTATTTTTATGGAATATTTGGTATTGTGCTAATAAATGTGATTAGACCCTTGTAGGTTGAATTTACGACTTTTTGGAGAATTTTTGGAGTGAAAAGTGAGGCTTGAAGGACTTATGAGCGAAGGATATTGAAGATAACAGGAAAGCCAAAGATTTGAACTTGAAGAATCCAACAGAATCCGTGAAGAAAAGTCAAAGAAAAGAAGAAAATCAGAGTTTAAGGGCTAGGAGCGCCCAAGAGCGTGTCGGGTTGCTCTTGACAGAAATTTTGCTCAGATGGGCAGAAGAGGGGCGCGACCAGGGGTGTTCTGGGCCTCCCAGGCACACCTTTTCAGAGGCAAAAATTTGGCTAAGTCCCAGGCGCGCCCAAGGGCGTGCCGGGCCACTTTTTGGCAAAATTTTGCCCCGATTTCCAGCCTATAAAGAGGGCTCTTAGGTTATTGTATCAAAATTCCATCTTGGTAGTACTACCCTTGGGCGATTTTGGCATCCAAATTAGGGTTAATTCTTCATCCTTTTTATTTTTATTTCTTTTTTATAATATTTTATCAATTTATGTTAAATCAAGCCATCAGTGACTAAAATCGCTTATTATTGGGGTTGAGGCTACGAACATGAATCTCGTGAGTTGAATATTATTTGTTTTTGCTGAAGTTTATCAAATTATTGGTTATTCTTATATTCTTGATTTTACTATTTTAATGCTTAATTACCATTGAAATAAATCTATTGTCTTGAGAGGAGCTCGAGAGAGAAATTAAGATATAGAACGTGGAATATAAGGAGCGTAATCTTTACTCAAGGAATCGATTCCAAGAGATTAATATACGGTTAGGACCGAGAGGTACCTGATTCTCCATGCTTGTTCAAATACGGGAAGATAGCTTAAAGATGTTAGAATTGGTTAAATCTATCCCCGCTCAACGATGTAGTTAGGTTTCCAATTTCTAAAAGAAGGTTATAGTTTGGAGACGAATATATTCATATTATCAACCCCATGATCAATAACCACGAAAGACAGCTGAATTTTCTTAAACCATTAATATTCATGTGCTAGAGATGACGTTCAGGATGCCTTGACCCTGGGAATTCAACTTGCCATTGTTTATACCTCAAGTTAATTATGTTAGTTTAATTCATAGTTATTTTATACTTTAAAACCATCATATATCTATATTCCACCCCTTAAATAAATAATGAAGAACTAGTTTAGTCTAGTAAATAGTTAAATGACAAGTCCCTGTGGGTTCGACATCCGACTCGAAAGGGCCACTTTATTACTTGAACGATCACGTACACTTGCATGTATAGCTGGGTCGCAAAAACTACCTTATGACCATTTTTTCAACTCAAATTATGCATTTAACACTCACTTAGTTATGAACTAAACCATACGTAACTGCAATGAATTCCAAACCTCAATAACTCATTAGTTCAAACTCTATGGTAATCATGCTTTAGGACTAATAACAATTTAGGGGAAACACCCACATAATGTGACTCATAGCCAATTAATGGTAAACAAGTACAACCATGAAAACCTAACAATTATGTTTACCTCAAACATAAATCATTTCAACTCTTTCAACCAACACCAAATAATTCAATCATGTGTGAATCAATATAGACAATAAACTAAGTTAAGACCATGACTACCAATCATTAACCAAGTCATCAATCATGACTCAACAACAATATCTTACACCTCGTCTTTGATACATAAGTAAGTAAACAATAATTGAATATATGCCATTCTTTCATACCTTTATCTTGGAGAACTCAAGGGTCTAATATAATAAACAATAATAATAATAAAATAAAAATAATCACCAAACCCGGTGCACTCAAGAAACCGTCACACTTACCAATACCTTGTACACACATGCTAAAGGTCTTATGGTCGTCCACTAGCCATGACTTACAAGGAACGAGCTCTTGTCCATGTTAAAAAATCCCAGACATCTAGTGCCTTCCAACCTTATAGCAACCAATACCGTGAAGATGTCCAAATACCGAAACATCCCATAATAATGAATATAAATCCCATAAAAGATGTCCAAATACTGGTAAATCCCATAATAATCAATAGATATCAAAACAATCACAAACATTATAAGAATAAACTACAACACTTGTACAATCAACAAGCTTTTAATAAAACCTCATTATATGTGATTAACACTCAGGATATCATTCAATTATTTACTTCCTTTGAACATGCATTGTAACAAGTATATGAAGAAATAATTAACATGCACACATAATGAAGTTGGGTTTCAACTACATTAACCTATCACTTATATTCAGTATATCAATTAGGGGCTTAACTAGGACTTCCAATGTCTATGATACATGTCCTCACATATAATTTGGCTTTCATTAGATTCTAACACCATTTTCGAGTGTAATACCATCACCATTGATGCGCCATGGTTTCATGGAACTTTCGATGCTTAAAACAAGAAAAATACGCAACAACTTGGGTATGTTTTGTTGGTATGATGTGTTTTTTGTTCTATATTGCAGGAGAATAGGTTTTGGAGGAAAAATGGACAAAAAGGAAGAATCATGCACAAGAATGAAGTATTTGAAGATGAAAGAGCCAAGTCCATACTAGAGGAGTGACTCAGGGTAGGACCCACATCACGTAAGTTGACCTATGTGATGTAGGTAGGTGTCATGGGTCGACTCCTAAGAGTTTCCGAAGCAGCCTAATTTACACGGCAGGAAAAAATGCCACGTGAGTCAACCTATGGCACTTAGAATTGTGCCATGAATCAAACTCCTGAAGATTGAAGAAGCCTGATTCTCATAGTAGGGACCCACGTGGCATGACTTGGTTCCACCATACCAAGTCACGGTACCATGGAAAGTTGTCAACTTTGTTTTCCTGTTTTGTTTAGGATAGGATTCATCTTGTATCTATAAATACCCTTTTATTTTCCTATAATGAGGGTGATCAGTACATTGTTTGAAGAGATATTTTCCATTGGTTTTGAGTTCATAAACATATTAATTATTTTGTAATCTTTGAACATCGATTCTAGGGTTTTACTGATATTGAGATTTCAGAGTTTTCTCATTATTGTGAGTGTGCAATTATGTTTTCTTCATTGAATTCTTTTTGTGTTCTTGCAATAATGAGTAGCTAAACATGTCAATTAGGGTTGTGTGAACCATGAGAAATTAACAAAATGGGTTAAGTACAAAGCAATTCTGAACCATTGTGAATGCATGTATTGTTATTACCTTCATTCTAATTGATCTTCTAACGGTTGCAAACGTTAGAAACTCACTTGTATTCTAGACTTGCTCAAGCGAGAGTTAGAGATTAGGAAAAAGGAATAACAATAGAGATTTGAAGCTATCAACTTTCATCTAATAACTTGAGTCGTAATAGGGATAGTTATCTGAGATCTAGGATAAGGGTTAGTAGTGCGACACTCGAAGGCCGAGAGGAGAAGAGTGAAATTCGTCTAACTAAGGTCGAGAGATGTTTAGATGAACATATCTTGTTAGATTTTCCATGCAGTACAGTGGGACAGTTTTGCCAGCACAAGTAACCGATGGAGTTAAGGAATAATTGGGGATCACAGTCCTAGTGTATTTCTCATATTGATTAGAAATTCAAAAATCAACAATCGTTACTGTTATTACTTAGTCACAAACCTCCCCCCCCCCCCCCAATTTTATTTACTTGCCAATTACTCAGACTAGCATTTGACATAATTTTGTCCTATTCCTTGTGGGATCGACCCCAACCTAGTGTGGTTATATATTTGATACAGCGACCACATTATACTTTTATAGAGGTAGGAGACATCAAATTTTGATGCCGTTATCGGGGACTACGGTTGTGAAGTTGAGTATTTTGCTTGTTGGATTTGATTGGTTTTATTTTTCTATACTTTTAAGGGAACACGCCGGTGTATGCCCAATACTAGGAGTCAAGGCAATCCCCTAATTCCACTTGATCCTGAGATAGAAAGAACACTGAGAGCTAATCGAAGAATGGTAAATACCGATGGAGTTCAGGATCCTACATCTGCGGGAGACATTCATAACCAACCAATCCATCCAGTTGGTCATGAAACAACTGACCAAACTACCGTTCGATTTACATAGGAAGAGCAAGCTAGGCAAGCTACTCTTAGGCAAGTTGATAGAGATAATCGAGGTCTGCAAGAAGCAACACATCATCTGGTTGATGCTGAAGATAGACTATGAAGGATGAGGGCGCACCAAACACCTCAAAGACCATATAAGCCAGTTTTTGATGATCCAAAAGAAAATGATGTGGCTTATTTTGAGCCAGTAGAGATTGGTGCCATTATCCACCAGAATTTCCTCAGGGCACTATGTTCGACATTACAAGTGCCATGATCCACCTGCTTAACTTGAAAGGCGTATCCACCGATCTTCAAATGGATGATCCTAACATGCATATAATAAACTTTGTAGGGGTTTGTACTTCATATAATTTTCCTGGAGTGGGCTAAGAGGCTATTCGGTTAATATTTTTCTCATTCTCTCTAATAGGAGAAGCGACTTTATGGCTGGCCAAATCACCACGAGGCTCCATCACTACTTGGCAAGAGTTGAGAAATCAATTTCTCAACCTACCGATCAGCTATGGCACATAGTATTATACCATGAGTCAAACTCCTGAAGATTGAAAAAGCCTTATTCTCATAGCAAGGACCCACGTAGCTTGACATGGTTACACAATACCAAGTCACGGTACCGTGGAAAGTTACCAACTCTATTTTTTTGTTTTGTTTAGGATAGGATTCATCTTGTATCTATAAATACCCTTTTATTTTCCTATGTTGAGGGCGATCAGTACATTGTTTGGAGAGATATTTTCCATTGTTTTTGAGTTCATAAACATATTATTGATTTTGCAATCTTCAATAATCTATTCTAGGGTTTTATTGATATTGAGATTTCAGAGTTTTCTCCTTATTGTGAGTTTGCAATTATGTTTTCTTCATTGAATTCTTCCTGTGGTCTTGCTATCATGAGTAGCTAAACCTGTCACCTAGCATTGTATGAACCATGAGGAATTAACAAAATGGGTTAAGTGCAAAGCAATTCTGAACTATTTTGAATGCAGGTATTGTTATTACCTTTATTATAATTGATCTTCTAACGGTTGCAAACATTAGAAACTTACCCCTATATTCTATAATTGCTTGCGAGAGAGGTAGAGATTGGGAAAAGGGAATAACAATAGAGATTTGAAGCAACCAACCTTCATCTAATAACTTGAGCCATAACAGAGATAGTTATCTAAGATCCAGGACAAGGGCTAGTAGTGCAACACTCAGAGACCGAGAGGAGAAGAGTGAAATTCATCGAACCAAGGTCAAGAAACGTTTAGATAAACATATCTTATTAGATTTTACATGTAGCACAGCGGGACAGTTTTGCCAGCACAAGTAACCGGTGGAGTTAAGGAATCATTGGGATCACAATCCTAGTGTATTTCTCATATTGATTACAAATTTGAAAATCAACAATCGTTATTGTTATTACTTACTCACAAAACCCCTCCAGTTCTATTTACTTGCCTATTAGTCTGACTAACATTCGACAAAATTTTGTCCTATTCCCGGTGGGATCGAACCCAACCTAGTTAGGTTCTATATTTGATATAGTGACCGCATTATACTTTTCTGGAGGTATATTTTGGGCGACATCAAATTTTGGCACCGTTGTCGGGGACTACAATTATAGAGTTGATTATTTTGCTTGTTGGAGTTGATTGGTTTTATTTTTCTATACTTTTAAGGGCACACGCCGTTGTATGCCCAATACTAGGATTCAAGGCAATCCCCTGATTCAATTTGATCTTGAGATAGAAAGAACACTTTTAGTTAATGGAAGAATCGTGAATACCGACAGAGTTCAGGATTCTGCAGCCGCAGGAGACATTCATAACCAACCAATCCAGCCAATTGGTCATGAAACAATGGACCAAACAACCGTTCAATTGACACGGGAAGAGCAAGCTAGGAAAGATCCTCTTAGGCAAACAGATAGAGATAATCGAGATATATAAGAAGCAGCATAGCGTCTGGTTAATTCTAAAGAGAGACAAAGAAGGATGAGGGTTCACCAAATATCTCAAAGACCATATGCGCCAATTTTTGATGATCTAGAAAAAAAGAATGTGGCTTATTTTGAGTCGGTAGAGATTGGTGCCATTATCCCACCAGAATTACCTCAGGGCACTAAGTTCGACATTACAAGTGTCATGATCCACCTACTTAACTTGAAAGGCGTATTCGCCGGTCTTCCTACTGATGATCCTAACATGCATGTGATGAACTTTGTGGGGGTCTGTACTTCATATAATTTTCATGGAGTGGACCAAGAGGCTATTCAATAAAGATTTTTCCCGTTCTCTCTAACAAGAGAAGTGACTTTGTGGTTGGCCGAATTACCATGAGGCTCCATCACTACTTGGGAAGAGATAAGAAATCAATTTTTGGAGAGATTTTTCCCACCCTCCAAGATGCTATAGTTGAAGGATGAGATTTATAACTTTAGACAACTACATTCTAAAGCATTTTATGAGACATGTCTAAGGTTTAAGAAGAAGTTGTAGAATGTTCCAAATCATAGGATGAGTGGTAGGAGTTTACTTGAAATATTCTACATCGCTTTAAATGCAAATATCAAGGTTTTAGCAGATACTATCACTGGCGGAGCATTTATGAGTCTGAGGTGGGAACAAGCTTCAGAGATTTTAGATCGTATCACTAAGACCAATTGAGGATGGCATACTCGATAGGCAGATACATCTGCTGGTACGTATGCTATTGGAGCATCAGCAGCAGAACGAGCTTTGGATGAAGAGGTTGCATAGTTGAAAACAGATATTAGTTTACTGGCCAAGCAGATTTTGGCTAGAGTTACTGAGAAAGTGCATGCTCTAGGTGCACAAGGTAAAGAACCTAGGCATGACGCGTATGAATCTGATGAGGAGGCTAAGTACTTTGATCTAGAAGTGGCGGGTTTTTGAGCCAAGGGTCTAATCAAGACTCTTGGAACTCGAGGCAACGGAATCAAGGTCGAAACTACTATGGAGACAATTACAACAAGTCAGGATATAGAGACAGAGAATGAGATCGTGTTGGAGAATGGAAACGAAAAGATGATTACAAAGAGAAAGCGATGCTTATGTTCCACCGGGGAACCTTGATGCTGACTACAAAAATTCATGAATGGACCCCCTTCTTACAAAATTGGTTAAAGGATTAGAAAACCAAGAAAATTGCTTGAAGGAAATTAGGGCGGATATTTTGGGAATAAGTAAGAAAGTTGAATCTCACTCAATTGCCATAAAATAGTTGGAGCAATAGTTCAAGTAGATATCAGTGGCATTGAACCAACGTCAACTAGGAACTCTTCCAAGTAACACCATCCAAAATCCTAAAAATGATGGTCATTGTTTAGCCATTACTACAAGAAGTGGAAAGAGCACGACCAACCCATCTATTCCTACGGATAATGCTATGAAAGATAAGCCAGTGGTGGGTGATTAAGAGGTTGAGATGGAGCAAGAAAATTTAGCAGCGAACAACAATACAGCTCACAAACCCCATAATATTAATAAAAAAGTTTAATCTAAAAAGAGGAAGGAGAAGGAGGTTCCACAAATGTTGAAAACTATCCCACGACCTCCTCGTCCCTTTCCTCAAAGGTTAAAAAGAAAGGTTGAGGAAGGTAAATACCAGAAGTTTATTACAATATTAAAAGAGCTATCGGTAAATATCCCTTTTGTTGAGGCATTGGAGCATATGCCCCGCTACGCAAAGTTCATAAAAGACTTGGTGACAAAGAAGAGAACTGACAGTTTTGAGCCGGCAGATAACTTGCATCATTATAGTGCAATTGTTTTGCATTCCCTAGTAGAAAATAAGGAGGATCCAAGAGCGTTCATAATTCCTTGTGCTATCGGGTCTTAAAACTTTGCAAAGGCACTGTATGATTTGGGTGCTAGCATTAACTTAATGTCGCTAGCCGTATTCAAGTAGTTGGGGTTGGGAGCATCAAAACCAACTTCTATGAGGCTTCTTATGGTAGATAGAACTGTGAAAAAGCCGATGGGCATTTTGTATGATATTTCTGTGAATGTTTCATCTTTCATCTTTCCAGCTGACTTTGTGATTCTAGATTGTGAAGTTGATTTTGAGGTTCCTATCATCCTAGGGAGACTATTCCTTTCCACTGGTTGTGCGTTGGTTGACATGGAAACTGGACAGATGAAATTTAGGTTAAATGATAAACATGTTACTTTCAATGTTTGTCGTTCCATTAAGCAACCAAAACATATGCGTGTAATTGATACGTTTGATGAGAGTGCCATAGTGGTTCCAATTGAAGAAAGGTTGGGGGTAGAAGCTCTTGTGGCTGTGGTTATGAATTTTTACAGTGATGGTATTCAGAAATATGATACTATGGTTGGAGAACTTGCTGGTAGGGGATCCTGTACTTATACTTTGAAGAAACTTGATATCGATTTGAAGAATAGGATTACCCCACCGACTCGCCCTTCTATTGAGGAGCCTCCAGTCTTGGAGCTCAAGGCTCTTCCTTCTCACCTTCGCTATGCATTTTTGGGAGCCAATAACACCTTGCTCGTAATAATTTCTGCTGAGTTAGCAGGATGGCAGGTAGAAGCTCTGGTTTTGGTATTGAGAAAATTTAAGAGGGCCATTGGTTGGTCCATTGCTCATATTATAAGGATTCCACCTGACATTTGCACTCATAAAATTCAGCTTGTTCCTTAGTGTATACCGAGCATTGATCACCAACGTTGTCTGAACCCACCTATGCAGGAAGTTATGAAGAAAGAAATCATTAAGCGGTTAGATGCAGATGTAGTTTACTCCATTGCTGATAGCAAGTGGGTAAGCCCAGTACAGTGCGTGCCAAAGAAGGGAGGAATCAGTGTGGTTCCAAATAACAAGAATTAGTTAATCCCAATGAGGCCAGTCACCAGATAGAGAGTTTGCATGGACTATCGAAAGCTAAATTTATGGACCAAAAAGTATCACTTTCCCATGCCTTTCATGGACCAGATGTTGGACTGTCTTGCTGGAAGGGGGTGGTATTGCTTTCTTGATGGTTATTCGGTATATAATCAAATTTTCATTGCTCCTGAGGACCAAGAGACGACCACATTCACTGCCCCATAGGACATTCACGTTCAAAAGAATGTCGTTCGGGTTATGCAATACGCTAGCCACTTTTCAGCGTTGCATAATGTTTATTTTCTCTGAAATGGTGGAAGACACTATTAAGGTATTCATGGAAATTTTTTTTGTAGTGCGAGATTCTTTTGACGGCTGTCTGGCCCACCTTATAAATGTGTTACAAAGATGTGAAGAGTGCAACTTAGTGCTAAATTGGGAGAAATGTCACTTTATGGTTAAATAAGGT
Source organism: Capsicum rhomboideum (assembly GCA_031232105.1). Taxonomy (NCBI): domain Eukaryota; kingdom Viridiplantae; phylum Streptophyta; class Magnoliopsida; order Solanales; family Solanaceae; genus Capsicum; species Capsicum rhomboideum. Next base: position 120,921,696 of record CP124714.1, read on the forward strand.
ATTATATTGGGACATCGAATCTCAAAGAAGGGTATCAAAGTAGACAAAGCAAAGATTGAGGTAATTGAAAAATTTCCCCCACCGATTTCTGTGAAAGGGATTCAAAGTTTTTTTGGTCATGCTGGCTTTTATAGAAGATTCATCAAGGATTTCTCTAAGATTGCACATCCATTATGCAAACTTTTAGAGAAAGAGGTGAAGTTCATATTCTTTGGAGAGTGCCTAAAAGCGTTCGAATGTCTTAAAGAGAAGTTTATTTTAGCTCCTATCATTGTCACACCAAACTAGACGATGCCACTTGAGGTTATATGTGATGCTAGTAGAGTAGATTTGGGTGCAGTCCTTGGCAAAAGATCTGAAAAAATTCTACATCCTATTTACTACGCTAGCAAGGCACTTAATCCAGCATAGAATAATTACACTGTGGCTGAGCAAGAGATGTAAGCGGTGGTTTTTGCTTTCAAAAAATGTTGATCTGAATTGATTGGTACGAAGGTGATTGTACATACAGACCACACCACACTTAGATATCTTATGTAAAAGAAGGACGCCAAGACAAGGCTAATTCGGTATGTACTTCTACTAAAAGAATTTGATTTTGAGGTCAAGGATCGAAAGGGGACTGAGAATTAGGTTACAGACCAACTATCAAACCTTGAGGAGTAATCCATGATCAAATTAAGGGATGATCTTGATATTGATGATTCTTTTTCAGATGAGAAAGTGTTAGCAATATCACAAGAATTAATCTTATGGTTTACAGATTTTGCCAATTTTCTGGCAAGTGATGTAATCCCAGAAGATATGTCATACCAGCAATGGAGGAGGTTCATGCATGAGGTGAGAAAATTCTTCTAGGATGAGCCTTACCTATTTAGGGTATATGCAAATGGTATGATTCAAAGGTGTATCCCAGAGGCCGAAATGACGAGTACTTTGGAAGCATGTCATTCATCCCCAGTTGGGGGTCATCATGGTGGTACGCGAATTGCGCACAAGATCTTGTAATGTGGGTAATATTGGCCCACCATCTATAAAGACGCTCATGACTATTCTCAGTCTTGTGACCAATGTCAAAGACAAGGGAATATCTTGTGCATACATGAACTCTCTATGACAACTATCCTTGAGCTCGAATTATTTGATATATGGGAAATTGATTTGATGGGCCTATTTGTGAGCTCACATGGGATGAAATATATTTTGGTAGCTGTCGACTATGTTTCTAAATAGGTGGAGGCACTTGCGCTTCCCAATAATGAAGGTAGAAGTGTTACGTTATTCTTGAAAAGGAACATATTTTCACGATTTGGTACACCCCGAGTTACTATTAGTGATGGAGGATCCTATTTCTGTAATCGGTTGTTCAAAACCCTACTTGAAAAATATGGTGTCAAACATAAGGTGGCCATACCTTACCACCCTAAGACAAGCGGGCAAGTTGAGGTGTCAAATAATGATATTAATTCTATTTTGGCGAAGATGGTAAATGCCAATAGAACTGATTGGGCGAGAAGATTGGATGATGCTTTATAGGCATATCAAACTGCATTCAAAACATCGATTGGTGCATCACCATATCAGTTAGTGTTTTGAAAATCCTTCCATTTGCCTGTCGAACTTGAACATAAGGCACTATGGGCATTGAAAAGGTTAAATCTAAACTGGAGTGAAGCGGCTAAATTGAGGTTAGATAAGATAAATGAGATGGATGAATTTCGTCTATAGGCTTACAAGAGTTCAACATTTTATAAAGAAAAGATGAAACTGTATCATGGCCAGAAGATTGACCGACGAGAGTTTCACCCAGGAGATTTGGTGTTGCTCTATAACTCCAGGCTTTGCCTCTTTCCTGAAAACTGTGGTCTAAATGGTCTAGACTATTCACTATTTTTAGGGTATTCCTGCATGGAGCAATCGAGCTGAAAGGTAAAGATAATGTTTTATTCAAGGTCAATGGGCAGCGTGCAAAGCACTATGTGGGAATCACGAAAGAAATAAGGACATGTGAGGAGCTTAGACTTGATGAAGTCTGAGTAGTCAAGCCTATCATATCATGCCACGATGTTAAATTAGGCGCATTATGGGAGGCAATCCATGGACAGGTTGGTGCTGTCTGAATAACCAACCTAGTTGTGTCGTGCCACGACGTTAAATCAAGCATTATTTGGGAGGCAACCCAAGGATTGTTACTAGTCTAAGTTGAAAAGAAAGAAGAGAACTGAAAAGTATGCAGCTTAAACCACAGGAAGAACTCACGTAATGTAGGTTAACCCACGTGACGTGGGTTGGTCTAGTAGGAATCAGAAGAAAATTTTGGTTGCGGAATCTAACCCATGATAGGGACCCACGTGACATAAGTCAAACCATATGGCATCAGTCAGTATCATGGGAATCAGTGATTATTTATGGCTGCAGAACCCGACCCAAGATAGAGACCCACATGACGTGGGTAAACCCACGTATCGTGGGTCCGTACCATGAGACACAGACCAAAAATTAAATGTCAAGATACGACCTGACCCAACCCTAATTTCGACCTACCCCTATAACATCCAATACTATCTGGTTAAAAACTCCTAAAACCCAATTCTCCAAGCCTCCACATACTCGATTTCTTTCCTAATTCATCTAAATTAACACTTTCAATACCATAATCACTTTAAATCCCAAGTACCAACCATTCTAATTCATACCACCACACTCCAATTACAAGAAAATTCAAATGCCATTACCCTAACAAGCCAAACCTGACCCGACCATACACCACAGAACCCTAACCCAAATACCCATACTTGATCTGACCAACCCCCACTAAAACCCAACCATGCTACCTAAAGAAAACCCCAAACGTGAAGATATGGGTTCATCTTGGGGAATCCAAACTAAAAACCCTGAATTTATGATAAGGTTACGCAATGAACGGGCCTGATGAAAGTTGATCCGAAGAGGTGTTTGAGATTTTTCATGATGATTTTGCACTTGTACCTCGTACAATGAGGCTATAAACTAGGGCACAAGCTACCGCCCGGGCTGCACTTCAACCTATTCCACATCCCCCACAACCGGCCAAAGCAGCTACTCCTGATCAGTCTTATGATTCTGCACCCCCTCCCCCAATTTGAGGAGGGAAGTGAGGCTTCTGCAATCGATGATGATCACGAGGATGATGTCTCTGGGTCTGAGGAGAATGTTGAGGGTACAGATAAGTCTGTTTTCGGTGAGAGTACTGTGGATGATGGGATAGCTTATGCCTCCAGTACCAGTGTCTAGGATTCGACTACCTCCTCATAAAGTGCTTTGTATACACTTCAGGCCATAGCTCTGGTCCAAAGGGATAATAGAAGGTGGTGTGTTGATGGGATGAAAGACATTTATGATAGGTATTCCAAACCAACTGAGTGGGGTACATGGCTAAGAAATATCACCGAGGAGGCTCGATATCGGATACATGAAGTGAATGCACTTCCTGAGATAAAGACATTGTTTGGTCGCTATGGATTTGGGTAGATCACGGAGCCTTTGGGAAGCTATAGCCGTGAGTTGGTCCACGAGTTTTGTTCTTTGTATAGTGTGTCAGTAGTGTTGACTACACCTAATGAGAAGAGATATCAGGACCAACCACCACTGACTCACTTTTTGGTTCATGGCACCACAATTAACTTACCCGAGTGGACGATCCACAGTTTTTGTTTAGAGTAGAAAGGGATATTCCTACCACGACTGCTGAGTTTGATCACCGCATGGAGATGGTGAGAAATAGGACTAAGGTGAAGGACGCCGATCAGTAGTTGGAGTTACTACGGTGAATTGTAGGTTACATAGCGGAGGATGATGCATATGCTAGTTGGGTTGCTTTGAAGCTGGACATTAAGAATTCCTTGCTTCACTTTGAAGGACGATTTTGGTGGTGGGTTTTCAGGCACCATTTGGGTCCTACTAATGCTTATAATTTACTCACAGTTGATCGGGTAATGCTGGTAGCAAGCATTCTGGTAGGTTACGAAATTAACTTTGCTCGCTACATCATTGAGGAGATCCATGAGCGTGCTTTTCGCGACTTCACTAGCATTCCTTTTCCATGTTTGATTCAGGGCTTATATAATACTGCTGGTGTGGCCTCAATACCTACAGTTGATCATGATGTTGATGTGACCAGGATTACTGATATAAGATTGATGCAGCAGCGGGGATTAACTCAGTTTTCCCGAGGAGGTCTAAACCTTCCGCGTCATCTGTCATGGCCCTTTTTGAAGTCCTTAGAGATAGAGAAGAGCCGGTTAGTACTCCAGCACCAGTGAGTGTACTAAAGCTCAAATATGTACCTACTGAGGGCTCAGGCCCGGTTATTGATAAGGTTAAAGGCACTACCGCCCCACCGGCTCTATCTAGTATAGTCTTAGTTCCGAAGGACTTTCTGCAGCTGTTGGTTGATAGACAGACACATATGTTCGAAAGGCAGGCTCACACAGAGGCCCAGATGGCTAAGTTGGTATCCCAGATTAAGCAATAGGTTAGGACCATGGTAAAGGCTTCAGAGGTAAGAGTTGAGTCCCACATGACGGCGGCCATAAATAGATTTATAAGAGAGTTGCATGGGAGGATTGATTATTTTGAAGAACGGATGGCTATTGGGTTGAGTTTGGTACAAATTCCTTATATAGAAGGGTTGACATAGGAGGTGGCTGCATTGAGGGAAGAGGTTAAAGCTTTGGCATCGAGAAGCACCCCTGTCATTCCGCCTATGCCCATACCAGGCCCGATGAGGCTGGTGTTCGAGGTGGATTTATTTGCAGATGAGGAGCCACCTATGGAGATAGCCAAACGGCCACATAGCCCGGAGGGACAACAGTTGAGTGGCAATGATTTGGACAGGGACCTGAGGAGGGATATGAAAGCCTCCCAAGTTAAATATAACCTCAGTCAGATCGAAGATGAGCAAAGAAACTTGGGATAATCTTCTAGTCAGCCACCCCCTCTCCCCCCTTCTCCGTCCCCCTCACTGTCAGCACCTAACATCTAGCCCAGCGAGCATGAACATGATCCTGCTGTGGATGGGCCCATATTCGGTACCTAGGTCACCGCAGGTAATTCTTCACTCCTTTACACTTATTTTATTGATAGTTGTGCACTAGGGATAGTGCACCGTTGTTTAGTTGGGGGTGAGGGTATACCGCCACTTGGGGGTTTTTGTTGCCGAGTTTTTGTTTTCCCAAAGTATGCTATCATAGTAGAATCGGCATGTTTAGGTCATTATTTATAGTATTTATGTGTTTTCATGATTAATTAGGAGAAAATAGGGGAACCTTAGTATTGTCCAATTTTGAAGATTTTTGATTGTTTAAAGGACACCCCTCCTGAAAATTTGGTTTTGAAATGTGGATGTAGTATGTTAGTTTATGACAGTTGTTGGATCTTGTTATGGCATTAGTATTTTAGGCAACATGACAGTAGCTAGCAATATATGAACTGGATAGGTAGTAGTGTATAGTGTAACCCTATGCTATGTGTGTGTGAGGTCATTAGCTAGTTCACTTTGTGTATGCGATCCAGAACTTGCCCCGTTAGTCTTTCCTAAGTTATAGGATAGTGGGTAGGAAAGGATCATAGGTTGTTTTTGTATAAGTACACTTTTAGCCTAAATGCCCCACCAAATGAATTAAGTATACCTTGATCCCGAGTTTGAGCCTTAATTGACCTATTTCTATCATTAGCCTATTCACCTTCCCATTTTAACTTACAATGAACCTGTTTTGGCCCTGGTCCGTCTTTGACATTATGTACCTCAACTCCAGCAAATCGCCTAAGTTGAGGGGGGCTATTATAGGGGTACGTAGTTTAGCTTGGGTATGAAGAAGGGGTTAAAAAAAGAAAAAGAAAACAGACTTGAGTGTGAAGAAGAAAAAAAGTATATTCTGAAAGTATGAAGAAAATCACCCCCAAAAATCTGAAAATAAATAAAGGAGAATAAAATGAGAATGGTTGGGAAGTGGAGCCAAAAATAGTGTAGTGTCAAGGAGGGTTGAGTCAACATATCAAAATGTACCACAACTGTCCCCAAGCCTACATTACAAGCCGATGAAAGTCCTATAGTGATCCAAGTCCAACTGTCCGAAAAACTAAGACGTAGAAAATAAGGGCAATCCTATGGTATTTCATGCATACTGTTTGAAATTCTTTGTGAGAGAGAGTGTTTTGACCCAGTCCCTACTTTGATATACATTAGTATACTATGAGGGACTTCTGTGTTGTGAGGGTACATGGATTTCATTGTTAGCTGCTGTTTTCTCAGATCATGTCATTTTTAGATATGGTTAGTTATTTGTTCATAATTTGATGCCATCATTTGATCCCTTTTGTGTCATGATAATATGTTGCATGTATACACACCGTGGTTTTGATTTGCAAGTGGGATGGGTTAGAAAAGTTTTGATGTCAAAAGCAATGAGTTGACTTCCATAGGTCTCTTAGGTTTCTCTTAGTAAAACATCAATCGTCTTTGTTTTGTTTTGTTCGCCTGAGGACATGCAAATGTTCTAAGTTAAGGGTGTTGATGTTCCATTGTTTCATGTCACTTTCGATGCTTAAAACAAGGAAAATATGCAACAACTTGGGTATGTTTGGTTGCTATGATGTGTTTTCTATTCTATAATGCAGGAGAGTAAGTTTTGGAGGCAAAATGGACAAAAAGGAAGACTCATGCACAAGAACGAAGTATTTGAAGATTAAAGAGCCAAGTCCATACCAGAGGAGTGACTCATGGCAGGACCCATGCCACGTGAGCCGACCTATGTGACGTGGGTAGGTGTCGTGGGTCAACTCCTGAGAGTTTACGGAGTAGCCTATTATACACGGCAGGGATTCACGCCACGTGAGTCAACCTACAACACGTGGAACTGTACCGTGAGTCAAAATCTTGAAGATTGAAGAAGCATGATTCTCATAGTAGAGACCCACGTGGCGTGACTTTGTTCCATGATACAAAGTCATGGTACCGTGGAAAGTTGCCCACTTTGTTTTCCTGTTTTGTTTGGGATAGGATTCATTTTGTATCTATATATACCCTTTTATTTTCCTATGTTGAGGGTGATCAGTACATTGTTTGGAGAGATATTTTCCATTTTTTTTGAGTTCATAAACATATTATTGATTTTGTAATCGTTGAACATCGATTCTTGGGTTTTATTGATATTGAGATTTTAGAGTTTTCTCCTTATTGTGAGTGTGCAATTATGTTTTCTTCATTGAATTCTTCTTGTGTTCTTGCAATCATGAGTAGCTAAACCTTTCAACTAGAGTTGTGTGAACCATGAGGAATTAACGAAATGGGTTAAGTGCAAAGCAATTCTGGACCGTTGTTAATGCATGTATTGTTATTACCTTCATTATAATTGATCTTCTAATAGTTGCAAATGTTTGAAACTCGCTTGTATTTTAGATTTGCTTGAAAGAGAGGTAGAGATTGGGAAAAGGGAATAACAATAGAGATTTAAAGCTATCAACCTTTATCTAATAACTTGATCCGTAATACGAATAGTTATCTGAGATCCAGGACAAGGGTTAGTAGTGCGACACTCGGAGACCGAAAGGAGAAGAATGAAATTCATCTAACCAAGGGCGAGAGAAGTTTAGATGAACATATCTTGTTAGATTTCGCATGCAGGGCAGTGGGACAGTTTTGCCAGCACAAGTAACTGGTGGATTTAAGGAATCATTGACGATCACAGTCCTAGTGTATTTCTCATATTGATTACAAATCCGAAAATCAATAATCATTACTGTTATTACTTACTCACAAAACCCCCCTCGTTTATTTACTTGCCAATTACTCAGACTAGCATTCGACATAATTTCATCCTATTCCCTAAGGGATCGACCCCAACCTAGTTGGGTTCTATGTTTGATACAGCGACCGCATTATACTTTTTTGGAGGTATATTTTGGGTGACATCAACCATCAACCAAACTGGGTTTAGCATCAACAACAATATACACAAAACAACAAGTCGTTTTCAAAAATTCTAAAATTATTATCTTTATCCATCCAAATATCGAGCCTGTAGGCCTAAACATGAAATTTCCCATAAATCTACGTCATGCATATGTTTTGTAACACATCGCTATGTTTTTCAATTAAACCTAGCCTACCTTGTCGCCAAGCAGATGCTACCGAGGCATGATCCTAAACTTTTGACCCTGTGCTAGCGATTTCCAACGTGAAATCTGTAAGAAAACCATAGGTTTACCCCTTTCAAGAATGTTCCTCCCTCTTTATTACTCCAAGGCCATAAGGTAAACCTAGAGGGTGTTTAGCAGTAAACCTTATCCTATTTGCAATTGTAAAGGAGAAGGGAAAATAAAAAAATGTGGGACTATTTTCTATCCTTGGTATCTCGCTACCTCTGTACCGTTGTAGAGGGAAAATTCCTGTTATAGCAGGATGAAGTCAGCCAGACCCAAAATTTTCAACTAAGTTAATCCATACAAGTTTGAGACCATATTTTTCAAGAATTCTCGTACCCCATGCCCTTAGAAGAGGTGCCTTAAGTAACAATAGAACAGGTCATTACAATAGATATCAATTTACTCATCATTCATCCCTAAATGATCATAGTAGAAAGAGGATGGAAAAAACATATACGGACATTAATGCCCTCTCAATGATTCCGTACACACAACACATCCCTGGATCACTAGATTTCTAACCACTCACCTACTAAATTTTCAAGCCACACTTATTACTCCTTCGCTTTCTTTCCCAAATAATTCTCACACTTACGAGTCATACGAGACTACTTTAACAAAAGTATTTATAGTAGCTAAGGTAACCAGGTCCCTGCCAATATACCGGAGAGAAAATGATTTCAAAGACATAACGAAGAAAAAAAAATTTATTTTGAAGAGACTGGCTCCGGCTATAGAGGGAATATTTCCTCCATAGTAGCACTGTTGTAGCAGGATGAAGGTCATTATTCAGGTAGGGAATAGTTTAAAAGGATGAGAAATGAGTTTTATTTCCATTTCTCATTTTCTACACTACAAAACTCCCCTCCCCTGCCCGATCACTTTGCTCCCGTTGTCAAAATCAAGGCAACTGTTGCTACATTTTATATCTATATTTTATTACAGAAATAATTGAAAGAATAATGCTTGAAATCATAGATACAACGTAGGTTTAGGGTTTGTTTTTGAAATAAAAAATAGAGCTTGATTTGAATAAATTGTTGCTGCATGGTTGCTTCTCTTACGTTTACAACACTTGTATGGTGTTCGATACATTAGAATTATGGGATTTATAACAAAAAAGGTCTTGAAATATTTAAGAATGTGAAGGGTTGTTCTTGACTTTTTTGGATGATTTGGTCATGTTTTAGGAATTGTAATTCCTGATTTTTGATATACTCGTCATAGGATACTTTCCCTACACTGATTTGTACTTAGAATGCCAAAAATGAGACTTTTCCTTAAGAGGCGCTATTGATGAACCTCTTGAAGCTTGGGGATAATGAAGGCCACTATAGTAGCCTCGTACCACTGTGGTGGCCCCGCTATAACAACAATATTCCAGCTATAGCAGTCCGGTGGTAGAGGGATGCAGCCCGCTATTGCAGAAGGAAGGAAGGCAGTAGCCTCCCAACTATTTTTCAAACTTTGCCTTTTTTCTGAAACTATGATTCTTTTGATACTTCTATGGGTTATAACTCGCCTCCACTTAATTTTTGGAAGGTTTACTACTTCAATGGCCGAAAATCAAGAAGATACTACCCCCACTTTCAGGAGATTCCCTGATGAGAACTATTGGGAATGATTTCAGGACTAATAAAGGCTGGGGTTTTCTATGAGAGAGGATTTCTGATGAAAGGTGTAGCATCCAAAGCACCGGACTTCTACAATCGACTCTAAGAGTTTGATTGGATGCCACTTAAAGAGGCTCCTCTCCCTGGGGTCTCGCATTGGGCCATGGAGTTCTATGCCATACTCCCAACCATGCTTTGATATGAACCCAACCCTATTATCTGCATTTGGGGAATGTTTTTCCCCGCGAACGCTGATACTATCAATGAGGTGCTCGGGGTGCCGAATGTCTCTAATGTAAATTACATATCCAAGGCCTAGAAAATAGATATAAAGTGGCTGAGGGAGACATTGATAGTCGTGGAGGATAGGGACCATGTATATTGGCCTACTACTGAGGGATTCAGGAGCACTTACTTTACTGCCTATGCTTATAGGTAGCTGAAACTGGTGACCCAAAGGATTCACCCATCGGGAAACACTTTTGAAGTGACTTACCCTTGGGCTTTTGTGGTGGCCTATGCCATGCAAGGGATACAACTAAATTTGGGGGCACAAATTATGATAGAGTGGAAGTAATTTTACTGGGGAAACAAAAAGGGTCATTACCTTCCCAGATTTGTTTATAAGTTATGCAGGTGCATAGGGTGCTTAAAGAGGATGCTAACGAGAATGGTAAGAAACAAACCCTTCCATCCTATCAAGGTAAAGGTTGTCTGATCCAAGAGAAAGGAAAAGAGGAAGGTGGGCAAGGTCGAGAGTAGTCAGGCCACATAGGAGGATGACAATGATGATAATGATGCCCCTCCTTTACGACCCTCGACTTCTGGCAGTCACCTAGAGGCGGACTTGATCACCTTGAGGAGACTCGTGGAGTAGGCCCACTTGCCTACTCAGGGTACAACCCCTTATAGTTCTACATCCCCACCCCCTATTGCTTAGGACTATGTAGAGCTACGGAGAGAGCTCGTTTCACGTCCCAAAATAACCTTTAGGCATGGCTGGCACCCGCTAACACCACCTATCGGGAGAACCAATCTTCCATACACTTTATTATTTCAATATGCACTAAGATAGAATAATGAAGCTCCAATACATCAATAAATGATGAATAATGATCCAACAAAAATTCATAATCAAACTATTTATCCAACAATCACTGGAGAACTAATTCTCTAACCCAAATCCCACACTAAGACCATGGAGCATCTAAAATAGAGTTACATGAGTTCAATTTCAGGGCATGCAAACCCAATGAAAGAAAATACAATCTAAAAGTAGTAAGAGCTGACATGATGCCTCCATGGATAATGCGAAGGCTCACCTCAGCAATAGAATTCTCACAAATAGACCGTCAACCACTAGTCTCACATTCCATAACAGTATCTGCACACATGCAAATAAGAAGTGAGGTATATATAAATATAACTCAGTAAGATCCTCTGCGCACTACTTTAATACCCCTAGAACAAGTGTTAGAAAATACAAGGCACAACCAATACATAAATAATATACACAAAATATCTCTTATAATATAATTCTCAATAAGATCCAAACGAAGGGTCAAAACACCACTATGTCTCAACATAATCAACTCCCACGACTTGTATTAAATGGCAGTGAAGGAGATCAGCCTAGCACCCGAAAAAGTCCACGACAGCCTATATAATGCCTGAAAAAGTCTACTACGACAGCATGTACAAGGACCATAACATATTACGAAAGCATAAGTATGACCCTAACATATTACTGCAGCTATGTATACCCTTAGTGACTATATAATGGCAACGAAGAAAAGATATGTAACACCCCAATGTCAACTCACAACTTACCATTAAATAATTCTCAATATACTTCACAAAATACGTATCCGTGGTTGATCTAAGACCATCGATTCTGCCAAGCACACGCTTGTCCCAACACATGGACTAGGTAGAAAAATACATTTTTTGATACAGCATGTTTAAAAAGCAAGTACCAAAGCTTAAAGTCTCACTTACCTTGCTAACAACAACTTCCATTACGTTGCAATGCATACACTAACCAAACAAATTCCAATGGCTTCAATCAAACAAAAATGTTAAATAACGATATCAATTATGCTATTCGGGGTCAAATTTCAATATCCCTATTTATCAAGCTTAAAGTTAAACCAACCTAATATCCCACACCATAATCCATGACTGAAAGGAGAGGAATTATCATAAATCCAACTTAACTGATGAAAAATCCTACTCAAGATGTTAATATACGTATTTCAGAATAATAATAATACACAACTGCATCTAGGCAACCTAAGGTGAAAACCAAGAATTTTTAATATATGCTATGTGACCCAGTAATGTCCAAACCGAGGCTAAGGTTGCAAAATTTGATAAGATTCTCCCTAATCATTGGCAAATAATTTTGTCTCCTAGTAACTATTACATCATTGACTAATGACTACTAATTGCTCCAATTGATTTTCACTCAGAACTATTGTATATGTAGAAGGAATATTAAATACTCCCTGTTATTTTCATGTCGCCTATATATAAAACCATAACACACATCACTTTTCAATTAGAAGTAATTCTATGTACCTTTAGGTTTTCACTTGAAATAGCTTTTGACATTTTTTGAACTCCCCAAAAGCTTTGCCAATCGATTTGTACTTCTCATTCAAAAATAATGGAACTAAAAAGCCCTAATAACCTATTCCTTCAGTTATTGAATCGTGAAAACTGAGAAATGGAGTGGGTGTGGCCCACTCCTTTTAAAATTCACCCTATTAGTATTATTTATTTATTTATTTATTTATTTTATTGGTAAAATTACCAATTAACCGTTTATTAAATAATTGGTTCATTACAGCATGACAAAGAGAAGAGGAAGAGGTGCTCTTGAGATCGCATGATTTCTCGGATGTTGAAGACCTTCAAGGTCATATTCAAGTGTGCGTCGCTGGCAAGGAGCTTCCCCATCTCGGGTTAGAGGATGTGCAGGAGTTCCCCTTCCTGCGTGATATTAGAGGAGAAGGCCCCGACCTTACAACGCATGATGATGACGGGGAATCCAGCTAGGTCCCTGGAGTGTGTTAGCATATTCCCTTCTTTATCTATTTATACTAGCTTTGGGTTGCCTCTATTTGGAGCATGGAACAAACAATTTATATTGTATTTGGGTTGCCTCTATTTGAGGCATGTAACAAACAATCTTTATTTTCTTTTACTTTATTCGCATATGGATGCTTGTTTTAATAACTAGTGGTGAATGCATGCTTCTTACCTTATTATATATGATTTCTATTGATCACGTGGTAGCTCGTAGCTTAAAATAACGTATTATACTGGTTGGGAATATAAATGCAAACCAAGGGATAAGAGGGCAGGGAATCTTTCCCAGTGCATCCCACTATAGCATCCACTACCACAACATCGTTATAGCGGGAAATTTCCCACAATAGCGGTCTCATTGTAGTGGGATAGTGCCTTCTATGGTGGCCCTTTAGCAGTAGCCCATAAATTTTTCTGCAATCCCCTCCCACTCTCATTCCCTTTCCACAAAATAAAAATAAGATCAAATTGCACCATAGTTTAAGTCACAATTGCAAGATCAAACCTAATAAATTCAAGAACACAACCAATTAAACATAACACCACTTAAGTCATAATTATGAACCATAACAAAGATTTCACTACAATAATTCCCTATATCATGCAACATATGTCCTTTTTATGGTCTTACTCAAATACCAACCGCTCGAAGCAGGGTTTACAAAATCATATACAATTTTTTCTACCACTTTATCAGTAATAACACCATGCTCAGGATTTAGCATCCCGTTTTCTACTTAACCATGTAGTAAACTGTAACACCCCGTACATTCCCGAACCCATGAGACTACCTTAAAATTTATAGAATCATTTAAACAAGAGAGAATTGGTGAATTATGCATTAATTTGGTGGGCTTAAATAAATATTGTGCCATTGGGCTCAAATGAGGCCCAAAATCATAAGAAGACATGGCCCAAATGGGGCAAGTGACCTATTCTTGTGTTGACCAATCAAACATGCATTTAATGCCCAAGGATTTGGCTAAGTATGACTTGAGGGACTATATAAAGCAAGAAAAATCAGATTTTTATTGATCAAAACACGCATACCATTTGCTAGAATATTCAAGACATTTCTCTTATCTCACTCACAAACCCTAAGCCTTCATTCCTTTGGACAAGGTCATTCCTTTGTAAGTATTGGTAAGTGTTTAATTTTATGGTGTAATATATTACATGCTTAATATGTTGCATAAATCATGTTGGTTATGTTGAAACAATGTTGGACAATTCACTAGGTGTAAAACTGTCTATTTTTGCAATCGGAAAAGGGTTTTGCCTTTAAACTTGAAAATGGACTTGTGGTCTTGAAGAAAGTAAATTTGATGGATTCAAAATTTAAATGTGGTATGTTATTATATCCTTAACTTGTTTTATCCTTGTACATAATGTTTGGAATTGTTATTCCAAAAGTGTGCATGGACTTGGTGGTGTATTGAAGGAAAAGTGTGATTTTGGTGATGTTCATGTGTGTTGTGAAACCATGGGTGTTTGTTGGTATCCAAGTGACCAAAAATATGTGATTAAACTCTTACTTATTGTCTTGGATCATTTATTACACAAAAGGACCCAAAAGAGACCCTTTTTGGCCGATTTGGGCATCCGCCACCGCAGACGAAGGCACCTGTGGGCGTAGATGCCAATGCAGGTGCCCCTGGATAGGGCCAACGATCACCTGCGGCCACTTTTCAGCCACCTATAGGTGTAGGTGGCTTTGCAGGTCAGTCCAGAGTCTCTTTTTGTATGTTTTTGCCTCTCTTTGATCCCCGAAGACCCCTATACCCTTTTTGGATGTAACTATCAACTTATGGTACCTTTTTATTGGTCAATGTATGGAATGTTATGGTGTTGTTGGTATGGTAACACAGTGGATTGTATTATAAATGGTGAAATGACGTTATATATCAGTCACATAGCTCATTTTCATCTTGTACACTTGTACGAAAAGTAGTTGTTAACGAGAGTTCCGTTATGTACTTGTATTGTAGAATGTGACGTAAGAAAGGAGCTGGACTATCGTGTTCATATATAGGATTGTGTATTCATACTTGGAAGTGAACGTATGTAAGGTTATTCTATTTGTATCCTTCTGCAGCACATAGTATTCACATTGACATTGTATTTGTTCAATTCTGAAATGTTCTAAGGTATCCTATTTTCGGTTACCAATTGTTATTATCACATGTTCCCTGCTCATTGATCAATTGTGATTCACATGTCTCATGTTCATTGACTAATGTTCCAAAGGTCCAATAATGTTATGTTCCAAAGTTCAAATAATGTTATTACTATCAATGTATCAATCTCAAAAGTAAAGAATGAAGTAATGAATATATGGTTGATGATTGAGTATGGGTGGTAGCTTTGGGGGCGAAAGCCTAGCTCAAATCGATCCCGAGATTATTGGATCAGGGTGTAGTCCTAGAGGCATAAGCCTAGCTTGGACCGAACCTGACAGGGGGTAGCTCTAGAGGTAAGAACCTAGCTCGAGCCAAAATTGATATATTGGTTTATGGGTGGCAGCTCTAGAGGTAATAACCTAGCTAGAGCCGAGCCCGATGTGTTGATTTATGGGTGGTAGCTCTATAGGCATAAGACTAGCCCAAGCCGATCCTAGCATAACGTTATGTTATGTTAAGACCCACTGATCAATCGGAGCCTGGGTACATTGTGACACAAGTGATGATGTATGAAGTAAAGAAGTAATGAAAGTAATGAAAGCAATATACATGGTTCCCAACATATAGAATGGTGACTTATCCATATTGGTTATTCATTTGTATTTGAGTTTATTGAAGTATTTATGTATCATACAGTTTCATATGAGCCTTACATACTCAGTACATTCTCTGTAATGACGTACCTTGGGGGGACTTACCTTACCTTCTGCAGGTGCAGGTGCTAGTAGACCTCCACAGTAGGTTACCGGTCATTTGTAGAACTTTGGTGAGCTCCAGTTGGTTTGGGGATTTTCGAGTCACAGTTGTACATTTGTTTTGGTATTGTAAATGTTGTATCAAGCGGGGACTTTTCCCGACTTCAAGATAGTTATCTATATGCATCTATTAGAGGCTTTGTAGACGTATGTGGGAATGAGAATGTAAGATATGTATGTCCATTTTGACTTGACGGCCCTAACGACTGAGTTTCCTAAATTTATATATCACATGTTTCCATAACTTCCTCTATTGGTATCTTATATCTCTATACGTGATGGTGGTGTTTCTTATGACATGAAAATGAATGAACATGAGAAAAGATTGGTTCTCTCGGGCCTCATCAGCTTCGGGTGCCAGTTTTCCTCAATGGGATTTGGGGTTGACAAAAGTCGTATCAGAGTAGGCCGTCCTACGGGTGTCTACAAAGTCGTGTTTGAGTAGAGTCTTGCTTATGGATATGTTGTGCACCACATTTATAAGTACGAGGCTACGGGGGATTTAGGAGTTGTTTCTTTTCTTCACTTCTAGATCGGGCAATAGAGCCAATTTGGTTAGTGGAATCGTATCTAACCATTGGAATTGATTTTCTTTGTAATTATGAAATACCAATGACAAGACGAGGTAGAGGCAAAGGTAAGCAGGTATATATGCTTGCCGGTAAAGGAATGAGTAAATCACCACCTGACCAAGCTAGTCAAGGTGGAGCGAACACTAAAATTGCATCGCGGTCTTCTTCTACTTTTCCAGCTCCGGAAGAGCCAATAGGTAGAGAAGTACCCGTAAAACTGCTAATGAATGCCACTAACCAAGATCTAAGAAATGCAGTGCATATGTTGACTCAGTTAGTTGCGGCACAAAGTCAAGGACGAGATGGTCCAACGACAAATGAGGATGATACGGCTAGAGTGGCGAGTCGCAGGACACAGGACCTTCTGAAATTAAACCCTCATATATTCACTGGGTCAAATCCGAAAGAAGATCCACTGGACTTCGTGGATCAAATCCAGAGGGCTCTAGACGTTATACACGTGACTAGTGTTGAAACAGTTGAACTTGCGTCCTATAGATTGAAAGGAGAGGTGATATTATGGTATGAAGATTGGAAAAGATCGAGGGGTATTGATGCACTTCCAGCAGGTTGGGAAGAATTTAAAATGGCGTTCCTTGATTATTACCTCCCATATGAGATTCGGGAGGCACGTCCAAACCATTTTCTAAATCTACGTCAAGGGAACATGAGTGTTAGAGAATATAGTCTCCAGTTTAATTCCTTGGCTCGATATGATCCGAATGTAGTAGCCACAATGACAGACAGATTCCATCGCTCTATGGACAGGTTAGAGCCATATTTGGTAAGGGACCGCACCATTGTTGCCTTGAACAAAGATATGGACATAGACAGAATACAGACCTTCGCACAGAAAATAAAAGATCATAGACAAAGAAGGAGGGTACATGAATTTGACAGAGGAAAGTCCAAAAGAGCTAGATCTATGGGATAGTCTATGATGTCCCAAGGAGAATCTAGGCCTCGGATATTTCCTAGACCGCCTAGACCCTCATTCTCTTATTCCACAACAGGCAATCAAGCTCAATTCTAAGGGTTTAGAGGTAGTCAATCTGGGCAGAGTAGTGGAATTCACGAATCACAGGCAATAAGATTTTCTCATCAGCAGTGTCAGTACTGCGGGCGTACTCATTCAGGTACATGCCGGTTAGGTACGAATACTTGTTTTTGGTGCGGCATGTCGGGGCACATGATGAGAGAGTGTCCACAGAGGAGCATGGGTGGTATGGCACGACCGACGGGATCAGCCATTGCATCATCATCATTGGTTCCTTTCTTAGGTCGAGGTGTACAGCCTGCTGGTTGTGGTAGGGGTGCCAGAGAAGCAGCCAGTTCCAGTGGAACCCAGAATCGTACTTATGCTCTAGTGGACCGACAGAATTCAAAGGTCTCTCCTAATGTAGTCACAGGTACATTATCCATATTTTCGTATAATGTATATGCATTAATTGATCCGGGTTCTACATTGTCATATGTTACTCTATTGATTGCTGTGAAATTTGCAAGAACACCAGAACTATTAACTAAGTCAATTTAAGTAGCTACACCAGTTGGTGAATATATTGTTGCAAAAAAAGTATACCGTAATTGTGTGGTAACTATGTGCGCTCATGATACACTGGCCGATCTCATTGAACTAGACATGGTGGATTTTGATGTGATAATGGGGATGGATTGGTTGGCTTCTTTTTATACGATGGTAGATTGACGGGCCCAAGAAGGTACATTTTTATTTTTTGCAACAAACTAGTCTTGAATGGCAGGGTAATGTAGGGGCACCAAGAGGAAAATTTATTTCCTATATGAAACCAAGGAAAATGATTGCCAAAGGGTACATATATCATTTAGTACGAGTGAAGGATACTGAAGTGGAACCACTAACTCCTCAGTCGGTTCCAGTGGTCAATGAATTTCTTGATGTATTTCCAGAGGATCTTACAGGTTTGCCCCCAGAACGGGAAATAGAATTTGGTATTGATGTGATTCTAGGCACTCAGCCTATCTCTATTCTCTCGTAGAGAATGGCTCCAGCAGAATTGTGTGAATTGAAGGAGCAATTGAAAGACTTGCTAGACAAAGGCTTCATCAGGCCTAGTATGTCCCCGTGGGGTGCACCGGTATTATTTGTACGGAAGAAAGATGGCACATTGAGAATGTGCATTGACTATCGGCAATTGAATAAGGTAACGATCAAGAACAAATATCCCCTCCCTTGAATTGACGATTTGTTTGATCAGTTATAGGACGCCAAGTGTTTTTCAAAGATTGACTTGAGGTCGAGTTACCATCAAGTCAGAGTTAGAGAAAAAGATTTACCCAAGACAGCCTTCTGAACACGGTATGACCACTACGAATTTTTAGTTATGTCATTTGGACTAACAAATGCACCAGCTGTGTTCATGAATTTGATGAATAAGGTGTTTAAGCCATTTCTAGACGTGTTCGTGATGGTATTTATAGATCCTGGTTTATTCAAAATCGTTGGAGGATCATGCTAATAACTTACGACAAGTGTTACGAATCCTTCGTGAGCGTAAGTTGTATGCGAAATTCTCTAAATGTGAATTTTGGTTGAAATCCATAGCCTTCTTGGGTCATATTGTGTCAGATGAAGGAATTCGAGTTGATACACAAAAGATTGAAGCGGTGAAAAACTGTCCAAGGCCTACGACACCCACAAAAATCCGTAGCTTCCTTGGGTTGGCAGGTTATTATCGAAGGTTTGTTGAAGGGTTTTCTTCCATTGCGGCACCTTTAACAAAGCTTACACACAAGGCAGTCAAATTTCAGTGGAATGATGCATGTGAGAAAAGTTTCCAAGAGCTGATAGATAAATTGACTTCCACACCCATATTAGTACTTCCGGAAGGCACCGAAGGTTATGCAGTATATTGTGATGCTTCTGGAATTGGTCTAGGGTGTATATTAATGGAGCACGGTAATGTAATAGCATATGCCTCACGACAATTGAGGCCACACGAGAGAAACTATCACACACATGATCTTGAGTTAGCCTCAGTGGTATTTGCTTTAAAGATATTGCGTCATTATTTATATGGAGTTCATGTTCATATTTACACTAATCACAAGAGTTTGCAATGTATCTTTAAGAAGAAGGAACTCAATCTGAGGCAGCGGAGATGGCTTGAGCTATTAAAAGACTATGATATTGATATCCTACATCATCCAGGAAAAGCAAATGTGGTAGCTGATGCATTGAGCCGCAAGGAAATAGGAGGCACTAGTGACCGATTGACAGACAAACAAAATTTAGTCAAAGATGTACATAAATTAGCCAGCTTGGGGGTTTGTCTTCTTGAATCCTCAGATGAAGGGGTTGTTGTACAGAATGCGGCAGAATTTTTATAACTAGCTAAAGTGAAAGAGAAGCAGTTTGCGGATCCTATGTTAGTGCAACTAAAATAGTATGTACAACATAGTTTGACAAAGACATTTGATCTTACAAAAGAAGGAGTACTTCATTACCAAGTTAGATTATGTGTACCGGATGTAGACGAGCCAAGGAAATGAATTATGGCAGAGGCGTATCATTCACGATATTCTATTCATCGAGGAGCTACAAAAATGTACTATGATTTAAAAGAAGTGTATTGGTGGGGAAATATGAAGAAGAACGTTGCAACATTTGTAGCACAATACCCAAACTGTCAACAAATTAAAGTGTAGGATCAGAAACCTAGAGGTTACATGCAATGTATCAATCTTCCAGTCTGGAAATAGGACATGATTAATATGGACTTCATCACAGGTTTGCCTCGTACACTGCAGAAATTTGATTCCATATGGGTCATACTTGACAGGCTTACCAAGTCAGTGCATTTCTTACCAGTCAAGACCACCTATACAGCTGAAGATTATGCAAGATTGTATGTTAAATAAATAGTGCGATTACATGGGATTTCGATCTCCATTATATCAGATAGGGGAGCTTAATTTACTGTGCATTTTTGGAGATCTTTTCAGCAGAGTTTGGGTACACAGGTGAATCTGAGTACGGCTTTCCATCCTCAGACAGATAGACAAAAAGAATGTACTATCCAAACACTTGAAGATATGCTACGAGCTTGCACGTTAGATTTTCAAGGAAGTTGGGATGACCATTTTCCTCTTATTGAATTTGCCTACAACAATAACTATCATTCAAGTATCAAAATGCCACCTTATGAAGCTTTGTATGGAAGGAATTGTAGATCATCAATTGGATGGTTTGAAGCGGGTGAAACCGCTTTACTTGGGCCAAATCTTGTTCATCAGGATATGGAGAAAGTTAAGGCGATTCAAAAAAGGCAACAAACGGCCCAAGTCGACATAAGTCATATGCTGATGTTAAAAGAAGAGGGCTCGAGTTTTCCATAAGTGATTGGGTATTTTTTAAGGTGTCACCGATGAAAAGGGTAATGAGATTTGGAAAGAAAGGGAAGTTGAATCCCCGGTATATAGGGCCATATGAAATTGTCAGAAGATTTGGGCAAGTTGTGTATGAATTAGCATTACCCCAAGAACTCTCCACAGTTCATCCATTATTTCATGTTTCGATGCTTCGAAAGTGCATTGGAGATCCATCTCGTTTTACTTTCATTGAAGATGTGCAAGTTACGGAGGATCTTACCTATGAGGAGATACCTATTTCCATTCTTGATAGACAAGTGAAAAGGTTGAGGAATAAAGACATAGCTTCTGTAAAGGTACTTTGGAGAAACCAACAAATAGAAGAGATCACATGGGAAGCTGAAGAAATGATGATGTCCAAGTACCCTCATATGTTCCAAAGGGAAGAACAAGTTCAAGATACGAGATCAGAACAATGACAAATAAGTATTTATAAGCATTAAGTATATATATGATAACATGAAGAATGATCTTAGACTTGCATTTTTTTAACTTAAATAATGTCACTAACATTCGAGGATGAATGTTTCTAAAGGGGGACGAATGTAACACCCCGTACATTCCCGAACAAATGAGACTACCTTAACATTTATAGAATCATTTAAACATGAGATAATTGGTGAATTATGCTGTCACGCCCCGAGTTCCAATGAGGCGGACTGGCACCCGAAGCCGATGAGGCCCGAGAGAACCAATCTTTGCTCCTGTACACTCATACGTATGTCTTTATGTGAACATCAATATATATCATGCAACTATGCGGAAGTCATGGAAACATATGCTATATATATATATGAATATATATATGAAACTTGGCCGTTAGGGCCATCAAGTGAAACTGAACATACATCTCTTACATTCCTCATCCAACATATGTCTACAAAGCCTCTACAGATACATATACATAGCCAAACTAGAGTCGGGACAAGTCCCCGCTTTATACAACAATTACAATACCAAAATCAATGTACATTATAACTCTACTGTGGAGGTCTACTAGTACCTGTGCCTGCAATATGTAAGGTAAATCCCCCCAAGGGGGTCAGTACAAAGAATGTACTGAGTATGCAAGTCCATATAAAACTTTATGACACATAAATACTTAAATGAATTCATATACAAATGAATAACCAATATGAATAAGTCACTATTCTGTATATGTGGAACCATGTACCTTACATTCATTACGAACAACCCACCGTTCTGTATGTTTGGAACTATGTACTTTACGTTCATTACTTTCTTTGCTTCTATATTCACTCATCATCACCTGTGCTATATCGTACCCGGGCACCAACTGATTAGTGGGTCTTCACATAACATAATGTTATGTTGGGATCAACTCAAACTAGGCTTATGCCTCTCGATCTACCACCCATAAATCAAAGCATCGGGTTTGGCTCGAGCTAGGTTATTATCTCTAGAGCTGCCAACTTATCAGGTTCGGCTAGAGCTAGGTTTTTTTTTACCTCTAGAGCTACCCCCTGTCAGGTTCGGTACGAGCTAGGATTATGCCTCTAGGACTGCCCCCTAATCCAATAATCTCGGGATCGGATTGAGCTAGGCATTTTGCCCCAAAAGCTGCCACCCATACTCAATCATTAACCACATATATGCATTACTTTATTCTTTACTTTTGAGATTGATACGTTTACTTGTGAGAGATTGGTACATTTACTTGTGAGAGATTGTTACATTCACTTGACATAATATTATTGGAAGCATTGGAGCAATAGTCAATAAATAAGAGACATGTGTATAAACACTAATTGGAACTTTGGAACATAACATTATTGGAACCATGGGACCTTTGGAACATTAGTCAATGAACATGAGACATGTGAATCACAGTTGATCAATGAGTATAAAACATGTGATAATAACAATTGGTAACCAGATATAGCATACCATAGAACATTTCGGAATGAACTAGTACAACATCAATGTGAATACTAGGAGCTGCAGAAGGATACGAAAAAAGTAACCTTACATACCTTATCTTCCCAATATAAATACACAATCCAATATGTGAGTACAACAATTCCTCCCCTTCCTTACGTTTCACTCTACATCACAAGTACATAACGGAACCAACATTAACCACCAACTACCTTACAAATGCATATAACAACAATGAGTTACATGTTTGCCTTTAAAATGTCATTTCCTTCTCTACAACACCATTTACGACATTGCCACACCAACAATACTCCAATCATGCCATACATTGACCATAACATCATATACCAATAGCATTTCACAACAAAGTTTCTCCTTTACACTTTCTCATGAGCACCATATCACAATTAATCCATCAAGTCACCTTAATACACCTCATATCACATATCGGCCAAAATCCCATAAATTTCATGTATAGAAAAATAACAAGTTTAGAAACATAATCACACCATACATGTTGATATTTCACCCATACCATGCACGTTTCAAGTTTAATTCATAAAGATGACACATCTTTTAACAAAAACCAAAAGTGTCATGCCCAACACTTCCAAGCATAACCAACATCACCTACATAATCTCTCATTCTTATAATATGTTAAAGTACAAGAATAATCACTTACCCAAGCTTGGAAGATGATGATCTTGTCCAAATAGTGCCTTAGGGTTTGAAGTGCTTGAGAAATATCTTGTGGAAATATTGCAGAAATGTCAAGAATGGCATGTGCCCCTTTGAGATTAAAATTCTGATTTTTGGCCACCTTATATAACCTCTTAAAGTCATCCTTAGCCATTTGGTTCAACAATTGACAAGTTAAAGCAAGAATGGGTCATTTGACCCATTGGGCCTTTCATGTTTTGCTCATTTTTGGGTCTCAAATTAGGCCCAATAACCCATATCATCTTATCCCACCAAATGTAATGTATAATCGGCCATATATATCATGTTCAAATTATTCTATAATTGTCTCTATAACATTCACTTACGAGATTCCCATTCGTAGCCTCAATCCGAAAAATAGAAATTCTAGCCGCTCATGGCTTCTTTGAACATAATTTGTTAAAAAATTTTAAATTACTTGTGACGAAGAATTCACTCAAACTCGGATGTTAAACGCACTTAATAATAGTCCTACTATGATGGAGTAATGATATCATGACTCAAAGGTCTCATATACATCATAATAGTGGAAGAAAAATTTTGGCGAAAACCACCCCGGCACGCCACTTGGCGTGCCCCTTTGCTGCCTGTGCAGAGAAAACTTTGGGCCAGAGCAGCCTGGCACGCCCTCTGCAGCGCCCCATGCCAAATTTTTGATTTTGACTTTTCTTTGCGAATTTGGTTGGATCTTTCAAGACCCAACCTTTTGCTTACCTCTTAGCTTTAAGATTATTTGCTTGGATGTCCCTTAAACCTAAATTTTTCACCCCACAAATGCTCCACAAAGTCAAAAATGCCACCCACTACAAAGGTCTAATCACGTTTACTAGCACTCTATCAAATTTTTCCATCAATAGCAATATGAAATTCATACTTATGGCTTTCGAAACCTAGGTAAGCATGGTTCAAGGTTGTCAAGTAGGGTCAGGAAGGTACGGGGTGTTACATATGCATTAATTTGGTGGGCTTAAATAAATCTTGTGTCATTGGGCTCAAATGAGGCCCAAAATCATAAGAAGACATGACCCAAATGGGGCAAGTGACCCATTCTTGTGTTGACCAATCAAACATGCATTTAATGCCCAAGTATTTGGATAAGGATGACTTGAGGGACTATATAAAGCAATACAAATCAGATTTTTATTGATCAAAACACACATGCCATTAGCTAGAATATTATAGATATTTCTCTTATCTCACTCACAAACCCTAAGTCTTCATTCCTTTGGACAAGGTCATTCCTTTGTAAGTATTGGTAAGTGTTTACTTTCATGGTTTAATATATGACATGCTTAATATGGTGCATAAATCGTGTTGGTTATTTTGAAACAGTGTTGGACAATTCACTATGTGTAAAACTGTCTATTTTTGCAATCGAAAAAGGGGTTTGCCTTTAAACTTGAAAATGGACTTGTGGTCTTGAAGAAAGTAAATTTGATGGATTCAACATTTAAATGTGGGATGTGATTATATCCTTAACTTGTTTTATCCTTGTACATAATGTTTGGAATTGTTATTCCAAAAGTGTGCATGGACTTGGTGGTGTATTGAAGGAAAAGTGTGGTTTTGGTGATGTTCATTTGTGTTGTGAAAACATGGGTGTTTGTTGGTATCCAAGTGACCAAAAATATGTGAGGAAAATCTTACTTATGGCCTTGTATTATTTATTACACAAAAGGACCCAAAAGAGACCCTTTTTGGCCGATTTGGGCATCCGCCATCGCAGACAAAGGCACCTGCGAGCGTAGATGCCAACGCAGGTGCCCCTAAAAAGGACCAATGGTCACCTGCGGCCAAATTTCATCCACCTACGGGTGTAGGTGGATTTGCAGGTCAGTCCAGAGTCTCGTTTTGTATGTTTTTGCCTCTCTTTGATCCCCGAAGACCCCTATACCCTTTTTGGATGTAATTATCAACTTATGGTAACTTTTTAATGACTTTGAGGGGTCGTATGGAGGAATGTTGGATTATATACATTATGTATTGTTGTTAATATGTTGTTATGAGGAGAATTGATGGAGTAATTGTGATGGAATGATAATGAGGAAGCATAAAGGGTAAACTTGGTGTGAAATGCTATTGGTTTATGATTTCTTGGTCAATGTGTGGAATGTTATGGTGTTGTTGGTATGGTAACACAGTGGATTGTATTATAAAGGGTGAAATGACATTATATGGCAGTTACATAGCTCATTTTCATCTTGTACACTTGTACGAAAAGTAGTTGTTAACGAGAGTTCCGTTATGTACTTGTATTGTAGAATGTGACGTAAGGAAGGAGCTGGACTATTGTGTTCATATATAGGATTGTGTATTCATACTTGGAAGTGAACGTATGTAAGGTTATTCTATCCGTATCCTTCTGCAGCACATAGTATTCACATTGACATTGTATTTGTTCAATTCTGAAATGTTCTAAGGTATCCTATTTTCGGTTACCAATTGTTATTATCACATGTTCCCTGCTCATTGATCAATTGTGATTCACATGTCTCATGTTCATTGACTAATGTTGCAAAGGTCCAATAATGTTATGTTCCAAAGTTCAAATAACGTTATTACTATCAATGTATCAATCTCAAAAGTAAAGAATGAAGTAATGAATATATGGTTGATGATTGAGTATGGGTGGTAGCTTTGGGGGAGAAACCTTAGATCAAGCCAATCCCGAGATTATTGGATCAGGGTTTAGTCCTAGAGGCGTAAGCCTAGCTCCGACCGAACCTGATAGGGGGTAGCTCTAGAGGTAAGAACCTAGCTCGAGCCAAAATTGATATATTGGTTTATGGGTGGTAGCTCTAGAGGTAATAACCTAGCTCGAGCCGAGCCCGATGTGTTGATTTATGGGTGGTAGCTCTAGAGGCATAAGCCTAGCTCGAGTTGATATCAGCATAACGTTATGTTATGTTAAGACCCACTGATCAATCGGAGCCTGGGTACATTGTGACACAAGTGATGATGTATGAAGTAAAGAAGCAATGAAAGTAATGAAAGCAATATACATGGTTCCCAACATACAGAATGGTGACTTATCTATATTGGTTATTCATTTTTATTTGAGTTTATTGAAGTATTTATGTATTATACAGTTTCGTACTAGCCTTACATACTCAGTACATTCTCCGTACTGACGTACCTTGCAGAACTTTGGTGAGCTCCAGTTGGTTCTGGGCTTTCCGAGTCACAGTTGTACATTTGTTTTGGTATTGTAAACATTGTATGAACCAGGGACTTGTCCCGACTTTAGGATGGTTATATATATGCATCTGTTAGAGGCTTTGTAAACGTACGTGGGAATGAGAATATAAGAGATGTATGTCCATTTTGACTTGACGGCCCTAACAACCGAGTTTCCTATATGTATATATCACATGTTTCCATAACTTCCACTATTTGTATCTTATATCTCTATACGTGATGGTGGTGTTTCTTATGACATGCAAATGAATGGACATGAGCAAAGATTGGTTCTCTCGGGCCTCATCGGCTTCGGGTTCTAGTCCGCCTCAATGGGATTTGGGGCGTGACATAAACAATTCCTTACACAATAACATATAACCAATTATGATTACTTCACAAATCAAAAAATTTACATTCATTAAAGCAAACACAACTCACTTGAGTATCAACCCAAAAGATTTTATTCACTGATGTGTCATGATCACATGACATTTTCGATGCTTAAAACAAGGGAAATATGCAATAACTTGGGTGTATTTGGTGGGTATGATGTGGTTTATGTCTTACATTGTAGGAAAACAGGTTTGTGAAGGAAAAATAATCAAAAAGGAAGAATCAAGCCTGAGAACGAAGTGTTTGAAGATTAAAGAACAAGAATCCGCACCAGAGTGAAAGTCAAGACTCCACTCACGTGACGTGAGTGTTGCCGTGGGTCAACTTTCAGTGTGAAAAAAGGCTTGATTTCCACTCCAAGCATCCACATGAGGTGGGTAAACCTACGTGACGTGACTAGGTGGCATGAGTCAACTTTTGAAAATGTCTAACTGAGCCTAATTTCCATGACACCAACCTACATAGCGTGACTTGGTTCCACGACACCAAGTCACGATACCGTGGAAGTTGCCGACTCTATTCTCTTATTTTGATTAGGATAGGATTGGCTTTGTATCTATAAATACACCTGTATAGTCCTATGTGCGAGGATTATTCATTACATTATTTTGAGAGTTGTTTCATATTTTTTTTGAGCTTAGAAACATATTCTTGGTTTTGTAGTTACAAACCCTAATTCGAGTATTATTGATAATTGAGATTTCCATTCTTCTTCATTATTGTGAGTGTTCAATTATTTTTTCATATTTGAATTCTTCTTGTGTTCTTGCAATTATGAGTAGCTAAACTCATCAACTAGGGTTGTGTGAACCATCAGGAATTAACAAAATTGGTTAAGTGCAAAGCAACTGTGAACCACTGTAAATGCATGTATTGTTGTTTCCTTCATTTTGTTTACTTTCTAACGGTTGCAAACGTTAAAAACTCTCATGTATTCTAGACTTGCTCGAGAGAATGGTAGAGATTGGGAAAAGGAGATAACAATAGATATTTGAAGCTATCAACCTTCATCTAATAACTTGAGCCTTAGCGGGAATAGTTATCTGAGATCTAGGACAAGGGTTAGTAGTGCGACACTCGGAGACCGAGAGGAGAAGAGTGAAATTCATCTAACCAAGGTCGAGAGATGTTTAGATGAACATATCTTGTCAGATTTTGCATGCCACATAGCGGGACGGTTTTGTTAGCACAAGTAACCGGTGGAGTTAAGGAATCATTGGGGATCATAGTTCTAGTGTATTTCTCTTATTGTCTACAAACTTGATACAATCAGAAATTGTTAATTTATTACTTCTTCACAAAAAACCCTTTTTTTACTTACTTACCAGTTACTCAAACCAACATTCTATATAAACTTTGACCTATTCCCTGTGGGATCGACCCCAACCTAGTTGGGTTCTATTTTTGACAGCGACCACATTATACTTTTTTGGAGGTATATTTTGGGCGACATCAAATTTTGGCGCCGTTGTTGAGGAATATGGTTACAGAGGTGATTAGTACTGGTTAGAGTTGAGTGGTTTTGTTTTTACATATTTTTAAGGGTACACGCCGATGTATGCCCAATGTTAGGAGTCAAGGCAATGCCTTGATTCAACTTGATCTTGAAATTTAAAAAACTCTGAGAGCTAATCAAAAGATGGTGAATACTGAAGGAGTTCAGGACCCTGCAACTGCGGGAGATATTTGTCACCAACCAATTTATACAGTTGGTCATGAAACAGCAGATCAAACTATCGCTCGATTGACACGGGAATAGCAAGCTAGGCAAGTTGCTCTAAGACAAGTAGAAAGAGATAATCAAGCAATGCAAGAAGCAGCACAGCGTCTGGCTGATGCTGAAGAGTGACAAAGAAGACTGAGAGAACAACCGAGACCATATGGGCTTGTTTATGATGATCTTGAAGAAGAAGATGTGGCCTACTTCGAGCCAATAGAGACTGGTCCCATCATTCCACCATAGTTACCTTCGGGAAATAAGTTCGACATTACTAGAGCCATGATCCATCTGCTAAACTTGAAGAGTGTGTTCGCCGGTCTCCCTACTTATGATCAAAACAGGAGAAGCTACTTTATGGTTCGCCGAGTTGCCACGAGGTTCCATCACTACTTGGCAAGAATTGAGAAATCAATTTTTGGAAAGATTTTTCCCACTGTCCAAGATACTGCAGTTGAAGGAGGATATTTATAATTTCAGACAACTTCTTTTTGAAGCACTATATGAGACATGGCTGAAGTTCAAAAAGAAGCTGCAGAATGTGCTGAATTACAGGATGAGTGGTAGGAATTTACTTGGAATCTTCTACAGGGATTTGAATGCCAACACAAAGGCTGTAGCAGATATGATCACTGGTGCGGAATTTATGAGTTTGACATGGGAACAAGTTTCAGAGATATTAGATCGTGTCACTAAGACAAACCGAGGATGGCATACTCGAGAGGCAGAAATGCCTGCTGGCACATATGCTATTTGAGCTTCAGCAGCTCAAAGGGCTTTGGACAAATCTATAGCTCAAAAAGTCGCTCAGTTAAGGATAGAAATTTGTCTTTTGGCTAAACAAATTGCGGCCAAAGATGCTTAGAAGGTGCATGTTATAGGTGCACAAGGTAAGTAATCTAGACATAATTATAGTGAGTCTGATGGAGGGGCTAAGTACCTAAATCGAGAAGTGGCGGGTTTTCGATCCAAGGGCCAAGGGTCTAATCAAGACTCTTAGAACTCGAGGCAAGGGAATCAAGGTCAAAACAACTATGGAGACAATTACAAAAAATTAGGGTATAGAGATAGAGAACGAGAGCGTGATGGTGATTGGAGGCGAAAGGATGATTATAGAGAGAAGAATGGTCTTTGAGTACCACCCGATGGCCATGATGTTGAGGCTGAAAATTCAAGGATTGAAGACCTTCTGAATAAACTGGTTAGGAGGTCAGAAAGCCAAGAAAACTGTCTTAAAGAGATTAAGTCAGATATTTTGGGAATATGTCATAAGGTTGAATCTCACTCAACTGCCATCAAACAGTTGGAGCAATAGTTCGGGCAGTTATCGGTTGCATTCAACCAGTGTCAACTAGGTACCCTTCCAAGCAATACCATCCAGAATCCAAAAAATGATGCTCATTGTATGGCTATCACAACAAGAAGTGGAATGACTCTCATCGAGGCACCCAATCAAATTGAGGGTGTTCATGCTCCACTGGAAGAGCAGACTAAGGCCACAAAAAAAGTAAAGGAAGCTCTACAGAAGTATGTACCATTTCCAAGACCTCCTCAACCTTTCCCTCGATGTCTCAAGAAAAAGGTGGATGAAAACAAAATTGTTAGTGGGGAGATCACGAAAGGGGTGGAAAAGCCTCAAACTGATGAAAATAAGGTAAATGCTGAAACTGAGAAAGAGAAGGATGCCCCGCAAGTGCGAACCCCCATTCCTAGGCCGACCCCTCTATTCCCTCAGCGTTTGAAGAAAAAGAAGGAGGATGGAAAATTTCATAAGTTCATGTCCATATTAAAGAAACTTTCTATAAACATCCCTCTTATTGAAGCTTTGGAACAAATGCCGTCATGAAAGACTTGGCGAAGAAGAAGAGAACTGTCACCAATGAGTCTGTCAGTGATTTTCACCATTGTAGTACAATTGCATCCCGTTCTCTTGTGCAAAAGAAAGATGACCCCGGTGCCTTCACAGTTCCATGCACAATTGTGTGACCTATGTGCAAGCATTAACTTGATGCCACTGGCAGTATTCAAGAAATTAGGTTTGGGAACCCTCAAGCCAATAAAAATGCGGTTATTGATGGCGGATCGTACGATCAAGAAACCTTTGGGCATAGTATGTGACATTTTGGTCAAGGTTAAAAACTTCATCTTCCCTACTGACTTTGTGGTCTTGGATTGTGAGGTCGATTTTTATATGCCCATAATTTTGGGGAGACCATTTTTAGCCACCGGTAGAGCATTGGTAGATATGGAGAGAGGTGAGCTGAAATTCAGGTTGGATAATAAGGAAGTCACATTCAATATTTGCAGAACTATGAAATAGCCAAAGGATATGAGGGTGATTTCAGAAATAAATATTTTAGATGACCCCTAGAGGCCAACCCAGGGGATATCTTGATGAAGTCTGAGTAATAAAGATACTCGCGTCGTGCCGCGACGTTAAATCAAGATTTGTTTGGGAGGCAACCCAAGGTGTCTTTCTATTCCTACATTTGCTTTAATTTTTGGGTATTTTAGATCGACATTATACCCACGCACCTAGGGTGTCACAGGTATGTTCCGAACTCTCATGTTTGATTTTGGCCTAATGCATTGGGTATAATGCCTTCTTATAAGTTGAGGATGTGTGAAGTACTTGTGGGTCTATATGTCCTCTTGGGGTTTTTTGTTGCCGTGTTTCTTTTCCCCCGAGTGTGCTATCACAGTAGAACCGACATGTTTAATAGTATTTATGTGTTTCTTGTTGAATTAGGAGAAAAATAAGGGAACTGTAGTACAGTCCAGTTTTGAAATTTTTTTTATGTTTTTTGAATGTTAAGGATACCCCTCTAGAAAATTTTTATTTTGAAGTATGCGTGTGTAGCATGTTTATGTGTGACAGCTGTTGGATCTTGTTATGGCACTAAGATTATAGAAAAAATAACTGTAGCTTGCCTAGGTTAGAGGATAGTGATTAGGAAAAGATCATAGGCCGTTTTTGAATAAGTCCACTTTTAGCCTAAATGCCCGATCAAATGAAATAAGTGTCCCTTGATCCCGATTTGACCAATTTCTTTCATTAGCCTATTCACCTTCCCATTTTAATTACAATGAACCTGTCTTGGCCCTAGTCCCTCCTTGGATACTGTGTACCTCAACTCAGGCAAATACCCCAAGTTGAGAGTGGCTATTATATGGGTGCGTAGATTGATTTGGGTATGAAGAAAGGGGTAATAAAATAAAAAGAGAAAAGAAATTTGGGTGTGAAAAAAAAAAGAATAAAAAAGGAAAAGAAAAAAAAAGTTGTGTTGTTAAGTTTGAGAAAAATCACACCCAAAATCTAAAAATAAAAGAAAGGAGAACAAGCGAGAAACAAATAATCATGGTTGAAAAGTGGAGCCAAAAATAGTGTAGTGTCAAGGAGGGTTGAGTCACCATATCCATATGTACCATACCCGTTCCCAAACCAACATTACAAGCCGATTAAAGTTCTATAGTGATCCTAATCCAACTGTCCGAAAACTAAGGTATATAAAATAAGGGCAAGCCTATGGTATTTCATGCACACTGTTTGAACTTCTTTGAGAGAGAGTGTGTTTTGACCGAGTCCCTAGTGTGAGATTCATTAGTATACTACGAGTGTATGGGACTTTTTTGCTGTGAGAGTACATGGGTTATATTGTTAGCTTCTTTCTGTGCGGATAATGTCATTTGCATGTAAGCTTGGTTGTTTGTTCATAATCTTATGCCATCACTTGATCCCTTTTATGTCATGATAATATGTTGCAAGGATACACGCTGTGGTTTTTGAGCTGCAAGAAGGAGGGTTAGAAAGGTTTTACCAAAAGCAATGAGTTGACTGTCGTAGGACCCTTAGGTTTCTCTTAATTAAGAATCGGATGTGTTTATTTTGTTTGGTTCGCCTGAGGACATGCAAATGTTCTAAGTTGAGGGTGCTGATGTGTCATGATCACATGACACTTTCGATACTTAAAACAAGGGAAATATGCAATAACTTGGGTGTATTTGGTGGGTATGATGTGGTTTTTGTCCTATATTGCAGGAAAACAGGTTCTTAAAGGCAAAATGATCAAAAAGGAAGAATCAAGCCCACAAATGAAGTGTCTGAAGATGAAAGAACAAGAATCCGCACCAGAGTGGAAGTCAAGACACCACTCATGTGACGTGAGTGGTGCCGTGGCTCAACTTCCAGTGTGAAAAAATGCTTGATTTCCACTCCAGGCATCCACGTGGCATGGGTACACCTACATGGAGTGACTAGGTGGCGTGAGTCAACTTATGAAGACGTATAACTGAGCCTTATTTCCATGACACTAACCTACATGGCGTGACTTGGTTCCACGACACAAAGTCACGATACCGTGGAAGTTGCCGACTCTGTTCTCCTATTTTGATTAGGATAGGATTGACTTTGTATCTATAAATACCCCTGTATAGTCCTATGTGCGATGATTATTCATTACATTGTTTTGAGAGCTGTTTCATATTGTTTTTGAGCTTATAAACATATTCTTCATTTTTAGTTACAAACCCTAATTCGAGTTTTATTGATAATTGAGATTTCAGTTCTTCTTCATTATTGTGAGTGTGCAATTATGTTTTCATCTTTGAATTCTTCTTGTGTTCTTACAATTATTTGTAGCTAAACTCATCAACTATGGTTGTGTGAACCATGAGGAATTAATGAAACCAGTTAAGTGCAAAGCAACTTTGAACCACTGTAAATGCATGTATTGTTGTTTCCTTCATTTTGATTGCTTTCTAACGGTTGCAAACATTAGAAACTCACCTATATTCTAGATTTTCGAGAGAGAGAGGTAGAGATTGGGAAAAAGGGCTAACAACTGAGATTTGAAGCTATCAACCTTCATCTAATAACTTGAGCCTTAGCAGGAATAGTTATCTGAGATCCAGGACAAGGGTTAGTAGTGCGACACTCGAAGACCGAGAGGAGAAGAGTAAAATTCTTCTAACCAAGGTCGAGAGACGTTTAGATGAACATATCTTGTCAGATTTTGCATACCACATAGCTGGACGGTTTTGTTAGCACAAGTAACCAGTGGAGTTAAGGAATCATTGGGGATCACGGTCCTAGTGTATTTCTCTTATTGTCTACAAACTTGATTCAATCATAAATCGTTACTTTAATACTTCTTCGCAACCCCCTTTTTTTTTACTTACTTACCAGTTACTCAAACCAGCATTCTATATAAACTTCGACCTATTCCCTGTGGGATCGACCCCAACCTAGTTGGGTTCTATTTTTGAGAGCGACCGCATTATACTTTTTTGGAGGTATATTTTGGGGCGACATCATTCACCAAATAAGCCATGCCATTATTTATCTACTCGCTTCATTGACAACTACTTACTAATTATTTCAAAATTATACACAGGCCTTTCGGCCAGATACCAATTGGAACCTTCCATTTCTAATTCTATTTCACGTGTCATTCCAACAAGAGACAAGTGGCATTTATTTGTCTTATTGAGATACTAATTGGAATATACAGATATAAATTGGACTTAACCCATACAAAATGGTATATGAACTGAATGAGATGAAAGAAAGAAGTGAAACAATTTTCTAGAATGCCTTATGGCTTCCATAAGATTAGATGTGGATGTCAACACACCAATCTGTAGAACTTTATTGGATATTTATTCTTGTACTGGGAGATCGGCAACCTAGGCTTTAACACCAACTGTCATGACCCAACTAACCAGATCATGTGGGCACCTACTCTAATCCACCTAGATAGGAGAACCCTTACAACCCAATTTAAAAATATGCAGTAGCTATAAAAAGAACTAATAAGTTATTTAATTTATTACAGGCCCGATTATAATTTCTTGAATACAAAAGGAAATACTCTACTCCAAAGAGCTAGTCTAAACCAGTACAAGAGCTACTACAAGGGAATTCAAAAATTACAGATGACCTAACTTTCAACATAAGAGACAAGGGATATAAGTTGCAGGAGATCTCAACCGCATCAAGCAAGAAATATCAATTGAACCTATAACCATATTATACCCCAGAAAAAGGTATAGCAAGAATAATATCAATACAAACTATAGAAATCTCAATAAAGATTAAAGAGAAATCAAGGCTTTTATTTGATAGGTAAACTGTTGAGTACATTCTCCTTATATAAGATTTGATATAGAGAGTAACACAGTCCTAGGCTGGCTAGTTATTGTTATCTTGTACTCATAAAGTGATACTATAGTACAATTACAACTACAAGAGTAGAGGTTAACTACTACTACTAAAATTACATAGACTGCCAACTCTAACTCCTAACAACTAACAAGACTTCTAACAACTTACTTCTCTGCATTGCTACATGTTGATAAACTTGATCATTATCTTCAACTTGATCTCTATCTTTAATTAATTCACTCAAGCTAGTATATGGTGGAAGAGTTACTCCTAGCTTATGTAACACTCCGTACCTTTCCGACCCTACTTGTTTGGTGATATGCCTTATTGCCAACTTTGAACTATGTTTACCTTAGTTTTGAGAGAAATAAGTGCGTATTTTGTATTGTTGTTGATGGACTAATGATATTGTGCTAATGTCCGCAAAGAAAAGTCGAAGAAAGGAAGAAAATCAAATTTTAAGTGTCAGGCGCGCCCTCGGCGTGCCAGGCCGCTTTTGCCAGAAATTTTTTCTGGCATGGGCAGCATAGGGGTGTGCCAGGCCGCTTTTTGCAAAAATGTTTCTCCAACCACTAGTCTCTAAATAGGGCTCTTGGGTTATGGTATCAGTATACCATCTTGGTAGGACTACTCTTGGGCGATTTTGGCATCCAAAGCAGGGTTAATTTCCTTTTTATAATATTTTATCAATTTACGATAAATTAAGCCATGAGTGGCTAAAATCGCTTATTCTTGGGATTGAGGCTACGAACATGAATCTCGTGAGTTGATTATTGTCTTAACATTTATGAAATTCTTTAAACATGAGATTGTTGGTTGATCATGCATTGAA
Organism: Capsicum rhomboideum; assembly: GCA_031232105.1. Taxonomy (NCBI): domain Eukaryota; kingdom Viridiplantae; phylum Streptophyta; class Magnoliopsida; order Solanales; family Solanaceae; genus Capsicum; species Capsicum rhomboideum. The sequence continues at coordinate 120,957,408 of CP124714.1, forward strand.
TTTGTGGGGCTAAATTAACATGTGTTAATGGGCTCAATTTAAGGCCCAAAAATAGAGTAAAAGACATGGCCCAAAATGGCAAATGACCCATTATTGTGTTTGACCAAGTAAATATGGCATTTAATGCCCAAGAATTGGCTAAGGATGACTTGAGGGCCTATGTAAACACACAAAAATAAGATTTTCTTCATTTTAACGCTCATGGCTTTCTAGGCATTTCTAAAGATATTTATCATCTCACAAACCCTAAGACAACCATTTTCTTTGGACAAGATCATCACTTTGCAAGATTGGGTAAGTGTTTATTCTTGTAATTTAATATATTATATTCATGAGAGATGGTGTAGATCATGATGGTTATGCCTAAAAGTGTTAAGTGGTGCACTTTTGTTTTTTGCTAAAAGATGTGTCATCTATGTGACTTGAACTTGAAAGGAGACTTGAGGTTTTGATGGAAGTGAATGGTGTGGCTGAAATATCAACATGTATGGTGTGGTTATTTCCTTAAATTATTTTTCTTCTATGTGTATAACTTGTGGGATTGTTGTTATAAAACGTATTGAGGTTACTTGATGGAGTAATTGCGAAGTAGTGTTAATGAGGAAGCGTAAAGGATAACTTGGTGTGAAATACTATTGGTTTATGATGTCTTGGTCAATGTATGGAATGTTGTTGCATTGTTTGTATGACAATGCCATGAATTGTATTGTAAAGGGTTAAATGACGTTATAGGGCAATCATGTAACTCATTGTCGTCTTATGCACTTGTAAGGGAGTTAGTTGTTAACGTGAGCTCCGTTTTGTACATGTGTTGTAGAGTAAAATGTAAGGAAGGAGTTGGATTATTGTATTCACATATAGGACTATGTATTCATATTAGCAAGATAAGGTATGTAAGATTACTCTTTTTGTATCCTTCTGCAGCACATATTGTTCACATTGACATTGTACTTCTTCCATTTCGAAATGTCTAAAGGTATCTCATTTTAGGTTGTCATATAGTATTACTCATATAACTAATTGTGTAATTCACATGTCTCATGTTCATTGACTAATGTTTAAAAGTTCCAATAATGTACAATCACCAATGTATCACTCTTATAATGAAAGAATGAAGTACTGTACAATTGTTTGAGTATTCTTGGGTGGCATCCCAGGGGTGGAAGAAAAACCTAGCATGGGTCAATCCCAATATCATGGGTGGTATCGCAGGGGTTAAAATACCTAGCATGGGTTGATCCCAATATCATGGGTGGAATCCAAGGGGCAAAGAAAAGCCTTGCATTAGTCGATCCCAATATCATAGTAGTATCCTAGGGGCAACAGAAAAGCCTAGCATGGGTCATCATAGCATCATCCCAGGGGTGATAGAAAAGCCTAGCATGGGTCATCATAGTAGCATCCCAAGGGAGACAGAAAAAATCCTAGCATGGGTCATCCTCTTTTACCACTGATCAGTTGGTCATTTGTTTATCATATGCTTTACAATCTCTTAATGCAAAGAAGGATAAAGTTAAGTAATGAATGAGAATGATGAATCAACGTAAAGGCAAAGAAATTAATGAATATAACGTACAAGGTTCCTCATATACGGAACGATGGTTTATCCATATTGACTATTCTCTTGAATATAATGTACAAGGTTCCTCACATACCGAACGATAGTTTATCCATATTGACTATTCTCTTATATTTGATTTCATTGAATTTCTTATGTATGATGCAGCTTCTTATAGCCTTAGATACTCAGTACATTCTTTGTACTGGAGTCCCTTCGGGGATTTACCTTACTTGTTGTAGGCACAGGTGCTAGTAGACCTCCACGGTAGGTTGCGGATAATTGCCGATCATTGGTGAGCTCCAGTTGGTTGGGGGCTTTCTAAGTTACATGTGTACAGTTGTTTTGGCATTGTAAATATTGTATAAAGTAGAGACTTATCCCGACTTTAGGTTGTTTATATCCATGTATCTGTAGAGGCTTTGTAGATATTGTGGGACAAATGAAGGAAATGTAAGGAACGTATGCTTTTGACTTGATGGCCCAAACGACCAAGTTTCCTATTTATCATATCTTTCCCATGACTTCTGCCATTGGCATCTTATATCTGTACGTGATGGTGATGTTTATTGGGTGACATGCGTATGAGTGTATATGAATGAAGATTTGTTCTCTCGGGCCTTAACGGCTTCGGGTGCCAGTCCGCCCTATTGGAATTCGAGGTGTGACAAAAGTGGTATCAGAGAAGGTCGTCCTAAGGGTGTCTACAAAGCCATGTCTGAGTAGAGTCTTACTTATGGATGTGTTGTGCACCACATTTATAAGTAGGAGGCTACGACACATTTAGGATTTGTTTCTTTTCTTCATTTCTAGATCGTGCAATAAAGCCAATGTTGTAAATGGAATCGTATCTAACCATTGTAGATGTTGTGGGACTAATGAAGGAAATGTAAGAAATGTATTCTTTTGACTTGATGGCCCTAACGGCCAAGTTTCCTATTTATCATATCTTTCCCATGACTTTCGCCATTGGTATCTTATATCTATACGTGATGGTGATATTTATTGGGTGACATGCGTATGAGTGTATATGAATGAATATTGGATCTCTCTGGCCTTAACGGCTTCGGGTGCCAGTCCGCCCCATTGGAATTTGAGACGTGACAAAACTGGTATCAGAGCAGGTCGTCCTAAGGGTGTCTACAAAGCCATGCCTGAGTAGAGACTTGCTTATGGATGTGTTGTGCACCACATTTATAAGTAGGAGGCTATGGGACATTTAGGAGTTGTTTCTTTTCATCATTTTTAGATTGTGCAATAGAGTCAATGTTGTCAGTGGAATCGTATCTAACTATTGGAATTGGTTTTCTTTGTGTTATAGTACAATGTCGATTACAAGAAGAGGTAGGGGGAAAGGTAAGCAGGTAGATATGCTTGCCGGGGAAGGAATGAGTAAATCACCACCTGACCAAGCTAGTCAAGGTGGAGCTGAATAGGAGTTTGCATCGTGGGCTCCTTCTACTCTTCCATTTCCGGAAGAGCCAAGAGGTAGAAAAGTACCTACAGAACCGCCTATAAATGCCACTGAACAGAATTTAAGAAATACAGTGTATATGTTGACTCAGATAGTTGCGGCACAAACTCAGGGATGAGCTGGTCCAATGAAAAGTGAGGATGACGCGGCTAGAGTAGCTAGTCATCAGACACAGGATTATCTGAAATTAGACCCTCCCATATTCACTAGGTCAGATCCAAAAGCAGATCCACAGGATTTCGTAGACCAAACTCAAAGGGTTCTAGATGTTATACACGTCACTGGTGTAGAAACAGTTGATCTTGCAGCCTATAGATTGAAAAGAGAAACTATATTGTTGTATGAAGACTGGCAAAGATCGAGGGGAATTGGTGTACTTCCAGCTGGTTGGGAGGAATTCAAAATGGCCTTTCTTGATTACTATCTCCATATGAGATCCGGGAGGCCCGTGCAGACCAGTTTCTAAATCTTCATCAGGGGAATATGAGTGTCAGAGGATATAGTATGTAGTTTAATTATTTGGCTCGATATGCTCCGAATGTAGTGGCCACAATGACTGATAGAGTCCATCAATATGTGGATAGATTGGAGCCATATTTTGTAAGGGGTTGTACTATTTCTGCTTTTAACAGAGATATGGATATAGCTAGAATTCAGGCTTTCTTACAGAAGATGGAGGACCAAAGGCAAAGAATAAGCGTACACGAATTTGAAATAAAGCCGTCAAAGAGGGCTAGATCTATGGGACAGTCTATGGTGTCCCAAGGAGAATCTAGGCCTCGGATTTTTCCTAGACCGCCTAGACCATCATTTTCCTCCCCTACAGCAGGTACTTCATCCTAATTCTGGGGATTTAGAGGCAGCCATTTTAGGTAGAGTAGTGGACTTCAAGGTTCGTAGACCGTAGGATTTTCTCATCCGCCGTGTCATCACTGCGGTAGGTTTTATTTGGGTACATACCGTATGGGAACGACTGGTTGCTTTTGGTACGGTATGTTGGGGCACATGATGAGAGAGTGCCGACAAAGGGGTGCAGGTGGTATAGCATGACCTACGGGATCAACCACTGCATCATCATCATCGGTTCCTTCCCTAGGCAGAGGTGTACAACTTGCTGGTCATGGTAGAGGTACCAGAGGAGCAGCCAGTTCCAGTGGAGCCCAGAATCGCACCTATGCTCTAGTGGACTAGCAGAATTTGGAGGCTTCCCCCGATGTAGTCACAGGTACATTATCCATATTTTCGTATAATGTATATGCATTGATTGATCCGTGTTCCACATTATCATATGTTACTCCATTGAATGCTGTAAAATTTGAAAGAATGCCAGAATTATTAATTAAGTCAATTGAAGTATTTACACCAATTGGTGAATCTATTGTTGCAAAAAGAGTATATTGTAATTGTGTGGTAACTATGTGTGGTCGCGATACACTGGTTGATCTTATTGAACTAGAAATGGTGGATTTTGATATAATAATGGGTATGGATTGGTTGGCTTCTTGTTATGCCACAATGAATTGCTGGGGTAAGAAAGTACATTTGCATTTTCCATAAACGAATGTTCTTGAATGGAGGGGAAATGTTGGACAAGGGATTCAACAGTCCTAGTATGTCCCTATGGGGTGCACCAGTATCATTTGTACGTAACAAAGATGGCACATTGAGAATGTTCATCGACTATCGACAATTGAATAAGGTAACGATCAAGAACAAATATTGCCTCCCAAGAATTGATGATTTGTTTGATCAGTTGCTGGGTGTTAAATGTTTTTCAAAGATTGACTTGTGATCGGGTTACCATCAAGTCAAATTTAGAGAAAAATATATACCCAAGATAGCTTTACGAACACGGTATGGCCATTATTAATTTTTTGTTATGTCGTTTAGACTAACAAATGCACCAGCGATTTTCATGGATTTAATGAATAGAGTGTTTAAGACATTTCTAGACGTGTTCGTAACAGTGTTTATAGATGACATCCTGGTTTATTCAAGATCACAAGAGGATCATGCCAATCACTTACGACAGGTGTTACAGATTATATGGGATCTTAAGTTGTATGCCAAGTTCTCTAAATGTGAATTTTGGTTAAAATCCATAGCATTCTTGGGTCACATTGTGTCAGATGAAGAAATTCAGGTTGATACACAAAATATTGAAGCGGTGAAAAATTGGCCAAGGCCAACGACGCCTACAGAAATTTGTAGCTTCCTTGGCTTGGCAGGTTATTATTGAAGGTTTGTTGTAGGGTTTTCTTCCATTATTGCACCTTTAACGAAGTTAACATACAAGGTAGTCAAGTTTCAATGGAATGATGCATGTGAGAAAAGTTTCCAAGAGCTGAAAGATAAATGGACTTCCACACCCGTATTAGTACTTTCGGAAGGTACAGAAGGGTATGTACTATATTGTGATGCATCCGGAGTTGGCCTAGGATGTGTATTGATGCAACACGGTAATCTAATAGCATATGCCTCATGAAAATTGAGGCCACATGAGAGAAACTATCCCACACATGATCTTGAGTTAGCAGCCATGGTATTTGATTTAAAGATATGGCGCCATTATTTGTATGGAGTTCATGTTGACATCTACACTGATCACAAAGGTTTGTAATATATCTTTAAGCAGAAAGAGTCAAATCTGAGGCAGCGAAGGTGGCTGGAACTCTTAAAAGACTATGATATTGATATTTTATATCATCCCAAAAAAGTAAATGTTGTAGCTGATGCATTAAGCCGCAAGGCAATGGGAGGCACTAGTGGCCAGTTGATGGAAAAGTAAGACCTAGTCAAGGATCTACATCAACTAGCCAGCTTGGGAGCCCGTCTTCTTAAATCTCTAGAAGAAGGGGTTATTGTACAGAATGCAGCAGAATCTTTATTAATAGTTGAAGTAAAAGAGAAGCAGTATGTGGATCCTATGTTATTGCAGCTGAAAGAGAATGTACAACAGGGTTTGACAAAGGCATTTGATCTTACGCATGAAGGAGTATTTCAATGCCAAGATAGATTATGTGTACCAGATATAGATGAGCTGAAGGGACAAATTATGAAAAAGGCACATCATTCACGATATTCTATACATCCGGGAGCTACCAAAATGTACCATGATTTGAAAGAAATGTATTGGTGGGGAAACATGAAGAAGAACATTATAGAATTTGTAGCTCAATGCCCGAATTATCAACAAGTAAAAGTAGAGCATCAGGAACCTGGAGGTTATATGCAATGTATCAGTCTTCCAGTCTTGAAATGGGACATGATTAATATGGATTTCATCACAGGTTTGCCTCGTACACTGCAGAAATTTGATGCAATGTTCATTGACTAATGTTTCAAAGTTCCAATAATGTACAATCACCAATGTATCACTCTTATAATGAAAGAATTAAGTAATGTATAATTGTTTGAGTATTCTTGGGTGGCATCCTAGGGGTGGAAGAAACACCTAGCATGGGTCAATCCGAATATCATGGGTGGTATCTCAGGGGTTAAAATACCTAGCATAGGTCGATCCCAATATCATGGGTGGCATTCCAGGGGAGAAGAAAAACCTAGCATGGGTCTATCCCAATATCATAGTAGCATCCCAGGGGCGACAGAAAAGCCTAGCATGGGTCATCATAGTAGCATCCCAGGGGAGACAGAAAATCCAAGCATGGGTCATCATAGTAGCATCCCAGGGGCGACATAAAAGCCTAGCATGGGTCATTTGTTTATCATATGCTTTACAATCTCTTAATGCAAAGAAGGATAAAGTTAAGCAATGAACGAGAATGATGAATGAACGTAAAGGCAAAGAAAGTAATAAATATAACGTACAAGGTTCCTCACATACAGAACGATGGTTTATCCATATTGACTATTCTATTGAATATAACTTACAAGGTTCCTCACATACAGAACGATGATTTATCCATATTGACTATTCTCTTATATTTGATTTCATTGAAGTTCCTATGTATGATGCAACTTCTTATAGCCTTACATACTCAGTACATTCTTCGTACTGACATCCCTTGGGGGACTTACCTTACTTGATGTAGGAACAGGTGCTAGTAGACATCCACATCAGGTTGCGGATCATTGCTGATTATTGGTGAGCTCTAGTTGGTTTGGGGCTTTCCGAGTTACATCTGTACATTTGTTTTGGAATTGTAAATGTTGTATAAAGCGGGGAATTGTCCCGACTTTAGGTTGGTTATGTCCATGTATCTGTAGAGGCTTTGTAGATGTTATGGGACAAATGAAGGAAATGTAAGGAATGTATGATTTTGACTAGATGGCCCTAACGACCAAGTTTCCTATTTATCATATCTTTACCATGACTTCCGCCTTTGGCATCTTATATCTATATGTGATGGTGATGTTTTTTGAGTGAATGCATATGAGTGTATATGAATAAAGATTAGTTCTCTCGGGCCTTAACAGCTTCGGGTGCCAGTCCGTCCCGTTGGAATTCAAGGCGTGACTACTTGCTTCTATAATCATCAAAGACTTGCTATGTTAATATTTTTTATGAATGTCAACCAGTTGATCCTTGGACTTCACAAATTGTGTAGGAAGTTATCCTCTGGACACCTTTTCTCTAACAAAATGATATTCCAATTATAAATGTTTAGTTCTAGCATGTAGAACTGGATTTACTGTCATGTACAAGGTATTAAAATTACCACAATACATTTTAGGCACTATCTTGAGGTTCACTCTAAGATCGTGAAGTAGGTAGATGATCCTAGTCATCTCTGTTGTAGTGGAGGCTAGTGCTTTATATTAAGATTCAGCAATTGATCTTACCACTTTGTTCTACCTCGATGAAGTCTAAGAGATACAAATTTCACCTAGGTAGATGCTATCACCTATAGTGGATCTTCTACTAATGGTGTATCAGCCCCAATCAGTATCTGAATATCCATACATCCTACAAGTTTGAGTCCATAGTGTAGAGTACCTTTGATCTACCTGAGGCTCTTTTTGACACCTTGAAGATGTTCACTATTAGGGCATTGCATAAACTGACTGGCTAAATTTATTGTATGAGTAATATCAGGCAAAAATATTAGAGGCTACCGATTATCCATCTGTACAAAGAGGCATCAATGGGGCTTCTACTAGCTTTATGTAGACCATGTTTTTGTGCTAAAGAGGTAGCTACAACTTTATCCAGTGTCATAAAAGTCTTCTAAATTATTGCAATAGCATACTTACTCTGACTTAAGTGAATTCCTCTTGCAAAATGTTTGATGTCTACTCCCAAAAAGAAGTGTAGAGAACCAAGATCTTTCACAACAAATACTCTTCCAAGCTGTGAAACCACCTCTGAGACATGTGATTGGTTACTTCCTATTACAATAATATCATCTACATATACTAAGAGAAATATGGAGCCTTTGGGAGTTTGTAATGTTAATAAAGAGGGGTATACTTTACTATAAGTGAAGCCAAGGTGTAGAAGATGCATGCTAAACCAGTTAAACCAGGATGTTGGTGCATATTTAAGGCCATACAGTGCCTTCTTTAATAGACAAACATCGTGAGGACACTTAGGATCAATAAATGTAAGAGGTTGACTCATGTATACCTCTTCTTGCAAGAGACTATGTACGAAAGCATTTTTGATATCTAGCTGCCTGATTTCCCATTTGGAGCTAACAACAACTGATAGAACCACCCTGATAGTTGTGGCCTAAACCACTGGGCGAAATTTTTCTTCAAAATCTATCCCTTCAATGTGATTGAAACCCCTAGCAATAAGTCTAGCGTTATATATATCCACTATTCAATTGGCCTTTAACATGGTCTTGAACACTCATTTTAAACGAACTAGGTTCATACCTGTAGTTTTGGGCACTAATGTCCATGTCTTGTTGTGATATAGAGCATTGATTTCTTCAAGCATAGCTGCCAGACAGTGTGGTGACTAATGTGCCTCATTAGTAGTTTTTTGTTCTCTTAGTGTCTCTTCTTTGTTAGCAATAAGAGACAAGTGATGCTGAGAAGTTGAAGCTACCTTTGCCTTGTGTCTGGTGATCATGTGATGCCTTTGTGGTGTAGAAGGTTCTTCAACTGAGTCAGCTTGTTGTAGTGTAGTTTCGCAGATTGTTAATTTTCTTTTAATTTTATCTCTTGTTGATCAAACATAGAGAAAGTAGAATATGATGGATTACCATTATTTGAACCTATATCTGAGAGTTCATCATCACTATTATCATCAATAGGTATGTGTGCTGGTACATGTGTAGCAACATTACCATCAACAACTTTTGTTTGATCGTATGCATGATGCTAAATAGTTTTTGACACAAAAGGCAACACTTCCCCTTAATAGGTAACATCTTGTGCGTGCAATTTTGAGAAAAACTCAACAAAAGTAGCTATATGAGGTGAGACATCAATGTTAGCCTGAGTCTGAGCTGGAAGCACAAAAGGAAATATGCTTTCATCAAAAACCACATGTCTATACACATACACTCTCCTTGTTGAATGATGATTACATATGTAGCCCTTGTATAAGTTGTTGTATCATATGAACACACAAGGGTAGGTCATGGGACTGAACTTGGTACTACCCTTGATATATGGAAAACACTTACAACCAATTACCTTTAAGCAGTTGCAATCAGGTTGCTTACTATATAACTTAACAAATAGAGTCACCATATTTAAGACTTAGAAGGGCAGTGTATTAATTAGAAAATCTACATTGAGAAAGGTCTCAAACCATAAAAACAAAGGAAAATTAGCATGAAGTAGAAGAGTTAATCAAGGCTCAATAATATGCCTATGTTTTCTTTCTAAAACACCATTTTGTTCAGGTGTGTTAAGACATGAGATGTTTACGACAGTACCACAATCTTCTAGGTGTTTAATAAAGTCTGTTTTGATAAATTAATCACATGCATCACACTAAAATATCTTAATTACCTTAGAAAATAATTTTTCTACCATTTTCTAAAATTTGAAAAATACTTCAAAGAACTCAGACTTCTTCTTTAGTAGATAAAGCCAAGAATATCTTGTGTGATCATCTAAAAACACTACATACTATCTCATATGCTGGAAATATTCAACAGAGGCAGGACCACTCAAATGACAATGTATTTTCAATAAAGGTTCCTTCTGAATTTTATTCCTCCAGCCAAATGAAAGTTTACAACTTTTTCCCAACTGACAACTAGAACATACAGTATGCATTTTATTCCAACTACTAACATTAATGCAACCACTACTACACAAAGCTCTTAAAATCTTTAAACTAGCATGTCCTAATCTAGCATGCCACATGCCAAATGTTGTCTGATGTCTTCCAGTTTTGTGTAGCAGTAAAAGCATAGAAATTGTTATCCTCCAAAGCATAAAGTCCATTTCTATTAGATCCCTTGGCCAGTAGAGTCCTAGTCTTATTTTCCTTTACCATAAATTAAGTTTTATCAAATTCAAGATTGCAACAATTATCCTTTGCAATGTTACTAACCGAGAGTAGAATCTTAGCAATCTTAGGAACTACAAGGACCTCTTGACAATTTCAAAACTGATTTTAGTTGTATTTCCAACATATGTAATGTATTACTATGATCCATTCCCAATAATGATTTTATCAGGTCCATTATAGTATTTAAGATCAGATAAAACACATGAGTTATTTGTTATATGACTACTGGCTCGTTAGTCCACGCAAAAAATGTCATCTGTAGATGATGTATTCTACTGGTTCGCAATAGCCAATGCTTATGGTTATTCATATAGAGATGGATAAAAGTAGTACCACCTATAAAAACACTTAAAAGCAATATGGTTATTCCTACCACAAATTTGACATGAATTAGTAGTATTCCTCTCCTTATTTCCACTTTGAAAACATTGATAACTCTAAGTGTTTGATCTTTGTCCAACAGGTTTGAAACCACTTCCTCTTGAGTTGAAGTTATTATTTCCTCTTTTTTTAGATTAATTTCCTCTTCCCCTTCCTCTTTGGGCAGAGAATGTCATGTTCAGGTTTTGTTATGGCACTTCTTCTTCATTCTCCCTCATATTAAAACCCCTCAGAGAATTGATAAACTGATTAAGAGTGACATATGGTGCCTTACCTAGAATTACAGTCGTAAAGGTCTTGTATTCGAGACCTAAACCTCTAGAAAATTTCATTACTTTTCTTTATTCATCCACGGTTTTGTGAATGGCTGCAATACTATCAGATATGCCCTTGAATTCCTTAATGTACTCATCAATTTTCTTGCATCTTAGCCTAACATTTTACAGTTGTTGTTTAAGCTGAAACTCCTTATCTTTTATTGCTTGAAGGAAGGCTTCTTCTAAGCATTCCAACATATACTTGGTAGTTGCGCAACCCACAAACATGTATATGCTTTCTTCTTTCAAGGTGCCTAAGATCCAGCTTCTCAGCTACATATCTTGTTCTTCTCAATCATCAATGCTGCCACTATCTTCTGTATTTTTTTCAACACTAGCAGCCACAACTTTCTTAGCTTCCTTTCTAGTGGTTGGATCATTCTTCTTGATGATATGGGTTAATCCTATCACCTGGATCAACTGCATCATTTGTGTCCTCCATATGAGATAGTTTGTTGGCTTAAGTTTAATAGAATAAGAGGCAATGAGGTCGTTAAGGGAAGAAGTGGATAGATTGTTGGTAGAGGATGTAGAAGGAGCCATTTCAGGATTGGTTTTAGATGTGAGGTTCTTTGGATTCAATATGACAGCGAAAAGAGCATAATAATTTGATACCATGTAGAAATCTCAACAAATAATAAGAGAAATCAAGGCTTTTATTTGATAAATAAACAGTTGAGTACATAATCCTTATATAGGAGTTAATACAGAAAGTTGTAGAGTACTATGCTATCTAGTTATATGTATCTTGAAATCTTAGAGTTATACTATATTACAACTATAATTACAAGAGTAGAGGTTAACAACTACTACTACTACAATAACATAACCTAAACCGACTCTAGCTCCTAACAGCTAACAAGACTTCTAAGTCTACATGGCTTCATGTTGATCCACTTGATCATTATCTTCAACTTGATCTCTATCTTCAACACAAACAATATGTACTGGTAAGCATCATTGGCCGATTCAAATTAAATCACATAAATATCTGGAAGGAAACATGCACCTTAAGAGTTCTTATTAGTCAACAACCCTTTCCCCATAATTCCTTACCTCGCTTATCGTTTACCAATCTCATTAACATGCAACTTAACTTTCATACCACATTCAACTCTAAAGCACTATCTTCCAATAGGTTTTTTCAATTTTTCTTATGCATTTAACACTTACTTAGTTATGAACTAAACCATACATAACCGTAATGAATTCCAAACCTCAACAACTAGTCAGTTGAGACTCTAAGGAAATCATTCTTTGGGACTAACCACAATTTAGGGGCAACACCCACATAATAGAACTTCATATCCAACTAATGGTAAGCAAGAACATCCACGAATACCTGACAATTACCTTTACCTCAAATATAAATCATTTAACCTCTTTCAACCAACACCAAATGATTCAGCTAAGTGTGAATCCATATAGATAATAAACCAAGGCAAGACCGTGGCTACCAATCATTAACCAGTCAACAACCATGACACAACAACAATAACTTACACCTCGTGTCAAATACACCATTAAGTAGACAATAAAATAATATATGCCATTCTTTTATACCTTTAGCCCGGACCACATAAGGATCTAATGTAATCAACAAAAATAACAACAGAATAACAATAATCAACAAAAATTTGGTCCACCCAAGGAGCCATCACACTCACCAATACATTGTACCCAAATTTTAAGGGTCTTTTGGTCGCCCATTAGCCATGACCTAGAGGAGACGAGCTCTTGTCCATGTACTAAAATCCTAGACATCTAGTTCCTGCCAACCTTATAACAACCAATCCCGTGAAGATATCTGAATATAGTTACATCCCACAATATTGAATATAAATCCCGTAAAGATGTCCAAATATCATTTCACCCCACAACAATCAACAGATATCACAACAACCACAACCACAATAAGAATAAACAATCACACTTGTATAATTAATAAGCTTTTAATATAACCACATTATATGTGATTAACACTTAGGATATCATTCAACAATTTACTTTCTTTGAATATGCATTGTAAAAAGTATACGAAGAAACAGTTAATATACATACATAATCAAGTTAGGTTTCAACTACATTAAACCATCACCAATATTTTGTATATCAATTAGGGGCTTAACTAGCACTTCCATTGTCTAAGATACATGTTCCCACATTAGTTCACACCCTAACACATCCAACCTTCTATCTTAACCCTAATTTTTTACCAAGTATACTCCTCTACTTAGCATCCTTATTTAACTCACATTGGTTATCAATAACATGTAATTAAATGTTCATTAAATTCTAACACCATTTTCTAGTGTAATACCATTACCATCACCCCAATCGGGTTTAGCACCAATAATAACATACATATAACAACTAGTCGTATTCAAAAATTTTGAAATTATTGTCGTTATCCATCCAAACACCTTGCCCGTAGGCCTAAACATGAAATTTCCCATCAATCTATGTCATGCATATATTTTCTAACTTGGGTCTATACTACTCAACTAAACCTAGCCTACCTGGATGATAAGCAGCTGCTATAGAGGCATGAACACAAACTTCCAACCCCATGCTAGTGATTTTCGATGTGAAATCCATAGTAAACCATGGGTTTTACCCCATTCAAGTGTTTACCCCCCTCTCCATTGCTCTAAGACCATGAGTGACCCTAGGGGATTTTTAGACTTAAACCTCATCCTATTTGCAACTGGAAAGAAAAAGGAAAAATAATAATATGAGGGACTATTTTTTGTCTTTGGTGTACCGCTATAGCGGCTGATTGGTCGTTACCACAGCGCTGCTATAGAGGGAAACTTACCTATATAGTGGGATGACGTCGGCCTGACCAGAAATTTCAAATTCTAAAATTTTCAACTATGTTAATTCATACTAGTTCAAGACCATATTTTTCAAGAATTCTCGTAAACCCGTTCCCTTGGATGAGGTACCTTAAGTAACGACAGAATAGGTCATTACAGTTGACCTCCCAAAATGGCAACAAGGATACAATCACAAAAGTTATAAATTAGAGAGATAAGTTACAAATGTAAACTATCTTTTGTGTCTCCTTCATTTATATCCTACATTGGAGTTGATTAGAATAAACATCTAAAGACTAAATCTCCTCAACAGATCATGCTGAAATAAGTGGGATATGTTTTGAATTATAAACATCAAATTAAAAAAGACCTATACTTGAACAAAGTCAAATTTAAAGAATAAAAAAATAAACTTTCCACCAAAGCTAGCAAGAGTCATAACACTCTAAAAACTAATAAATATATTGCAATGAAAGAAATAACAAATTAAAGAAAATTGGTTGACAACTATCTTTGGCCATCTTCTGATATCACAAAGACTCCGACACATACATCAAGTACTAATCAAATCAAATGGCTAAAAATCTTCAAAAAGTGTTTATAGGAGGAAAACTCCGAGCCTGCCAAGTCATTTGAACAAAAGCCCCGAACATGTTTAACTTTGAATGACCGCAGATTAAGACATCTGCGATCAATGATAGAAGTGGAAAAACAAAAAATATATATAAAGAGTCCTAACATTCAAAGAGAATAATTTCTTTCATTAATAAAAATGGTCAAATAACGAAGACCCAAAAATCGCGAAATTACAAAGAAAAGAAAAAAGGAAAAGTTTGACTTTAAGAGTCATAATTCTCAAAGTTATCACTAATCAACCCTTTGCTTTCCTCTGAATACTCCTCAGTAGAGTAAGAGGTGAGCTATTTTAGAATTAGTTTATAGGATTCCCCCATGATAACCTTTGATTGGTCCTACTAAGTTCCCCCTTTAATAATAGATAGGTTGGCCTTGACCCTCTCTAAACTATGACATCTGATTTCCCATACCTTAAAGGCTTTATAGGATAATATGCGGTGTTTAACTTGAACTCTTAGCCTTTATATGTTACAACCCAAGTCTACACTCTAGCTGTGGGCCACAACTAGTTGCACACTAATGGTCTGTAAGGACCCTTGGCCTTGTATCTCAATAAGATAATATAAACAATGAAACTATTACGGAAACATAACAATGATAATTGGATAAATATGAAATGATACAACATTTAGTAATACATGAGTAGAATAAATTAATGACTATCAAATACTAAATAAGTGTTTGTCATAGTGAAGCCTTTACTACTAAGCATAAGAGTCAATCAGGAAAAAGCCCCGTAACCGTTATTAACCAACTAAGGGGAAAGCTAAAATTAACTCTGTGCATCCTGGATGATGGGAGTGCTCACCAAGCAGTTGAATGCCAGGTGCTACCAAATGTCTAGCAGCAAATCTTAAGCTCGAGTTCCTTTATCTATATCATGTGAAAAATATAGTGCAAAATCCAGTCAATACATTGAAATATATTGGTATGCAAATATATACATATATATAATATAAACTAAATAAATGATCATGAAATCATGTATAGAGTAGCTTAAAAAAACTGAAAACCTAAGATGAAAATCATGAGTGATTAAGTCTGCATAAGTATTTCATGAGTATATAAATAATAATGTTAAAAAGTTTATGCATATGAGAGTTTTATATAACTGACAAACATTAGGCGAGCTCATGATACCTAGCGTCTTACACCCATATTGGAAACGTTGTTCTGACTTGCCAAGGTACAGAACCATGAACATAAGGATCCTGTAATCATGCCTCTTGGGCAAAACCTATGATAGCAATGTAGATATGGGACTTAGATTATCTGAACCCTTCTCCTATAGTATCTAAATAATCCTCCCAAGACATACTAGTGCTCTGTAACATAGCTGAATCATCGTTTTTGAGTTTGTGCTCAATATGTCTGTAAAATTATACTGTTGTGAGCATGTGCTCAATTTCATGTCATGAATCATATGCAAAATCATGTATCTAAAAGCATATCTTTAATATATAGAGTTCATAATTCATAATAAAAACCTTAAAGCATTAGTTTTGATGCATAAATAAATGTTTTTACATAAGGTCAAAAGATCATGGAAACCTTTTGCATAAAATAAAGTTAATCATGTAAAGAAATCGACTTTAATAGTTTGGTAATGAATCCTAGCTTTGAAAATTATTTCATCTTATATTGAAAGTACTGTACATGAGGATAAAAAGAATCCATTACTGAAATATTGCATACCTAAAGAAGACAACTAAACTTGAAGAAGAAATTGCTGAAAATTGAAACCCTGGAATGGTTGATTTACCTTAGACTTGTTCTTGACTTATTCTTGAGAGAATAAGATAACAGACTTAAGAATATGATATTCATACCTTTTGATAGTCAAAACATCACGGGATAGGGTATTAGGGTAAGGAAAAGTCAAAATTTCCCTATTAAAAATGTTGCAGAAATTTTTGGTACAAGGCTCCACGAGTCACTTCATGACTCGTGGACCACTACACGATTAGTAGTTCTGCCCGTGGTTCCTGGGGAGTTTTCTCAAACTTCTGAATCACTTCTACAACTTGACAGTATAGTACATGGACTAATTTATGATCCATACTAATATTGGGGGTTTTGAAGGGACTTTATCAACTCTCAAGCATGGTCCCATGAGTCATACCATGACTCATAGTTCCATTACCCCATACGTTCAATGATTCATGATGACCTGAGAGTTAGAGCATAAGAGAAATAAGTTCCATGAGTTGGCCCATGATTTGTTGAATTGGTTCAAGACTCGTGAACCCCCTTATGCAGACCTGAAACTTCAAGTTTCATATTTTATTTATTGTAATAAGCATTGAGTATTCATAGGCTCAAAATCTAAGGCATTACAACATCTCCTCCTTGGGATCATTTATCCTCAAATGAAAACTAAGGCTAGAATCACAGAATATGGAACTATCATAAGCTAAACATAACTAAATCATATAGAGGCTTGAAATTCAAATATTGAGTACATGAGCATGAGCATATAAGGCATCAAGATCCGACATAAGAGTTCTAAGAGTCACTACAAGGACGATGCTACTACTTTTAACACATTCGTTGAAAGAGGTAACAAGATGTGGATATATAGCTTTCATATGTTCTTCAACTTCCTATGTATCTTCTTCAACTGCTTGATTCTTCCATAAGACTTTAACTGATGCAACCTCTCTCATTCTCAACTTGCACACCTGATAATCTAAGATTTGAATGAAATCTTTTGATATGAGAAATTGTCCTTAACCCCAAAATTCTATATATGCACAACGTGTAAAGGATTACCAATATAATTCTTTAACTTAGAGATGTGAAACACTGGATGCACGAATTCCAACTCAGTAGAAAATACTAAATTAAAAGCCACTTTTCATATCCTATTAACAATTCAACAGGGACCAATAAATTGGGGACTGAGCTTCCCTTTCTTATCAAAATGCATAACACCATTCATGAAAGAAACCTTCAAACGACCCAATAATTGATCTTAAACTTTAAATCTCTTCTCCTCATATTTGAATATGATTTCTGTTGGCTTTAAGCATTCTTCAACTGCTCTTGAATCTTCTTAACTTTTTTGATGGACTTATTAACCATGTTTGCACCTAAAAATGAATTTTCACGAACCTCAAACCAACCAATATGAGTTCTAAATCTTCTCTCAAAAAGAGCCTCAAATGGGTCCATCTGAAAACTAGAGTGATAACAATTATTATAAGTGAACTCAAAAGAGGTAGCTAATAATCCCAATTAACCTTTAAGTAAATAACACAGGCTCTAAACATATCCTCAGGAGTTGTAATAGTAGGCTTTGTCTGACCGCAGGCCTACAGATGAAAATCTAGAAGTGAACCACGTTACTAACCCAAAATAAAATTTTAGTTTCTAATGAAACTGACAGAATCACCATTTGATGCTTGGATCATAGTTGAATAAGGTTACCATCAGAAATAAGTATCCCTTGCCTTGTATAGAAAATCTATTCAACAAGTTACAGGGTGCTATGGTACTTTCAAAAATTGACTTACAGGCGGGTTGCTAAGGGTTGGAAACCATTAAAGTTAGGTATGGTTGAGTTTGTGAATAAAATGAATATTAAGGCCTTACAGGATGCCCTAGACCTTTCTCAAAATAAAGAAGTGGTAGTTGAGAAGGAAGATATGGTAGTTCTAGAGAATGTGGTACCAGCACCGAATGGTGTTGCCCCAATGCCATAAATTATGCACCCCCATTTGAAATAATTGATAAAGGAATCCCATGAAGCTTAACAATTTCCACATAGTAAATAATAGCATAATCCTCCGATGTATCAGTCTTTTTGATAGGCAAAACGTGGGTTGATTTAGTCATGCAATCAACAGTGACCCAAATCGAATCGTGCTGACATCATGTACATGGTAAATTAGAAATAAGTCCATATTAATAATCTCCCACTTCCAAGTAGGAATACATATGCCTTGTGCCAACCCATCGGGCCTTTGATGCTCAACCTTAACCTGTTGACATTCAAACACAGCTATAAAATCTTCAATATCTTTCTTCATAGAATTCCACTAATAAACCTCCCTCAAATTATGGTACATCTTTATAGAACCTAGAAGAATGGAGTAACGAGAACTGTGCTCCTCGATCATCATCTTCTCTCCCAAGTCATCAACATCTGCAATACATAATTTCCCTTGATACTGAAGAACACTATCTTCCACTTGGGAGGAAAACCAACACAATGTTCTTAAAAACAGTTTCTTTCAATTGTGGTAGCATGGGGTCTCTACCTTGCTTATCTTTAACCTCCATCACTAATGAGGACTCAAAACCATTTTGTACTATCACTATACTATTATTTGAATTTCCGAGACAGACTCCCAATCGTGCAAGTCTATGAACATCCTTTGTAAGATCCTTCTTACCTTCCTCTACATGAGCAACACTTTCTATGGACAACCTACTAAGAGCATCGACAATAATATTTTCCTTACCCGGGTGGTAAAGTGTGTACCCATATAATCATCCTTCAGAAGCTCTAACAATCTTTTCTGTTAAAGATTAAACTTTTTCTGAATAAAAAAATTTCTATGCTCTTATGATCTATCAAAACATCAATAGGCACACCACAGAGATAATGATACCAACTTTTCAATGCAAACATAACAGTTGTCAACTCGAAGTCATAGGCGGGGTAATTCCTCTCATGAGTTTTAAATTTTGCATAATAAATAACCTTACCAATCTGCAACAACACACAAACAAGATCAATTCTAAAAATATCACAATAAACCACAAACCTGTATGTACCCAGTAGAGAAGTCAAAATTGGAGATGAAGTTAATTAAGCTTTCAACTCTTGAAAACTCCTCTTTCAAGCATATAACCACTGAAGTTTTGCTATTTTCTGAGTCAACTTGATCAATGGAACAGAAATAGATGAGAAAACCATCTACGAATGGTCTATAGTAACTGACAAAAACCAAGAAAATCCTGATGTCTTATGGGGATATAGGTCTAGGCTAATTCTTAACTGCCTCTGTCATCTGGGAATCAACTTGAATACCCTCAGTAGAAACAACATGCCCAATGATGGCTACAGAATTCAACCAAAACTCACACTTTGAAAACTTTGCATACAACTATCTATCCTTGACGGTCAGAAATCAATTCTAAGCTGATTGGCATGCTTTTTCTTAATACTAGAGTAAATTAGAATATAATTTATAAATATAATCATAAACATGTCGAGGTATATCTTGAACACCCTATTTTTAGGATCCATAAAGGTTGTGGGAGCATTTATTAGCCCAAAGAAAATGACAAGAAACTCATAGTGACCAAACAGAGTATGGAAAGACATTTTCAGAATATCACACTCCCTAACCTTTAATTGATGGTATTCAGATCTGAGACCAATCATATAAAATCACACAGTACCTTAATGTTCGTCAAATAGGTCATTAATCTAGGAATGTGATACTCGTTCTTAATGGTATCCTTATTCAACTAGCGGTAATCGATACACATTCTAAGGCAACAATCTTACTTACACACGAACAAAATTGAGACACCCTATGGGGAAATATTAGGCATGATGAAACCCTTATCTAAAAGATCTTTCAACTCTTCTTTCAATTTAGTTAGAGCCATTCTATATGAGGGAATACAGATATGCTGCTTATCAAAAAGAATGTCTATTCCAATATCTCCCCTTTGGGAGGGACTCCTCATATATCATCAAGAAAGACCTCATGAAACTCATTAACTATGGGGACAAGCTGAAAAGAAGGGGTTTCAACACTAGAATCTTTAACCCAAACTAGATGGTAGATACAACTTTTGGAAATCATTTGTATGGCCTTAGGATGAGAGATGAAATGAACTTTTGGCAGGACTGAACTCCATTTCCACTCTAAGATAGGTTCATTAGGAAATTAAAATTTCACTATTTGGGTTCTTCAATCAACTAAGGTATAACAAGACCATGTATAACTCTACTAGATCGGATATGGTATCTTTGTTAAGAATTGATATGGTGCAGTTGCAATTGATTTGTCAAGCTAAGACAGACTCACCAACTGGAGTAGAAACAGAGAAAGGTTCTCGAATTTGTTCGAGACTAACTCCAAATTTCTTAGCATCAAGAGGATTCATGAAAGATAAGGTAGATCTTGGATCTAAGCAAAGCATATATATTGAGAGAGAATAATTTTCACATATCGGTGACGACATCGGGAGAAAATCTTTATCCTAAAGACAAGATAAATCATAGAAGTGGTTATGATCACTATTGGAACCTAAAGCATTATATTTTTTAGTATTACGACCTGTTGAGGCTGATGGGGTAGTCTAGGCTCTATTACCCCTATTTCCCTATTTAGCCAAAGAATAATCCTTTACTATGTGACTCTTTTGTCCATATTCGAAACATCAATACCTACTGCAGAAACACTCACCCAGATGGTGCTTCCCACACTTGTTACAAAAAGGATATGAATGTCCTTTTGCAGTGTTTCCCTGAGACTGAGTGCACAAAGCACTGAATTTCTGATCACTTTTGAACCTGGAAATTGGTGCATTAATATAAGATACAACTTACCTAAATGAATTAATATGGAAGGAAGACATGTTCCCATTTCTGACTCTCTACTGACTGTACTCATGGTTGGCCATCTTGGCCCTCTTACTCTGATTTGCTACCATATCCTATAACTTATCCCCTTCAACTTACTAAACATGTATCATAAATAAAGTTATGTCCATGTCCCAATCAACATTACCACCTTACCCTCTTACTCAAAAGTCTAGAAAAACCTGATATGAACAAGCTCATTAGATTCCTCCTATCAGAATATCTACAGAATAGTGAGATAGTTGGGTGAACTTAAGAATGTACTCCTTTATACTTATAGAACCTTGCTCCAAATTTAGGAACTCTCAAACCTTCTCCTCTCTCAATTATCAAGGAAAGAAACACCCCAATAAAGCATCCTTAAACTCATCCCACTTTAAATATAAAACATCCCCTCCTCGAATGTCTTCCCACTATTTGAACCATATGCATATAACATCATTCAACAAATAAGAAACAATCTCAACCTTTTTTGTAGTCTTGAATATGCATAACCTAAAGAATCTTCTAAATCACATCAATGAAATATTAGGGATATTCACAAATCTTCGACCCTGGAGGGTTTATTCTGATAAGGTCATAGACCTTAGAGGCGACATGAGAATGAGAACTGGCTCGGGCTAGAAAGGTTAGTTTGAGTTGATACTATCTAACTCAATGTATAAATTGCATTCCTGAACTAAATATTTGGTGGCGGAACAACAGAAAAACTAGAAGCCCACTATGTATTTTATGGCACAAGTGATGTCTCGGTGTTAGCTTTATGATCGAAGGAATTGGCTCTATTATTGGTATGAATAGTAGATTGAGGAGGTGCTGGAGTGGACTCGACTCCAGTATTAGTAGTGGCATTTTAACAAGCAGTCCTATTTAGAGGCATGATTTGCAACATGCATAAAGAGAGAGTTTGAAGAGAGACATAGAGTTAAACTATATAATATGAACTAGATCACGAAAAAAGAAATATTCCTAACCCAATTCTGAATATGGAACACTTCACAACTAGAAATAGGATTATACTATACATGGCTTCACAAAAACCTTACTACCCTTGAACATATTGCTCTGATACCAAGTTTGTCATGAACTGAGTCTAGACCTTAGACGTGAGCCATAACTAGATACTCACTAGTGGTCTATAAGTACCCTTTGTCTAGAATCTCCATAAGATAATATAAATAATGAAACAGAAGTGGAAACATAACAATGACAATAGGAGAAATATGGAAAGAGAATTTTTTTTAAATACATAACTAGAATAAATGAATCATTATCAATTATTAAATAATTGTTTGTTTAGTGAAGGCTCTACTACTAAGCATAAGAGTCAACTAGAAAAGGCCCATACTCTTTATTAGATCAAAAGACTAAATAAAATAAGAGGAAAGATAAAAATAACTATGTGACTCCTTGATGATAGGAGTGCTCACCAATTAGCTGAATATCACCTATTGGATCTACATCATATGAAAGATATAGTGCAAAATGCAGTCAACATAATGGAATATATTGGTATGCAAGTATATAGATAAATATAGTATAAACTAAATAATTAATCAAGAAAGCATGAATAAAGTAGCTTAAAACAATTGATAACCTGAGCTAAAAATCATGAGGAATAAAGACTACATAAAAGTATTTCATGAGTATATAAATAATAATTTCATAATGTTTATGCATGGGAGAGTTTCTTAAAACTGAAAAACACCATGCCAGCTCATGATGCCTAGGGTTTTACACTCATATTGGAAAAGTTGTTCTGACCGACTAAGGAATAGAACTATGAACATAAGGATCCTGTGATCATGGCTTTTGGGAAAAACCAATGATAGAAATATAGTTATAGGAATTGGGTTATCTAAACTCATATCCTCTCGGTACTAAATAATCCTCTCAAAATATACTAGTTCTTTGTAATATAGCTGAATCATAATTTTTGAGTTTGTGCTTAATATGTCTATAAAATTTTATTGTTCTGAGCCTGTGCTCAATTTCATGTCATGAATCATATGCAAAATGATGTATCTAAATATATATCTTTACAATATAGAGTTCATAATTTATAAAGAAACCTAAAAGCATGAGTCAATGCACACATAAGAGTTTTTGGATAAAAGTCATAAGATCATGGAAACCCTTTTCATAAAAATCAACTAAAGCATGTAAAGAAATCAAGTTTAATGGTTTGGGCATAAACCCTAAATCTGAACATAATTTCATCATATCTTGAAAGTACTTGGATGTGAGGATAAAAAAAATCTATCACTAAAATCTTGCGTATCTGAAGTAGACAACTGGACTTGAAGAAGAACTTGGAAAAGCTTGCTGAAAACTGAAACCGTTGATTGCTTGATTTGCCATAGATTTATTCTTGAGAGAATAACGGAAGAATGGACTTAAGGATTTGATAGTTATACCTTTTGGTAGTCAAAAAATTGTAGTATAGGGTATTAGGGTAAGGAAAAGTCAAAATTATCCTTTTAAAAGGGTTGCTAAAATATTTAGGAAAGGACTCCATGAGTAACTTCACGACCTGTGGACCACTTCGTGTCTCCTGGTTTTGTGTGTGGTTTCTTAGGAGTTTTTTCAAGCATCTGAATCATTTTCATGGCTTGATGGTGTACTTCGTGGACTCATTCATGGTCTGTACTTAGATTAGGAGTTTGGAAGGGACTATATCAACTCTCAGGTGGTCCCACGAGTAATACCACAACTCGTGGTTCCATTCTTCGATATATACTATGAGTCGTGGTGACTTGGGATTTGAAACATGAGAGGAACAAGTTCCACAAGTTTGTCCACAATACGTGGACTGGTTTCATGACTCCTGAACCCTTTCATACAGACCTTGGACTTTAAATTTCAGAATTTTTTCTTCTTTACTAAGCGCCAAAGATTTGTAGGCACGAAATCTGAGGTGTTACATTATAGCCTTGAGTTTCTTATTTGATTCTCTCACCTTCTCTATTAGGGAACCTATTTTAGTTGCATCCAGATGGAGAAAAACCACCTCCTATTTCAAACTCACCAGCTCTTAGACATGATACACGTCACTATCTCTCAGAGTAGAGACATCCTTGGTGACCTTTTTCTCTTTTTGAGCAGATACCTTGATGTCACGACTCGAGTCTATAGTCTGGATGCAACTAGAACCCAATGTCATTTCTGAACCAATTGAACCACTTGGCATGACACATGAGCATATGATTAGAAAATAAACTGAAAGAAAATATGGTAGCTAACACATGGGTTGAATTTTTGAAATAAATGATAAAATAACATAAAATAAACTTTTATGAATCAAAAAATAAAAGTGTTTGAAAAATAATTACAACTGTTTCAACTGGATGGTTGTTTATGAAACCTCTACTAATCATACTGCCATAAATAACGACCAACATAAATACTTTACTATTCCTTCCAAAAAGATGTAGAGCTCATCTATTGTTGAATAGTTGAAATCTATTGTAGAGCCTGCTCAATTACCTAAATACCTGAATCTACATTATGAAAGCACATAGGACATATACAATCAATACAATGGAATCGATTGGTATGAGAGGTACATATATATATACGTGTGTGTGTACATAGCTAAAATATGAGCATAATACCATATGACAAGTAGCTTAAACATAAGTGTAAATTGGAACATGAGTCATGGGAAAATCATTGAAAATTAAATAACTAAAAATCCAAGAGAAATCATGATACGTAAAATTTTCTTAAAAAGCTTTTCATGAGTACATAAATAGCAAGGAAAAGGGAAAATCAACCCCCCTTCATTGGAGAATTAGCTAAATATACCCGTCATCATACTTTGTGGTCAAATTTACCCTTAATGTCATACTTTGGGGCCAAATTTACCCTCGCTGTTAATAAACTTTTCCCTTAAATCATTCCTTTAACATAAAAGACCAAATCAACGTTAAATGCAAATTTTTAAAAAGTAAAACACACTCTAATCTAACTTGCCTGACCAAAAAAAAAGATCCAAATAAATATATCTTCCCTGCAGTTTTGTTGTTCAAATTTTCCCAGTGAGATTAGGCTACTGGATATTTATAAGTGCATAGCTCATGAAAAATGGATTTGCATCAGTATAGACAACAATAAGTATTTCCCTCCATCTGTCACAACTTGATTTCTGAGTCATGAAGGTGCCTACTGAGAACCACCAATAAAAAAACCATGCCCTAGCCCGGGGCGACAAGTTATGGGCCAATAGGCAAGATCTCATAAGAAATGAGATGAAGCAAAACTACTACCATCAACATGCTACGAATGTAACGACAAAGTGAGTATACATATTCGGACAAAAGGAATAGGACAATGTATACCTTTAAAACCCCTTCCAAGACCTGGTGAGGTCAGTACATGAACCACTACAAGACATATCCAAAATACAAGATAGAAACCAAAGATAAATAACATATATACAACAATCTCGGATCCAAAAGATTATACATCAGAGACGGAGTGGGATCTGCTTCGGACATTGGTAAGCTTCCCCTACTCCAGAATCAGTACTGAGGACAGAGTCACGTCATAACTACCGACTAGTACCTGGATCTGCATCGGGAAAAGATACAAAAGTGCAGTATCAGTACTAGGGCAACGGGTACTCAATAGGCCTCATCGGCTGACTGAGCTCAATGTAACATAACAAGCTGAAGTATGGCGGTGCATGCTATGTCCGGGTATAACTGATAAGTAAATGTGATACTGAATAATAAGTAAGTAACTACACACTGAACATATAAGTCAAACATAACCCAGCCTGGCCCCTATAAACGGGCGGGACACACAATAATAGTAAATGCATAGTCACCAGTGTCTCAAAGTTGTACAAGTATCCAGTAACAACAATAGCCAATGGAGCACACCGGGCTTGAACCGGCACTAATGGGTAATAACAAGAGGCCAGACACCGAAATCAAACTGAATAGAGTGGATAATAATAATAGGACACATATATATCATATCTGTCAGACTCGAACCAAAACTCAGAGAACAACAGTATCATAATCATAATACCCAGTTCCAGAACTCATAGTGCACCTCAACTCGGAGCCAGACTCAAATCGGGAAACCCAATAGTCAATAACGAAGATCATCATACCTAAAACAGTAGCAGGACTCGAACTGAAACTCATCATATTCGGTAACCAAAATAGAAGCCAATGTCACATCAAAACCAATAAATAGGGAAACATGTTAGTCCCAGGCAGAAATCAAAATATAGGGAAGGAGCTAACCAATCATCTTCTATAAGGTAATTCTTCAAATTCTCCTAAGACCATAGTCTGCTATCATGCAATATCAAAGTTAACTCAGGTATCTCAAGTAGTTTATGGCAAAGCGGATCCCAACTCTAAGCCAGGACCAGTAATCCCGATTAAGTGTGGTGCTATCAGGGACTAAAAGGCTAAATAGGCCAACCGAAAATAATCGAGGTGACTCAATCCCATCACAATCCTAACAGGTCATACTAAGGCTTAACTACACCCAAAGATGTCAAAGTTTCGATAAGTCTATAAAAAGGGTAATCGGGCCCACTATTGGGTCCTAAAATCATGACTGGTTATACCTGTCTAAGACTGGGTTTAGTCTGTCTAAGCTAGTACTAGGGTGCAATAATGACATTCCCCAAATAGTAACAATAACAATAATACTATCCAACCCCAAATAGGTCATCTGTGGTGTACCACAAGGATAACGGGTCCAGAATGTATCCAAATAGCCCGATCCGACCTAGAATGACTAAATCACATTAAACCACCACCAAGCCTATAGTACAAGCCCAAAACACCAGCACAATAGCATATATATATCATATTTAAGACTAGTCTAAGGGTAATGGAAACCTAGCCTACCTGGACACCGCCTGCCTAAGAACCCGCTAAGCTGGAGTTTTCCCCTTTAGAGAGTCCTCTAATTGTTGCCACGCTATCAAAATGGTAAACTAGATGTCAAAGGAAAACCAACGATACCTATATGTCACTTGGTTAAAAATGACTGGACTACTCACGCGGGGCCCAAAACTGTCACAGCATCCCAAATATCACTGTGAACAATAGTCACAATATCTACCTTATCAGCTGAGCCCAATACATAGCTCAAATATAAATAACAATACCAACAAATCCAATGGAAATATGAACGACCATAAAATCGGGAAAACATATCGTAGAAATGTCAAGAACGAGGCCAAGCACTCAAATATGTAATTGTCCAAGCTTGGACCTTGGTATATAAGCCTATATAAGAGCTTCAAGCTCTGAAAATGGTGTATCTATGGTATTTGCATGTTTAAACATTAGAGAGAGAGTGAAATATGTATATATAGCCTATGAAGGTGGCACTAAAGTGCCCTTATGGCCTCTTAAGTGCTAAAGCTCCATAAATCGCCACTTAAGCGCTCCACCGCTTCCACTGCTTGCCAGCTAAAGTGGAGACAAGGGTTGCTTAAGAGCCTATGGCTGCGTTAGCCATGCCCTTTGCTACAAAAGCGTGCCTAGGGAAGCTTAACGTCATGGCGCTAAGGAGTGTCTATGACCTCTTAAGTCCCGGGCAATTTCGACTATTTGTCTGGGATCGATCCGGAGTGCCATGTACACAAACAAACTATGCTACCTAACTAATTTCAACATTCTAGACTTAATATCACTATCAAAAGTTCCATCAGAGGTTGTTCCAACTTAAACTGGGGCCCACGCCTCGAGGGCTAACTCGACTTTAGCCAAAAGTCGGCCTATAACCCAAAATAACTTCGGGAACTTCAAGACCTAACCAAAGGACTACCTAACCTAAAGTGGACATTTTGAATTTGATGAGATGGTTAAAAATTGCATATTAGGTCATTAAATAAGGGTTTAGGCCCGGGAGTCATACCTGACTACGAAAAATTTCAACATAGGAAAGTGACTCTAACAGTCAAATGAACTGCCAAGTAACCGTACTACCAAACCTAGAAAGTCATACAAGACCTGAGGCAGTCACAAAAAGGCTCTAAACAACTGAAACATGCATAAATATTGGGAATGACCCAAAGGGTCATTACAATATCCATTACTAAAAGGGACTTTTATCCGTAAAAGTCAAGAATAAATGCATACCTGAAAATGTGAACAAGTAGGGATACTGGGCTCGCATATCACACTCAAGCTCCCAGGTGGCCTCCTGAACCGGACGATGACACCACTGTACCTTTACAACTGGAATTTCCCAGGAGTGCAATCTTCTGAAGTCTATGGCCAAAAGAGACATAGGCTCCTCTACAAATGCTAGTTTTTGGTCTAACTGAATTGAGTCCCACTGTAGTACATGTGAATCATCCGAAATGTACTGTCGTAGCATAGAAATATGAAATACTGGGTGAATAGCTGAAAATACTGGAGGTAAAGCTAACATATACGCTATGTCCCCCATTATTTGTGGAATCTCTAAGGGTCCAATATATCTGGGGGTAAGCTTTCCCCTCCTACCGAATCGCATCACGCCCTTCATGGGTGATACTTGTAAGAAGACTCTATCACCAACTCTAAATCTCAACAGACGATGTCTATGGTTAGCATAACTCCTCTGTCTACTCTAAACTATCCGTAGCCTGTCCTGAATCACCCAAACTCGGTCTAAAGATTAACAGAGTAAATCTGTTCCACTAGAACTAATCTCCAAAGTTTCAAACCAACTAACTAGAGTCTGACACTGTCTACCATACAAAACCACAAATGGAGCCATCTGAATACTTGAGCGGAAGCTATTATTATACGTGAACTCTGCTAAAGGAAAGAGTTGATCCCAATGACTCCTACAGACTAACACACAAGCAAAAAACATATCTTCTAATACCTAAATAGTCCACTTTGACTGTCCATTGGTTTGAGGATGAAATGCAGTACTGAGGTTCACTTAAGTAAACAAATCCTCTTAGAAAGTCTGCCAAAAACTAAAGGTAAACTGAGACCCTCGGTCTATAATAATAGATACTGGCACTCCATATAGGCAAACCACCTCCTGAATATATACATGAGTCAAATTTTTAGCACTGTAGCAAACTTGAATCGGGATAAATTGCACCGTCTTAGTCAATTGGTCTACAAAAACCCAAATACTATCAAAATCGTGGAACGTATGAGGTAATCCACCAATGAAATCTGTAGTGACTCGCTCCCACTTCCACTTGAGAATGGTCAATTGTTGTAGCGAACCATCGGGTCTCTAGTGCTCTTCCTTTACCTAGTGACAACATAGGCATCGAGCCACCAACTCAAAAATATCACGTTGTATACCACTCCACCATTAGTGTTGTCTCAAATCTTGGTACATCTTAGCTATCCCAGGGTGAATAGAGTATCTTGAACTGTGTACCTCATGCAAAATTAAAGGAATCAAGTCACAAACCCTTGGAACACACGACTATCATATCTCAGTACACCATTAGAACCCAAAGTAGCCCTCTGGGACTCACCTTTCAGAACCCGCTCTCGCAGATCACAAAATTCAGTATCCTCAAACTACTCTGAATCTGCTCTAACAAAGTAAACCTTGCCCTATCATAAGCAATAATCGTCCTGCAATCAGAGATATCCAAACGCACTATCGAGTTAGCTAAGGACTGAATGTCCAAAGACAATGACAACTGAGAGACTGGAATGAAGGCTAAACTACCTATACTCACTGCCTTTTGGCTCAAGGAGACCTCAACTACATTCGCCTTTCCCAAATGACAGAGAATAGAGATGTCATAGTCCTTTAACAATTTTACCCATCCTCGAATTAAAATCTCTCTTAGTCATAAGATGTTAAAGACTACGATGATTAGTATAAATATCTCAATGAACTCCATACAAATAGTGCGTCCAAATTCTGAGCGTAAATACTACCGTTGCCAACTCCAAGTCTTGAGTAGGGTAGTTACGCTCACGTACCTTTAGCATTCTTGACACATAAGAAATCACGCAACCTCGCTGCATCAAAACCCAACCCAAGCTGATACCAAAAGCATCACAGTAAACAGTGAAACCCTCACCCTCAACAGGAAGAGTCAACATATGAGCAAAAGTAAGTCGGTCCTTGAGCTTCAGAGAGCTCGCCACACAATCTTCAGACCAAGAAATGGGACCTCTTTCCTAGTCAATCTAGTCATAGGATATGCAATAGATAAAAAATCCTCAACAAATAGTCTGTTATACCTACCAATCGAATAAAACTGTGAACCTCGGTAAGTGACTTGGGCCTAGTAAAACCTCGAATAACCTCAATCTTTACTGGGTCTACCTTGATACCGTGTCTGGACACAATATGCCCTATTAAAGTTACAGACTTAATCCAGAACTCACACATTGAGAATTTGGCATTAAGTCTATGATCTCTCAAAGTGTGTAGAACAACCCTCAAATGTTGCTCGTGTTGCTCACTACTTCTCGAATAAACCAAAATGTCATTAATAAACACAATCACAAAGGAGTCCAAGTACAGCCTGAATACATGATTTATCAAATCCATGAAGGTTGGCAGGGCATTAGTTAATCCAAACGACATCACCAAGAACTCATAGTGGTCGTAACGAGTCCTAAGGCTGCCTTAGGTATGTCTGCAGCCCTAGCTCTTAACAAATGGTAACCAGATCTAATATCTATGTTAGAGAACATTGTTGCGCCCTGAAGCTGATCAAACAAATCATCGATAGGAGGCATATAATACTTATTCTTCACTGTCACCCTATTCAGCTGCCTATAATTGATACACACACATAGATCCATCTTTCTTCTTTATGAATAGAACTGGAGCACCCCAATGTGACATACTCATCCTAATAAAACACTTATTCATAAGATCCTTAATTTGACTACTCAACTCCCTCAACTCAACAGGAGCCATAGAAATAGGTCGGGGGCCCGGCTCGAGGTCAATAATAAACTCTATATCACGCTCAGGAGGAAGGCCAGGTAGGTCAGTTGGGAATACATCAGGAAACTCATGAATAATAGGTTTGAACTAAGGTGACAAAATCTCTATACTAGCGTCCCAAACATAAGCAATGAATGAATCACATCCCTTCGACATCAATCTATGAGCCCAAACATATGAAATAATCCCTGTCGGTGTGCGACTAACAAAACTCTGCCACACCACTGGGGGTTTACCAGGTATGGCTAAGGTAACAGTCTTTGCAAAAGAATCCAAGACTGCATGATGAAAAAACAAACACTCCACGCCCAGAATTACATCAAAGTCTACAATGGACAATACAATAAAATCAACCTTAGGCTCAAACTCCTGAACAGTCACCAGAGAAGATTTATATACCCGATCCACTACTAAGGAATCACCTGCGGGGGTAGATACACTTAAGGTTACATATAATAACTCAGAAAATAAACCCAACTGTGGTGCATAATTAATAAATACATAAAAAAATATGGATCCAAGATCAAATAATGTAGAAGCTAGCTGATGGCATACAAAAATCATACCTGTAATCACCGCATCCGAAGCCTCAGCTTCAGCCTCTAGCCTAGTTGGGACAACATATAACTGATGCTGGCTACCTTTAACCTGAGCACCGACCCGACCACCAATTCTAACTCTCTACACTCTACCTCGAGAACCCTGGGACCACCCTGATGACCCTTTGCATTAACTCTGCCTGCTGGCGGTATAGATATAATGGGTCATGCAATTTGTACTGAAGGCTCAATCGCCCTGCGCTAAGGACACTCACGTACAAAATGACCGACAACCCAATTGGTAAAACATGCTCCTGGCTCCCTGCTAGACCTAGAAGAACCAGCATATCTGATATGACCACCTCTAGTCGATGAACTGGACTAATCACGTCCTTGAGGCTAACTACCATAACCACTATAGGCGGGATGACCCCTATCAAAAATCTACAAGGCTGACTGTACGGGCCTACTAGGCTGACCCTATCACTGAAAAGACTATTGTTGCTGCTGAGGGTGCCTATCCTAAAATTTGCAACCTCTGAACTATGAGTTGCTGTGACTACCAATAACTACCCTGGAATCAGGGTCTTTTATCGCTGCCCCCTTGGGCCTCTCGATCCATATCCTCAATCGAATACACATCCATAACTATCTCAACAAATGACTTTATTGAAGTCACTAAACTCTGTGTAGCTCTACAAAGTGATAACCATAATCCCCTGACAAAACATCTAATGATATCATACTCGTTAGGTAGGATAATCGTAGAATGCCTGGCCAAGTCATGAAATCTAGCCTCATTCTTAGGTACTGCCGTAGACACCTACCTCAACTTGGAAAACTCATCTCGAAGACGCTCACGCATGCTGCGGGGCATATACTTCCCCAAGAACACCTCAGAGAACTGTGCCCAAGAAACGGGTGGAGATCCAGCTGGCCGGGAGTCAAGATAACCTCTCTACGATCTTTTTGCAACTCTATCAAACTTGTAAGCAACAAAATCTACCCCGCACGACTCCACTTATCCCAAATTCTTCAGCTTTTTCTCACAGCTGGATAAGAACTCATAATCATTCTCTCTTGGAGTACCCGCAAATCTAGCTGGACCTAATCTCAAAAAATGACTTAATATCTTCTACTTCTCAACAAACATAACTGGCTGGACTGCTACCGGTATAGGCAAAACCTTAACTCTGGCTGCCACAGCTGCAGGCTGCACCCCAACACCAACTCCTTATGCGGTTGGCTGTATTCCATAAACAGGTGGACCTCCAACTAATACCACTAACTGTACCAACGTACCTCAGAGCACTGAAGCATCAATAAATCAAGGTGGACCCTAGGCTGCTCCCTGCCCTACTGACGGTTGTAGAGGCAAAATATCTGGGCTATAATCAGATCGGGTAATGGATCCCTAGTCTGATCTCGACCTGGGGATACTGCTCTATCATGCCCCCAACCTCTAGGTTGACTTCATCCTCTAATTAGAGATCTAAATGCGGGCTGGGGTCCTACTCACCAGCTCTCGTACCATGAGTCCTAGCCATCTGCAGAAAGAGTGAACCAAATAAGGATAATAAACCAACACTGACTCTATCGCACAGACGTGAATCAAGGAATGGAACTATCCCCTAAAAATGCTCCGTAGTATCCCAAATATAAGATAGACGCATCCCTATATGGATCTACAAAACCCTACTACACATTAGCTCATGTACAGACACTACCCATAAAATCTAGGCTCTGATACCAAGCTGTCATGACCTGATTTCTTAGTCATGATGGAGCCTACCAAGAACAACCAATAAAAAATCCAAGCCCTAGACTGGGGCGATAAATGATGGGCCAATAGGCGGGATCTCATAAGAAAGGAGATGAAGCAAAACTACTACCATCAACATCCTACGAATGTAAAAACAAAGGGAGTATACATACTGGGACAAAAGGTAGAGGACAGTGAATAACTCTAAAACCCCTTCCAAGACATGGTGAGGTCAGTACATGAGCCACTACTAGACATATCCGAAATATAAGACAGAAACCAAATACAAATAACATATATACAACAGTCTTGGATCCAAAAAATTATACATCAGAGATAGAGTGCGATCTGCCTCAGACTTAAGTAAGCTTCCCCTTCTCCAAAACCAGTGCTGAGTAGAGAGTCACGTCACAGCTCCTGACTAGTTCCTGGATCTGCATCGAGAAAAGATGTATAAGTGCAGTATCAGTACTGGGGCAATGGGTACTCAATAGGCATCATCGGCCGACTGAGCTCAATGTAACATAACAAGCTGAAGTATTGGGGTGCATGCTAAGTCCAGGTATAATTGATAAGTAAATGCGATACTGAATAATAAGTAAGTAACTGCACACTGAAGTTATAAGTCAAACAAAACCCAACTGGGCCCCCATAACATGAAAGAATACAATACCCAACCTGGCCACCATAAACCAGCGGGATACATAAGAATAGTAAATGTATAGTCACCGTGTCTCAAAGTTATACAAGTATCCAGTAACCACAATAACCAATAGAGACCGGGCTTGAACCGGCACCAATGGGTAATAATACGAGGCCAGATGCCAAAATCGAACCAAACACAGTAGGTAATAATAATAGGCCATATATATATATCATATCTTTTGAACTCAAAAAGGAACTCAGAGAACAACAGTATCATAATCACAGTACCCTGTACCAGAACTCATAGTGCACCTCAACCCGAGGCCGAACTCTAATCAAGATACCTAATAGTAAATAACCAAGATCATCATACCTGAATTAGTAGCTGGACTCGAATCAGAACTCATCATATCCAGCAACCAAAATAAAACCAAATGTGACATCATAACCAATAAAAGGGGAAACATGCTAGTCCTAGGCCAAAATCAAAATATAGGCAAGGAGATAACTAATCATCTACTAAAAGGTAAGTCTCCATATTCTCCTAGGTCTATATTCTTCTATCATCTAATATCTAATTCAACTCGGGTACCTAGAGTATCTTATGTAAGGCAGGTCCCAACTCTAAGCCAGGACCAGTAATTCCGATCAAGTACGGTGTTATCAGAGACAAAAAAGATAGTAGGCCAACCGGGTATAATCGGGGTGACTGAATCCCATCATAAGCATAATAGGTCATACTAGGGCTTAACTAAGCCCAAAGATGTCAAAGTTCTGATAAGTCTACAAAAAAGGTAATGGGGCCAACTATTGGGTCCCAAAAACTAAGTCTGGTTATAACTATCTAAGTATGGGTTAAGTATGTCTAAGCCTGGACTAGGGTCCATCAATAACATTCCCCAAATAGTAACAAAAACAACAATACTATCCGACCCTAAATAGGTCATCTATGGTGTACGATGAGGATAACGGGTCTGAAATGTATCCTAATAGCCCTATCCGGTCTAGAAGGCATCAATCATAGCAAACCACCACCAAGCCTATAGTACCAGCGCACAACATCAACACAATAGCACTCATATATCACATATAATCCCAGTCTTAGGGTAAAGGAAGCCTAGCCTACCTGGATGCGGCCATAAGCCTGCCAAAGAACCTGCTAAGCTGGTACCTTCCCCTTTCGAGAGGCCTCTAATTTTTGCCATGCTATTAAAATCATAAACTAGATGTCAAATCATAACCAATGATACTTATATGTCACTAGGTCAAAAAATGACCAGACAACTCACATGGAGCCCGGTTATGGAATTCGCCAAATCAAAACCATCACAGTATCCCAAATCTCATCGTGAATATTAGTCACAATATCTACCTTATCATCGGAGCCCAATACATAACTCAAATACCAATAACAATATCAACAAATCCAATGGAAACATAAACAACCATAAAATTGGGAAAACGTACCGTAGAAATGTCGAGAACGAACCCACGAACTCAACTATTGAAGTGTCCAAGCTTGGACCTTGCTATACAATCCTATATAAGAGATTCAAGCTCTGAAAATGGTGTATCTATGGTGTTTTCACATTTAAACATAAGAGAGAGATTGAAATATATATATATATATATATATATATATAGCCTAGGTAGGTGGCGTTAAAGCGCCCTTATGGTCTCTTACAAGCCTAGCGTAAAAGCTCCATAAGTGGCTGCTTAAGCTCTCCACCGTTTCCACCACTTGGCCACTAAAGCAGAGCCAATGGTTGCCTAAGTGCCTATGGCTCCTTTAGCTATGCGTTTGGCCTCTATAGAACCTTGCCCCAGCCTTTCTTGGCTGGTAAAGCGTGCCTAAGGCTGCTTAAGCGCATGGTGCTAAGGCATTCCTATGGCCGTTTAAGCTCATGGCCAATACTAAAAATGGCTAAGTCCCAGGCAATTTCAACTATGTTTTCGGGATCGATCCAGAATCTCATACACGCAAACGAACTATGATACCTAACTTATTTCGATGTTTTAGACTCTATAGCACTGCCAGAATTTCCATCAGAGGTTTTTCCAACAAAAACTGGGGCCCACACCTAAGGGATAACTCAACTTTAACCAATAGTCGGCCTATCACCTAAAATATGTTTGGGAACCTCAATACCTAACCAAAGGTGTACCTAACCTAAAGTCAACATTTCGGATTCGATGAGATGTTCAGAAATTGCATCTAAGGCCATTAAATAGGGGTTTAGGCCTGGGAGCCATACCTAACTACTAGAAAATTCATTAGATAAAAGTTACTCTAAAAGTCAAATGAACTGCCAGGTGACCGTACTACCAGTCCCAGCAAGTTATACATGACCTAGGACAGTCATGGAAAGGATATAAACACCGTAAATATGGGTAAACACTAAGAACGACCCTGAGGGTCAATACACCATCAGTTCATGAATCTGCATGCAAAGCTCATGAAAAATAGCACTTAGAGGTCAAATGCAACAAATTATACCCACTGGATAATTTCTCTAGATGATTGAGTTAAGTGGTCTCTTTATGTGTCAATCATAGCATCTCTTAATTCTTATGTCTCTATATATAATTTGAATTTACATAAATTTTTCGTCATGTCATTTGCTCAAAAAACTTATCCACTGATTCTAGAATCTAGATGCACATAGAATTGCATACCAATTTTTGAAATTTTAACATAACTGGAACAAGAGCAGAGTTTGTACAAGACATTTTTTCTTGTTCCATGCTTCTGCATTATCCAATTCCATTTTACTTTTTGTTTACTTGTAAACAAGGTACTAGCGTTTGCACGTAGAAAGAGAGATATATTTGTTCATTAGGATAATTGGACAACCAGAACTGAAGCAGGGATATATTTATTTCTGTCTTTTTTGTGGGTCAAGTTGGATAGGATGAATTAGATTAGGGTTGTTTTATTTTTAAAAAATGTGTAATTTAACATTGATTTGGGATTTTGTTTTAAAGAAAAGGTACAGGTGAAAAGTTTCTTACCAAGAAGGTTAAATTTTTCCCCAAAATATGACAGCGAAAGTAAATTTGTCCCCAAAGTATGATGAAGGGTATATTTAGCCTATTTTCAAGAGTAAAGGGGTTAATTTGGACATTTTTCGTTACTAGTAATATCATAAGATATACCCTCTATCATTCTATGAATCTGCATCAGTGCAGAGCTCATGAAAAATGGCACTTAGGGGTCCAATGGAACAGATTATTCCCACTGGATAATTTCTCTATATGATTGAGTTAATAGGACTCGTTATGTGCCAATCATGGCATCTCTTAATTCTTATGTCTCTATGTATAATTTTAATTTACACAATTTTTTTATCATGTCATTTTCTCAAAAAACTTATCCACTAGTTCTAGAATCTAGATGCAAATTTTGAAATTTTAACATAACTGGAATAAGAGCAGAGTTTGTACTAGACATTTTTTCTAGTTCCATGCTTCTGCATTATCCAATTCCTTTTTACTTTTTGTTTATTTGTAAACAACCTACTGGTGTTGCACGTTGAAAGAGAAGTGTATTGGGAAAATTTGACCGATAGAAATGATGGAGAGCTATATTTATTTTTGTATTTTTGTGGGTCGGGTCGGGTCGGATGAATTAGATTAGGGTTGTTTTATTTTTAAAAAATTGGGAATTTAACATTAATTTTGGATTTTCTTTTAAGAAAAGGTACAGGAAAAAATTTCTTAACATCAAGGTTAAATTTGGCCCCAAAATATGACAACGAGGGTAAATTTGGCACCAAAGTATGATGAAGGGTATATTTAGCCAATTTTCCAAAGTAAAGGGATAAATTTAACCCTTTTTCCTCGGTAGTAATATCATAAGATATACACATGTGGGGAGTTTATTAAAACCAACAATCACCATATGAACTCATGATGTCCACCGTCTTATATCCACACTAGAAGAGTTGTCCAAACCTGCCAAAGTATAGGACCATGAACATGCGGCTTGGAAACTGAGCCTCTTGGGCTATATCCATTAGTGGCAACATAGTAATGGGGCATGTTCCATCTAAACCAATACCCTCTCGATGCTAAATAATCTTCCCAAAAATATATATTCTCATATCATATCATGTAACATAGCTAAAACTATAGTTTGAGTCTTTACTCAACTTGTCTGTAAAATTGTACTATGGTGAGTCTAAGCTCAATCTCATATCATAAATCATGTGATGAAATATTTCACCTAAAACATATATATTCTTCAACATAGGGTTTATAATTTCATAAAGAAATCTTGAAAATATAAATTCTGAATCATAGATCAGGAAGTAACATAATATTCATAAGGAATCGCTATGAGAATTCTTTCATAAAAATGAAGTTAAACATATAAAAAAAAATGATTTTAATGATTTGGAGAATAAACCCTAGCTTTGAACATAATTTGATATAACCTTAAAATGCTTGGATGGGAGGATGAAAAGAATTCATCACTGAATTCTTACGCACCAAAAAATTAGACATGAACTTGGTAGAGAAGAACACTTATGTTTGTACAAAGGGGAATTTACCAAAAAAGGCAAGTACTAAGAAAAAGGAAGTACAAAAAAGGTACAAAAGTACAAGTTTGGGAAGCTTTAGGTATACTTGCTAGTGAGTTTTGCGAGAGTGCCCTATGATTCACAAACTTCAGAGAAGTTCACACAATGACAAGGAACATCTTGTAAAGTTTTTCTATAGTAACCGTAGTTTTCAAAACTAATTTTGCTGCGGCAAAACTTTTGCAAGTTGGGCCAGTCCAATCACACTTTGGCAATACAATGTTGCGAGCTAGGATAGTTTGGTGATCGCAAAGTGAGTTTTATGATCCAGAAAAAGCTTCTAAGGTATGGTACTTCATTTTATTTGACAAGTCTTAGGTTATAATCCCTTATTTTTATTTCTTGATTCGAATTCAATTTCTTTATTCTTATAGCTAATTGTAAACTAGTAATTGACCTACATAGTTGATCATTAGTTCTTGAGTCCATATTTCTTCCTGCTAATTCTTCTAAAGATTTTTCGATTTACATACTTCTTGAACATTCTTGGCTCTGTCCACTTGAATTTGAGTGGTTTTTCTTTTGATTACAAGAATCCATTCTACCACAAAGAGTTGGTGACCTTGTAAATTGATTGAGCTAAGTTAGTTCACTAGTAATTTTGAGAAGACACCATAGAAAAGTGAGAGTTTACATATGAGTGATGTGAGGTTTGTACTCCTAACCTTATTTATTGAGTTTTACAGGTACTATATCTAATTACTTTCATTGTGACCTTAGACGAAACAACTCAGCGAACATCATGGGTCACGTGTCAATTTGTCAAGACAATTGACAAAAATGAATGAAAAGTTAGCAGAGACGAATGGGAGGTACGGAAGTATGGAGGAAAAGGTTGGAAGGTTTGATAGTATGTGTAGAAGGAGTTCCCCTCCAATAATTTCAAGTGATGGAATAAGGATCCCGAGTCAAGAAGCCAACCGATACTATCCCCAACCAAATCAAACCCAAGCCTACAACCCAAATTCACAACCATATCATCCGCCACGAGGGAGTCATTCTTTTATTGTAAACTAAGTTAGAGGACAAGATCCTCCATGATGCATATTTTTATGGACCCTATGTACCAACCCAAAAAGATTACCCATAAATGCCCTACCAAGATAATCATTATCACAACCCTTTTTATGATGAGATAAATAAAAGGGTTAACCCCAATAGATGGTAGAAAAGACCCAAAGTCTTTGGTTGGAACCAAGGCATGTAATTGCAAGGGAATAAGGATAGTTAAGATAAATATAAGTATGAAGGAGAAAGTCATGATGATAGAGGTGATCGATATGGTGGTAGAAGTATTCCAAATCGAGGGTTGAATACCATCAAAGTGAGTATCCCAAAGTTCCAAGATAGTAGTGAAGATATTCAAGCTAGCTACAAGGCAAAATGGAATGACAAAGCTTATTAAGGTAATCTTGATATAACTTATTTTACCCATCCATCTACTATTCATTATTTTGAACC
Organism: Capsicum rhomboideum; assembly: GCA_031232105.1. Classification (NCBI taxonomy): domain Eukaryota; kingdom Viridiplantae; phylum Streptophyta; class Magnoliopsida; order Solanales; family Solanaceae; genus Capsicum; species Capsicum rhomboideum. The sequence continues at coordinate 120,997,543 of CP124714.1, forward strand.
TCAAGGCGAAGGGAATATTGCAAGTGAATGTCCTCATAATAGGTCAAAAATGGCCTTATATGATGGATATTGTACTGATAATGTTATGAGGTGTGAGGTTGAGAGTGGTTATGATGAGCCTAAGGTTAGGCATGATGAAACAACCACAAAAGGAGTTGATGATCAATTAGAGGAGAGCTTGAACTCTTCTTGAACCTAAAAGTGAATTGTAGGGGACCTTTCTAAAGATGAACTTGACGAAAGCATGAGTCTATTCCATGCAAGGCTTACGATAATGGAGAAGGTATGTTCCTTGGTCATTGATGGTAAGAGTAGTGCTAATGTTGTGAGTTGCACATTGGTTGACCGAATGAAACTCCCTTCACAAATACTCCCCAATCCTTAAAATCATCAATGGCTTCATGAGAATAATGAAATAAAGAAAACCAAACAAGTGGTCATAAGTTTTACCATTGGCAAGTATCGAGATGCGATACTATCTGATGTTTTGCCCTTGCAATCTTGTCTTATGTTTCATGGTAGACCTTGGCAAGTTGATAGGGATAGATAATATATAACATCAAAAGAGGTAAAACAAATACTCACTTGTATTTATAGGATTAAAACATACTTTTGTGCCCTTAATACCCTATTAAGTGAGTGAAGACTACGAGATCATGAGGGAGCTCTAAAAAGTACTTAAAAGAGAAAAATTTAAAAAGGAAATGAAGGAATTATATATTATTCAAGAGGAGAAAGACTTGGATCAAGGAAAAAAATTGTGTGTGATTGATAAGCCAAGCAGTTACTTGAAGAATTTTAGTGCAATCTAGGTTTGTACCGTGGTAGAGTTCTCACCATTCCTTCCAAATCTTTTGGTATGTCAATCAAAGGATATTTCATGTTTATCATATGATAGATAGTCATTTGGCACTGTAGTTGTATCCAGTGATAGTTGACATCCTTTCTACATCTCCTATCATTCCATCTATTCCATTGTTCCCACATTAGTATAGCTGGGATTGCCTTAAAGATGTTCTTTAATTTGGCCTTGCTTGTTGCATCCCACCATATTGTGATTAATTGTTGTAAATGAACACCATCTATTTGGATACCTTCACAAGTAGAAAACTTCTTCCGTAGCCTTTGGGCTATGGGAGTTGTTAAAAAAGGTGGCTTATTGTCTCCTTCTCATGTTATCAATAGTAACATCTGGATGCCATGTTTAGTCTTGTCCTTTTAATATTATCATCAATAACTATTCTTCCCTTCTGGCTCCTCCATAAAAAAAGTTACTCATAAAATTAACTCCTCTTACCCATATATTATTCAACCATTCAACCTCTTCGCTTCTATGCCTCATTACATTATAGATAGATTTGACTATGAAGGCACCACTAGCGTTGCCCATCCACCATGGTTTATCATTTTCTCCTTTAATCAGCTTGGGGCTAATACTCTTAATATTATACTCCGTCATCTCCTAAGATATTAGTTCTCAAAGCTTCTTCCTATCTTAATCTCCATCATCTAGAAATTGTCTCACTTTCATCTCCTTTTTTCCAAACCTTTGTTCCTTTGTAAAATATAATGCACCCTGTATGGTCCAATTATCAAACTAGAAACCCACCTCCCCTATTTTAATTTCCACTAAATATCATGTTCAACTTCCTCTCCTACTTCTATCATCTTCGTCCATACATATGATGCTCCAAAACTCTTTGTAATGAGTGGGTGCAACTTTTTTCAATATTTGCTCCACACAAAGGAACTTCATAAAGATGTGGAAAATTTGAAATTCCACCAAAGTTTTCCAAAGAGAGCCTTTGACACATTATTTAGGGATCTGAACCCTACTCAATTTTTATTTGGATAACACATTTCCTCCTAAGCTAGTTGTTGTTTCCCTTTTTCATTCCCTATTATACTCTAAAAGAAGTTGGCAAAAACTTGATGCAATTGATCTATCGCCTTCTTTGGTATATTCAAAGTTGATTGTAGATAATTGGTATTCATTAGAGAACATGGGACATCAGGATGAATCTTCCCCCAAAAGATAACCAATTATTTTTCCATGGCACAATCCCCTTATATAGCTTCTTCATAATATCCTCAAAGTATATTGTCTCTTTCTTCCTTTAAACGCCAGGATTCCTAAATAAGTAAAAGGAAAATATCCCTGCTTTATTCCTATAATTCTTCTTAAGCCTGATCCCAACTATGAGAGGTGTTTTCTCGTGAAGATAGAAAAAAATCTTGTTTATATTGATCATTTTCCCAGAAGTCTTCTCATACTCCGTCAACACTCCTATCATTATATATATGGAATTCCTATCTCCTGAACAGAATAAGATTTTGTCATCTACATATGACGGTTGATTTGTGGACTCCATTTAGGTATGCCATATCCCTTACAATCTACATCTTCATGTAGTTTATTCAAACCCCTAACTAGTACCTCTGCTGCAACAATGAATAAAGTGGGAGATAGAGGATCTGCTTGCTCCAGTCCCCTTGAAGATTGGAAGAAACCATAAGTTTTTTCATTAACTAGTACTGAATACCAGTTATTGGATAATAGTATGGTTCTAAAGGAAAACATGGATTTTTGGAATTTTGAAACAAAAGGGGGAAATTGTACCACCATTATTGCTAGTTAGAGGTTTTTTAAGATAAAATTTGTTACAACCCGATTTCTCAGGTCATGATGGCACCTACCATAAACCACGAGTAGGTAAGCCAACCAATTATCCAAAATAGCGAGTAACAGACAATCAAGAGAAAAGAAGAAAGCAGTGGAAACTGAATCCAATAAACAAACTAATATAGAGAAGTAAGCCCAAAACTTGGTGAAGTCAGTACAAGAGCTACTAATAAAACAAGAGTACAAGGTACACAGTATAAATATATATAAAGTTATCTCTGAAATACAAAATAGAGATCAATCTAGTAAAAGAGGGAGAGTAGGAACTATTCCGAACGCCAGGATCTCACCCCAAATCTCTGATCCATGGTAGCTCCACATGATGCACTTATCAACGGTGAGAACTCAGACTGTGATCTACAGGGCACAGAAGTAAAGTATGAGTAGCAAACACGAGGTACTCAGTAGGCATCGGCCGATTGAGCTCCAGAGATAATGCATGTATAAATAACATGTAAAGCAGGAATATACACTACAAGCAACTATTCAAGAAAACAAAAATAATAATGCTAATAGAGTTGTAAAGATGAACTACCAGATTCCACAAGTAATCAGGGATACAGTTGCGATACCGTAAGCAACTAGTTATTATACAATAGTAGAGTGAAGAAAGGGATATACAATAGTAGTAAGAAGGAAGGAGGTAATGTACAAAGAATAACTTGAGAATAATGGATATACAATGGAGCTATACCAGTAACCAAATGCGAAGGTACTACTCTGAGGGAGCTAGTCTAATATCACAAGGATCATAAGCAATAAGGGAGCTAACTCTTGCATAAACTGGGTCTCTAACTGAAAAGTGAATAATCATAAGGTAGCCCACTAATAATAAAGCTCAACATAATAAAGAGGAAAGAAACTCAGAAGGATACCTACAACCTCGGGTACCAATCCATAACCGACCTGCCACGAACCATATGATATTATCCAAGCATTAACATAACTGGCTAGCCCGAAAAAACAATAACCTAATTGGGCTCCCATATTCCTAGAAGTTATAATCAATCACTTAGCAAATAACAAACATAATCTATACCTATGCAGCCCCCCATAAGACCGATAGATTCAAGTGCCAAACAATTATACTTTTGATAGGGGATGCATCCAAGAAAATAAAAGTCATGGAAAGAAACAGATGATATAGGGTAAACCAAGTACCATATCCAACACAAGTGTATACACCTCCTCCAGCTCAAAAGCTTACAAAGGTAGGACCTACGGCGACCATCCTACTCCGGTACTGTGGATCACAGACAAAGGGGCCCATAGGGGACTCAGGATATCCATATACACTGCCTGGTCCCAATACAGGACTTCCACAATTTAAATCTATAATAGTAGCAATAACGAGAATCGAAACTAGTGGATAATAACAAGAGGCCAGATGATCTGTAATTTTACACCAGAACACCCAAATCGTAATCATAGATAGATGTCGGACTCAAACCAGAACTCAAAGTAACTAACTGTAACCAGAATAGGGGATCCTATAAGTAGCCAACCTCAACCATAAACTGATGCAAAACTCATACCGAGACTCACAACCATGACATAACTAGAGGTAATCCAGGGGACCTAAGCCTATCTCTAATCCATTTATTATTAAAGTTCAGTCTCGGGAGGTTAAATCTTCTAAGGCCAGGTGGGTTTCGGTCACTAGGTTAGGGAGGTGCAGTCAAAGATTAGTTACTGCCCTTTTCAAGGGTAATGAAGCTAATTATGGGTACAATCAAGTCTAAGTCAACTAAGACCCATGGTAATAGCCTAACAAAGCAGTCAGAAGCCCATCTATTCCTAAAAGAGAGTTATTCAAAGTATTCAATCTAAAAAGAGATGTGGGGCCCAATATCAAACCCCAACAACCCAAGCTACGACAAGCACCTACCCGAACCTAGGCTAAGATTTCTCAATCCCATTCAAAGGCACTAAAAGAGCTAAGTCTATTTCTAAAGGTGTACCATATACAAACCTAAGGGAAAACAGAACCCAATTCATGCAAAAAAAGGCCTTAACCGGCTAAAAATAGGCATTAGAATGCAGATAAGGTATGCATTCCATCACTAGTATATAAACAATACAAATGTAAGTATTCAAGTGTCTAGGAACTAAACCACGTCCCTTCAAAAAATAGGATACTAACCTAGTGTTCAACTGGTCTCGTAACCACGGCCTCAGGCCAAAAAATGTACAATATACTAGGATAACAACATTATAACTCAAAAAGAATAAGGTAATATGGATATCAAGCTACTACGAGAATCTAATGGATAGATATCACCCAAATCACTAAGTTATACAATAAATCTTAAACTAAGGGACCTTAATATCAACCTAAAGTCATGTGAGTAAATTATCAAACTCAATAGTATCTTTTAACTATAACATGTATTCTAAGCAAAGGCTCAGTTCACATTTCTATTCTAAGTCCCCTAAACAGGTCAAATATTATTATCAAGCTATAGAAAGCCATAAACTTAAGCTATAACCCCCACCTAGCATGCAATCTATATACTACACAGTCCCGGAGAGAAGAGTAGACCGTAGCCTACCTCAATGCTGAATAATAAACTTGAACTATCCACAAACTGCTCGTCTTTGCTCCACGATATCTGAATAACATGGCGCTATCAAAATCATCATCTAGATGTTTATACAATAAAATAAGACCCACATTGCAATATAAAAGTTCAAGCCAAGAATAGGCCAGTGGGGCCTGCAAATGGAATTCCAAAATTGAATCTGTCACCAAGTCCCTCGAAGGACAAGGAATACATACTTGAAAGTTGAGCACAAAAAGAGTATCAATTGGGACTCAAAACACCACCAAGAGCTAAGGAAAATGAAAGGGAAAAACAAGAATCAAATGAAGAATTTGACAAAAAACTTGTGAGGATATTGATGGGGATAAAGTCCCACGAGCGCCACCTCACGATCCCAGCTCCAATTTTCAATTGTCCTTACTTTCTTGAACTCACAAGATCATAAATGGAAAAAGGAGTTAGAAAATGGCTGAAATTCGTACGAAAAGAGAATATATAGACCTAACAGTGACCGCTTAAGAGGCCACTTAGCCGCTAAAGTGGCAGTTGAATGCTAAAGAGATTGGTAAGAAGGGACAGGGGCCGCTAAAGCGGCCTAGTCACCAAAAGGGACATTCGCTAAAGCGAAGATGGACCGCTAAAGAGAGCCTCAACTGGGAAGCCAACGCCGCTGTAGCAGTACAAGGTCTTTAAAGTGACCACCGCTAAAGCGGCTTTATGAAAATTAAAGCCGTTGCACCAGATACCTGAAACTAGTAATAATGCAAGGTCCTTACGGACTCCGACAACACCACACCCACAGTTCCTTTATTCACCAAATCTATCCAATAGCCCAAAACAAGTTTGGAAGTCTCGGGACTCACGTAGACCAAGGGTCCCCTTTAGGTGTGTTCATGGTTCGATTTGGGTCGATTTTTGATTAAACCATAACCAAACCAATTAAGTCAGTTTTTAAAATTCTAAAACCAAATCAAACCAAAGAAAATAAAAATCGTCGATTTTGTTCTTGTTGGTTTTGTTTGGTTTTTTGATTTATGATTAGCTAATGATAAATTGATAATAGTAAAACAACGGGACATAAGACAACTATTTTAAATGAATGTTAGGAATCAATAAATTTCTCTCTACTATCAATAGATTCATATACAAGATGAATGTATATGAATCTTCTATTATTTTTCAACACTATTTCAACGTTTTAGCATGTTTAAGTTGCATAACCATAGAGGTTCTTTCATTTCACATGTCTAACATTCTTTGAAGCAATATACATCTTTAAATAGAATGGTCAACTCTTAAAAAATCAAAGGGCCAAGCCATTAAGAGTAGACGGATGTCTTAGAAAAGAAAAATAAAAAGTAATATACCACACTACATATATACAATTAGATAATTAGACTTAAGTGTTGAGTTTGGACATATTTTTTAAGAAATGAGATTTAAAAGTGTTGTAGTTCATCTGAAATAAGTAGATTAAAAGCAAATTAATTATTAAAAGGTATAAAATATTTGCAATTACTTATGAAAAAGTAATATTATATATTCAAATAATTATAAAATTAATATATATAATTTATCAGTAGGGTTTGGTTATTTTTTGGTTTTTTCTTAGAAGAACCATAACCAAACCAAATATTATTGGTTTTTAAAATTTAAAACCAAACCAAATATTATTGATTTTTAAAATTTAAAACCAAACCAAATAAGATGTCGGTTTGGTTTGGTCTACGGTTTGGTTTAACAAAACCATGAACACCCTTAGTCCCCTAGCGTAAAATCCACGTTCTGGAGTTAACGGCACTGTCAGAATTCTTATCGAGGCTGTTTACTAAGAGTCTTGGCCCAAGACCTATTTCTCAACATCTAAAGCTCCAAAATAGGGAAATGGAGTTAAAACCCAAGTAAACTGCCCTAAAACCGAACTGAAGCTTCCGACCTGTCATAAATGTCCTATAGCCACTATGGGAAGGCACAAAATGCCAAAAACATATGGAACCCGAGAAAATAACCTGGAGGGTCATTATAATATCTACTATGAAAAGGACAATCATCCTAGAAATTCAATGGATAAAATAAGCTCGAAAGCTCAAAAGGACAAGGTACTGGGCCCACATGCCCCATGCTAGCCTCCCCAGATAACCTCTAAGGCCAGCCAACACTTCAAAGGGACTTCTCTAAAGATATCTATTTTTCATTCACAACCTAACGTCTCTTTTCAAATAACCACAAACTAATCTTCAAAACCCAATTGGCCTCCAACTAAACCGACCATGAACGAAGCACGAAAACTCAAACCAAAGCATACTGACATCACATTCATACAAGTACAACTAAATTAATACTCAACCAGGCTAGACACCATCCAATGCATGTACCATAGAGCAAACTCCAAATTCCAAATCTAACATTCTCTTACCTTTTCGAACATGTGGCCTACTCTGAACTACACTGAAACTCTTTGGTATCATTTGAGACCTATCTGCATAATCACATCACACCAACATCAAAACAATGAAGCTGATCCACCAAAGATCCACAAGGACTTGGATAAGAACATTATTTCATAAGGATCCGCCTGAATACCTTAAATAATGGCAACTAATACCTTCAATCCCAGCCAAAGCCAATAACTGGTCCTGATGACCATCAAAATCAAAAGTCATGAGTCCGAAGCACCCTTTCTCAAAACTGAATGATCCACTCCAGAATGGCCCACTAACTGTGGGTGAAACCACACTAAGCCCAATTCGAGTACCCTTATTCCACTAAGTAGACAATCAAAATTCTTACGACAACAAAGAAGCAAGGTAAAAAGCTATATAAACCATTACCATGTACTAATGAATCGTCCTTTTTGCATCTATCTAACACGATCTTTCTGGACTGACTGAGCCGGTAGGTAATGAGTAGGCCTAGTTAGTATGGCACTAAATGCTCAACTGAATTGAAACCTCGAAATAGGCCCTTAACTAATGTTATGCATTCCATTGTTATAATCTCAACACCGTAGTTGAACTACTCGATCCCAGCCATCCAAACCGATCTTGTAGATGAATAAGCATACAAACTACAAAATCTATCACAACTTTGAAGTTGTCAATCAAAAGAGTGAAAAATCATAACTGGAGTCAACCAGTCTTCGCTAATGTCAAATACCAAAATAAACCTCACTATCAGAAATCAAGCACATACCCCAAACCAATCTCACCTTCAAATACTAAGCACATATCCAATAGTTCCCGCAAGGGCTGAAACTTAAAAATTGTCGAAGAACATAATTACATCAGAGTAAAACCACAGGCTGAAGATGTGAGCAATAAGATCCATATCTACTGAGGGTCACAACACACTAAGGAATAACTAAGACCTTACTAGGACTGCACAGAGAAATACATTCTTAATACATTCTTAGACAAATACATTCTTAATACATTCTTAATACATATCCACAGGCTGGTGATACCAAATCTCAAGCAACTTAGACAAATACATTCTTAGCTTGAATCTAGCCAAACCAATACTTAATATATGGCAATGAATACTCATTCCCAAACACCACCCAATTTGGTTACCGAAAACTGATACGCAAGCATATACCACCAAGCAGAAGCATCCCACAAAGTCAAATTAGGTCGAACAAATGTCGAAATGAGAAATTTCTAAGTTTGCCTCTTCAAACCAACCTTAACTCAACTGAACTATGAACCACATCGAAAAAAAAGTGGAGTAACCAACACAACACCAACACAATAAGATCAAAACTACTACCGACCGATGAACCAGACAAATTAAAATAACAAACCTCAGGCTTATCAACATTAGGCGCGGGCTATAGGAAAAAGATCGCCAATGCTAAAATCACAACAAAAACCATAGAAGGCCAACCCTACCTTCACTTCCATAACTTAATAAACTATCGACCATACCTCGCCCAAAGAAAGAAAAACCAACCAACCAAGGTTCTAGGCCAAGAAGACTAGAATCGTAAGAAAGGGATATTGAGTAGATAACGCTAGTCTAGCTGTCTAACAAGTAAGAATTAATAGCAACCAAAGTAATAACAATAACAATAGTAACACTAGTATAAAGTGCAGGTATCACCAAAAATTAAAAACAACAACCAGTACCACTTTAGGATCACACCAAAGCCAATATGCCAAAGGAAAGGGACTTTAACCCAAGTGCTACCCCAAGGAAATCACTATACGGATCCACTCAATCCACTACTAAAGGAAACTATCTACGAGGTAGTCATATATATGCATAAAACACCACAAAGAATTACAACAATCAATTAGAAATATCAAGGCATATAACCACTGATGGGTATGAAAACCCCAACTAAATTCAAATAAAACTGAATGGATAGAAAATCAAAGGCGCACTTATAACGGTGGAATCCAAAGTTAGAGTCCCTGACTTGCCCGAAGAAGTATGAATCTGAATGCGTCAGACCTCAAACTGAGAATCTAAATAATCAACTTAAATACCAAAAGCACTGCCTCTAATCAAAGGTACCACAACCCTATGAGACTAAATTGGTTGCACTGACTGCTCAATAATCCCACACCGAGGACACTCTCTGGACCAATGACTAGTCTTTTTACAGTCGTGACAAACCCCTGAAGCTCTAACCTAGAGAGACACAAGAGTTAGCGATAGCTGGCTAACTAACTCATGCCTGGGGAACTTACTAGACCAATTACAATCTCTTCACAATTAAAATATGCCTCAGAAACTCTTTGATGCATTATACCTACTGACGTAGAGCTTCTGCCATAGCCATAAGACCTAGATCGAATACCCTATAATGTCTTAACAGAAATTTTCCCACTGTGACCACTACGACCTATCTAAGAGCCACCTATACTCTGAGGTTCTACCTTTACGGACCTGATAGGATACAAGTGATGCTGACCTCTTTTGGGAAGATCCCTACCTCTAGACAAAATACCACAAACACTATACTACTAACATGGTCTCTTACCGCCACCTTTATATGTCTTACGATATGCCCTTTCTATAGTATTTGCATGATGAACAACATGAAGAAAAGTAGATCCAGCTTCTATCAAATGCTCTAATTCTAGGTGGAGTGGCAAACCTAATCCTATAATAAATCCATGCACCAACTCATGCTCTGTAGGATATAACATAGATGTATGACTGGTCCACTCGATAAACCTAATGTCATACTCTAAAATAGACAGAGAACCCTGCGGAACACCAATAAACCCAACTCTGGCCTGAGAACCAACTAACGTATCGGGCACTATCACTGACTGTGAAGTATCCACAAAAAATAATCACGATCCCTAACATAGTATCTTGAAAAGATGAGGCGGTCACAATCTCTACTGAAGTTGGGCTGGCCCCAGACCCCCTAACTGACGCTGAAGATCCTCTATACTAAACTCCAACTCCCTAGTCTGAATCATAACTAAAACTCTGGCGACATGTGTAGAAGTCTCATCGGCATCTTCGACAATGTCGTGCTATCTATCTGAAAAAGAGTGGAGTCAAAGGAGGCACTTAGAAGTTCATAGAAGTCAAGACATAAGATAAAAAATCAATAAATGAAATTTCCTAGTAATTCCCTATAGCCTCCCAAAGATATGGTACAGACGTCATTATATCGATCCATAGGGCTCTACTAGGCATCCTGTTCTTGTAGTAACTACACCAGTGAACCTAGGCTCTGATACCAATCTATCAGGGCCTAATTTTTCAGGTCATAATGGCACCTAACATAACCCACCAGTAGGTAAGCCAACCCATAATCCGGAACAATGAGTAATGAACTATTAAGAGAAAAGAAGAAAGTAGTGGAAAATGAGTCTAATAAATAGACTAATGTAGAGAAGTATCCCCAAAACCTGGTAAAGTCTGTACAAGAGCTACTAATAAGACAAGAGTATAAGGTACATATTGTAAATATATACAAAGCAGTCTCTAAAATACAAAATAGAGATCAGTCCAGCAAAGAGGGAGAGCATGAACTATTCTGAATGCCAGGAGCTCACCACAAATCTCTGATCCATGATAGCTCAGTTCGATGCACCAATCAACAGCGAGAACTTCTTCTATAATTTTTAGGGTGTAAAAGTGTAGTATGAGTGCCTAACACGAGGTACTCAGCAAGCATTGGCCTACTGAGCTCTAGGGATAATGTAGGTATAAATAACATGCAAAGAAGGAATATACACTATAGGTAACTATTTAAGAAAAGAAACAGAATAATGCTAATCGAGAGGTAAAGAAGAACTACTAGATACTACAAATAATTAGGGATGCAGTCGTGATACCATAAGCAACTAGTTATTATATGATAGTAAAGTGAAGAAAGAGATATACAATATATAATAGTAGGAGGAAGGAAGGAAGTGATATGCAAATAATAGCTAGAGAAAAATGGATATACAATAGCGCTACACCGGTAACCAAACGCGAAGGTACTACTTTGAGGGAGCTAGTCTAACATCACAAGGATTTTAAGCAATAAGGGCGCTAACTCTGGCAAAACAGGGTCTCTAATCAAAATGTGAATAATTATAAGGTAGTCCACTACTAATAAAGCTCAACATAATAAGTAGGGAAGGAACTCGAAAGCATACCTACAACATCGGGTACCAATCCATAACCGACCTACCATGAACCATATGATAATATCCAAGCAACAATATAACCGGCTAGCCCAAACACACAAAAACCTAATCGGGCCCCCATAAGCCCAAAAGGTATAATAAATCACTCAACAAATAACAAACATAACCTATATCTATAAAGCCCCCCATAAGATCGATAGATGCAAGTGCCAAACAATTATACTGGTGATAGGCGATGCATGCAATAAAATAAAGGTCATGGAAAGAACTAGCTAATGCAGGGTAACCCAAGTACCATATCCAACACAATTGTATACACCTCCTCCAGTTTAACAACTTAAAAAAGTAGGACATATGATGACCAGCCTCTTCTAGCATTGTGGTTCACAGACAAAATTGCCTATAGGGGACTCGGGATATCTGTATACACTGTCTGGACCCAAATCGAAACTTTAATAGTTTATATCTATAATAACAATAGTAACCAGAATAAGAATCAAATTGGAACTAGTGGATAATAATAAGAGACAAGATAATTCTTATCTATACACTACAACACCCAAATCATAATCAAAGACATATGCCAGACTCAAATCGGAATTCAAAGTATCCAATCGTAACCAGGATAGGTGATCCCATAAGAAGCCACCCTCAACCATAAACTTATACCCAACGCATATAGGGACTCATAATCATGACATAACAAGCAGTAATTTGGGGTTCCTAAGTCCATCACCAATCCATTTATTAGTAAGGTTAACCCTTGGGCGGCCAAATCTTCTAAGGCCAGGGGGTTCCAATTACTAGGTTAGGGAGGTGCGGTCAAAGATTAGTTACTGCCCTTCCCAAGAGTAATGAAGCAAAATAGGCATGCAATCAAGTTTAATTCAACCCAGACCCAAGGTAATGGCCTAAGGAAAAAATCATAAGCCCGTCCAAGTCAAAAGAAGGGTCATTCAAAGCATTCTATCTAAAAAGGATAATGGAGCCCACTACCGAACCCCGACAACCCAACCAAAGGAAAGTGCTTACCCCAACCTTGGCTAAGGTTTCTCAATCCTATTCTAAGTCATTAAAAGATTTAAGTCTAGTTCTAAAGATGGACCATGTACCTACATAAGGGAAAACGGGCATGAATTCTTGCATAAATGGTCCTTAACTGCTTAAAATAAGTGTGAGAATATGGATAAGGTATACATGCCATCACCAGTATCCAAATAATATAAATGTAAGTGTTCAAGCAACTAAGAACTAAACCACATCCCTTTAAAGAATAGTACTAACCTGGTGTCCAATTGGTCTCCTAGCCACGGCCTCGAGCCCAATAATGTACAATATACCTAGATAACATCATTATAACTCAGACAGAATAAGTTTATTACGACTATCAAGCTATTAGGAGGATTTAATCGAGGGATATTGCCCAACTCACTAAGTAATACAATAAATCTTACACTAAGGGATCCTTAACATCAACCTAAAGTCATCTAAGTAAATTATCAAACTCAACAGTATCTTCTTGCTATAACATGTATTCTAGGTAAGGCTCAATTCACATTCCTATTCTAAGTCCCCTAAATATGTCAAATACTATTATGAATTTACAGAAAGTCATGAACCTTCCCTATAATCCCCTACTAGCATGCAATCTATAAACTACACAATCTCATAGAGAAGAGTAGATCGTAGCCTACCTTGATGTCCAATAGAAGTCTCGAACCATCCACAAACCGCTCGTCCTTGCTCCTTGATCTCTGAATAACATCGCACTATCAAAATCATCATCTAGATATTAATACAAGTAAAACAAGACCCATATTACAATATAAAAGCTTGGGTTGAAAATCGGTCCATCCGTAGGCCCATGGGGCCCATAAATGGAATTCCAAAATTGAATCCATCATGAGGTCCCTCGAAGGACAAGGAATACATGCTTGAAAGTTGGGCATAAAAGGAGTCTCAATTGGGGCTCAAAAAAGTCCCGAGAGCTAACAAAAATAAAAGGGAAAAACAAGAATCAAACGAAAAATTTGACTGAAAACTTATGAGATATTAGTGGGGATAAGGTCACACTAGCTACCCCCACACGATCCCGGCTCCAATTTTCAATTGCCCTAAGTTCCTTGAGCTAACAAGATCAGAAATGGAGGAAAAAAAGTTTTAAAATGGCTGAAATTTGTGTGAAAAGGGAATATGTAGAACCAACAATGACTGGTTAAGCGACCACTTAGCCGCTAAAGCTGTGGGTAAGGAGGGAAGAGGGGCGGCACCAGGGTCGCTAAAGTGGTGTCTTAAAAAAGTGAACATGGACAGCCAAAACCACCCTCAATTGGGAATCAAGGCCGCTAAAGTTGTACTGGTTTCTAAAGCGACCACCGCTAAAGCGGCTCTACTACCACTAAAGTGCTTGCACCAGATACCTAAAAACCACAAATATGCTAAGTCCTTACGGACCCCACTTAGGGGATGAAGATTCATTCAAAACCCCTTGTGCACATATTAACTAGACTACCATACCAAATTCGACATTTCAGACTTAACTGAACCATCAAAATTTCCATCTGAGGTAGTTTCGATAAAAATTAGGCCCCACATCCATAGTTCCAATTTTCACCAAATCTACCCAATCGCCCAAAACGAGTCTGAAAGCCTTGGGACCCAGACCAAGGATACCCTAGCCTAAAATACATGTTCCGGAGCTAATGACACTATCTAAATTCTCATATGAGGATGTTTACTAGGTGGTTTTTGACCAAGATCTATTTCTCAACTTTAAAATCTCCAAACTAGGGGAAAAGGCTTAAAACCCAAACTAACTGCCCAAAAACCAAACCAACGATTCTGGCAAGTCATAAATGACCTGTATCCGCTATGGGAAGACACAAAATGCCAAAAATACAATGAACTAGGGAAAATGATATGGAGGATCATTACAAAATTAAACTACATTTAATACAAATTTGGGGTATTAAAGGATTTGTATCACTTTTATTATTTCTCATTTTCTTTATGGGATGATAGTTACTCTATTAGTACTTATCTCAAACATTTAAGTAGATTTATAACATTTTATCATAGATTTTTAAATTACAAAGATTGTACTCCTACATATTCGGGTCGAATTCTCCCTTTACTTTCTTGTATTTTGTCATGACCCAGAATTCGAGGCCATGATAGCGCCTACCCCAACCCAACCTTGGTAACTAAGTGCAAAACCAAATGAGATATAACTATGGAAAAAAAGATTGATAATACCCAAATACAAGACTATAAGGTAAAGCCAGGCCAATGTTATAAAACTAACTTCAAAAACAAAACTAATACATCTCAAATCCCAAAATCTAGTGTCATGAGTAAAGATCACTCTAATACTGACAGAGAATATGGAAATTACACAAACACTATCTCTGAAATATAAAATAAAGACAAGATAATAGTATGATGAAGTCTGAAACAATGGTCCAGAGGAGGAGCTCACCATATTCTGAAATAATCTCAAATCAGCACGATCTCAGACTCTGCAAGTCACACTCAAATTGGGATTTGCATTAAATAGGTACAGAAATTAGGAGTGAGTACGGTTTATTTGTACTAAGTAGGAATCATAGGCCTACCAAGCAAAGTAGAAAACTAAACATATAAAAAAAAATTATTAGCAATGCTTCCACCTACATATTGAAAAGTTTCCAATGGTGGCTCAAACCGTACAACTCCTAAACATGAAAAATAATACAACTACAGTAACAATATAAGTATAACTACACAACAAATATATATAAAAGAAAGACTAAATTACATGAAATCAAACACATAAAAGAAATGAAAGTGATGCAATGAATTGATATGATAAGGATATGATGTCTCAATGCCACTAGTACACACCTTTAGAGTAAATTCTTCTAGGACATGAACCATGGGGGGGTTACAACCCATACATACTATCATAATCTCATCAATCAACCTTACCGGCACATCCATCTGTCAAGTCCTTTTATAAAGTGTTTCATTTTCTTTTAAAATTAGTGTTTCTCAAAGGTACCAATTCTATGAATATGGATGAATGAAATATGAATGTATGCTCATAACCAAGAAATATCATAATGAATCAACTCAATAATGGTATAAATATGCTCAAATCTCCTCAAATCTTTATTGTTCATGATATAACCCATCACATGGCAACACAGTGGTAGAAAGTCGTATAAGATATCAATAATATCAACCCAAGCCCCAGCATGGACATAACAGTGATAGTAAAGCGCATAAAATAATCAAACAATACCAATACAAGCACCTATATAGGCATCTCAATGATAATTATATCTCAAGTAAAAAATAAGATTCACATAAGCCCACACACAAGCAAAATAATAAAAATAAATATCTCAAAAGATGAATCTCATGATAAAATTCCCAACCTATAGCATTCTTTGCATGAATGGTTATCTACCCATCCCAGTCTGAAGAATGTTAAGTCATAACCTACCTCAAAAGTCGAAATACAAGTATAAACCCTTCAACAAGGAACTTTTTCTTTTTGTATGGTTTCAGAATCTACCCAATCTATCAAAAATTTGACTTATACATCTAAAGGAGTCTAATGATACCCATATTAGCCACTTTTGTTTCGGGTCCAAAAGTCACTTTGAAAATCGACCCCAAAATAAAAAAGGTAAAACCAGAATTTTATTAAAGAATGAAGTTTCCCAAACTTTAAGGGTTCTAACTATGAAAGCCCACCGCAAGACACGTTGAAATTAAGATTGAAATCATTGAAAAATCATTTTCTTTCTTTACCAGGTAAACCCCTAAAATTTCAAGTTTAAAATCAAGGTATGATGATGATTTAGTGAAACTATTAATGGGTTAAGATTAATAATCGAGTTTAGAAGATTACCCCAATCCAAAGACGAAGAAAACCCGCAAAAATCGTCCAAAACTTAGACTCCAAAGTATGAAAATTGAAGATTGAAATAAAAAAGAAGAAACGATGAAATTTATATAGAGGCATAGCATAGGAGGAACCTCCTAAGCGTCTAAACTACCGCTAAGGTAGTAGTCACTTGCCGCGCAAGGGTTCAACCTAAGTGGTCGATCGCCCCCTAAGAAAAAATTTCTAAGGTGATACTCCTATCACTTAGGCGATGGTGCTGGACCAGTCAACCATGCGCTAAGGCAATACCTAGTCTGCCTAGGCAGTACTGCTAAGGCAACCAAGGAACTACTTTAGCGGTTTCACCAAAAACACAACACCAGCTGAAATAAGGAACTAAAAAAACTCTGTAGACCCTCAAACTTCTATCGGGGGTCTGTTAATAAACTAACAGTGCTACTAGGCTAGTTTCGACATTCCTGACTCAATAAAACTATTATATTTATCAAAAAAGGTTGTTATGAACAAGTTAACCCTCGGGTACCCCCATTAAGCTAATATAACTAGTTTCTAATATAAATATTCAAAACTTAAATTAAATACTCAAAACTCAAACTAACCATGCTGCTAACCTTAAAATGGTATTCCGAATCTAATAGCACTAATAGAATTACCATCTGACTTTCGGATCATAGACTATTGACTGAAGTCAAATATCTTACTTTAAAGTTACTCAAAAACCTCAAACTCATAAAAATCACTCCCAAACACTTTGGGGACCATGCCAACAATCCCCACAACTCATAAATGATACAAGGCAACTAATGGGAAGTTCAAAAATGTCAAAATATAGAAAAAGCTAAAAATTACGATGAGGGTTGTTACATTATCTGCCACTAAAATGTGTGTTCGTCCTCAAACAAAAATAACAAACAAAGTACCTGAATAGGTAAAGATATAGGGGTATCTACTCAACATTTCAAACTCAACCTCCCACGTAGACTCCTCAATTGGGTGATGTCATCACTAAACTTTTATAGAATAAATATGCTTGAATCTTAACTTTTTAGTCTGTCTATCAAAAATATAAATAGGCTTTTCCTCGAAGAATAAATCATGATCTACTACAACTGAATCCCATCGGATCACATGAGAATCATCGAGAAGATATCATTTCAACATCAAAACATGGAATACCGAATGAATATTTGATAGGTTTGGAAGTAGAGCAAAACCTATAGGCCACATCTGCAAACTTCTCAACAATCTCAAATGGACCAATAAATCTCAGACTAAGCTTTCTTCTCTTGCCAAACCTCACCACACCCTTCATGGGTGTTACCTTAAACAAAACCCACTCACCAAGCATGAATGCAACATCATAAACTCATAGATCAACGTAACTCTTTTGCCTACTCTGGGATGCCACAAGCCTATGCTGAATAAATCTCACTCGATCCATCAAGTCTCTCAACAAATTGGTGCCCCAAGGACTAACCATAAAAGAATCAAACCATCCCTAGGATCTACATATTCACTGATACAAAGCCTCAAAAGGCACCATCTGAATGCAGGAATGATATCTATTATTGTAGACAAACTTTGTTAAGGGAAATAAATAGTCCCACTGACCACCACAATCCATAACACACGTACGAAGCATGTCCTCTAACAACTGAATAGTCTTCTCTGACTGGGCATCTATTTGAGGGTGAAAAGCTATGCTCATTTCAAGATGAGTACCTAACTCAGTCTGCCTAGAACTCTAAAATTTTAAGGTAAATTGCATACATCTATTAATATTAATGGAGATAGGTACAATTATTTAAATATAGATCTTGGCCAACTTCTTAACATTATAATTCACCTTCATAATTAAAAACTGCATTGATTTATGTAACACCCTGTACATTTCCAACCCCACTTGACAATATTAAATAATATTTACGTACGTATCGAGCGCTATGAGTATGCATTTGGTAAGGCTATTGATGAGATAATTGAATTTGGCTCTTGTTATGTGGTTAAACTTGCATAGAAGGTGTTTTGAAATTTTCATTGCGCATTTGTGGTGTTCAAAATGAGGCTAATAAGGCCCCTAAACAAAGTACATTAAGGTTAAGAAGTGAGTTAAAGAATAGGACTTGAAGTATCTAACCAAACCCGCGAAGAGAAGTCAAAAAATGGAATTTACGAAAATTTTAAGGAGGGGCGCATTTGGGACCATGCCACGCCGCTCTGGGCTAAAAATTTTATCCCATAGGCAGTGGGTTGGTGCACCCAGGGGTGTGCCACCTTGGGTTTTCCACATTTTCGAAAGTTGGAAATTTCTAAGTCCCAAGGGTATCCGGGGATGTACCGAGCCAATTTTTGCTACGTTTCTTCTACAACCAAGAGTATATACATGAAATGAATGAAATATTACATTGGTATGATAAAATTACTCGAGAACAAAATTGGGGTCAAAATGACAGTTTTGCCCTTAAGGTCAAAATAAGCCAAAAGTGGCTAGAATCACTTATTTTCGCGATTGGGAATACGGATATGAATAGAATGAGTGGGAATATTATTTTAATACATATAAGACGACTTAAACACGAGAAATTATTGATTTTATCGGGTTAAGTGAATTGGGCCCAAAAAGGGCCCAAAAATGAAAAGAATGCATGGCCCAAAAATGGGTCCCATTCTTGCTTGGACCTTCTAGAACCTATAATTAAATGATAAAGAGTGTCTAAGGATGGAATTGGGGGCCTATATAAATGGCAATAAAGATGATTTTTATTTCTTCAAAGTCTCATGCCTTTTAGTTAATTTCTCAAGCATTTTCTCTAGTTCCAAAACCCTAAAGCCAATATTTCCTTTGGACTCTTTGGTGAAGATCATCCTATTACAAGACTTGGTAAGTATTTATTCTCATGGATTAATATATTATATGCATGAAAGAGTATGTAAATCATGTTGGTTGTGCTTGGAAATGTTGGACATGGTACTTTGTACTTTTGTCTAAGATTTGTGATCCATGGGATTTGAACTTGAATTAGGACTTGTACCTTTGATGAAAGGTCATGGTATGGATAAAATATGAACGTCTATGGTGTTATTTTTGTTGTTAAATTTGTTCTTTTCTATAAGTGTAAATTGTGGGATTTTGACCGATATGTGCTATGAAGTGTATTAAGGTGATTTGATGGATTATGTGTGATGTGGTGTGGATAAGAAAGTGTAAAGGAGGAGTGTTGTGGTGAAATGCAATGATTATTATGTATTGGTCAATGTTGGGAATATTGGAGGATTTTTGGAATAATGATGCTATCAATGGTTTTGTCAAGAGGAAATGACATGTTTCAAAGCAAACATGTACCCCATTGATGTTATATGCATTTGTGAAGTAGTTGTGGTTAATGTGAGTTCTGTTATGTATTTGTGTTGTAGAGTGACACATAAGGAAGGAGCGGGACTATTGTATGCACATCTAGGATTGTATATCCGTATTGAGAGTACAAGGTATGTAAGGTTACTCTGTCCGTATCTTTCTGTGGCAAATAGTATCCACATTGCTATTTCACTAGTCCTATCCCGAAATGTGCTAAGGTATCCTATATCCGTTTAGCAATAGTCATTGTCATATATTTCCTACTCATGGATAATTTGTGAGTCTCATGTCTCATAATCATGGTTAATGTTCCAAAAGCTCAAATAAGGTTATATTCCAATGTTCCGCTAGTAATATTATTTATGCCTCTTGTTCATAGATTATTGTTCCATGGTCCCTATAGTGTTATGTTTCTAATAAGGTTATGTTGCCAAGTTATTCACATGTCTCTCACTCATTGGCTAATGGTTCAAAGTTTCCAATAAAGTTATGTTCCAAAGTTCAAAGTGATGTTATGACTATCAAATATCAATCTCAAAGTAAAGATCAAAGTAATGCAAATGTGGTCAATGATCAAGTATGGGTGGCAAGTCTAGGGGCATAAGCCTAGCTCGACTCAATCCCGATGTGTTGATTTATGGGTGGCAATTCTAGGGGCGCAAGCCTAGCTCGACTCGATCCCGATGTATTGATTTATGGGTGGCAAGTCTAGGGGCATAAGCCTAGCTCGACTCGATCCCGATGCAGTGCTTTATGGGTGGCAGGTCTTAGGGGCATAAGCCTAGCTCGACCCGATCCCAACATGACGATAAGTCATGTAAAGACCCACTGATCAGTAGGGGCCCGGGTACATTGTGACATATGTATTGACAAGCAAGCATTGAATATAAAGGAACGTAATGGAAGTAATGAAAGCAATTCACATGGTTCTCAAAATGCAAAATGGTGACTTATTCACATTGTCTAGTCATTTGTATTGAGTTCATTGGTATGCTCATGTGTTACAAAGTTTCATTTGAGCCTTACATACTCAGTACTTATTTCGTACTGACCCCTCTCGGGGAATTTACCTTACTTGCTGCAGGCGCAGGTCCCAGTAGGCCTTCCCAGTAGATTGCCAGTGTTAGCGGTTCTTTGGTGAGCTCCAGCTCATTCGGCGCTTCTCCGAGTCAGAGTGTAGATATGTTTTGGTGATGTATATATTGTGTAAAATGGGGACTTGTCCCGACTTTTGGTTTGTATTGGTCAATGCTCTTGTTAGAGGCTTTTGTAGACGGATGTGGGTGTATCAGTGTAAAAGACATATGTTGTTTTGACTGGATGGCCTCAACGGCCAAGTTGCATATACATGTATAACTATGTCCCATGTTTTCCTTTATTCGTCTTGCATGTTCTTACGCAATGGTGGTTATGATTATGATATACATATGATTGAACATAGGCAAAGGTTGGTTCTCTCGGGCCTTATCTGCTATGGGTGCCAATCATGTTTCGATGGGATTAGGGGCGTGACAATTTAGTCAACCTATCCATAATCACCCAAATGGTATCAAACTTTTCCAATGTCAGGGGAAGGCCATCCATAATTCCATACTAATTTGCTCCCACTTCCACTCTAGAATAGGCATCCTCTGCATCGTACCACTTAGTCGGTGATGCTCATACTTCACTTATTAATAATTTAAACACTTGTCCATAAACTCCATAATGTTTTGTTCATTACACACCACCAATAGTGTTCCTTTAAGTCATGGTATATCTTAGATACTCTTGGATGAATCGAATTCCCCAAACACTAAGCTTCCTTCAAGATTATTCTAATCCAACCACCAACTCTCGACACACAAACACAACCACTAATCTTTAAAACACCCTAGGGATCAGAAGATTTCGTCTTCCCCTTGCATCTTAACATTTTATCATGAAGCACTCTTAACTTCTCATCATCAAACTGATAAGCTAGAATCTGATCCATTAATGAGGATTACGATTCTATATATGCCAAAACCCACCCAGGTGTTGAAATATCAAGTAAAACAACCTGGTTAGCCAAAAACTAAACATCTAAGTCTAAAGGTCACTCTCTTGACAAAAGATAAGCCAAACTTCTCATGCTCATCGCCTTTCAACTCAAGGCATCCGCTACCATATTAGCCTTGCTTGGATAATAAAGAATAGTAAGATCATAATCCCTAAGCAATACAAAACATCTATGAGGTCTAATATGAAGATCTTGATGAGTGAAGAAGTACTAAAGGCTATGATGATCAGAGAAAATATCATAATGAACCACATACAAGTAGTGATGCCATAATTTCAACATAAACACAATTGTGGCTCACTTTATATCATGGGTAGGGTAGTTCTTCTCATGGATCATCAACTATCTAGAAGCATAGGCTATCACCTTACCCTTATGCACCAATACACCACCCAAACCAACCCCAAAAACATCACAAAACACAGTGAACCCACACCCTTCTCATGCAAAGTCAATAACTCATTAAGCTTTTGAAAGCTACTCACACAATCATCTGACAACTAAAAGACAACCATTTTTTGAGTCAACTTAGTCAAAGGACCCACAATAGAATAGAAGCCCTAGACAAATAGACGATAATAGCCTGCTAACCCAATAAAACTCCAAATCTTAGTATAAGAAATTAGCCTATCCCAATCATGCATAGCCGCCACCTTGGTCGGATAGACCATGATACCATCCTTGGTCACTACATGACCCAAAAACGAAATAGAATCCAACCCAAACTCGCACTTAGAGAACTTGGCATACAATTGCTCATCTCTTAACTTCTGAAGTACGACCCTCAAAAGCCTCACGTGCTCACCTCATTCTTTGAATAAACCATGATATCATCGATGAAAACAATTATAAAAGAATTAACATATGGTTAAAATACCCTGTTCATCATCTCCATGAATGTTGTTGGGGCTTTGGTTAGCCCAAAAGACATAACCAAGAACTCATAGTGGACATACTGTGTCCTGAAGGCTATCTTCAGAATATCTAAAGCTCTAATTTTCAACTAATGGTAACCAGATCTCAAGTCGATCTTAGAAAATACTGAGACACCCTGAAGCTGATTAAGCAAATCATCGATGCGAGGGATATGATACTTATTCTTGATAGTTAATTTATTCAATTACCAATAGTCCATACACATGCATATGGATCCATCTTTGTTCTTCACAAACAAACATGCGCAACCTAAGAAGATAGACTCAATAAAATGAAACTTTACTCAACAAATCCTATAATTTCTCTTTCAACTCCTTCAACTCTGTTGGGGCCATCCTATAAGAAGGAATAGAAATGGGCTTAGTACCTAGCTCTACATCAATAGCAAAATCAATATCTCAAAGGAACACATGGTAAGTCCATGGTAAACATGTCTATAAAAACTCTAACAACTCATACAAAATCCAAGATAGGTGGTGAATCAACACAAGTATCACGTACATAGGTCAAATAAGAAAGACACCTCTGTTCTATTGGGCTATGAGCATATAAAAAAGATATAACCCCTTTCGAACACTAACTAGGAGTACCCTTCCACTCTAATCTTGGCACAACCAAAATAGCTAAGTTCACGGTCTTGGCAAAATAATCCAAAACCATATGATAAAGAGACAATCAATCTATGCCCAATATGACATCCAAATCAATAATATGGAGGATAATCAGGTCTACCCAAGTGTCACACCCCAAGAAGGTCACTACATATGATCAGCACACCTAATCCACTACAAAAGAATTGCCTTTCGGGGTAGAAACATGAATGAGCATAGAAAGAGACTCATACTAGCATTGATACTAGTAGAAAAATATACAGAAACATAAAAATATAGACCCAAGGTCAAATAATAAAGAACTAGGATGATGGTAAACTAGGACATTACCTGTAATCACTATATCAGAGGTCTCAGCCTCAGGTCTCCTAGGAAAAACATAACACTGTGTACCCTCTCTAACTGCTGACACTAGTGTCGTACAAAGCTGAAGATGATAACCCTACTTGAGAGGGACAATCGCATATGGGAACATTCCCTCTCTAAGTGTCTCCACTCATAAAATACAAAACATCATCTATTAGCTGAATCATGCTAAGAGGGACCCGAAGAATTAGAATGTCCTTTTATAACCCAATGAACCAGAATGAGACCCTCATCCTGCATGATCAGATCTCTAACTATTCAAAGTCTCAAAACTCACAAACCAACTATTTCAACTCTACAAAGCTACTTGAACTAGTCTGCCATAGTAGCCATGAGAACCTCTATTTAATAAATCCCTACCTCGGGATGACTAACCTCTGAACATTCCCTATAGACACATATTATTATCTCCATCACTCAGAGTACCATGACGAATAGTCTCGATCATCTTGGCATGATTTACAACACACACGAAGGAACCTTAAACCACTATCTGAGTTGTCTCCAACTTCTAATAACTTGACAAACCCTAAATAAAAACCATGATCCTCCTAGACTGTATGGAAATCCTAGTGATGGCATATCTAGAGAAGGCATAAAAATGAGTTTTATACTTGGGAATAGTTATAGAACCTTTCTCCAAATCATAAAATTTGTCTCTCAGCTTGTCCATCAAGCTATAGGGCGCAAACCACTCAAGACAAATATCAGAAAATTGGATCCATATTAAAGAAGGGGAACCTACTTGTCTACAACTAACAAAATATCTCCACCACTACTTAGCCACATCAATCAACTAGAATATAGTCTAAGCAACTCCATGGGACTCAATCAAACTTAAGTTATGAAACCTCTCCTGACAATCAATAAAGAACTTATAAGTATCCTAACTAATAGCGCCACTGAACTTGGGAGGGGACAATATCATAAACGTCTCGAACCACTTTTTGTTAACAGCAGACATTACTAGACTAGCAGCTACAGGAAGAACGATAAGTCTAGTAGCTAATGCCTTAACATGTGAGGGGGCAACAGCAGTTGGCTGCACCCTGGGATTCTGAAAACCATAAGTAGGAGCTGGCCCTGGTGACTTAACACCCTTATAGTAGTAGAACCAGTTGGTATCCCTATAAGAATACCTTCCTGGAGAGTGTCATCCAAATGGCCCAAAAAACAAATCAACAGATCCTACAATACTGGAGTAACAACAAAACCTCGAAGGGCCTGGGATGTTCCCACTTCCTTTGTATGATAAGGCGTACCCCTTTCTTTACCCATTTTAGGGCTCCAAAACTGGATGCTGGCTCAACATCCTCAATAGCTCTTGATCTAGTTCTTACTATCTGCAGGAGTGGAATGCAAGTTTAGAATATTAGACATGAACAACATGCATGATAAATGATCAAATTATAGAAGTTTTCCTTAAAAATTCTTATAGCCTTCCAAAGATAGATAAGGATGTCAACATATCGATTTGTGGGACTCTATTAGATATCTTGCTCTTTTACATATGAGACCAGTGAACCTAGCACTCTGATACCAATTTGTCATGATCCAGAATCCATGGTCATAATGGCACCTATGCCGACCGAACAATGGTAGGTAAGCCAAACACCAGACAATATATACTTATAGAAAAGAAGATAGATAATACCAATATATAATATGTTAAAATAAAGCCAAGGTAATGATAAAAACAACTTAAAAATCAAAATAAATAACAATCAAATCCCAAAATCTAGTATCATGAGTAGAGGACACTCGAATACCAACATAGAATATGGAAAACACACAAACTCTATCTTTGAAATATAATATAAAGAAAAAATAATGATATGATGAAGTCTGGAACAATACTTCAAATAAGGAGCTCACTAAAACTCCAAAATACTCTCAAATCAGCACAAACTCAGGCTCAACAGTTCGTACTCAAACTGGGATCTACACTGAAAAGGTGCAAAAGTAGGAATGAGTGTGTTCCACTTGTACTCGGTAGGTATCATAGGCTGGCCAAGCAAAGTAGAAAATGAAACATATAAAGGAAACTATGAGCAATGCTTCCACCTAAATAAAGAAAAGTTTCCAATGGTGGCTCAAACTATATATCTCCTAAAAAATATAAATAATACTACAATAGTAATAGTATAGGGATAACTACACAACAGATATACATAAAAAGAAGACAAAATTACGTTATATCATACACATAAAAAGGAATGTAAGTGATGCAATGCAATGATATAATAAGGATGTAATGTCTCAATGTTAGCTAATATACACCTTCTGAGCTTAATCTTCCAGTATATGAAAAATGGGGTATTCGCAACCCATATACTATCACAATATCATCAATCAACCTTACCAGCACATCCCTCTGTCAATGCTTTTTATAAAGTGTTTCATTTTTTTTGAAGATAAGTGTTTCTCAGTGGAAACAATTCCATGAATATGGATGAATTAAATGAGGATACATGCTCAGAACCAACCAATATCATGTGATGAATCAACTCTATAATAGTATAAATGATCTTAAATATCTTTATATCTCAATAGATAATTATTAAGTTGTCGCATAGAAACACAATGGCAGCAAGTCATATAAGATATCAATAATATCAATCCAAACCCTCACACGAGCATACCAATAATAATAAAACATAGAAAATGCTCAAACAAGAACAATACCAGCTCCCATATGGGCATATCGATGATAATAATATCTCACATTAAAAATAAGTTTCACATAAGCCCCTACATAGGAAAAAGATAAAAATAAAGATCTCAAAAGATGAATAGCACGATAACATCCCCAAGCCATACCATACTCCTGGTCTGAAGAAAGTTAAGCCTTAACCTACCTCGAAAGTTGAAAAATGAGCCTGAACACTTCAATAAGGAGCTTTTCCTTTTCGCGTTGTTTTGAAATAAGCCCAATCCATCAAAAATATTGTCTACACATGAAAAAGAATATAATGATACCCATATTAGCCACTTTCATTCTGGGTCTAAAAACACTTCAAACATTGACCCTGAAATAAAGAGAGTAAAACTAAAATTTTATTAAAAATCTAGTTTCCCTCACTTTAAGGGCTCTAAATATGAAAATCCATCGAAAGACAAGTTAACATCATTGAAAAACCATTTTCTTCTTTACAAATTAAAACCCTAAAATTCCAATTTTAAAATAATGTTTTGAAGATTATTTAGTGAAATAATCAATGGGTTACAATTAAAAATTGAGTTTAGAAACTTACTTCTATCCAAAGATGAAGAAACCCTCAAAAATCATCCTAAACTAAGACACCAAAGCTTGAAAATGGAAGAATCAAATAAAAGAGAAGAAAGGGGAAGTTTATATAGCGGAATCACCTAGTCGGTCAATTGATCACCTAGGTTGAACCGACAATGTTGTTAGACTACCACTAAGGCGGTAGTCACTTGCCATGTAGGAGTTTCTCCTATGTGGTCAATCGCTCGCTAAGGCAATATCGCTAATGTGATACTTCCATCGCTTAGGAAATGCTGTTAGACCAATAAACCATACGTAAAAGTGGTACCTGGTCCGCCTAGGCGGTACCACTAAGTTAGGCAGGGAACTACTTTAGTGGTTACCCTAGTAACACAGCACCGGCTAAAATAAGCAATTATAAAGGAATCCAAATGGACCCTTGAGATTCAATCGAGAGCCCATAAAAATAAATAAACAATTCTACAAGGATAATTTAAATGTTCCAAACTCAATGGAACCATAAAATTTATCAAAAGAGGTCGTTATAAAAAAGTTAGCTCCCGAGAACCCCTTTTGGCTAATTTAACTAGTTTCTCATGAAAATACTCATAACTCAAAGTAAAGACTCAAAACTTGAACTAACCATATTCTACTAAACCAAAAATGGCATTCTGGATCTAATGGAACTAACAGAATCACCATCCGATGCTCGGATCATAAACTGTAGACCAAAGTTAAATATCTCAGTTTAAATTTACTCAAAGACCTCAAACTCATATAAATAACTCTCAAATACTTTGAGAATCATTCCAATCATCCCTACAGCTCATAAAATATACACGATAACTATGAAAAAGGGAAAAATGGTTGACACATAAAAAAAGATAAAATCACAACGAGGGTTGTTACATATTTATACTGGGGAGACAAGTGAGTCCGATTGACATTTCACAGTGGCCCGAGGTATATGTTCCAAGATTTACCATACTAGAGTACAGGGGTAAGGAAGTTAAGACCAAGGGACATTCCTATAGTTAAGGATCTTTGGAGGTATTATCAAGTCGAGAAGTCTACTTGGGAGATCTAGGAGGTCATACAAACCTAGTATCCTTAAACTTTTGAGTCATTAGGTTCATCCTATCCCTTGAATTTTAAGGCTGAAAGTCTCTTTAGTAGTAGCTATTGTAATGACCTTCCAAATCATTTTCTCTATTTTCACTATGTTTTGAACTTTCCTTTAATTTATGTAGGTCATTTACAACTTATTGGGATAGGTGGTTTGGTTCATGGGTAGTTCATTTGATCTTTAAAATAATTTCCCTAATTTGGAGCTTTTGAAGTATAGGAATTTGACCCCAGTCAAAACTTCTAGTAAATAACCTTAGAAGAGAATTTTGACAGTTTTATTAGCTCTGGAACATTGATTTTGAGCTAGGGGGATGTACCAACCCTTTTAGTGATTTGTAAAATCTTATGTGTTTCGACCAATTTACCCCTCCACATAGTTGATTCATGGTACTTTTGAGTTACGGGTGTGGGAAACTTAGTTTTTAAGGAGTATACTTATTGTATGCGAGTTGTTAGTTTTGGAAAGTTCTAAAGTTGATAGGATTGATATTGGTCAATACTTAGAGATCCGAGCATCGTATGATAATTTCATTAGTTCCATTAGCTCTGGATTGTGATTTTTAGGTTAGTAGGACTATTAGTTTGAGTCTCGAGTCATTCAGATAAGTTTAAAAGTTAGAAATTTAAGACAGTTGACAAAAGTCAATGTTTGAGGTTAAAAAGGTAATTTTAAGGTTTGGATGTTTTTGCTAGGTTTAAAGGATGATATTTAGTTTGGTTGAAGTTCCCGAGGCTATTGATGAGTTTACAGCGGTTGTTTGGAAATTTAGAAATTTATAAGTTAAGAGTTGACTTCTGTCAACATTAGGTTAAGATTATCTTGTTTGGGCATTTTAATGATTCCATCAGGTCTAAAATGTGTATTACAAGTGGTTTACACTATTGA
This sequence comes from Capsicum rhomboideum, assembly GCA_031232105.1. Lineage (NCBI taxonomy): Eukaryota > Viridiplantae > Streptophyta > Magnoliopsida > Solanales > Solanaceae > Capsicum > Capsicum rhomboideum. Next base: position 121,026,820 of record CP124714.1, read on the forward strand.
TTTGTGTTTAGGAGGTCTTAGATGAGTTTTGGATACTTGTTCAAACTTTGGAGTTTTACCTTGTTGAGTTTTAGTAGTATCACCTATTGTTAATAAGATATTTTTTGTGTTTGGATGGTACAATTTGATATATACCAAACTTTTGGAACCATATCAAAAAGAACCGGTGAATTTGGAGTACGTATGAGGGAGATATTGTCGTTTTAGTATGGACAGTTATTGCTGGTGCAACAGAGGTTGCGATCATGAACCTTTTCTCCCGACCACAATGAGTCTCTACTAGGTATTTGCGACCGCGATCCTTTAGTAATGATCACGAAGGGTCACTACTGAAGGTTCCAACATTTATTTCAGGCTAGATTTTGAGGTTGTTCGTATTTTTTATATTTTGGGAGCTACAGAGCTCTGATTTAGGCAATTTTTTAAGCGCTATTATCGTATAATCATTTGGTATATTATTATATCTTCAATTTACTGATTTTATAAGATTATATATTTCATTTTCCATGATTTTTATTGATAAAGTTGTGATTTGAAACACCAAAGTTATAAAATCAAGAGTTCTTCATTTTAGGATCAAATTTTCTGAATTTTTCTTATTTTAAAAAGTGCATGAACATCGAGATTTGGTATTTTACCGATAAAGTGAAATAATAGTAGACATGTTTGGGCTGATTTTGATGCAGCATTGATCATTTTATAGACATGCATTCACATATATTCAATTATTTGATGTCGTGGGCAAAGACCATGGGAAATGATTTGTCTAGTTTGACTATCTGAAAATATATATTGATTTACATGATGCCATCGGCAAAGATCCGGCTAATAAGATTATGGAAAAAAATTTGGCCTATTGTACACCATCTCATATCCTGACATTGCATTGGTGTCACGCCCCAAATCCCATTGGGGCGGACAGGCAACCGTAGCCGTAAAGGCCCGAGAGAACCAACCTACGATCATATAATTCTTATGCATGTAATTGAGATAACAAATGTGCTACAGTGTATGGACATGATGTATCGATAAAGTAAACCAGGTAGGTAAGTACAAAATAGATATACAGGACTTGGCCGTTGGGACCGCAACTTCTAAGAGGCAAGACACTAGCATGCTTGACTATACAATGTCTACAAAGCCTATAAAAGATACATAGACTTATTTAAGGTCGGGACAGGTCCCTGCCTTACACATAACTACTACACAATACCAAAAATATATACAACTGACTCGAAAAGCCCCGAATCAACCTGGAGCTCACCAATAGCCTTTAGATGTCCTGTACTCCTCCTGGATATAAGGATAAAAGTAACTATACAAAACACAAGAGCTCAAATAAAATCAGGTACAAGTGAAGAGATAATGCTAATAAACCACCTATATTGGTATCTGTGGAACCAAGTACATTACATTCATTTCTTTCCTTTTTCCTTTATAATCTTGATAAGCCATGACAAATGCATACCCAACTGATCAGTGGTAAGATAAACTGGGATCGGCTCTTGCTAGGATTTCACCCCTAGAGCTGCCACCCATAAGTAACAAATCGAGATCAGCTCATGCTAGGCTTTTGCCCCTAGAGCTGCCACCCGTACAACCATATTGAGTTGCTGAAAGGATTTAATCTTTGAAGTTGTTATAGTGGTGGTTATAAAATTATTGAATATTTTTGGAACAACAAAATAGAACACCTAGAACTTGATAATAAACATGTATTGAGGTACTTTAGAACATTTCATAGTGGAAACAAGGTCATTAACTATGTGGACAGTATACGATGCCAAAGGATACGGAAAAAAGAGTAACCTTACATAGCTTATCTTCTCACTATGTGTCTACAATGATTCAACTCCTTCTTTATGTGTTACTCTACAACACAAGTACGTAACAGAGCTAACTTTAAAAGCTAATTACATTACAAGTTTGCAAGACAAAATTTGGTCACGTAGATCTTCTATTTCGCTCAGCCAGGCACTGGACAGGGGTTAGCTTTGTAAATGTGTAGAGTAATTAGTTACTTAACGGGAAGTAAAAACCGCCCAACCTCCTAAACACATGGTGTATCAGTCCCCACTTCTTTATACTGCCATATAACCTTATTCCACCCTCTTACACTATAACTTACTACCTTGCCGAGACAACACCACCAAAACAGTCCACAAACCAACATAAACATTACAAACCGATAAGATTTTCCACCAAGTTCATACTTCACAATTTTTCCTCAATGCAACTCCACATATTTATTCCATCAAGTCACATAAATACCTTCCACAAAAATATACCAAAAATAGTCCACACAGTTTCAGAATTCACTTTAACATAAAAAAAAAGTATTCTCTTTTCACTACATCAAACGTTCTGCTTACAAACATATATAAACATTTCCACCAAACCATAGACAAAGAGGAGGAATTAGGGACAGAACAATACATTAATATACTAAAATTTCGTCCTTCTAAATTAATTTCCTCAAGACCTTAAGTCCCTTTTCAAGGTTAAACCACATAGAAGGAAAATTCTTTAGAAACTAAACAAAAGTGGAATGCCACATAAAAAGTGGACTGCCCTATACCTTTTAAACATCACCAACATGATTTACACAACCTCTTATGCATATATTACATTAATCTATAAGGGTAAACACTTACCAAGGCTTGTAAAGTGGAGGATTTTGTCCAAAGGGGCGGTTGGTTAGGGTTTGAGAGAGGAGAGAGTGTTTAATTAAAATATGGAATTTTGGCAAGTGAATTGTGTAGAAAATGAGTTGAATTTCAGCTTTAAATACCCCCTCTAAACCACTTCTCAATAGTCCATCCTTAGCCAAATTTTTGGTCAAAAAGTCCAAGTAGATGATGTATTCACTTGGTCCATTCCTACATGGATCATACCATTTTGGGCCCATTTCTTATTTACTTAGTTTGGGCCTCAAATGAGTCCATAAACATGTGCCTTAATTCAGCCCAATAATTTTAGTAGATGATTCACCTACTATAGTAACATAAGTTTGAAAATGTATAGGGTGTTACACTCGCCTAAATAAAATATTAAGTCCATTACCTATTACCACAAAGTCGTACCAAGTTCCATATACGTGGAATTAGTGTATATATAATACGAGGTGTTACATCCTTCCCCCCTTAGGAACATTCGTCCTCGAATGTTAGTAACATTATCCAATATAAACAAATTCAAGCCTACGTTTAATCTTCATGCCACCACATACACATAATATCTATATATACTTTCTTGTTATTGCTCTAATTCAGCATCTTGGACTTTCTCTTCGGTATGAAATACATGCGGGTATTTAGACTGCATCACTTCCTCAGCTTCCCATGTGATTTGTTCTACCTGTTGGTTCCTCCAAAGTACTTTTATGGAAGCTACTTCTTTATTTTTTAACCTCTTAACTTGTCGATCCAGAATCGCAATAGGTACTTTTTCATAGGAGAGATCTTCCGTAACTTGTATATCATCAGCAGGAGCAATACGAGATGGATCTCCTATGCATTTTTGAAGCATTGAGACATGAAACATTAGATGAACTATGGAGAGTTCTTGGGGTAGCTCCAATTCATATGCGACTTGGCCAAATCTTCGGACAATCTTATATAGCCCTATATAACGCGGACTTAGCTTTCTTTTTTTTCCAAATATCATTACCCCTTTCATTGGTGATACTTTCAAGAATACCCAATCACCTATAGCAAACTCTAGCCCCCTTCTTCTAACATCGGCATATGATTTGTGTCAATTTTGGGCTGTTCCTAGCCATTTTTGTATCACCTTAACCTTTTCCATGGCTTGATGAACAAGATCTGGCCCAAATAAAATAGTCTCACCTAATTCAAACCACTTAGTCGGTGACCTACATTTTCTCCCACATAAGGCTTCATAAGGCGCCATCTTGATACTTGAATGATAGCTATTATTGTAGGCGAAATCAATAAGAGATAAATGATCATCCCAACTACCTTTAAAGTCTAATACACAAGCTCGCAGTATATCTTCAAGTGTTTGTATGGTTCATTCTGCCTGTCCATCCGTTTGAGGGTGAAAAGCTAGACTTAAATTCACTTGTGTACCCAAACTCCTCTGAAATGACTTCCAAAAACTTGCAATAAATTGAGCTCCCCTATCCGATATAATAGAGATTGGAATTTCGTGCAATCGAACTATCTCATTAATATACAATCTCGTATACTTTTTAGCTGTGTAAGTAGTCTTAACCGGTAGGAAGTGTGCTGATTTGGTAAGTCTATCAACTATCACTCATATGGAATCAAATTTATGAAATGTACGAGGCAAACCAGTGATGAAATCCATGTTAATCATGTCCCACTTCCAACCTGGAAGATCCGTACATTGCATATAACCTCCAGGCTTCTGATGCTCTACTTTTACTTGTTGACAATTTGGACATTGGGCTACAAATTCTGCAATGTTCTTTTTCATGTTACCCCACCAATACACTCCTTTCAAATCATGGTACATTTTGGTTGATCTCGGGTGAGCAGAATACCTTGCATGATGTGCCTCTGCCATAATACTTCTCCTTAACTCACCTACATTAGGTACACACAACCTATTTTGGCACTGAAGTACTCCCTCTTGTGTAAGATCAAATGCCTTTGTTAGACCTTGTTGCACATTCTTCTTAAGATGTAATAAAATAGGATCCGCATACTGCTTTTCTTCTACTTTACTTACTAACAAGAATTCTGCCGCACTTTGCACAATAACTCCTTCATTTGGATTTTCATGAAGGTGAATCCCTAAGCTAGCTAGTTGATGTAGATCTTTGATTACTCCTTGTCTTTCTGTGGACTGGCCATGAGTACTCCCCATTGCCTTACGACTTAATGCATTAGCTACCACATTTGCTTTCCCCGGATGATATAAAATATCAATGTCATAATCTTTTAATAGTTCAAGCCACCTTTACTGCCTCAGATTTAGGTCCTTTTGCTTAAAGATATATTGCAAACTCTTATGGTCGGTATACATGTCAACATGAACCCTATACAAATAGTGGTGCCATATCTTTAAAGCAAATATTATTGCTGCTAGCTCAAGATCATGTGTCGGATAATTTTTCTCATGTGGCCACAATTTTCTTGAGGCATAAACTATCACTTTACCATGCTACATCAATTCACATCCCAAACCAACTCCTGAAGCATCACAATATACCGCATACCTTTCTGTACCTTCTAGAAGTACCAATACAGGTGTAGAAATCAACTTACTCTTCAAATTTTGGAAACTCTTTTCACGTGCATCATTCCATTGAAACTTGGTTGCCTTGTGTGTTAGCATTGTCAAAGGTGCAGCAATAGAAGAAAATCCTTCAACAAACCTTCTATAATAACCTACCAACCCAAGGATACTACGAATCTTTGTAGGCATTATAGGTCTTGGCTAGTTCTTCACAACTTATATCTTTGGAGTATCAACCCTTATTCCTTCATCCGAGACAATATGACCCAAAAATGCTACAGATTTTAAGCAAAATTCACATTTAGAGAACTTTGCATATAACTTACGATCACGAAGAATCTTTAACACCTGCCGTAAGTGATTAGCATGGTCCTCTGTTGACCTTGAATAAACTAGAATATCATCTATAAGCACTGTCACGAACACATCTAAGAACGGCTTGAACACCCTATTCATCAAATCCATAAAAACCATTGGTGCATTCGTTAACCTAAATGACATAACTAAAAACTCTTAATGACCATACAGTGTTCGAAAAGATGTCTTGGGTATATCTTTCTCTCTAACCCTTACTTGGTGGTACCCCGACCTCAAGTCAATCTTTGAGAAACATTTAGCATCTTTTAATTGATCAAACAAATCATCAATTCTAGGGAAGGGATATTTGTTCTTAACTTTCACCTTATTTAATTGTCGGTAATCAATACACATTCTCAACCTGACATCTTTCTTGCATACAAATAACACTGGTGCACTCCACGAGGACATACTAGGCCTTATGAATCCCTTTTCTAGAAAATCTTTTAATTGCTACTTCAATTCCTATAATTCTGTCGGGGCCATTCTATATGGAGGAATAGAAATAGGTTGAGTACCTGGAATCACATCAATACAAAACTATACTTCTTGTTCTAGGGGCAAACCCGGGAGATCTTCAAGAAATACATTAGGAAATTCATTTACCACTGGAACAGATTGAAGAGTCGGTGGTTCTACATCTGTATCTTTCACCCTTACTAGGTGACATATGTACCCCTTGGATATCATTTTCTTTGCCTTAAGATTAGAAATAAACTTACCTTTTGGCGCTCCAACATTACCCCTCCATTCAAGGACTGTCTCTTTTGGGAAATAAAAATGTACCTTCTTCGTTCGGCAATCTACTGTGGCATAACAAGAAGCCAACCAATCCATACCCATTATAACATCAAAATCTACCATCTTTAGCTCAACAAGATCAACCAACGTATCATGATCATAAACAGTTACTATGCAATTACGATAGACTCTCTTATACTTCAAATGGATTAACTAATAATTCTTGTGTTCTTTCGAATTTTTCAGCAATCAATGGAGTGACATACGATAGTTTAGAACCCGGATCAATTAATGCATATACATTATGTGAAAATATGGCTAATGTACCTGTACCCACATCAGGAGAAGCCTCTGAATTCTTTCGATCCGCTAAATCATAGGTACTGTTCTGTACTCCACTAGAATTAGCTGCTCCTATAATACCTCTACCACACCCAAGAGGTTGTACACCCGATGATGATGATGCAACGATTGATCCCGTAGGTCGCGCTATACTACCTGTTCCCCTTTGTGGGCACTCTCTCATACCACACCAAAAGCAAGCATCCATCCCAAGAAGACATGCACCTAAATGAAGTTTTCCGCACTGCTTACATGACTGACTAGGAGGTTTGGATTGTCTCATACTTCCTTGTGCTTTATACCCGGCTGTTCGTGAACCCTGAATCTCACTTCTTTGCCCAAATTGGTTTCCTCTAAACCCTTGGAATAGGGGTGTAACATTTACTGTAGATTAAGAATATGATGGTCTAGGTGGTCTACTAAAATCCTGATACTTAAACTCTCCTTGGGACGCCATGAACTGCCCCATAGGTTTAGCCCTCTTAGAAGGTCCTTTTTTAAATTCTTGTGTTCTTCTCCTTTGCCTCTGATCCTCCATTTTCTGTGCAAAAGCTTTTATCCTTATTATATCCATGTCTCTATTCAAAGCAACAATAGTACAATCCCTACCTAATACGGATCCAGTCTATCCAGGTATCGATGAACTATATCATCCATAGTAGCTAGTACATTAGGAGCATACCTATCCAAAGAGTTAAATCAAAGACTGTACTCCCTCACACTCATATTACCTTGGCAAAAATTTAAGAACTGATCTGCAAGAGCCTCTTGGATCTCAGATGGAAGGTAATGATCAAGGAATGCCATTTTAAACTCTTCCCAACTAGCTGAAGGTGCACCGGTACCTCTAGATCTTTTCCAATCTTTATATTATAAGATAGCCTCCCCTTTTAATCTATACACTGCAAGTTCAACTATCTCTGTACTAGATACATGCATGAAATCCAAAGCCCTTTGGATTTGATCCTTAAAATCTTACGGGTCTTTATTAAGATCTGATCCGGTAAATGTGGGAGGATCTAATTTGAGGAACACCTATGTCCGAAGACTAGTTACCCTATCTACAATAGTGGTACCTGTAGTTGGTCCAGCTTGTCCTTGACCTTGTGCAGTACAATACGAGTCAAAAATTATACCGCATTCCTTAAATCCTACTCAGTAGCACTAACAGGTGGTTTTGGGGGTACTCCTCTCCTTCTTAGCTCCCCTGGAGGTGGAAGAGTAGAAGAAGCCCACAATGCAAACTCGTCTTCAGCCTCACATTTATTATCTTGTTTAGGTGGTGATTTACTGGTCCCTTCTCCGTCAATCAGGTCTACCTTCTTACTTTTACCCTTATTTTTCCTTGTAAATGGCATTTTGCTATACTGAGGAAACAAAAAAACATAAAACAAATTCAGTGGTTAAATATGACTCCACCTACAACTTTGGCTAAATTGCACGATCTAGGCAATGAAGAAAAGAGACGACTCCTAAATGTCCCGTAGCCTCCTACGTATAGATGTGATGCACAACACATCCATAAGAAAGATTCTACTCAGACACGACTTTGTAGACACCCTAAGAAAACTTGCTCTGATACCACTTTTGTCATGCCCCAAATCCCATTGGGGCGGACAGGCACCCATAGCCGTAAAGGCCCGAGAGAACCAACCTACGATCATATACTTCTTATGTATATAATTGTGCTAACAAATGTGTTGTAGTGTATGTACATAATGTATCGATAAAGTAAACTAGGTAGGTAAGTACAAAATATATATACAGGACTTGGCCATTGGGGCCGCAACTTCTAAGAGGCTAGACACTACCATGCTTGACTTTACAATGTCGACAAAGCCTCTAAAAGATACATAGACTTAGTTAAGGTCGGGACAGGTCCCCGCCTTACAACACAATACCAAAAATATATACAACTGACTCGGAAAGCCCCGAATCAACCTGGAGCTCACCAATAGCCTTTATATGTCCTGTACTCCTCCTGGAGAGATCTACTAGCTCTTGTACCTGTAGTATGAAAGGAAGGTCCCCTAAGAGGGACGTCAGCACGATCGAATGTACTGAGTATATAAGGCTAAAAGTAACTATACATAACACAAGAGCTCAAATGAAATCAAGTACAATTGAAGAATAATGCTAATAAACCACCTTCGTTGGTATCTATGGAACCAAGTACATTACATTCATTTCTTTCCTTTTTACTTTATAATCTTGATAAGCCATGCCATATATGTACCCAAATAATCAGTGGTAAGATAAACTAGGATCGGCTCCGGCTAGGCTTTCATCCCTAGAGCTTCCATCCATAAGTAACAAATCAAGATTGGCTTATGCTAGGCTTTCGCCCCTAGAGCTGCCACCCGTACAACTATATTGAGTTACTTAATGGATTTAATATTTGAAGTTGTTAGAGTGGTGGTTATAACATTATTGAATATTTTTGGAACAACAATCTATAACACCTGGAACTTGATAATAAACATGTTTTGAGGTTCTTTAGAACATTTCAGAGTGAAAAAAAGGTCATTAACTATGTGGACAGTATATGATGCCAAAGGATACGGAAAAGAGTAACCCTACATACCTTATATTCTCACTACGAGGCTACAATGACTTATCTCCTTCCTTATGTGTTACTCTACAATCCAAGTATGTAACAGAGCTAACATTAAAAGCTAATTACATTACAAGTTTGCAAGACGGTAATTAGTTACTTAACGGGAAGTAAAAACCGTCCAACCTCCTAAAAACATGGTGTATCACTCCCCACTTCTTTATACTGTCATATAACCTTATTCCACCCTCTTACACTATAACTTACTACTTTTCCAAGACAACACCACCAAAACAGTCCACAAACCAACTTAAACATTACAAACTGATAATATTTCCCACCAAGTTCATACTTCACATTTTTTCCTCAATGCAACTCCACATATTTATTCCATCAAGTCACATAAATACCTTCCACAACAATATACCAAAAATAGTCCACACAGTTTCAGTATTCACTTTAACATAACAAGAAAGTATTCTCTTTTCACTACATCAAACGTTCCTCATACAAACACATACAAATATTTCCACCAAACTATAGACAAAGAGGACGAATTAGGTAAACAAAAATACATTAATATTCTGAAATTTAATCCTTCTAAATTAATTTCCTCAAGACCTTAAGTCCCTTTTCAAGGTTAAACCACATAGAAGACAAATCCTTTAGAAACTACACAAAAGTGGACTTCCACATAAAAAGTGGACTGCCCTATACCTTTTAAACATCACCAACATGATTTCCACAACCTCTTATGCATATAGTATATTAAGCTATAAGGGTAAACACTTACCAAGGATTGTAAAGTGGAAGATTTTGTCCAAAGGGGCAGTTGGTTAGGGTTTGAGAGAGGAGAGAGTGTTTAATTAAAATTTGGAATTTTGACAAGTGAACTGTGTAGAAAATGAGTTGAATTTCGGTTTTATATACCCCCTCTAAATTGCTTCTCAATAGTCCATCCTTAGCCAAATTTTAGGTCAAAAAGTCCAAGTAGATGATGTATTCACTTGGTCCATTCCTACATGGATCATATCATTTTGGGCCCATTTCTTATTTACTTAGTTTGGGCCTCAATTGAGTTCATAAACATGTGCCTTAATGCAGCCCAATAATTTTAGTAGATGATTCACCTACTATAGTCGCATAAGTTTGAAAATGTACAGGGTGTTACACTCGCCTAAATAAAATATTAAGTCCATTACCTATTACCACAAAGTCGTGCCAAGTTTCATATATGTAGAATTAGTGTATATAAAATTCGGGGTGTTACAATTGCATTTCACTTTACCATTTTGGTTGATATTGTGATCGTGTTATTATGTCGTTAGAAGCTGAACAACTTTATTTGGTGGGACTTTTCTTCTTGCAGAGCATTTATTTTCTTAATAGTATTCTTTACTTGATATAGTTTCCACTTAAGATCGGTCAACTGATAATGTCTATTGAGTATAAGTGGATCAAGGGATCATACTCACTCTTATTTACTATACCCTTCAGGTGAAGATCTTCGAATGAGTGCTTCCCACAAGCCTTGATCATGCATATCTAAGGAATTCAAAGTCATGGTAAGCATTTTTTATCTGAGTTATTGCCATGCTTCATCCATTGTATCTTGTCTTTATTTATTATGAAATACAGTGACTTAGTTACTTGACAATCCTTTTTGATAATAGAGTCACTCTTGTATTCGTGACACTGAGTCTTGAGGATATGTTTTTATTTTCAATTCTTTTAAGTTATGACTGAAGGATCTATCTTTCATTATTATTATGCATGTTTTCTATTTATTGTCTTTATTTTTTATCTTTTCCATGATAGTTGAGTTCTGCTTACCACCTCGAAGGGTAGGGTAGATGCTATCACGACCTTCGGATTGTGGGTTATGACAAGTTGGTATCTGAGCGATAGGTTCACCAGTCTTATGAGTATATGAGAAAATGTCTAGTAGAGCTTTGTGGATCGATGCAAAGATGTCTATTACATATCTTTTGAAGGCTACGGGACTTTAGGAAATTGTAATTCTGATTCCTTATCATGTATTTTTATTCTAATCTAACTCTTAAGATTTCCTTATTTGATTCTGTCGCTTATAGTAAGGATAGGCTCTTTGTACGCTTGTAGTTAAGGATGACATCATATGGTACGATGCAAGACCTGGTGCTATGAGGGAGTGGTAGACTAATAAGGAAGAGGTATAGACAGATTTATATTGTATCAATGGTTTGAGGGTAGATTGAGTAAGATTGTGGTTCAAATTATTCTGTTTGAGGATGTTCATTTTGGATATTTTAATGATAGTTTAAATAACTTCATGATTATCTTATCATCCATGGTTAGTTGTTCAACAGTGGAAAAAGTATGTATGTGGGCTAGAAAGTATCAGAAATAGTATTAATAATTTGGAATGGTAGTATTAAAAGTGTGGTCGAGTAATTCACGTGGTACCTTAAAAAACTATACATAACGAAGTATTTTATAATAAGGATGTGTTTCCTAATGTATGATAATAAGGAAAGAGCTTCAAAAGAGGTCATAATTTCCACTACAGTCTTATGGAATGAACATATCCACAAGGATTCATCAGTTCTGTGATGGGATAGACACTTATAACAATGCTTTAAGAAAGGGTTAAATTTAAGAAGTATGAGTGGATTAGGTTAGAGTACAAGTTTGTATGCATGAGAAAGGATTTCATATAATGAGCTTTTAGATGGTAAGACTACTTTTGAGGTTCATAAGAAGGGTATAGTTTTTGTCTTATGAACTGATTTAAATGGTTCATGTTTTATAGTACAATGATCACAGGGGTTATGTGTTTACTTGGATAGAGTCACAAGGTGTGCTACTTTAGCTATTGACTAGGGTTTATGAAATGGTAAATTGATTATATGTGGGGTGACAGAAACAATGAACGAAGACCAAGTATTGAGAGTTTTCAAAGGGATATGGTTGACGACTTATGGATAAAAAGGGAAAGTTTCTTTTATGATTCAATTTTATGGGATTATGAAACGATATTACTTCAGTAAGGGTCATGGTTACTTGCTTGTGTGAGGTGAAGACAAATGTACATATTACTTTTGGGCTAGAAGTCTCGATTGGTTAGTGTAATGTATTCCAGTTACTGGATGGATGGTAATGGTGGTGTCATATGGGTATAACCTTTTTTACGGTTATGTTGTGAAATAGTGGTAGATATAGTGGAATTTTGTGATGTGGTACTACTAAGGTAGAGTAAGGTATGAATGAAAATAGGCATGTTAGTCAACAAGCTAAAAGGTTAGTTGCTTAAAGAGCATTAGTTGTTTACCTATTTGGATAATGGGGTTTGACGTTGCATTCATATTCGAAGAAGAAAGTAGTTTTTGTTGTTGACACTTGATTGAGCCATTAGTCTATAAAAGAAATTAAAGTGATGGATCAATGTTGGGTATTATCTTGTCCAAGTTGTGAGGTGTATCTCATAGATTTAATTGAGGGCTAGGGATATCAATTGAGACCAAGTGGGATAAATCAATGCTAAGATGATGAGCTTGTGGGTAAAGGAAGTGTTCATTAGGTATATTTGTGTGAAAGTATCTTAGAATTATAATTAGGATATATGTGTAGTAAATGAATATTTTTCAGGGTTGAACTAGTGAATTTATAATTGAGGTATCCTATCGACAATAAGAAGAACTTTTTGGAATGACAGGACTACTAAGTAAATTTGATAACAAGATTTTGTGATGAGTTTTACTTGCGATGTGAGGTTAGGAAGGCTTTCAAGTGTCTCAAATTTGCAATTAATTACTACTTTGGACTAGCTTACTTTGTATGGAAAAACTTATGGTATTTTGGGAACACCCATCAGATAGATTTGAAGGACTTTCAACTTATAATGGTAAAAGTAATTGGAAATAGAATATGCCATTTGGGAAGATAAGAATGAGAGTATCTATTTTTATCTTAAGGCTAAGGGTTCATTTTCATAATGTGAGACTGGGTTTAAGAATGATGTGGTTATTTTTGTATTTTTCAGGTTAAGGTGACATTATCATGTGTTGACAAGATAGGATGCAAATTGGTTAAGTTTGATCAGAGAGAGAAGTTTGTAATGTTTGGGTCAAGTTTTGTGATAAGATCCATGGCAGCTTTGATTTTGGAAACTAGTAAGGGTCAAGTTTTGAATGAGGGACATGATCAGATTGATGAAATGTGAGTAGGGGTGTAATAAAGATTCAATTTTTTTGTAGCATCCACAATTGAATGAATTAATGTTAGTCTGCTTGGGATGAGATCAGAATTTTGGGTTTTTTATGGAAAGATTAAATTGTGGTAGTGGATTATGTTAGGGTATGGATTGGTAAGATACAAAAATGATTGAGTATGTTGGTTTTAGAGGTCTTGGAAGGACTTGGGCACGGAAAGGCACTTGGGTTGTAGAATTTATTACTTTGGGTTTTCATATGGCCTAATGAAGTATTTTATTTGGAGGTTTTGGATTAGAATATAAGGTAATATGTCATGGGTCTTATGTCAAAGAATACAGAATGGTGAACGAGCTAAGGAAAGGGACAAGAAACTTGTATATAGGAAATATTGAGGTATTCAGAATTATGTTATGGGCACGTGTTGAAAATTCATAGTTCTAGTAGCATGGTATGATCAGTACAAGTTGAGAAATGCAAAGAAGAAAGACATCATATTTATATCCTTGGTTCAGAGTTGAAGATTTGTGTGGATTGCAGCCTTTAAATTCAGAACGATAGCACAACTTAGGACATTCGTTAGTAGAAGATGAAATGTTTCGATAGTAACTTATGAAGGGATTAGTGGTGACTTTTCAAAAGATTGATTTTGATTCGGGAGACAATTAGTGGTATGTATTAATTTGTACTTCTATTTTGGGTTGAATTGTTCATGATATGGCACGTTGCTTGCGAGTGTTATCACGACCCAAAAGTTGATGTCATGATGGAGCCTACCCTAAACCAACCTTGGTAGGTAATCCCAACAACCAAAAGCGATAGAAATGCGGAAATAAGATAATTAACACCCAAAAAGGAGACTTTAATATAAAGTTAGGATAGATATATAAAATGCATCCAAAACTGAAATAAATACAAATCAAATCCAAAAATCTAGTTTCATGAGTAAAGAGCACTAATAAATGACATAAAATATAGAAATACAGAACTTTGTCTATGAAATATAAATAATGACAAGATAAAGACATGATGAAGTCTGGAATCATACTCCAAACGAGAAGTTCACCAGTACTGCGAATCAGCCTCAACTCAACACGATCTGAGTCTTTAATGGTCACACTCGAACTGGGATCTACATAGAAAGGGTACAGAAAGTAGGAGTGAGTACGGTCAACTTGTACTTAGTAGTCATCATAGGTCGACCAAGCAAAGTAGAAAATAAAACATATGAATGATACTATGAGCACGCTTCCACCTGCATACAAAAAATTTCCCAATGACGGGTCAAGCTATATCACCTACAAGAAAAAATTTCCCAATGACGGGTCAAGCTATATCACCTACAAGTATAACTACTACAAGTATAACAACACTATAAGAATAATATATTGGAAAAAAAAGTATTTACACTGTTCTGTGACCAGTACCTCCCAATAGAAATCGTGAGGGTCAAAGTTTGATTGACACTAAATTGGTCATCAGGATCGCAGAGCTGGCCCTCATGACTGCGATGAGCAACCCGACCTAGTCCACCACATAACTCTACACAATCACGGTGACCCACCTTATGATAGCAATGATTAAACTGATCAAGCCTTGTAATTGCAATACGTATACACATGATCCTGATGAAGGGCTAGATATTGCACCAGATATCAGCAAATTAGCTTAGGAAATGATCCAAAATCCTTCGAACGGACCCTCGAGTTTCGTTTAGGACCCTGCAGAAATAAACTAATAATGCTACTAGGCTAATTTTGAAATTCCAGACTCAATAAAACCATTGGATTTATCAAAAGAGGTCATTATAAACAAGATAACCCCGGGGACCCCTTTTTAGGCTAATTAACTAGTTTCTCATCTAAATGCTCAAAACTCAAAATAAAGAGTCAATGGACAAATCAACAATGCTACTAACCCAAAAATGACATTTTGGGTCTAATGAAATTGACAAAATCACTATCCGATGCTCGGATAAAAAAATATTGACCAAAGTCAAGCTAATCACTTTCAAGGTTACTTAAACCCTCAAACTCACTCGAATCACTCCCGAATGTTTTGGGGACCATACCAACTATCCCCACAACTTATAAATGACATTTAGCAACTATGGGAAATGGAAAAATGGTCAAAACATAGAAAAAGCTTAAAATCACAATGAGGGTTGTTACATTATCCACCACTAAAACATGCATTTATCCTTAAACGAAAAAGAAAAAGAAGTACCTGAATCGATAAGAAGTTAGGGGTATATACTCCATATACCAGACTCAACCTCCTACATAGCCTCCTCAATCAAGTGATGTCTCCACTGAACTTTCACAGAATCAATATTGTTAGACCTCAACTTCCTAGTTTGTCTATCTAAGATAGCAATAGGTTCCTCCTCAAAGGACAAATCATTATCCGCCCTCGCGTCTGGAGCACCTGCGATCGCAGATGCCAACACAAGTGGCTCTGGACAAGGACAGAGGTCACCTGCAGCCGCATGTCATCCACCTGCGGGTGCAGGTGGCTTCGCAGGTCAGCTCAGAAACTTGTTTTGTGTGTTTTTGTCTCTCTTTGATCCCCGAAGGCCCCTATACCCTTTCTGGATGTAATTATCAACTTATGATACCTTTTGAATGATGTTAAGGGGTATTATGGAGGCATGTTGGATTATATTAATTATGGATTGTTGTTAATATGTTGTTCTGAGGAGAATTGATGGAGAAATTGTGACGTAATGATAATAAGGAAGCGTAAAGAGTAAACTTGGTATGAAATGCTATTGGTTTATGATTTATTGGTCAATGTGTGGAATAATATGGTATTTTTGGTATGGTAACATAGTGGATTGTATTATAAAGGGTGAAATGATGTTATATGGTAGTCATATAGCTCATTGTCTCCTTGTACACTTGTACGGAAAGTAGTTGTTAACGAGAGTTCCATTATGTACTTGTATTGTAGAGTGAAATGTAAGGAAGGAGTTGGACTATTGTGTTCATATATAGGATTATGTATTCATACTTGGAAGTGAAGGTATGTAATGTTATTCTATCCATACAATCTCTCAAAAGTAAGAAATAAAGTAATGCATATCTGTTGGTTGCAAGAGTACGGGTAGTAGCTCTAGAGGCATAAGCCTAGCTCGAGCCGGTCCAGAGATTATTGGATTAGGGGGTATTCCTAGAGTCATAAACCTTGCTCGGACCTAACCTAACAGGTGGTAGCTCTAGAGGTAAGAACCTAGCTCGAGCCAAGCCCAATGTATTGATTTATAGGTGGTAGCACTAGAGGCATAAGCCTAGCTTTAGCCAATCCCAACATAATGTTATGTCATGTTAAGACCCACTGATCAGTCAGGGCCCAGGTACATTATGACACGAGTGATGAGGAACAAAAATAAAAGTAAAGAAGCAAAGAAAATAATGAAAGATATACACATAGTTCCCAACATACAGAATGGTGACTTATCCATATTGGTTATTCATTTGTATTTGAGTTCATTGAAGTATTTATGTATCATACAGTTTCATATGAGCCTTACATACTAGTACATTCTTCGTACTGACGTCCCTCGGGGGACTTACCTTACTTGTTGCAGGCGCAGGTGCTAGTAGACCTCCATAGTAGGTTGCGGGTCATTTACAGATCTTTGGTGAGCTCCAGTTGGTTTGGGGCTTTTCGAGTCACAGTTGTACATTGATGTTGGTGCTATTTAAATGTTGTATAAATCGTGGACTTGTCCCAACTTTAGGATGGTTATGTATATACATCTGTTAGAGGCTTTGTAGACGTATGTGGGAATATGAATGTAAGAGAAGTATGTCCATTTTGACTTGATGGCCCTGACGGTCAAGTTTCACATATGTATGTATCACATGTTCCATGATTTCCTCTATTAGCATCTTCTGTCCATACGTGATGGTGGTGTTTGGTGAATGACATGCATATGAATAGACGTAGATGAAGATTGGTTCTCTCGGTCCTTATCGACTTCGGGTGCCAGTCCGCCTCAATGGGATTTGGGGTATGACAGTTTATAACCTTTGCACTGGACTAGTTGTAGCAACAATTTTGAAATGGTTACTAGCAAGTTTGTTCCCATAGGCCCATTTTCTGGTAGTGCAGCTCCCAAAGCTAACAAGGAAGTACATCAAGAAGTTCTCCTTTCGTAGCAGAATGGAGAAGGAGGGTTTTGATGCCTTAAGCGTTGGAGATGACGCATCCAGCAATATGTATCCAATAATTTCTATTTTTAATTTTCCTATAGTTTTAAGTCATTTATCATTCCCGCACTTTTAATAATACCCGTTTTAGCTTATATTGTGTGACGAAAATGAATTTTATCTTAAATAGTCGTGAATACAGGGTGGTTTTGAAACATTTGCAAAATCACATAATAGGGGAAATGTTTTGCAAGCTACTGCCTAGAACTGCTGAGCCGATTAATTTTACCACTGCAACGACAAAAGCAACCTACAGTGGTTCCAGTTTTCCCTTTTTGTCTAACTGTTCCCAGGACTTTTCTCACACTACGTTATATCCTGAACATTATTACAGTTTCTAACTCTAAAAATTTCGTAGTTTCTAAGGTATTGTACGTTAATCCTGCGATTCAAACTATCATTAATGCAACTAATACTTCAACCTAATTAATTCTAGCACATTTTTACCTTGTTTTACTCTCAAGTACAATATCCCACCTGATATTCCTCCCAAAACAACAAGGAACTTGGGTTGTTTGGCAGGATTCAAATTGAAGCTAAGGAATACTCTAAATCAGGGAGAGATGAGGCTTCCCTCAAGTCGCAAAAATAAAGATACACCTTGAGATCACACTAATCTTCATGATCCATGTGTCCTATGGTCACACATCATACAAATCAAATCACATGATCAACATTGACAATAGTCTTTTTTATTTAAAGAGTTTGACAATCCAGTAACCGTTTGATCTAACAATAAACATCCATATAAGTACTATACAACGTATTCTATCATACCAAAATAACACATTTAGAGAATTTAATCCAATATCTACGTTCCATATTAATGTCTACCAGTTGGAATACAATGTTCCAACATTTCAACCGTGAGAGATACCAATTAGGACCAACTAGTCCCAATTGTATTGTTGAGATACCAATTGGACTCAACTCAAGGAGAAAACACTAGAATAGCATGATAGGAGAGAAGAAAATGAAATAGATTCTAAGATACTTGGTAGCCTCCCATATACTTTATGTGGACGTCAACATATCAATCCGCAAGACTCTACTTGACATTTGCTCTTGTACTGGGAGACTAGTAACTTAGGCTCTGATACTATCTGGTCATGACCCTATCCATAGATCGTGCAGGAACCTACCAAACACCCACCCCAGATAGGAGAATCTTTACTAATCAACCGTTCATTTATTAAGTAATTTCTGTCATTTAATTAAAATAACTGTCACGCCTCGAATTCCAATGGGGCAGACTGGTACCCGAAGCCATTAAGGACCGAGAGAACCAATATTCATTTATGTACACTCATATGCATGTCACTCAATGAACATCATTATCACGTATACATAAAAGAGGCTAATGGCGGAAGTCATGGAAAACATATGATATATACATATATGAAACTTGGCCATTAGGGCCACCATGTCAAAAGCGTACATTCCTTACATCCCTTCGTTTGTCCCAAAACATCTACAAAGCCTCTACAGATACATAGATATAACCAACCTATAGTCGGGACACATCCCCACTTTATACAATACCAAAACAAATTTACATAATGACTCGGAAAGCCCCGAACCAATTGGAGCTCACCAATGATCCACAAATGACCCACAACCTACTGTGGAGGTCTACTAGCACCTTTGCCTGTAGAAAGTAAGGTAAGTCCCCCAAGGGACGTCCGTACGAAGAATGTACTGAGTATGTAAGGCTATATGAAACTGCATGACATATAAATATTTCAATGGAATCAAATATAAGAGAATAGTTAATATGGATAAACCACCATTCTGTATGTGTGGAAACATGTACATTACATTCATTACTTTCTTTGCCTTTACGTTCATTCATCTTTATCGTTCTACCGATCCTAGGCTTTTCAGTCGCCCCTGGGATGAGATTTATCGGTCTACCCATGCTAGGCTTTTCTGTCGCCTCTAGGATAAGATTTATCATTCTACCCATGCTAGGTTTTTCTGTTTCCCCTGGGATGAAATTTATCTTTCTACCCATGCTAGGTTTTTTTGTCGCCCCTGGGATGAGATTTATCGTTCTAGCAATTCTAGGCTTTTCTGTCGCCCCTGGGATGAGATTTATTGTTCTACCCATGCTAGGCTTTTTTGTCGCCCCTGGGATGAGATTAACCCATGCTAGGTATTTTAACCCCTGAGATGTGATTAACCCTTGCTAGGCTTTTCTGTCGCCCCTGGGAAGTTAGATTAACCCATGCTAGTCTTTTATGTCGCCCCTGGGATGTCACTCAAGAATATACAAACAATTATACATTACTTCATTCTTTCATTATAAGAGTGATTCATTTCTTCCGTTCTTTTGTTGTAAGATTGACACATTCGTGGTTGGAACATTATTGGAACTTTGAAATGTAACATTATTGGAACTTTGAGACAATGTCCACAATTATGTGACACAGGAATAACCATTGGTAAATGAATAAGAAATATGTGAATAACAATAGATGATAACC
This sequence comes from Capsicum rhomboideum, assembly GCA_031232105.1. Classification (NCBI taxonomy): domain Eukaryota; kingdom Viridiplantae; phylum Streptophyta; class Magnoliopsida; order Solanales; family Solanaceae; genus Capsicum; species Capsicum rhomboideum. The sequence continues at coordinate 121,046,930 of CP124714.1, forward strand.
TGAAATGGGATACCTTAAAACATTTTGGAATGGAACAAGTACAATGACAATGTGATCACTATGTGCTGCAGAAGGATACGAAAAGAGTAACCTTACATACCTTATCTTCCCATTATGAATACACAGTCCTATTTGTGAATACAATAATCCAGCTCCTTCCTTATGTGTTACTCTACAACACAAGTACATAACGGAGCTCACGTTAACAACTCACTACCGTACAAGGACAAAAGATGTAAATGAGTTACATGATTTCCCTATATCTTCACTTCACCCTTTATAATACTATTCACGGCATTGTCGTACGAACAATACCACAATATTCCACACATTGACCAAGACATCATAAACTAATAGCACTTCACACCAAGTTTATCCTTTACGCTTCCTCATTAACACTACGTCCCAATTACTCCATCAAGCCACCTCAATACGTTCCATAACAACAATCCCATAAGTTATACACATATAAAAAGCAAGTTAAGGACATAACCACATCCTACATGTTGATATTTCATCCACACCATTCACTTCCATCAAAACCTCAAGTCTCCTTTCAAGTTCAAGTCACATAAATGACACATCTTTTAGCAAAAAAAGAAAAAGTGCACTACTCAACACTTTTAGACATAACCATAATGATCTACACAATATATCATGCATATAATATATTAAATCATAAGTTTAAACACTTACCAATATTTTCAAAGAGATGATCTTGTCCCAATAGATGGTTACCTTATGGTTTGAGAGTAGAGAGAAAAGTGTAGAAAAATCTAGAAATGGCATGTGAGTTGTAATGAATAAAAATATGATTTTGTGCCTTTATATAGTCCGTCAAGTCATCCTATGCCAATTCTTGGTCATTAAATGCCATGTTAACTTGGTCAACACAAGAATAGGTTATTTGCCCCATTTGGGCCATGTCTTTTGTTTGATTTTTGGGCCTCAATTGAGCCCAATAGCACAAGATTAATTTATCCCAACAAATTTAATGTATAATACCCCAACAATCTCATGTTTACATATTTCCATACATGTTAATACAATAGTCAACTCACGAGATTCATGTTCGTAACCTCACCCCCAAGATTAAGAGATTTTAGCCACTCATGGCTTAATTTATCATAAATTGATCAAATTTAGCAAAACAAGAAATAAAAATAAAAGGGAAGAAGAATTAACGCTAATTTGACTGCCAAAATCACCCAAGGGTAGTCCCACCAAGATGGAATAATGATACAATAACCCAAGATCCCTATTTAGAGACTAGTGGTCGGAGAAGAAATTTGGAAAAAAACGGTTTGGCATGCTGCCTGGCGCGCCCCTATGCTGCCCATGCAATAAAAATTTCTGTCAAAAGCGGCCCAGCATGCTGCCTAGTGTGCCTGACACTTAAATTCCAATTTTCTTCCTTTCTTCGACTTTTCTTTGCGGACATTAGCACGATATCAATAGTCTATCAAAAATAATACAAAATACGCACTTATTGCTCTCAAAACTAAGGTAAACATGGTTCAAAGTTGGAAATAAGGCAAATAAATACGCCCTAGATCACCAATCAAGTAGGTTCTGAAATGTACGAGGTGTTACAATAACCCTTCATTCAGCCTACTAATCTAGTTACATCATAAGTATAAATCTAGCTTAATACAATTGATACGTGAAAGTAATGCGGAAGATAATCAATAATGAATCCCTAGAAACTAGCCTAAACCGTTACAACACCACTAGATAAGGAATAAGAAAGTCCATGACACAATATCTATGCTGAATAGAGATAGCAGAAGCTACTGCACAGTGATCGCAGTTGCTTCTTTAGAAACCCCAACTAACCTACACCGTGGCTGTATTCTCGGTGGGAGATATAATAAGTGTAGCATCAGTATAACCACATGTACTGGTAGGCATCATCGACCGACCAGTATTAGAATCAAATAACATCAATAGCTATAGGAAGAAATCAGAACATCAAATAAGGTTCCAGTTTCTAATCCCCAACTTATGAAATTATTAGTACCACAGTTTTAGCACCTCAGTGACCTACCTGCCATTTAATATTTTCATACACCTTTGTTCTGTAACCATCAACTCTAACTCACACCCTCCTTACCTTTAACTAACTTATTAACCTGATTTTCGTAACTCCTAGCTTACACAAGCCTGTGTCTTTTCGTAATTTACTACTATAATGTACTATAATTTTTCCATCACCAAGACTTAGAGTTATAGTGACCCTACGAGAAGTAACAATAACATACACTGTATCACTATGACCATACAGTTGAATAATTAGCATTAAGGTTTAATTAGGACGTACCTCAGATTAAGAGTGTACCATATACTCCATCAATACTACCAACAAACCAATCCTCTCAAGATTCAACAACAATATATCTAACACATACTAAAATGGCAAGGCATATGAATGAATACATGTATGCAAGATATGTGCACATCTCTTACCCTTCTCAACCTCATTAACATCACAAACATTTCCAACCTCAAGAACATCATGGGTTATAGATCAACATCATCACCAACACCAGCATCATCATGAACATCATGATTGAAATAGTAACATTAACATCCTCATTATCTCGCCTCCACACCATCAATGTATGAATATGTAATACAACCAATGATCACAAGCATTGCCCAAAAGCAATCACATTCACTATCCCACACATGAACATAAAAACATCAATCTTAATTTCATAGATATCCTTAGGTGCATACATTACTACGGTTCGTTTACCTTATACCTCATCCCTAACACAAGGTTTCCCTCCTAGTGGTCATTACTAACCTTGTCTATCACCAACATTCATTTTTATTCCTGATGTAGTATTCAAACTTCTTCCTAAATATCCTATTAAAATTCTTATACTTGACCCCATAATATTACACCAATTATCCGATGGCTCTTACCAATTTACCTATTCTACTACACGCCCTACCATTAGGTTTTCTCTCAACTGTCTTCCCCATTAAAGTCCGCACACAAGTCGCCAAAAACTCTTTCAAGTTACTTTTAACTCCTACTCCCCATTTATGTTTCGTTAACCTTTATCAATGCAAGAAGTAACTATACATTTCACCAAGATCACCATCAATCACACCCTACATTAATACTACTTCCCCTTTAAATTTTACATTACTTACACCATGCTTATGAAACAAAGTACTCGCTCATCTAATCAAGATTCTCACAAGATTCAGCTCATTCCACACAACAAATAACACATCAATGGAGTACAATAACAATTAACTGTATTATTAAGGCCTATCTGGATTTTTATTATTTTCTTCCTTCCTAACACTATGCTCGAAGGTATAATGCATGAGAATTCCCAATATTACTATGAATGTTATATGGATCTAGCCCAAATCTAATTGCTACAATACATAAACCATAACCTACCTCATAGGTGAACCATGATGCTATTGATAGGAGAGAGTTATCCCCTTAGTACTAATCATCTTCCCAAGTCGGGTTCTCACTGGGTGTACCTCAAAATTGCTCAAAAGAACCCTGGTCACTAAAATCTCATGGTTAGGGAGGTTGGGTTTTTCAGAGTGTTTTTAGAAAAAGGGGTTGACCTTGGTAAAAAATAAAAGAGAGAGTTTTTAAAAGAACCTCAGGTTGGCTACTGTCGGGTACTGCTGAAGTGTTTTACCTGCCACTACAGGTGTAGACCGTAGACCAACCCAATTTCTTTTCGGCCTTTTGGCCTGATCACTTTGGGCCTCATTTTTTCTTTGCAATTTTATTTTTCTCGGGTCTAATTTGAGCATATTATTTATCATAAATTATTTCCAGGGCATGTTCAAACGTAACAATATTTTGGGTCATTACAAGAAGTTTCCAATTACCCTTCTTAGCCGAATCAACCCAGTCAATTACGCTAAACATTCTAACTCTATTATGATGATTTCCTCTAACTCTTAACTCCATTATTATCTAGTATACTTAAGAAGACATGAATCTAATTAATGGTCTAATCCGCATTCCACTATTTCCATATCACAAGTATACATTGAACCTTAGCATAAAAGACAGCCCAACAAGCATATAAACAAGTACAAATATCACACATATAACAACAAGCAACCCTTAAACCAATCGAACAGTCAAATTGACTACACCATATCAACAATAAGAACACAAAAATCACAAATGGGCATAATAAAATAATTCCAAACTCCACAATAACATCAATATCAATATAATAAAAATAAAGACACACAAGACATAAACTAACCTGTCGAGTCATACAAGACCCTATAACCATTGTCACCAATCATAATATGGATTTAAGTCCATATAAATACCATGTAACATATAATCTATGTATCACATCAACTCATGACTCATACTCACCTCGAATAACACTATCTTGATTTTTACACACACACTTAGGGGAATTATTTTGGCCCAATAGTCATGACTTATAGGGAACTACCTTTGTCCGTGTGCAGTACCAATGTTGTACCCAATCTTCCATAATAATAATAATAATAACATATATTATCTACTTTTTCGGATGATCACCTTGCTCAACATATCATAAACATAAATTCACTTCCATATCTCAATAAGATAGTACAACAAGTACACTAATTTGCCTAAGTGCACTACAATAGTTAACATAATATCAACTCATATTATCTACTTTTACCAATTATGCATACAAGCATTATAAAGACAATAACAACCAATCACAAGTATGTTTGAAGACTAATTAACAAGTATGCAATTCAGGAATACTCATAAAACCAAATTGAGTCTAACTCTGATTCAACATATATAAGTTCATTCACTTAACCCACCCTCTTTTATTCATATTAAAACTGATGGATTCAATTACCAAGTAGTAACCCTTAAGTTCAAGTCATTACTAGATTCAAAGACACCACTTCATTAGCTAATTATTCAATCATTCGATTCCATTCAGCTTACTATTCTAATTATAGTTATTTGCCTTTATTCATATTACTCTCTAAAACTTAGCAAAAGTTGTCTTTAGATTCTTTAGGTTATGATACAACATTCCCTCATTGTAATCAACACTCATAACAATATTACAACGGTAAAATCATACATTTAAGCCACACAGGACATTGATTTCTCCCTTTCTTTAGGTAATTAAGTTGGATTTATAGCTTATAAGTTCACACAATCTCCTTTTCATTACCTATATCTATATAATAAATATTTCAATTCATCATATAATTTATACCAACACCAAACACCTATCAAGGGTTTCATATATTAACACATCACCACATAATTAGATCTTCTTACATAAGTTTTATGTTATTATCCATCCAACCATGATGCCTGTAGGCCTAATCATGATTCTCCCATCAATTCTATATTTTGTACATGTGTGCTAACTGCAGTATTCTACTTATAAAACATAACCTACCGTGACACTAAGCAGCTGCTATAGAGTGTATGCATCCTTGTTCCCCATTCTTGGTCTGGTGATTTTGCTGGCGAATCCATGAGAATACAGATGGAGCCACATTCCTTAAGAGCCTTGCCTCTCTATTATGACTGATTTTTAGCTTGGAATAGCCCTAGGGGTGTTTTTACGAGAGAATAAATGTATTAGGAAAAAATCAACACAAAAGGGTTTTAAAACCCATATAGCTACTTCCCGGGCACTACTATAATGGCTCGAGCCTCACTATAGCATGCAAGGGAACACTGTAGTAGCGTTATGGCAGACCAACCCCACAATTTTATATCCTATGCCTAAAATGATAATTAATGGACAATGAATAATCATAAATTAAATTCAATTTGATGAAATTTTTTGAATTTGGGTATTTTATCGCAGATATTTTCAGTAACAATGAAATACGTCATTACATTAGATACTAATTTATCAGTCGTTCATCCCCGAATGGACTTTAGGGAACAAAAATACAAGGTTGAAACATATTTATGGAAATTTACTATTGGGTAAAGCGTTTTTCCTATACCAACCCCCAATAACAATAACTCATCCCTTCTATCGAGGCCTTTCAAAAATTTTAATGCGTGAAATTGGCATTACATTAGATTTAAATCAATCTCCCCATATGAAGGTAGTTTTGAAAAAGAATTTACTTACTCGGGTTCTTATGGAAATCCATGATATCCAGAGAGAAGTATTTAGCAATAGTACACGAAACCACACAAAAAGTCAAGGAAAGAGAAATTTCCATAGGTGGCCGCTGCAGTGGCCCTATTGTAGCGGACTACTGACTGCTACAGAAGTGCCATGGTAAATTAAAGGGGGAAAGTAGGGATTCAATTTCCCTTCCATTTCAACTTCCACCTTCCTCTTCAAACTCAAACTCTCCCTCTATACCACTCTCTTTCGATGTTATTTTATAAGTAAAATCTCCCTATTCAAGAATTATTTGATTTTTTTGAAACTTCTATCTTATGTAATCATGCTAAAATCACTTAATTTGGAAAAAAACATTGGGGTTCTTAGGCAAATATTTTGATTTTTCCCATATTGGAATGAATTTTTGAAGAATACTAGTTTCCATTATATCTCCAACATTCCCATAGCATTCTAGGCTTAAGATTGATGAAGTTCATAAGGATTTGAACTCAATATCGGGTGGGGTAGATGAATGGTAAGTTTTCAAAAATTTCTGAGCCACGGAGGTTTGATTTGGTTGTTAACCAATCTGAAAATGATGTATAATAGTTATAAACTACTACACCATGCCTGATCTATGCTAAAAATCAAGAAAACAAAGAATATTTGAAAATGGGGGTTTTAGGTCGTGGTCCTATTGGGGACGATGACCACATTGTAGTGGTAGTCATCCTACTTTAGCAAGCCCACAAAGGTGAAGAACCACGCTATAGTATCCCCACTATATCAACCACTGACCGCTACATCGGTGGTCTGGTTGTAGCCTATATGGAAAAATTTGGAATATGCAGAACTTGTTTTTACTGTTTGCTTGTTTTTATTCCTAATTTCCTCATAGTATTTTATAGAAGTATCATCACCTAACGAACTTTTCTTTCCTTATTAAGGTACTTCTAATATCATGATTGAATATGGAAATGCTCCCATTAACTATAAGAAGTTCCTCAAAATAGCTACAAGAGGCATTACTTGGACATGCAGATCTGGGGCTCGTGCGTGAGTGTAGGTTTGTTATGGACAGGGTAGAGGAGGATGCGCCAGAATTCTATTCCAGGCTGCATGAGTTAGGGGAAAAGTTAGAGAAGTTGACATGTGACTACAATAAAGAGTGGGTGAGGGAGGTCTATGCCATGCTCACTACTGTAAAGTGGAATAACCGTAATCCCACCATTCTCATACAGGAGATTAACGTTTCGATTGGTGTTGAAATAATTAACACAACCTTGGGCGTACCTAGTCCCTCAAATGATATGTATAGGTCAAATAATATCAAAGGCAACAACGAGTGATTACCCAGGATACTGGTGGTGGAGAATAAGATAATTTTGACACCCTGCATCCACAACACATCAAGAGCACTAACTTAACTCCTGATGTCTAGCGGTTGTTGAGCCTGGTATCCTAGAGGATCCATCCATCCATGAATGTGACCGGATTGACCTACAAGTATTCCCTGGTGATACCTTGTGTTTTAGACTAAGTGAAATAGAATATAGGGGAGCAGATTGTTAAGGAATGTAAGGGCTTCTTTAATAACACAAAGGACCTATTCCTTCCTTCCCTGATTATTGAGTTGTGCCGGAGAGTGAATATGTCTATGGAGGGGAGGGATAATATAGTCATATGTGACCCACTTTTTAACCTATGAGGGTGAAGGTTGCATAAGGGAGGATCAATAAAAAGAGAAAGATAAGTATAAATAAATAGGGTAGTGGGACCTAGGATGGTGGGGAAGCTGGGACTGGCCCCACAAGGCCTATCGGTCTTTTTGAGCATCTGGAGTTTGACCTAGCTGCAGTGAAAGATAAACTGATGAGTATTCTAATGCCTCCCTAAGAGTCCACTTCCTCTAATACTTTGGACCCATCGGACCTCCAGGATACCTATAGTTTATTAGCCCAAGCCTATGTAGATATTTGGAAGCAGAAAAGAAGAAAAGGCGCTCTCTAGATCGGTTGTTTGCTCATATGTGGAAGGGTATAAAGGTCATCCTGAAGTTCCTTTACCTTGATGAGAATCTTCCCAAGGTGAGGACGTTTGATTCCCATGAGTTCTCATTTCTGAGTGGACTCGACAAGGATAGTTCCAACACATCAAGTCTTAGAAATGGAGTGAACGACTAAGCCCCAACATGAATATCCCCTATCTCCCCATACCCCATGTATTTAGATTATGTTAGTTTTGTCCCTACATGGAGACTTGTTTAGACATCTATTTATGTTTTGCATTCCAAATAATTTTTGACTAATTTTTGGTATTTTGGTGTTGTTAGTGGCAACTTCGAACAATGGCCTTGTTTATAGGCCCATACATTTATAATTTTTTTTATTTTTTGATAGAAATTTCTCCCGAATCTTGTCTTAGAAAAAATGGGATTTTTAAATCAGGCTGGGGTAGCTTACTATTTAACGATCGTTGCAGAGGTTCCTCACCCACTACAGTGATCATGCTGTGGTTGTCCTTGGTCCGCTACGGCTGCCCTAGCCATAAGTGTGCCTGCTATGGCGGGCTGATGACCTTTATAAGAGTCTTGCAGCAGTGGTACCACTGCAACAACCACTAACTAGTAGCCTAGGGCAGATTTTGGTTTCTTCGCCTTAATGCGATACAACAAAACCTAATATGACTTTATGGGTTAAATTTCCCCACAATGGATATAACCACATAAGATATTTGTTATGACCCAAAATAGAATCTGTGATGGCACCTGTCACACCCAGCGGTACAAGTAAGCCTATCCCAACCCAACTCAATAATCATGGAAAAACTGAAGGGGGAGAAGTAAAAACTAAAAAAAATCTCCAATGATATAGAAATAAATACAATTCTCGACACAATATCGTAGTTTGGTTGTCACTAGTACAAGCCTCTAATACCAAATATAATATAATAGATCGAAATGTCATAAATGTGAATAAATGCATAAGTTAAATGATAGAGGGATCTGAGTAAGCTCTATGATCACAATCAATGCTTAGCTACTCGCTCAATACATGCACGTGGTGCACAAAAGGGAAATAAAAAGCAAGGGTGAGTATGAAAAACATGTACTCAACAAGCATCATCAATAACTGACCATAATCAAAAGTGATAACGAGGACCACCACACTAACCACCCATTTTACCCCAAATAATCCTGCACTCAGAATGTTCAGGCTTATCCTAGCAGATAGAAACTAACACCAACGCAATCAGACCAGTTAAATAAGGCCGAAAAATATAGGTTTTGTATCAACAGGAGTAGAATAATTCACATCAGGGGAGAATTTCACCAATACAGTAAGGTATATCCACTCATCATAAAAAAATAGTACTCCATGGCAAGATAAAATGTATATCACGCAACCAATGTTATGACACAACAGTCTCACTAGATCAAGCCGTATTCAATACACAATATATAATAATATCTTAACCACAATATCTCCCAAAAAAAATGCAATGTGGTGATATGAGAAGAAAAGCAATGTCCAAAGTACAATCTGTATACACTTTCCAATCCTATGCTCATTGATAGGACCCATAAGGGGTTCACAACCCATATACTAACCACGATCTCATCAATGAACCTTCTCAACACTTCCCTCAAGTAAGGTGATTTATAAAATGGCTCATTTTCTTTTGCAGGGAATCCAAGTTCCATAAAAGTACCAATTCCATGACAATGAATGATGAAAGAGTGTACAAGATCATGATAGAATCAACAATGCACTATAATTACACTAGTACAAGTGCACCCAAATGACTTAAACATCAGTTAATCATGATACAAACCCCTGCACGGGAATTACATTAATAATATGGAACTATTAGTACTCAAACAAGACCAACCCCAGCCCCCACTCGGGCATCACAATGATAATAATCTTTCAACTCAATAATAAGATTCACACAAGTTCCTAAGCGTATGTCACAAAATTAATAATCAATAAGTTCAATAATAAGATTCATAAAAATCCTTACCCAGGCACCTCAATCATGATAATCAATCAAGTCGATAATAAGATACACATAAATCCCTACGTGGTATCACAATATTGGTAATCAGCTAAGTCAACAATAAGATTCACACAAGTCCCATAGTGGGCATCCAAAAAATGGTAATCAATCAAGTTGATAATAAGATTCACACAAGTCCCCAAAAGGGCATCACAACAATTGTAATCAATCAAGTAAATAATAAGATTCACGTATACCATAGGATACTTATATGATAGTTTATGACATTTCTTAGTTATGAAACAATTAGACTCAAATAGCCAAAAGGGAAACTATACTATATATATATATATATATTGTGAATAGATGTGAACCCTTAAACTTGTTTGTAATGAGTACAGTTCCCTTTTTGGAATATATATAAATAGAACTAGGCCAAGGTTCCTCTTTTAACTTCCTAATTATAACAACAACTTCTTTATACCTAAAGTAATTATTAAACCCTAATTATTTCTTCAAATTCCACTAAGCATGATTCGAACTATTACATAGATACTGACTATCAATTTATTAATGATCAAATAAGTTATTCATCAACATGGTTTACCATAAACATATCAACAAGTAGAGAAAACAATCAAGATGTCCATTTTATTACTTTAACCCAACAATTGACTTTGGTACCCATGGAGATGCTCACCATCTCATCTAGGCGGACCCCCAACCCTTAGTGATTCACAAAACACACAAAATAAGCACATAATATATAAATACATCAGAAAACAGTCAAGGTACACCTCAACTTTAAGGAAGATTTGCAAAGCCAAACACAGCCCAAAAATTAAATGAAATCTCTACTTAATTGAATCTCTATCAAACATGTCTAGTCTAGTCAAATATGACATATACACGTAAATGCAAGACCATTGATACCCATATTAACATATTTTGATTTTGGGTGAAAAATTACTTTGAAAATCGACCCCAAAAATAAAAGGCTCAAACTAGAATTTTAATAAAAAATCAAGTCACCCATAGTTTAAGGGTTCTACATCTGAAATCCCAATGAAAATTGAGTAGGAAACTGACTTGAAGTCGAATAAAAACACACTTTTCTCTTTACCAGGTAAAACCTAAAATTTCCCTTTAAAAGGTACGATTTGAAGATGAATTTGTAATAAAATCAAAGGGAGATAATGAAGCCAATGTTTATAAACTCACCCAAATTTTAGATCATGATAACCCTTTTGAAATCGCTTTACTCTAAACTCCCAAGATTGAAAAGGGATTTCTTCCCAAAAAAGGGATTTTAAATCTGCCCAGATAAAACCTTCATCACAATTGTAGTCATAACCCCAAAATCGTGACGTTACTCAATCGAAACCCATCATGATTACGACGGTCCAGTCGCGATCCTGATGATAAAAATTGACCCAACCCATTAATTACTCTTTACGATCACAGTCCCTACCATCGCGATCGCGATGACCAAGACATCAATACATTGCAAATATGGCCAAGAGCCTCGCGATCGAGATGAAGGAATATTCTGCACTAGAGAACAACTGAAACCAGCAAATTAAATTGGACAAAAGCACTTCAAATGATTCCTCTAGATTCATTTAGGACCCCATAAAAACAAAACAATAATGCTACTAGGCTAATTTTGACGTTCTAGACTTAACAAAACCATTAGAATCACCTACAAAGGTAATTATCATCAAGTTACCCCCAAATCAAATTTAGGCCAATAAAACTAATAGTTTGACTAAATGCACAAAAATCACAAAAAGTGTCTCAAAACCCTAACCAACTATTCTACTAACCCAAAATGCGCATTGTGGATCTAGTGGAACTAACAAAATCAGCATCCGAGGCTCGGATCATAGAATATTGCCCAAAGTCAACTCTATCACTTTAAAGGCTACTAAAAACCACAACTCATATAAATCATTCTCAAATGCTTGGAGGACCATGCCAACCATCCCTAAAACGCATAAATTATGCAAAGCAACAATAGGAAAGGGAAAAATAGTCAAAATTCACCGAACTTTAAAAATCACAAAGAAAGTTATCCCGTTATCCTCCACTAAGACACACGTTCATACTCAGACATAAAGATAAGAAAAGTACCAAAACAAACAAGGAACTGAAACTACCCTTGTACACCTCATGCAAGCACTCTCAAGCGAAGTGAAATCTATAGTACCATAAATTTACTATAGTAACCAAAATTCCCTCACATAATGACCCTTAAGGCCACAACTCTAGCATCTGAAGCCAAAATTCTCAATGTAGTCCATTTTGTTTATTCTTGAACTGTCTCTAAACTCAATAACTGAGTTAATCACAATAGAGGTTCTAAACATACCCAGTTTACCCAAATCTATCAATGACACCAGAAGGCACTGACTGTAACATAAAGCCACCGCCATCCTTGTACCAAAAAAATACAAAAGAACACGTGAAACCATGTTGTAACTCTCCAAAAAACATAATTATGCCACCTTCTAACTCAAAAGAACTTTCTACTATTTTCAAGCTAACTTTATACATTTTCTGACTGAATCCTACTACCCAAGGTTGATATCATAAATGCCAAATCAGATTTTACCATCCCCCCAAGTTAAAGCGACTAAGTTAAAAATTGATATTAATTCCACACAAATCCTCGAAGGTCACACTTAGAACACTTCAATTACTATACAAATAGTCATATCCTCATGCTTAACCCTTTAAGAAAACTATAAATCACCACAAAACTCACCATACCACAGACGGGTACACTCTATATATCACTAAATTCTTATGCAACCCGTTCATGATGGCCTGCACTATTTTTCAGCAACAAAACAAATAGAAATCAACCCTAAGTACACAATAGCTATGTAGCTTTGGAGTCCCTTTTCGTAACACGCGTATAGCAACCCGTCATAATAATGAACAATTCAACCTAGAGTAGAAGGCAAGATTTTTCACGTATCACTGGTTGTCACCCAAATCAAAATCAGACATTAGTAAGATCACCACTAATTCTTTCATAAGTTACTGTTGTACCATGTTGTTAGGACTTTGAATTCTCAACTCGTACCCATAATACTATTCTAAATGCCTCAAAATTTCCTTTTTACATGTTCCTTATCATTTCCTTAACTCATTTCACATCTGTATTTTTAAACACAATAGCCATGGAAAAAGACCGTATATTCTAAATCAAAACTCTTGAGTAAAATACTTAATTATTCCCTTTAACTACCAAAGTAGTAAATATTACAACCCATGTACTTTTTATGCACAAAATATTCAAAGTCCTCTATACTGAAAGGTGTTCTCTTTTTTATTATATCAATCTATACTATAGCATAATCCACCTCCAAAATGTAGTCTTACCATGAGAAGCCCAGAATTTTAACCTCAACCCACGTAGACAACATTTTTTATCAATCAATTACAACTCATTCAAAACACGATGTAGTACCATCATAATCATAACTAGACCCAAGTGGCCACATGGCTCTGAATGCAAGTCTTGATCGTCAAAGATGAACCCATAACCTTCCAAGTCAAAAGCAAATACCCTTATAAATTGAATTCCTTCACGTCTATGCAAGGAGTGTTTTTGAAATGTCATAATTCTTTTCAAGCAAGCAAGGATAATCACTTAAGTAGTAACAAATTGAAAGCCTCAAATGCATGAAAAAAAAACCCTTTCTAACTAGATAGAATCCTTAATTTGCAATCTTTTTGAGTTAGTAATGCCACAGTCTAATCCATCGCAAGGTATTCTTTCCTAATTTGATTAGTATGACTAGTCATCCCACAAAGCCAATCTTTTCATTAATGTGTTAACCCAAAGCACAGATATACCAAAGTGATCTTTTAAAATAAATAAACTAGACACACACACTTCTGCTAATCACTTGCATATAATTCTCATATAATTATACTTGTTGTAAGCTTCTGTTATTCATAACCCATTATCTTAATAATCAAATAACTTTCTTATCCCCATCTAACATCATGACCCCTATATAACCCTTTGAAATACATCTTATAAACTGCATATACTAATACTAATTTTGATCCACCACTATCCCACTACATAACCATCGAGAAGATCGTACCCAAATCATATTAAAATCCATAATATCCAAAATAAAAAATTCTACCCTAGAGACATACTCTAAATGAATCACAACACAGGATCGATACGCCCTATCCACTACTAAGAATTATCTACCAGAGTAGCAATATGAATAGGCACGATAAGAAACTCACAAATCACATCAAGACCTAATCTATAATGAGTAAGCATATCAGAGAACACAGAATCAGAGTCAAACACTACTGAATATATCAAAAGTGTACTAAAATCATACATGTGACCACTGTACTGGAAGTTCCTACATCAAGTCAACCCTGAAGAACATGATACTGAGCTGTATCATCTCCCTGAGCTACTGATGATGTATCTCTCTATCTATGATATGGGCAATCCCTCTTATAATACCTGAGATTCCCATATAAGAAGCAACCTAAACGAGTAGGAGTCTTTTAAACTAAATTAGAAGAACCTGATTGACTACCATGTCCTAACCATATCTGAGAATAACCAGGAGAATTCTAGCCTTTACCATATATGTCGCTACTATGGTTAGGTCTATGCGGCCTCTTTCTAGCACACCTTTTATACCTCCATACAAACTTTTCTAGAAACTCATATATAAACCAATCCTATGAGAGAGGAGGTAACCTATCTGGCCTATCCTCGATGAAAGTCCTCCACCATAGTTTGGTTGGTCCCAAAAACTAAAAAGTAGTAAAATCTACTACATTAGAGTCTACCAGGCCCAATCTGTGCAACCTCTCATGACAACCAACCAAAAACTCATATGTATCAACCCAACTATCTCCATCGAATTAAGGAGGATCCGCTATCATCAACTTAATAAACCTACTCTATCCCTCCATATCACTAGATGTGGGGAAATACCTGACAATATCTCATCAACATAAGGAGAATCTATAGTAGTAGCCAATTTAAGTGTATATGGCTCGCCGAATTTGTCAAATTATATTTAAATACCCTTTATCCTTATGATATTATAGTTTCAAATTTATTCATGTAATATAGTAAGTCTTTATATACTTCTTATGCATACTATTTTTTTATCACATGATTTCCATCATCCATCATTTACATGTTTTATGTATTGCTCACATACTCAGTACATTCTATAGTACTGACCACATACCTTTTTATGTTGCATCCTATCATGTTTTAGGTTATGGTACTTGCCCTCAGCACTACTAGTTGCGATCACTAGTTCCTACTCCAGTTTAGTTGGTGAGTCCTCATGTTCTAAGAACTATAGCTATGTTACTTGGTTTCAGTAGTCCAGACTTTTATGACTTCGAGACAGTTGGGGGCTTGTTATAGTGGCTCTTTAGTACTTTAGAGGATTGTCTAGACTCAGTGAATATTTAAGTGTATTGGTATGTATCAGACTGTTTCCAATTGGTTTTGATAGGCCATGGATTTTCTTTTTATCTATTTCTTAATTTTTATGAATAAATAGCTTTAGCTCATGAATTTTATGGTAATAGAATATAGAATTAGTGCTCTACCAGATGCCATGGGTTAGCTTTGAGCTACTTTTAGTACAAAGCACTATGTGAAAACCAGGGTTTACTTTTGAAGCAATACAATCTTGGTATCAGAGCCTAATGTTTAAGGTGTCCTAGGGTGTCTGACAAGTCGCATCAAGTAGAGTCTTGGTCATAGGTGTGAAGCTCACCACACTTATGAGGAAGAGGCTATGAGATGTTATTAGGAACTATCTCTTATTTCATGATCTATATCATGCCATAGGGTTTAACTTTATATTTTTTCTAACACGCACTTTTTAAGATATAAAAAATGCCTCCCCTAGAGCAAATGGTCTTAGAAATGGCAACCAGCCAGCATTACAAACACTAGTCGATTGTTTGAATAAACATGTCACCCATGCTGTGTTTTGTTCTACCTTTTAAGTTTTTGCCCA
Source organism: Capsicum rhomboideum (assembly GCA_031232105.1). Lineage (NCBI taxonomy): Eukaryota > Viridiplantae > Streptophyta > Magnoliopsida > Solanales > Solanaceae > Capsicum > Capsicum rhomboideum. The sequence goes on from CP124714.1 coordinate 121,063,080, forward strand.
ATCCATGACTACTCAGGTCAACCAACAGGTAGTTGTCCTAGTTTATCAAAGTGGGAATTTAGCTGCAGCCAGGGTTCGAGACTTCATAAGGATGATTCACCTGAGTTTTACAGCTCTAAAGTTGATGATGGTCCATAACACCTCATAGATGAGATATGAAAGGTTTCTCAAGTTATGCATATCACTGGGGTATAAAGTTTGGAGCTGGCATTATATCAGTTGAAATGTGTTTCTCATGATTGGATAAATAGTAGAAGGAAGGTAGAGGCGGGAATGCAGCTTTAATTAATTGGAAAGTGTTTGAGGCAACTTTTCTTAATCGATTATTTTTGTAAGAGTTGAGATAATCAAAGGTAGAGGAGTTCATAAATATCAAGGAGGGTTTTATGTCAGTTAAAGAATATGCCCTCAAGTTCACTCAGCTTTGAGGTATGCTCTAGAGATAGTTGTGTAAACAAGGGCTCAAATGAGTAAGTTTATCTTAGGAGTGTCTGATCTAGAAGTCAAGGAGTGCAGGACCTCTATGCTTATCAATAATATGGATATCACCTATCTTGTGACTCATATGCAATAGATTAAGATAGAAAAGTTAAAGGAAAGGGAGGGGGAAACTAAAAAGGTTATGACTGGGAAGTTTGGGTTTAGACAGCATAGGTTAGGTGGGGGAAATCGCTCTTATCCTTAGAAATGGTCATCAAACTCGACACCATCTTTACCAAGTGCACCAATACCCAAGTCTAGAAAGGAGCAGTGGGGTAGGGTTCCATGTTCCAGGTCTCATGATAGTGTCATCGGAGAACACACCTATCCATATTGTAGATAGTGTGGTAAGAATCATAAAGGAGAGTTTTTGGAATGTAGGGCTGGTTGTTTTTTATGTGGAAAGCTAGGATACACCATCCTACAAGCAAGGGTGGAAAGGATACTCACCCTCAGACATATTTCACCTCTTCTGTAGCTCATATAGGTCTCCTATCTCAAATATAGGGTGCCTTTTCTAATATCGGTGGCAGCCAGTGCCAAAATTGGTTTTATGTTATATCTTTCTATTAAGACTAGAAGAAATCCCCAGACATAGTCATTGGTATACTTCACATCATTAATGTTGATGCATATATGTTGTTAGATTCATGATCCACTCTATCTTTCATAACTCCATTTGTTGCTGTAAATTTTGGTGTCAATCCCAGAAATTTCTCAGGATCTTTCACAGTTTCAACTTCTATTAGAGATTCAATCATTGCTAAGAGGGTCTATAAAAATTTCCCTATTACAATCCTTTAGTGTCACCCTGGAAGGGTTAGTAGTGGTAGAGATGACTAATTTTAATGTAATCCTTGGCATGGATTGGCTCCATTCAGGTTACACCTTAGTTGATTATTGAACCAGGGCTATAAAATTATAGTTTCCTAATAAACTAGTCCCCGAGTGGTAGGGTATTTTGGTGGTAACTAGAGGTCATTTTATCTCCCATCTCAAAGCCAAAATATTTATTGTTTAGGGTTATATCTATCATCCCGTTTGAGTTAAAGATTCTAAATTAGAGACCCCAAAACTCTAGTCAGTCCTCATAGTCAATGAGTTCCCAGAAGACTTTCCAAAGGATCTACCTGAAATTACTCCAAATAGGGATATCGAATTTGGGATATACCTGTAGATATCCATACCATCTCCATTTCTCCTTATATGATGCCTCCGACAGAGCTTAAAGAGTTGAAAGAATAGCCTAGAGACCACTTAGACAAAATTTTCATTAGGCCCAGTGTTTCTCCTTGGGGTGACCAAACTTATTCATATAAAAGAAGGATGGTAATAATGTGTATAGACTATAGATAGTTGAATAAGGTCATAATAAATAATAAGTACTCTATTCCTAGCATTGATGACTTGTTTGACAACCATCATGGTGACAATTATTTCTCTAAGATTAACCTCAGATCGGGTTATCATCAGCTTAAAGTTAGAGAATGTGACATCTTAAAGACAACTTTTTGAACTCGGTATGATAATTATGACTTTTTTATTATGTCTTTTAGACTAACTAATGCTCCTATAGCCTTTATGGACCTCTTGAATAGGGTGTTCAATAGTATTTCGATATGCTCATCATAGAGTTCATATATGAAATCCTAATTTTCTCCCATAGTAAAGAGGAGCATACAAATCATCTTAGGATTTTTCTCTGACCCTCAGAGATAGACAACTATTAGAAAAGTTTTCTAAGTGTGAATTTTCATTGAGATCAGTTTCTTTCCTTGATCATAATATTTTTGTTAAGGGAATATAGGTTGACTCTCAATAGATTGTTAACGTTGTCACAAAGTAAGAGTTTCTTGTGCTTAACTGGTTATTACAGGAGATTCGTAGAGGGTTTTTCATCCTTCTCTACCCCATTGACTAGGCTAACTTAGAAAAAGGTAAAATTTTAGTGGTCTGAGGCTTTTGAGAAGACCTTTCATGAGTTGAAGGCCCTAGTTAGTTTTATTGTATATTGTGATGCATTCTGAGTTGGACTTGGTTGTGTTTTGATGCAAAATAGTAAGGTGATTACGTATGCTTCTAGACAGATTAAGGTTCATGAGAAGAATTATCCAACTTATGATGTTGAACTAGCCACGATAATTTTTGCTTTAAAATTTTGTCGTCACTATCTCTATGGTATGTATGTTGATGTATTTATTGATCATAAGAGTATGAAATAGGTCTTTACTCGGAAGGATTTGAAACTTCGATAGTGGAGATGGCTTGAAACCTTTAAGGATTATGATATGAGTATGCTATACCATTTGGGTAAGGATAATATAGTTACTTATGCTCTTATAAGGTTATCTATGGGTAGTGCTACCCATGTAGAAGAGGGGATGAAGGAACTAGTAAGAGATGTGCATATACTCGCATGTTTGGGGCTCCAACTTGTAGATTATGATGGTGGTGGATTTATAGTACAAAAAGAATTGGAGTCCTTATTAGTGAGTGAAGTAAAAGAGAAGCAAGACAGTAATCCAGTATTCCTCTAATTGAAGGATGCGATTTTTAAAAAGAAAGTTGAGATTTTCTCTTATGAGCATGGTGGTATTCTTCAATACTAAGATAGGTTATGTGTCGAATGTAGATGGGTTGGGAGAATGAATACTATTTGAGACTCACAGTTCTAAGTATTCAATTCATTCAGGTTCTATAAAAATGTATCACTGCATAAGAGAAGTCTTTTAGTAGAACAGTATGAAGAAGGACATTACAAACTTTGTAGCAAAATGTTAAAATTGCCAACAAGTGAAGATGGAACACTAGAGGTCGGCTGGTAAGGCTCAGGATACTGGTATTCCTATATAAAAGTGGGAGATAATACATATCGACTTCCTTATAGGCTTACCTCATACGCGTTGTCAGCATGATTCAATTTGGGTGCTAGCAGATAGGATGACATAGTCTATTTACTTCTTGCCTACAAAAAACTATGTATTTAGCGTAGGACTATGCAAAATTATATATTCATGAGTTGATTTGGCTTCATGTAGTTCCTTTTTCTATCATCTCAGATAAGGGTACTCAGTTTACATCTTATTTTTGGAAGTCTTTTAAAAGAGTCTTAGGCACCAGAGTAAACCTCAGTGCGACTTTCCATTTGTAGATTAATGGGAAAGGAGAGCAGACCATTTAGTCTCTAGAAGACACATTGAGGGTATGTGTTATTGAATTTAAAGGTAATTAGGATGAACACTTGCCTCTTATTGAATTTTCTTAAAATAATAGCTATCAAGCTAGCATGCATATGCCCCATTCAAAGCATTATATCGACAGAGATGTAGATCTCCTATTGGTTGGTTTGAAGTAGATGAGGCTAATTTGATAGGGCCAGACATAATTCATTAAGCCATGAAGAAGTTTATATTGATTAGAGAGTGGTTAAAGACTGCTTAAAGCAAGAAAAAGTTTAATTCAGACATGAGGAGTAGAGGTATAAAGTTTTAAGTGGATGATCACAGGTTATTTAATGCTTCATCCATGAAAGAGGTGATCAAGTTTGGAGATAAAGAAAAAATTAACCCCCGATATATCAGTGTTTACCATAGTTTGATGTGTAGTGGAGACGTTGCTTATGATCTTGATCTTTCGGTAGAGTTTTCTGTAGTACACCCAATTATTCATGGATACATGTTAAGGAAGTGTATTGGTAGCCCAACCTTGGTTGTGGAGAGCATTAGTGTGAAGGATAATTTATCCTATGATGAGGTTCCAATTGAAATCCGTGATTCCAGGTTTGGTGGTTAAGGAATAAAGAAATCATGTTAGTAAAAGTGTTATGGAGGAATTAGTCAATTGAGGGTGCGACTTAGGAATCGTAGGCAGACATGACAAACAGATATCTTTATTTGTTCACTCCTAGCATAAAGTCAGTATAAGTTAAAAAATTTCCTCCTATTAGAATACCCTCAGTTTCGGATAATTATGCATTCCATGTGATTGCATGTATACATATATGCTCCGTATGCTTTTGTCGAGCTAGTACTTTCAGCATAGGTCAATCTTCAGTTATAGTACTCGATCAATTTAAAGATTTAGCTTCATGTTATAAGTTCTAACTTTTTTCATTCGACCATAGCTTTCATTTGAGGATTAATGATGGGAGAGATATTGTAACACCGCAATCAATTTAAAGATTTAACTTCATATTATAAGTTCTAAACTTTTTCATTCGACCATAGCTTTCATTCGAGGATAAATGATCCCAAGGAAGAGAGATATTGCAACACCTTGATAGTCTTAGCATGATTTTGGTAGCTCTCATGATGTAAACAAAGTGATTTTAAGGGTTTTTTATGGTTATAAAAAGGTAAAGATTGATTAGATGGTGTCTCGAGGTTTTTAATATGAGGTTTGCTATTAATAGTGTAGCAAAAATAGAGGTGGTCTGCGTCGATGGTGTGCCACAAAGCAATGGCATGAGCCAAGGCCCCAAAATATCAATGGTATGTATTGGCGCCATTCCATGTTTCCTTCCATGGTACATTGGCTCCGTGCCAAGCTACCCAGCTCGACAAGGCCCCAGGCTGCGTAATTATTCTATTTTTCACCCAAATTTTGAAGGGTAAATTCATCCTTTGACCCTAACTAATCTTGTAACTGATGTACATTCATATTTCCTCCGCACATTAAGAAAAACCATCATTCATTCTCCTCTCAAGCCTCAAGAAACTCAAACAAGGGTTCATCACCAAGAATCAACTGTAGAGTTCAAATTCAAGGTTCCACCTCAAGTAATCATGATGTTTAGGTATTTGGGTATTTAACAAGGATTTTTTTCATCCTTTTTCCCTAGAAATTTTGATTTCTTATGAATTTATCAACATACGTAATTGGGTTTGTACTAGATTTTATGATTTTAAACTATTAAGTTTTCCCATGGTTTTAAATTCCCTATTTTGTTAGAATTTGTGAGTACTATAGTTTATCCATGATTCATTCCTTATGATTTAAACTCGTGACTTATGAATGGTTTGAATTGGCAAAAAATTCATGATTGAGTAAGAACTATGTGATTATAGCAAGATTTTTATCCTTTTTCACAATATGGCACTGTGGTCTCAGACTTAAATGATTTTTAAGGAATTTTCTCTGGTCACATGAAATAGTAGTAGAATCATGATTAGTTTTCAGTTAATAAACTAGTTATGTTTATTCCATGAAAACTCCTTCGATATGAGCCATTGGTTACTATTTTTGGAGTAGTATTTAGAACAAAGAGAAAGCGGGTTTTAAGATAAAACCTAAATTCTTAAACTACGTGCCACTGTAGGTTAAGGGTCTTCTGTTAGTTGAGATTGACACCTTTTCCCAAAATGGTCTTATGAGTGAATTCACACCAAATCACCCCTAATAAGGTATTGAACACCCTCCCAATAAGGGTTACATATTGAGTTCCATGTTTGCTCAAATGAGGCATGTTGGTTAAGATAAACTCCCAAATTAAATAAGTTTTAGTAACATAAGTGTATATGGCTCAGTGGATTTGTCAAATTATGTTTTTGTACCGTTTATGCGTATGGTCTTATAGTTTCAATTTTATTCATGAAAATTAGTGAGTCTTTATATACCTCTTATGCATACTATTCCTCATTTTATAATTTCTATCATTTTACGTTATTTATGAATTTCTCACACACTCAGTACATTCCATTGTACTCACCATATATGTTTTTGTGATGCATCCTATCATGATGTAGGTTTTGGTACTCGCCCTCAGCTCCACAACTAGTTGTGATCACCAGTACCTACTCCTGTTTAGTCATTGAGTCCTCATTTACCTAGGGATAAGCTTATGTTACTTTGTCTTTGTAGTTTAGACTTTCATGACTTTGAGCCAGCTGGGGGTTTCTTTCAGAGGTTCTTCAGTATTTTTGAGGCTTGGCTAAACTTAGTGAATGCTAACTTATTAGTATGTTTTAGACCATTTGAAGTGTCATGGTTTCACAATACTTTTGACGCTTAAAACAAGTAAAATATGCTAAGTCAAGGGCATGTTTATATGGATATGCTATTTTTAGGGTAGTTTTACAGGAAAATAGGGTTTGAAAGTGATCAAAGGAAAATGGAGAAAAATTGGCACAAGTTTGGAAATGGACATTGGGCTACGAGTTGTTGGGTCACGCTATGACTCATAGCCATAGACATTGTGACTCTAGTACAGTTTTGGGTATTTAGAAGTTGATCTACCAGCTGACTTTGACAAGATCCTATGACTCAATGGGTCATGATACGAGTAGTACGGAGAGTCGTTCTAAGAAGATTAATCAAAAGTACTGAAGATATACAAGATGGTGGCACTGACCACGATGGCAACCTACGAATCATCACGAGACCATGTGAGTCGTCACCTAGACTCATCCTGAGTATGATTAATAACGTCTTTAAAATGTGCAAAAATTGACCTAGTGACAACTAGTCACCCTACGACTGGTATGCGACTATATGAGTCGTCACCAACATTGAAGTAGAAAAAGCAAGGAATGATTTAAATACTTGCAATGAGTCTTTGTCAGAACATACGACTCGTTGCCAGAGGCGTGGTCACTTCCAACCTTGTAACCCAAATTTGTTTAGGACAGGTTTCATTTTTGTGTATAAATTCTCCTAATATGTCTATTGTTTTAGTTTACATTCTATTACTACTTTCAAGGCATATTATTGTTTTTACCAGTACGAATATCATTTCTTAGGGTTTCTATTCAAGGAGTGATTTGTGGTTTTTATCTTATTATTTGTAAGTTCATAATTATGATTTCCTATCAGAATTATTCTTGTGTGCTTGTGATTATTAGTAGTTAAACACCACCACTAGGGTTATGGGAACCATGATGGATTAACAAAGTAGTGTTTGTAGTACAAAGTGATTCTCAAAGGGTATTTATGTGTGTATTATTTGTTCTCTTCAGTTTGATTGATTTTTAGCTGCTGCAGATGCTAGAACTCGCCTTATCTTTAGTTGCGATGAAATTAGTGGTAAAGGATGGGAAAAGGAGATAAACAACAGATCATTGGAACTCTCAACCTTCAATGAATAACTTAAGCTGATAATCTGGGAAAGCTAATGTTGGGATCCAAGATAGGGGTTAGTAATGCAAACCACATGAGAAGAAAAAACTTACTTGAGGATAGTTGCTTAAACAAGTGCGTAAAGACGTATAGGTGAACATAACCTATCAATTCTACATGCCAAGTACCATGAGAGATCACTAGGTATGAAGAACCTATGGAGTTATGAAGTTATTAGGGAACACAGTCCTTGTGCCTCTCCCATCTTGATTACAAATCAGACGATAAAAACAATTGTCACTATTGAAACTCTGATTTGCGAAATACCCCTAATTTACTGGAGACTATTTACTGATTGCTTAGACAAATGCTTGACAGATATTTTGACCTATTCCTTGTAGGATCTATGCCAACCTAGTTGGGTTTGATATTTGATCAATGACCGCTTTATACTTAGTTTAGTGGTGTAATTTGGGCGACATCAAATTTTTGTGCCATTATCGGGGAATACAGTTATACATTTTATTGATTGTGTTTGTCGAGCGGTTGGTTTCTATTTCCTTATTTTAATTTTTATATTATTTCTAGGGTGCACATTGGTGCATGCCCAACACTGGTAGTCAAGCCAATCCTCTGATTCCACTTGATCTAGAAATTGAAAGAATTCTTACAGATAGAAGAAGGATGGTTAACGAAGGAGTTCATGCTGAATAAGTTCTGAACCAAGGGTTGCAGGACCCAGGGCTTCAGGAGAGTACGGATCAAACTACTATTGGATTGATGGCTGAGGAGTACAAGAGATAAAAAATTATCAGGCATGCAGCAAGGGAAGAAATGGCTAGACAAGCTGAAATAGATCATCAAGTTGCACTTGAGGAATAAGATAGGCCGATAAGGAATAAGGGGAAACAACCTTCAAAGCTGTATCTTCCTTAGTTTGAAGATGCAGAAAACAAGCTTGATTTTCTAGATCCAGTTGAAACAGGTGCTATTACTCCACCAGCATTGCCTATAGTAACTAAGTTTGACATCACTAGTGCTATGATATAGTGGTTGAACTAAAAGGGGGTATTCACAGGCCTTTTTTCTACTGATGCAAACCATCACATAATAAACATTGTTGGGATTTGCAATTCCTATAATATCTAGGGAGTGAGCCAAGAGACGATTAGACTATGGTTGTTTCCCTTTTCTCTAATTGGGGAGGCTTCATTTTGGTTGGCAGAGTTGCCACGTGGATCTATCACGCCTTGGAATAAGCTGAGGACTCAGCTCTTGGAGAGATTTTTTTATCCTTCCAAAATATTGCAGTTGAAATATCAGATTTATAACATCAGGCAGTTACATTCGGAGATGTTACATGAGACCTAGTTGAGGTTTAGGAAGAATCTCCAGAATGTCCCAAATCATATAATACCAAGCCGAACTTTGCTTGAGATCTTCTACAGAGGTTTGAATGCGAATAATAAGGTTATATCAAACACTGTCATAGGTGGAGATTTCATGATATTACCTTAGGATAAGGCTTTTGAGATTCTAGATTGGATCACTAAAACCAATTGGGGTTGGGAAACTCGAAAAACAGACATACCCGTAGGCACTTATATAATTGGAGCATCCACAGAACAGAGAGCACTATCTAATTCAGTCGCTCTATAGGTAGCTCAGTTGTTGATGAAGCTTAGTTTATTTACAATGCAGTTTGCAGCAGCGGGCATAGAAAAGGTGAATGTGGTCAATTTCGCAAAGGAAGGCACCTAGGCATGATGATCATGATTCTGAGAAGGAGGCTAAGTATCTAGAAAATAAGATGGTGGGTTTCGAAGCCAAATCCCAAGGGTCTAATCAAGACAATTGGAACTCTAGGCAAGGGAATCATGGTCGGAGCTACTATAAAGACAACAACTACAACAAGTCAGGGTATAGAGACAAGAGTAGAGGAAGTGATGGTGATTGGAAGAGAAAGGATGATTACAAGGATAGAAGTGGCCTTTATGTTCCACTGTCAAACTGAGATATTGATTCAAGTTATTCGAGGATGAAAGATATGCTAGCTAAACTGTTAATAATGGTAGAGAAAAATGATAAGTGCCTTAAAAGGCTGAGAGCAGATAATTTGGGCATGAGTAAAAAGATCAAATCACATGTTACCACTATCAAGCAGCTTGAGAAGCATTTTGGTTAGATGTCCACTGCATTAAATCAGCATCGACAAGGGACACATCCAATCAACACCATCTAAAATCTAAAAAATGATGGTCATTTCTTGGCTACTACTACTAGGAGTGGAAAGAAAACCTCCGATCCACCTATGCCTGTGTTTATTAAGAATGAGGCAGAACCAGGGATTGTTGATGGTGAGAAAGTGGCCAAATTTGAAAATTTAGTTGTTAATGATATCTCCGTTGAAAAGCCTCTAGTTATTGAAAAAGAGGCCAAGGAAAAAAAGGGAAAGGAAAAGGAGGTCTCTTAAGTATTGAATCCTATTATATGACTTCCTCCTTCTTTCACACAAAAGCTAAAGAAGAAGACTGAAGAAGGAAAGTATCATAAGTTCATCTCCATGTTGAAAGAATTATTAGTGAACATCCATCTAGTTGAGGCTCCTGAGCAAATGCCGAGTTATGTAAAGTTTATCAAGGAGTTATTGACAATGAAGAGAACGGTGAGTTTTGAGCCTGCGGATAATGTGTATCATTTTAGTGCCATAGATTTTCCCTCTCTGGTTGAGAAAAAGGAAGATCCTAGAGCATTCACGATTTCATGCACTATTGGGTCTTTCAACTATGCAAAACCTTTGTGTGACTTGGGTGCTACCATTAATCTTATATCGCTAGTAGTATATAGCCAGCTGGGGTTGGGGTCGCCCAAACAAACATCGATGAGACTCCTCATAGTGGATCACACTGTAAAGAAGCCTATGAGAATCTTATGGTGATGTTTTTGTAAAGGTTGCATCTTTTATTTTTTGGTTGATTTTGTCATCCTTGATTGTGAGGTTGACATTTAAGTTCCCATTATTTTTGGGAGACCATTCCTTGTAACTGGATGTGTGTTAGTTGATATGTAGTCTGGGCAGATGATGTTTCGATTGAATGAAAAAGATGTAACTTTTAATGTATGCAAATCCATAAAGTAGCTAAAATATATACATGTGATTTTTGTGATTGGTTAATTCGATGAGGATATTGGTGGCTCCTATTATGGAGAGGCTTGGAGTTGAAGCAATTGCAGTGATTATTATGAATTTTGAAGGTGATGACATTGATGGCTATGATGAGGTGGTAAGAGCACTTAAAGGAAAGGGTTCATACAATTTTGCACCAAAGAAGCTTATCTTGACTTGAAGAATAGAAAAAAATCCACCTGTTAAGCCTTCTATTAAGAAGCCTCCGGTCTTTGATCTTAAGGGTTTTCCATCAAATCTTTGTCATACATTTTTAGGAGACGACAATACTTTGTCGGTTATTATTGCAGCTGATTTGGTAGATTGGCAAGTTGAGGCTTTAGTGATTGGGTTGTAGATGTTCAAGAGTGCCATTGGATGGTCCATTGCTGATTTCATTGGGATACCTCCTAGAATTTACTCATACAAAATCCAACTTGAGCTGGATTGTGTGCCTAATATTGAGCATCAACAATGACTTAATCTATCTATGTAATAGGTGGTGAAGAAAAAAATTATCAAGTGGTTGGATGTAGGAGTCATTTACCCTATTACCAAAAGCAAATTGGTGAGCCCGATCCCAAATATTCCTAAGATGGATAGAATCATTGTGGTTCTAAAAGAGAAGAATGAACTCATTCCTATGAGGCCATTCATGGGTTAGAGAGTATGCATGGACTATAGGAAGCTAAAAGCATGAACTGAGAAGGATCATTTTCCAATGCCCTTTATGGATCAGATGTTAGATCGTCTTGTAGGTAGAGGATGGAATTGTTTTCTTGATGGTTATTCGGGATATAATCAGATCTCAATTGCACCAAAGGACCAAGAGAAGACCACTTTCAATTGTCTATATGGAATGTTTTCATTCAAGAGAATGCCTTTTGGTCTGAATAATGCACTAACAAACTTTCAGCATTGCATGATGTCCACCTTTTCTGACATGGTTAAGGACACTGTTGATGTGTTTATGGATGGCCTCTTAGTTGTTGGTGATTCTTTTGAAGATTGTATTTCTTATATTTCTAGTTTCTTAAGGATATATAAGGACTGCAACTTATTACTAAACTGGGAAAAGTGCCACTTTATGGTCAAAGAAGGAATAGTGCCTGGTCACAAGATTTTAAAGAAGGGGATCGAGGTTGACAAGGCAAAGATTGAGGTGATTGAAAAATTGCCTCCACCTATTTGTATAAAAGGTATTCAGAGCTTTTTGGGGCATGCCATATTTTACCAAAGATTCATCAAGGACATCTCTAAAATTGCACATCCCTTGTGCAAGTTGTTGGAGATGGAGAGTGAATCGCGTGTTTGATGAAGCGTGTCTAAAGGAATTTGAGTGCTTGAAAGAGAAGTTGATTTCTACCCCTATTATTGTATTACCTGATTGGTCAATCTATTTGAGGTTATGTGTGATGTTAGAAGTGTGGCACTAGGAGTTGTCCTAGACAAAAGGTGAGAGAAGATCTTATATCCCATCTACTATGCTAGCAAAGAACTTAATTTTGCTTAGAAAAATTATACTGTGACTGAACAAGAGTTGTTTGTTGTGGTGTTCGCATTTGAGAAATTTTGATCTTATTTACTTTTCATGAAAGTGATTGTGCATATTGACCATGCAGCTCTTAGGTGCCTTATGGCAGAGAAGGATGTGAAACCAAGGTTGATTCGTTGGGTACTTTTATTGTAGGAATTTGACTTTGAGGTCAAGAATCAAAAAGTGACTCAAAATCAATTAGCTGACCACTTATCACCACTTGAAGAGGCAAAGCTGAAATTGAAGGATGATCTTGAGATTGATGACACTTTTCCAGATGAGAAGGTATTGGCTGCATCGCATGACTTGATTCCATAGTTTGCAGATTTTACCAATTATTTGGTAAGAGATGTGGTGCTGAAGACCTATTGTTTCAGCAGCGGAAAATTTTTATGCATGATATAAGGAAGATCTTCTAGGATGAGCCATATTTGTTTTGGATTTTTGTAAACAGAATGATTCGAAGATGTGTTCTTGAGGTAGAGATGATGAGTATCTTAGAGGCATGTCACTCGTCACAAGTTGGGGGTCATCATAGTGGTGCACAGAATGCGCATAAGATCTTGAAGTGTGGATACTATTGGTCCACCTTTCATAAAGATGCACATGATTATGAAAGAGCCTGTGACCAATGCCAAAGACAAGGAAACATTTTGCAAAGGCAAGAGCTTCCAAGGACCCCAATTCAAGAGCGTGAATTGTTTGATGTATGGGGTATTGATTTCATGGGCCTCTTTGTGAGATCATATGGTATAAAGTACATTCTAGTTGCAGTTGAATATGTTTCAAAATGAGTGGAGGCAGTTGCTCTCCCAAACAATAAAGGGAAGAGTGTGACCGCATTTTTGAAGAAGAACATATTTTTCAATTTTTTACCCCAAGGGTAATAGTTAGTGATAGGGGCTCACACTTTTGCAATCGTCTATTCAAATCCTTTCTTGAGAAATATGGTGTGAACCATAGGGTGGCACCACCTTACCATCCTCAAACAAGCGGGCAAGTTGAGGTCTCCAACTAGGAGATCAAATCCATTCTGGTGAAAACTGTGAAAGCCAATAGAACAAACTGGGTTAGAAAGTTAGATGATGCTTTGTGGGCCTACAACATTTAAGACCCCTATTGGCGTTTCCCCATATTAGCTTGTGTTCGAAAAGCCTTGTCACTTGCCAGTTGAACTTTAGCGTAAGGCGTTGTGGGCTTTGAATAGGCTAAATCTAGAATAGAGCGATGCAGCAAAGCTGAGACTTGAGCAGCTGAACGAGATGGATGAATTCCATCTTTGAGCTTATGAAAGTTTAGATCTATACAAGAAGAAGATGAAGGCATTTCATGAACAAAAGATTAAGAAGGGAGAGTTCACCGCTGGTGATTTGGTTCGATTGTATGAGTCTAAGCTCAAGCTATTTCCTAGAAAGTAGAGGTCAAGATGGAGGGAACCTTACAAGTGGTGATGGTGTATACTTATGGGTCCATTGAACTTAAAAATAATGAGGGACTAAGATTTAAGGTGAATGTCCAAAGGGGTAAACATTATCTAGGTAATACTGATGAGGTCAAAATGATAAGCGAAGTGGTTCTTGGTGAAGTCTAAATAAAAAAGAACACTTGAGTCGTATCGTGATGTTAAATAAGGCACTTCATGGGAGGCAACCCATGTGGTGGTTTGGTGAAGTTTGAGTAATCAAACTAGCCACGTCATGCCGCGATTTTAAATCAAGCTCTGCTTGGGAGACAAACCAAGAACATTGTACTTGTTTTTATTTTTATTGATAGGGTAACATATGTTGTAGTGTACAGGGCATTGTGGAGCTAACAAGACACTAGAAAATTTTTTGGTTCCCAGGCCCAATGTGCCTATGAATCGTAGGACAACATAATGACCCATAGTGTGGGTCGTAGTCACAAGAGAAATCAAAAGGAAAATTACTGGAGTCCCAACTCCTCTCAAAAAGCGTTGTTGTCACACACTAAGACTCGTCGCCTTGAGTTGTAGGGACTGGTGACTTCCCCGTAGTAAGTTCCCTAATTCCTACACTATGGATATAGATGGAAACTCGTAGCTAGTGGCAACGAGTCGTAGGGTAGGGTCTTTCCCAATGGAATAAAGTCGGTCCAAAAGATTAAAAATTCACAACCCAACCCGACTCAATGCGTGAATAGATATTGGGATCAATCTCAACCGATCCCACTTCCTTTTCAAACAAGCGAAACTCCATCCACCTTTCATAACCTTCCCTCTAACCTTAATTAACCCACTAATTAAGCACTAATCATCCCATAAATTCACACCACCCATTTTTACTCCTAACAAGCATACAAGGTAAAAAATCCCAAGTAATTGGATATCAAATTTCCAAGGTCTTTCAACCATCAATACTTGAATCAAACTAAGTATGTTTCTCTGAGTATTTTAATAGGATTTTAGGTAGTGAATCGTATGGGTTCATCAAACACAAGGTTTATTTTCTTGAAAATTCTAACTGGGTAACAACTTGAACATATATCCCTTGTTTTTGTTGAAATGGAGTAGTGAAATTTGTTATGGGTTTGATCATGTGCTTAATTCTGTGTGTGTTGTTTCCCGGGCTGAAGTGTGAGAAACCTTAGTGTTTAGGGTCAGTATATACACAGGACGGGTGGTCATAATGCCACCCCAATTATTGATTGGCTGTAGTAACACATTGAAAGATTTCGAGAAATATACTTTGAATAAAGTAAAAAGGGACTACTAATTTACAATCCCTACGACTCATTACCTAAGGTAATGAGTTGTCGTGTGAGTTGCAGTGACTGGTACTTTGGTTAAATATTCAAATTCTCTAAACATGCATTCTCTACTCTCCTAATGAGTCACCCGACAACTCATAAGGTCACCGAATGTGTCATAGGGAGCAGTCGTACTGAGAGAGTCTGCCTTGCACTCTACAAGTATTCACCCGAAGACTCACTGAACAAATCGTTGTTAACCCAACAAATCATAGAGTGGAGTGGTCGGGACAAAAATTTATTTGGTAATATTAAGACTATACCCTATGAGTCAGCCTACGAGTCATAGCCTGAGGCAACGACTCATTGCCTAGGCTTGAAGGGCTTGGGTACTACACGTGTACACTTATTTTTTTATTATTTTCTTTTCTTTCATTGAGTTATTTGACTAACAGGTACTCCCCCATAGGTATTATGGAACTAAAGAATGACACCCTAAAAGAAACAATAAGGGGGGAAAGTCGACTCTAAAGAAATAAGATCGGTCCACCAAACAGTCTAAAGATGAACCAAAGGAGGATGAGCATGAGTCAAGTGGCTCAGTATAGGAATACCCTATCTCAGTGCCACTCCAGCCATGTACTAGCTTGCCCTAGGGTGTTCGATTAAGGCCGCATATGAAAAATGCCTGGGCTCGGCTGAGTCTGAATAGTCAGAAGAGTCTGAGTCTAAGCCTGAGTCTAAAAAAGAAGAAGAAAGGGGAGACGTGAGTGTATCTAAAAGGGGACAAGAGGCCACATCTAGTAGCAAATCAAAATAAGTGGGTGTAGGGTGAAAAGTCATCTAAGGTTGAAGATGAGGACACTGTTGATAGTCAACCACCACCTATTCAGCCTCCACCACCAATACAACCCATCCTTTATATTGAGGCTACACCAGTCCCACTTTTTGATAGGTGGGGTTACAAAGCCATGAGGGAGTTATATAAATGGGACAGTGCCATTGTCCCAAGAACAGGTTAACCAAAGAGAGGGTGCTATATTGAGCCCAGATTGTTGACTTCGAGGATGTCTGAGATGCCCACTTTTGAGAATTTGTTCAAGAAGTATAAATTTGAATAGATTGCAAAAGAACCTAGAAAACATTGCCCGGCTCTTATTCAAGAATTCTATACAGTATATCAGATGACTTTGAAGAGTTTTCTTCGCGAGGCCTTTCAAGGAAAGTTAGTGACCCCCTACAGACATTGATGATTTGGGAGGTCAATATTTGTGTTTTGATGCAGACTATTTCATTCTTCTTACATAGTATTGATCATGTTCCCTTGATCGACACTTTGGAAATTGATCACCGTATTGATGGGATGAAAAAGTTAAAGTCTAAATAGATTGCAACTAAAGATAAGATGGTGCACCTTTTATGGATAGCTAACATTATGGCGACTGACAAGGAAAAAATGCTCCTTGAGCTACTGGGACATCATCGTAAATCAATAAGAGAAGTCTAAATTTTGTAGTAAAGTTATGGTGGACATTGGTTCGCCATAGTTTGGGACCTATTGTGGGTGACAATATATTGAGCCTCGATAGAGCTTACTTTGTTACTGAGATAATAGAGGGCTATGAGATTGGCATTGCAAAGATTATTTATTGTGAAATCTGGGATAGAGTTATGAGTCATGATACTAGCATCCCCTTTTAGTGCTTGGTCACGAATATGTGTTTAGAGGACGGATTTCCTGTCTTGCCTAAGGTGAACATTTTTATAGTGGTTTGACGCACTACAGATTTGGGCTTGATTCGAGATCATACGAATCCTATTTCAATAGCGAATATTGGAGTTGCTTTGCTACAAATTGCATTTTAGTCGGATTCTCCAATGGATATTGATACCCCTGATTTTATGGAACTTTAGGAGACACAGGTTGAGTCCCAGATTGGGACTAAGAGGCCTAAGCCTCATACCACTGCTGATTCCACTATTTCTATAGTCTACAGAGCACCATCAGCCTATATCTCTCCATCTATAACTCTGAGATCTTCCATGCCACCCCCACCTACCGGTGGGTGCTCATTGGTCTCACAGGAGTTTCTAAATAACATGTTAAAAAGATTTCTCTTTATTGAGAAAAGAGAGTGGTGAACATTGACACTGATGTGCAGTCATGGGTAAAGAAGGATATTAAAGTTGAATTGCATGGGATAGAAACCCATTTTGATCGTTTTAAGAAGTGGATCACCCAAAAGTTTGATGGGGTACAGTCTCCAAATTTAGCAGAGATTAAACACGAGTTAGCCACACTTCAGGCTGCTATTGAAAAGATTGCTTTAAGGCCGTACCAAGATTTTCTGGCTCCCACCAAGCCTATTATCGAAAAGATTGAGGTAGATGAGGTACCAAACATATGGGGCATAAAAAGTAAGGAAAGAGCACCGAGACTAGTGGTGAAAAAGAGATTAAGAAGAGGAAGAAAAAGTGAGAAAAAAAGGAATTAAAGAAAGCGACAGATATGAGCAAGCAAACCTCCCAGGATCATCTATTATAGGTATACAACATCGGGCGTGGAGTCAGGAGCTCTAGATTTTATGATTCCCCACCTACTAATGTTGTTATTATAAAGAAGAGTGGGGGTACGATAGTTTCCCCCATTATTTTTACACCATTGAGTGCACTGGCCAACATCGGTTCCAATATTTAGTTAAGTGAAACCACTACCGCCGAGGCCACTACTGATGTGGTTAGGGCTGTTTATAAGACTACAACTGATGATACGACGTGATTTAGTGCCTTAACCACTGCATGTATGCCTTTACCCCTCATTCTTATTTTATATTGATATGAATACAGTGAGGAAATTTCAT
Source organism: Capsicum rhomboideum (assembly GCA_031232105.1). Lineage (NCBI taxonomy): Eukaryota > Viridiplantae > Streptophyta > Magnoliopsida > Solanales > Solanaceae > Capsicum > Capsicum rhomboideum. The sequence goes on from CP124714.1 coordinate 121,080,883, forward strand.
GTCCTTAAAGTTGGGGTGGGAGGTGTACCACCACTCGGGGGGTTTTGTAGCCGTGTTTCTTTTCCCCCGGGTGTGCTATTATGATAGAATAGGTATGTTTATGGTAATTTTTTAATTTCTTGTTATTTTCATATGTGTTTTGTGTAGTTGGGAGAAATGTAGGGGATCCTTAATGTAGTCATGTTTGGTTTTATGTTTAGGGAGAAGTTTGAGTAACACTAGGGAAAAAATTCATCTTAAGAATACTTCTACGGGAAAAAAAATTATTTGTTTGAGTGTGTGTTTTTTTCTACATTGTGACCATTATGGATCTAGTTATGACACTAGTGTTATAGGCTTAACAACCGCAGCTTAGCAATGCATGAACTAGATAGGCAGTAAATGATAGTGTAACTATGTGCGTTGTGTGTAAGGATACATAACTAGTTTACTTTGTGTGTGCGATCCACAACTTGTATGATTAGTCTTGCCTAGTAGGAATGTTGATTAGGAAAGGATCGTAGGTTGTTGTTGACTTAGTCCACTTTTAGCCTAAATGCCTGACAAAATGGAATGAATGTCCCTTGATCCTAAGTTTGAGCCTGGATTGAACTATTTTTTTATGAACCAATTCACCTTCCTATTTATGTTATAATGAACATGTCTTGGCCCTAATCCTTCCTCGGACATTGTGTACCTAAAATCATGTTAATCGCCTAAGTTGAGGGTGGCTATCATAGGGGTGCATAACACCAAATGGATATGAAGAAGAAAGTTGGTAACAGGAAAAGAAATAGGATTCGGGTGCGGTAAAAAGAGAAAAAAATGAAAAAGACTATCCGCATCCGAAATCCAAGGAAAAACAAAGGATATAGGGTGAGTATACGAGTCGTCACCACCATCGAATTAGAAATAGCAACGAATGATTCATGGAATGGAAATGAGTCATTGTCATACCCTACAACTCGTTGCCAGAGTCATAGTCACTGCCAACCTTCTAATCTGAATTTGTTTAGTATAGGTTTCCTTTTTGTCTGTAAATACTCCTAATAGGTCTATTGTTTTATTTTACATTCTATTACTACTTTCAAGGCATATTATTATTTTTGCAAGTACAAATATCGATGCTTAGGGTTTCAATTCAAGGAGTGATTTGAGGTTTTCATCATATTCGTTGTAAGTTCATAATTATGATTTCTTATCAGAATTATTCTTGCGTGCTTGCAATTATGAGTATCTCAACACCATCACTAGGGTTGTGAGAACCATGACGAATTAACAAAGTAGTGTTTGTAGTACAAAGTGATTCTCATAGGGTGTTTGGGCGTGTATTATTTGTTCTCTTTGATTTGATTGATTTTTAGCAGTTGCAGACGATAACTCGCCTTATCTTTATTCACGATGATATTAGGGGTAAAGAATGGGAAAAGGGAATAAAAAAAGATCATTGGAGCTATCAGCGTTTAATGAATAGATTAAGCCGATAATTCAAGAAAGCTAATGCTGGGATCCATGATAGGGGTTGGTAATGCAAACGGGTAAAGAGGCCACCTCCAATGATCTAAAAAGTTACAAGATGGAAAACATGCTTGCTTTAATTCTCATTGGAGTTGAAGGGAACAAAATGCTTAAAAATATGAAGAGTGAATTTTTGTGATGTTTAATGTTTTATTGAAAGATTAGCATTAATATCTAAGGCCTAGCCTACCAATAATTATTAGTTGAATTTTGCCATTAGGTGTTCTTGAATATTTTTACCATGAAATGGTGATGAGGTTTGAAAAGAAAGGAAAACTTAGCCCCCAGTATATCGGTCCTTACCAGATTTTAAGGTGTATTAAAGATGTTGCCTATGAGCTAGATCTCCTGGCAGATTTGTATATAGTACATCAAGTCTTTCACGTGTCTTTATTAAAAAAGTGTATTGGTGGCCATCCTTGGTTGTTTCTATAGAGAGCATTAGTGTGAAGGATAATTTATCCTATGAGGAGGTACCAATTAAAATCCTTACTGAATAAGTTCGGAGGTTAAGGAATAAAGAAATCGCTTAAGTATAAGTGTTATAGATAAATCAGTCAGTTGAGGGAGATACTTGGGAAGTAGAAGCAGACATGATTGTACCACCCCGTACCTACCAAACCCTACTTGACGACGTTGAACAATGGTTACCTAGGTGTCGAGAGCCAAAAGTATGTATTGTGTAATGTTATCGATGAGGTAATTAGTATTGGGCCTAGTACATGGGATTATACCTTCGTAGGAGATGTAACACCCCGTGTGTTGCTGAATCTATACGACTACGTGTACAATTATGGAACTAATTAAACATGAGATAAAATGAGATATTTGAAGAATTATGCAATTAATTATTGGGGCTTATATGAGTCTTGAGCCATTGGGCCAAATGAGGCCCAAAGATCATAAGAAAGACTTGGCCCAATGGGGCAAAACATGATCCAATCTTCCATTTGACTAATCAACCATGCATTTAATGCCAATAAATTGATAAGAGTGACTTGAGGGATCCATATATATATATATATAAGGAATTATACACAAAATTTGGTGGGCTCAATTAACAATTTGTTAATGAGTTAAAAGAGGCCCAAAATTGGCATGAAGACATGGCCCAAAAAGGGCATAGTGACCCATTCTTGACCCATTCTTGCAAGACCAAGTTGTTATATGAGGATTGGACCAAGTGTTTGGTAAATCAAGGACCATTAGGGGACTATATATATGAGGGAAAAATCAGATTTTATTCATTTGGACACCCATGCCTTTCTAGAATTTTCTCAATATTTCCACAAACCCTAAGCTCTCGTCCTTTTGGCCAAAGATCATCACTTGGTGAGTATTGGTAAGTGTTTATTATTATGGTTTAATATATTTTATGCATTGTATATGGTTTATATCATGTTGATTATGTTGGTGAAGTGTGAGAAGTTCACTATATGTAAAACAACTTGTGTTTGCTAAATCGGAGGATGATTTTGCCTTGTAAACTGGAACATGGACTTGTGGTCTTAAAGGAAGTGAACATGATGGAGTTAATATTGAAATGTGAGATGTGATTATAGCATTTCCTTGTTTTTTCATGGTGTATAATGTTTGAAATTTCTATTGTGAAATTGGTTATGGTTTTGGTGATGTATTGACCGTAAAGTGTCGTTTTGGTGTTGTTATCTGTGTTGTGAGACCATGGATGAATTTTGGTGTTTAATATGATCAAAAATATGTCAAAATAAGTTTGGTTAAGATCATGGACCATTCATTGCATGAAAAGACCCAAAAGAGACCCTTTTTGGCCGAAATGTGCACCCGCCCTCGCAGACGAAGCACCTGCGGGAGCAGGTGCCTATGGCTACTACCAAAGTTCACCTTAATACGCAGTTCATCCACCTGCGGGTGCAGGTGGCTTATCGTATCGGCCCAAAACTTCGAATTGCTTGTTTTTGCATCCTTTTGGCCCCCCGAAACCCCTATACCCTTCATGGATGTAATTATCAACTTGTGATGTCGTTTTAACGACCTTAAAGTGTTGTATAAAGGCATGTTGGACTGTATTAAATGTGGATGGTTGTTCATATGTTGTTATGAGGCAAATTGATAAGCGTAAATGTGACGGAATGGAAATGAGAAGGCATAAAGGGTAAGTGTGATGCGAAATGCTATTGTTATACAAAATCTTGGTCAATGTGTGTAATGTTAAGGTGTTTTTGGTATGATAATGCAGTGAATTGTATTGTAAGTATTTAAATGAAGTTATATGGCGGTCATATAGTTCATTGTCATTTTGTACGCTTGTACGGTAAGTGATCGTTAACAAGAGTTTCATTGTGGACTTGTATTGTAGAGTGAAACATAAGGAAAAAGCTGGAAAGTTGTGTTCATATATAGACTTGTGTACTCGTACTTGGAAGTAAAGGTATGTAAGGTTACTCTTCTATATCTTTCTGTCGTAGTACTCATTCGAGACCGAAATACTCTAAGATATTCCGTATCCGAGAGTTGGCTAGAGTTACTCATATATTCCTTATTCATTGGTCAATGGTGAATCATATGGCTCATGTTCATTGGTTGACTTATGTTCATTGATTGACTCATGTCCATTGGTTGACTCACGTTCATTGGCTAATATGTCAAGAGTTCCAAATGTTGTAAGGTATTGCATCTCGGGTTGGTGAACAGTTGATATCCACATGTATCATATTTAGTGATCATTATCCTAAGATTCCAAAAGTGTTACATTCCAAAGGTGTACTATAGTATTTTAACTAAGGTATACATATATTTTCATCCACAAGTGTCCTACTCCCAGATGAATTACGATTCGCTTATCTCTTATTCATTGACTGAAGTTCCTAAGCTGTCATAATGTTGTAAATTCTAAGAGAAATATCTCAACGAGAGTAATGAGGTCAAGAGGGATTGTTTAGTTGAATAGAATTATTCCAATAATGACATGAGTCCAAGTTCTAATAGAGTTACATACATGTCTCATATTCATTAGTAATGTTCTAAAAGTCCGATGAGGTTATGTTACAAGGTTTCAATAGTGGTTATACTCATGTGTCTTGTTCATTGATCGTTGTCCAATGGTTCCAACAGTGTTATGTTTCCATGGAGGATATGTTCCAATAATGTTTATTTGCATGTTTATCACTCATTGATTATTTGATCCAAAGCTTCAAATAAAGTTGTGACTATCGTTGTATCGATCTTTCATAAGCAAAAGTATCAATCTCTCACAAGTAAAGGTATCAATCTCAAAAGTAAAGAAATGAAGTAAGAATAAAGTAATGTATATTGATTGTGTTCATGGGCGTTATCCATGGGGTACAAATACCCGCATGATGATGTTAGTTTATCCATGGGGCAAACACCCGCATGATGATGTTCATTCATCCATGGGGTGCAAGAACACCTGCATGATGATATGATCTTATCCATGGGGTAAAAAGAATACCTGCATGACGATGATATTTTATCCATGTGGTGAAAAGAACACCTGCATGATGAGGGCCCTAACAGTATATGAGCAATGTAAAAGTAAAGTAAAGTGAAGGCAAGAGAAAGAAAGAACTTAATGTACATGGTTCCCCACATACAGAAAGAGAGTTTATTCACATTTGCTATTTCTCTTATATTGGTTCTATGGTTGTTTTGATTGTGAATGAATGATCGTAAATGGCAATAACAGAAGAATTGTACATAATTTCGCACATTGAGTTTTCTCTTATAATTATTTCCATGGAAGTTCTTACGTACTGATGTAGTTTTCTTATAGCCTTACATACTCAGTATATTTTTTGTACTGACCCCTCTCGGGGACTTACCTTACATGTTGCAAGTGCAGGCATTAGTAGACCTCCACAGTAGGTTGACGGTATTTGCAGATCTTTGGTGAGCTCCAGTTGGATCGGGGCTTTCCGAGTCAAAGTTGTACATTGGTTTTGATGTTGTAGACGTTATGAATTGGTCGTGTATGTATTTAGAGGCTTTTGTAGACATAGGTGGGTATATGGATGTAAGATATGTACGTTCAGTGCGACGCGATGGCCCTAACAGCCAAGTTTTATATACGTATATGTATGGCATTTTACATTTCATCAATTACATGAGACAGTATGTTATTCATTTGAGGTTATGCATACGAATGTTCATGAGCAAAGATTGGTTCTCTCGGTCCATATCGGCTTTGGGTGCCAGTCCAGCTCGAATGGGATTTCGGGTCGTGACAATGATGAAAAAATATCCTCATTCTATCACTCCTAGAACAGATATAATATAAGGTATGAATTTTCCTCCTAGTAGCATTCCCTCAGTTTCGAATCCTTATTTGTTCCATGTGATTGCATGTATACATGTATTCTTAGTATACTTTAGTAGAGCTAGTACTTTTAGTATAAGAAAACCTTCAATCATAGTACTCGATTAATTTAAAGATTTAGCTTCACGTTATAATTTCTAACCTTTTTATTCGAACTTAGCCTTCATTTGAGGATGAATGATCCTTAAAGGAGAGATATTATAATACTCCGTAAATCCTAGCATGATTTTGGTAGCTCTCGTGACGTAATTGCAGTGATTTTGAGGTTGTTTGATGGTTACAAAGGGGTACAAATTGAGTAGGAGGCATTTTGGGGGTCTTTAATATGAGTTTTAGGGTTAAAAATGGGGCAAAAAATAGAGGGGGTCTGCGGCGGGAATATGCCATGGATCCATGGAATGAGTCAAGGCCATAAAACAACAATGGTTCGTGTTGGATCTATTTCATGCTTCCTGTTGTGGTGCGTTGGATCTGCCATATTGCCCAATGCGTCAATACCCCAAGCTGTATAATTATTCGATTTTTCACTCGAATTCAGAAGGGTAAATTCATCCTTTGATCCTAAATAACCATATAACTGTTTTATATTCATATTACCTTAACACATTAAGAAAAACCATCATTCTTTATCCTCCCAAGCCTCAAGAAACTCAAACAAGGGTTAATCACCAATAATCAACTCTAGAGATCAAATTCAGGGTTCCTCTTCAAGAAATCCTTTTGTTCAGGTATGTGGGTATTCAACAAGGATTATCCTTTCATCCTTGTGCCCTAAAAACTTTGATTTCTAATGAATTTATGAACATACGTAATTGGGTTTGCACTAGATTTTATGATTGAATTATTACATTTTCCCATGATTATAAATTCCATATATTTTGTTAAAATTTGTGAATCCTATGATTTATCTATAATTCATTCCTTATGATTTAACCTCGTGACTTATGAATGGTTGGAATTGGCAAGAAATTCATGATTTAGTAAGAACTACATGATTTTAGCATGAATTGAATCATTTTTCATAATATGGCCTTGTGGTTTCAGACTTAGCTTGATTTTTAAGGAATTTTCTATGGTCACATGAAATAGTAATAAAAGCATGACTACTTTTCAATTACTCAACTAGTTATGCTTATTCCATGAAAAATCCTTCAGTATGAGCCATTAGTTATGTTTTTGGGAGTAGTATTTAGCACCGAGGGAATGCGGGCTTTCAGATAAATCCCAAATTCCCAAACTATGTGCCACTGTAAGATAAGGTTCTTCTGTTAGTTGAGGTTGACAACTTTTCCCGAAATGGGCTCATGAGTGAATTCATGCTAAATGATGGTTCTATAACCCTAGAAAGGTATACCCTCCCTACAAGCGTTACAAGTTGGACTCAATGTTTTCTCAAATGGGGCATGTTGGTTAAGAGAAACTCCCACAGTAAATTAGTTTTAGTAACTTAAGTGTATACCGGATTTGTCAAATAATGTTTTTCGTCCCTTTATGTGTATGATATTATAGTTTTAGCTTTATTTATGAAAAATGATGAGTATTTATATACTTCTTATGTATATTATTCCTCATCACATGATTTCCATCATTTTTAAATGTTATATGCATTTCTGACGTACTCATACAGTCCATACTACTCACCACATACCTTTTTGTGTTGCATCCAATCATGATGTAGGTCTGGTACTCGCCCTCACCTCCACGACTAGGTGCGATCACCACTGCCTACTTCTGTTCAGTTTGTGAGTCCTTATGTTCCGAGGGCTATGGCAGTGTTACTTGCTTTAAGTAGTTCAGACTTATATTCCATCAGATTTTCATGACTTTGAGCCAACTGGGGGTTTGTTCCAGCGGCTCTTCAGTATTTTAGAGGCTTGTATAAACGTAATGAATGTTTCAGACCATTTTCTGTTGGTTTTGATAGACCTTGGATTTGCTCTTTATCTATTTCTCATTTTTATGAATATATAGCTTCCGCTCATGATCTTTATGATATTTGAATACAGATTTAGTGTTATGTCGGATGCCATGGGTAAGCTTCAGGCTACATGTAGTCCTAAGCACCGTGTCATGTCTAGGATGTACTCTCAGGGTGTAACAATCACTGATGTCGCCCAAAATACACCTCCAAAAAAGTACAATGCAGTCGCTGAATCAAATATAGAACCCAACTAGGTTAGGGTCGATCCCACAGGGAATAGGTCGAAGTATGAGTAGAATACCAGATGGAACAATTGGAAAGTAAATAAAACTTGGGGGTTTTGATAATAAATAGTAACAATGACGATTGCTGGTTGTATTGAGTTCGTAGACAATAAGAGAAATACACTAGGACTGTGATCCCCAATAATTCCTTAACTCCACCGGTTACTTGTGCTAACAAGATTGCCCCACTGCGCTGCATGTAAAATCTAACAAGTTAGTTTCATCTAAATGTCTCTCGACCTTCATTAGACGAATTTCACTCTTCTTCTCTCGGTCTTCGAGTGTCTCACTACTAACCCTTGTCCTGGATCTCAGATAACCATTCCCGCTAAGGCTCCGGTTATTAGATGAAGGTTGATAGCTTCAAATCTCTGTTGTTATCTCCTTTTCTCAATCTCTACCTCTCTCTTGAGCAAGTCTAGAATACAGGCGAGTTTCTAACATTTGCAACCGTTAGAAAAGCAATCACAACGAAGGAAACAACAATACATGCACACACAGCAGTACAAAGTTGCTTTACACTTAACCGGTTTCGTTAATTCCTCATGGTTCACCCAACCCTAGTTGATGGGTTTAGCTACTCATAATTGTAAGAATGCAAGAAGAATTCAAAGATGAAAGCATAATTATGAACTCACAATAACGAAGAAAAATCGAAATTTCAATCATTAATAAAACTCAAATTAGGGTTTGTGAATAAAAAACCAAGAATATGTACGAAACGGTACGAAATAACTCTCAAAGTAGTATATTGACCAACTCTCAATTAATTTCGCACATAGGACTATACATGGGTATTTATAGATACAAAGCTAATCCTATCCTAAGCAAAATAGGAGAACAGAGTCGGCAACTTTCACGGTGTTGTGGAACCAAGTCACGCCACGTAGGTTGATGTGGTGGGAATCAGGCTCAATTAGACGTCTTCAGAGTCACGCCACCTTTCCACATCACGTAGGTGTACCCACGCCACGTGGATGAATGGCGTGGAAATCAGACACTTTTTTCACACTGGAGTGTGACTCACGGCACCACTCACGCCACGTGACTGGCACTCACGTCACGTGAGTGCTGTCTTGATTCCCACTCCGGTGCTGATTTTTGTTCTTTCATCTTTCGGTACTTCATTCTCGGGCTTGATTCTTCCTTTTTGATCCTTTTTCCTTCTAAAACATGTTTTCCTGCAAAGTAGGACAAAAACCACATCATACCAACAAAACACACCCAAGTTATTGCATATTTTCCTTGTTTTTAAGCATCGAAAGTGCCATGTAACCATGGCACATCAATCACCCAGGTAATCAAACCAGTTAAGTAAGGCTGACACATACAAGTTTTGTATCAACCGGAGTAGAATAAGTCGCATCAAAGGAGAATTTAAACAACATAGTAATATATATCCACTCATACCAAAACTATAATCCAGGGTAGGATAGAGAAAAAGCATATCACACTACCAATAGATATAACACAACAATCTCAATGAATCAAGCCGTAATCAAAATACAACATATAATAATATCTCAACCACAAAATCACCGAGAGAAAGTGCAATGCAATGCAATGTGGTGATATAAAATTAAAATGTAATGTCCAAAGTACAGCCTGTATACACCTTCCGAGCCGAAGCTCATGAGAGGACCCATGAGGGATTCGTAATCCATATACTAATCACGATCTCATCAATCAACCTTGCCGGCACATCCATCAAATAAGGCGTTTTATAAAATTGTTCATTTTCTTTTGCAAGGAATCCATGTTCCATAATAGTACCAGTTCCATGACAATGAGTGATGAAAGAGTGCATGACCATGGTAAAATCAACAATGCACTATAATCAGCTCAACAATTGTATAAATGCACCTAAATAACTCAAACCTCAGTATCACATGGACGTCTGGAACTATTAGTACTCAAACAAGACCAACATCAGCCCCCACTTGGGCATCGCAATCAATGTTTTAAAAGGTGGGGTGTAAGGCGAGACGTTTTTCCTATTACGGGGCGAGGCATAAGCCCCGAGGCGATGGGGCGTAAGCCTCATGAAACTTTAATTTTAAATACTCTATAAATTAATAGTATTAGAAAATATATTTTTAAAAAGGATAAATCACCAACAAAAAAAAGCAAAACTACATACACAAATTATAAAAAATAAGTGTAGTATGTATCTAAAACTATTTCAGGTAAAAAAAAAACTAAACAAAGCAACACAATACACCCAATATATAACGTCAACTTTTTATATAATAAAGTAATAAACCATTATATGTCCTAAAAAATACAAGTTTGCCCAAAAAAAGTGCATAATTAATCAACCCCCACCCCTATTTGGGAACAAAATAGATAATTCTGTGTTTCTTATTTAATATTCAGTCACTATCAAAGAAGAGTTCTTCATCATCATCCATATTGCCAATCATATTTTCAGAATTTGTTGTAGTATGTCTAACTTCATCAACAATCTGAACATCTTGTAGTCCTTCCTCTATTTGAACTTCAATGGATTGGTCTCTCCCTGCATTTTAGTTGAAAAATAACAGAAGAGTTTACGCTAAAAGAGCAAGAAGAGAAATGTAATTTATGGCAACTAGAGCTTATAAGTTCACATTGCAAGCAACAAGCTTGATACATATATAACATACAAGTTTACGATACCTATATCATTATATCTTTTTTAGAATAGTGTCCACTTTTATTTTACTTTTGACTCTATACTATATGACGCCTTTATCTTACATGAATCTGTACAACCAAAAAAACAATATATACTTTATACTTCCTGGAAGTGGAAGCTACCTTTTGCCTTTTGCTTGATCCATCTGTATCTTTCACATTACTAACATTAATTTCATGAGTAAGGTCATTCTCACATAGAGTAACAGTTACCATTTTAATAACATCAACATCAAATAAGTTCTCTTCAACAAGCCATGAAGGTTATTTGGCAAGCACTGGATCTTCTATTTCTATAATCCATTCATCATCTGAATCAACTTCATTAACTAGAATAGGATCAATAAGAAATATGCAGCCAAATGTTTTGATCAAATAACATTGTAGCTCTTGTTTGCACTCCATCATGTTTCTTAGCCCAAGGAGAATTATTCCATTCTTTAGAAGTGAACATAGATCGAAGAGCTTGTTTCTATTTTTTGACACTTTGAAGGGTGAGATATGCAATGGCAAAACGAGTTACAGCAGGGCGAAGAAGTTCATGATTCTTCGTGAAAGATCTCATCAAATCCAACACCCTATGCCCGTAAATATACTTTACCACTTCTTTTGCCTTAGTGAGCATTGATGGATGGATTTTCAACTTCCCTGTGTCTTCTGACATGAAATCAATGCAGTGTGCAGCAAATGGGGTTCAAAAAGTATGAGGATGAGCATCCATTATCCTTTTTCCGGCATTCACAAAATTTGAGCCATTGTCAGTTATCATCTGGACAACATTTTCCTCTCCAACTTCATCTATAATTTTGTTCAAATGTGAAGCAAGCATTTCGTCACTTTTAATTGAATCAGAAGCATCTATAAATCTCAAAAAGAAAGTACATGCAGGGCTATTAATGAGAAAGCGAATGAAATATCTACTTTTCCCGTCTGTCCAGCTATCAGACATAATAGAACAACAATTTTTTTCCATTATTTTTTATGTTCTTCTAGCATTTTAATAATGCTAGAAACCTCCTTTTCAATATCCAAGTTCTCAATTCGTACTTCGATGGTGGCACAAAACCTGGTACATAATTTGCTACTCTTTCATACATTGGTAAATATTATGGGTCATTCTCCACGTTTAACGGAATCCCACTTGAGAAGAAAAATCGACCAACAAGTTGACAAACTGATTTTCTTTCCTCTTTTTTCCATTTCGAATTCAAAGTGGCTTGCCTAGCTTGAGCATTAACAAAATTATATATCGGACCTTTAGGCTTCAGTGGTAAAGTGTCAATAGATGAAGAGGAAACAAAATCACCATCAATGTTACTTCCTCTGGTTGCAGCAGCTCGTATTTCATCTAGAGTAGCAATTCTCTTGGCTTTTGATGCTTATGCCTCATGTAATGTTTTCTTACATTTTTTTGCTACATCAACCGGAACCTTAGGACAAGGCTTCATTCCCTTATGAGTACCTGCTAAATGATGTTTCAATATGTTGACTGAGCCACTACACTTCTGAGTACAAAATTTACACTTCAAATACTTCTCATTTGGATTTATGAGGGTATAACTCCAAGCGAAATTATTTTGCTCACACTTTCAGATCCCCTTCATCCATTGTCAACGAATTGTGAAGAACTCACCTGAAAAAGTCATAAAAAATTATTCTTGTTCATCCAGCATCACCAAAAAAAATACACGCTGCTTCATTAGCATGTTTGCTACTACAAAAGAAATAAAACCACAATTTTTAAAAAACAATCCCTTTTCCTCTTTAGAACCATTTGACCATGCAACAACAAATTGAGAAACTAAAAAAATTTCAAGACAAAAAATTTAAAAAATTACCCAGTTAAAGAGCATCACTTTCCCACTACTTGATCAATATATTTAGATTTACACACTCATTCACTTTAAAAGAGAGCAAAAAAGTGAGAAATTTGAAAAAAAAAATTAAGTACAAAGTCACTACTCAATATTGAATAATCACTAATTCACTATGTGACTTGAAAAAAAGTTAAAAGAAAAAAATAGGAGATTCAAGAAGAAATTACCTGATAAACGTCGCCGTCGCCATCGCCATCGCCATTGGACAAGTTTGCTTAACTTTGAAAAGTTTACTTTGAGCTGAAAAGTTTTTACTTTGAAAACCCTTTTAATTTGTTTCACTTTGGGTATTGTAGAAGTCAAAGAGTTTAAATTCTCTTTTAAGTTTAAGTGTTTAATAATAAAATATTTTAGTCTTTTTACTCTTTAAGCTTAAATTAAAGATTAACTAGGAAAATATATTTTAATTTTTAGTAGTTCACGGGGCTTACGCCTTGAGAAAAAAGCATGCCTCACGCCTAGGCGTAATATTTTCGCCCCCCTTCCACAACGCCTCGGTGCATTTTAGCTTCGCCTCACCCTGCAAACGCCTTCTAAAACATTGATCACAATGATAATAATCTTTCAAATCAATAATAAGATTCGCACAAGTCCCCATGCAAACATCACAATAATAATAATTAAACAGTTCAATAATAAGACACATACAAGTCCTCACATGTGCATCACAATCATCAGAATTAATCAAGTCGATAATAAGATACACATAAGTCCCTACGTGGTATCACATTTTGGGTAATCAACCAAGTCAACGATAAGATTCACACAAGTCCCAAAGTAGTCATCCCAATAATGATAATCATATCAAACAAATAATAAGATTCACATAAGTCCCCAAGCGAGCGTCACAACAATGGTAATCAATCAAGCCAATAACAAGATTCACATATACCATAGCATGCTTACATGATAGTTTACCACCTTTATTAGTTATGAAACGACTAGACTCAAATACCAAAAAAGGAAACTATACTCGTTAATAGATAGTTAAAGGGTTCACTTTTATTTACAATATACATAAAACTAGGCCAAGGTTCCTATTTTAACTTCCTAATTATAAATACAACGTCTTTATACCGTAAGTAGTCAATAAACCCCAATTATCTCTTCAAATTCCACTAAGCATGATTCAAACTATCACATAGATACTAATATCAATTTATTAACGATCAACTAAGTAATTCATGAACATGGTTTACCATAAACATATCAACAAGTAGAGAGAACATTAACGATGTTCATTTTATTACTTTAACCCATCAATAGACCGGTACCCATGGATATTCTCACCATCTCATCTAGGCAGGATCCCCAAAACTTTAGTGATTCACACAACACACACAATAAGCACATTACATATAAACACCTAAGAAAATAGTCAAGGTAAATCTCAATTTGCCTTAAGGAAGATCTGTAAAGCCAAACACAGCCCAAAGAATCAAATGGAAGCGCTACTTAATCAAATCTCCAACAAACACATCTAATCTAATCAAAATGACATCTTCATGTAAATACAAGACCAACGATACTCATATTGACAGAATTTTGTTCTAGGTCCAAAATCACTTCAAAAATCGACCCTAATTATAAAAGGGTAAAACATGAATTTTAAAGAAGAATCAATTCACTCATAACTTAAGGGTTCTAAATCTGAAATCTCAATGAAAATGAGTAGAAATCACACTTGAAATCAAAGAAAAACACATTTTTTTCTCTCTACCGGGTAAAACCCAAAATTTAAAGTTTAAAAGTTAAGTTTTGAAGTTGGATTTGAAATAAAATCAATTAAAATTGATGAAAACAAGGTTTATAAACTCACCCAAGGTGTAGATCGCGAAAACCCCTTTGGAATCGCCTCAATCTAAGCTCCCAAGCTCTAAAAATGTTGGAAATTGGGTTCTTTCCAATAAAAGGATTTTAAATCTGCCAAGTTAAAACCTTCATCGCAATCGCGGCAACACATACTATTGTGATGTTACCCGACACAAACCCATCACAATTGCGAGGGTCCAGTCATGGTAGCAATGACCAAAATTGACCTGGCCCATTAATTACTTTTCGCGATAGCGGTCCTCACCATCGCAATTACGATTATCAAGACCTAAACACATTGCAATAGCAGCCAAGAGCCTCGTGATCGTGATAAAGGATGATCCTATAAAGGAAAATAGTTGAAACTAGCAAATGAAATATGTCAATAACTCTTCAAATAGTCCCTCGAGATTCATTCTAGACCCCACAGAAACAAACTAATGATGCTACTAGGCGAATTTTGACATTCCAAACATAACAAAACCATCAGAATCACCAACAGATGTCATTATGAACAAGTTACCCCCAAAATCAACTTTAGGCCAATAAAACTAGTATGTTAACCAAATTCATAAAAATCACAAAAGGAGTCTCAGAACCCGAACCAACTACGTTACTAACCCAAAATAGGCATTTCGGTCTAATTGAACTGACAGAATCACCATCCGATGGTCGAATCACAGAATATTGACTAAAGTCCATTATATAACTTTAAAGGCTACTCAAAACCATAACTCATATAAATTACTCCTGAACACTTTAGGGATCTTTCCAAACATCATGACAACTCATAAATGATATAAGCCAACAACGATGAAGGACAAAATAGTCAAAATATAGAAAACTCTAAAAATCACTACGAGGGTTGTCACACTATTATTTTCTTTTGATTACTAATCTTGAGATTCCACTACCTCAATCAGTAGGGAAAGATAAATGACGGGATACTTAGACCTAAAACTCTACTTTTCACAATTCCATCAACACACAAAAACATCAGTATGCATTCAATACAACACAGATCATTATTACTTCAACTTACACTAAATCTTATTATCCACATTCATAATATAACAATTAACCATATAACTTCACCATAATTTATACAATGATTGTATGTACCGACTCTCATCGATAGATAGCAATTGAAATTGGGTAGGTTCCAATTGCAGGCTCATCAACAGACCAATTGGAATCAATTAGATTCTAATTGAGGTTGAAGAGATACCAATTGGAATCAATTAGATTCCAATTGAGGTTGTAAAGATACCAATTGGAGTCGACTTAATATCAATTGGGCTCAATCTAGATAGACAATAGACCGAGGTAGCTCTATAGGAAAGAAAGAACTGAATGATTCCTAGATGCCTCATAGCTCCATAAGGTTTTGATGTGGATGTCTACACACCAATCTACATAATTCTACTCAACATTGCTCTTGTACTTGTGAGATTGCTAACATGGTGCTCTGATACCAACTGTCATGACCCAAATTACGACATAGTACAGGCACCTACTATATCCTTAACCAGATTGGAGAACCCTTACCACCAAACCAAGTATTTGAAAAATATTCAATTAGCAATCTTTAAGTAAGTAAGCAGTTAAATCTTAATACCGGTGTATCGTGAATACTCAAGGCCTTTACAAATACAACTTAATAAAAAGAAACAAACTCCCAAGACCTAGTCTAGACATGCACAAGAACTTCTACATAGAACTAGACAAGAAAGGATACAACTTCTTTTAGAAAGATAGGTGCAAAATTTGATGATGAGTTCTCACCATTCAACATTAGAGACTTCAAGTCAACTTGCAGTACACCTACATCCCAAAAAGGATATAGAAAGAGTAGTATCAGTATACCACACATAATGGTAGGTATCATCGATCAACCAGTGTAGATCATGGTAAATCATATGGAACTCACAAGAACAATCATGAAAATCTTATATAATAATTTAACACCAATTGTCACAACCCAAAGAGTTGTGAGTGACAACCACAGTAACACTCCAATGGAAGAACCATCTAACCCAAGCTTTAAACCAAACACTAGTCATTTTAAGACAAAGTAACTAATAAACCAATACTAATGATAAATATCTTAAAAAAACAATAAATAGTATAAGGGGCAGAAAATACTTCAGCTAACTATTACAATCCCCAAGACAAGAAAGTCATTGAACAATAACTTCTAAAACAAAACATGCCTTAAGAATTATCCAAAACTAATAAAATAATGAAGATAGTCTCATTATCTGTAAGAAGGACAAAACTCAATCATGAAGATCCATGGATGTCTAAAGATGTAGTGCTCATCCTTGAATCTGAAACTGCTATCACACACTAGAAGTAAGGTCTCATAGGATTCTCTAGAAAATAGCCTACACTCAATGAAAGAAAAGCACAAGGTAGTAACAGTATAAACCACTATGTACTGGTAGGTATCATCGACCATCTTGACTCAGACCCATATTTACACATAAATCAAATAGTAAGTAAACTGGCATTTAGTGCATAACAAGAAAATCTCAAAACCAACCAACCAACATCCATAATCGGACCACATAAATAATTTCCAACTATCAACTCATGTCACAACCACCACAAGTATAATATTCACAATACAAATAGGATCTATCTTCACTGAACTTTCACCTGTGAATTATCGCCATATTATCATTAACATAATAACAATCTCATAAGAGTAGTATAAATACTACCTCGATCATCACAACATATAATACATGTCACACATACTAAGGGGACTTACTTATGCCCAATAGTCATGACCTGCAGGGGACTAGCTTCGTTCATGTACCTATCGGTGTGGTACTCTACCCTCTGAAATATTAACAATATAGTATCCATATTGGTTTGGTACCCAACCTTCTCAATGTCCCAATGTCTGATAATGCAATTACTATCACTCAGGATATATCACAGTGCACCAATATTACAAATTATGAATCATCATAATATACTTCGTCAATTTTATTGTCATTTAAAACATCCATTTAAGCAATAACAACCAAAATCATAAATCACAAGCATGCTCGTAGGCCAATTTGGAAACACTCAATTTAGGAGTAAGCATAAAGTCAAAATCAAGTCTACAACTCCAATTAAAATCATAACATACATTAATTGATAATTTGAATCCAACTAATGCATAAGAGCCTTGCCCTTCATTGAAGCTTTGGATTGTGCTCGATCTAAAAACAACAAATAAAGAGTATTCAATCACTTACTCTTTACTTCAAGTACATAGAGAGTAAAACCCACTGATTTGACCCTTGTTCATAGCCTAAACCATCAAATTAGGCTTTTTCACCCATTAAATTGCCCCAAATGCTCATAATTCATGTTAAATAGAGGTAATTTTATGAGAGGAATTATAATCTCACAACTTAGAATTATTACCAATTAATTTTAGGACTACCCATAGGTAATTCTCACTAATTTATAAACTTGCGACCTAAACCCAAAAATTTCACCATAAACCCTCATTCTAGCAATTCCACAGATTAAATGGATTAATTGATGTTAAAAGGTAGAAATAATCTCACCACAAAATGGAAATCACTCAAGTTGGTGGAAACTCATCTCTCTTAAGACTTAGGATGAGTTTTTATATGTTAGGGAGAAATAAAGTCAAAAATTAGGAATCAAGCATTAAAATTGTCTGATGACCACTGTAGTGATCACTTGTCTGCTACAGCAGTCCCATTGTAGTGGCTATTAGCTCACTATGACATCCCCTTACCTTTAGTCGCCAACAGCTATAATGGTCAGCTAAATGTACGATCATGAGAGGACCGTGATAGTGGTGCTTAAGTAGTAACTCAAGAGAGTTTTTAGAATTTCCCCGTTTTATAACACACACTTGGATTTTCAACAACACAGTATATCCCATTGTGACATTAGACATAATTGGAGTTCTACAAAACCATTTCTCATTTCAAAAGTTTCAATGGACTACTATGTACCTCAACTGTAATAATCTAAACACAAAATATCAAAAGCTACCATGAGACAAAAATGATCTATAAACCATAAAATACTAAATTTCCATCAAAAACAAACCTAGCCTGAGATTTTAACAACTCTCATCTTAGGGAAAACTCTACTTGGGCACAAACACCCTAAAAACTTCTGTAATAATGTGATGGGTTTCATCAATGTTCATATTCCTTACTATGACCCTTTAATACTATAAAATTTTCTAATTGCCCTTATTTGCTGAATCAACCCAATCAATTACGCTAAATGTTCTATCTTTGTTATGATGATTTGCACAAACTTTTAAATCCATTATTATCTAGAAAACTTAAGACCACAAGAATCCAATTAATAGTTTGATCCACATTCTATTATTTCTATATCACTAGAATATAATGAACACCAACATCAAGGGAAACCTAACAAGCATATAAACAAGTACAATATGATGAAGAAATATGCACAACCTAGATTGATTTGATCGGTACTTTTGTTACAAGAATTCAACTTTGAGGTCAAGGACTAAAAGGGGACTAAAAATCAAGTGGCTAACCACCTATCACGATTTGAGGAAGAGTCAATTTTGAAATTGAAAGATAATGTCAACATTAATGATACTTTTCTACAGGAGAAAGTATTGGCTGCATCATAAGACCTGATTCCTTGGTTTACGTATTTTGCTAATTATTTGGTACATGATATGGTGTCTTTAGACTTGTCCTTTCAGCAGTAAAAAAAATTTATGTCTAATGTGAGGAAATTTTTTTAGGATGATCCATATTTGTGCTGATGAGATGATTCATTAAAATGTGTCTGAAGTTGAGATGATGTGCATATTGGAGGCATGTCACTCATCCCTTATTGGGGGCTATCATAGTGGTATTCGAACAACCCATAAGATTCTACAATATGGGTAATAATGGACAACCATTCGCCAATATGCTCATGATTAAACAAGGGCATATGACCAATGCCAAAGGCAATGGGGTACATCAATAAAGCATAAACTTTCTCCCTTTCCTATTCATGTGATTGAATAGTTTAATGTTTAGGGTATTTGACATTCTGGGTCCATTTGTTTTCTCGAATAGGATGAAGTATATACTTGTAGATTTTGATTACTTGTCAAAGTAGGTGGAGGTGGTTTTTCTTCCCAATAATGAAGGCAAGAGTGTTACAATGTTCTTGAAGTGAAACATATTTTATAGGTTTGGTACGCCAAAGGGAATTATTAGTGATGAAGGATCTCATTTTTTGTAATTGGTTAGTTTGAGTGCTACTTGAGAAGTATGATGTGAAGAATAGGGTGGAAACATCTTATCATCTATATACTAGTGGACAGGTTGAGTTCTCCAATCGAGAGATAAAGACAATCCTTGTAAAGACTTTGAATGCAAATAGTACAGATTGGTCTAGGAAATTGGACTATGCTTTATGGGAATACACGACTGCTTTCAAGACCCCTATAGGTATGTCTCCCAATCAGCTTTTATATGTAAAGTCATACAATTTTTCGGTTGATCTTGTGCACGAAGCTTTGTGGGTACTCAAGAAGCTAAATTTGAACTAGGTGATGCCATTAACTTGAGGCTTGATCAATTGAATGAGTTGGATAAGTTTCAACTAAAAGCTTACGAAAGTTCAGGTCTTTACAAGGAAAGGAAGAAGATATATCATGACCGGAAGATAGAGAAAAAAAGATTTTACTCTGGTGAATTAGTCTTGCTGTTTAATTCAAAACTTTGCTTGTTTCCTAGCAAGTTGAAGTCTAAGTCGATGGAGCCATTTCATGTATACGTGTGTTCCCATATAGTTTTATTGAACTTGAAAATCATGAAGGAAATTAGTTCGAGGTAAATGGATAGTGTGTAAAAATATATTTGTGAACTGGGGAGGAGATAAAGGTAGTTGATACATGGACCCTTGGTAAAGTCTGAGTAACCAAGGGACCCGAGTCGTGTTGCATTGTTAAATCAGGCTCTTAATGGGAGGAAACCCATAGGGTGTCTTAGTGAGTTCTGAGTAATCAATATTACCACATTGTGCCGTTATATTAAATCAAGCGCTATGTGGGAGAGACACCAAGCTTTTGTATTTTTTTCCCTTGATTTTTATTTTAGTGTAGAGGTAATGTTTGCTGAAGTGTGTAGGTATGCTTTGAATAGGGAAAAAGGAGTTAGGAAAAATTTGGAAAAACATGGACCCACGGAGCACAGAATGACTCAGTGGATCTGGCCACAACTCATGGACCCCAAGCGTAGCCACTGGAACCAATTAATGGAAAAGCAAGGTCTACTAACAGTTGGCTCTCACAAATCGTACCCTAGTGATATGAGTCATAAGGTTAACTATTTCGATGGACCCAAATTTTAATCATACGAGAACCTTTCCTTACGAGTCATAAGTATATTGACACAATGAATCAATCCATAACTCGTAGGGAATGGGACATATATCATCAAATTAGCGGTGACTTTTGAGTCAAGGAATGAATCATCTCATGATAAAACAAGTCGATGAATCATCTCATGACAGAACAAGTCTTACCTTGTACTTATGAAGTCTCAGGTAAGTTTTCTGTTTTATTCACTCAAAACAACACTGAACAAGTCATGGGATCTGCAAACAACTCGTCAGGTAGGGTCGTGGTCAAATAATCAAATTCTTTAAAAGTACACGACCTAACATGTGCGTATTTTCCCTTTCCCTTTTAACCCCAATTTCAAAACCTAACATAACTGACACTTAAGTTTCCCCATTGATCACTTGGAAAATCCATTTAATCACTACAAAAATCACTAGTCAATATCCTTCTCACTCGAAATTTCAATTTTATGGCACAAACATCAATTACATCCAAATCTAAGTAAGTAAACTATGTTTAAATTGCTCTGATTAGTGATTTGAGACTTACCCATGGGTTCCCATATTTTGTTCCTTTCACAACTGAGTGTGTGTGCATACCATATAAGGGTTGTTCTGTTTTTGTGAAAAAATTTGGTCCAAATTATGACCCCTAGAAGATGGGAATTGTCGTTTAATTGTATGTGCATATTATGTGTCAACTAGTTGGGAATCTTAGAACCTCCATTTTTGGGCTATGTGTGAAAGTTAGAACCCTTGATCATTGGAAAATGATTTTGTAATAATTAACTTGTCATTGTTAGCTTGGGAATTACGATCTATAGACGCCTCTAAAACATAGCTCGGATTATTTTGCTTTTCCAACTCCCAACATTACTACTTAAATACTTGAACGTGGGGGAAGTCAACGTACCCCATAATGCTTTAATGTTTAACAACTATTGAACTTGGATTTTGTCTAAGAAGAAAGCTAAGAGCAAGGGTCACGAATGACTTCAGAAATCGTTACTTCCAGTAACGAGTCGTGGCATCAGTCGTGACCACTGTTCCTGATAAACTAAAGCTATAAAGTTTCAGGACCATAGGTCTGAGTCACTTATCGAGTCGTATGGTCACCTAATGGATCAATTGTCCTAAGTGGGTATGCTTTGAAAAAATTCAGAAATTTGAACTCTCACGTAAAGGTATGAGTCGTGCCCACAAGGAATGACCCATTACCTTAGTCATTCTGATTGAAGCTATTTTAACAGTTTTCAGGAGTTTACCTTCAAAAGTCAAGGGATGATTCATACCCATAAGTAATGACTCGTTAACTAACTCATTCTGAGAAAAAACATCATACCCCTTGTTTTTTATTCTTTGACCTTTTGAGACTAACTTTCACTCCTACAATTACATGGATCTAAAGGGAAATGCAAAGATGGGTAAGACCACCACAACCTCCAAGAAAAAGCAACAAGAGGAGCCTAAGACACGTGAGTTTGTGGATAAGTCAACTAGCTCCAAAGAGTCAAGTGGTACTGTAGAGAAGTATCTAATCAAAGAAAACCAACTGGAACATCGCACCTCCATTCCATGGACAAAGAATGTCAATGTCACTCAACATTTAGTACTTGCCCCAATTCAGGTTTTCTCTCCCCATTCTAAAAAGTGAGGTGAATCATTTAATGAGGAAGGGGTTAGTAAATCAAACAATAAAGATGGAAGAAAGTCCCACACTAAGGACTCAAATATTAAAAATGTTGAGATGGAGACCTCGACCGCAACTCCTGCACCTCAAAACCCCTCAAAACAAGTTTAGATTGAGCAGCCGGTTTAGAGATGGACAGTCCTGGGCATGCAAGATACTTTTGATAAGGATAGAGCTATAAATGATAGAGGCAACCCTAAGTGGATTATCTTTGAGGAGACTTTATTAGTGTTTATCGAGATCAAAGACCTTCCAGATATTTAAGAGTTGTTCAACATGTATTTGTTCAGCTAGATGAGTGAGCCTTCAGGGAGATGTAGCCCGGAGATAGTTTGAGAAATTTATGTGTTTTATGTATCAATGATGAAAAACAAGACTCTTGTGGAATAATATAGGAAGAAATATCCTGCACTACCAATTGTCCTTGTTTGGGGCACACCGGTTAATATATTTAAGCACACATTCTTGTGTTTCTTGTTTGGTAGAGAGTATGAGGCCCGACAAATTCAATAAATATGACTATATTGCTGATGAACTATAAAAGATTAAAATGAAGAAGCTGAGTGCAGACGACAAAAGAATGCACTACACTTGGTTAGCCCAAATCATTTCCACAAAAGAGACTAATATAGAGTGGTTAGTGATGTGTCGTGATTTCATGGCACTTTCAATGCCTAAAACAAGGAAAATATGCAATAAATTGGGTATGTTTGGTAGGTATGATGTGTTTTCTATTCTATCTTGCAGCAAAATAGGTTTTTGAGGCAAAATAGAGAAGACAAGAAGTAGCATGCACTGGAATGAAGATTTTGAAGACAAAAGAGCGGAGTTGAATTTCACAGAAGTGAGCCACGGTCGTGACTCACGGACCACAGGTGGACCTACAGACCGTAGTTCAAGTCTATTAGTCAACTTCTGCCATTGTGCATGGAGGCCTGATTCCTATGATCTAGACCTACGGTTCGTGGGTTGATTCCACGGGCTCAAATCACGGTCCATGAAAAGTTGTTGAATTTTTTCTCCTACATATTTTAGGATAGAATTTGTTTTATATCTATAAATACTCCTATGTTTTCCTATGTTAGGGAGGTGATTATTACATTGTTTTGGATTCTATTACATTCTTTTTAGGTTCATAAACAGGTTGATCTTGTAATCTCAAACATCGATTCTAAGGTTTTGATTTATATTGAGATTTCAGAGTTTTATTCTTCTTGTGAGTTCATATTTATGTTTTCATCGTTGAATTATTCTTGTATTCTTGCAATCATGAGTAGATAAATCTCTCAACTAGGGTTGTGTGAACCATATGGAATTAACAAAACAGGTTAAGTGAAAAGCAATTCTGAACTGGTGTGACTGCATATATTGTTATATCCTTCATTATAATTGATCTTCTAACGGTTGAAAATGTTGGAAACTCGCCTGTATTATAAACTTGCTCGAGAGAGAAGTAGAGATTGGGGAAAGGGAATAACAATAAAGATTTAAAGCTATCAACCTTTATCTAATAGCTTGAGATGTAACAGGGATAATTATCAAAGATCAAGAACAAGGGTTAGTAGCACGACTCTTGGAGACCGAGAGGAGAAGAGTGAAATTCATCTAACCAAGGTCGAGAAATGTTTAAATGGACCTATCTTGTTAAATTTTCCATGCAATGCAATGAGATAGTTTGCCAGCACAAGTACCTGGTGGAGTTAAGAAATCTTGGGGATCACAGTCCTAGTGCCTTTATAGTATTGATCACAAATCTGACAATCAACAATTATTACTATTACTATTTGTTTATAAACCCTTCTTTTTTTAACTTACTTTACAATCACTCGGATAAGAATTCGATAGAAGTATGTCCTATTCCCTGTGTGATCGAGCCCAACCTAGTTGGGTTCTAGATTTGATATAGCGACCGCGCTACACTTTCCTAGAGATATAGTTTGGGCGACATCAAATTTTGGTGCCGTTGCCTGGGAATATGGTTACGGAGTTGAATGATTGTGTTTATTTAAGTGTTGGTTTCATTAAAATTGTTATTTTCCTATTATTCGTAGGGTGTACGCCAGTGTATTCCCAACATTAGGAGTCAAGGCAATCCCCTGATTCCACTTGATACATAAATAGAAAGAACGCTAAGGAGTAATCAAAGAATGGTAAATACTGACAGAGTTCAATACCCCGCAGCCAGTGCGGATATTCATAACCATCCATAATTTCATTCGGCTGATCATGAAACTGCTGAGAAAATCACTACTTGATTAACGGTTGAGGAGAATGTGAGACAAGAAACTCTTTGACAAGCAGATAAAGATCATCGAGCAATAAAAGAGGTAGCACAACGTTGTGCTGCACTTGAAGAGATACAAAGAAGACCAAGGGTGCAACAACCCCCACAAATACCATATATGTTGGTTTATGATAATCCCAAAGAAGAGGATGTGGCCTATTGTGGATCATAACAACTTTGTCGTTGGCTGAGTTACCACGAGGTCCTATCACTACTTGGCAAGAGTAGAGGAATTAGTTTCTGGAACTATTTTTCCACCATCCCGAATATTGCAACTGAAGGATGATATTTATACTTTCAGATAGCTACATTCTGAAGCTCTTTATGAGAGTGGTTGCGGTTCAAGAAGAAGTTGCAAAATGTTGCAAATCATAGGACAAATGGTCAAAATTTACTTGAGATCTTATATAGAGCATTAAATGCTAATACCAAGGCTGTAGCAGATACTATCACTGGCGAAGCTTTTATGAGTTTGAGATGGGAACAAGCATCAGAGATTTTAGATCGTATCACTAAGACCAACCAGGGATGCCATACTCGTGAGGCAGACACACCAGTTGGGATGTACACTATTAGAGCCTCAGCAGAGCAATGGTTTTTGGATGAATTTGTATCTCAAGAGGTCACATAGTTGAGGGCATAAATTGGCTTGCTAGCCAAACAAATTATGGCTGGGGGTGCTGAGAGCTGTAGGTACACAAGGAAAAACACCTAGGCATGACAATTCTAAATCTGATAAGGAGGTTAAGTACTTGGATCGAGAGGTGGCAAGTTTTTGAGCCAAGGTCCAAGGGTCTAATCAAGACTCTTGGAACTCGAGGTAAGGGAATTAAGGTCGGAACTACTATGGAGACAATTACAACAAGTCAGGATATAGAGGTAGAGATCGGGATCGTGATGGTAATTGTATGTGAAAGGATGATTACAAAGAGAAGAGTGGTGAATATGTTCCACCGGGGAACCATGACGCTGATTTCAGAATTCATGAATGGAAGCCCTTTTTAATAAACAAGTTAAAGGGTCAGAGAGCCAGGAGAGTTGCTTGAAGAAGATTAGGGCTGACATTTTGGGAATAGATCAGAAGGTAGAATCTTACTCAAATGTCATAAAATGATTGGAGCAACAGTTTGGGCAGATATTGGTGTCATTGATCCAGCGTCAACCAGGCACTCTTCCAAGCAACACAATTTAAAATCCAAAAAATAATGGCAGTTGCTTGTCCATTACTACTAGAAACGGGAAGAGCATGACTGACCCATCTATGCCTATGGATAGTGGTAAGAAAGATGAGCTGGTGATAGTTGATGAAGAGGCTAAGATAGACCAAGAGAATTCAGAGGTTGATGGCGATGCAACTGACAAGCCCTAACATATTGATAAGAAAGCTAAGTCTAAAAAGAGAAAAGAGAAGGAGGTTACTCAAGTTCTGAAACCCATTCCACGACTTCCTCCTTCCTTTCCTCAAAAGTTGAAAAAGAAACCTAAAGAGGGTAAGTACCAAAAATTTATTTCAATATTGATGGAGTTATCAATAAATATTTGTCTTGTCGAGGCTTTGGAACAGATGCCAGATTACACGAAGTTCATGAAAGATTTGGTGATGAAGAAGAGAACTGTCAGTTTTGAGCTGACAGATAATTTGTACCATTGTAGTGCAGTTGCTTTCTGTTCCCTTTTTGAAAAGAAGGAGGATCTGGGAGCCTTCACAATTCCTTGTACTATCGGGTCTTATAACTTTGCAAAGGCACTATGCGATTTGGGTGCTAGTATTAACTTGATGCCGCTAGTCGTGTTTAAACAGTTAGGATTGGGAGCACCAAAATTGACTTTGATGAGACTTTTATGGCAGATAGAACTGTGAAAAAAATGGTGGGCATTTTGTATGATGTTTTGGTGAAGGTGTCATCTTTTATCTTTCCGACAAACTTTGTGATTCTAGACTGTGAGGTTGATTTCGAGGTTCCCATAGTCTTGGAAAGACCATTCCTTACCACCGACCATGCATTAGTCGACATAGAAATTGGGAAGATGAAGTTCATTTTAAATGATGAGTAGTTTACCTTCAATGTTTGTCATTCCATGAAGAAACCAAAAGACATGCGTGTAATTTCGATTATTGACACATTCGAAGGAGTAGATTTGACTGTTCCTATCGAACAAAGGTTGGGGGTTGAAGCTCTTGCTACTGTGATTATGAACTTTGATAGCAATCGTATTGATGATTAAGATGATATGGTTGGTTGCATTTGCTGGTAGAGGATCATAAACTTATGCTCTGAAGAAACTTTATCTTGATTTAAAGAATAGGGTTACCCCACCAGCTCGTTCTTCTATTAAGGAGCCTCCAGTTTTGGAGCTTAAGCCTATCCCGTCTCACATTCTATATGCATTCTTGGGAGCCAACAACATCTTGCCCATGATTATTTCTATTGATTTGGTGGAAAGGTAAGTTGCGGCTCTTATTTCGGTGTTGAAATACTTTGAGGGCCATTGGTTTGTCCATTACTCACATTATCGGGATTCCACCCACAAGGAAAAAAGAGTGCAATGTATATTAACTCCCCCTAATAAGAACATCAATTTAATGACTTGAATCTCCTTATCCCAATCTTGTGCACCATCTTCTCAAAATTTGCAGTAGGTAGAGACCTGGTGAGTAAATCAGCAATATTATCACTTGAACGAATCTATCGTACATCGATATCACCATTCTTTTAGAGATCATGTGTGTAGAAAAGTTTTGGAGAAATGTACTTTGTTCTATCTCCTTTTATGAATCCTCCCTTTAGTTGCATTATGCATGCCGCATTATCCTCATATAAAATCGTGGGTACTTTGTCACATTTCGAATCATATTTTTCTCGAATGAGATGTATCATAGACCTCAACCACACACACTCTCTGCTAGCTTCATGAATAGCTATTATCTCGGTATGGTTTGATGAAGTAGCTATGATAGACTGCTTTGTAGATAAGATATAGCAGTACCCCCACTTATGAACACATATCTATTTAAGATTGATCTTTGTGTGGGTCAGATAAATATCCTACATCAGCATAACTAACAAGATCGGGACTGTTATTGTTAGAATAAAATAAGCCCAGATCAGTAGTCCCTTTAAGATACCGCAATATGTGTTTGATCCCATTCCAATGTCTCTTAGTAGGATCAAAACTATACCTTACTAACAAATTAACCAAAAAGACTATTCAGGCCTTGTAGTGTTAGCAAGATACATCAGTGCACCAATTGCACTAAGATATGGTACTTCAGAACCAAGAATTTCCTCATTCTTTTCTTGAGGTCAAAATAGATCCTTATTTACATCAAGTGATCGAACAACCATCGAAGTGTTTAATGGATGTGCTTAATCCATATAAAATCTCTTCAACACTTTTTTTTGTATAGGCAGATTGATGGACAAATATATTGTCTGTCAAATTTTGATTTGCAAATCAAGACATAATTTTGTCCTTCCAAGATGTTTCATCTCAAATTCCTTCTTTTCATAGGTAATTGCCTTTTGAAGCTCTATTGGAGTTCCAATGAGGTTTATGTCATCAACATACACAGCAAGTACACCAAACTCCGATGTTGTTTTCTTTATAAAAACACATGGGCAAATTTCATCATTTGTACAACCTTTATTATATAAACACTCACTAAGACGGTTATACCACATGCATACAGATTGCTCCAAACCATACAATGATCTTTGCAATCTAATGGAATATATTTCTCGAGGTTTTGAATTGTATGCTTCAGGTATCTTAAGTCCTTTGGGAATTTTCATTTATATCTCATTATTAAGTTATCCATATAAATAGTCTGTAACCACATCCATTAAATGCATTTCAAGTCTCTCATGGACAGCGAAACTAATAAGATAACGCAATGTTATTGCATCCATAACTCGTGAATATGTCTCTTCATAATAGACACCAGGTCGCTGTGAAAACCCTTGTGCAACAAGGCGTGACTTATACCTTTGTATTTCATTTTTCTCATTTCTTTTTTGTACAAAGACCCATTTATAGCCAACAGGTTTAATACCATTAGGTGTTTGAGCTATAGTTCCAAAACTTCATGTTTGACAAGTGAATTCAATTCTGATTGAATTACTTCTTGTCATCTTGGCCAATCATTTCTTTGTCGACATTCTGTAACAGATTGAGGTTCAAGATCCTCACTATCTTGCATGATTGTTTTTGCAACATTATATGCAAATACATATTCCACCACTATTTCAGATCGATTCAAATTAGTTCCAACATCACTTGAATTTATGGATAGTTCCTCATTTTCTTGAGTCTCAGGCTCATTGATTCCTTCAGGGATATAAAAATTGCTCAAATCTTGAACTTTCATATGGGGATATTTTATAGTGTTATCTTGACCATTTGTTTTTCTTTTTCTAGGATTTCGATCCTTAGAACCCAATGGCCTACCATGCTTCAGGCGCATTTTGGACTCATTTGCCATGACACTAGCAAATGGTCTTGCAGGGACCTCAATCTTAATTGGAACATTCTCTGTAGGTATATGTGATTTAGTAATCCTTTTCAAATCTGTAAATGCGTCAGGCATTTGATTTGTAATTTTTTACTGATAAATAATCTTTTAAACTTCTTGCTCACAAACAGAAGCACGTGGATCAAGATGGGACAATGATCGATTTTTTCACAAAATTTCACTATTTTCTCCACATAATTTTGGGGAAAATATCTCATCAAATAGACAATCTGTGAATCGAGCAGTGAACATATCTCCCGCTGATGGTTCAAAGTAGTGAATAATGGAGGGTGATTCAAACCCAACATAAACTCCTAACCTTATTTGGGGACCCATCTTTGTGCGATGTGGTGGTGCAATAGGCACATACACAACACATCCAAAAATTCTCAGATGAGATATATTAGGCTCTTGAACCAAAACCAATTATAATGGAGAAAATTTATGATAATTTATCGGTCTGAGATGAAAGTATTGTATCATGCAGAATTGCATGACCCTAAACAGAGGTGGGTAACTTAGTTTTCATAAGCAATGGTCTTGCTATTAATTGCAAATGTTTAATTAATTACTCAGCAAGACCATTTTGAGTATGAACATAAGCTACAGGATGTTCAACTCTTATCCCAATAGATGAGCAATAATCATTAAATGATTGGGATGAAAACTCTGCAGCATTATCAAGGCGAATGGACTTAATCTGATTATCAGGTAACTGTTCCCGTAATCTTATTATTTGTGCCAATAATTTTGCAAATGCCAGATTGCGAGATGACAATAGGCACACATGAGACCATCTAGAAGAAGCATCTATTAGGACCATGAAATATCTAAATGACCCACTAGGTGGGTGAATAGGACCACAAATATCTTCTTGTATACGTTCTAAGAACGCAAAGGACTCAATCTCAACCTTAGTTGGTGATGGCCTCACAATTAACTTGCCTTGATAACAAGTAGTACAAGAAAATTCATTATTTGAAAGAACCTTCAAGTTCTTTAATGGATGCCCATTTAAATTTTCTATAATTCGTGTCAGCATTATAGATCCTGGATATCCCAATCGATCGTGCCAAAGTTCAAAAGTATTGGAATTGGTAAACTTTTGGTTTACTATAGAATGTGCCTCAATCGCACTAATCCTTGTCCAATACAAGCCAGAAGATAAAGCAGGGAATTTTTCTATAACACATGTCTGCCCAGAGACATTCTTGGTAATACCAAGATATTAAAGATTCAACTTATACATTGTCTTAATATGATAATTGTTTTCACAGATATCTTTAAAACTCAACAAGTTTCTCTGGGACTTAGGAGAAAACATAGCATTATTTATGATTATTTTCACTCCCTTAGGCAAAATTATAATGGCTCTTCGGAAGCCTTCAATCAAATTAATACTACCAGAAATCGTAGTAACATTTATCTTGCCCATACTTAAATAAGAAAAATATTCTCATTTTGAAATATTGTGTGTGTTGTGCCAGAATCAATCAAGCAAATGTCTTCATAATTAGATAAGTAACTTTGAAAATTATCCATATCTTCAAATAGAATAACATACACAAAATAAAATACATAAATCAAATATTTATATAAAATAAAAGCTACGTAATATAACAATCACGAGTTCATACCAAGCTTTGAGCATCAATTTTGTCTGAACCCGTCAAAGCAAGAAGTTGTGAACAAAAAATTATCAAGTGGTTAGATGCAAATGTGGTCTACCCCATTGGTAATAGTAAGTGGGTGAACCCGGTCTAGTGTGTGCCAAAAAAAGGTGGAATCACTGTGGTTCCAAATGAGAATAATGAGTTGATCCCAATGAGACCGCTAATAGGATGAAGAGTTTACATGGATTGTTGAAGGCTAAATTCTTGGACCAAAAAGGATCACTTTTCTATGCCCTTCATGGATTAGATGTTAGACTGTCCTGCTGGCAGAGGATGGTATAGTTTTCTTGATTGTTATTCGAGGTATAATCAAATTTTCATTACCCCCGAGAACCAAGAGAAGACCACTTTCACTTATCCATATGGGACGGTTGTGTTCAAAAGGATGCCCTTCGGTTTATGTGATGCACCGACCACTTTTCAGTATTGCATGATGTCCATTTTCTCTAACATGGTGGAGGACACTATTGAGGTTTTTATGGATGATTTTTCTATAGTGGGAGACTATTTTTATAACTGCTTGGCCCACCATGCTAATGTGTTACAAAGATGTGAAGAGTGCAACTTAGTACTGAATTGGGAAAAGTGTCACTTTATGGTGAAAGAAGGCATCGTGTTGGGGTATTGGATCTCAAAGAAGGGCATTGAATTCGATAAAGCAAAGATTGAGGTGATTGAAAAGTTTCCTCCACCTATTTCTGTGAAAGGTATTCAAAGTTTCTTAGGTCATGCAGTTTTCTATAAAAGATTTATAAAGGATTTCTCTAAGATTGCACATCCATTATGAAAGTTTTTAGAGAAGAAGGTAAAGTTTTTGTTTGATGAGGTGTGCCTAAAAGCGTTCGAGTGTTTGAAAGAGAAGTTGTTTTCAACCCCCTATCATTGTTTCGCCAGATTGGTCAATGCCATTTGAGGTTATGTGTGATGCTAGCGGAGTGGCCTTGGGTGCATTCCTTGGCCAAAGGCATGAAAAGATTCCATAATCTGATTTACTACGCTAGCAAAGCATTAACCCAGCCTAGAAGAATTATACTGTGATCGAGCAAGAGCTGTTAGCGGTGGTCTTTGCTTTCGACAAATTTTGATCTTACTTGATTGGCACAAAGGTAATTGTGCACACAGACCATGCAGCACATAGATATCTTATGTCAAAAAAGGACGCCAAGACAAGAATGATTCGGTGGGTGCTTCTATTGCAAGAATTTGACTTTTAGGTCAAGGACCGAAAGGGGACTGAAAATCAGGTTGCAGAACATCTCACGCCTTGAGAAGGAGTCCATTCTTAAATTGAGGGATGATCTTGATATTGATGATACTTTTCTAGATGAGCAAGTGTTGGCAACATCACAAGACTTAATCCCTTGGTTTGCAGATTTTACCAACTTTTTGGCAAGTGATCTAGTCCCGGAAGATATGTCATATTAGCAAAGGAAGAGATTCATGCATGAGGTAAGAAAATTCTTCTGGGATGAGCCTTATTTAATTAAGGTGTGTACAAATGGTGTGATTCGATGGTGTATTCCGTAGGTTGAGATGATAAGTATATTGGAAACATGTCATTCATCTCCAGTTGGGGGTCATCATGGAGGTGCGCGGACTGCTCATAAGATCTTACAATGTGGGCACTATTGTCCCACCATTTATAAAGATGCTCATGACTATGCTCGGGCCTGTGACCAATGTCAAAGGCAAGGGGACATTTCACGCAGGCATGAACTTTTAATGACGACTATCCTTGAGCTCGAGATATTTAATGTATGGGGTATTGGCTTTATGTGCACATCCGTGAGCTCACATGGGATGAAGTACATTCTGGTAGCTATTGACTATGTTTCTAAATGGGTGGAGGCAATTTCGCTTCCCACTAATGAAGGAAGGAGTGTCACGGCATTCTTGAAAAAGAACGTATTCTCATGGTTTGGAACACCTCGCGTTATCATTAGTGATGGAGGATCCCACTTCTATAATCGGTTGTTTGTTTGAAAAATATGGTGTCAAACACAAAGTGGCAACAACTTATCATCCTCAGACGAGCTGGCAATTTGAGGTGTCAAATTGTGAATTAAGTCTATTTTGGCAAAGACTGTGAATGCCAATAAGACTGATTGGGCAAGAAGATTAGAATGGAGAGAAGCGGCTAAATTGAGATTAGAGAAGATGAATGAGATGGATGAATTTTGTCCCCGGGCTTATGAAAGTTCAGTATATTATAAAGAGAAGATGAAGTTATATCATAATCGAAAGATTAAATGAAGAAAATTTCACCCGGGAGACTTATTATTGCTCTATAACTCCAAATTTTGCTTGTTTCCTGGAAACCTGAGGTCCAAAGGGTCTGGACCATTCACTGTGGTTAGGGTGTTTCCGCATGGGGTAATTGAGCTGAAAGGTGATGTCGATGTCCTATTCAAGGTCAATGGTCAGTGTGTGAAGCACTATGTGGGAACTATAGAAGAAATAAGGACTTGTGAGAAGTTTATCCTTGATGAAGTTTTAGTAGTAAAGGGGGTTGGGTCATGTCGTGATGTTAAATCAAGTGCTGCTTGGGAGGCAACCAAAGGAGTGATATTATTTTGGATTTGTTCATTATAGGGTGCATAGGAAATTGAGTTGAGAATAAAAATATGAACAAAAGTGGAAGCTCAACCATAATGGTGACCTACGGACCGTGGGTAGAGACAGTGCAAATCAGGCAAATTTTCAGCTTGCGGATTCTCACCCACACCGACAGCCTAGGGACCATAGGTCTACTTATGGACCATGGGTCAGGTCCGTGATAATCAGACCCAATTTTCAGTTTGTGAATTCTAACCCCGCCTGACTCCTAAGGACCATAGGTCAACCTACGGACCATGGGTCGAATTCGTGGAAATCGGACGGCCTAAAAATTAATAACCCGACCCACCTATAAAAACCCTAACCCAACACACTATCTAAAATCCTATTAAACCAACGCCAAACCCATCAATACCCCCAAAACCCTAATCAAATTTTCATCAATAACCTATTTCCAAATACCAAATCCCATAAATAATCCAAATTCCACAATCTTCATCCTACACTAGCCTAAAATTCGAAAATCCTAATCTATATAACAAAAAATTGAAAACAATTTTCACCCAAAATCCTAAATTCGACCCGATCCACTTTCCCAAAGACAAATTTGACCCGACCCGTCATCCCCGAAGACCCAAAACACTCAAAAATACCACCAAAAGGGAATCCCAAGTAAGGAGATATGGGTTTTTCGTCGAAAATTAGAACAAAAACCTCAAAAACAAGTAGAGACTTTAAGATGAGCCTTCAAAATCAGAGAAAAGTGGATCCTAAGAGGTTTATGATATTGAACGAGACGATACTACTATTGTACATCACCCTGCGAGGCAATGATCTAGGGCACAGGCTGCAGACCATGGCACACCTGGACCTACTACACAACCCCGCCACCTGCCAGACCGGTGACTCTTACTCAGTCATCTGATTCTTCCCCCAGTCTGAAGAGGAGGAGGATGCTTCTACAATTAATGAGAATGGAAACGGGGAGGATGCACCTGCTACATCTTAGAATGGCGAAGGTAAGGATGCTTTGGAGTTGGGTGATAGTGGTAAGGACGCTGAGACAACTTTTATTTCAGGTATTGGAGTCCAGGATTTGACGACCTCCTCACAGAGAAACTTGGCAGCATAGCAGGCCATATGGATAGTACGACGGGAGAACATGAAGTGGTGTATTCAAGATAAGAAATCCATCTATGATAGGGATGCGGAGCCTACTAAGTAGGGTTTATTTAAGAGAAATATCACAGAGGAGCCCCGATTTAAGATAGATGATTTGAATGAGATGCCCAGGATTAAGACACTGTTTGATAGAAATGGCTTTGGGTGGATGATGGAGCTTTGTGGTAGTTATAGTTCAGAGTTGGTTAGCGAGTTCTATGCCTAGTATTCTGCTTTGGTTGATTTGATCATACCTCAGGAGCAGCGAGCTCAGGACCAACTACTGTTGACTCACATATTGGTTTGGGGTACACGAGTTTATATATTAGAGAAGACGATACAGAGGTTCTTGTTTAGTGTCGGTCGTGATGTTTCGGTAAATACAACTAAGTTTGATAAGCCCATGGAGTCTATGAAGAATAGGAATAAAATAAAGAATATGGATCAATGATTGGAGCTATTATAGTGGATTGCGAGTTATATCGCTGAGGATGGGGTAGATACTAGATGTGTAGCTGAGAATTCGGACATTAAGAAGTCCTCACTCCATTAGCCTATTCACCTTTCCATTTTGACTTTCAATGAACCTGTCTTAGCCCTGGTCCCTCCTTGGACATTGTGTACCTCAACTCAGGCAAATCGCCTAAGTTAAGGGTGGCTATCATAAGGGTATGTATCTTGATATAGGTATGAAGAAGGGGTTAGTAAAATAAAGGAGAACAGAGTTGGGTGTGAAGAAGAAAGAAAAGAAGTAAAAAAATAAAGTTTGCAAAAGAAAAAAAATATTGAAATCGTAAAGAAAATTACACCCAACATCTGAAAATAAATGAAGGAGAATAAAATGAGTATGGTTGGAAAGTGGAACCAAAATAGTGTAGTGTCAAGGAGGTTTGAGTCACCGTATCCATATGCACCACACCTATCCCCAAGACTACATTACAAGCTTAAGAAATTCCTATAGTGATCCTAGTTTGAGTGTCCGAAAAACTAAGGCATAGAAAATAAGGGCAAGCCTATGGTATTTCATGCACACTGTTTGAACTTCTTTATAAGATAGAGTGTTTTGATCCAGACCCTATGTTGATATTCATTAGTCTAGTGTGAGTGTATGGGACTTTTTTATTGTGAGAGTACATGGGTTGCATTATTAGCTGTTAGTTGTTCAGCTAATGTCATTTGCATATATGCTTAGTTGTTTGTTCATAATCTGATGCCATCACTTGATCCCTTCTGTGTCATGATATTATGCTGCATGTATACGCATAGTGGTTTTGACTTGTGAAAAGGAGGGGATCAAAAAGTTTTGGTGCAAAAAGCAATAAGTCAACTTCCAAAGGTGCCTTAGGTTTCTCTTAGTTAAGCATCAAATGTGTTTGTTTTTTTTTGTTTGCCTGAGGAAATGCAAAAGTTCTAAGTTGAGGATGTTGATGTGCCATGATTTCATGGAACTTTCGATGCTTAAAACAAGGAAAATATGCAATAACTTGGTTATGTTTGGTAGGTATGATGTGTTTTCTATTCTATCTTACAGGAAAGTAAGTTTTGGAGGCAAAATAAAGAAGATGGGAAGTAGCATGCACTGGAATGAAGTTTTTGAAGACAAAATAGCGGAGTTGAATTTCACAGAAGTAACCCACGGCCGTGACTCACGAAAAGTAGGTAGACCTACGGATTGTTGGTTAAGTCCGTGAGTCAACTTCTGCAGTTGTGCATGCAGGCCTAATTTGTACGACCTGGACCCACGGTCCTTGGGCTGATTCCACGACCTCAAGTCACGATCCGTGGAAAGTTGCCGAATTTTTTCTCCTACATGTTTTAGGATAGGATTAGTTTTGTATCTATAAATACTCCTATGTTGTCCTATATTAGGGAGGCAATTATTACATTATTTTGGATTCTATTACATTGTTTTAAGGTTCATAAACACATTGATCTTGTAATCTCAAACATCGATTCTAGGGTTTTGATTTATATTGAGATTTCAGAGTTTTATTCTTCTTGTGAGTTTAAAATTATGTTTTCATCATTGAATTATTCTTTTGTTCTTGCAATCATGAGTATCTAAATCTCTCACCTAGGGTTGTGTGAACCATGAGTAATTAACGAAACGAGTTAAGTGCGAAGTAATTCTGAACCGGTGTGACTGTATGTATTGTGATTTCCTTTGTTATAATTGATCTTCTAACGGTTGCAAACATTGGAAACACACTTGTATTCTAAACTTGCTTGAGAGAGAAGTAGATATTGGTAAAAGGGAATAACACTAGAAATTTGAAGCTATCAACCTTCATCTAATAACTTGAACTGTAATAGGGATAGTTATCTGAGATCAAGAACAAGGGTTAGTAGCGCAACACTCAGAGACTAAGAGGAGAAGAGTGAAATTCATCTAACCAAGGTCGAGAGACGTTTAGATGAACCTATTTTGTTAGATTTTACATACAACGAAGCGAGATAGTTTGCCAACACAAGTACCCATTAGAGGTAAGGAATCTTGGGGATCACAGTCTTAGTACCTTTTTTGTATTAATCACAAATTCAACAATCAACAATTATTACTGTTACTATTTGTTTACAAACCCCCCCCGCTTTTTTACTTACTAGTGAATCACTCGAACAAACATTCGATATAAGTCCATCATATTCCTTGTGGGATCGACCCCAACCTAGTTGGGTTCTATATTTGATACAGTGACCGTGTTACACTTTCCTGGAGGTATAGTTTAGGTGACATTAGTTAGCAAGTAATAAATCACAAATCAAAAAAGCGATTCTGAACTTTAATGCAAAATTTTAGTGGTCTTTGGTAAGGCATCAGTTAGGACCAACCAGTAATGATAACATCGTGTGCTCAAATTGTGCTGCATTGCTTTCTAGTAATAGGAATGTGTATGAAATTAATATACCAAGAAACTCAAAATCCAAACCATAGTATCTTGTAATACAAGGGTGGCTAAAATATATATGGAAACTAGGATGGCCCCAGTCATTTTTACTGATAAGCCACACCTTCAAACTCAGACTTTTACTTTGGAGATGTTGCCCTAGCATGTCCCCCAGCTGGTGATACACCTCATGCTCCGCCTCTGCCACAATCATAACCCCTGCTTTGACCCCTAGCTAGAGAATTTTGAAGGGGTGTAGGCATATCACCCTCAGTTGCAGCTGACCTCGTCTTCACTATCTTTTAAGAGAATAGAACAT
This sequence comes from Capsicum rhomboideum, assembly GCA_031232105.1. Lineage (NCBI taxonomy): Eukaryota > Viridiplantae > Streptophyta > Magnoliopsida > Solanales > Solanaceae > Capsicum > Capsicum rhomboideum. The sequence continues at coordinate 121,118,715 of CP124714.1, forward strand.
AAAGTTTAGAATTCAAAAAGTGAAAATATTTGCACGCTAAGGAGTCAAAGAATAAAAGTTTCTTAAGAATGTCCCATATCATACAGAAGATAGATACGAACGTCACCATACCAATCCACGAGGCTCTACTAGACACTTGATCTTGTACTCATGAGACTGGTGAACCTAGTCCACTGATACAAACTAGTTACGACCAAAAATCCCATGGGTTGTGATGGCACCTACCCCAACCTAACCTATGGTAGGTAAGCCTAATTCAACAACTCAGAATAAACAATGTAAATGCAATAATTTGATATTTATATGCATAAATAATAATATTGTCTCAAGGATATACATAAATGGAACCGAACAAGAAATATGAAATCCTAAGACTAAACTATCATAAGTAAAAGAATGACTCTAATACAAAACATCAAATAGAAATACAAGTCTGTCCAAAGAAAACTAAATAATAACATCAGTTTGTTGTACCCTGGAGTTAGAAAAACATAAGTAAGAGCCTGCCCTAGCGACTGAATATCTCATGGAGTCTGAGAACCACTCAACACACTCAGTGGAATACCTGTCTGTTGAATGCCTCCAGATGGTCTAAAAGACGAATCAAAAAATCCTCCAACACTAGGGTAGTTATAAAACCCTGAGGGGCCTGAGCTGGTCTTGCATTATTTATATGATAATCCTTCTCATCATAATAAACCTCATGTTGAAAGAGGCTGCTCAAGCTCATCCTCTAGTCGGAGTACCTCCTCGTGCCCAACCTCTACCTCATGTTCGAATGTGACCCCTGCCTCATACCCTAACTGGGGCTCTAACAACGGGTGCTGGCTCAACATCTTTAACATCTCTAGATCTAGTCCTCATCATCTGTGCAAAAAGGAATGGAATACATGTTTAGAATTTTTGGTCATGAATAACCCGCACGATAAGGAATCAATTTAGAGAAGTTTTTCCTCAAGATATCCTATAACCTCTCGAAAATATATACAGACATTAATGTATCAATCTGTGAGACATTATTAGACATCTTACTCTTTCACTTATGAGACTGGTGAATCTAGTGCTTTGATACCTATTTGTCACGACCCAAAAGTTGAGGTCATAATGTCACCTACCCCGATCCAGCCATGGTAGGTAAGATAAAAATTCACAACAGAATAGAAAATTGAAATAAGAAAGAGATGAAATAGATATAAGACTTCTAGAAGTAGGAGTGACAACACAAATCAGCCATCACGGGTCATACTCGTACTAGGATCTACTCTGAAATGACACAGAAGTAGGAGTGATTATGGTCCACTTGTACTCAGTAGGTATCATAGGCCGACTGGGCAAACTAGGAAACTAAACAAGAAAAGAATACTATGAGCACACTTTCACCTGCATACAAGACAGTTTCCAGACATTAGCTCACACCTTATCTCCTAGCAATTCTACAATTATAATATCAATATAAGAATAACTACACACGTATATATAAGAAAAGCTAAGTACAAGGTAGCAAGCATGTAAATGAAAGCACAAAGAATGTAATGTAATGTAATAATGGTGGAATGATGATGATATAATACATTACATGACTTTTCATGTACACCTTCCGAGCTAAAGCTCCCAAGATAGGATCCATGGGGGTTCACAACCCTTATACTTTCATAATCTCAACTCATATCTCCATCACCTTGCCAGCATATCCCTAGGTCAATGGTTTTGAAAGTGTTTCATTTTCTTTCAAAATTTGTATATCTCAGTGGTACTAATCTCATGAATATGTATGGATAAAATAAGAATGAAATGCTCACAACCAATCAGAATAAAGATAATAATCAGATCAATACATGTATAAATAAACTCAAAATTAGTCAATAAGTTAATAATTCATGATATAAGACCTTGCATGGCACCACTGGAATAAATTGTCATGTAAGACATCAATAATATCAATTCAAGCCCCTTTATTAGGCATCACTATAATGATAGAGGCATATAATTCTCAAATAAGGCCTATAATATCAATCTAAGCCACCCACTTAGGCATCACGATAATAATAAGGTAATTAAATGCATAAATAAGGCCTATTAATATCAAGTCAAACCCCCATACATGCATCATAACAAATAGAATCGCTCAAGTCAACAATAATATAAATATAATCCCCCACACGAGAAACACAATAATAATAACAATCTCAAAATATGATCTCATGACCAAATCACTAACCCATAGCATGCTTTATATGGAAGGTTAACTACCTAACCCAGTCTGAAGAAAGTTAAGCCATAACCTACCTCGAAAAGCCAAAATCCAAGCCTAGACACTTCAAGGAGGAGCCTTCCTTTCAGGAACGACCTCAAAATGGACTAAATATACCAAAATCATAATCTACACGTCAAAAGGAGCCCAACAATACCAATATTGGCGATATTTATTTTGGGTTTAAAAATAGTTCGACAATTGGCTCAAACTAGAAAAGGGTAAATCTAGAATTTTATTTAAGAATCATGTTCCCCGTATCAAAAGGAGTCTAAATCTAAAACCCAACTAAAAATGAGCTGAAATCGACTTTAAATCAAAGAAAAACCAATTTTATAGTTTACTAGATAAAAGCCCCAAAATCTAGTTTGAAATCAATGATTTGAAGTTGTTTTGGAGATGAAATCAATAGGAAGTTATGAAAATAGGAGTTTAGAGATTATCCACGCAATATTGATGAAAACCCCCTTTGAAATTGCCTAAAACCGAGCTCCCAAAGGCTTAAAAGGGTGAAAATGGGGTTTTGGTAGAGAAAAATGTTTTAAATCTATGGTATTAAACACGCTTTGCGAATGCAAGCCCTAGGTCGCGAATGTGAAGACCAACCCTAACAGAATTCCATAATTATAGTTGAAATATCACATACATGATGAAGGCCGACCTTGACCCAGACCAAAATACCGTTCGCGAATGCGGTCATTACTCCACGATCGCGATGAACAATGAGGATGACCCTATACGAATGTGGTCCCACCATCGTGTTTGGGATTTAGAGCATTTTCCTTTTCTGTGATCATGACCAGGGGCCTGTGAATATGATGAAGTATTTATCCTTGCACCCGAAATAACAATTCAGATTTTTTACAATGAATTAACCCCAACCCTTTTTAATCTTATGTTAATATATTTTGTCAAAAAGGTCAAAATGTAATATAAAGGGTCGGGGCCCAAACTAACTACGCTACTAACCCAAAATTGACATTCCCAATCTAATGGAACTGACCAAATCACCATCTGACACTCGTATCACAAAATATTGATTGAAGTCAAACTAACCTCATTTAAAGTCTCTAAGGACCTCAAACTCACACAAATTATTCTCTAACGCATCAGGGACCATGCCAGCCAACCCCACAACTCATAAATAACATATAGAAACTATGAGGAAGGGCATGTCATGCCCTGAGGATATACCCTGGATGTGACATGGTGCTTAGGACTACAAGTAACTTGAAGCTAACCTATGGCATCTGGCATGATACTAAACCATATTCAATTCACTTAAAGTATTGAGCGGAAGCTGATATTTATTCAATAAAATATGGATACAAAATGTCAAGTCTAAATTTTTTCAATATAAACAGAAAGCAATCCCAACATAAACGTAAGCTGAAATACTACTAAGTCTAGACAAGCCTCTAAAATACTGAAGAGTCATTGGGACAAACCCTCAACTAACCCAAAATATAAAAGTCTGAACAAAATGGAAATCTAAACTTCTGAATCAAGAAACATAACCATAGTCTTCTGATCGTGAGGTCTCACTGACTAAAAGGGAATAGTTTTTTGTGTTCGTGGCTAATCGTGATGTTGAGGGCGATTTCCAAAACCTACATCATTATAGGATGTAAAGCACAAAAAAGTATGTGGTTAGTACTAAGTATACGGGGGATGCGTGCAACATGTAAAAATGATGGAAAATCATGTAATAAATATATGCATGTTAAGTGTATAAGGACTCAACCTTCTTCAAAAATAAAGCTTAAACTAAAATATCATATATAGAGAGACTACAAAACATAGTTTACTAAATCTAGTGAGCCTTTAACACTTAAATTTTATAGCTGATTTATCATGGGTGATTCTCTTAACAAACATATACGAAGTGATCTAAACGTGGAGTCCAATTAGTATGCCCCATCAAGAGTATCCAATATACCTTGTCAGAGTATAAAGGCATGACTGCATGATCACTAAACTGAGCATATTTGAGAAAATATAATACCTACGATGGCACATAGTTTTAGGACTTAGGTATAATGAACCCGTATCCTCTTGGTGCTCAATACTACTCCCAAAATCATATTAATGCTCAAACTATAGAAAACCCATCATGAAAATAAGCATGAAACTAATTTTAAAATTAACTGATGACACATAATCCGACATACTGAAAATTAGTCATGCTTCTTTTACTGTTTCCATATTTTTATAAAAAAATGTATGGGTATTTCTTGATAAACTGAGATCACAAGATCATTTCATATCAAAATTGTGGGATTCTTTCTAAATCATGGAGATTCAAATAAATTCATGTCATGATAATTCAAATTCATATTTGATGTTTGTGAAATAGTGAATCATGTATTCTAAACACTATATATCATGAGGAACATGAAAATAATTGATTAGAACTCAAAATTATGAAGCGGGTTTTAACCCTAGAATTTGAACTTAAAGGATTCATAATTTGAAAAGCTGAATTTAGGGGCACGGGGATGGAAGGAGGTCATTGTTAAATTCCCACATACCTAAACTTAAGGAAACTTTAAGAAAATTCTTGAACTTGACGATATCAAGCTTGAGTTTTTGAAAACCTTCTAGTTATTCTTTGGAACCTTAAGAGAATAAGAGCTTTTGGATATTTTTTCTATGTATTATGGATGACTTTTGGGGTTAATATGGGTTTGGAGAGGTTACATATGTGTATAAGGATGAAATTACCATTAAATTTTAAGAGAGAAGCAAAACTTTTACTCTTGGGAAGGGGGTGTGCCCCGTACGGCCAATCTTGTGGCACCCTATTATGCCCCACACGACCTATTACGTGGAACCCTATTATGCCTCACATGGCCCATCGCGTGGGCTTAACAGTGACCAATTGAGAGGTGTTTTGCGATGTGAGGCGCAAAATTGAGGTTCCCTACTGTAGTGTACAATCCCATTGTGTAGTGCACTGCCCTCTATTTTGGTTCTGTCCATGACGTCCTTAATCGACCCAGGACTTACCCAAAATATTTTCCAATCTTTGTAAGGGTCAAATGACCTTATTTTATGACCCTTAACACATAGAAAACCACTGCAAACATTCATGAACTTTGGGGATATTACAATATCTCTCCCTTGAGATCATTCATCCTAATGAAGACTTAGAATGAATTTAACGGGCTATATACTAAGGATCATGAAGATGGATTTAAAACTATTCATGTAGCATGATGGAAACTGACTTATATTGGAAGTACTGGATAAACTACTGTATATTTGCATTTGCATACATGAAATTTCATGAAATTGAATAAGAACTCAAAACTGAGGAAATAATACTAGGAGGAAGATCTATACCTCATACTGGCTCGGTATTGGGAATGAACAAATAAGGGTATCTTTTCATCATATTTGCTTCTGCTTTGCAAGTTGCTCCCTCAACTGATTGGCTCCTTTATAACACCTTAACTGAAAAAATATCTTTATTTTTACCCTTCGAGCCTGATGGTTAAAAATATTAATAGAAATTTCCTCATAAGATAGGCTATCTGTCACTCCAATACTGTCCACTGGTACAACCTATGCTGGATCACCAATACATTTCTTTATCATAGACATATGGAAAACTGGGTGCACTTCGGATAACTCTGCTTGAAAATCTAGCTTATAGGCAACATTTCTTATGTGCCTCAAAATCGGGTAGAGGCCAATATACCGGGGGACTAAGTTTCCCTTTATTCCCAAACTTCATTACCCTTTCCGTAGGCGAAACACTCAAGAACACCCAATTATCTACTTCATACTTAATCTCTCTATTTTTCACATCAGAATATAACTTAGGATGGGTCTGAGCTATTTTCAGTCTCTCTCGAATCAACTGAACTTTTTCCATAGCTTTATGAACGAAATCTGGCAAAGTAGCCTCACCAACCTCAAACCATCCAAAAGGAAACCTACATCTACTCCCATATAAAGCCTCAAATGGTGCCATCTGGATGCTAAAGTGGTAACTGTTATTATATGAAAACTCAATTAGAGGCAAGTGATCATCCCAATTCCCTTTGAAATTGATCACACATGCCCTCAACATGTCCTCTAGAGTTTGGATAGTACACTCGGCCTGCTATTTTTCTGGGAATGGAATTTGGTACTAAGGATCAATATTCTACTAAGACCTTTTAGAAATAATTTTCAAAGTTGAGAGGTGAACTGGGTAACTCTGCCTGAGATAATGGACAAAGGAACCCCATGAAGTTTGACTAACTTGCGAACATATAGTCTAGCATAATCCTTGGTTGTATTTGAGGTTTTGACTGGCAAAAAGTGAGTTGACTTAGTCATTCGGTCTAGGATGACCCAAATCAAATCATGCTGACGCCTGGTGAGACGAAGTCCTATAATAAAATCCATATTTATAACCTCCCACTTCAAAGTGGGTATGCTAATATCCTGAAGCTTACCTCCCTATCTTTGATAGTCAAATTTAACTTGCTGATAGTTAGGCCACTTAGCCACAAAATCTGTTATGTCTCTCTTCATACCATTTCACTAATAGACTTCTCGTAAGTCACGGTACATCTTGGTGGCACCTGGATGGATAGAATACTTAGAATAGTGGGCTTTAGCTAACAATAATCTCTCAACCTATCAATATTGGGAACACATAAATGGCCCTGGTAGTGAAGTGCACCATCTCTACCTTAGGATAAAACCTCCACCTTCTACTGATGGACAACATCTATCAACTAACTCAGTACAGGATCATTATGCTATATTTCCTTCACCTCTACCTCTAAAGATGATTCTGAACCATTGTGTATCATCATACAACTATCATTTGAATCAAGCAATCGAACCCCTAACTTAGCCAATCTATGCACATTTGTAGCCAACTCCCTTTTCTAATCTACAACATGGGCTACACTTCCCATAAAAAATCTACAAAGGGCATATGTAACTATATTTGCTTTACCTAGATGGTAAAGCACATTCATGTCATAGTCTTTCAACAACTCTAGCCAACTCCTCTGACAAAGATTTAACTCCTTCTGACTGAACATATATTCGGGACTTTTATGGTTAGTGAAAACATCTTCATATACACCATATAAATAATGTCTCCAAATTTTCAAATCAAAGACTACTGCTGCCAACTCCAAGCCATGAGTAAGATAATTCTTCTTATGATCCTTGAGTTGTCGGGAGGCATAGGCTATCACTTTCCTATTTTACATCAAAACACAACCAAGTCCTACCCTTGAGGAATTATAATAAATCATAAACCCATATAATCCTTATAGCAAAGCTAATACCAGTGCTGAGGTCAACCTATCCTTCAACTCTTGAAAACATTTCTCACACAAGTCTGACCATTGGAATTTCAACCTTTTTTGTGTCAGTCTGGACAATGGTGCAATTATCAAATTCAATCACTAAACAAACCTCTTGTAGTAACCATCTAAGCCCAAAATGCTCCTAATGTCGGATGGAGTAATGGGCCTAGGACAACGCTTCACTGCATCTATCTTCTAGGGGTCTATATAAACTCCTTCACTAAAAATCACATGACCTAGAAATGCAACAGACTTCAACAAAAATCACATCTACTAAATTTCACATACAACTGATGATTCTTGAGTCTACAACACTATCCTCAAATGGTCTGCGTGCTCCTCCTCACTTAGAGAATAAACAAGTATGTCATCCATAAAAACAACGAAAAACATGTCTAAATACTTCTTAAAGACCTTGTTCAATAAATCCATAAAAGTTGTAGGAGCATTTGCTAGTCCAAAAAACATAACCATACACTTATAGTGACAATACTGAGTTATAAAAGTAGTCTTTGGGATGTCACACTTCCTGACTTTCAGTAGATAATATCCTGACCTGAGGTCAATTTTGAAAACCAACAAGCACCTTGAAGTTGATCGAACAGGTCATCGATTCCGGGGATAGGACATTTATTCTTGATGGTGACCTTTTTCAAAAGCCTATAATATATACACATTCTGAGATTAACATTCTTCTTTCCCACAAATAAAATCGGAGCACCCCATGGAGAAATACAAGGCCTAATGAGACCTTTGTCTAAGAAGCCCTTGAGCTGCACTTTCAACTCCTTAAGCTCTGCTAAAGCAATTCTGTAAAGAGGAATAAAGATGGGATGGGTATCCGGGAGAATGTATATCCCAAATTCAATCTCCCTATTGGGAGGAACTCTAGGTAGATCCTCAAGAAAAACTTTGGAAAACTCCTTGACTATAGGAACCGACTGGAGGTTTGGGGTTTCAGATTTAAAATCCTAAACCTAAACAAGATGATAAACATACCCCTTAGAGATATATTTTCTGGCTTTCAGATAGGAGATAAAACAACCTCTAGGTACCACTGAGCTACATCTCCACTCGAGGACTGACTTGTTAGGAAAATGGAATTTCACAATTTGGGTTTGACAATCAACCGAGGCATAGAATAAATAGAGCTAATCCATGCCAAGAATGTCATCAAAATCAATCATCTCTAATTCTACTAAGTCTGTTGATGTGAACCGATGAAGGACTATAATAGGGCAATTTTTGTAATCTCTTTTGGCAATAACTGACTCTCCAACAGGAGTACAAACTGAGAAAGGTTTGAAAAGACTTTCAGAACTAACACTAAAATTCATAATAATAAATGTGGTTACAAAAGAAAGATTTGACCCTGGGTCGAACAACACATAAGAATCAATATGAAAAACTCGAAGCATACCAGTGACCACATCTAGAGAGCTTTCCTACTTTTAGAGAGAAGATAGAGAATCAAATTAGTTTTGACACCGACTTCCATAGGCACTATATAAATCACCCTGCTACTGAGTCGGGCCACCTGAATTGGCTACCAAGGTAGTAGACTGAGCCTGAGGGCGATCATCTTTGTTGCCTTGCCTGATGGAAGGGTACTGCTTCAGCTTGTGACCTAGTTAACCATATCCAAAACAGACTTCCTTGCTAGCCAAACACTCACTCGAATGATTCTTACCACACTTTTTACAAGCTAGGTAGGTACGTCCCCTAGTAATACTATCATGTGATCTGGTGGTCAGTACCTTACCCTACTGCTCCTACTTGGACTTGGGTGCTGGGACACTGGATGATGATGGTGCAGGGGCTGAGAATAGTTGTAAAATTATAAGCAACTTCCCCCACTTGGCCTGTGTTGACTGTACCCAAACTCTCGTTCCTTAACACTCTTTGTATCCCTCTCTTTCTCCTTCAACTTCTCTATCTCAATCAGTTGAGCATGGATTATCTTTCCAGAAATATCCATATCCCCAATTAGCATGGCGGTCCTACACTCCTTAACTACCAATTCAGATACACCAGTAACAAACTTAATCTAGCTGGCCCTTAGATCAGACGCCATTTCTGGAGCATACCTCAAAGCTAAGTAAACTTGAGGGCATATTCCTTCATTGACAAAGAGCCCTTCTTGAGATTTATGAATCCTCTACCTTTGGTTCCCTCATTTATTGAGGAAAGAACCTATTAAGAAAGTTGTCTCAAACACACTCTAATAAATTGGAGCTGCATTCACACCTCTACCTTCCTTCCACTACTTAAACTAATTATGAGCAACCCCTTTCAAATGATATGATGCCAAATCCATACTTTCTACCTCAGCGATATACATAATCTGGGTAACTTTCTTTGTCTCATTGATAAAGTGTTGTGGATCCACATCCACCTTCAAATTATAAAACTCAGGTGGATTTATCGTCATGAAGTCTCGGACCCTGGCTGCAGCTAAGTTTCCATTTTACTGAATCAGAGCCACTACCTATTGATTGACCTGAGCGGTTATAGTTTGAGCTAAAACCTGAAATGCAGCCTAAAATTTAGTATGGGAAACCTTTTCATTCAAAGGATCCACATATGCTGGTGGATCTGGCTGGTTTTTATTTCTGTGACCGTTAACTCTACGAGGGGGCATTTTCTATCATGTGAAAAGGAAGAGTTAGAAAAGAGATTGAGTTAAAATTCTAGAGTACGATAAAGATCATGAAAGAAGGGAAAATTCCTAAAAACATCTCATAGACACTTACTCATAAGTGTGGCACGCTTCACACCCATGCATAAGACTCTACGTAGCATGGCTTGTCAGATTCGCTAGGACACCTTAAGCCTTAGGCTCTAATACCAAGATTTTCATGCCTCAAAGGTACACCCTGGATGTGACACGGTGCTTAGGACTACAAGTAGCCTAAAGGAAACCGTGACCTCTGGCATAATTCTACACCATATTCAATTTACTTAAAGTCATGAACAGAAGCTAATATTTATTCGATGAAATATGGAAATGAAATCTCAAGTCTAAAATCTGACAATTTAAACTGAAAGTAATCCCAACATGAACTTAAGTTGAAATACTACTAAGTCTAGACAAGCCTCTAAAATACTGAAGATTCATTGGGACAGACCACCTGTTGATCGAAAACAAAATTCTAAACAACTGAATAAGAAAACATAACCATAGTCCTCGGATCATGAAGACTCACCAACTAAATGGGATTAGGAACTAGTGATCATAGCTAATAATGATACAGAGCAATAGTACCAGAACCTACGTCATGATAGGATGAAGAGCACAAAAAAATGTGGTCAGTACTATGGAATGTATCGAGTATAAGGGGGATGCATGAAACATGTAAAATGATGAAAAATTATGTAAGAAAGTTATGCATGTTAAGTGTATAAGGAATCACCTTCTACATACATAAAGCTTAAACTGAAATATCATATATAGAGAGAGTATAAAACATAATTTACTAAATCTAGAGAGACTTTCACACTTAAATTTCATAACTAGTTTACAGTGGGAGATTCTCTTAACCAACATAACCCATGCGAGCTAAATGTGGAGTCAGATATATAGCCCCATAGAGAGGACCCAATATGCTTTTCCAGGGTATAATGGCATGAATGCATGATTACTAAAATAAGGCCATTTGAAAAATATAATACCTATGGTGGCACATAGTTCTAGGACTTGGGTACACTGAAATCGTGTCCGCTCAATGCTCAATACTACTCTAAAATCATTCTAATGCTCATACTATAGAAAACTCATCATGAAAATAAGCATGAAACTAATTTTACAGTAAATTTATGATCGTAATCCTAACATACTGAAAATTAGTCATGCTTATTTCATTGTTTGCATATTATTATAATAAGTATATGGGTATTTCATGATAAAGTAAGATAATAAGACAATTTCATATCAAATTTATGGGATTCATTTAAAATCATGGAGGTTCATATAAATTCATTTCATGCTAAGTCAAATTCATGTTTGAAGTTTGTGAACTAGTAAATCATGTTTTCTAAACACTTTATATCATGAGAAAACTGAAAATAATCGAATAGAACTTCAAATCATGAAGAGGGTTTTAACCCTAGAATTTGAACTTAAAGAATTCTCAATTTAATAAGCTTAATTTAGGGGCACAAGGATGGAAAGAGGTATTTGTTAAATTCCCACATACCTAAACTGAAGGAACCCTTAAGAAGATTCTTCAACTTATGTAACACCTCAAAAATCCATACAAAGATTAGAACTATGCTTCAAGTACAAGTCAAACCAAACTTCATGTTTTGGTAGTATGAGAAGTGATTTATGCATGTATTAAGGCCACAAGAAACTTGTAGCTCATAGACCATGGTGAAACCTTCCTTATTGATTGATTTCTTGTGAAGAATATTTCAATAGTCAACTTCAAACGAGCATAACTCCTAGATTCTGAAGTATTTTTGGGCTCAAGACCCACCAAATGAAAGGTATTTGAGTCTTCTTCCAATGAATCTAATTGCTCATAATCCAATTTCATAGCTAAGAGTTATAGCCATTTTAGTGAAGCACGGTCCTGCAGTGAGATACCACAAACCAAGGTACAACCATGGTTAGATAGTAAGACCGTACCATGTCCTCGTCTGCATAAAATAGCCCCAAACATCTGTAAGTTGAAATATATACCTCCCAACCATGATAGGATCCCATGATCTTGGTTAGAAACCATGATCATTGGTAAAATCTTGATAAACAATGTACGTTTTGGCTTGGAATTTAAACTATGGACAAAAGTACGATCCTAGAAGGGTCCCACCAGTCGTACCATAGCTCATCTGATGTAGTCCAGAGAAGCCTCAAATCCAACCAACAACCCATGAGTACCACCCAAGATCATAGATGGATCCCATGATCGTGGGATGGTCCATCCGTCATAATTCTGCAGATTTTCAGTTATATTTTGTAAGTGGCTTTCCAGTGTTTTTCTAATATTTAAACACCTAAACTACATCGTTTAAACTATCCTAAGGATAAATAATAAGCCTGAATCCATCATTACTCATAAATGCATTTGAAACTTAAAGAGAAAATAGAGAAAATGAGCAATTTCATTCTTCAAAGCAAGAACTAGGGTTCTTTAATCTTAAGCTCCAAATTCAAAGGATTTACCCTCAGGTATGCGGGATTTCATCAATGGGTTTTCTTTCACCCATTGAGTCCCAAAGTGAATTCAATTTCTCAGTTTAAAACATTTCTCAAGTTAGGGTTTCCATGAAAAGTATGAAATTCCTCTATGTCTCAATCTCTTACTTTGATTAAGCAATGAATACATGTTTCCTATAAATTATACTGTATGTATATTCTCATAGCTATGAATTTTCCATATGTTGATGAATTCCTGATTTTGGTCTTGTGATATGGAATTTTTTATCACATTCAGATTATATAATTGTCATGATTAGTTGTATTCTTTAGAGATGGCGGGTTATGAACACTCAATGACCTAGGATATCATGCATTATCAGTTTACTACTTAGTCCTTTAGTTTTCATAATTTAGAATGCATTCAGATAAAGTTCTTATCTTTCAGTTTTAGAACATTAGTATTGTTGAGCATTTTAGTATGTCAGTTTACTTTTTGTTGGGAGTAGTACTTAGCATCGAGAGGACACGGGTTCAGATAACATAAGTCCCAAACTACATGCTACTATAGGTTAAATGGGTCCTCGCTAGTTGATACTATCTCTCTTTCCCTTAATATGATCACGAGTGAATTCAAGCCAGTCATGTTTCTTACCCTTAGAAAGGTATAGAATATCCTCCCAACTTGAGTTACAAGTTGGATTCCATGTTGCTCACATGGTCTATGTCAGTTATAGTAACTCCCACAGTCACAATCATACCTTTCATAACCTTGTATTTAGTTTATTCAGTATATAGTGATGTTACTTGTTTGCTATTAGCTCATTGAATCAGTTTATGGATTTCAGTCCCATGTTCAGTTTTATCATGTCACTTTCAACATGCTTAGTTTATGTAGTGTAGTGCATATCTAACAAGCTCAATACATTCAAAGTACTGACTATATACTTTCCTTTGTGCTATGTTTCCTTATAATATTGGTTTGGACGTTCAGCATCACTATCGCAGTTATCTTGATTTAGCATCATTTCAGCAGCAGTGTTTTGGTGAGTCTTAATCATTCAAGGACTAGTTATCAACATTTCATTTCATCATTAGTTTAGTTTCTATCAGATAGAGTTAGCTAGGGACTTGTCCCAACAACTCATCATCTTTAGAGGCTTTCAGACCAACAAATAGATTATCAGTTTCATCTTATGGTTTTGACATTTCAGTATTGATAATATTTTCTATTATTATTATTTCATTTCAGTTTAGCTTCCGCTCAATATTTATCAGTTTATTCCATTATTTTTAGTGCCATGCAAGGCCATGGGTTAGCTTGGTGTCACTTGTGATGCTAAGAACCGTGTTACAACTAGGGGGTAGTCTCGGGTCATGACAACTTGACTCTTTCAAGCTTGTGTTTTTGAAACCCTTCTAGTTGTTCTTTGGAACCTCAAGAGAATGAGAGCCTTTGAATATTTTTCTCTATGTTATGCATGACTTTTGGGGTTAAAATGGGTTTGGGGAGGTTACATATGGGTATAAGGATGAAATTCCCAATAATATTTAAAGGAGAAGCCAAACTTTTATGCCTTGTAATGGGATGTGCCCTATAGCCCATTGTACCACACATTGTTGTGCCTCGCACGGCCTATCTCATGGTACCCTGTTGTGCCTCACATGGCCCATCGTACAGGCTTAACAATGATAAACTGGGAGGTGTTCCGTGAAGTGAGGCCCAAAGCTGAAGTCCTTTTGTGCAGTGTACGACTCTCTATTTTGGTCCATGACATCCTTTTTCGACCCTGACTTACCCCAAAAAAATTTCAGCCTTCTTAAGGGTCAAATGACCTTATTTTATGACCCTAAACACATAGAAAAGCCACTATGAACATGTATGAACTTTGAGGTTGTTACAGTGAAAAATGGTCAAAATACACAAAAGCTAAAAATCACAACTATGTTGTTATAATCTATCTCAATTTATACTCAAATATACGAATTCACCCAACCCATAGCATGCTTTACACGATAAGTCCCCACACAAGTAGAGTCTGAAGAAGCTTAAATCATGACCTATCTCGAAGACAAACTTGAAGCCACCAATGGTCAAGAACTAGCCTTTTCCATGAATTGCTTCAAAATTTTCTCAATCTATCAAGTAGAGGTTCTACAAGTAAATATGAGCCCATCGGTACTCATATCACTACACTTTTATTTCGGGTCCAAAAAGTCAAACCACCATTAACCGCAAGAGCCAAGGGCAAAATTGGAATTTTATTAGAAATAAATTTATCCATAAGTTAGGAAGTTCAAATCGGAAATTTCATTGAAAACAGAGTTAAAATCAACTTTAAAATTATCAAAATACCATTTCTTAACTTTATCGAGAAATTTCAAATTTTCAAGTTGAATAACCTTGATTTGAAGGTGAACTCATGAAATAATCTTTAGGAAATTTGTAAGAATAGTATAAGAAACTTACCCAATGAAGAAATTTCAAAAAACTCCTTTTGAATCTCCCAAAATTATTTCCCAAGCTTCAAATATTGAATTATGGGGTTTGTGTTCAACAAATATGATTTTAAATATGCCCAGCGAGGTCCTTCTTCGTGAATACAGTGGGCTATTTCCCTGAATAGGACCTGAATTCCCTTTGTAAATGTGAACCACCCCACACATTAATGATCACCAACAATCTTCCTCATTTGTAAATGCAGTCAAGCCCTCGCGAATGTGAAGGAGTAACTTTAGTTGCACATAAGCAACAAAGAGGAGCTAAATTATCTCTAAACAGACCCTCGTGATTCATTCAGAACTCTATGAATACAATCCAACTATGCTACTAGACCAAAATCCATATTCCATACACAATTGAACCATTAGAATCATGAACGGAAGTAGTTATCAATGGATATTGACCGAAGTTAACTCTAAGCCATAAACTTCCAACTTTTGAACCAATGACTCAAAATGTATCTGAACTCCTCGAGATCCAAAAAAAAGGTGCTACTAACCCAAAAATGACATTATGGAACAAACAAAATGAACAGAATTCTGATAGGACATTGATACCACCAAATGTTCATCAAGTCAACCCTGTCAATTTCAAAACCTTCCAAAATGAAAATTTATCTAAAACACAACCAACAACCTTGACAACCATGCCACCCACTCCCACATATAATAAATACCAAAACACAACTATGTGGAGGGATTCAATGGTCAAAGTGCATAAAAAACAAAATTCAATATACATGTTGTTACATAATCATCTCATACGATACTCGAATTTGATAATTCTTGTTGCTATGTGTCTAAAATAATGATATGGACCTGCTCATTCAATCAAAGCTCAATTTCATGCTCATTTTCCCACTCAGATGTTATTTGCTTATCAAAGAATTATTTCATGGTTCACAATAAATGCTCAATTTCAACTTAGCAAAATTGCATCGAACTTTCAAGATTAGTCCTTTAATTTATTCTAAAGTTTTTGGAAGTATTGGAATAATTTTTTAATCTCTAGAACTAAAAATAGACCTCCAGTCATCATATTTTTATGCGTAAACAAGGCCAAAGAACCTACAATGTTTAAAATCCATTTGAAACTAATCGAAATAAAACCAAAATTTGTTGACAAGTCTGAAATCATCATACAAACATGTCGAATCTTTTAAAACATAAATCCAAGCATGTTTCATTAATGTCACGACCTGAGCCTAGGTCCTGGACGTAACAGGCACCTAAACCATTACTGGCCCATGAGAACTAATTAGCTTGCATCATGAGCATCCAACCAAGACTGTGGAAGAAATCTTTTAAAAATTATAAGGTAAATGTGGAAGTGAAACTCATTTCACACAATACATAAGTATTTCAAAAGTAAATATGGAACGGATTCCAAATTTTTAAATAAAACTGAAACATCTGAAAAACTGACTTATACATCGATCTATGAAACCTGTAAATAACCTAAGTCACAAATATACTGAGACAAGGACCCAATGATACTATAAATATATGAACCATGGTTGACATCACTATGAACTATGCCGTCCAAAAGATGTAGGGTTCACCAATAGCTGATTCGTTAAGTCCTAATGCTACATAGAATAACAAACGTACACCTCAGGGCCTACATCATAAATTAATATAGCACCTGAGATGGTCAATACAATACAATGTATTGGTATGTAAAATTAGGAAGGGAAGCATAATATAGAATACATGTAAGAAACTGAAACCATAAACCGAAGGAGGAAACATGGGACTTATGGACATAAATCGTATACCTGAAACAGAGACCAAAACTATACTCGATAGGAGGGCATAAGACATTAGTTGAGAAGACTTATTACATCATTTATTTTTCTTCTGAACTAGATGATATCGCTGATGCACATATATAGACCACGAGCTATGTGGGTCCGATCAATGCTCGACCTGTAACACCTCGTACCTTCCCGACCCTACTTGACGACGTTGAACAATGCTTACTTAGGTGTCGAGAGCCACAAGTATGTATTTTGAATTGTTATTGATGAGATAATTGATATTGGCCCTCGTACATGTGATTAGACTTTCATAGAAAGTGTTTTGTGACTTCGTGGAACATTTGTGGGGTTAAAAAAGAGGCTTGGAGGACCTCCAAATAAAGGATATTAAAGTTAAGAAGTAAGTTAAAGAATAGAACTTGAAGTATCTAACCAAACCCGCGAAGAAAAGTCGAAAAACAAAATTTTCAAAAAAAACTAAGGGTCAGGCTTGACAGGACGCTTATTGCCTAAATTTTTTGGGCACAGGCAGCAAGCTGGCTCACCCAAGGGCGTGCCAGGATGCTTGTGCGCACCTTTCAATGTTGGAAATTTTTCTTAAGTCCCAAGGGTGCCCGGGAACGTACCGGGCCAATTTTTGCCATGTTTCTTCTACAACTACGAGAATATACATGGAATTATTGAAGTATTATATTGATTTGGTAAAATTACTCATGAACGAATTTGGAATCAAAATGACGGTTTTACCCTTGTGGTCAAAATAAGCCATGCGTGGCTAGAATCACTTGTTTTTGGGATTGAGGCTACTAATATGAATCGCGTGAGTGGGAATATTGTCGTAACACGTATGAAATGATTTAAACATGAGAAATTATTGATTTCATTGGGTTAAGTGAATTGGGCTCAATAAAAGGCCCAAAAATAAAGAAGAAGACATGGGCCAAATTGGGTCAAATGACCAATTCTTGCCTTGACCTTCTATACTTAGCATTAAATGCTATAAGAGTGGCTAAGGATGGAACTGAAGGCCTATATAAAGGGGAAAAAATCTGATTTTTATTCACTTGAAACTCTCATGCTTTATAGATATTTCTCAATTATTTTTCTCTCAAACCCTAAGCACTCAAAGCCAACTTTTGGAGCAAGATCATCATTTCTCAAGCTTGGGTAAGTGATTATTCTTATGGATTAATATATTATATGCATGGGAGAGTATGTAAATCATGTTGGTTATGCTTGGAAGTATTGAACATGGTACTTTGTGTTTTTGTAAAAGATTTGTTATCCATGGGATTTAAGCTTGAAATATGACTTGTGATTTTGATGAAAGAGCATGGTATGGATGAAATATGAACATGTATGGTGTGGTTAGGTTATTAAACTTGTTATTTTTCTATAAGTGTAAATTATGGGATTTTGGCCGATATGTGCTATGAGGTGAATTAAGGTAACTTGATGGATTATTTGTGATATGGTGTAAATGAAAAAGTGTAAAGGAGAAGCTTTGTGGTGAAATGTTATTGGTATATGATGTTGTGGTCAATGTATGGTATGATTAAGGTATTGTTGGTATGACCATGCCGAAAATGGTATTGTAGAGAAGGAAATGACATTTTTAAGGCAAACATGTAACTCATTGATGTCATATGCATTTGTAAGGTAGTTGGTGGTTAATGTAAATTCTGTTATGTATTTGTGTTGTAGAGTGAAACATAAGGAAGGAGCGGGACATTGTATGCGCATCTAAGATTATATATTCGTATTGAGAATACAAAGTATGTAAGGTTACTCTGTCTGTATCTTTCTGCAGCACATAGTATTCACATTGACATCCCACTTGTCCTATCCCGAAATGTGCTAAGGTATCCTATATCCGGTTACCAATTGTCAATATCATATGTTTCATACTCATTGGTAAATTGTGAATCACATGTCTTATATTCCTTGATAATGTTCCGAAAGCCCAATAAGGTTGTGTTCTAATGTTCCAATGGTGGTTATACTCATGTATCTTGTTCATTGATTATTGTCCAATGGTTCTAATAGTGTTATGTTTCCAATAGTGCTATGTTTCCAATAATGTTTATTCACATATCTCTCACTCATTGGTTAATGATCCAAAGCTTCAAATAAAGTTATGACTATCATTGTGTCAATCTCAAAGTAATGAATAAAGTAATGCATATGTGGTTAATGATCAAGTATGGGTGGTAGCTTTGGGGGAAAAATTCCTAGCTCAAGTCGATCCCGAGATTGTTGGATCATGGGGCAGTCCTAGAGGCATAAGCCTAGCTCGGACCGATCCTGACACGGGGTAGCTCTAAAGGTAAAAACCTAGCTCGAGCCGAACCTGATAAATTGATTGATGGGTGGCAGCTCTAGAGGTAAGAACCTAGCTCGAGCCGATCCCGATATATATTGATTCAAGGGTGGTAGCTCTAGAGGCATAAGCCTAGCTCAAGCCGATCCCAACATAACGTTATGTTTTGTTAAAACCCACTGTTCAGTCGGGGCCCGGGTATCACAGGTCAAAGGCAAAGATGAATAATCATTGAACCAAAGTAACAAAGAAAGTAATGAAAGTAATATACATGGTTTCCAAAGTACAGAATAGTGACTTATCTATATTGGTCATTCGCTTGTATTTGAGTTCATTGACATATTTACATATGATACAGTTTCATTTGAGTCTTACATACTCAGTACATTCTTTGTACTGACGTCCCTTGTGGGACTTACCTTACTTGCTGCAGGCGCAGGTGCTAGTAGGCCTCCACAGTAGGTTGTCAGTTATGTGCGGATCATTGGTGAGCTCCAGTTAGTTCGGGGCTTCTCCGAGTCACAGTTGTATATATGTTTTGGTGTTGTACATATTGTATAAAGCGGGGACTTATCCCGACTTTTAGTTCGTTTTGGTCAATGCATCTGTTAGAGGCTTTTATAGACGTATGTGGGTGTATGGTTGTAAGATGGTAAATGACATTTTGACTTGATGGCCTCAACGGCCAAGTTTCGCGTATGTATATATATATCACATGTTCCATGAATTTCGTTGTTGGTAGTTAAAGCTCTTACGTGATCATGGGTTTCTTATGGCATGCGTATGATTGAATAGAAGCAAAGCTTGGTTCTCTCGGGCCTTGTCGGCTACGAGTGCCAATCCGTCCCGATGGGATTCGGGGCGTGACACGACCCTGCATAATCATCCTCATAGAGGAGACATATTAGGTTATTTAATTAAGGAGCGTACCACCCCTATGTCGGCAAAACATAGATTTTTAGTAATGAGCCTTTTGGACTCATACCTTCTCGGTTAACCATCTAATTCTACTTAAGCCTATATTTTAGTATATTTACATCTTAAGTCATCTTTTGAAAACATCTCATCTTTATTTCATCAACCATCCATTAAACATAAAAATTCGCATCATAATGGTATCTTCATACAAAGACTTGCAAGTCATTCAGTCTATCTTTTAAGCATCATTATGGAGGTTGTGAGAGGGTTCTTACATTTCATTTATTTAGATATTCATGCTTCAGCAACCCATTATAAAATGGTTACTTGAAAACAGTGGCTGATATTTAAGAGTTTTAGAAATTCATCAAAGAACCCACCTTTAGAAATCATATCAAATGCAATAACTTCTTAACCATTTAAAATTCATCAACCATTACAATTAGGAACCCATGATTATTTCTCAATCAATGTTCAAATAGATTAAAGAAGTCACATACATCCATTCTAGATAAAAACTAAATAAAAGTAAAAGGGTTTTCTTGATTTTGAATATTCATGGGTTTAAAATTCTCAAAATTTCAAGAATATAACTCAAGCCCTAAATTACCAATTAGAACATGATATACTTTAAATAACTAAAAACATAATAGCTTAGTTGATTCAGGGTAGTTCTACATACATCACAAATTTCATGGAATATGTAAACAGAGACTTCAAAAGTGACAAAGATAGATTATGGGTTTATTGAGATTTAAGGGACATGACTCGAACCATAAATAATTAAAAGGGAACTAATAAATACAAAGGACTAAAATTGAAGAGGTTCTTAACTTAGGACATTCTTACATACCTTAGTGAAGAAATTGGCGATGAATCCTTTTGAAGAAGAACCCTAGATTTCTCTTGAGACTTAATAGTTGGGGTTTGTAAAAAAAATGAGGGGTGTTGGGTGATGGAAAAAATCTGAAATTTGATGGAAAATAGGGTTAAAATCGTGTAGGGGTAATATAAAAAGGTTCAGATGAAAATGGCCCTCCTAGAATGCAGTTGGTCGTTTAGCCTGGCAACTCCTAGTAAAATAGGCATATCTTTTTAACAGATATTGGATTGATGAATGACCGGCGACGATGAAAAGAAAACTCAAAAAACCATTACTTCGATAGGTAGTTGGTCATACAAATCTACATATTCTATGAGGAATGCGCATTTGAAGTTGATCTTTGTATGTACCTATATGAAAACTTAATCGTTAAAGGACCCTTCAACTCAACTTCGTTTTAAATATTTCTTATGCCCTTAATTCATATCCAATGCCCCTCCCACACATAAGTCATGACCTTTACACCGAGATACAATCACATTTTTGCTAGATTCAGGTCTAACAACATAGTTGGAGAGGTCCAAATTTTCTAGCCTAAAACTTCAGGCTGTTACAGTCAACAATTTGATCAAGGTACACTCTTAACTTTAAGTGCACAAAAGAATATCCCACAACCTAGTAAGGTTGGTATAAGAGCCACTAAATCTAATAGAATAAGAGTACTAAACAGTATCCAATATACAGATAGTCTTGATAACAAATATTATTCAAAAGAAATGAAAGGAGAAAGAATCAACTCTAGCTCTAAAAGATCACCCTATCTCCAAATCCTGAGAGCATGTTGGATAGAACGTTAGTGGCGATGACTCATACTCAATTCTGCATCAGAAGAAGATGTAGAAGTGTAATACGAGAACCTAAACAATGGGTACTCAGAAGACATCATCAGTCAACTGAGATAAATCATGATAAAAGTATAATAAAATATGATAAAGTAAAATAAGTCATGGATAAGTCTAAATTTGTAATAAATACTCCAATCTGGATAAATGATAATGTGCAGGAATAAATAAATTAAGATAAAGACAGTCTAATTATAACCTAACTGGACCCCCATAAGCCCAGAAGGTATAAGCAAGTGAGGAATAACCCAATCGAGTACCGACAATCATAACATTAAATAACCAATAGTGAGACCATACCTGAGATTCCCCTCAAACCATAATTTTTCCACTCAAACCATAATTCCATACTTGAACCGAAAATTCAAAAAAAGATATCACCATAATAATGCCATAAATAGATCATAATTGTCGGACTTGAACCGAAGCTAGTAAGTAAATTTTAAATAATAATAATGTGAAGCCATAACTTCCTTAAATTCCATTTAAACATCAAATTACAAACTTCAAAGAAAGGGTTTACAAGAGTATCAAGTTCTAATTAATAAGTCAAATGAATAAGCTTAAAGGTCAACCATATTCTAGTTCAGATATTTCAACTAACCAGAAATCGATGTGAAGCCAATGTCACCTTAAGGTTCAAGAATTTCCCTAGAAGGTATCCTACATTTACAAGGAGATAATTTAATCACCATAACTATAAGGAGGGCCAGCTTGCCCCGTTACTAGTCTCAAAAACCCATACTAAGGCAAACACCTATCCAAACCTAGACTAAGACCTTAAAATTTTACCCTAAGGTGTGAGGTAAGCTAATATTAGCCCTAAAAGACTATTATAATCATTAAGAGGAGTGACGAGGTCAAATTATACTAAAAGGATCCCAAAATAGCAAACTATAACCCATAAAATTCAAAAATAATGGCCAAGTCATAAAACCCTACAATAGCAAGCATACTACTATACTAATACCATATTAAAGCTCAATTTAAGTAAAAATTAAGCCTAGCCTACCTGGACGCCGTTGAAAGCTCGATAAAGTCCACTAGATCAGAGCTTTTCCCCCTCTAAGAAACCTTTGCATGATGCTACGCTATCTAAATAAAAATCTATGTGTTAACACGAGAATAACAATACCCATATTGCATAAAAATGCTCCGGGTCCAAAATTGAACTAAAATCCCAAGTTGGGCCTGCTTATGGAATCACTACTTTGAAACCGTTAAGACGTCCCTCTAAGCTCAAGGATTATTTATCCTCAAAAATGGGTGAAACCTTAGCACAAACGAATTCTAAATCAGCCCAACAAGTAAACTAGGGATTTGAAAACCAAACAAACTGCTCAGTAATCAAATTTTCATCTCCAAAAGTCAAAAATGACTTAGGCCAGCTATGTGTAAGCTCTAAACGCTGAAATAGTGTGGAAAGATAAAAAAATGACCTGGGGAGCCATTACAGATCTACTTCCATGTTATTTGACCCTGGGTCTACATTCTCCTATGTGTCTACATGTTTTGTTACTGGTTTTGATGTTGCATATGAGTCCTTTTTTGTGCCTCTTTGTGTTTCTACCCCCATAGGAGATTTTTTACTGGTGGATCTGGTGTACCAATCTTGTGTAGTAACCTTGCGGAATGTAAGAACTGGTTAGACTTGACTATCCTAGATATGGTTGATTTTGATGTTATATTTATTATGGATGGGTTAGCTCCCTATCATGCTATTTTGTGTTGTTATACCAAGACCGTGACTTTAGCTACTTCAGGTGTGCCAAGGATCTCTTGGAAGGGTACTCTTAATTCAGGACCGAAGGGAGTTACATATTTTCTACGTGTTCGTCGTATGGTAGAAAAGGGGTTTTTATCTTATTAGGCTTATGTTTGCGATACTAGTGTTGCCTTACCACCTCTTTTGGATTCCATTCAAGTTGTTCATGAGTTCTAGGATATATTTTCTATGAATTTATTGGGCATGCCTCCGAACCATGATATTGATTTTGCTATTGATGTTGAGCCGGGAACCAAGCCCATTTCTATTTCTCTTGTTGAGTTGAAAGAATTGAAGAAACAATTACAAGATATGTTGGGTAAGGGGTTCATTAGACCTAGTGTATCTTCTTGGGGTGCTTCTATCTTGTTTGTGAAGAAGAAGGATGGATCTATGCATATGTGTATTGACTATCGACAATTGAACAAGGTAACAATCAAGAATAAGTATCATGTTCCTCGCATTGATTATCTATTTGATCAGCTTCAGGGTGCTTCGGTGTTTTCCAAGATTGACTTGAGATTTTGGTATCACCAATTGAAGATTAGAGCTTCAAACGTTCCAAAGATTGCTTTTTGGATTCGATACATTCATTATGAGTTTTTGGTCATGTTATTTGGACTGACCAATTCCCCAGCAGCGTTCATAGAGTTGATGAACTGAGTATTTTAACTGTATTTCAACTCCTTTGTGATTGCATTTATAGATGATATCTTGGTTTATTCCAAGAATAAGGTTGGCCATGTAAGACACTTGAGAGCGATACTTCAAAAATTGTGAGACAAAAAGCTATATGCTAAATTCTCCACGTGCGAATTTTGGTTGGACTCTATTTCTTTTTTGGGTCATGTGGTGACCAAGGATGGCATTATGGTTGATCCAGCCAAGGTAGCAGTTGTTCATGATTGGGAAAGGCCCACTTGTCTTATTGAGATTTAGAGTTTTATTAGGCTACCGGGATATTATCGATGCTTTGTGCAGGATTTCTCTTTTATTACGGCTCCTTTGACCAATTTGACTCAGAAAAAGATTGTATTTAAGTGGTCGAATACGTGTGAGGAGAGCTTTCAAAAGTTCAAGGATTGTTGACTTTAGCTCCTATCTTAACCTAACTCAAGGAGGGCATAGGTTTTACCATGTTTTTTTACGCTTTCTGTGTTGGTTTGGGCACGGTGTTTATGTAGGAGGGTAAGGTGATTGCTTATGCTTCTTGTCAGTTGAAGCCTCATGAGAAGAATTAACTTACCTATGACTTAGAGTAGGTTGCAATTGTCTTTGTGTTGAAGTTGTGGTGGCATTACTTGTATAGAGTCCATTATGAGATTTTTTTAATCATCATAGCCTTCAATACTTCTTCACTCAGTGAGATCTTAATATGAGATAGTGATGTTGGCTTGAGTTGCTTAAAGACTATGATCTCACCATTCTTTATCATCCGGGCAAGGCAAATGTGGTTGCGGATGCCTTGAGCCAGAAGGAAACTAGTATGGGGAGTTTAGCTCATTTTTTGACTCAAGAGCAACCTTTGGTCTTGGAGATTCAATCCTTAGCTAACCAGTTGGTTAGGCTTGATATTTTGACACTTGGGCATGTGTTAGCCTTTGTTGAGTCTAGATTATCTTTGATGGAGTAGATTTGGGCTCATCAATTTGATGATGATAGATTGAGGGTGATTCATAATAAGGTATTGAGTGGCGAGGTTAAGGCGGCATTTCTTGATTCTAATGGTGTTTTAAGGATTAGTGGCCGAGTATGTGTGCAAAGATTTGGTGGATGGGTTAGATTGATCTTAGAGGAGGCTTTTTTCAGATATTCCATTTACCCAGGGGCGACCAAAATGTATCATTATCTAAAGCAGCATTATTGGTGGGGTGGTATGAAGAAGGATATTGTGGAATTCATGGCTAAGTTTTCGAATCACTAATAGGTTAAATATGAGCATTAGCAATAGGGTGGTATGATGTATAGGGTGCCCATTCCCAAGTGGAAGTGGGAGCGGATAACCATGGATTTCATAGCTGACCTACCCCCAACCTTGGGGAAGTTTGACTCTATTTGGGTGATTATGGATTGATTAACCAAATCAGCACATTTCATATCTGTGAAGGCAAATTATAATACAGAGAAGTTGGCTAAGATCTACATTAGAGAGATTTTTCAATTTCTTGGTGTCCCTGTTTCAATTGTATTTGATAGAGGTACTCAATTTACCTCGGGTTTTGGGGGCATTGTTCAGAGTGAGTTGGGTACTCTGCTTGATTTGAGCATAGTTTTTCACCCTTGGACAGATGGTCAGTCTGAGAAGACTATTCAGGTACTAGAAGACATGCTTTGAGCATATGTCATGGACTTTGGAGGTCATTCAGACCAATACTTCCCCTAGCAAAGTTCGCCTACAACAACAGTTTCCATTCCAATATTTAGATAATGCCTTTTGAGGCTTTGTATAGGCTGAGGTATAGATCCCCTGTGGGATGGTTCAACTCATTTGAGGTGAGTCCTTGGGGTATAGATTTGTTGAGGGATTTGATGGATCATGTGAGACTGATTCAGCAGAGGCTATTGGCTGCCCAGAGTAGGTAGAAGAGTTATGCCAACCGTCGATCCCGTGATGTATCATACATGATTGGAGATTGAGTGCTATTTAATGTTTCGCCTATGAAGAGTGTGATGAGGTTTGGGAAGAAAAAGAAGACTAGTCCGGGGTTCATTGGCCCTTTCAAGATCCTTGAGAAGTATGGTGATGTGGCATAAAGGCTAGCTTTGCCTCCACATCTATTAGTTGTTCATCCTGTATTCCATGTTTCCATATTAAAGAGATACTGTCCAGATGATGCACATGTGATTCTATGGGATTTTGTTGTACTAGACCGTGATTTATTCTTTGAGAAGGAGCCCATTACTATACTAGATAGGCAGACTAGGAAGTTGAGGTCTAAGAGTATTGATTCAGTGAAGGTCCAGTATAGACATTACCCTATTGAGGAGGCTACTTGGGAGGTGGAGTTTGATATGCGGTGTAGATACCCCCAGCTTTTTACCACTTCATATACTTTATTTATTTTTAGTTCGAAGACGAACTAGTATTTTAGTGGTGGATAATGTAACAACCTTAGTTGTGAATTTTCCCTTTATATGTGTTTGACCATTTTGCCCATCTCCATAGTTGTTATACACTATTTGTGAGTTATGGAGATGGTTATCATGGTCCCCGATGCATTCGGGAGTAAGTTGGGAGAGTTTGAGACTATTAAAGGCTTTAAAAACCATGTGTTTGACTTTGGTAAATAGTTTTTGCTTCGAGCGTCAGATGAAAATTTGTACAGTTCCATTATATTCAAAATGTCATTTCTGGGTTAGTAGTAGGGTAGGTTTGGGTTCAAAGCCTTTGTTTTGCATTTTGACCCTCCATTTGAAAGCTAGTGAAAATGCCTAAATGAGGTCCCGGGGGCTAATTTGTCATAAATGATCACTTTTCAAAAATCTGATGTTTCCATTGAGTCCAAAATGACAAAAATATCCTAGTAGTATACATAGTTTATTTTTGTGGGGTTCCCAACAAATCCTGAGGGTCCATTCGAAGACATTTCTAACTTGGAAAATCTATTGATGTTGCTGATATCTGGTGCCTGAATGCATCCTTCTTTGCAAATGCGGGCCGCTGGCTGCGAACGCAGAAAAGGATGGGGTCCTTCATCATAATGGTGAAGAGTTACTGAGTCCAGGTTAGGTATTTACTTCATTTCGAATGCGACCAGGACGTTGCGAATTCGATGTGTCCAGGTCGTTAGCCTTCGCAAATGCGAGAGGCTAACCACGAATGTGAAGGCCATTTAATTGTCCTAGTCTCTATTGAACCTCATGAATATGAAGGGTTGACCACGTTCGCGAGGTACTGCTATCACACCCCGAATCCCAATGAGGCGTGATTGGCACCCGTAGCCGATAAGGCCAGAGAGAACCAAGCTGTGCTTCTATACATTCATATGCATGCCATAGGAAACACTAAGATCACTTAAGAACATGAACGACTAATATTGGAAATCATGGAACATGTGACATATATATATATATACACATTTGAGAAACTTGGTCGTTGAGGCCTCAAGACTTCATGAGTCATCTCATTTACATATACCCACATGCGTCTACAAAAGCCTCTAACAGATGCATTGACCAAAACAAACTAAAAGTCAGGACAAGTCCCCACTTTATACAACATGTACATCACCAAAACATATACACACTCTGACTCGGAGAAGCCCCGAATTAGCTGGAGCTCACCAATGAACTGCTAACAACTGGCAATCTACTGAGGAGGCCTACTGGTACCTGCGCCTACAGCAAGTAAGGTAAATTCCCCAAGAGGGGTCAGTACGAAATAAGTACTGAGTATATAAGGCTCAAATGAAACTATATAACACCTGACGTATCAATGAACTCAATACAAATGACCTATTAATGTGAGTGAGTCACCATTTTGCACTTTGGGAATCATGTGATTTACTTTCATTACTTTCTTTGCTTTCTTTAATACAATGCTCAATGATCAATGAGTATGTAACAATGTACCCGGGCCCCTACTGATCAGTGGGTCTTTACATGACTTTTCGTCATGTTGGGATCGGGTCGAGCTAGGCTTATGCCCCTAGACCTGCCACCCATAAATCAATTCATCGGGATTGAGTTGAGCTAGGCTTATTCCCCTAGACTTGCCACCTATAAATCAACATATCAGGTTCGGCTCGAGCTAGGTTTTCACCCCCAGAGCTGCCCCCTGTCAGGTTCGGGTTGAGCTAGGCTTTCGGCCCTAAATCTACCCCCTGATCCAATAATCTCGGGATCGGCTTGAGCTAGGCATTTGCCCCCAAAGCTGCCACCCGTACTCAACCATTAAGCACATTTGCATTACTTTGATCTTTACTTTGAGATTGATACAATGATAGTTATAACATCACTTTGAACTTTGGTACATATCATTGTTGGAACCATGGAATCTTAAGAAATAATCAATGTATATGAGACATGTGATTGGCATTTGATAAATGCATACAGCACATGTGAAGAAGCATAATTGAAACCCGGAAATAGGATACCCTTAGCTTATGAGAGATTGACACTTTTGTAGCTCTAACATTGTTAGAAACTTTGGAACAATAACCCATGAGTAAGAGACATGTAACTAAACATTATTGGAACTTTGAAACATTATCCAATGACGATGAACCATGAGAATCTCCATTGACCCTATACGGAATATGATATGGCAACTTGAATTGAAATACCTTTGGACATTTCGAAATGAAATAAGTACCATGTCATTATAGACCATATGCTGCAGAAGGATACGAAAGAGTAACCTTACATACCTTCACTTCCAAATACGAATATACAAGCCTATGTATGAACACAGTAGTCCAGCTTCTTCCTTACGTCTCACTCTACAATACAAGTTCATATCGGAACTTACATTAGCAACTAGTCACTATACAGACGTACAAGACGACAATGAACTATGTGACCACCATATAACATCATGTCACCCCCTTACAATACAACCCACTGCATTTCCATATCAACAACACTATAACATTACACACATTGACCAAAAGATCACACATCGATAGCATTTCACATCACACTTACCCTTTATGCTTTCTCATTTCCATTCCGTCACATTTACGCATATGAACAACCATACACATTTAATATAGTCCAACATGCCTTCATACGACACTTTAAGGTCATTAAAATGACATCACAAGTTGATAATTACATCCACGAAGGGTATAGGGGTTTTGGGGGGCCAACGGGACGCAAAACCACAAAATTCGACAATCCGCCTTGGGATGTGGAGCCACCTGCACCTGCAAGTGGAATACCTGCGCCCGTAGGTGCTGCTTGACAGATTCCATGGTCACCTGCGTTGGCACCTGCGCCCGTAGGTGCTCCCCTGTCGAGAGCGGATGCCCGATTTTTGCCGAAATGGTCATTTTGGGGTCTTTTTATGCAATGAATGGTCCATGATCATAAACAAACTTATTTTAACATATTTTTGATCATATAACATGCCAACTACCATCCATGGTCTCACAACACACATAACATCACCAAAACGACACTTCACGGCCAATACGGCACCAAAACCGTAACCAATTTCACAATATCAACTCCAAACGTTATGCACAAGAATAAAAAAAAGTAAGACCAGAATCACATCCCACATATCAATATTTACTCCACCAAATTCATTCCCTTCAAAACCACAAGTCCATGGTCAAGTTTACAAGACAAAACACCCTTCGATTTAGCAAACATGTACACTTCAGTTATTGTGAACTTCTCAAACCTCCACCAACATAAACAACACAATATACACCATGTATTATGCATAAAATATATTAATCCATCATAATAAACACTTACTAAGTATTACCAATTGATGATCTTGGCCCAAAGAGTGACTTGGGGTTTCTTGAGAGCAAAGGAGTTTTTGTTGGAAAAATCTAGAAATGAGATGAGAGTTTAATGTGATTAAAAATCTGATTTTTTTACTTATATAGCCCCTCATGTCTCCCTTATCTTTTGCCTTAACATTTAATGCAAAGTTGATTTGGTCAAATGGACCAACTTTAGACGAATGGGTCAAAAAATCTATTATTGGGCCATGTCTTCATGCTACTTTTGGGATTCATTTTTTTTTGGGCCCATTAATTCAAGAATTATTAAATACCCAACAAATACATGTCCAATTCATCAAATCCCTCATGTTTTCATTTTTCCCGAAATGTTACGATTGTCAGCGAAAATTAGAAACGTACAGGGTGTTACATTCTTCCCCCCTTAGGAACATTCGTCCTTGAATGTTAACCGCATCGTGTCATGTATAACATATTACCATAACTGTACATATACACTCATAGATACTTGCTTATTCTTTCTCCACTTTCGAACTTTTGAACTTTTCCCTTCCGTTTGGAGCAATTATGGATACCTCGGTCTCACCAATTTTTTTTTTCCAGCTTATCATCATTTATTTACTAACCCTTGCACTTGTCGATACAGAATAGCCATAGGCATCTCTTCCTAATGTGATCCTCTATAACTTATATAGTCTCAATGGGAGCAATATGAAATGAAACTCTTTTGCACCTCCGGCAAATTGCACATGGCACGTTATATAAGGCCAAATCTCTCTTGTTTTTCTAAATCCCATAGTAACGCTTTTAAGAATACTTAATCATCTATGATCGCAACATCTACTATACCATTATGACAGATTCTTTTAACTATACCTTATTCACCGACAGGTGAAGATATTTCCATTGCTTTAACTAATAACTCCAGTACCCCATTAGTTGCGAGTCATAATAGCCGATGGATTAACATACTATAAAGTAGAACTCGGACTAATCAATACATATGCATCACGTGAAAATAGGGTAATATACCTGTACCTTCATCAGGAGCTGCCTCCTCATTCTGCCGGTCCACCAGAGCATAGGTGCGATTGTGGGCTCCGCTGGAACTAGCTGCCCCTCTAAGATCTCTACCACGACCAATAGACTGAACGCCTCTGCCAGGGGAAGGAACCGATGCTGATGATGCAACGGTTGATCCCGTAGGTCATGATATACCACTCGCAACCCTTTGTGGGCATTCTCTCATCATATGCCCCACTGTGCCACACCAGAAACAAGCATTTGTCCCCACTCGACATGTACATGCATGACTACGCCCGCAGTGCTGACACTGCTGACGGGGAAATCCTACTATGTGCGAGCCTTGCTCTCCACTGCTCTGTCCAATTGGACTACCTCTAGGTCCTCGGAATTGAGAGTGAGCACCTGCTATTGAGTGAGAGAATGAGGGTCTAGGCGGTAACATCCGAGATCTAGATTCTTCCGAGGACACCATAGATTGCCCCGTAGATCTAGCCCTTTTTGATGGCCCTTTCTCAGATTCCTGTGTCCCTCTTCTCTGTCTTTGATCTTCCATTTTCTGGGCGAAGTCCTGAACTCTTGCTATATCCATGTCTTTGTTCAAGGCTGCAATGGTGCAATCCCTTACCAAATATGGTTCTAATTTATTCACGTATTGATGGACCCTATCCGTCATTGTAGCCACCACATTTGGCGCATATCGAGCCAAGGAATTGAACTGAAGAATGTATTCCCGAACACTCATGCTCCCTTGGCGTAAATTCAGAAACTGATCGGCACGTGCCTCCCGAATTTCATAAGGGAGGTAATGATCAAGGAACACTGTTTTAAATTCTCCCCAACTAGCTGGGAGTGCATCAATACCCCTTGATCTTTTTCAGTCCTCATACAACAATATTACCTCTACTTTCAACCTGTACGCAGCAAGTTCAACCGTTTCAACCCCCGTCATGTGCATAACTTCCAAAGCCCTCTGAATTTGATCCACGAAGTCCTGTGGATCTGCTTCCAAGTCTGACCCAGTGAATATAGGAGGATCCAATTTTAGGAAATCCTGTGTTCTGCGACTTGCTACTCTAGCCACATCATCATCATGTGTCATTGGACCAGCTCGTCCTTGACTCTGGGATGCCACTAACTGTGTTAACATATGAACTGCATTTATAAGATCCTGGT
The DNA here is from genome assembly GCA_031232105.1 of Capsicum rhomboideum. Lineage (NCBI taxonomy): Eukaryota > Viridiplantae > Streptophyta > Magnoliopsida > Solanales > Solanaceae > Capsicum > Capsicum rhomboideum. The sequence goes on from CP124714.1 coordinate 121,151,035, forward strand.
CTATGGCATTCATCGGTGGTTCTACGGGTACTTCCCTTCTTCTCGGCTCTTCTAGAGCTGAAGAAGTAGAAGAATCTCGCATTGCAAACTCAGAAACCCCACCTTGATCAACTTGTTCAGGTGGTGGTCTACTTTTTCCCTCCCAAGCAATTCTGTGTAGTCGCTTACTTTTACCTCGACCTCTTCTTGTGTTCGGCATTTTGGACTATACCAAAGAAAAACAATTACTATTGTCAGACACAATTCAACTTACAACATTGACTCTATTGCACGATCTAGAATGAAGAAAAGAAACAACATCCTAAATGTCCCGTAGCCTCCTACTTATAAATGTGGTGCATAACACATTGATAAGTAAGACTCTACTCAGACACGGCTTTGTAGATACCCTTAGAACGAACTGCTCTGATACCACTTTTGTCACACCCTGAATCCCGACGAGGTGTGATTGACACCCGTAGCCGATAAGGCTCGAGAGAACCAAGCTATGCTTCTATACATTCATATGCATGCCATAGGAAACACTACGATCACTTAAGAACATGAACAACTAATATGGGAAATCATGGAACATGTGACATATATATATATATGCACATTTGAGAAACTAGGCCGTTGAGGCCTCAAGACTTCATGAGTCATCTCATTTACATATACCCACATGCGTCAACAAAAGCCTCTAACAGATGCATTGACCAAAACAAACTAAAAGTCGGGACAAGTCCCCGCTTTATACAATATGTACATTACCAAAACATATACACACTCTGTTTTGGAGAAGCCCCGAATTAGCTGGAGCTCACCAATGAACTGCTAACAACTGGCAATCTACTGAGGAGGCCTAATGGTACCTGCGCCTACAGCAAGTAAGGTAAATTCCCCAAGAGGGGTCAGTACGAAATAAGTACTAAGTATGTAAGGCTCAAATAAAACTATATAACACCTGGCGTATCAATGAACTCAATACAAATGACCTATTAGTGTGAGTGAGTCACCATTTTGCACTTTGGGAATCATGTGATTTACTTTCATTACTTTCTTTGCTTTCTATAATACAATGCTCAATGATCAATGCGTATGTAACAATGTACCCGAGCCCCTACTGATCAGTGGGTCTTTACATGACTTTTCGTCATGTTGGGATCGGGTCGAGCTAGGCTTATGCCCCTAGACCTGCCACCCATAAATCAATGCATCGGGATCGAGTCCAGCTAGGCTTATGCCCCTAGACTTGCCACCCATAAATCAACATATCAGGTTCGGCTCGATCTAGGTTTTCACCCCCAGAGCTGCCCCCTGTCAGGTTCGGCTTGAGCTAGGATTTTTCCCCTAAAGCTGCCCCCTGATCCAATAATCTCGGGATCAGCTTGAGCTAGGTATTTGCCCCCAAAGCTGCCACCCGTACTCAACCATTAACCACATTTGCATTACTTTGATCTTTACTTTGAGATTGATACAATGTTAGTTATAACATCACTTTGAACTTTGGTACATATCATTGTTGGAACCATGGAATCTTAAGAAATAATCAATGTATATGAGACATGTGATTGGCATTTGATAAATGCATACAGAACATGTGAAGAAGCATAATTGAAACCCGGAAATAGGATACCCTTAGCTTATAAGAGATTGACACTTTTGTAGCTCTAACATTGTTAGAAACTTTGGAACAATAACCCATGAGTAAGAGACATGTAACTAAACATTATTGGAACTTTGAAACATTAGCCAATGACGATGAACCATGAGAATCTCCATTGACCCTATACGGAATATGATATGGCAACTTGAATTGAAATACCTTTGGACATTTCGAAATGAAATAAGTACCATGTCATTATAGACCATATGCTGCAGAAGGATACGAAAGAGTAACCTTACATACCTTCACTTCCAAATACGAATATACAAGCCTATGTATGAACACAGTAGTCCAGCTTCTTCCTTACGTCTCACTCTACAATACAAGTTCATACCGGAACTTACATTAGCAACTAGTCACTATACAGACGTACAAGACAACAATGAACTATGTGACCACCATATAACATCATGTCACCCCCTTACAATACAACCCACTGCATTTCCATATCAACAACACCATAACATTACACACATTGACCAAAAGATCACACATCGATAGCATTTCACATCACACTTACCCTTTATGCCTTCTCATTTCCATTCCGTCACATTTATGCGTATGAACAACCATACACATTTAATATAGTACAACATGACTTCATACGATACTTTAAGGTCATTAAAACGACATCACAAGTTTATAATTACATCCATGAAGGGTATAGGGGTTTTGGGGGGCCAACGGGACGCAAAACCACAAAATTCGACAATCCGCCTTGGGCTGTGGATCCACCTGCGAATGCTGGTGGATGAAATGCACCCGCAAGTTCTGCTTGGCATATTCCAGGGGCACCTGCGTTGGCACCTGCGCCCGCAGGTGCTCCCCTGTCGAGGGCGGATGCCCGGTTTTTGCCAAAATGGTCATTTTGGGGTCTTTTTATGCAATGAATGGTCCATGATCATAAACAAACTTATTTTAACATATTTTTGATCATATAACATGCCAACTACCATCCATGGTCTCACAACACACATAACATCACCAAAATGACACTTCACGGCCAATACGGCACCAAAACCGTAACCAATTTCACAATATCAACTCCAAACGTTATGCACAAGAATAAAAAAAAGTAAGACCAGAATCACATACCACATATCAATATTTACTCCACCAAATTCATTCCCTTCAAAACCACAAGTCCATGGTCAAGTTTACAAGACAAAACACCCTTCGATTTAGCAAACATGTACACTTCAGTTATTGTGAACTTCTCAATACTCCACCAACATAACCAACACAATATACACCATGTATTATGCATAAAATATATTAATCCATCATAATAAACACTTACCAAGTCTTACCAATTGATGATCTTGGCCCAAAGAGTGACTTGGGGTTTCTTGAGAGCAAAGGAGTTTTTGTTGGAAAAATCTAGAAATGAGATGAGAGTTTAATGTGATTAAAAATCTGATTTTTTTACTTATATAGCCCCTCATGTCTCCCTTATCTTTTGCCTTAACATTTAATGCAAAGTTGATTTGGTCAAATGGACCAACTTTAGAAGAATGGGTCAAAAAATCTATTATTGGGCCATGTCTTCTTGCTACTTTTGGGATTCATTTTTTTTTGGTCCCATTAATTCAAGAATTATTAAATGCCCAACAAATACATGTCCAATTCATCAAATCCCTCATGTTTTCATTTTTCCCGAAATGTTACAATTGTCAGCGAAACTTAGAAACGTACGGGGTGTTACAACTGCTCATAGCTATACTCCATTTTTTGAGAATTCCACCATTGTTTGACCTTGGAACCTTGGGAAAAGGGAGATTTCTAGGGTTTCTTCACCATTTATGCTTGGGTAAGCTCAAAACTCATCTTTCCACTGATTATATCTTCAAAAACACCTTGTTATTGTAATTTCAAAATGGATTTTTGGTTGTTTTGCCGATAAAGCTTTAAAATGATTTTTCTTCGATTTTAACTTATTTTCAAGTGGGTTTTCAGCTGTAGGTTAATATTTTTATGGAGAACATATTTCTAAAATAAAATTTTGATTTTACCCCTTTCGTTTTTAACCCATTTTTGAAACCCATTTTGGACCCGTCTTAAATATATTCAATATGGGTATCATTATGTAACACCCCATACATTTCCGAACCTATGAGACTACCGTAACATTTATGGAATTATTTATACATGAGATGGTTGGGGTATTATACATTAATTGTAGTGGGCTAAATTCACATGTGTTAATGGGCTCAATAAAGGCCCAATAATTGAGCAAAAGACATGGCCCAAAAATGGGTAAATGATCCATTCTTTCTTTGACCAAAGTAAACTCTCAATTATTGACTAAGTGGTTGGCTAAGGATGACCATGAGGCACTATATAAGGCCACAAATCAGATTTTTAATCAACAAAAGACACATGCAATTTCTAGACTTTTCAACCAAAAAGATATTTTCTCTCTACTCTCAAACCCTAAGGCAACCATCTCTTTTGGACAAGATCACCACTTTGCAAGCTTGGGTAAGTGTTTACTCTTGTGATTTAATATATTATATGCATGAGAGATTGTGTAGATCATGATGATTATGTCTAAAGGTGTTGAGTGGTGCACTTTTGCTTTTTGCTAAAAGATGTGTCGTCTATGTGACTTGAACTTGAAAGGAGACTTGATGTTTTGATGGAAGTGAATGGTGTGGATAAATATCAACATGTATGATGTGGTTATTCCCTTAACTTGATTTATCTTTGTGTATAATATTTGAAATTGATGGTGTGAAAAATTGTGCATGGAATTGGTGGTCTATTGAAAGGGAAACGTAGTTTGGTGATGTTTATGTGCGCTGTGTAACACCCCGTGCATTTCGAAGTTTAGCTGACAACCGTAACATTTAGGGAAAAATGAAAACATGATAGAATTGATGAATTATGTATTGAATTGTGAGCATTTAATAGTCTTGTATTATTGGGCCCAAAAATGAAGCCCAAAATAACAAGGAAGACATGGCCCAATATGGGATTTTTGACCCATTCTTCCAAATTTGGTCCATTTGACCAATCAACATTGCATTAAATGCTAAGGAAAATATAAGGGAGACTTGAGGGACTATATAAAGAGGAAAATAAGATTTTTATTCATTTAAAGCTCTCATGTTTTCCAGACTTTACCAAAAAAAATTCCTTTTTGTCTCTCAAGAACCCTAAGTTATCCTTTGGGCCAAGATCATCAATTGGTAAGTGTTTATTATGATGGATTAATATATTTTATGCATAATATATTGTGTATATTATGTTTTTTATGTTGGTGGAGTATTGAGAAGTTCACAAGGTGTGAAATGTTACATGTTGCTAAATCGGAGAATGAGTTGTCTTGTAAACTTGACTATGGACTTGTGGTTTTGAAGGAAGTGAACTTGGTGGAGTAATTATTTACATGTGATATGTGATTATAGTCTTACTTTGTTTAATCCTTGTGTATAACGTGGAATTGTTATTGTGAAATTGGTTATGGTTTTGGTGCCATATTGGTTGTGGAATGTGGTTTTGGGTGTTGTTATGTGTGTTGTGAGAATATGACTGAATTTTGGTGTTTAATATGATCAAAAATATGTTCAAATATGTTTTTTGTGATCATGGACCATTCATGGCATTAAAACACCCAAAAAAAGTCATTTCGGACATTAACGGGCATCCGCCCCCGCAGACGAAGGCATCTGCGGGCGCAGCTGCCAACGCAGAAGGCCCTGGAATTTTCCAGGGGCCATTTACGCGCGCATCTAAGCCACCTGCGTGTGCAGGTGGCAGCGCAGGTCACCTCTAGATTTGGTTTTGTATGCTTCCATCCCTAGTTGATCCCCGAGGGCCCCTATACCCTTTTTGGATGTAATGATCAACTTGTGATGTCATTTTAATGACTTTAAAGTGTCTTATGGAGGTGTGTTGGACTATGTTAAGTATGTATGATTGTTCATATGTTGTTATAAAGGAATAATTACGACACGATGATAAAGGGAAAAGCGTAAAGGGTTAGTGTGGTGTGAAATACTATCGATGTATGATATTTAGTCAATGTGTGTAATTTTATGGTGTTGTTGATATGGAAATGCAATGGATGGTATTTTAAGGGGGTGACATAACGTTATATAGTGGTCACATAGTTCTTTGTCTTCTTGTATGCCTGTATAGTGACTAGTTGCTAATGTAAGTTCTGGTATGAACTTGTATTGTAGGGTAAGACGTAAGGAAGAAGCTGGACTATTGTGTTCATACATAGGCTTGTGTATTCATACTTGGAAGTGAAGGTATGTAAGGTTACTCTTTCCGTATCCTTCTTCAGCATATAGTGTACACTTTGTTATGGTACCTACTCATTCCCGAAATGTACTAAGGTATCCTATATCCGGTTATCAATTGTCTTTACTACATGTTTCCTACTTATTGATCAATTGTGAATCTCATGTCTCATGTCTCATGTCCATGAATAGTATTTCAAAAGCCCAATAAGGTTGTGTTCCAAAGTTCCAATAGTGATTATACTCATGTATCTTATCCATTGATTATTGTCCAATAGTTCCAATAATGTTATGTTTCCAATGAGGTAATATTTCCAATAATGCTATTCACATGTCTCTCACTCATTGGTTAATGATCCAAAGCTTCAAGTAATGTTATGACCATCATTGTATCAATCTCAAAGTAATGAATAAAGTAATACAAATGTGGCTAATGTTTGAGTACGGGTGGCAGCTTTGGGGGCGAAATGCCTAGCTCAAGCCGATCCCGAGATTATTGGATCAGGGGGCAGCTTTGGGGGAGAAAGCCTAGCTCAAGCCGAACCTGACAGGGGGAAGCTCTAGGGGTGAAAACCTAGCTCGAGCCGAACCTGATATGTTGATTTATGGGTGGCAGCTCTAGGGGAATAAGCCTAGCTCGAGCTAATCCCAACATAACGATATGTTATGTAAAGGCCCACTGATCAGTCGGGGCCCGGGTACATTGTGACACATGTATTGACAAGCAAGCATTGAAGTAAAGAAAGTAATGAAAGCAATACATATCGTTTCCAAAATACAAAATGGTGACTTACTCACATTGATTATTCATTTGTATTGAGTTCATTGATATGTCCATGTGTTATATAGTTTCATTTGAGCCTTACATACTCAGTACTTATTCCGTACTGACCCCTCTTGGGGAATTTACCTTACTTGCTGCAAGCACAGGTACCAGTAGGCCTCCTCAGTAGATTGCCAGTTGTTAGCGGTTCATTGGTGAGCTCCATCTAATTCGGGGCTTCTCCGAGTCAGAGTGTATATATGTTTTGGTGATGTACATGTTGTATAAAGTGGTGACTTGTCTCGACTTTTAGTTTGTTTTGGTCAATGCATCTGTTAGAGGCTTTTGTAGACGCATGTGGGTATATGTATATAATATGACTCATGAAGTCTTGTTTTGATGGCCTCAACGGCCAAGTTTCTCAAATGTTTACATATATGTCACATGTTCCATGATTTTCGATATTAGCCATTCATGTTCTTATGTGATAGTGGTGTTTCCTATGGCATGCGTATGAATGTATAGAAGCATGGCTTGGTTCTCTCGGGCCCTATCGGCTACGGATGCCAATCACGCCTCGTTGGGATTTGGGGTGTGACAAGTTGTAAAACCATGGTTGTTTGTTGGCATCCAAGATAACTTAAAATATGAAAATATAAGCTTAATTATGACCATGGACCATTCATTGCGTAAAAGGACCCAAAAATGACCCCTGGAGGCTGAAACGGGCACCCGCCCTCGCGGACAGGGCACCTACGGGCGCAGATTCCAAAGCAGGTGGCCCTGGACCAGGACAATGGTCACCTACGGACATACCTCACCCACCTGCGGGCGCAGGTGTCTTCGTAGGTCAGCCCAAAACTCCGTTTCAATTGTTTTTTTCATCTCTTTGACCCCCCAAATCCCATATTCCCTTTTTAGATGCAATTATCAACTTATGGTACCTTTTGAATGACTTTAAAGGAGTAACCCGGAGGTATTTTGAATGTTATCAATTATGGATTGTCTTTAATGTGTTGTTGTGAAAGGTGTTTACGTGACGTAGTGATGTAAATGTGACATTGTATTGAAGGGGAAGTGGAAAGTATAAACTTGGTGTGAAATGCTATTGGTTTATGATGTCTTAGTTGATGTGTGGCATGTTGTGTGGTGTTGTTGGTATGGTAATGCATTGAATGGTGTAGTGAAGGGTGAAATGACGTTATATGGAAGTCATGTAGCTCATTGTCGTCCTATGCACTTGTAAGGTAGTTAGTTGTTAACGTGAACTCTGTTATGTACTTGTGTTGTAGAGTAACACATAAGGAAGGAGATGGATTGTTATATTCACATATAGGGTTGTGTATTCATATTTGGAAGATAAGGTATGTAAGGTTAGTCTTTCCGTATCCTTTTGCACCACATATTGTTCACATTGTCATTGTACTTGTTCCATTCTGAAATGTTCAAAGGTATCTCATCTCAGGTTGTCATATATTGTCATTCACATGTTTCTTATTCAATGACCAATTGTTATTCATGTGTCACATAATTGTGTACATTGTTCCAAAGTTCCAATAATGTTACGTTCCAAAGTTCCAATAATGTTATAACCACCAATGTATCAATCTCACAAAAGTAAAGGAAAGAGGTAATGCATATATGGTACTTTATGGTTACTTCATGGTTCTTTGAGTACGGGTGGTAGCTTTGGGGGAGAAATCCTAACTCAAGCCGGTCCCGAGATTATTGGATCAAGGGGAAAGCTCAGTGGGGTAAAAGCCAAACTTGATGCAGAACCTACTTCATTGATTTATGGGTGGTAGCTCAAAGGGGCGAAAGCCTAACTCAAGCCGATCCCGAGATTATTGGATCAGGGGGGAAGCTCAGTGGGGCAAAAGCCTAGCTTGATGCCGAACCTGACGGGGGTAGCCCAAAGGGGTGAAAACCTAACTAGGGCCGAACCTACTTTATTGATTTATGGTATATTATGTTATGTTATGACCCACTGAGTAGTTTGGGCCCGGGTATTATTGACGGTATTATTGACGGTATTACATTGAAGGTTATATATATATATTGATAGTTATATATTAATGGTAATGTACATAAAAGCAAAGAAAGTAATGAAACCAATGCACATGGTTCCACACATACGCAATGGTGGTTTATCAATATTGTTCGCTCACTTGTATTTGATTCCATTGAAGTTCTTACATTTCATGCAGTCGCTCATAGCCTTACATACTCAGTACATTTATTCGTACTGACGTCCCTTGGGGGACTTACCTTACTTGTTGTAGGCACAGGTGCTAGTAGACCTCCACAGTAGGGTACAGGTCATCTGCAGACTGTTGGTTTGCTCCAGTTCGGTTCCGGGCTTTCCGAGTCACTATGTACATTGATTTTGGTATTGTATAAAGGATTGTATAAAGCGGGGACTTGTCCCGACTTTAGGTTGGTTATGTATCTATTATAGGCTTTGTAAACGTTGTGGTACAAATGAAGGTAATGTAAGGAATGTATGCTTTTGACGGGGTGGCCCTAACGACCAAGTTTCATATATATATATATCATATGTTTTCCAGGACTTTCGCCATTAGCATCTTGTATATATATGTGATAGTGACATGCATACGAGCGTACATGAATGAAGATTGGTTCTCTCGGGCCTTAACGACTTTGGGTGCCAATCCGCCCCGTTAGAATATGAGGCGTGATAAAAGTGGTATCAGAGCAGGTCGTCCTAGGGTGTCTACAAAGCCGTGTCTGAGTAGAGTCTTGCTTATGGATGTGTTGTGCACCACATTTATAAGTAGGAGGCTATGGTGCATTTAGGAGTTGTTTCTTTTCTTCATTTCTTAGATCCTGCAATAGAGCCAAAGTTGTAGGTGAAATCATATCTGACCAATGAAATTGGTTTCTTTTGTTATAGAAACATGTCGATTACAAGAAGAGATAGGGGCAAAAGCAAAAGTAAGAAGGTAAACATGCTTTCCGAAGAAGGAACTAGTAAATCACCACCTAACCAAGCTAGTCAAGGTGGGTCTAACACTGAGTTTGCATCGCGGACTTCTTCTACTTTTCTAGCTCCAGAAGAGCTGAGAAGGAGAGAAGAACCTGTTGAACCACCTGTTAATGCTGCTGAGCAAGATTTAAGGAATGCGGTGCAAATGTTGACTCAGATAGTGGTTGTACAAAGTCAAGGACGAGCTGGTCCAATGACAAATGATGATGGTGCGGGTAGGGTAGCTAGTTGGAGGACACAGAATTTTCTGAAATTAGACCCTCCTATATTCACTGGATCTAATCTTAATGAAGACCCGCAAGATTTTATAGATCAAATCCAAAGGGCTTTGGATGTCATGCACATATTTAGTGTAGAAACAGTTGAGCTTGCAGCATATAGATTGAAAGGAGAGGCGATATTATGGTACAAAGATTGGAAATGATCTAGGGGTATTGGTGCACTTCTGTCTAGTTGGGAAGAATTTAAAGTGGCATTCCTTGATCACTAGCTTCCATATGAGATCCGAGAGGCTCGTACAGACAAGTTTTTTAATCTTCGTCAAGGGAATATAAGCGTCTGGGAGTACAGTCTTCGGTTTAACTCTTTGGCCAGATATGCCCCCAATGTGGTAGCCACTATGGCCGACAGAGTTCATCGGTATGTGGATCGATGTGATCCAGATTTGGACAGAGATTGTACTATTGCTTCTTTGAATAGGGATATGGATATAGCCAGGATACAAGCCTTTGCACAAAAAATGGAGGATCAGAGGCAAAGAAGAAGGACGCAAGAATTTGAAAGGGGCCATCGAAGAAGGCTAGACCTATGGTACAGTTCATGGCATCCCAAGGAGAATTTAGGCCTCGAGTTTTTAATAGACCGCCAAGACCATCACTTTCTTACCCTACAACAGGCACTCAATCCCAATTCCAAGGGTTTGGAGGCAGTCATGTTGGGCAAAGTAGTGGAATTTGAGGTTCACAAACAGCGGGGTATCGAGAGCAAGGAAGTATGAACCAATCAAGGTTTTCTCACCAGCCGTGTCAACACTGCGGGAAGCTTTATTTAAATGAATGCCGGTTTGGAATGAATATTTGCTTTTGGTGAGGTATGTCCGGGCACATGGTGAGAGATAGCCCAAGAAGGGGCACGGGTAGTATGACGTGACCTATGGGATCAACCGTTGCATCATCATCATTTACTTTCTTAGGACGAGGTGTGCAGCCTGTTGGTCGTGGTAGAGGTGCTAGAGGAGCAGCCAGTTTTAGTGGAATACAAAATCGTACCTATGCTCTAGCGGGTCGGCAAAATTTGGAGGCCAATCCTGATGTAGTGACAGGTACATTATCCGTCTTTTCATATAATTTATATGCATTGATTGATTCGGGTTCTACCCTATCATATGTTACTCCATTGATTGCCGAAAAAAAAAGATAATTCAAAAATTCAAAAGAACACCAAAATTATTAGTTAAACCATTTGAAGTATCTACAACTGTTGGTGACTCTATTATAAGTGAGTATATCTTAATTGTATAGTACCTGTTTGTGATCATGTTACGTTGGATGATCTTATTTAGCTGGAAATGGTAGATTTTGATGTTATAATAGGTATGGATTGGTTGGCTTCTTATTATGCCACGGTGGATTGTCGAGCTAAGAAGGTACATTTCCATTCCTACTAAAGACCCTCCTTGAATGGAGGAGTAATATTGGAGTACCGAGGGGTAAATTTATTACCCATCTTAAGGTAAGGAAAATGATATCCAAGGGGATTCATAAGGCCTAGTATGTCCCCTTGGGGTGCACCAGAATTATGTGTATGGAAGAAAGATGTCATGTTGAGAATGTGCATTGATTATCGGCAACTGAATAAGGTGACAGTCAAGAATAAATATCCCCTCCCCAAAATTTATGATTTGTTTGACCAATTACAGGGTGCCAAATGTTTCTCAAAGATTGACCTGAGATCGGGATATTATCAGGTAGAGGTTAGAGAAAAAAATATACCCAAGACAGCTTTTCGAACACGGTATGGTCATTATGAAGTTTTGGTTATGTCATTTGGGCTAACCAATGCACCAGCAGTTTTTATGGATTTGAGGAATAGGGTGTTCAAGCCATTCTTGGATGTGTTTGTGGCAGTGTTTATAGATGATATCCGAGTTTATTTAAAATCACAAGAGGACCATGCTAATCACTTACGATAGGTATTACAGATTCTTCGTGATCGTAATGTTATATGCAAAGTTCTCTAAGTGTGAGTTTTGGCTAAAATCTGTAGCATTCTTGAGTCATATTGTGTGAGATAAAGGAATAAGGGTGGATACACAAAAGATAGAAGTTGTGAAGAATTGGTCAAGGCCTACGACGCTTACAGAGATTCATAGTTTTTTGTTTTTTTTGGAATGTGGAACGATGCATGTGAAAAGGGTTTCCAAGAGCTGAAGGATAAACTGACAACTACAGCCGTATTGGTACTTCCAAAAGGCACAGAAGGGTATGCGGTATATTGTGATGCTTCAGGAGTTGGCCTAGGATGTGTATTGATGCAGCATGGTAATGTAATAGCTTATGCTTCAAGACAGTTGCGGTCACATAAGAGAAATTATCCAACACATGATCTTGAGATAGCAGATGAGTATATCTTTAAGCAGAAGGACTTAAATCTGAGGCAACGAAGGAGTGCTTCAGTTCCAAGGTAGATTGTGTGTACCAGATGTAGATAAGCTAAGGAGACATATTATGACAGAGGCACATCATTCATGGTATTCTATTCATCCGGGAGCTCCAGTTCGGTTCAGGGCTTTTCGAGTCACTATGTACATTTGTTTTGGTATTGCATAAAGGATTGTATAAAGCGGGGACTTGTCCCGACTTTAGGTTGGTTATGTATCTATTAGAGGCTTTATAGACGTTGTGGGACAAATGAAGGAAATGTAAGGAATGTATGTTTTTGACGGGGTGGCCCTAACGGCCAAGTTTCATATATGTATATCATATGTTTTCCATGACTTCCTCCATTAGCATCTTGTATCTATATGTTATAGTGACATGAATACAAGTGTACATGAATGAAGATTGGTTCTCTCGGGCCTTAACGGCTTCGGGTGCCAGTCCGCCTCATTGGAATACCAGGCGTGACACATTAGCTTTCTTTTGATGCATAGATTATATATTTGATAGATTTAGCTTATTCCAAGACCATTCGACAAGGAAAGGCTTCGTATTGAAGGGTCTAGGCTTGGATTTTTGCACTACGAGGTTGGTTATGGCTTAACTTTCTTCAGACTGGGTTGGGTAGTTAAACAACATGTAAATTATGCTATGGGTTAAGGAATTAGCCATGGGAGTTTTATTTTGAGATTATTATTATCATCTTGTGCCTGTGTAGGGGTTTATATGCATATTGTTGTTGACTTAAAAGATTAAGTATTGCATGTTACCGTTGTGGGGGATTTATATGACATTATAGGCCTTATTTGTGCATTAAATGCTATAATTGTTGTTGTGATGCCCGTGTGGGGCATTGAATAGATATTATAGGCCTTTTTTTAGCATTATTTGCCTCTATCATGTTAATTTACCCGAGTGAAGAGTTTGAAATGATATTGTTGATGTCTTACATGACTATTCTTTCTAGTGGTGCCGAGCGAGGGCCGATATCATGAATTATTGACATATTGAGTTGATTCTGAGCTCATTTATACTTGTATTATATTGATTATTATCTTCATACTATTTGGTCTTGAGCATTACATCCTTATTTTATTTGTACATATTCATGAGATTGGTACCACTGAGGAACACTTATTTTGATAGAAAATGGGACTCTTTATGAAACACCTATACCGAGGGATGTGTCGGTAAGGTTGATTAATACATGAGATTGAAATTATAATAAGTATATGGGTTGCCACCATTGGTCCTATCCTGAAGCATTGAGGCATGGGAGGTGTATATAAAATTACCACCATCATTGCCTTGCCTTGCATTTGCATCTTTTATGTTTCTTTTACGTACCCTTGATGTGTACTTAGTTTCCTTATATATTTCGTGTGTAGGTGCCCCTTTTGATCTTATATTATAGAACTGTTAGTTGGAGATGGTGTGAGCTACCATTTGGGAACTTTTTTGTTTGCAGGTAACGTGCTTATAGTATCTTTACTTGCTTTGTTTTCTACTTTGTTCAGTCGGCCTATGATACCTAATGAGTACAAGTGGACCGTACTCACTTTTACTTTGCCTTTTTGGTGAAGATTCTAGCTTGAGTATGACTCGCGACAGCTAATTTTGTGCTATCAGAGTTGATATCTGAGGTATTGGCGTGCTCCAGAGTCTGGGGATGATTCCAGACCTCCTCTTATTCTATCTTATGTCTTTATTTACTATCAGAGATAGACTTCAGATATTCGTATTTTGTACTAGATGCTTTTTACACTTATGACACTTGTATCTTAGGGTTTTATTGTATTTCATTTAGATTTCTACATTTATATATTTTGGCTTGACTTTATTCTAGAAGTCTCGACTTTATCTGTTTAATTTGTATTTGGGTTTTCCTCTCCTTTTTGGGTTTTTGACTTACCTATCAAGGATGGGTCGAGGTAAGTGCCATCATGACCTTAACTATTGGGTCGTGACACAATCAATCACTATGAGACTTTTCCCTTTGATGTAGCCTCCGACTATTGCGACGCTATCAAAATCATATTCTACTCATTAAGACGAGAAAATAGATACCTATAATGAAGTTTTATACTTTGGGATGAAAATTGAGTCAAAAATCAACTCGTGGCGCATGACAATAGAATTTTAAAACTAAACCAGCAATTACCGTCCTCGTAGGACAAGGAATGCATGCTCAAACATTGAGCAAGAATGGGGCCTAAACTGGGGCTCGTAATAGCCTACGAAGTCTTAAGAAAATTGAATCCCCAAACTAAGATTTAATAGAATTTAGGATGAAATTTGAACTAGAATTAACGAAAAATTAATCGTGGAAAGTAGAATTTACTTATCTTCACTTATATGATGAAAACCCACAATCCCATCTCCCTTTAGCTCAACAATGGAGGAAATATTGAGACAAATAGTATAAAAATTAAAGAAGAAGAGTATTTATACTGCCAGGGGTGTCTTAATCTCAAACATGGGACCCCTAAAGTGAACGCAAGGATCCACTAGGCAAAACCACTGAGAACGCGATGGCCCCTTCACAAACACAAAGAAGGATCTGACCTGGGTCCTGTTGACCCTTCATCATGAATGTAATGGTCAGTTGTGATGACGAAGGTCAATAAAGTTTGACCTTCATGAACGCAGAGACCAGGTTGAGAATGTGAACACCGACACCTACTGGGGCCTGCACCAGGTGTTGTGCACCAACAATTTTCCCAAGATAGATTTTTCTTTGAATGAGTCCTAAGGATTCATTCAAAACCCTGTGCATGCAAACCAACTATGCTATCCTATCAAAAATGACATTCCAGACTCAATAGAATTGAAGAAATTCATAATAGAGGTTGTTTTGACAAAATATGGGCCCAAGCCCATTTTCTATTTTAAACTAAAATCCATCCAATAGCCCAAAACGAGTTTGAAAGCCTCGGGACCCAAACCAAAGGTCCTCCTAGCCCAAATTCCATATTTCGAAGCTAACAAAATTGTTGAAATTCTCATCCGAGGCTATTTACTTAAAGTATTGATCGGAGTCAAATTTCTTAACTTCAAAAGCTCCAAAATAGGAAAATTGACTTAAAATCAAATGAACTACCCGAAAACCAAACCACATGTCCCAATAAGTCATAAATGACTCGTAGCAACTACAAGAAAGCTTAAAACACAAAAAATGCATGAAAATAGAGAAAATGGCATGGAGGGTCATTACTATAAAGTTTGAAATATTCTTAAGATTATTGAAAACCTTACGAAAAATACTTCATCATGAACATTGTAGGAAACTCCCATAGCTTGAGGTCTGTTAAGTGACATTATCCTTAAGGATATTTCACCCGTATAGGTGTATGCTCAGGATTCAACAAGCTCTTCTAGTTAACACTAGAAACGCAGAAACTAACAAAGATTTATTTTCATAAAAAATTCAGCAGGAAGAAGGAAGATATTATCTCTATACTTGATAACTGATCCTCTCAAATATATATATATATATAAACATCTAATCAGTCATGGGATTAAGAGGTATTAACCAATATAATCAACTTAATGACAATAAGTAGAGATAAATGTTTGGTCAAAGGATAACATTAGAGAGGCTGCAATATTACACAATTAATTATTCAATGAAGATACTAACCAATTGTTAGGAAACTAATATGAAAATTAATTCAATTTATGATAAAGAATTGAATAGTTGTTGAAGAGGCAAGAATCTGTGATTAGGTCAAACTACCTTTCGAAATACCACACTTTATTTCCTATACTTTCACCTTCATATTACAATAAAACAACTAAGGTGATTTAAAAATAGTACCAGCACCAGATATCTAAAGACAACAAATCTATGCCATTGCTTTAGCCTCCATTACATGGCTTTGCATGATTTCTTTTTTCATAAAAAAGGATATTCTTTTCCAGGGCTAACTTAGAGCAAAAACTTATTTACTTTATATTCTTAGCTATTGAATAAAAGATTTTGTCTGTTCCTCAGTATGGCACACATATTGTTGGATTTGGGGGGTCATGGGTCGCCCATGAGGACCGACCCGACCCGACCCGACCCGACCCATTTCTTTTACTGAAAAGAGGATTAGATTGAAGATAAGATCGATTCAAATATGGGGGGGAACAGTTACTACTATGTAACTGTTTAACCACTTCATGAAATCCCTTTTAAATCATCTTCTCCTCAGTAATAGAAAATAGATATAGAAGATAGAAAACAGAAGAGGGAAAAACAGAGACCGAAATTTTCCTTTCTTTATCATATCAACAAAAACACCCTAAAGACTCTTAGTTTGTGAAGAACAAACTTTGTTTTCCAAGAGATTCAAAGTAGACTCGGGGCAGATTCGTGTGGTAGCAAGTTCAACAAATCTTCCGCTGCTTTAAGGTACATAATTCATTGTTCTTGCTCCATATAATTAACATTGGTATCAGAGCCGTGGTTGATTGCCCTGATTAGCATGTTATTTCTTGAGTTTTTCATGTTTTCGAAATTTCAATTTTTTTTTGGAAACAAAACTAGTGTGAAAAATTCTTGAAGAATTGAATTAGAACTCACCTTGGATCTGCATTTTCTTTTGTGCTTTGTTTCTTCATCTAAAGAACCCACTTATGATTTGCGTTGAGAAGGAGAAAGAATGAATTATAGATCTGTATATATGCTTCTGATTCACCATATTTTTTTTGGGGTGGAAGTAGAGAGGAATAAAATCACAAATCTGAAAAAAAAAAAATTTTATTTCTCCTTAATTTATTTGTCGAGTCCTGTTGGAGAAGAAAATAGTGCAGAGCATTTGCTTTTAAGGTGAGAAATTTTCTTTGGTTCTCTGTTCTTTATGAAAGAAGAAGGATAGAGAATTATGTCTTTGTGTCCTTCTTTTATGGGAAATGATTAAAAAAAAGGGAATGGTGTAGAAATTATATCAAGTTTTTTTTTGTTTTTTTTTTTTACGTGGTCCATTGAACCCATTTTTATCATTTAATAATGGAAGAAAGGGAAGAGTACATTGTACTTTTTTTTTGGTTTGTGGGAAAAAGAAAAATATTGTAGTACATAACTTACTGTGAATAAAACGTATATGTACTAACAGATGAAGTCTTTCTCTATGATTGAAATTGGAAGTGTTAATAAAGTTTGAATATATTATTATTTAATACTTTAAGACTTTAGTTGATTACATTGGGTTTGCTTGCTGTGATGATAAATAAGTACATTCTACAGTGATGAGAGTCTATCCGATAGTGGAGGATATTAATGGTTGCATCACTGTTAATTATTTGTTTACCAATTATGATCCTTTTTTTTTGATACTTTTGTTGTTAGTACTGTATGATGCCATACATTTTTTTTTGGACTAAATATTTTTTTTGACCATGTATTAATATACAAACGGCAATTGGTCTAAAAAAAAAAATTAAAATAACATTTTTTGGTCTTTGTAATTTGTACAGTACTTAAATTCTTTAACAGATTTTGCCTTCTACAATTAATTGTGGCATAAGTTGCTACATTGAATGGTATATCCATTCTGATTGTTTCTTTGTTCCTATTTCAGACATGGCTGAACAAGGACAAACTCGAATCACTCCAAGTGGGAGTTCAGGATGTCGAGCAAAGAGACAAAGTGGAAGAGCACGCCGTAGACGGACATGTTTTCGAGGTCGTGAGATCGTACGAATTAGTGTCCCAAGGGCGACACAAAATCTGTTACGGAATGAGAGGACTATTCGAAGGGAAAGAGAGAAGAAACTAAAAGAGTTCAAGTCTTTTAAGATGTCCCCTAATATTTCAGTTGCTAGTTTTATTCAGTTTTTTGAATTAAAGCGTATAGAACTGGAAAACTATGTAGAAATCTCGGATTGGGAAGCTTTAGCAATATTAGTAGACTCTCTCCGTAATCCTTGGGGCGAGAGACTAATTAAAGTTTATCACGAGATTTGGCCTAGCGAGCCTTTTTGGGTGTATATTCGACGTCTCGAATATTTGTGGGATGATTTTCATCTTTGAATTGACTTGTAACTTGAAGTAATTTATTAACATTATTATATATTATATTAATTAAGTTGTTTCTCTCTTTTGATATGAATTCCATTTATTTATTTAAGTTTACTAAAACTTAATTGAAAGCTATCATTAAAATACACATTAAGAAATTAACTTCTAATTTTGGTCAAAATGTTTAATTCGTAGATGATGATCGAATTCTTATGTGTCCTTTCGATTTTACATTAAACATGAAACCTTTATGTGAATTGATTTGCTTAAATGTGTAAGTCGCATACATTATTGATAAATATACTTGCGTAATTGTCTCTTAATAACAGACATGGCATCAAAAAGCATAATTGCCGACTTGAACAAAGGTGAAAAACTAAATGGTGACAATTACGACATTTGGAGTCGTAAAATATGGTATGTACTGGAAGAGCAAAATGCTCTCGAAGGTATTAACCATGTTTTATGTCAACCAGAGGAGGGTAACACTGCACAACACAGAAGAGACCTTGAAGCTTATAAGGCTTGGAAAAAGGCTGATTCCGTTGCACGTGGAATCATTGTTAGTTCTGTGGTTGATGACCTCATTCATGAGGTTGAGGAATTTCCTACTGCTCATTCCATCTGGGCACACTTGCAAGGAACATATGGGGGTACATCAGTCACCCGCCTCAGACAACTGACTATCAAGTTTGACACTTACAAGAAGCGTCACGATCAGAATATCAAACAACACCTTAGGGTGATGTCTAATATGATAGCTCAACTCAAAAGTGCTGGTCATGTTCTCTCGGATGAGCAACAGGTTCAGGCAGTGATTCGGTCTCTTCCCAACAGTTGGGAACATTTGAAGGTTAACTTAACCCACAATGATAGCATCAAAACTTTTTCTGATGTTGCCCGTGATGTTGAACTTGAAGACGAGCGGCTTAGTGCTGCTAAAACTGCTTCTAATGCCTTTATGGCAGAATCAAGTGGAAACAAGTCTTCAGGCTTCAAGCGTAAGAAAAATTGGAAAAAGAACGGGAAGGGTAAGGAGACCGAAAAAGGACCCTTTGAGAAAAAGAACAAGCCAAATTCCAAGAAGGGAAAAAGGTTTTTCAAGAAGAAAGACAAGAGCAAGATGAAGTGCTACAATTGCCAAGTTCTGGGGCATTTTGCTCGTGATTGTCCCGAGCAGAAAAAGGTAGCATTTCTAAACGCATCTCTAAGTGCTATATATGTTTCTAGCACTGCTTTATTAACTGAATCTTATCCTATGTGGATTGTAGACTCAGGAGCCACCGACCATGTGAGTCGTGATCGAGAAGCGTTTGTGGAGTTCCGTCGAGTTTCACCTGGATCAAGGTGGATATATGTAGGAAATAATGCAAGACTTGAAGTCAAAGGGATTGGCACTTGCAAAGTAGACTTGCGTGGTGGCCGGTCATTGATGTTGCATGACGTCCTATATACTCCAGAGATTCGACGAAACTTAGTATCTGTGTCTGTTCTTTTAGATGTTGGTTTCAATTTGTATTTTAGTCGTAATGGTGTTAGAATAACTCTAGATAATGTTTTTTATGGTTTTGGACTTCGTTATGATCGCTTTATCGTTTTAGATTGTAATCCTTCAACTTATGATTATTATGTTGACCGTTGTGTAATGACATGTTATTCTAGTAATAATGATGTTGATATAATTACATGGCATTCTAGATTGGGTCACATAGGGCAAGATCGAATGAATAGATTGGCAAAGGAAGGACATCTAGGTTCTCTTTCCAAAATTGAAATGCCAACTTGTGAAAATTGTCTTGCTGGAAAGATTACACGTAAACCGTTTGGGAAGGCTAAAAGAGCTGAATTCCCACTACAATTAATCTATTCTGATATTTGTGGTCCAATGAATGTGAGGGCAAGGTCTGGTGCTTTATATTTCATTACATTTATTGACGATTTCACACGCTTTGGTTATGTCTATTTGATTTCTCATAAATCTGAAGCACTTGAATGCTTTAAAAAATATTTGAATGAAGTTGAGAATCAATTAGATAAAAGTATAAAGGCTTTAAGAACCGATAGAGGTCGTGAATATTTGTCAAATCAGTTTGAAGAACTGTGTACTAAAAAGGGCATTATCAGACAGTTAACTACTCCTTATACACCTCAACAAAATGGTGTAGCTGAAAGAAGGAATAGAACATTGTTGGACATGGTAAGGTCAATGATGGCGTAGGCAAATTTACCAATCTCTTTCTGGGGGGATGCGTTATTGACTGCGGCCTACATATTGAATAAAGTGCCTTCTAAATCAGTAGCCTCTACTCCTTATGAACTATGGACTGGTCATAAACCAAAACTTAATGATCTACGACCTTGGGGTTGTGCTGCATATATTAAAGATCGTTTTGGTGAGTTTGGTAAACTAAGTCCAAAAGGAAAGAAATGTATCTTTATAAGATACTCAGAACACTCCAAAGGGTATGTGTTCATTGGTGAATTAGAGGATGGAAGTACTACTGAAATTGAATCACGAGATGTCACATTTCTGGAAAATGATTTTCCTAAAAAGGGTGAAATAAAGGATAGTGAGCCTCTTTACGAAATATTGAATTCAGATGATCAAATAATGTCGTCGGACATGCTTGATAATCCATTAGATCAAGAAATGGTTCTTGGTCCAAGTGGGAGTTATGATTCCCAAAATCCTATAGAGGAATCTGAACTTCAATTACGTAAGAGTACCAGAAAAGGTGTACCTAAACGATCTTATGAGATTGAGGATTATGTTTTCTTGGTATCTCCCACAGAATTGGATGAACCTAATTCTGTAACTGAGGCATTATCGAGCCCTGAAAAAGATGAATGGATGAAAGCGATGAAAGAAGAATTAAAGTCCATGAAAACCAATAAAGTCTGGGATCTAGTTGACCTTCCTTCTGGGCGTAGAGCTATTGGGAATAAATGGATTCTCAAAGTTAAACGCAAATCAGATGGGTCAATAGAAAGACACAAAGCACGATTGGTGGCAAAAGGTTTTACTCAAGAAGCTGGAATAGATTATGAGGAAACTTTTTCACCAGTTGTGAAGTTCACCTCAATTCGTTTACTTTTGGCTATTGTTGCACGTTTGGATTTAGAATTACACCAAATGGACGTAAAGACCGCTTTTCTTAATGGAGAACTAAACGAGGAAATCTACATGGTACAACCTGTAGGTTTTGTTGTTAAAGGCCAAGAAAAGAAGGTTTGTAAATTGAACAGATCAATATATGGCCTAAAGCAGTCTTCAAGGCAGTGGTACCTGAGATTTCATAAGGAAGTGATTTCATTTGATTTCACCATGATCGATGAAGACCATTGCATCTATGTGAAGAAGTCCAATGGAATGTTTGTGATTCTTTCGCTTTACGTGGATGATATTTTATTAGCTGGAAATAATTTGGAGTATGTGAAAACTGTTAAGTCATGGCTTTCAAAGTCATTTGACATGAAAGATATGGGTGAAGCAGACTATATATTAGGTATAAAAATCCAAAGAGATCGTTCCAAGAAAATTTTGAGTCTATCTCAAGAAACATACATAAAGAAAATTTTGGAACGCTTTCGAATGAATAGTTGCAAATCCATGGATACTCCTATAGCAAGAGGTGAAACTTTAAGCCTTGAAATGTGTCCAAAGACTGAAAAAGAAAAGGAAGACATGTCTCGAGTTCCATATTCTAGTGCGATTGGGAGCTTGATGTACGCTATGATGTGTACTCGCCCAGATATTTGTTATGCCGTAGGTCTGGTTAGCAGGTATCAATCCAATCCTGGAAGAGATCATTGGAAAGCAGTAAAAAGAATTTTCCGATACCTGAAGGGAACTGCAGATTATTCACTATGCTATAGTGGATCTGATTTATTCATAAGAGGTTATACAGATGCTGATTGGGCTGGTGACCGGTATGATAGAAAATCAACCTCCGGTTATGCTTTCTTACTAAATGGTGGTGCTATTTCGTGGAAAAGTAAGAAACAAACTTGCACAGCCCTTTCAACCATGGAATCTGAATTTGTGGCTTGTGCGTCTGCAGTACAAGAAGCTGTTTGGTTAAAGAGATTCTTTGAGCATTTGAATATTGCAAAGAATTCAAAGGGTCCCATGATTTTACATTGTGACAGTCAAGCGGCTATCGCATATACGAAGGATCCTAAGTATCACAGCAAAACCAAACACATTGACATCAAGTATAACTTTGTGAGAGACATAGTAGCAAGTGGAGAAATAAATTTACAATACATTCCTACACGAGAAATGATAGCTGATCCCTTTACGAAGGCGATATCTAGAGACTTGTTCGAGAAACATGTTATGGCTCTAGGTTTGCGTAGGATATGATTATATTTCTGTATTGTAAAATAACTTAATTGTTATAATATTTTATCAATCTAAGACTTTTGAATTTATGTTCATATCTTATATGCATGTGATAATGTGTTTTATTTATAAAGTGTGTCGAACAAGTCGCGAGATTGACTCTCTCACACGAGCAATCGCCTCTTACGTCGAGGAACGTGAAGAGAAGAGTTTCACCATCATATTATGACTTGTTTTGCAAAGCCAGATGTGAGTTTCTATAAGAAGATAGATTTGAGGATTATTAAAGAAAGAAACTCAGGTTAGACATTTAGAGGTGTCTAGACCAAGATCTGTACGATGTTAAAATGACTAAACGAATAAGACACACGCACCAATATAAGGTGAGAACATCGTAGCACGTGTTTCATACCACGTGTGCTTAGCGACCAATGGGTTAATGAAAGAATGAATCCCTACTTCTTCATTGTGTGAGACCCTAAAAGTTTTATTAACTTTTCTTTAAAATACCCTTTGACCTTTGACTGTTTCTTGAAAGTTCGATCAGTGTTGCTACTTTAGCATGTTACTAATAGCCATGAGTAATTCGGCAATGCAGTACATGTCTAAGAAAGCAGTTGATTTGAAGCAGATAGATTCGAGTAGAAAGGGAAGACAATAAAAAGAATAATTTAACTTGTGAACACAAGCCGGCTATTACACTAACCACATAGGTGTCAAGTGTAATTGTGTATGTAAAGTTAAAGATGAACTCGAGTTCACCTCTTTAAGAGGATGAGGGATCGGATGAGTAACTACTGAAGTAGTGAATAATGTCTGGGGTATTGTGAGTATTAGTACCCTCATATTAGTAGAGAATTCTTTCCGCATGTGATTGGATTTCTATGTGTAGATTGTAAAACCTTAAAGGTAAAGCTCTTGATGCTCGCAGGTCGCACGAACTATTTGTCGTATGAATTGGGTGTCTAGTTGATGTCTTACTGGCTTGGGTCTTGTCCACCATGTGCGAAGTGGGAGATGTTGGATTTTGGGGGTCATGGGTCGCCCATGAGGACCGACCCGACCCGACCCATTTCTTTTACTGAAAAGAGGATTAGATTGAAGATAAGATCGATTCAAATATGGGGGGGAACAGTTACTACTATGTAACTGTTTAACCACTTCATGAAATCCCTTTTAAATCATCTTCTCCTCAGTAATAGAAAATAGATATAGAAGATAGAAAACAGAAGAGGGAAAAACAGAGACCGAAATTTTCCTTTCTTTATCATATCAACAAAAACACCCTAAAGACTCTTAGTTTGTGAAGAACAAACTTTGTTTTCCAAGAGATTCAAAGTAGACTCGAGGCAGATTCGTGTGGTAGCAAGTTCAACAAATCTTCCGCTGCTTTAAGGTACATAATTCATTGTTCTTGCTCCATATAATTAACACATATATACAACTCAATCAATACCACCGTTAGTTTGTGTGATGTCATGTACATGGAACAAATAATGAGAAAAATCAGAAAAAAAAATTCAATCTTTATAGTCTTTTTTGAAGAAAAAAAACTTATGGCAATGATCACCAAAAGGAACTTTTAACAGGATCATATATTGACATTGATCTCAACCTTTATAATTTTGCTTTTGTTAAATACCACTGGTTGAGTATCATTCCTAATTCTTGGCCCCTCATGGTGCAGTTTTTGAGATTTCTCATTGCAATTTTCTTATAGGCCTATCAATAGACATTGTCCACGTAGAGATTATTTTAAATGCAATACTGATGCGTCTTCAAAAGAAAACCCTGGTCCTGGTCCTGGATCCTGGGCCTTTTATGATAGATGTGATATAGGAGAGTTCATACATGGTAGTACTAACTTTATTCCCAGATCGACAAGTCTGTATGCATAGGCTAAAGCCATTGAAAAGGGTATTGAACATTGTGTGAGGCAGCAATATCTACTTTTAGAAGTTGAAACTGATTCCATGACTAAAAAGTATCCCAAAAAAGGTGGACTCAATAGCGACGGACATCATCTGTCCAAAAAAGCTATAGAAAAAGTGATGCTTTCAGACGCTTTGATCATTTTATTTTAATTTTTATTAATTTTTCACAAAAGCGACGAACATGGTCTCTTTGTCCATCATTTCTTTTGTAGATTTTTGCGCGAAAATTATTTACAAATAATTTATATTTATTTTTTTACAAATACAACGGATAACATTGGTATTATTAAAAAATTAATTTTACAAAAACAACGATGTCCAGCTCTTTTTGGAATTTTTAATTTATTTATAAATAAATAATTATTTATATTTAATTTTAGAAAAAAAAAGTGACCGACGGCGTGGTTTATATCCGTAGCTTTTTTTTATCAAAAGTGGGTTATACATTTAATTAAAAAAGCAACGGACAGAACCATGTTGTTCGTCGCTTTTCCTAAAATAATAGGGAAGATCAGGAATTCTTCTCTCATTTCAAAAACCACCACCGCTACCGACTGCTACTCCATCTTCGTCGTTCATCTATCGTTATTGTTGCTCCTCAATGATTGTTCTCTATCTTTGCGGTTGCTTCAATCTTCGTCTACCCTAACCCCTAAAAAAGTTAAATAGAGGTATGTTTTCCTTCAAAATTTAATAGAAGTAATTATATTACACTAATTAGTTGAAATACATGTCAATATTGTTGAATTTTGTGATTTGTTTGATTTTTTTGGTGGTTTAATTTCAACTTAGGATTTATTTGATTTTTTTGCTACATTGATTATGTTCTTAGTTTTGAACCTTGAATTTTTATGAATGTTGTTAGTTGTAAACCTTGAATTATTTGAACATTGAATATATGTACATATATTATTGGTTTGAACATTGATTAGGTTATACCTAATTTGTTCATCTTATTCTAATTGAAATTAATGAATAATTGTAGGTTGTTAGTGAATTTGTGAATGATTTAGGTTAGTGATTTGGACTAAGTTTTGTGAATGCATTAGGTTATAAGTGATTTATCAATTACATTAATAATGAATTTTTAGGTTGAATTTGTGAAGCTTGGAATTTAGGCTGAATTTGAAATTTTTTAGGTTAGAGTAAGATTGTTAAAAGAAAATGACCTTTTACAAGAAAATTACCTTTTAAGATCTCTTTTAAGTGATTGAGTTGGAACTCAAAATTAATTAGTGATACAGTGATTAAGTTAGAAGAAAAGTAATCTAATATAATAACCATTAAATATGATCTAATTAGAAGCAAAGTAAATTGAAATTGTATCCACAATTAAATAATAAAATTTTATTATCAATAAAAATTAGTTAATCTAGTAAAATTATTAGTGAATCTAATTTATAATTGAATATATATATATTTTTATAGATGGATCATCATTTGTGAATATATGATATGGATTATGAAACTGGTGGGGGTATGAAACCTGAATATTTTAATGGTGTTAGAGGTTTTATCGATCATGCAATATCACTAGTCCCTTTTCTAAAGAATAGGGTGGTTTGGTGTCCTTGTAGTGCATCAAGTTTCTTAATCAATATACAGTTATGCTTCATCTCTATCATAATAAATTTAAGCTTTGATATTTTGTATAGGTTGATCATAGGGACATAGGTGGGTTGAATGGTATATTTTTTTAATTTGCTGCCTATGGATGAATATAATATGCTTGTATATGGTCAAAATAGGGTTCAATATGATAGGTTTCAACATGATAAGGTTCAACATGATGATAAAGTTCATGAAATGGCCAATGATGTTTTTGGGGTTCAGGATGGGATGGAACCTTAACAGTACTTAGAAGAAGCTCCCAATAAATAAGCAAGACGCTTCTATCAACAATTAGGAGAGTCTAGTCGTCCATTATGTGAAGGGAGTCCACATTCTTCTTTGTCAGTTGAAGTTAGACTAATGAATATCAAATAAGAATGGAGTGTTCCTCAAGATTATATGGACTCTATGATTGGTCTTTTGGGGGAATTGGTTAACTCAGAGTTGGACATACCTAATAATTTCTATCAGGAAAAGAAATAGGTTTTCAAGTTAGGATTGTCATATGATAGAATTCATTGTTGTATAAATAGTTGCATGTTGTTTTATAAGAATGATGTTGAATTAGAAAATTGTAAATTTTTTGGACATGCTCGTTGTAAAAGGACTTCCAGTGGAAGATGGTTCCAGTTAAGGTGATGCACTATTTACCTCTTATACCTAGGTTAAAAAGGTTGTACGCGTGTAATAATCATAGTTGTGATTTTTTGCTTTTGTTGTATTTTGACTATTTTTCCTTCCCCATAGTTGTTATATGCTATTTATGAGTTATGGGGATAGTTGGCATGGTCCCCAAAGCGTTCAAGAGTAGTTTGAGGTTTTAAAGGCTTTGAAAGTGATTAGTTTGACTTCGGTCAACATTTCGTAATCTGAGCTTCAGATGGTGATTAGTTCTAATAAATTTGGAATGTTAATTTTGGGTTAGTAGCATGGTTAGTTGGGGTTTCGAGCCTTTATATGTTGTTTTGACCTCTTAGATAAAAATTAGTTAAAATAGCCTAAAAAGGGGTCTTGGGGGCTAATTTGTTGTTCACGATCATTATTTGAAAATTTAATGATTCCATTGAGTCCATAACATTGAAATTATCCTAGTAGCATATTTGGATTATTTTTGTGGGGTCCCGAATGAATATCGAGGATCCGTACAGAAGATTTTAGATCATCCCTTTTAGAATTTTTGCTGATATCTGGTGTATCATAAATCTTTCATCATGGTTGTGGGCCTCAGGTTGCTTTCACAGAGAACAAAATTATTGGTCATTGTAATTACGGTGAGGGGATCACTATTGCAAGAGTATGGTGTCTTGGTCATCGCGAACGCTAGGGGGCCGATTGTATCCGCAAAGGGTTAGCGGTTCGGGTCCTGGTTGGTTAGTCATTGTGATCGTGATGGACCGCTTTCAATTTTGAAGGTTCAATCTGGGTCGAGTTGAGAACATGATGTAAGTGACCGCGTTCATGAAGAACAAATAATACCTGGGCAGAATTTAATTCTTTCCTCATCCAAAACCCCATTTTCACCATTATTAGACTTTAGAAGTGCAGTTCTTGGCGATGTCAAAGGGTTTTTTCATCAATATTGCATGGGTAATCTCTAAACTCATAATTTCATCATTTTCCATTAATTTCTTTACAAATCTACCTTTAAAACTATGATTTTAAACTTGGACTTTGGGGGTTTTACCCGGTAAAGTGAAAAATTGGTTTTTCTTGGATTTCAAGTCCAATTTCAACTCGCTTTCAATTGTGTTTCAGATTTAGAGCCCTCTTAGTATGGGGAACTGGATTTTTAAATAAAAATTATTGTATTATCCTTTTTTTATTCTGAGTCAATTTTCAAACTATTTTTGGACTTGGAATGAGAGTAGCTAATACGGGTATCGTTAGACTCCTTTTGATGTGTAGTTTGTATTTTTGATAGATTTGGTCGATTCCAAAGCTACTCATAAAGTAAAGGCTCCATGTTGAAGGGTCCAGGCTCGTGTTCTGGCTTTTCGAGGTAGGTTATGGCTTTCTTCAGACTGGGCTGGGTAGTTAACTATTCATGTAAAGTATGCTATGGATTGGGGATTTCATCACGAGATTTATATTTTGATTTAGTTATTTTATTGTGTTGCCCGTGTGGGGGCTTTATGAGTATTATTATTGACTTGAGATATTATTGTTGTTGTGATGCCCGTGTGGGGGCTTATGTGCATATTATATTTGACTTGAGAGATGATTATTAATGTATGCCCAAGTGGGGGTTGGTATTGATCTTGTTTGAGCATTAATTTCCTTCATTAATATTGTGATTCCCGAGTAGGGGCTTGACTTGATATACATTTGGTGTTTTACATGACTATTCATTACTGTGGTATCATGCAAAGGTTTATATCATGTTTTACTGAGATATTGAGGAGATTTGAGCTCATTTAATACCATCATTGGATTGATTCATTACATAACAATATTTTGGTTATGAGCATGCATCCTCATTTTGATTATCTATATACAAGAAAATGGAACCATGGAGAGATATTGATTGAAAGAAAATGAGACACTTTATGAAACACCTGACTGATGAATATACTCACAAGTTTGATTGAGATATGATATTGTGAATGTATATGGGTTTTGAACCCTCCATGGTGTCCTATTCTGGAAGCTTTCGCTCAGAAGGTGTATACAAGGTGATTTTGAGACATTACATCATGGCTATTGCATTACATTGCATCACTTGCATTTCTTTTATGTGTTTGATATCGTGTATTTAGCCTTCTTTATTATGTATATTCATGTGTAGACTTATACTGATATTATACTTGTAGAACCAATAGGGGATATGGTTTGAACCACCATTGAAAACGTTTTTGTGTGTAGGTGGAAGCGTGCTCATAGTGTCCTTTACTTGTTTAGTTTTCTACTTTGCTCAATAGGCCTACGATACCTATTGAGTAAAAGTGAACCATACTCACTGCTACTTCTATGCCCTTTTGGCACATATCCCAATATGAGTGCGACCTATGGTAGCTAATTTATGTTGTTGAGAGCTAATTCGGAGTTCTGGTGAGCTCCCTATTCGGCCCCTTTTTCCAGCCTCCATCAATCTTTTATGTCTTTACTTGTATCAGAGATAGTGATGTTTTATCAGATTCAATATTGTCTTATATGCTCTTATTACTTATGACATCAAGTTTTGGGATTTGGTTGTATTTTATTTCAGCTATTTTAGTTTTATGATTATTATGGCCTGACTTCATTTTAGAAGTCTCGTGTTTGCTTCATTTCTTCTTTTTTCATATTTCATATTTCTTTTGACCTTTCTGCTTACCTACCAAGGTTGGGTCGGGGTAGGTACCATCATGACCTTGATTTCTGGGTTTCGATAATGCGTCGATGAGTTCTTCCCCATATATGAATGTCATCATAAAAATAGAAGGCCACCAGGTGTCTTGTCCCATCCATCGAATAGAGAAGCTTGAAAGCATTTTGATCAAATGTATCCTGATTTTGCTAGTGAACCAAGAAATGTTAGATTGGGCTTTTGTGCAGATGGTGCCACACCATTCTCTAACTTTGCTACACTTTATTATTGTTGGCCTATATTTCTTTCGCAATATAATCTCCTGCCTGAAATTTGATTAACAAGTCCCTACATACTCCTATGTTGTTTTATCCCGGATCCCCGTAGTCTAAAAAGTTTGTTTGATGTCTATCTGTAGCCAATGATAAATGAACTAAATCAATTGTGGTTTGAAAGTGCCATGATATATGATATATCAACTAAGCAGAATTTTGTTATGCGTGCTTTTTCAATGTGGACTATTAATGATTTTCCTGCGTATGAGATATTGTCTAGTTGGATGACTGCTGGAAAGTTAGCTTGCCTATATTGCATGGAAAATAATAAAACATTCACTTTAAAGCATATCCAAAAACATTATTGGTTTGATTTGTCACCCTCAATTCTTTCCAATAGACCACAAGTTTAGAAAGATGAAAAATGCATTCAGAAAGAATAAGATTGAAAATGATCCACCACCTTCATCACTTTCAGGGCATCAGATTTGGGAGAGAGTTTGTCAGTTGCCCAAAGTTATAGAAACTTCACCGTCTAGACTTTCTAGATATGTTGTTGAGCATAATTGGAACAAACAGAGCATAATTAGGAAATTTTAATATTGAAAAAATAATAAACTACTACATAATCTTGATGTAATGCACATTAAAAAAATTATTTTGACAATTTGTTCAACACAATGATGGATGTTAAGGGAAAGACAAAAGATAATCCAAAAGCTAGAATGGACATAAGGGAATATTGTAGGAGAAAGGAGTTATGGTTACAGGAAACACAAAACAGTAAATTGTTTAAGCCCAAGATCAGTTTTTCATTCACATTACATGAGAAAAGGGAAATTTGTGAGTGGGTTAAGAATTTGAGGATGCTCGAGGGCTATGCTTTGAATTTGAGAAAGCGGGCAGATATGGAGGAAGGAAAGTTGATTGGTATGAAAATCCATGATTGTCATGTTTCATGTAAACCTTTATTCCTATCGCATTTAGCCACCTTCCAGACATGATATGGAAACCAAACACAGAGATAAGTCTGCCCTTCAAAGATTTGTGTTCTAACACTTTGCTGGAGAGTAGCTTGAATAGGATGGAGCAGAATATTCATGTCATCACCACTAAGTTGGAGAAGATCTTTCCATGTGCCTTCTTTGATATGATGGAGCATATTTCAATTCACTTTGTAGAAGAGGCATGCCTTGGGGGCCCAGTTCAAACGAGGTGGATGTATCCATTAGAGAGGTAATGCTTCTTTTGTTGATTTTGTTATTTTTTTATTAAACTATTACTACTAACATACAATATTGTACAAGAAAAAAGGCAGCTACAAACAAACTATTAAGCAAAGGGAAAAGATCAAATGATCAATTTGTGAAGCTTATCTTGCATGAGAAATTGCTCATTTTTGTTCTTTCTACTTTGGAAATGAAGTCCCATGTAGGAGAAATAGGCCCAATCACAATGATGAGGGTGATAATGCTCCTATGTTTCCATCAATTTCAATTTTTAATCAACCTAGTCGAGGTTCTAAAAACATAAAAGTCGAGGTTTCACTAGTATGGAAAAGCAATCAATTGTGATACATGTTTTGCTCAATTGTCCTAAGATCCAACCATATCCTAAGTAAGTGTTTGAGTTGTGATATCAAATTACATGAATTTAAATACAAAGTGTTAGTTAACTAACAAAAATTCTCAATGTACACTTAATAGTTTATTCATAAGCAGTTGGGGTATGATGCCATATATATGAGGTTTTTCGATTGGCTGTGCGAATATGTAAGTTTCAAAGTTCTATTGAATCAACAAGTATAGTAATACTAATTTACTTAATTCTATATTTTGGATTGACAATAAGTAGGTTTATGATAAATATGGTATTGTCGAATATTTACAATTGGCGAGAAATGTTGCACTTGGACCTGAAACTCAAATTTAGATGATGCATAAGTATTGTGTGAATGGTTTCAAGTTTCAAATTGAAGAAGTTTCTAGGTACAAGAAAAAAATAACAGCAGCGTGTGTGTTCAAGGTGATGTCGATGGTAATGGCTAAATTTCTGAATATTATGGTGTCATACAAGAGATTATTGAAGTAAGGTATCCTGATTGGCCCAAAAAAAGATGGTCCTATTTCGGTGAAAGTGGTTTTGTCCATCCCATAGAGGTACTAGGATTAATCAACAACAAAATATAATTGAAGTTAAGAACATGAGAAAATATGGTCACTATGATCCTTTTATCATTGAACAAAACGCTAAGCAGGTGTATTACACACCATATGTGTTGTGTAGAGATAAGTTTGATTGGTGGGTGGTTATAAAGACTAATATTGTGGATAGGATTGATATCGAGAATTTATTAGAAGTGGCATACCAAAATGATGTCACAGTTGTTCATCAAATAGTGGATGCTAAGTTGGAAACCAATCTAGAACATGTTGAATACATATTAGAAGAAGTTTATAATGATGAGATAATTGTCGAGGGAAATGAATCATTTGGGAGAATGAATGAGCTGATAAAAATGGAACAACTGAGGAGGAAAAATGGGAGGATGATGGAAATAAAATAAGCAAGGAGAA
Organism: Capsicum rhomboideum; assembly: GCA_031232105.1. Lineage (NCBI taxonomy): Eukaryota > Viridiplantae > Streptophyta > Magnoliopsida > Solanales > Solanaceae > Capsicum > Capsicum rhomboideum. The sequence continues at coordinate 121,183,388 of CP124714.1, forward strand.
AGAATGGGAGAATATAGACTATCATGCCAGCTTATTATATTACCACTAATTTTAACTAATACTTGTGATTTTCTTTATATGTTTTAATGTAAATTTATATGCAAATGTCATCAGGTGGTGATGGTGATAGAGCTCATACTAGTAATAGTAGCATGTGTAGTAAGATAAATACAAAGAAAACTAGGAGGCCTATAGAGCCTAAAGATATTTCAGGTCATCTTTCATCAGTTTTTTAATATGCAGAGTGATTATTCATGATACTTGTCTGAGCTTATCCAGAATCAGTAAGCCCAGGGCTTGATGACCCAACCTACAACAGAACAAGCCACTCAAATTTAGACTAAGAAAGTGTAAGAAGAAAGACAAAAGGGGAGAATCTATGAGATGGGCTCTAGAAATGATTTGTGATGCATTCAGTCAAGCTTGGAAGGTATTGGATCCTCACGCCAGGCCAAGGAAATTGGTGGTGTTCAGATTACTGATATGCTGCAGTAGATCACACAGCTTATGCATCTCTTGGCACAGTCAGAGGTACAACTAATTGCTCAAAATGATAGCATCTGCAAGACTGTCGAGGAACTGAAGGAACAAGTGCTTAGACTGGCTCATCATTGTGCCCATTCTCCATCTTATGCATCACCAAGTACCGAAGAGATTGAGAGTGATGGGGAGTTTGTGGCATCAACCCCTTAGTATTGGCATTCTTTTATCTTGTTGTTGTTTTTGACACTTTGTGGATATTTTTGAACTTATATTTTAGTTTTGAAACACTTTATAGGTGCTTTTGGTTGATATATTTATGTGTTTAGTACTGATTTTGATAATATTTTATTGTTATATGAATGTTTTGGCAGCAATTAGAGTTGCTTGAGACTGTATATTAAATGGTATTTTTTTACAGTTGGGATGCAGAATAGCAACGGATAGGGACTCTTTTGTCTCTCGCTTTTCTGAAATTTTTTTATATGTTTTCCAGAAAAGCAACCGTTTCTGTTTCTTTGTTATGAAGAACAATGTGATGGACATTGACTCTTTAGTTCATCACTTTTCTAGAATTTTTTTTAAAACAAATTTCCAAAAAAGTGACTACGTTCGTCGCTCTAATTGAAAAAAAAATTAAAATTTATTTTTAATATTTGTGTCCCTGTCGTCACTTTTAAAGTGATGTTGTCTGTCGCAAATGGAAAAGCGATAAGGCACTTTACCACAAAAGTGATGCCGTCACTTTTCCTCATTTTTGGCCAAAATAGTGACTTTGTCCGTGGCTTTTGGCCATCGTTTTTAAACTTTTTTTAGTAGTGTTCTCTACTAATGAAACAAATTATTGAAATAGGATGGAAAATACCATGGAGTATTAATATGGAGCTGAAAAGGATTCAAGAATGCAGAAACGACAAGGAAGATATTACATTCACTCACACCATGAGGGAAGGGAACCAAGTAGCTAATTTTTTAGCTAACATTGTTTTATATTTTGCAGGTTCAGTTCAGTATAATCATTTTGCATATCTACCTACTGGAGCAAGAAAACTTCTCAATATTGATAAACAATAAATTTCTAGACTGTGTTTTCATAAAGTACAGTGTACAACACAAAGGAGCACAATCCATACAAGCAATGCAACTGGCTATTTTCCATAAGGGTTATAGCTATACATCTTTTGTAATATTAAAGAGACAATTTAACTAAAACATCACAAGATATGAAATACAATTAGAAAGCTAATGTACTTGACTTAACTTCTTCATCTTGACTTTTTAGCAGTGGTATTAATCTCTTTGGGAGTTTCACCCTGCTGAAAAGAAAGGATAAGAAGTTTTGTTCTCTCAATGTTTTGCAACATAATTCGTAGATCTAGTTGGTAAACTTACTTGTGACAAACCACTTGACTGTTCCATCTCTATAACTTGAAGAAGTTCTTCATTTTTGGGATTGGTTACCATAGCATCCGGTGAGAACATTTGGGATATCTTATGATGGAACCTATCCCAAGAGTATAGATTTCATCATAGTCTAGAGTCAGATCGAGAAAATATCACCAACTAACTATAAGTTCTTAGCAACTCAAGGTTTTGCTTGAATCGAATCTATCACCAGGCAAAGCTACGACACTGACGCTCTGAAAACCATTCGGAGTTCATCTAGCCTAAGCAGCTTACAGTGGGAAAATGTAGTATAGTCTCCGGAGTTGGAAGCTTTGAGACATGACCCTTCTTTTCACGCTTTTCTTTGCATTTCCTTTTTTTTTTTTTTTTGTCCAGATTTTATTTATTTTCTCTTGTTTAGTCTTTTGGATCGGTTATTGGTCATGGGCCTTTTATATAGCTTTTATTGTATGGTAAACTACATAATTCCCCAAACATCACCATTAATACATATTTTTCCACATCTTTAAAATAATTACATATATTCTCATAATTTAGGATTTCTCTCTCCTTAGAATTTGATACATAACACATGCCACCTTTACTGTCTTCACTCCGCCAAACTCGTCCCTTTTTACGCTTTCAAATATTTTTTCTTATTAACCTTCAATTTTTCATCACCTTTCCTTCTTCTTTCTTTATTGTTCCTCCACCACCATACCATTTTCTTTCTTTTCTTTCACTCGCTAAACAACTCCATTAGTATATTGATTCTTGAAAAAACATTTCTAGGGTTTTGAATTTCATTCTTTCTAGAATTTTAGATACGTAGGAGCTATGACTGTTAGATTTTTTATGAGAGCGATGGAAGTGGCGGTGGTGGTGCCGATGTTGGAACCGATTTTGAATGCAAATTTTTAATCTATAATTCAATTTTTCATCCACCATTGTTGATATTTTAATTTTCAAATTACATAATTCTTCCATCTATAAGATTCACCGACAAGAATGGTTCAAGCAGTGATTTTGCTAACAGAGATCTGGTGATGTTTGATATAGGTAATTTAGGGTTGTTCATCTACAATGTCGTGTATTTAGATTGTAGTTTTTTTATTCATGATACATATGAATGTACCTGCGTACCCATATATCATAGTCTACTAATTCATATTGAATAAGAAGCTTAGTGTTTGTTCATGATACATACGAATGTCTCTCTGTGCACATGTATCATAGTTTTAAAAAATGTAATTTTTGATTCATGATACATATGAATGTACCTGCCTGCCAATATATCATATAGTCTACTAAGTCATGTGGAATATGAAGTTCAGTGTTTGTTCACGATACATATGAATGTATTTGTATGCACATGTATCAAAGTCAAACGAATGTAATTTTTGGTTCATGATACATATTAATGCATCTGCATGTCAATATATTAGTCTACTAATCCATATGAAATTTGAAGCTTATTATTGGTTCATGATACATACGAATTTATCTGTGTTCACATGTATTATAGTTTATAAATTGGTATGTATCTAAGAAGTTAGTATGTGTTTATGATACATATGAATTTATTTGTATCCATCTTGTATCAAAATCCATCATTTTTTATGTATCTAGGAGATTAGTACGTGTTCATGATACATATGAATGTATACGTGCGTAACTGTATATACATGTATCTACGTGTTTAGGTTGTTGGATACATCAAATTGATAATTACATCAAATTAATGAATTTACTAATTTAAAAAATAATTAAATGAAATTAATCAAATTACATAGACAAGATATACATGTTTTCCATTTTATATTAATGAAAATATAATGAATTTATTATTTTAAAGTGTAATATAATGAAATTAATCAAAGAAAAATAAATTTCTTGCTTTATATTAAGGGATTTGATTAATTTAATTTTTCAGGTTAGTTGTTAATGTATCAAAAAAATTGATGTATCAGTGTCCCTTATACTGGGCCTTTTATATAGCTTTTATTATAGGATAAATTACATCATTCCCCAAATATCCTTACCGTTAATATATATTATTCCACATCTTTAAAATAATTACATATATTCTCATTATTTGGATGTTCCTCCACCACCATACCATTTTATTTCTCTCTCTAAATAACTCCATTAGTATATTGATTCTTGAAAAATCATTTCTAGGGTTTTGAATTTCATTATTTCTAGAATTTTGGATACGGAGGAGCTACGGCTGCTAGGTTTTCGATGAAAGTAAAGGGGGGGGGGGTGGTGGTGTCGACGCCAGCAACGATTTTAAATGCTAATTTTTCATCTACAATCTAATATTTTATCCACCTTTATTGATATTTTAATTTTTATATTACATAACTCTTCCATCTATAAGATTTGCCGACAAGAATGGTGTAAGCAGTGGTTTTTCTTGCAGAGATCTGGTGATGTTTGACATGGGTAATTTAGGGTTGTTCATCTACAATGTCATATATCTAGAATGTAGTTTTTTATTCATGCTACATATGAATGTTCCTGCGTACCCATGTATCATAGTCAACTAATTCATATTGAATATGAAGCTTAGTGTTTGTTCATGATACATATGAATGTATCTCTGTGCACATGTATCATAGTTCAAAAAAATATATAATTTTTGGTTCATGATACATATGAATATACATGCACGCCAATGTATCATATAGTCTACTAATTCATGTGGACTATGAAACTTAGTGTTTGTTCATGATACATATGAATATAATTGTATGCACATATATCATAGTCAAAAGAATGTAATTTTTGGTTCTTGATTAATATGAATGCATCTGCGTAACAATTTATCATAGTCTACTATTTCATATGGAATATGAAGCTTATTGTTTGTTCATGATACATACGAATTTATCTGTGTGAACATGTATCATAGTTTAAAAAATGGTATGTATCTAAGAGATTAGTATGTGTTTATGATATATATGAATTTATTTGTATCCATTCTGTATCAAAATCTATCAAATTTTTATGTATCTAGGAGATTAGTACGTGTTCATGATACATATGAATGTATATGTATGCAACTGTATACACGTGTATCTAAGTGTTTAGCTTGTTGGATATATCAAATTGATAATTACATCAAATTAATTAATTTATTATTTTAAAGAATAATTAAATGAAATTAATCAAATTATATAGACAAGATATAAACGTTTTCTGTCTTGTATTAATAAAAGTAATGAATTTTTTTTTTTTAAGAGTAATAAAATGAAATTAATCAAACAAAAATAAATTTCCTAATTTCCGCCTTATATTAAGAAATTTGATTAATTTAATTTTTTAGGTTAGTTGCTAATGTATCAATGTCCCTTTTTATGAAATTTTATGTAATATTACAAAATTGTGTGTATGGAGAGAGAGAGAGAGAGAGAGAGAGAGAGAGAGAGAGAGAGAAATTAGCTCCTACACATGTGGAATTTGTGTAAGTTACCCTGAGAGAGAGAGAGAGAGAGAGAGAGAGAGAGAAATTAGCTCCTACACATGTGGAATTTGTGTAAGTTACCCTTTATTATTAGGGGGAATGACAAATATGGCCATTCGGCCTAAAGAAATGCCAATTGAATGGCCATTAAATTTGCATTCCCAACTTATAGCCATTTTGGCTTTATCTCTCGCTTAACTGTTGTAGCCTTTCTTTTTCTTTTTCTTTCTCTTTTTTTTTTGCTTTTTTTTTTGCTTTTTTTTTTTTTTAAAAAAAAACTTTTGTTTCTCTTTTCCTTTAATAATTAAATACAAAAATAGTATATCTTTTAAAATACAATCAAAAAAAGAAATTATATCTTCTTCTAATGTATTGATACAACCTCCATAAGAGTGTGTGTGTGTGTGTGTGTGTATATATATATATATATATATATTGAGACAATACAATACATATATGAATATTTTAAAGTATTGATACATATATACAATACAATACATATCTGATACATATATACACAATATAATATATGTTACATATACACAATATAGATACAATACAATACAATAGTGATAGATACATTTTATTCAATAATGATACAATTTCTATACACATCCTATACAGATACATATTATATATAACAATTATACAGTTTGTATACACACTATATACAATCTTTAGCTGCAATAATTATTCAATTACATATTATATACAATGTTTATACAGTTTCTATACACATCATATACAAACATATTCTATACAATAATTAAAAAATTTCTTTACACATTCTATAGAATAATTACACAGTTTCTATACCCATTTTATACAACCTTGAGTTGCAATTATTGTTCAGATACATATTTTATACAACAACTATATAATTTTTGAACACATTCTATACAGTTTTTATTTATATTTTATACAGATACATATTTTATACAACAGTTATATAGTTTCTATACACATCATATCTAGTTTCTTTACATATATCTTATATAGATACATATTCTATTCAACAATTATACTGTTTCTATACAATTGTATTTAATTAATTTTTTTTTTTAAAAAAATCAAATTATATAGCCCAAAAAAACTGTCGTGAAATTAAAAAAAAATGAACTATTTAAAAACGGGGCTGAAACAAAAAAAACTGAATCTATGGGCCTAAATGGCCCAAGAAGGAAAAGGGCCTTGGGAGGGAATGGACTGAGTGGTTGAAGGGAGAAATTGGCCAAAATTAGAATGGTAATTAATTGGAATTACTTAGGCCGACTGGCCATATAATGTACAATGACTCAAACATGGGCTAATAATTTTGAAAAGGGTCAGCCCATGTCCTTTCTCCTTATTAAAATAAAAAAGGCCAATGGGTTTCACCAAAATTTAATGCAAAAAGAAAAAGAACCACAAGGAACTTTTAAAAAGCAATATCTCATAAAGTGTGATTAAACAAATAGACTTTTTTCTTTAGGATTAAATTGTTTCATCTCTCACTAAAAAAATTATTCAGAAAGAGTACTGTAATATTAATCCATTTAATTCACAAGGATTCCCCTTTAAACTTAATTAGGGTCAACTATTTTCTATGATTATCCTATTGAAGGAGGGAAAAAAGGGCAGACCACCAAATAATTCTGAATATATCTATTCACATAATCTATCTCTGCAATACCAAAACAAAAAATAATTTCTTCCTACTGTATATAGAGGAAAATTCTTTTCACTCTTTGTTCTATTATATATATAGAGCAACATTATAATTTTCAAGAACCGAAAAACAAAATTAGGAACCAAATAAAGAACTATAGGCTTTGATGCCAATGAAGAATCTAATCAAACACACGGTTTATAGGATCATTGAATTTATTTGACTAGCCAATTAGTTCAATCACATGTATATAAACACGAACTACATCGAAGAATCACAGTCTATGAATCGTACCTTATATTATAGAGTTGTTCCAACACTTTTCGAAGAAGAAATCTTCACAAGAATCTTCATGAAAACTTCACAGGAATTTGAGAAGGGAGAAGGAGAATATTTGTCTGCTCTTTTGTTCTGTAGGAAGAACTATAACTTCTGTCTTATTATTACTTTTGTTCTATAGAAAGAACGCATAAGTTCTGCCTTATTATTAATCAGACGCAAGACATCAGTTCAGGAGGAGTCCTAACTGTTATGTCCTTTCATTCTTTTTAATTCAAATTAAATATAGGTAAAAGGGCCAAATTTATCCCTATACTTTGGAAAATTGGTTAAATATATCCTTCGTCATACTTTGGGACCGCTGTCAAACTTTAGAGCCAAATTTACCCTCGCTGTTAAGAAAATGTAACGCTCCGAGATTACGCCCTAAACATCACACGATGCTTAGTCCTGTAAGTGGCCTGAGCTAACCCGTGGTATCTGGCATAACACAAAATGTATATCTTAAACGTTTTACAACCATGAGTGAAGCTGTAAAATTCATAAGTCTGAAATAAAGTGAGTGGACCAATCCAATATTTTCAACATCATCTCTAAACCATCTGAAACGTACTAATAACTGAAATCATCCACTAAGTTTAGACAAGCCTCTAAACATATTAAAGAGCCACTATGACAAACCCCAGCTGACCTGAAAAGCATGAAGTCTTAAATGTACATTAACTGAACTACTAAAAACAAATCATAATCCAGGTCCTCGGAACATGAGGATTCACCAACTGATAGGAGTAGGCAACAGTGATTGTTGCTAATCGTGATGCCGAGGACAAACACCAGAACCTACATCATGATAGGATGCAGAGCACAAAGAGTATATGATCAGTATTTATGGAATGTACTGAGTATATGGGAGATGTGTGCAACATGTAAAGGTGATATATATCATGGAATGAAATCATGCATGCTAAGTGCACTAGGATTCACCATTTCTATAAATAAACTGGAAACTGAAATGTCATGAAGTAACAAGTACCAAACCATAATTTAGTAAAAACTAGTGAACCGTATAAACTTAGATTTTTAAACGAATTTACTGTTGGGAGATTCTCTTAACCGACATAAACCACGTGAGCTAGGTGGAGTCTGATATATCAGCCCCATCGAAAGGACCCAATATACCTTGCCTGGGTATAATTTCATAACTAAGTGGAATCCAATATATACGCCCCATTGGGAAGACCCAATATACCTTTTCCAAGGGTATAAAGGCATGATTGTTATGGATCCATTACCATAATGCCAAAAAGGCTAAATGAACCTACGGTGGCATGTAATTCTAAAACTTGGGTACGCTAAACCTGTGTCTGCTCGGTGCTCAATACTACTCCCTAAAAAAATCTTAATAATGCTCATATCAAATACAACCCATCAGATAAGAATGACTCAATTTTTAAATAAACTAATGACCATAGTCCTGACATGCTGAAAAGTTATCATGCTTCTTTTGCTACTGTGGCATGATTATAGATAGTAAATGGGTAATTTATGATGAATGAAGTTACAAGGCCAATTCATAATAAGAAAACCATGGAATTTATGCTAAGTCGGGGAAGTTCATGGAAACTCATGACATGCTAATGTAATTTCATGTTAGAAGCTTGTAAGCTAGTACCCATGTATCCTAAACACTTTAAAATTAATAGGAGCATGATATTAATCGAATGACCTAAGAATCACAAAAAAAATGGGTATAAACCCTAGACTTTAACTTAAGGAATTTCCATCTAAAATAGAAATTTTGGGCACAAGAATGGAAGGATATCCTTGATAAACACCCACATACCTTAATTGAAGATTTCTTGAAGAAAAGTTGGGTTCTTGGAACTTTAGAGCTTGGAGATTCGAGAAATCCTCTTTTTGTGTTCTTGAGCTTTCGAAAAGAGAGAGTTGAATGTTGTGGAATGAATTTGGAGGAATTGGGTGGATTTAGGTTGATTAACGGGTTTGGGTAGTTACAGGGGCTGAAAGGTGAACTTTCCCTTAATTTTTAAAAGAAAATATTGAAAAAAGTAGAAGCAGAGGTGTCGGCGCATCGCGTACCTCAACGCGCAGGAGGAGGCGGTGCGCCGTCCCTCCCAATTGCGAAGGGGTGGCCCGTGCGCCCACCACCCATCGTGTAGGCCAAACAGTGGCCATTTTCAATTTTCTCTAAGGTGCAGGGCCTAAAGCAGAAGTCCCCATGCACGGCGCTCGGCCTTTTATTTCAGTCTGTGATGCCCCTTTCTGACCCCAAACTTACCCCAAATGTTTTCCAATCTCCATATAGGTCAAATGACCTTATTTTATGACCCTAAACACAAGAAAACCTCCAACGTAAATGCATGACTTTCGAGGATGTTACAATATCTCCCCCTTGGGATCATTCGTCCTCGAATGAAGGCTAACTAAGCTAAATGCTGAGGGAAAGAGCTGCAATCCCAATATTGAGTTTTAAGAGTTGAATTTTGACACGATAACTAAATCGCTAACTGAAACATAACTGACTAAACTCATGAATGGGTACTAAGACAAGTAAGCAACTGAATGACATGAAACAAAAATAAATGCTTATGAGGAACTATTACCCCAAGATGGAATAGAATTTTAAAGGGAAAAGGTGAGGATATTTTGCCATCATGTCTGCTTCTGCTTCCCAAGCTGCTCCCTAAATTAACTAGTTCCTCCATAACACCTTAACAGAAGCAATTTTCGTATTCCTTAACCTTCAAACTTGACGATCAAGGATCTCAATCGAAACCTCTTCATAGGATAAACTATCTCTCACCCCAATACTCTTTATAAGCACAACTAAGGATAGATCTTCAATACACTTTTTCAACATGGACAGATGAAAGACAGGATGGACTACAGCTAACTCTAATGGAAGATCTAGCTGATAAGCAGCATCTCCAATGCACTTAAAGATTTGATAAGGTCTAATGTATCGGGGACTGAGTTTCCCCGTCTTTCTAAACCTCATCACTCCCTTCGTGGGTGACACCTTCAAGAACACCCAATCACCCACGGTAAACTTTAGTTCTCTTCTCCAAACATCTACATATAATTTCTGATGGCTCTGAGCAGTTTTCAATCTCTCCCGTATCAACTAAACCTTCTCCATAGCCTTGATAACGGAGTCTGGCCCAATCAAAGCAGCCTCACCAACCTCAAACCACCCAATAGGAGACCTACACCTACGCCCATATAGAGCCTCAAATAGAGCCATCTAAATACTAGAGTGGTAGCTATTGTTATATGCGAACTCAATTAGAGATATGTGATTATCCCAATTTCCCCTGAATTTAATCACACAGGATCTCAACATGTCTTCTAGAGTTTGGATAGTACACTCGGCCTGGCCATCTATCTGGGGGTGGAAAGCAGTACTAAGCTTCACTTTCGTGCCCAGACCCTTCTTGAATGATTTCCAAAACTAAGAGGTGAACTGAGCACCTCGGTGTGAGACAATAGATAATGGAACCCCATGAAGTTTTACTAACTCATAGATGTACAGCTTTACATAATCCTCGGATGTATCTAAGGTCTTGATAGGCAAGAAGTGGGATGATTTAGGCATTCGATCCATAATGACCCAAATTGAATCGTGCTGACACCTAGTGTGAAGAAGTCCCATGACAAAATACATATTGATAACCTCTCACTTCCAAGTGGGTATACCAACATTCTTAAGCGTACCTCCCAGTCTTTGATGTTCAACTTTAACTTGTTGACAATTGGGACACTTAGACACGAAATACGCTATATCCCTCTTCATACCATTCGACCAATAGACTTCCCGTAGGTCATAGTACATCTTAGTGGCACCTGGATGGATTGAATACTTAGAACTATGAGCCTCCACTAACATTCGATCTCTTAACCCATCAATATTGGAAACAGACAAGCGGCCCTGATAGTGAAGTGCACCATCTCCCCCTTGGGAGAAAACCTCCACCTTTTATTGATGGACTGCATAAATCAAATGATTCAGTATAGGGTCATCACGTTGTTTTACTTTCACCTCCGCTATAAAAGACGACTCTGAACCATTCTGTATTATCATACCACCATCATCCGTATCAAGCAAATAGACCTCGAATCGAGCCAACCGGTTACATCTTTATCCAACTCTTTTTTCTCATCCGCAACATGGGATACACTTCCCATAGATAACCTACTAAGAGCATCTACCACCACATTTGCTTTACCTGAATGGTAGAGCATATTCATGTCATAGTCTTTCAATAACTCCAACTACCTCCTCTGGTGGAGATTCAACTCCTTTAGACTAAGCACATACTCATGGTCAGTGAAAACATATACATGTACTTCATATAGATAGTGTCTCCAAATTTTGGGGCAAAGACTACTGCTGCCAACTCCAAGTCATGAGTCGAATAATTCTTCTCATGATCCTTGAGTTTTCTGGAGTCATAAGCTATCACCCTTCCGTTTTACATTAAAACACAATTGAGACTAACTCTTGAGGAATCAAAATACACCCAAAAACACTCTAACCCTTCTGGCAAAACTAACACTGGTGCTGAAGTCAACCTATCCTTCAACTCCTGGAAACTTTACTCACACATGTTTGACCATTGGAACTTTACCTTCTTCTGTGTCAACTTGGTCAACGGTGCAGCTATTGAAGAAAAACCCTCAACAAATCTCCTGTAGTAACCGGCTAAACCCAAAAAGCTCCTAAATGGAGTAATGGTCCTAGGCCAGCTCTTCACTGCATCTATTTTTTGAAGGTCTACGTGAATACCTTCACTAGAAATCACATGACCTAGAAAGGCAACAGACTCCAACAAAAATTCACACGTACTAAATTTTGCAAACAAATGATGATCCTTGAGTGTCTGTAATACTATTCTCAAATGGTCTGCAAGTTCCTCCTCACTCTGAGAATAAACGAGTATGTCATCAATTAAGACAATGACAAATTTGTCCAAGTACTGCTTGAAGAGCCAGTTCATTAAATCTATAAAAGTTGTAGGAGTATTTGTCAGTCCAAAGGACATAACCATAAACTCAAAGTGACCATATCAAGTTCTAAATATAATATTTAGGATATCACACTCTTTAACCTTTAATTGGTGATACCTGGAACTGAGGTTAATTTTTGAAAAGTAACGAGCACCCTAGAGCTGATCGAACAGGTCATTAATTCTAGGGATAGGATACTTGTTTTTAATGGTAACCTTGCTCAACTGTCTGTAGTCTATACACATTTTGAGAGTACCATCTTTATTTCACACGACTAAGGCTGGAGCACCCCATGAAGAAACACCGGGCCTGATGAAACCCATATCTAAGAGGTCCTTGAGTTGCTCCTTCAACTCCTTAAGGTCTGCTGAAGGCCTAACTATAAGGAGTGATAGAGATTGGTTGGGTATCCGGGAGAAGGACTATCCCAAATTTTATTTCCTTATCAGGAGAAACTCCAGGTAGATCCTCAGGAAAAACTCATTAACAACAGGAACTAACTGGAGGCTAGGGGTCTCAAACTTGGAGTCCTTAACCTGGACTAGATGGTAGATACAACCTTTAGAGATCAGTTTTCTAGCCATAAGATAAGAAATAAAATGACCTCTAGGTACCATAGGACTACCTTTCCACTCGAGGATTGACTCGTAAAGAAACTAAAATTTCATAACTCAGGTTTGACAATCAACTGAGGCATAGGATGAATGGAGCCAATCCATGCTAAGAATGACGACGAAATCGGTCATCTCTAAGTCTATTAAATCTGCTTAGGTGACCCTATAAAGGACTGTAATAGGGCAGTTTATGTAGACTCTTTTAGCAATAACTGACTATCCAACAGGGGTGGAAAATAAGAAAGGCTCAGAAAAACTTTTGGGACTAACACCAAAATTCACGGCAATAAATGGGGTCATAAAAGAAAGATTTGATCCCGCATCTAACAACATATAAGCATCAACATAAAATACACGAAGCATACCAGTGACCATATCTGGGGAGCTCTCCTACTCCTGACAAAAAGACACAACATAAAATTGGTTCTGACACTGATCGTTATTGGTACTGCATGAAGCACCCTGCTGCTGAGTGGGGCGACCTGCATGGGCTGCTGAGGTAGTGGACTGAGCCTGAGGGTGAGCATCCTTGTTGCCTTTCCTAGATGAAGGAAAATCCTTTACACTGTGACCTGTTTTACCACATCCAAAGCATCTTTCCTTGCTAGCCAAACACTCATCCAAATGATTCTTTTCATACTTCATGTAAGTTGGGTAGGTCCATCCCCCAGTAATAGTATCCTGAGATCTAGTGGTTGATGCCCTGCCCTACTACGTCTGCTTGGTTTTAGGGGTGGAGGAACTGGCTGAAGATAGTGAAGGGGTTGACAAACGATTCTAAAATTGTGAATAAATTCCCCCTCCTGACCTGTGATGACTAAACTCAAACTGCCCGGTTCTAGCCTTCATAGTTTCCCTATCCAGGTTCTTTAATTTCTCTACTTCAATCTATTATTCATAGATTATCAGTCAGGCAATATCCATATCCCCAATCAGCATGGCAGTCTTACACTCCTTGATCACCAATTCAGACACACCGGTAACAAACTTACTCATACGAGCTCTTGGATCAGCCACCATCTTGGGAGAATATTTTAAAAGTTGAGTGAATTTGAGGGAGTATTCGTTCATTGACATAGCACCTTGCTTGAGATTCATAAACTTCTCCACTTTAGCTTCCCTCATCTCATGGGGAAGAACCTATCAAGAAAAGTTATCTCAAATATATTCCAGTCCATAGGAGCTACATTCTTACCTCTACCTTTTCTCCACTTCTTACACCAATCATGAGCAACATCCTTGAACTTATATGATGCCAACTCCACATTCTCTACTTTAGTGACATGCATAATCTAAGTAATGTTCTTTACCTCATCAATAAAGAACTGTGGATCTTTATTTACCTTCGAATAGAAGAGCTCAGGTGGGTTCATCCTCATGAAATCTCAAATCCTGGCGGTAGCTAAGTTATCATTCTGCTAAATCAAGACTGCCATCGGCTAGTTAACCTGGGCAGTCATAGTCTGAGATAACACCTGGAAGGCATCCCAAAACTCTGCATGGGAAATGTTTTTGTTCAAAGGATTCGCAGGTGGTGGTGGGATTGGCTGGTTTCTATTTCTGCGGTCGTAAGCTCTGTGTGGAGGCCTTTTTTGTAACGTAAAAAGCACGAGTTAGAAGATATATAGAGTTAAACTCTAAAGTACAATAGAGAGCATGAAAGAAGTAAAAGTTCTTGATGATGTCTCGTAGCCTCTTACTCATAAGTGTGGAGCTATTCATACCCATGAACAAGACTCTATGTAACGCGGCTTGTCAGACTCCTTAGGACTCTTTAAAACTTTAGGCTCTGATACCAATTTTGTAACGCCCTGAGACTACCCCCTCAACGTCACATGGTGCTTAGGCCTGTAAGCCGACTGAGCTAACCCATGGTATTTGGCATAGCACAAAATGTATATCCTAAACATTTTAAAACCATGAGCTGAAGCTGTAAAATTCATAAGTCTGAAATAAAGTAAGTGAAACAATCCAATACTATCAACATCATCTCTAAACCATTTGAAATTTACTAATAACTGAAATCATCCACTAAGTCTAGACAAGCCTCTAAACATACTGAAGATCCACTGGGACAGACCCCAGCTGACTTGAAAACCATGAATTTTGAAATGAACATAAACTTAACTACTAAAAATAAATCATAATCCAGGTCCTCGAAACCTGAGAACTCACCAAATGGTAAAAGTAGACAATAATGATCGCAGCTAAACGTGACGTTGAGGACGAAAACTAGAACCTACATCATGATAGGATGCAGAGCACAAAGAGTATGTGGTCAGTACTTATGGAATGTACTGAGTGTATGGGAGAGAAGTACAACATGTAAAAATGATATAAATCATGGAATGAAATCATGCATGCTAAGTGCACCAGGATTCACCATTTCTATAAATAAACTGGAAACTGAAATGTCATGAAGTAACAAGTACCAAACCATAATTTAGTAAAAACTAGTGAATCGTATACACTTGGATTTTTAAAATGATTTACTGTGGGGAGATTCTCCTAATCGATATAAACCATGTGAGCTACGTGTTTGATGTATCTGCCCCATTAAAAGGACCCAATATACCTTATCAGGGTATAAAGGAATGACTAAAGTAGAATCCAATATATACGCCCCATTGGGAGGACCCAATATACCTTTTCCAAAGGTATAAAGGCATGACTGTTATGGATCCATTAACATAAGGCCAAAAAAGCTAAATGAACCTATGGTGCACGTAGTTCTAGGAATTGGGTATGCTGAACCCGTGTCCGTTCGGTGCTCAATACTACTCCCTAAAAAAATCATAATAATGCTCATACCAAATATAACCCATCTTGAAGATAAGAATGAATCAATCTTTAAATAAACTAATGACCGTAGTCTTGACATGCTGAAAAGTTATCATGCTTCTTTTACTACTGTGGCATGATTATAGATAGTAAATGGGTAATTTATAAAGGTCAATTCATAACAAGAAAACCATGGAATTTATGCTAAGTTGGGGAAGTTCATGGAAATTCATGAAATGGTAATCTAATTTCATGTAAGAAGCTTGTAACTAGTACCCATATATCCTAAACTCTTTAAAATCAATAGGAGCATGATATTAATCGAATGTACTCAAAATCACAAAAAATAGGTATAAACCCTAGAATTTAACTTAAGAAATTTCTTTTTAAAATTGAAATTTGGGGCACAAGGATGGAAGGATATCATTGCTAAATACCCACATACCTTAATTGGAGAATTCTTGAAGAAAAGTTGGTTCTTGGAGCTTTAGAGCTTGGGGATTCGATAAATCCTCTTCTTATGTTCTTGAGCTATGGGGGAGAGAGAGTTGAATGTTGTGGAATGAATTTGGGGGAGTTGGGATGATTTAGGTTGATTAAAAATGGGTTTGGGGAGTTACAAAGGGTGAAAGGATGAACTTTCCCTTAATTTTTAAAAGAAAATGCTAAAAAACTACAGACGTAGAGGTGTAGGGAACGTCCCGCACCCCAACGTGCAAGAGGTGGTGGTGTGCCGTGCCTCCTAATGTGTAGGGGTGGCCTGTGCGTCGCGCCACCCATCGCGCATTCCAAACAGTAGATATTTTCAATTTGCTCTGCGGTGCGGGGCCCAAAGCAAAGGTCCTCGTGTGCGGCGCTCGAGCTTCTATTTCAGTTCATGACACCCTTTTCTGACCCCAAACTTACCCCAAATGTTTTCCAACCTCCATATGGGTAAAATGACTTTATTTTATGACCCTAAACACAAGGAAAACTTCAACGGACATGCATGACTTTCGAGGATGTTACAGAAACTTTTTACATGTACCTTCCTTTAATAGGAAAGACTAAATCAACGTTAAATGCCTCATGTTTTTAAGAATAAAGCACACCCTAATCTAACCTTCCCCACCCAACCCGACCCACAAAAAAGATAAATAAATATACCCCTTCCTTAGTTCTATTGGTCGAATTTTTCCAATGAACAAATATACTTCTCTTTCGACGTGCAGCGCTAGTGGGTTCTTTACAAATTAACAAAAAGTAAAATAAAATGGGATAACGTAGAAGTATGGAACTAGATAAAATCTCTAGTACCAACTCTGCTCTTGTTCAAATTTTAAAATTTGGTATGTAATTCTATGTGCATCTAGATTCTAGAATAAATGGATAAGTTTTCTGAGTAAATGACATGATAAAATATTTGTGTAGATCCAAATTGTATATAGATCCATAAGAATGAAGAGATGTCATGATTGGCACATAAGGAGACCTCTTAACTCAATCATCTAGAGAAATATCCAGTGAGCTTAATTGTTGCATTTGACCACTAAGTGCCATTTTTCATGAGCTCTGCACTAATGCAATTCCATTTTTCTTGAACTATGCACTGATAAATATCCAGTGGCCTAATCTCGTTGGGAAAATTTGACCAAAAGAACTGAGGGAGGGGTATATTTATTTGTGTCTTTTTTATGGGTCGGATTAGATTAGGATGCGTTTTATTTTTAAAAAATGATGCATTTAACGTTGATTTGGGCTTTTCTGTTAAAGGAATGATACAGGTGAAAAGTTTCTTAACAATGAGGTTAAATTTGACCCCTAAATTATGACAGCGAGGGTAAATTTAGGCCTAAAGTATGACGAAGGGTATATTTAATAAATTTTCCAAATTAGAGAGGTAAATTTGACCCTTTTCCCTTAAATATATAACAAATATATATTTATTAATTATTTATTATTTATATGGATCCGAGTTGACTCACATGGATTACCGGTCCAATTTCCTTCCGATAGCTCTCCATCTTTTGTCCTTGAAGTCCTACAAGCAGATGCTACAGTTTCACACCAATTGATTTTTCAAACAAGCACTTGCACAGGGGGCGACAACTAGCTTTTTGGATCAA
Source organism: Capsicum rhomboideum (assembly GCA_031232105.1). Taxonomy (NCBI): domain Eukaryota; kingdom Viridiplantae; phylum Streptophyta; class Magnoliopsida; order Solanales; family Solanaceae; genus Capsicum; species Capsicum rhomboideum. The sequence goes on from CP124714.1 coordinate 121,201,178, forward strand.
TCATTTTCCTTTATTTTTTTGATGTATCCCCGCCTAGTTGTATGGGAGAGTTGAGATTTTAGACACTTTAAAAACATAATTTGACAAAGAGACATAAGTCTCAAATAATTGGAAAAAGAGACACTTTAATTGGCCCACAAAAAAAAGTGACAACCCTAGCACACAAGTTTAAAAACGTGCACTTCAGTTTCCCCCTCACTTCAGCCCCTAAGTTTTATAAAATCCACTTTAGCCCATTGCCAAAAATATAAATATTAGAAATTAATTTTTAAAAAATAAAATATATCCAAATCTTCCAAAACAAGCTGATTTTCCCTCTTATTTTGTGATATTCAGGCGATTTTCCAATGATTTTTCGTTGATTTTTCCGGCATCCATTGGAAACTCACACCCTTCCACTGTTTTCATCCATTTTCAGCTTTTTTTATCCCTTCATTTTCATCCATTTTCAGTCAAGAATCTTCAAAATTACTCCCACTTTTTCGGAAGAGATTCTAGCTTCATTAGCTACATTCTAACACTTCTTAGCTTCTTCCGAAGCTATAATCCATTGCATTATTTTGGTGGTCGTCGGAAATATGATCAGGCCGGTTTTGATCCAATACTATATGGAGATCTGATTAGAAAACAACGACTGCGGTTTAGTAAGTCTAGGCGCATAGACCACTACTTCCGTCTATTCAATATTATCATCTAGGTATATCATGTTTATTGTAGAATGCGTAGTTGTTGGTGGTGAATTTTTGGGTGAATGGGAGGAGACACCTAAATATTAGAATTGGAAATCCGTGTCTAAGGAGACCGTGTCCATTCCCCTTCGTCACAATGGTTCATACAATGACATGGTTAAAAGTGTAATGGAGAGCGGGTACTTGATGAACAGGAGGGGGAAAATCAATTCAACGCTCTTAAAGAATGATAGGCACGTGGAAGTGCACATGCTTTGTGTTGATTTTGATCAATCTAGGCCTATTTTGAGGATTAAAATTGTTGAAAGGTCCCAGGAACAAGCTTCCACATCAGCCCTGCCCCCACCTCTACCCCCACCGCCACCCCCGGAAGTGGATGAACACTCAATGGGATACGAGTGCATGCACGATCATGCAACAGGTATGGACATGGATTCTAAATAATTTTTAGAAGAAGAGAGCGGTGGAGGTGCCAAGGGGTAGTGCGGATCACAAGCAAGCCACTCTTTCTCGAATGGAATCGATCTTTGTGTTGGATAAATATTCGACAACAAGAAAACATTGAAGATGTTCTTGCAGAAGGCCTCGGTGAAGAAATCTTTTAATTTCTCAATGGACAAGAATTGTAAGAAATACTACAAGGTGAGATGTGTAGATCCTACTTGTCGGTGGATGGTGCGATCGATTAGAAATGGAGCATCGGGTAGGTTTGAAATCTACAAGTATGTCGGCGAGCACACTTGTGGCATTGAACATGTCACGGGCAGCCACAAGAATGTCACTGTCAACGTCATCGTCTCACTTTTTCATTAACAACAAAGGTCCACGCCCAAAAGAGATCAAGGGGATCGTTTTCAGGGAGCTACGTTGCAAACCGAGCTATTGGAAGTGTTGGATGGGAGGTTTCATTGCGAAGAACATTATTCGAGGGACACCGGAGCATGGATATGCAGTATTGCCCACTTTTTTGTACGTCTTTAACTGCCTCAATCTCGGGTCTATAAATTCCCTCATGATCGATGAGGATATGGGCAAGTTTATGTACTACTTTAGGGCATTTGGTGCTTTCGTCCGGGGATTCGCACACATGAGAAAGGTCATTGCCGTTAATGGCACACATTTGTCTGGCAAGTACCAGGGTGTTCTGTTGTCCACTATCGCACAAGATACGCAGAATCATATCTATCCCATAGTGTATTTTGTGGTGGATAAGGAGAATGATGTGGCGTGGAGCTTCTTCTTCGAGAGGCTTAAGGCTATTGTCTTTGACGAACCAGAATTGTGCATTATCTCCAACAGACATGTAAGCATAGCCAACAACCTCACAAAGCATTATCCGCATGCGCATCACGGAGTGTGTATGAGGCATCTCGGTGAAAATATTCAGAAAAATCACCATTGTGGAGATTATCTCCATGTCTACTACAATGCGGCCAAGGCATACACCTTGGATGATTTTAATGATTACTTCAACTTGCTTAGAGAAAAATGCCCCAACACGGCAGCTTGCCTCGAGCATGATGTTGGATTTGAAAAGTGGAGCAGGGCACACTTTCCGGGAAATAGATTCAACGTCATAACTACGAACATCGCCTAGTCGCTTAATGCAATGTTGGTCGATGAATGAGAGTACCTAGTGGCCGCCATTTTCAATTCAATTGCTCATCAGTTTTGCAAAATATTCAGGAAGAGATATGCAAAGGTGAGTAATTCAACAATTACATTCATTCCCAAAGCGGAGAAAATCTTAAAAAGGAAAAACATGACCGTGGGCGAGGCCTTGTATATGAACAACATAAATGGAAGCACCGACAAATTCACTGTGATTGGTTCTGGTCCTTCCACCATAGTCAATCTATCGAAAAGGTCATGTTCTTGCAGGCAGTACGACTTGATGAAATTACCATGCGCTCAAGCGATGGCAACCTTGCGGTTGAAGCACGAGAACGATTATAGTAATAGCATGTATGACTACTCTTCGTTCATCTATTCGAAAGCATCATACCTCCTTGCATACTTGGAACCCATTTGTGCAGTCCCTCTAGAGTTGGAATGGAGTGTGGTGCAAGAATACCTAGCAATGCAGGTGCTTCTACCCGATTTCTACCTTAAACTAGGGAGGAGAAAGGTGAAATGCATTAAGGGAGTCTCGAAGTCTTTCAGGCCCAAGAGGAGGAACAAGTGCTCCATGTGCAAAAGGGAAGGTCATAAGAGAACAACATGTAGCCTTAATGTAAGAGATAGGATTTGCATTGTATTTTTGGTTTGGTAAAAGGCACTGGACAAGTTGTAATGCCACAGTTACTGCTCTATTTTCAAATGTAATAAAAATGCAGTTTTAATCGACTTTCCTTGTTGTTTATTATCTACCTTCATTTGTTTCTTATATAATGTTGAGGGAGTCAATTATACACAACATGCCCTCGACTAGTTAAATATATAATCGATTGTGTACGTGGTCTAAATAGGAACTCCTAAACACATAATCTATAATAGACCTTTGTCATGATTTTTTGATGAAACCCTATCCTAAATACAGTGAACAATGCAATTTCATTATGATGCATAGGAAAAAGCACGTATTTAAAATGACTCGACTGACGCGCCTTTTCATTTCCACATGCTTTCTCGTCTACGTACGCACTACATATGTCGAACAACGATTGGTTCCTTTATTTCTCCGCTGGTCTATTTAATCAACCTAGAGGTCTATATTACACTCACTTCATCTTCCTCAACAAGCACAAAAACACCACAACAATGACAAGAAGGGTTTATAATCTCTAACCCATGCGCAGAATGGAAACCGAGCAACCAAGATCTGCTTAGGATGAGGAGCGACCTGCATTTTCTCTTCCAGGGACTCGCCCCTGATAAGCGCCGCCTGGAGAGGCTCCGTATTGACCCCAACGATCTCAACACCCCCCCCCCCCCCCCCCCCAACATCCCCGTAGTGTAGTCTAGGCTAGTTTTTTTTGTTGTTGCTTAGAGTTCATTGCGGAAGAAATAAAAGCTTCCTTTTTTTGCACTTTTTGCTGGATTTTTTCCCTATTTAGATATATGTAATAGCAGTGAACTTTTAATTTTAATATAAAATGTTTCATTTTTGTTCAAATATTGTTTTCAATTTCCTTGTATTGTATTTCATTTCTGTTCAATTTCGTGTTTAAGTTTTATATAAAATGATCGATTCTAGACCATTTCTATGGTATTCCATAAACCCTGAAGATATATTTTAGACCTACACGCCATATGCCCAAACAAAGGCGGAATAAATGTACATTTGACTGAAATTGATTAAGTAAGAAACATTCAACAAATACTAGACGATGTGAATGTTTTCTCATATACTAATGTCATTGTTGATATAATAAAATGTACAATATATTATAGATTTTTGCGTTGGTCTATAACTGACAATCGCAAGGGTCTATGGTCGACTGATTGAATATATGAACAAGTTAAAATTATGACTAAAAAGGGGGAAAATAAAATAAAATAAAAAGTAGGCCAATTAACAACATCCAAATATTTTAAAGCACTTTAGCTACATCTATTGTGACTCCATATCACTTTTGAACATGTTAATGTGATATTTAAGGCATGCAATTGTCCTAAATCACTAAGATTGGACTAAAAAATGGGTAATAAAATAAAATAAATTAAATTAACATCATTCAAGCAACACAAAACAACTAAATCACATAATATGTGAGTACACAACAATTGAACACATGATCTAATGAGTGAAAGGAAGTGTGATGCTTGTGAGTGTTCATATGACAAGTAATGTTTGAGAACATGTTGTCCTTCTCAAAGCATACGTTTGTTTTGAGTAATTGGTTGTTACTACCATTGCTCTTCCTTACACTCATTAGATTGGTCGTCCAATTATTGTTTACTCTCATATAATGCTATTTAGTTGTTTTGCATTGCTTGGATGATGTTTAGTTATTTTATTTTATTTTATTTTATTTAGTTTCCCCTATTTTAGTCCCATCTTACTTGTCAATATATTCACATGGTTGATGCTAGACCTAAAAATATATCTTGTATATATTATGTTTCTGGTCTAACATATTATAGATTACTCTATGCATCAATATGAGACTTTGCATAAGGTCAAGTCTTGACCGATTTAGTCTATTCTCAAGTAAGTTAGGACTAAAAAAGGGAAAATAAAATAAAATAACTAAACATCATCCAGGTAATGCAGAACAACTAAATAGCATCATATGAGAGTACACAACAATTGGACACTCGATCTATTTTATTTTATTTCCCCCTTGTTTAGTCCCATCTTACTTGAGAATACACTCAAACGATCAAGCCTCAACTTTTTGAGCAGTCTCGTATCGATGAATAGATTACGCTATAATACACTATAAGATATGTTTAATTAATAATGACATAAGTAGATGATATACCGTGTGCATAGTCTACTTTGTATTGCATGTTCCAAATTTATTAATTTTAGGAAGCCCCAGATGTAACTTGTTTAAAATCATAGCCCTTTTAAACCGTACAAGGGGAGGGTCTATAATAAACCACAGAGATATAGTGTAGACCACATAAACCTATTTTATACTATCTTTGACGAAAATGATAAACCATTCATATGGTCTACGCTCATGCCCCAACAGTCAAAAAGTACAAGTCTCCAACGATCACATTTTTAAAAGCCCTACTATATAAATGAATGGGACCTCTTTGAACTCCTGCATGTTCTTTTATTCATCCATTTCTCATTTTGTTTCAACAAAAACAATGTCTCAGTAATCTTAAACATCCAAAAATACTTATATTTGTCACTGCGGTAATCCCGCTATTTTGAAGATGTCGCGAACCGATAAAAATCCAGATCGAAAATTCTACAACTGTGCAGTTGAAAAGGTGAGTTTTTTTTCAAAAATTATACATTATTTATGTGCATTAAGCAATAAATTCTCTAATTTGTAGTCGTTATTTTAGGATAATGGTGAATGCTCTTATTTTAAGTGGATTTCTCCCGAATTCGAGGAATCAAAATCTCAAAGCGTTGCAAAGTTTGAGTTGCAAAGTTTGAAATATTGCAAAGGCTCAGAGAATCTGAAGAAAATAAGTATCTATTTATGACATTATTTAGAGAATCGAAACACAAGATAAACCACTTAAAAGGATTGTTGAAAGACGTCGAAGTAGAGAGGGATCAACTTAAACGGAGGTTGGTTGTGGCTGAAGAAAAAGAGAACGGCCTAAAAATTATGTTGTATGGTTTACTATTAGTATTGGCTTTTTGGAAAGATGTAATTGGTGTGTAGTGAGGATGTGGGATTGAATATATTTTGCATGCTTTACTTTTTATTGAATATATTTTGCATGCTTTACTTTTTATTGTGTATGCTTTACCTTTTATTAATCGACTACTCTAGACTTATATTATATATGTTTTACCTTTTATTCATCGACTACTTTACAATTGTATTATATATGCTTTACCTTTTATTTAGAGTCTTTAACCAACGATCACAACCATCTATAAATATTGACATTGATTATATAATTTTAAAATATTTATAATAAACATACTAAAAAGTATCATATTATATCATAAAGCAGTTTCATAAGGAAAAATGTTCATCTTTACGCATCCAAAGCTAAAATAAACTTAAATTGTTAGTCTCCACAATTTCCTAATAAAAATTTCATTGTATAAACCAAAAACTCAGAAACAGAAGACCAAATAAAAAAATTATTATCCCAAACACCAATCAATAAACACATCACACCCGAATAAAAATTATAAATTATTTTTTGTTTCCCCATTTGTCTTGTCTCCGATCTGATTGTTGTTGATGTCATCAACAACATCTTTGACAACTTTATCTATATCCACCTCTTCTTCTTTTTCAACTTTTGCTGCCTTTTTTTTTCTTCTTCTGCTGCTTTCTCATCCTCTGCTTCTGGTGCATTCTTTTTTTCTTCTTGTTCTTCTTATTTCTCATCTTCATCTTCTTTTGTCTTCTTTTTTCCTTCTTCTTGTTCTTCTTTATCTTTTTCTTCTATTGTTGGTGCCTTGATTTTTTCTTCTACTGTTGATGCCTTCTTTCCTTCTTCTTCTTTCTCTACTTCTTCTGCTGGTGCTTTCTTTTCTCCTTTTTTATCTTCTTCTTTGTTTTCTTCATCACAAACAGCTTCCTAATTGTTTTCTTCTTCTTCGTAGTTGCCTTCATCCTGGTTGTCCTTCTCTTCAACAGTTGGTTCATCGAGGATCATCAGCTCATCAGCATTGACAAAAGCCTGTTTCAGAGTTGCTGCTTCAAGGAACACTCCTTTAGTACCACCTCTATCGCGGACAGCTGAATGTTCACTAAGGAGCTGCACACTTGTATGTTCACACATACATGGATTAATAAAATTATATAATACAAATAATTAAAAATGAAAAAATTAATGTCAAATATTTAAGGCCTATAGTAAATTATGATAGCTGTCTATAAAGCATGGCATAGATTCTATGATAGTAAACACTGATTCTATAAAATATACAACTTCTATAATAAAAAGACAAGATATTACCTTGGTCTTCTTCTTTTTCTTTGTTCTTCTTCTTCTCCTTTTTTGTTCTCCTTAATCTCTCTTCTTTGACATAGGCAACAACATCCTTCATTGCCTCCTCCAGTCTAAACACGCACTCTTTCAGATTCTCGATCATCGATCTCTTTCCCGTTGCTCTCGATCTGCTCGTTCCTGCACCGTAAGTGACATCTTGACACAAGATTTCCATCCAAATCTTGATCATCGTGCCCGTCCTCACCATCCACCGATGAGGTAATCACAGTCACACCATGCAAATGGGCCTCCAAGCCATCGATGAATGGGTTATTCTCCTAGTCCGTGGATGCTTCAAATTTCATCATGTATTGCTGCTTCATTTCACGTATCGTTGGGACGAGGTACAGGTGCACTCTCTAGAGACAAATAGGAAAATGTAATTAGTACGAAACTCATTTTTGTTAGAACATAATTAAAAAAAAAAATAATTCATACCTTTGTGCTCTATTCGTTCGCGTATGGATCACCTTCGATCAATCTATTGCCTTTCGAGGTGTGCCATTTGAGCAATCGGGGATTGGGCAATGGGTCTTCTCTTGATTTTTCATTTACCCTGTCGAGCTCGAAAACCGCTTCGTATATCCAAATCTATGGTCAAAAAGAAAAATAAATAAATCAGTCAGTCTATAATATATATCATAAATGAATTCCAGTGTAGAATAAACTAATTTAAGGATTGATAATCAATACCAAGAATGCCCAGAGGAATCTGTAGAGCGTGTACGATGAAGCTCCCTTCTTGAAGTCTATCTGCTTCTTCAGATAGTCTAGAGTCAATATGAATGACTCATTACCCCAAGGGTATCTCTCAAAGAAGCTTAGCTTATCCACCATCTTCAGCATGTCTATGTCCGTGGTTTTTGACCCTTCTCGTGCAAGCAATATGCAGTGCACGAACCAAACCAAGCAGCATTTGAACTTTTCCTCCTTGTCCAATCTACCACCTCTAACAAGCTTCAACAATCTCTTTCCAGAAACACTCTTCTTTCTCGCAACCCTTTTGAAAAAAAGCTTCTCCCTCCTCCATGACTTTGAGATATTTTGAATCACGGGACTATCGCCCACAATTTAACCCCATAATTAGCTCGAACTCCTTCAGGCCAAAACATGTCGGCATGTCGTTGATGTAGAACGACATTTCATGCAGCATGTTGTCCTCCTGAATTCCACGAAGAAATGTATAGTGGACAAGTTGTCTATTGAACTTTAAATGTTCTGGCAAGTCCCTTAAGCAGCCAAAACAGGATTCCTTAAACCTTGACTTGAGACGTTGATCAACCACGGCTTGTTTGAAATCATAAAACAACTTCAATTGAGACCTAACGGATATCTTAGCCGGAAAGGATCCAACATCATCTATGATTGTGGCGAGGTCGTACCTCTCGCAGGAAATAAACCTTGCACAGAAGGGCAAGATCAACGCTTCCTCATCTTCTTTTTCTATCTTACACTCCATTTCCTGCTCACTACAGTTCGCACTCTCCGACTCATTGACTACCCTTTTTTTCTTTCGAAGCCCTTTCAGTTTCTTCGGCTTTGCGTTTATTACTAGTGCTAATCTTTGCACCCCTACCTCTAGCCATTTTTTATGATCTACGTACAAAAAAAATTGAACAATCAATTGTCATATCAAAAAAATACCTAATCGACCTAATAGTTTATTAACAGAACAACAGCATAAACAGATGAATGTAGAATCAAACAAGGAAAAACCCTATCTAAAACACCATTACAGTCAAGAACAACTGAAAATCAAACCCAGAAATCAAATATATACCTAATCAACCGAACGGTCTATTAATAGAAAAACAATAATGTATGAATCAAACCACAAGAACAGGTATCTAAAACACCATTACGTTGAAGAAAAGTTGGAAAAAAACCCCCAGATTTCTAGGCACAATAATCTATGAAAATCAAAAAAAAATTCATACATGCAATCGGCAACAATAATCAAAATCCAACAAAAATCCATCAAGAATCAAACGAATTTCAACTTAAAAACAGAGATTTTTAGTGAAATCAAGCCCCATTTTTCAAAAAATCTCAATTTTTTCGTTCAAAATCAACTAAATCGACACAAACCAAAAGTCCAAAAATGCAAAAAAAATCCCATCAATATGGAGCACAAGTTGATCGGAAGATGGAAGGCAAGTAAATACTCAAAATTTAATATGTAAGTAAATGCCTATGTTAAAACTTTCAGATTGTTATTATACAATAAAATGAATAAAAATAGGTGAGAAAAGCCAAAAAAAGGAGAAAAAAGATAAATATGAATGGTGGTCATATAGTGGTGTTATATCACCTTGTTTTGATTCTTCTTTATATATATATATATATAGATAGATTTGGTCAAATGTGATTTAATGACATTCATTATAGTTATGTAAATGTTAAAGGATTGACTACAAATGGTTATGGAAAAACACTAACGTTTTTTATACTTTATTTCTATATATATTACTCTTATTTTTGGGTTGAAGGAGGAAGAAGAAACAAGAAAAATAAAAAAAAATTCATCTCTTTTGTATTGCTGTGCCTTCTTTAAAGTAATCTTTGTTAGTTTCTGGCTCCTAGTTTATACTAGAAGAGCTTGTTGAATATCGGAAAATATACTTTAATTGGTGAAATATTCTTAAGGACAGTGATAGAAGCATGCCTCAAGCTAGAGAATTTCCATGATTGTTCAATATTTCCAACAGTTTCATGGGAGATATATACTACTTGTAAAGACGTTGTAGACAATAAAATTCGAGTCGGGAAAATAATAATCGGGATAAGAAAATATTGCAACAATCATTTTATTAATTTCAATATGTGAGTGTTACAATCTCTATGAATCCTATGATTCACCTTTTCAAATATAAATTCAAGGGCCTTTGAGTTTGATCTTGAATACGGTGAAATTGATCTTGATATGGGGATTTGAACTTGATGAATTTGGTCTTGATTTGTGAATTTGATGGATTTGATCTTTAGTTGTACTTGAATTCAAGGACTTTCGAGCTTGATCTTGAATCTAGTGGTCTTGATCTTGAATCTCGATGAGCTTGATGCTTGAATGCTTGAACTTGGGGCTTGTAGAGAAATTTGCAGCATTTGATCCGCGAACTCTCTCTTGCTTCTTGTTAGAATTGTTGGTCCCTTTTTTGAATTATAAGATCCCTATTTATAGTTGTGGAAAGGGAAGAGTCATTATAAGTACAAACTTTTTTCAGTCAATCAGATTTGAGTGACATGACGACATTTAATTGGTCGGAACATGTCATTTATACACATGACACAATTTTATTGGCCTTGGATTTTATTGGAAATGCTACATCATTTTGATACATGGCATGATTCTATTGGTTCCTTCACTTGACTTAGCATGCCACGTCATTTGACACGTGGCACCCAATTGGGCTGAGCCTATAGAATATCTTCCAACTCTTTGTCAACCTTTATTTGAGATGAGGTATCACTCTCACTTTGAGTTGTAATATGATATGAAGAGCCTACACTTTTTTCGTCTTCCTCACGTTCCTTGGTATAAACCATAGTATGAGTCTTTTCCTTTAATACATCCTTATATAAAACCACAAGTTTCGTCTGTCGCCTCATTTAGAAGGAATCAAACTTTGGAAATCCATCTGGATTCTAGGTGAAGAGTGCGTTATGGTTCCTTGATAACTTCTCCGAGGCTTGTTACTCTATTTTTCTTCAATGGACCCAACCTCTCAAACACAGAAGTTCTTGTGGTTGATTCTCCAAGTTGATCAAAGACAGAAGGCCTTTTATTGGAAGTAGTAGACTCCTCTTGCACAGTGATATAGTTGCTAATTTCCCTTCTTATGGAGATGCAAATCGGCGGTGGTGGCGTGTACCCTAAGACTTCACGCGCTTGCCTGGTAGTGACTTCTGATGGGATTTTCCCCAAAGTTGATGGCTCATTAGGGTTGTATCTAGCCTTTACAAATAACTTCTAAGTGTTTGGCTCAAAGCCTTCGTTTGTACGCTTCGTAGGTAGTGTCATATCTCGCGGTGAATTTCGAGCCAAGAATTCTTCAAGTATCTTTGAGGACAAGTTTATTGCATCGATTCACTTTATCGGAAGAGTTAGCCCTCTTAGTACATTATCTTGGACCTTGGATGAGTGTCTTTCCTCACCTTTAGTACATATGAAGCACAAACATTACCTTCTTTTTCAAGGATGCAACATTTCCTTTATTCAAAGTGGAGAGAGGCTTCTTAACGATGACTTTTTTGACAGCCACCTCAACCTTCTTAGCTATAAGATCATCACACTTGGTTTTCATGACGTCATCAAACTTTTTCTCCTTCACAACATTATACTTGAAATAGAATTTTTCATCGACGAAGTGTGTCTCAGCTTGACTAAATGGCTTATCATCGGTAACTATTTTTCTTTCCACTCTGTCTCCAAGATACTTCATGCATTGATAATAGGAGGATGAGAAAAAAAATTTGTCATGTACCCAAGGCCTACCAAGCAATATGTTGTATGAAGTTTTGGCATCAATCGCATGCATCAATACATTTGATCGTAAATCATCCATATGGATCTCTAACTTGATGGATCCTATGACCCTCTTAATTGAACCATTGGATCATAAAATGGATTTAGTAAGTTCCTTAGTTGTGATGCCAAGTTTATTCATTGTGCAAATAGGTAGGATGTTGATTCCAGACCCCTTGTCTATCAAGATTCTATTTATCTTCTTCCCTAGAAAATGACCCACCTTATACAAGGGATAATTGTGCAGCATTTCACCAAACATGAGATCCTCATCTGTAAATGTGATTTTTGTATCACATACATGTACTTCTTGGTGAAGAGATTCGGTAGGCTTTTCAGAAGAAGAAGGTTTTATTAATAGGCTTTTACCTTTCGCTTCTTCTTTGCCAGCATTGAAACAAGGTGCCTCAATGTTGACTTGAGTAGTCTTTACGCAGAACCAACTTGGCAAGAATTCTTCCAAGGTCACAGGACGCCGTGGTTTTTGGTGGTGATACTGCACTACCCTCTACCTCTTCGAAAGCTCAACTAATCTCTACTTCCTCAGTTTCCTCATCATTCTCCTTCTCATTGGCTACTCGAATGACTCTTTTCATAGACTTGTCTTGTTGCATCTCCGCCTAGTCACCAAAATCCAACCTTCATTATTACGTTCCTCAATTGGAGACTTGTCATGCTCCAATGACTCCTCATTATGCTTTTTGAATTTGGATATTTGGACTGGATCGAGAGAGCCAAAAGTAATGGAGATATGATGAGAATTGACTTTCTCATCATCAAGCATGATCTTCTTCTCATTACCCAGTTGCATGATTTTATCCTTGAAGACAAAACATTTCTCCAGAGGGTGACCCAAAAGCTTGTGATATTTGCAATAGTTTGGGTCATCAGTTTTCCAGCTTCATCGGGCCGCTTCATCTCTGGTAGATCAAAAAGCTTTAGCTCAAGAAGTTCATCAAAAATTTTGGAAACGTCAGACTCAAGGAAGGGGTATTCTTTTTCCTACATTTCCTTGAAAGTCAACTTCTCATTTGGACGCACATGAGAAGTCATCTTTACGCTTTGCTTCTTGCTCACCTTTGTGGTGAACTTCACAGGAGACACATTGACATTCATGGATTATTTGTTATCACTTTTGGGAATAAAGTTGGTCCCATCTCCTAGGTTCCTTCTTGTCCTTTCTTTCCTTTCGAGCTGCTAAATCATAACTGACGACATTTGAATTAGAACTGCTCCTCCCTGAACTAGTGTTGGCTCCCCCTATGCTACCTCGAGAATATCCTCTAGTGGGGAAGTAGATTTTGACCTCTTTTGAGCTGATCTCACGCCTACCTGAGCTCTACCTCTGGCGAACACTGCTCTTTTTTCTCTACCTCATCCTTCTCTCACCTATCTTTACCACAAACGGTAGCCCCAATGACCAGTTCAGGTGCCTTTATTCTTACTTCTGAACCACGTGTTCTCACCATCGATGAGAATAAGAGTGAACGAGGTCAGATACCAATTTGGATCACAAAAATACCAATTGGAATCAAGTAATAGCACAAAAGAAATAAGATATTGAGTTTTCCTAGTGTCTTGTAGCCTCCCAAGACCTGAAAGTCATTATACACAAACTCTAAAGTTAAAATCATGTCTAAGAATATCTCAAATTCACTAATAAAGTAAAGTATCATCGTCTGAAAGATAGACAATAGAGACTATGGAGATCCGCAACAACCTAGATATGAAATGCTCACCCTCTGATCGGATCAATTGAAACAGGTAGAGATAAGGTCGCGTTTGAGCCTCTGAAAAACTCTCTACAGTCAACAAAAGAATAGCACAGTGTAGTACTAGTACAAATCACTATGTACTTATAGGCATCATCAGCCAACCCAATTTAGAAACAAGCGTACAACATAAATCAAATAACAAGTAGACAAGAACTTCAACACATAATGAGTAATTTACTCAACAAGCAATCATTTCAATCTAAGAAATAATGTAAATGATATATGTGATATAAGCCACCAACAACTATCATAAACAATCATGAACTAAGCAATCTTAGTATTCACATCACAACACAGATCTATGTCCATCCCAACCTTACAAGTGTAATTCTATTTGTCTCATTATAATATAATACACCATGCTAACTCACGTATCAAACACAAAGTTGTACACATATGCTAAGAGACTTCTTTCAACCCAACTAGTCATAACCTCCAGAGGACGCACAAGGATCCATGCACCGTACCAACGTGGTACCCAATCCATCACAATACTATCTATATCAATATTCATACTGGCACGGTACCTGATTCCTCAACCAATATCAACATATGGTTCCATTTTCACTATCTCTAAGGATATAACACAGTGCATCCAAATTTACAAATACACTTTACAATCATAATGTATTTCAATAAAGTTCAATATTCAATAGCTTATTTGTTTAAGCATTACCAAAACCATAATCATCAAATCACAAGTATATCCGAAGACTAATCAATAGGTTATCCAATTCAGAAGCACACAAGCAATAAAATCAAGTCTAAACTAGGGGTGATATCTAATTAGACGACCTATTAGTTAGTTCTTATCTTGAACCTAGTATTGTATATAAATATGCCACTATGGATGTTGGAAGATGTGTATTACAAACCAAAAAACAACTAGGGTTAACTTTTTGCATCAACTAGAGGGATATTTGGGTTGTGGATAACGGGAGTTCATCCACTTGATGAGAATTCCCGAGGACCACTAATACGGGTCGTGAATACTACAGATTCGCATCCGTAAAGTAGAAACTCATAAGTCTCCTAGACTAGTATTTACTATTCCAATACTACCAGTTAGAATTTACATGTAGTTTCCCTAAAATTACTTCTTTGGGAGTGATAACACTCAAATATACCTTAAGAGTATAAGTGATTGTTGTCAATATAATTACCCAACTTAGAGTCAGGGTCAAATTCACGAGGAATGAATGCGATAGCTTTCACCTCTAAGTGTCAAAAGCAACTAATACTTGCACGTGATGCTATAAAAGTATTGCGGAAAAGTAAATGGGGGGGGGGGATTGGTTTAGCATTTTTGTAATCAACAATATCAATCGTAGTTTGAGATTTGAAATCAAGCGTAAAAAGGACTTGGGGTTATGCTATCTTAAGGGTGAATACAAGCATGGGTAGTTGAGTAGTTGCCTAAATTTAATTAATAGCTATGGGTAGGCTAGATTATAGGTCTTTGGTGTTAAACTTCAATCAAATACCAAAATATCACAAATGGGTTCTTTCGAACACCTCACAAGTGTAGCTATTTAACCAATCTAATACCTCAATTAGTATTGTTATGTCTAAGAGACATTATTAAATGACAATCATCAATTTATTTTTAGCTACTACTCCTTACCCTTATCCCCTTTGTCAAGGATGATAAGGGTTCTAATGTTAACTAGAGTTTTCAACTCCTAATTATAGATTAAGAACATGGAATAGAAGTAAAACCCATAACAATTAACTAATTAAGAAAACAAATAAACAACACCTATATAATTATTACTACTCATTCAAACATAACCCCAAGTTAAGAAATTAACTACTCATAGAGAGAAAAAGTGGAAATATACCCTAATTCTCATTCCCTTCTTCTATCAAATCCAAGATAATCACAATAAATGAGGTCCGAATTCAATGGGAAGCATAAGAAAGTTATTAATTTCACACTAGGGTTTCAATTATAAGTTTCTCAAGCTCAAAAAAGTACCAAGATAGAGTTCTAGATCTGAAAACCCCCTTTTAAAGCAAAAAATCCATGTTCTAGGAAATTATGAAAATGCCACTGCACTGTCCATCTGCTGGCACAAAACATCCTCATGGCACTTAAATTCATGTCCAAGTTACCTAATACCATTGAAAAATTTCAAGGCCACCTGCGTGGCCAACCTGTGCACGCAGGTCCCTGGTCTGCGCCCGCAGGTGGCTGTCTCACCCTGAGATGCCTTTCGAAAAGGCTTGTCATCTTTCTATTGATTTAGAGAATAAGACATTGTGGGCCTTATGCAGGTTGAATATGAATTGGGAGGATGCCTCCAAATCAAGAGTGGAGCAAATGTATGATTTAGAGGACTTCTAAATTAAGGCGTATGAGAGCTCGGTACTATACTAGGAGAGAATGAAGAAATGGCACAATGCTAGATCTTGAAAATAGAGTTTCGTGTGGGACAAGAAATGTTACTTTTCAATTCGGTTAAAACTTTTGTGGGTAAGCTTAAATATAAGTGGTCTGGCCCTTTTGTGATGGTGAATGTCTATCCGAGTGGTGCTATCAAATTGGAGGATCATGAGAAGATAAGGTTCACAGTGAACGGTCAAAGGTTAAAACATTTTTTATGTGGGAGGACCCGAAGCGTCCAAGGTTGAGGTGCTACGTTTTAAGGATGCTTATTGATAAAAGAACAACGTCGTGCCATGATGATAATACATGCGCTTCTTGGGAGGCAACCCAAGGTTACTTTTTGTCATTTTATATTTGTTTGAGTATTTATTCTATGTTATTTTGGTGAATGCAGGTGAAAAATTCTAAGTATGGGGACTGTTGGACACTGTTTTGACCATATACGGGCACCCGCTAGCGTACATACCCACATGCCAATGCCCATATACCCATGCATGTTAGGGAACATATGGCTCTAGGGAGTGTAAAGAGGCTGGTCTATGGTAAGACAGCCAACTGCGGACGTAGAACAGGGACTTGCGTGTGCAGGTTGGCCACATAGGTGGCCTTGAAATTTTTCAATTGCATCAAGTAACTTGGACATAAATTTAAAGGCCACCTACGTGGCCAACCTGCACACGTAGGTTGAAAACTTTGTGTACATCACAAGACATGGTACTTTTTCATATGCCTTAAGTTGGAATTCCTCTAAATCATGCATTTACTCCACTCTTGATTTGGAGGCATCCTCCCAATTCATATTTAACATGCGTAAGGCCCACAATGCCTTGTGCTCTAACTCAATGGGAATATGAAAAGCCTTTTCAAACACCAATTGATTGGGTGACATGCCAATAGAAGTTTTGAAAGTGGTCCTATAAGGCCAAAGAGCATCATCTAGCTGTGTTGCCCAATTTATGTGTCCGACATTCACGGTTTGCTCTAAGATCGACCTTATTTCCCGATTGAAAACCTCAACTTGTCCATTTATTTGGGGGTGATACGGGATATCTATATTATGCTTACCCCATACTTATCAAACAAAGCACCAAACACCCGATTACAAAAGTGTGAGTCTCCATCACTAAGGATTGCTCGGGGAAGTCCCAAACCTTGTAAAGATGTACTTCCTCAAGAAGAATGTGACACTCTTTCTCTCATTTTTTGGAAAAGCAATTTCCTTCACCCATTTTGACACATAATCAATGGCCACCAATATGTACTTGTCACCATATGATCTCATAAGGGGTCCCATAAAGTTGATGCCCCACATATCAAATAACTCTACTTCGAGGTTAGGCTTTAAGGGAATCTCATGCCTCCTAGAGATATCTCCTTGCATTTGGCATTGAGTAGAAGTTTTAACCAAGTCGTAAGCATTCCTATGAAGGGTAAGCCAATAGAACCCGCTTTGAAAAACTTTAGCGGCCGTTATCACACTATCATGATGACCACCAAATGGGGATGAGTAGCAAGCCTCAAGGATGGATCGCATCTCCGACTCTATCACACACATGCGAATCACTCCATCCGCACTCTTCCTAAATAAATAGGGTGCATCCCAATAATAATTCTTCACATCATGGATAAATCTCTTCTTTTGATAATGATTTAGATCATCAGGGAGCAATCCACATGCAAAATAATTCATATAATCCGCATACCACGGTTCTACACTCCTCAAAAGTGCCATGATTAGTTCTTTGGGAAAGGTTTCATCAATCTCGATTTTACCCAACTTCAAAATATTGAATTCAGGGGGGGATAGATTGCCCGCTACTTGGTTTTCACAACCCTTCCAATCCTTAACTTCAAAGTCAAATTCTTGAAGGAGAAAAATCCACCAAATAAACTGAGGCTTGGATTCTTTATTAGCCATCAACTACTGAAGAGCCGCACGGTCGCTATGCACAATAATATTCGTACCCAACAAATAGGCATGGAACTTTTCAGGCCCATAGACCAAGGCTAGTAACTCTTGCTCCGTAACCTTATCGTTTCTTTGTGCATTATTTAATGATTTACTAACATAGTAGATCGGATGAAAAAGTTTCTACTTTCTTTGACCAAGAACCAAACCTAATTCAAGCCTGCTTGCATTACACATGAGCTCAAACAATTGTGACCAATTAGAGGCCACGATAATGGGGGCGGAGACAAGTTTCTTCTTGAGGTAATAGAATGCCCTTACACACTCTCCATCAAACTCGAACTTCGCCTGCTTCTCAAGAAGCTTGCACATAGGATGGGTAATCTTGGATAAGTTTTTGATGAACCTTCTTTAAAAACCCGCATGGCCAAGAAAACTTCTCACACCTTTTATAGATACCGGAGGAGGTAATTTTGAAATAACCTCGACTTTAACTTGATCAACTTGGATTTCTTGACCCAAAATCTTGTGTCCAAGGACAATCCCTTCTTTCATCATAAAGTGGCATTTCTCCCAATTCAACACATGATTATTTGCCACACACCTTTCAAACACCTTCTCCAAATGTTCAAGGCAATCATTGAATGTATCACCAATAACCGACAAATCATCCATAAATACCTTCATTGAATCCTCCACCATGTCCGAAAAGATAGAAAACATATACCATTTAAAAGTAGCGGGTACATTGCATATCCCAAAGGCCATGCACTTGAAGGCAAATATTCCATAGGGACATTTGAAATTAGGTTTGTCTTAGTCTTCGAGAGCTATTGAGCTTTTATTGTAGCCCGAGTATCCATCGAGGAAGCAATACCAACCCCTTCCCAATAGCCTATAAAGCATTTAGTCCATGGAGGGATGGGGAAGTGATATTTCTCCATCCATGAATTCAACTTCCTATAATCAATATACACACTCCAACCAGTGATCGAACGGATGGGTATAAGATCATTGTTCTCATTTGGGACCACCATGAACCACCTTTTTTTGAACACATTGAATGAGACTTACCTAAGTACTATCCGAGATAAGATATACTACACTCACATCAAGCCACTTGATGATTTCTTTCTTTACAACCTCTTGGATCAAAGGGTTGAGCATCCTTTGATGTTCCACACTTGCTGCAAATTCGGGCTCAAGTTTGATCTTTCGAGTGCATATACCGGGAGAATCACGATAATATCGGCTATGGTCCATCCAAGAGCCCTAATATAGCCTCAATTTTCCAAGACAATAAGTCTCATGCAAAAATAATAGGTAGAGTCTCACCTTCCCCCAAGAACATATAATGAAGATGAGATGGCAATGGTTTGAGCTTAATTTGTGGTGGATCTTCAATTGAAGGCCTCGCGAGAGGAGTTTCCTAATTTTTTAAGTCAACGTCCAACTTGTAAGGATTTTTGGTGTAGGACCCAAGAACTTTCAAAGATGCAACTACTTCATCATATTCTTCAATCATCTCACTCTCAAGGTTCCATAAAACTCCCACTAAAGGCTCACTAACAAAATCAATCTCCATAGTATTAGCTACTTCGTCATCAATCACATCAATTACGGAGACAACTTGTAAATCCATAGGTTGGTTCATGGACTTGCACATGCTAAATGACACCTCTTCATTGTTTACTTAAAATTTTATTTTGCCACACTCAACATCAACTAGAGCTCGTCCAGTAGCCAAGAATGACATATCAAGAATAATAGGGACCTCGTGGTCAATTTTACAATCCATATCACAAAATTGTCTGAAAAAATAAAACAGTCCACCTTCACAAGTATATCATACAACACATCCATGGTCCTCTTTATAGAACAGTGGTCCATTAAAATCCTCATTGTAGTCGGCTTTGGATCACCCAAGCCTAGCTTCTGAAACATGGCCAATGGCATCAAATTAATACTTTCCCCAAGATCATATAAAGCTTTCCCAAATTTGTAAACCCCAATAGTGCATGGGATGGTGAATTCTCTCGAGTCTTCCTTCTTTACATCTATTGTGCTAGATATGATAGCACTACAATTATACGTCACTTCAATTATTTAAAAATCCATGACTCGCTTCTTCGTTACCAAGTCCTTTATAAATTTATCTTGTAGGGCTTCCAACAATGGTATATTTACAAAAAGGTTGCTAAATTTAGCAAGAAACTTCTTGAAATTTGAATCATCTCCTTCTTCTTGAGCCTTGGTGGAAATGGAGTAGGGAGACTTATGGCCTTGAGACAACAGGGTTTTCATCCAGTTTTGAAACATTACTATAAACCACTTGTGGTAGTTATTCACCTTCAACCTTCTCTTCCACGTCTCTCGGCTTCTTAACACTTTGTTCATTTGACATCGGGGCTTCATCATTTGACTTTTCAAGCCGCTCTTTTTTTCTCCAACACCATTATCACTAGGGTCATACTCAAGATTAACAACATCCTTCCCAAGAGTTCTACCACTCCTAGTAACAATTTCCATGAAATGAGCATTATTTTTTGGGTTTGACACCATATCACTAGGAAGGCCTCATCTTTGCCTTGCATTCATTTGGGAGGAAATTTGACCCAATTGGGTTTCAAGTTATTTTATAAAAGCTGAGTGTTAGGTGACGGTTTGATTGAGTTGTGAAAAATTGCTTTTAATTTCCTTTAGCATCTTATCACTTCCTTCAATACTTAAACGGATACGAGCGAGCACATCTTCATTCTGATACTTCTCCGGATCAATGGAGGTTGCTTTCTTACCCTTGGCCTGATCATGTGGAGGAATATACCTATCATGGTCCCAAAATTTCTCTCTTCAATCATAGTCCCTAGATCTTTCCTTATCCCTATAATCTCTATCTCGATCACGATTCTTCCACTCATGGTCTTTCCAATCTTGGTCTCTTTCCTTCCAACCTTGATTCCTGCCTTGCCTTTGATAGGTAGGTCGGGAACCCCCTGTTTGATTCGACATAAACTAGATTTTTTCATCAAGAGCTTCCGCCTTATCATCATCATATACTTTAGCACCCTTAGAACCAACGACATTGACCGCCTTTGGAGTTGAGCCCATTACATGTTTGGTGAGGAGGTCCAATTGTGTCATCACTTTTTCCATATTTTCATCACTCTCCTCATCCTTCTTCTTTTGTTCTTGACTCACAAAAGATGCAGAGGAAGACCCCAAGGCCACCTCGGTATCTCTTGTGTGCCAACCTCAACTTTGTTTTGTGACTTGATCCAATAATGTAAAAGCAACACCATAAGTTTGTTTCATTATAGACCCTTCGGCTTCATTGGCCGCAATCGTCTTATTCAATTGATCTAATGCTCGATAAAATATTTGGAGGAGAATCTTGCCCAAAACCTCATGAGTTGGACATTGTAACAACTTCTTGTCAAACATTTTCCACGTCTCATGTAATGATTCACCATTCAATTGGCGGAAGTTAATAATCTCATCCCCCAATTAGAGCAATCGGGATGCTGGAAAGAATCAATCCAAGAATGCTTTCGTCAATTAAACCCATGTAGTTATAGAACCCGTAGACAATTGCGGCAACCACAATACAGCCTCACCCATTAATTAGAAGGGAAAGTGTCTCAACCAGATGGACTCTAGTGGGATGTGAGCAATAACGAATGACATACACACATCAATGAAGTTCGTCAAATAAAGGTTGACGTATTCATGGGCTTGACCCCCAAATAAACCCTTCATTTGAAGTATATGGATCATCTTACTAGTGACATGAAACACTCCATTACCTTCTGTAGGTGGGATACAGATTGCGCTAGCCCTCCCAATATCTCCTAAATGGACTTCATTCTAAAGATGTCAATCGAAGGTAGCGGTATTGCTTCCATTCTGACTTATTGTATTGTGAAGACTTTGATTATCACCTTAAGAAAACAAAAACAACAACTAAAGTAAAATTACGCCATGGAAAACACAAGTAACTTAGAACACTAAAAAGAATGAACGCTACTTTTCATTCTCTGGCAATGACAACATTTTTGATAACGCTCAAATTATACCTTAAGAGTATAAGCGATCGTTGTCAATATAATTACCCAACTTAGAGGCGAGATTGAATCCACAAGGAATGAATGCTAGCTTTCACCTCTAACTGTTAAAACCAACTAATACTTGCACGTGATGCTATAAAAGTAATGCGGAAAAGTAAATAGGGGGTTTGGTTTATCATTTTTGTAATCAACAATATCAATCGTAGTTTGAGAATGCAAATTTTAATCTATTGAGATTTGAAATCAAGTGTAAAAAGGACTTGGGGTTATGCTATCTTAACGGTGAATACATGCATGGGTAGTTGAGTATTTTCCTAAATTCAATAATAAGTTATGGGTAGGCAAGATTATAGGTGTTTGGTGATAATCTTTCGATCAAACACCAAAATATCACAAATGGGTTCTTTCGAACACCTCACAAGTGTAGCTATTTAACCAATCTAATAACTCAATTAGTATCCTTACGTCTAAGAGACATTATTAAATGACAATCATCAAGTTATTGTTAGCTACTACTCCTCACACTCATCCCCTTTGTCAAGGATGATAAGAGTTCTAGTGTTAACTAGAGTTTGAAACCTCTAATTATAGGTTAAGAACATGGAGTAGAAGCAAAGCCCCTAACAATTATCTAATTAGGAAGACAAATAAACAACACCCATACAATTATCACTACTCATTCAAGTATAACCCTAAGTTAAGAAATTATCTACTCATAGACAGAGAAAGAGGAAATATACCCAAATTCATACTCCCTTCTTTCATCAAATCCAAGATAATCACAATAAATGAGTTCCAAATTCAATGGGAAGCACAAGAAAGCTATCAATTTCACACTAGGGTTTCAATTCTAAGTTTCTCAAGCTCAAAAAAGTACCAAAGTAGAGTTCTAGATCTGAAAAATCCCTTTTAAAGCTAAAAATTCACATTCCAAGAAATTATATAAACGCCACTGCACTGTCCATCTACGGGCATAGATGGGTGATCTGCATGCCCAGATCATAGGCGCTAATGGGCTCCAGTGCACTGTTTTGCTTGTGCCTCAGTCACCTACATATACACCTCCTCACCTGCGTGTGCAGGTGAGCTTCCACCACCCCGTGCATCCTTTTAAGCTCCTTTCCTTTACGTTTGAACTTCATTTGACTCGTATGGTTAGCTTGACCCCGAATTCTTCGATTGCCTGCACAAATGAGAAATTTAACATGAGATACACCTCGAATCAAAGGAAATTAGAGGATAATTAAAGCTTAAAAGTGCTAAAATGTTTGCAAATTGTCAAATTATCAAGGAGTCGGAGAGTGTGACATCAATATGTATGTTGCTCAGCTCCGGAGGATAAGTAGCTTGTGGTGTCTTTTTGTTTTTCATTGCATACATTTTCAAGGTAGAAAGTTGTGGAAGAGTAGAAAATTATTCAAATCTTGTAAAAGAAAGTTTAGTCATTAGTGAGAAAGTGGACGTTCTCTAAATCTCTCTAACCTATGATAACAATTTTTCTTTTTTATGGTTCACAATTCAGTAACCGGAAATACCAATCACATTTTTGGTTGACTAACTACGCTTCCATCAGCGACTAATTATTTAATGGTACACATCTCATAAATGGTACACTTGTCTTAATAGAAGATCGGATGAGGAAAATAATCTCGATATAAAGTTTGGAATTAACTTCATCTCATGTTTGGTGTGAGATATTAACTAATTTTGAGACTATTTTACCTCACGATTTATACTTAAATGATGAGATTACTTTCCCATATGGAGGATAGGATAAAATAGTCTCATCCAGTGTCCCAAACGGCCCTTTATAGTTCTACCTTTGGACAAGTATATGTGCACCTACTCATGTTGATAGTACTCGGCAAGTTTAAAACAACTGAGAGATGTGTACAACCCAAAATAAGAAAAGAAAAACAGAAGAAAAAAAAAACTGCTAACAAATGAAAGAACAACTGAGAGATGTGTACAACCCAAAATAAGGAAAGAAAAACAGAAGAAAAAAAAACTGCTAACAAATGAAAGACGTTCGTGGTAAGTCATCTACACAATTTAAATATTACCTTTTTCATTTTGTCTCCCTCCTCCCCCCCCCCCCCCCCCCCGCGCGCTAACTTAAATAAACAACGACTATCGTGAATGAATGAACAATAATATAGCACATTTTCTAATACTGGGCAATGGACAAGCAGTGACAGACCCAGGATATTACACAAGTGGGTTTAATACATAAATAGAAATAGATGGTGATAGCTAACAATATAAGCAGCATTGAACATAGCAAACATTTGCCCGCTGCTCCGTTATTTGTTCTTTTTTGTTATTATTGTAACTTCAAAAAGGATTCTGGTGTTTTTAGAAAAAAAAAATTCGGCACTTTTTTATTAACAATGTTGATTAAAAAAATTATAGCAGTCCATTCTACTAGTCGTAGTATCACTCTTGTAGTTTCTTGTTCTTTGATTTTTTTTACTATCTGTTGTTTCGTGTAGTTTGATTTTAATATTGTCTTGTTTTCATATTATGCTACTATCTATTTTTTTTTTGTTATTGTATGTTGCTTCTTGTACTTTCATTTTTTTTTCTAGATTAATGTTGTTGTCTTGAGTAAAGAGTCTATTAAAAACAGTCTCTCTATCTTTATGGTTGAGGAAAGATCTGTGTACACTTTATCCTCCATATACCCCAAACTACATTGAATATGTTGGTGTTGTTGAGAAAAAAATTTAAAAACTTATAAAGAACCTATTTACATTTATTTTAACTAAATTAAAGTAACTAACAAAATATATATATTACAATAAAATAGTTGCATGTTTAAATAAAAATAATATGAAAGAGTACCAAAATTCAATTTATAAAAATTTGAATGATTTTTGAAGTGAAATAGATTATTATATTTAGTTTTTTATTGCTTTAAGTAAGAAAACAAAATGTACAACGTGAAATAGGAAAAAAGAACTAAACCAAAGGCAAAAAAATTGCTATTATTGGGGTTCAAACACCCATTGTCCCTGTGGTTTTGAACCCGCTTAACCACTACTCCACCGCCATGTTCCATGTGGGTTCAAATGATTCTTTATATCAAATCGCAGAATAGTACCTAACCAAACCTAGGCTAAGAATTCTCAATTCCATCCCGAGGTAATAAGTAAACTAAGACTAGTCCTAAAGGATAATCATAAGTTATCATAAGGGAATACCGGGCCGAAATATACTCGAAAGGTCCCCTAATCAACTTAAATAGACAACAATTGCTTAAAGGATATCCGGGCTGTAGGAACCCACCCATAACTAGCATAATAACATTCTAATACTATAATCAAGCAAAGTCTAGAAGAAGAAGCCTAGCCTATCTGGACTCCATCGAAAGAACATAAAATCCTCTAGACCACGCTTTCCCCTTTTGAGAAGCCTCCGACCGCAGCCACGCTTTCAAAATAATATTCTACACATCAAGACTAGAATATGGATACCCATATTGTGTATTTACTCTCCAGGTCAGAAATCGGACTATAAATCTCCTGTAGAGCCTGCCTGCGGAATCACAAAATTGAAATCGTCACAACATCCCTCGGGTCATGCTGAGCTAGTCCACACAAATTGGGCATGACCAGCCCTCCCATTCACGCCCAAATCAGTCTACAAAGCTCGAAGAAAAATAAGAATTTTAACTACTATTTTAGACGTAAATTTAACCAGATACTTACGGAATTAACACGAAGAGATGATCACAATAACGCTCCCAATGCAATCCCAACTTCAATTTAAGATATTGCTACTGTTTTTGAGCTTCTTATACATCTAGTAGTGTTCATACTGTGAGAGAATGAAGCAGTTTTTCGAGGAAGAAGAAATATATATAACATACCAATGATGACCACTTTAGCGGCTAAACGAGCTCTTTAGCGGTCACCGCTAAAGCGGCGAAGTGGATGCTTAAGAGACCCTTTCTCGGCTGGACAACCAATGCTAAAGCAGTCCTGAGCCACTAAAGCGGATACCGCTAAAGAGGTCTCTAGTCTGCTAAGTGGCTGCACTAGCAGCTTTGGCATCAGAAAATTTTCTAAGTCCCAACGGACTCCGATCGGGTGCTCGGGATTCATTTTAAACCCCATGCAAGAGATGGAACTATGCTCTCCTACCAAATTTAGCATTTTGGACTCAATGAAACCAACAAAATTTCCATTCCAGATCGTTTTGACAAAATGGGGGTCCCATACCCAAGGTTTTAACTTTCATCAAAATCCACCCAATAGCCCAAAATAAATCCAGAAGCCCTAGGACCCTAACCAAACGTCCCCTTAGCCTAAAATTGACATTTTCGTGCTAACAAAACTATAAGAAATGGCATCCAAGGCCATTTAACTAATGTTTTGGCCTGAGACCATATACTCAACTTCAAAAGCTCCAAAACAGGGAAATGATTCTAAAATTCAAATGAACTATTTGGTAATCGAATTGTCAGTCCCAGCAAGTCATAAATGACATGGGGCAGTTATAGGAAGGCTCTAAACATAAAAAGAGCATCAAAATGTAGAAAATGACCTGGAGGGTCATTATAACATCCTCTCTTAAAAGGACTTTCATCCGCAAAAGTAAAGGATCAGGAAGTACCTGAAGGCTCAAAAAGGTGGGGATACTAAGTACGCATATCACACTTAATCTCCTAGGTATCCTCCTCGACTAAATGGTGTCTCCACTGAACCTTAACCACAAGAATATCTCTGGAACTTAACTGTCTGACATCTCTTGCTAGGATAGAAACTGACTCATCAACAAAGGTTAACCTATCATACAACTGAATTGAATCCCACCAAAGAAAGTGAAACTTATGTGGAATATAGTGTCTTAACATCAAAAAATCAAAAACTACGTGAATAGCTGAAAAGGCTGGAGGCAAGTCCAACTTATGAGCTACCTCCCTTATTGTCCGAAGGATCTCAAATGGTCCAATATACCTGGGGCTGAGCTTGACCCGCTTTCCGAACCTTATCACACCCTTTATGGGTGATACTCATAGTAAAACCCGATCACCAACACTAAATCTCAAGGCACAAAGCCTACAATTAGCATAACTCTTCTGTCTGCTCTGAGCGGTACGCAACCTATGCTGAATCACCCAAACTCTGTCCAAAGACTAACAAAGCAAATAGGTACAAAAGGCCTAACCTCTAAAGTTTCAAACCAACCAAATGGAGATCGAAAACGCCTACTATACAATGCCTCAAATACTGCCACCTGAATACTCGAATGGTAGCTATTACTATAGGCAAACTCTGTCAAGGCTAAGAACTGCTCCCATTGACCTCCAAAGTCCATAACACATGCGCAGAGCATAACCTCCAATACTTAAATAGTCCACTCCACCTTTCTGTCAGTCTGGGGATGGAATGTAGTACTAAGGTCAACTTGGGTACCCAACTCCCCCTAAAATGACCTCCGAAAACTAGAAGTGAACTGAGTGCCTCTATTTAAAGTAATAAACATGGGCACCCAATGAAGGTGACCCACCCCTCAAAAATAGATCTGAGCCAAACTATAGGAACTGAAGGAAGTTTGAATTGGAATGAAATAGGCATACTTGGTTAATCGATCTACGATGACCCAAATGCTATCAGAAACACGAGAAGTGCGAGGTAAACCACCCACAAAATCCATAATAATCTACTCCCATTTTCACTCTGAAATGGGTAGTTTCTAAAGAAATCCTCTGAGTCTCAAATGTTCGGCTTTCACCTATTGACAACATAAACACCAAGCCAGGAAGTCCACTACATCTCTCCGTATACCTCTCCCCCAGTAATACTACCACAAATCTCTATACATCTTAGTTGTCCCGGGGTGAATAGAATAAATAGAGCTACGAGCCTCATGGAGTATCAATTAAATCAAACCTCTTACCCTTGGAACATAAATGCGACTGTGAAATCTAAAAATAAACTCAGCATCTATGGTAGCATTCCTAGACTCACCTCTCAACACCTGATCTTGAATGCCACGCAACCCACCATCCTCAAACTGACGACCCCGAATCTTCTCCAATAAGGTAGATTTAACCTCAATACTAGCAAGAACCCTCCTGGGGTATGAAATATCAAGTCGAATCATCATGTTGGTTAAGGACTGTATGTTCAATCCCAACGGTTGCTCCAAAACTAAAAGGAAGGCCAAGCTTTCCATATTTATTGTCTTTCGGCTCAAAACGTCCGCTACCACATTTGTCTTGCCCGGATGGTATATGATAGAGAGATTGTAGTCCTTTAATTATTCAATCCACCCATACTTCCTCGAATTAAGTTCCATCTGAGTCATAATATACCAAAGACTATAATGGTTGGTGAAAATTTCACAGCGAACGCCATACAAGTTATGCCTCTAAATCTTAAGCGCGAAAACTATTGCTGCCAACTCTAACTCATAAGTAGGGTAGTTGTGCTCGTACACCTTTAGCTGTATTACACCAGAAGCATCATAATATGTAGTAACCCCCCACCCTCAATGGGAAGAGTAAGAATAAGAGCTGAAGTGAGTAAGTCTTTGAGCTTTAGAAAGTTCTCCTCACAGCTATTGGACAATTAAAAGGGAACCTTCTTCCTAGAAAATCTTGTCATAGGTGCTGCAATAGTGGTAAATATCTCAACGAACTACCTATAGTATCCTTCCAACCTAATAAAACTGCAAACCTCAATAAGAGACTTGA
This sequence comes from Capsicum rhomboideum, assembly GCA_031232105.1. Taxonomy (NCBI): domain Eukaryota; kingdom Viridiplantae; phylum Streptophyta; class Magnoliopsida; order Solanales; family Solanaceae; genus Capsicum; species Capsicum rhomboideum. Next base: position 121,229,823 of record CP124714.1, read on the forward strand.
GCTTAGCCTAGGCACGAATGGCCTCAATCTTCACCAGGTCCACCATAATCCCATCCTTAGACACCACGTTCCCCAAGAATGCTATAGACTCAAGCCAGAACTCTCACTTTGAGAATTTGGCATAAAGCCTATGATCTCTCAAAGTGTGGAGCACAATCCTCAAATGCTGCTCGTGCTCCCCCCTACTTCTCGAATAGACAAGAATTTCATCAATAAACATGATCATGAATGAGTCCAAATAAGGCCTAAAAATGTGGTTCATTAAGTTCATGAATGTTGTTGGGGTATTGGTCAACCCAAAAGATATCAGCAAGAACTCGTAATGTCGATAGCGAGTCCTGAAGGCTATCTTAGGAATGTACTCCACCCAAATCATCAACTGATGATAGTCAGACCTCAAATCAATCTTAGAAAATTGGCTGCACCCTGAAGCTAGTCAAACAGATCATCGGTACGAGGCATAGTATACTTATTGCCTATAATCGATATACATACGTATAGTACTATCCTTTTTCTTCAAGAAAATAACTAGAGCACCCAAAGGATATACACTCGGCCTAATAAAACCCTTGCCCATAAGATCCTAAAGCTTAATATTTAGCTCTTTTAGCTCAGTAGGAGACATACGATTAGGTGCCATAGAAATAGGTCGAGTTCCCAGCTCGAGGTCAATCATAAACTCTATATCACACTATGAAGGAAGGCCAGGTAGGTCAGTAGGGAAGACATTAGGAAATTCACATACTAAAGGAATAGAGTCAAGCGAAGGACTCTCTATACTAATAGCACAAAAGTAAGCAAGGTATGACACATAACCCCTCTGTATCAGTCTTTAAGACCGAATATAAAAAATAATCCCCACCGATGTAAAACTATAAGAACCCCTGCCACACAACCAGGGGTATGCCAGGCATGGCTAAGGTAACGGTCTTGGCAAAGCAATCCAAGCCAGCATGATAAGGAATAACCACTCCATGCCCAGAATCACATCAAAATCCACCATGTCTAGCACAATAAGGTTATCTTGAGTGTTATACTCATAAATGATCATAATACATGATCTATAAACCCGATCCACTACTAAAGAATCACCTACAGGAGTAGCTACATGTAAAATCACAAATAATAGATCCCAAGATGACCCCAATCGTGGCGCATAAAATGAAGAAAAATAAGAATACATAAATACTGGATCAAATAAAGAAGAAGTTGGCCAATGGCAGGTTGAGATCCTACCAGTAATAACAAAATCTGAAACCTCAGCCACTGTCTTACCAGGAATAACATATACAGCCTTCGGACTGGGTGCCTACCCAACCACCTATTCTACCTGCCTAAGGATATCCTCTAGAACCCTGGAGACTACCCCTATAAACCTGTGCACCACCCCTAGCCAGAGGCGGCATTGATCTGACTAGTGGAACAATTTATTGGCTAGCTCAATCATCCTATGTCGAGGACACTCTCTGGTGAAATTTCCCATAATACTATTATCATAACATGCCCCAGACACTCTACTTTTTTGAGAAGGTCTGACTGATCTAGAATGGCCACCTCAGCCTGAAGACCCCGACTGTACACCCTTCGAAGATTGACTACTGCTCTGCCTGCTGATGTCACTATAACTAGGCTGACCCCTATCTAAAATTTGAAGTGTTGCCTGAACGGTCCTACTAGACTGAACCTGATGCTGGGGTTATCTACCCTAAAAACCTCTACTAAACTATAAGCCGCTGTGGCTTCCACTATAACTACCCTGCTGACACAACCTCTTATCATTGCCCCCTTGGGCCTCACGATGCATGATAACGCTTAAATACACTCTAGAAATGAATGTAAATGCGGTCGTTAGCAATATATTTACCCAACTTAGATTCAGGGACGAATCCTTGAGGAATAAAGTGATTAGTAATCAAGAAAATAAAGAATAAAAGTAACTCTTTAAAATCCAAACAAAGATATAAATATTTTGGGGGGTTTTGTAATTGAAAACATAAAATATGGATAGAACAAATTATAATATGAACAAGTTGATCATTGTCTTTCAAAAATGATGGGAAACAAGGGAAATGACAACAAAGAATCAATTCTATCCACGATACAAAGTATTTAAATCAAATACTAATCATTAAAGATGGGTTAGCAAGCTAGTCTTGGAACCTCAAGCATCTACCAAGTCCTTCAATCGATTAACGAATGTTTCTTGGCTAAATTCTATTGAACATTAGCGAAGTGTCAACACGAATAGTTCCAATTTATGGCTACACTAGGATTTGACTATGTCTCGTAACAAAACCCATTAGACTGGTCATTCAACCCAAATCGCACAAAATTAACCTTTCCCAACCTCAATTATCTCTTTCAAGCATTAACCAAAGTATATGGTCAATCCCCACTCTAATCTCCTCTTTTAAGTTTAACTAGAGTAGAAATCGATAAAAATATGAGATTAATTTAAACAAGCAAAACCCATTTATAATTCAAGAGTATTTAATCAATACAAAAGCATAAGATAAAATCAAAACCCAAATCCAAAACATAAACATTGCATTGTGTCCAACAAAAACATTGAAGAATGAATATAACTACACCCAAATATTTAATACAAATCAATGGAATAAAGAAAGGATTAAGAAATATTCACTACAAAGCTTCCAAATCTTCACTCCAAGAGTGTTGGGTCAAGAACCCTAGCCTCCAAGGTTGAGAAATATGCCAAAGATGTCTTGGAAAGGCTTTGGTTTGAGTATTTGATGAATTTGGATAAAAAATGGTGAAATTCTAGACTTGCGCCTGAAAAGTACCCAAATACCGCTAAAGCACACATTTGGCCGCCAAAGAGGCATGGTTGACTTGACTGAACCGCTAAAGCATTTCTATTGCTTCTAAAGCGGTATTGATTGAGGCATTGACTGGCTGCTAAACCTCACCTTAGGATGCTTTAGCAGTACATTAGGGTATTTTCTGTGATATTCTTCCGGCTCTTTCATTTCAGCTCTTTTTTCTTTGTTTTCAATAATTTTCCTCTCATTTTCACTTCTTTCCACCAAAACTCCTTGTAAATAAAAAATACCTGAAATAAGCACCATTCAAAGGATAATTAGCTTCATATATTATAGATTAAGAACACAAAATCATAAGTAAAGAGATACAAATAAGTGGCAAAATCGCCACTTATCAACACCCCTGCCTTAAAGACTCTGCTTATCCTTAAGCAACACAAAATCTAAACTCAATGAGACTATTCATTTAAGATCAAAAAATGACACCAACACTTTCACTTCACACTTATAAATTAGGCACCATGACAATGACTTTGGTTGGTACTAATAATTATTCAACAAGCAAGTGAGTCTTACCAAGCAACTCCCTCAAATTCAAACACACTTTCAAGAATACAATGGAGTTTTAAGTATGATCAAGTAACAATAACCAATTCTCAAGAAGTGACTCACAATCAATAGTCAATCAAACATTCTCCTTTGTCTCATATTCAGAGTTTAGCAACTTCACCAATCTATCCTAGTTTACATGCCTTCACAAGAAAGAAAGTCCCAAAAGTTCACACTATTTAAAACACTTATACAAGGGACAAATGCACGGAAAGTCACACTCAACAAAGAACTTCTAATTCAAACAAGTATCATACCATAGGCTTGCCCTTATTTTCAATTGCCACTAACTCAAAAGCATCGGTTGGAGATCCTAAAGGACTTTTTCTAGCTTGTAATATAGGCTTGGGGAAGTGTAGGATGAGCATTTAGGATAAAAGTGACTACACCCTCCTTGAACTCTACAAAATACTTTACAACTCAAACTTTTTTCGTTTCCCTCTTCATTTTTATACCATACAGGTGCCTATCTTTTTCATTCTAGTTCATCCACTTATTGACGACTTTCTCTTTTTCTTTTCTTTTCCTTTTTTTCTTTCTTTTCTTTTCCTCTCTTTTTTATTCAATCATTGCTTTACTCTTAATTCACTCACTTACAAAACTACGACACATGATCACCACTTCCAAGCTTCACCAAACCCCCAACATAGACTTTTAGCCTCAAGTTGGCAATTTCAAGTTCAAAGAGGGTAGGGTTTAAGAGAGGGAAAATTTTCAAAAGGTTTGAGGCTTGTAATGTGACTTCCAAAGAAAGGTTATTAGGCTCAAATAGGGTCACTAGTGATAACATTTATGAAAAATGGGGTCACTAGTGATAACCTTTATGAATGGGTAGCCTTTTAAAGCTATAGTGATTTCAAAAAATCACAAAGAAGGCCTAAGATCATTTCATCACCCAAAAACAATCAAGAGTAGCATTGAAAGACCAACCCGGTAAGTTCTAGATGATATAAGTAAGCACAAGAATTATTCAACAAAAACTCACCACACATACCATGCAAACTATTCTAAACGGATTGATTTCACTTCCTAAACAAGAACAAAAGTGTCATTTTACACATTATCACCACCTAAAGAGCTAAGAGACAAAAGGAGTCAAAGCGTTGTCATAACATCATTCACTTCCATGCACTCAGAGGGGTACGCTCATTTCACATTTCACAATGCAAGAATAACTATTATTAGCACCAAACAAGCCATAATCCCACATTTTAAATCTAACAAGGGAAATAATGCGACGGCTACTCGGACTTCACCATAATCAATAATCGCAACTCCAATTCACAATAGCTACGGGTACTCAGACTTCCCCTACCCAAGTGACACCCATAACCAAAACTTATGATTTTCCCTTAAGAATGTTATCACTCAATCAATCATTGGGAAAAGATCGCCCAAAAGCAACTATCAACTGAAAAAAATACAAAATGCTAACATGAAAAAGACACTAATCTAACTATCAAAAAAAGAGAAATGACTAATCGAACAAAATCAAAACTAAGCACAAACCCGACAATGACACACAATAATATCCATAATGATCAAGCACGACAAGGGCACAAAATATCTTTAAAATAAAGAAAAGCTCGACAATGGCCCAATAGTCTCCAAAACATAATCCAAAGGACCAACAAGGGCACACAAATATCCAAATAAAAATATTAATCCCGGTGAGGGCATAAATGTATCAAAATAAAGCAACATAGCATAAAGACCAAAACAAGCCACCCCCAACTAAAAGAAATTGCAGTGTCCTCACTGCATAACATCAAAGCATAAAGAGGTAAAAGGCCTTCCTGAATCTGCATCATGCACTCCTGTCACTCTCCGTCTCCTCATCATCCGCACCCTCAGTATCAGTAACATCATTATTAGATCACTCTGTAGGAACATTGTCATCCCTCTCCCTTGAAGAGGGAAGTGGATCCTTAGGCTTTAGGACCTTCCACAACCCTTTCACACCTTTCCACAATCGAGAGAAAAACTTGTCTCTTTTCTTCTCTCTTATCTTCATCTTAATGTGGGACTCCCACAACTCTCCATGTGATTTGGATAGATCGGTATATGTCTTCTCCAATCTTAAGAGATGGGCCCCCTGCTTCTTCTGGTCCTCCAGGAACTTTTCAAAATCTTTCTTTAGGACAAGAGTCATAGGCCCCTCAGATGTCTCACCCGGCCCGGTAGGGAGTATATTCACTAACTATCTAACTATCCCTAACTCATCTATCAATATCTCAAATAGTCCCACAACCGATGGACTACAAAACTCAGTCTCTACTTGAGACGACTTTCCTAAATCAATCTTTATTTTCTTGCTCTTTGTGATAGTAACTTCACCACACTTCTTTAATGGAAAGATCGGTGCTGTTGGCTCAACCCAATTATCTCTTGGGAACTCATTGTCATGCCCCGAATCCAATTAAGACATGATTGGCACCCATAGCCGATAAGGCCTGAGAGAACCAACCTTTGCCTATGTTCAATCATATGCATGCCATAAGAAACCCATAAGCACATAACAGCTATAGAGACAAACAATGAAAGTCATGGAACATGATATATATACATACGCGAAACTGGGCCGTTGAGGCCACCGAGTCAAGTACGACATATCCCTTTTACATTTATACACCCACACCTGTCTACAAAAGCCTCTAACAAATCATTGACCAAAATGAACTAAAAGTCGGGACAAGTCCCCGCTTTATACAACATGTATAACACCAAAACATATATACACTCTGACTCGGAGAAGCCCCGAATTATCTGGAGCTCACCAATGATCTGCAACGACTGGCAACCTACTGTGGAGGTCTACTAGTACCTGCGTCTGCAGCAAGTAAGGTAAATTCCCCAAGAGGGGTCAGTACGAAATAAGTACTGAGTATGCAAGGCTCAGATGAAACTGTACAACACATGAATATTTCAATGAACTCAAATACAAATGACTAATCAATGTGAATAAGTCACCATGATTCATTTTGGAAACCATGTGGATTGGTTTCATTACTTTCTTTACATTCAATACTCACTTGTCATTACATATGTCACAATGTACCCGGGCCCCGACTGATCAGTGGGTCTTTCATATCATATCATCGTGTTGGGATCGAGTCGAGCTAGGCTTATGCCCCTAGACTTGCCACCCATACATCAATGCATCGGGATTGGGTCGAGCTAGGCTTATGCCCCTAGACCTGCCACCCATAAATCCATACCTCGGGATCGAGTCGAGCTAGGCTTACGCACCTAGACCTGCCACCCGTACTTGATCATTGACCACATATGCATTACTTTGTTCATTACTTTGAGATTGATACTTTGATAGTCATAACATCACTTGAACTTTGGAACATAACACTGTTGGAAGCTTTGAATCATTAACCAATGAGTGAAGGACATGTGAATAAACATCATGAGAAATATAACATTACTAGCACCATGATACCATTGGAACCATTGGACAATAATCAATTAACAAGAGACACAAGTATAGTCACTATTGGAACATTGGAACATAACTTTATTTGAGCTTTTGGAACATTAACCATGAATATGAGACATGAGATTCACAAATGATCCATGAGTAGGAAATATATGACAGTGACTATTGATAAACGGATATCGGATACCTTAGCACATTTCGGGATAGGACTAGTGACATGTCAATATGGATACTATTTGCCGCAGCAAGATACGGACAAAGTAACCTTACATACCTTGGATTCGCAATACGAATATATAATCCTAGCGGTGCATACAATAGTCCCGCTCCTTATTTATGTGTCACTCTACAACACAAATACAATATGGAATTCACATTAACCACCAATTACTCTTCAAAGGCATGTAACATCAATGAGTCATATATGTGTCCTTAAACATGCCATTTCCCCTTGACAAAACCATTGATAAAATTATTATTCCAAAAATCCCCCAATATTCCAAACATTGACCAATACATGAAAATCAATACATTTCACCACAACATTTCTCCTTTACACTTTCTTATCCATACCACATCACAAATAATCCATCACTTTACCTTAATACCACTCATAACACATAACGGCCAAAATCCCACAATTTTCACTTATAGACAAGAACAAGTTTAATACCAAAAATAACACCATACATGTTCATATTTTGTCCATACCATGCTCTTTCATCAAAGGCACAAATCCTAATTCAAGTTCAAATTACCAAGATGGAACATCTTTCATCAAAAGCAAAAATATACTATTCACCACCTTGCCAACACAACTAGCATAATATACATAATCTACCATGCATATAATATGTTTATCCATGAGAATAGATACTTACCAAGGCTTGGAATATGTTGATCTTGTCCAAGGAGTCCAAAGGAATATTTTGCTTTAGGGTTTGGAAATGAGAAATGGTTGAGAAAATATCTTAAAAGGCATGAGAGGTTTTGATGATAAAAAATCTTATCTTGGGGCCTTTATATAGACCCCAAGTCATACTTAGCCATTTAATGTGGTCAAAGTGAAAGAATGGGTCTTTTTTCCCTTTGGGCCAATTCTTTTAATTCCATTTTGGGCCTAACTTTGGGTCCAATAACGCATATCCATGTAATCCATCACATTTAATGTATTATTCACCATATATCTCATGTTTACATAATTCCATCATGTCACGACAATATTCTTTTAAAAGATTCTCATTTGTCCTTTCGATCGCAAAAATAGGAATTCTAGTCGCCCTTGGCTTCAATGGACATTTTGGGTCACTATTCACATTTCATGATTTGATCATGTAGGAGTATGTAGGAGTGTATTGAATTGTTTGAAGCTTTAACAATGCTCAAAGAACTCCAAAGAACCAAAATAAACCATCCAAGAAGCGTCGTAGAATTGCGTTACAAAACGGGTCCGGAAAGGCACACAATTTGTGCCTTGCGCCACTAGCTGCAAAGCAGGCTGTGGCGCAATATCTCAGCCTTCTCTGAATTTACTGCATGAAGGTGGCTTGCGCCACACCCCTGAAATAGGGTAGGGGCGCAAGTTTCAGCACTTTGCTGAATTTTTCGGCCACTTATCCAATGTTTGCATATCGTCCAATACCTTATCAAAATACTACAAAATACTTACTTAGTGATCTTAATCATCAAGTAAACATGACTCCAAGTCACCAAATGAGGTTAGAATGTGTATGGGGTATCACCCAAATGCTCCACGAAACACCTCCTACGAAGGTCTAATCGCACATATTAGGTCCGATATCAAATGTTTCACCAATGACACTATAAAACACATACTCATGGCATCTCAACACCTATGTAGATATTATCCCAAGGTATCAAGTAAGGTTAAAAAACGTACGGGGTGTTACATTCTTACCCCCCTAGAAACATTCGTCCTCGAATGTTAACAACATCTTCTTATATACAACAAAGGCATCTTACTTTAACATACGTATACACATACACATAATGCTCTTAACTACTTACTTGTTATTGTTCCTCCTCCGCACTATGTACTTCTTGGTCCATGTGAAATAAATGGGGATACTTGGATTTCATCATTTCTTCCGCTTCCCATGTGATCTCCTCTACTTGTTGATTTCTCCAAAGGACTTTCACGGAGGCTATGTCCTTATTACTCAATCTCTTTACTTGTCGATCTAGGATAGCAATGGGTACCTCTTCATAAGTGAGATCCTCTGTAACTTGAACATCCTCGATGGGAACAATACGCGAAGGATCTCCTATGCACTTTCAAATCATCAAAATGTGAAATACCGGATAGACTGAGGAAAGTTCCTGGGGTAGTGCCAACTCATACGCAACTTTCCCAAATCTTCTAATAATTTCATATGGGCCTATGTAACGTGGACTCAATTTCCCTTTCTTTCCGAACCGCATTACCCCTTTCATCAGTGACACCTTTAAAAATACCCCATCACCTATGGCGAATTCAAGCCCTCTTCTTCTAACATCGGCATATGACTTGTGACGGCTTTGAGCCGTTTGTAACCGTTGTTGGATAACTTTAACTTTCTCCATGGCTTGGTGAACAATATCTGGCCCAAGTAAAGCAGTTTAACCTACTTCAAACCATCCGATTGGTGATCTATATTTCCTTCCATACAAGGCTTCATAAGGTGCCATTTTAATACTTGAATGATAGCTATTGTTATACGCAAATTCAATAAGAGGCAAATGGTCATCCCAACTGCCTTGGAAATCTAACGTACAAGCTCGTAGCATATCTTCAAGTGTCTGAATAGTATGTTCTGCTTGTCCATCAGTCTGAGGATGGAAAGCCATACTTAAATTCACCTGAGTACCCAAACTCCGCTGAAAATATTTCCAAAAGTGTGTTGTGAACTGTGCTCCTCTGTCTGATATAATAGAAAGTAGAATACCATGCAATCGTACTATCTCTTTCACATACAACTTCGCATAATCCTCAGCTGTATAGGTCATCTTGACCGGTAGAAAATGCACTGATTTAGTAAGTCGGTCCACTATGACCCATATCGAATCAAACTTCCGCAATGTACGAGGCAAACCCGTAATGAAATCCATATTAATCATATCCCACTTCCAGACTGGAAGATTGATACATTGCATGTAACCTCCCGGTTTCTGATGTTCCACTTTCACCTGTTGATAATTCGGGCATTGCGCGACAAATTCGGCAATGTTCTTTTTCATGTTGCCCCACCAATACACTTCTTTCAAGTCATGGTACATTTTAGTAGCACCCGGGTGAATGGAATAATGAGAATGATGCGCCTCTGTCATTATGCATGTCCTCAACTCATCTATGTCCGGTACACATAATCTTCCTTGACATTGAAGTACTCCTTCCGGTGTAATATCGAATGCCTTGGTCAAATTCTGCTGCACATTCTCCTTTAGCTGCAATAAAATAGAATCCGCAAATTACTTCTCTTTCACTTCAGCTATCAAGGAGGATTTTGCTGCATTCTGCACAATAACTCTATCATCTGAGGATTCAATAAGGCAAACTCCCAAGCTGGCTAATTGATTCAAATCTTTGATTATCTCATGCTTTTCCTTCAACTGACCACTAGTGCTTTCTTCTGCCTTACGGCTCAATGCATCAGCTACTACATTTGCTTTGCCTGGGTGATAAAGAATATCAATGTCATAGTCTTTTAAAAGCTCCAACCACCTTCGTTGCCTCAAATTGAGTTCCTTCTACTTAAAAAGATATTGCAAGCTTTTGTGATCCGTATATATGTCAACATGAACCCCATATAAATAATGACACCATCTCTTTAAAGCAAACACTGCCGCTGCCAATTCAAGATCATGTGTGGGATAGTTTTTCTCATGTGGCTGCAACTGTTGTGAGGCATATGCTATCACCTTACCATGCTGCATCAACACACATCTGAGACCAACCCCAGAAGCATCACAATACACTGCGTAACCTTTGGTACCTTCAGGAAGCACTAAAACTAGTGTGGAGGTTAATTTATCCTTCAACCTTTGGAAGCTTTTCTCGCACGCATCATTCCACTGAAATTTCACTGCCTTATGTGTAAGCTTTGTTAACAGTGCAGCAATAGAGGAAAAACCTTCCACAAATCTTCTGTAATAACCTGCCAGTCCAAGAAAACTACAAATCTATGTAGGTGTCGTAGGTTTTGGCCAATTTTTCACTGCTTCTATCTTCTGTGTATCAACTTGTATGCCTTCATCTGACACAATGTGGCCCAACAATGCAACTGATTTTAACCAAAACTCACATTTGGAGAACTTTGCATACAACTTACGCTCACGGAGAATCTGTAACACTTGTCGTAAGTGATTAGCATGGTCCTCTGGTGATCTTGAATAAACTAGGATGTCATCTATAAATACCGTGACGAACACGTCCAGAAATGGCTTAAACACCCTATTCATCAAATCCATAAACACAGCTGGTGCATTTGTTAGGCCAAATGACATAACTAAAAGTTCATAATGACCATACCGTGTTCGAAAAGTTGTCTTGGGCACATCTTCTTCTCTAACTCTGACTTGATGGTATCCCAAACTAAAGTCAATCTTTGAGAAACACTTGGCACCCTGTAACTGATCAAACAAATCATCAATTCGAGGGAGGGGATATTTGTTCTTGATCGTTACTTTATTCAGTTGCCGATAGTAGATGCACATTCTCAAGGTGCTATCTTTCATTCGTACAAATAATATCGGTGCACCCCACGGGGACATACTAGGCCTAATGAAGCCCTTGTCCAGCAAATCTTTCAACTGCTCCTTCAATTCACGCAGTTCCACTGGAGCCATTCTATATGGAGGGATAGAAATAGGCTGAGTGCCTGAAATCACATCAATGCCGAATTCCATTTCCCGTTCTGGGGGTAAACCTGGAAGATCCTCTGGAAATACATCAAGAAATTCATTGACTACCGGTACTGACTGTGGAGTTAATGGTTCCACATCATTATCTTTCACTCGTACCAAATGACATATGTATCCCTTGGCAATCATTTTCCTGGCTTTTAGATAGGAAATAAATCTTCCTCGTGGTGTCCCTACATTACCCTGCCAGTCAAGAACATTTTCTTGCGGAAAATAAAATTGCACCTTTTTGGCCCGGCAATCTACCGTAGCATAACAAGAGGCCAACCAATCCATTCCCATAATTACATCAAAATCCACCATGTTCAATTCAATGAGATCGGCCAACGTATCATGTCCACACACTGTTACCACACAGTTACAATATACTCTCTTTGCAACAATATATTTACCAATTGGTGTAGACACTTCAAGGGATTTAATTAATAATTCTGGTGCCTTTGTAAATTTCGCAGCAACCAATGGGGTAACATAGGAAAATGTAGAACCTGGGTCAATCAATGCATATACATTATGTAAGAATATGGATAATGTACCTGTGACGACATCAGGGGAAACCTCTGAATTCTAGCGGTCCACCAAAGCATAAGTTTGATTTTGGACCCCACTAGTACTGGCTGCTCCTCTGGCACCTCTACCACGGCCAATAGGCTGCACCCCTCGGCCCAGTGAAGGAACCAATGCTGATGACGCAATAGCCGACCCAGCCGGTCGTGCTATACCACCCATGCTCCGCTGTGGACAATCTCTCGCTATATGTCCCGGCATACCACACCAAAAGTAGACATTCGTCCCTGACCGACATGTTCCTGAATGAATACGCCCGCAGTGCTGACACTGCTGACAAGGGAAACCTGCTGTCGGTGATCCATGAACCCCACTACTTTGCCCAGCTGAACCACCTCTAAACCCTCGAGACTGAGAATAAGCACCCCTTAAGAGAACGACGGTCTAGGTGGTCTAGGAAACATACGGGGCCTAGATCCTCCTTGGGAAATCATAGGCGGTCCCATAGGTCTAGCCCTTTTGGACTGTCCCCTATCAAATTCATGTACCCTTCGTCTCTGTCTTTGATCTTCCATTTTCTGGACGAAGGCTTGTATTCGAGCAATGTCCATGTCCCTATTCAAGGCCGCAATAGTGCAATCTCTTACCAAATATGGCTCTAGTCTGTCCACGTATCTATGGACCCTGTCTGTCAGCGTAGCCACAACATTTGGCGCATATCGAGCCAAGGAATTAAATTGCAAGCTATATTCTCTAACACTCAAATTTCCTTGACGGAAATTTAGGAACTGATCTGCCCGTGCCTCACGGATCTCATAGGGCAAGTAATGATCAAGGAAAGCCATTTTAAACTCTTCCCACGTAGGTGGATTTGCACCAATGTCACGGGATTTCTTCCAATCCTCATACCACAGTATTGCCTCTCCTTTCAACCTATACGCAGCAAGTTCCACTGTCTCTACCCCTGTCACATGCATAACTTCCAAAGCCCTCTGAATTTGATCCACAAAGTCCTGTGGATCTGCTTTTGGATCTGCCCCTGTGAAGATAGGAGGGTCCAATTTGAGGAAATCCTGTGTTCTGTGACTGGCTACTCTAGCCGCATCATCATCATGTGTCATTGGACCAGCTCTTCCTTGACTCTGGACTGCCACTAACTGTGTTAACATCTGAACTACATTTTTCAGATCCTGATCCGTAGTATTGACTGGTGTTTCTACAGGTACGCTTCTCCTGCTCGACTCTTCTAGTACAGAGGGAGTGGAGGAAGCTCGTGACACAAATTCAGGCTCAGTATCACCTTGATGAACTTGATCAGGTGGTGGTATACTGGTTCCTTCACCAGCAATTCTATCTATCAGCTTACTTTTACCTTTTCCTTTTCCTCTTTGAGTGTTCGGCATTTTGACTTTACCAAAGAAAAACAATTACCAAGATCAGATACAATGCAACTTACAACATTGGCTCTATTGCACGATCTAGCATGAAGAAAATAAACAACATCCTAAATGTCCCGTAGCCTCCTACTTATAAATGTGGTGCACAACACATCGATAAGTAAGACTCTACTCAGACACGGCTTTGTAGACATCCTTAGACTGACCTGCTTTGATACCACTTTTGTCATGCCCCGAATCCAATCGAGACATGATTGGCACCCGTAGCCGATAAGGCCCGAGAGAACCAACCTTTGCCTATGTTCAATCATATGCATGCCATAAGAAACCCATAAGCACATAAAAGCTATAGAGACAAACAATGAAAGTCATGGAACATGATATATATACATACGCGAAACTAGGCCGTTGAGGCCACCGAGTCAAGTACGACATATCCCTTTTACATTTATACACCCACACCTGTCTACAAAAGCCTCTAACAAAGCATTGACCAAAATGAACTAAAAGTCGGGACAAGTCCCCGCTTTATACAACATGTACAACACCAAAACATATATACACTCTGACTCGGAGAAGCCCCGAATTATCTGGAGCTCACCAATGATCTGCAACGACTGGCAACCTACTGTGGAGGTCTACTAGTACCTGCGCCTGCAGCAAGTAAGGTAAATTCCCCAAGAGGGGTCAGTACGAAATAAGTACTAAGTATGCAAGGCTCAGATGAAACTGTACAACACATGAATATTTCAATGAACTCAAATACAAATGACTAATCAATGTGAATAAGTCACCATGATGCATTTTGGAAACCATGTGGATTGCTTTCATTACTTTCTTTACATTCAATACTCACTTGTCATTACATATGTCACAATGTACCCGGGCCGCCCCGACTTGTAACACCCCATACTTTATAAACTCACTTGATACCTTGGGATCATATCTACATAGGTGTTGATATGCCATGCATATGTGTTTTATAGTGTTATTGGTGAAACATTTGATATCGGACTTAACATGTGCGATTAGATCTTCGTAGGAGGTGTGTTGTGATTTCATGGAGCATTTGGGTAAGAACTCGTACATATTCTATCCTCATTTGGTGACTTTAAGTCATGTTTACTTGATGGTTAAGATCACTAAGTAAGTATTTTGTAGTGTTTTGATAAGGGATTGGACGATACGTAAACGTCGGATTAGTGGCCGGAAATTTCAGCAATGTGCTGAGACTTGCGCCACTACCCTGTTTCAGGGGTGTGGCGCAAGCCACCAGCCTGCATAAACTTCAGATCAGGCCCAATTCTTGCGCCACTACCCTGTTTCAGGGGGTGTGGCGCAAGGAACAAAAACTATGCCTTTCCGGCGTCGTTTCGTAACGCAATTCTACGACGATTTCTAGATGGTTTCTTTTGATTCTTTGGAGTTATTTGAGCATTGTTAAAGAGTCAAACACTTCAATACACTCCTACATACTCCTACATGATCAAATCACGAAAGGTGAATAGTGATCCAAAATGTCCAATGAAACCAAGGGCGACTAGAATGCCTATTTTTGCGATCGAAAGGACGAATGAGAATCTTTTAAGGGAATATTGTCGTGACCTTATGGAAATATATAAACATGAGAGATATGGTTAATAATGCATGAAACTTGTTGGGTTAAATGGATATGTCTTCTTGGGCCAAATTAAGGCCCAAAAGTGGAAGAAATCCATGGCCCAAATGGGTCAAAAGACCCATTCTTCCATTTGACCTTCTAGACACATTATTAAATGCCAAGAATTGGCTAAGGACAACATGAGAGGCCTATAAAAAGGGGCAAATCAGATTTTTATTGTACAAAACCTCTCATGCCTTTAAAACATTTTTCTCAACATTTCTCATTTCCAAACCCTAAAGCAAAATAATTCCTTGGGACTTCTTGGACAAGATCAACATATTCCAAGCCTTGGTAAGTATTTATTTTCATGGATTAATATCTTATATGCATAAAAGAATATGTATATCATGTTGGTTGTGCTTGGAAAAGTTGGTCATGGTACTTGGTGATTTTGTATGAGATTTGTGGTATATGGAATTCAAGTGTGAATTAGGCCTTGTGCCTTTGATGAAAAAGCATGGTATGGACAAAATATGAACATGTATGTTGTTATTTTGGGCATTACACTTGTTCTTGTCTAAAAGTGGGAATTTTGGGATTTTGGCCGATATGTGTTATGAGTTGAATTAAGGTGCTTTGATGGATTATTTGTGATGTGTTATGGATAAGAAAGTGTAAAGGAGAAGTATTGTGGTGAAATGTATTGATTTTAATGTATTGGTCAATGTTGGGAATATTATGGAATTTTTGGAATAATAGTATGATCAATGGTTTTGTTAAGAGGAAATGACATGTTTAAAGGCAAACATGTAACTCATTGACATTGTATGCATTTGTAAAGTACTTGGTGGTTAATGTGAATTTAGTTATGTATTTATGTTGTAGAGTGACACATAAAGAAGGAGCGGGATTATTGTCTACGCATCTAAGGTTGTAGATTCGTATTGCGAATCCAAGGTATGTAAGGTTACTTTGTCCGTATCTTTCTACGGCAAATAGTGTCCATATTGACATGTCACTAGTTCTATCCCGAAATGTGCTAAGGTATCCGATATCCATTTTTCACTAGTCATTGTCATATATTTTCTACTCATGGATCATTTGCGAATCTCATGTATCATATTCATGGTTAATGTTCCAAAAGTCCAATAAAGTATTGTCCCAAAGTTCCAATAGTAGTCATACTCATGTCCCTTGTTCCTTGATTATTGTTCCAATGGTGCCAATGGTGTTAGGTTCATGATATTATATTTCCAATAAGGTTACTCATATGTCTCTTACTCATTGGTCAATGATTCAAAGTTTCCAACAATGTGATGTTCAAAAGTTCCAAAGTGATATTATGCCTACCAAAGTAACAATCTCAAAGTAAAGATCAAAGTAATGCAAATGTGGTCAATGATCAAGTATGGGTGGCAAGTCTAGGGGCGTAAGCCTAGCTCGACTCGATCCCGAGATATGGATTTATGGGTGGCAAGTCTAGGGGCGTAAGCCTAGCTCGACTCGATCCCGAGGGTGGCAAGTCTAGGGGCATAAGCCTAGCTCGACTCGATCCCTATATGATGATATGAAAGACCCACTGATCAGTCGGGGCCCGGGTACATTGTGATATGTAATGACATGTGAGCATTGAGATAAAGAAAGTAATGAAAATAATGAAAGCAATCCACATGGTTTCCAAAGCGTAACATGGTGACTTATTCACATTGATTATTCATATATTTTGAGTTCATTGATATATTCATGTGTTGTACAGTTTCATCTGAGCCTTGCATACTCAGTACTTATTTTGTACTGACCCCTCTCGGGGGATTTACCTTACTTGCTGCAGGCGCAGGTCCCAGTAGGCCTCCTCAATAGACTGCCAGTGTTAGCGGTTCCTTGGTGAGCTCCAGCTCATTCGGGGCTTCTCCGAGTCAAAGTGTATATATGTTTTGGTATTGTACATGTTGTATAAAGCGGGGACTTGTCCCGACTTATGGTTCATTTTGGTCAATGCTCTTGTTAGAGGCTTTGTAGACCGATGTGGGAGTAATAGACATATGTTGTTTTGATTGGATGGCCTCAACGACCAAGTTTCATATTTATGCCTAAATATATCCCATGTTCTCCTTTATTCGTATTTCGTAATATTATGCAATGGTGGTTATGAATATTATATGCATATGATTGAGCATAGGCAAAGGTTGGTTCTCTCGGGCCTTATCGGCTACGGGTGCCAATCATGTCTCGATGGGATTCGGGGCGTGACACGACTGATCAGTGGGTCTTTCATATCATATCATCCTGTCGGGATCGAGTCGAGCTAGGCATATTCCCCTAGACTTGCCACCCATACATCAATGCATCGGGATCGGGTCGAGCTAGGCTTATGCCCCTAGACCTGCCACCCATAAATCCATACCTCGGGATCGAGTCGAGCTAGGCTTACGCCCCTAGACCTGCCACCCATACTTGATCATTGACCACATATGCATTACTTTGTTCATTACTTTGAGATTGATACTTTTATAGTCATAACATCACTTGAACTTTGGAACATAACACTCTTGGAAGCTTTGAATCATTAACCAATGAGTGAAGGACATGTGAATAAACATCATGAGAAATATAACATTACTAGCACCATGATACCATTGGAACCATTGGACAATAATCCATGAACAAGAGACACAAGTATAGTCACTATTGGAACATTGGAACATAACTTTATTTGAGCTTTTGGAACATTAACCATGAATATGAGACATGAGATTCACAAATGATCCATGAGTAGGAAATATATGACAATGACTATTGATAAACGGATATTGGATACCTTAGCACATTTTGGGATAGGACTAGTGACATGTCAATATGGATACTATTTGCCGCAGCAAGATACGGACAAAGTAACCTTACATACCTTGGATTCGCAATACGAATATGTAATCCTAGCGGTGCATACAATAGTCCCTCTCCTTCTTTATGTGTCACTCTACAACATAAACACAATACGGAATTCACATTAACCACCAATTACTCTTCAAAGGCATGTAACATCAATGAGTCATATATGTGTCCTTAAACATGCCATTTCCCCTTGACAAAACCATTGATAAAATTATTATTCCAAAAATCCCCCAATATTCCAAACATTGACCAATACATGAAAATCAATACATTTCACCACAACATTTCTCCTTTACACTTTCTTATCCATACCACATCACAAATAATCCATCACTTTACCTTAATACCACTCATAACACATATCGGCCAAAATCCCACAATTTTCACTTATAGACAAGAACAAGTTTAATACCAAAAATAACACCATACATGTTCATATTTTGTCCATACCATGCTCTTTCATCAAAGGCACAAGTCCTAATTCAAGTTCAAATTACCAAGATGGCACATTTTTCATCAAAAGCAAAAATATACTATTCACCACCTTGCCAACACAACTAGCATAATATACATAATCTCCCATGCATATAATATGTTAATCCATGAGAATAGATACTTACCAAGGCTTGGAATATGTTGATCTTGTCCAAGGAGTCCAAAGGAATATTTTACTTTAGGGTTTGGAAATGAGAAATGGTTGAGAAAATATCTTAAAAGGCATGAGAGGTTTTGATGATAAAAAATCTGATCTTGGGGCCTTTATATAGACCCAAAGTCATACTTAGCCATTTAATGTGGTCAAAGTGAAAGAATGGGTCTTTTTTCCCTTTGGGCCAATTCTTTTAATTTCATTTTGGGCCTAACTTTGGGCCCAATAACACATATCCATGTAATCAATCACATTTCATGTATTATTCACCATATATCTCATGTTTACATAATTCCACATGTCACGACAATATTCTCTTAAAAGATTCTCATTCGTCCTTTCGATCGCAAAAATAGGAATTCTAGTCGCCCTTGGCTTAATTGGACATTTTGGGTCATTATTCACATTTCATGATTTGATCATGTAGGAGTATGTATGAGTGTATTTAAGTGTTTGAAGCTTTATCAATGCTCAAAGAACTCCAAAGAATCAAAAGAAACCATCCAAGAAGCATCGTAGAATTGCATTACAAAACGGGTCCGGAAAGGCACACAATTTGTGCCTTGCGCCACTAGCTGTAAAGCAGGATGTGGCGCAATATATCAGCCTTCTCTAAATTTACTGCATGAAGGTGGATTGCTCCACACCCCTGAAACAGGGTAGTGGCGCAAGTTTCAGCAGTTTGCTGAATTTTTCGGCCACTTATCCAATGTTTGCATATCGTCCAATACCTTATCAAAATACTACAAAATACTTACTTAGTGATCTTAATCATCAAGTAAAAATGACTCCAAGTCACCAAATGAGGTTAGAATGTGTACAGGGTATCACCCAAACGCTCCACGAAACACCTCCTACGAAGGTCTAATCGCACGTATTAGGTCCGATATCAAATGTTTCACCAATGACACTATAAAACACATACTCATGGCATATTAACACCTATGTAGATATGATCCCAAGGTATCAAGTAAGGTTAAAAAATGTACGGGGTGTTACACTCATCTACCCTAGACCTTTTATATAACTCAGTAATCAATAAAGGGAATATGATAGTCGGGCTATCTTGTACCTTGTACTCCTTCAGCTCTAGAATGAACATGTGACCAACATTCACTCAAATATTATCCAAAATTCAAGCTACCATCTGGGCCCTAGTCAAAGGGATAGTGAATGTATTACTGGATGGAAAAACTCGGCTACAAATAATAGATATCCAGTTCTTTGCCTTAGCCAAAAACTCTTTGGCCGTGATCCCTGTCTTTGTCACACCCCAAGATACATTCTTTATTGAACACAGCTTCAAGACCAACCAACTAATCAGGGCATAATCTTTTATAGAGAATTCTGAGAGGTCTATATTTGGCAGCCCATAAATTACATTAATCACTTCGACCCCAAAATTGATAGTCTTCCCTCTAATTCTTGTCACTAGATTGTTTAGATTGATAGCCTTGATATTAACATAAAACTCTCTCACCCAATACTCATTGGCCTTGCATGGTTTAGCTGTGAAGCAAATCCAGCCTAAAGTTTCCAACCTTTAGTAAAATTTATGGAGAGTCTTATTAACCCGATCAACTGAAATCCCCCTCTGTGAATAACTTCTTTCTAGCTAAGTCTGCATTGTAGGTGTCCTAACACTCAAGAGAGATAAAGTGATTCTAATCATACTCTTCTCCAACCTCCACTTCATCAATCAACCTATCTTTAGCTTAGTTGGTTTCCACCCAAGAGAAGTTTATGTGCTTTTTAAATTCTGTTGCCCTACATAATATGTAGTTATTGGATTTAAAGGGATTCAAGAGTATGCATGATTCTCACCACACTTATCACAAAATAATACAGTCGCCTAAACTTGTTATACCTATTGAACTTGACCTGTACTTGGAGTTAGTAAGCTCTATTTCATTAACGCACAGAACTGCATAATATCAGCCTGAATGGTTGACACATCATCTCACTATATTTTACCTAACATTTTCTATGTAGCATTGAACAGTCTGATAGGCTCTGTATAGTCTCGGTGACTTGTAGACATAAGGTTGAGGAACACATCTATTTCATCATAGATCTTGGATAAATTTTCCCTTGAGCTGTAGAATTTAACAAAGTCTTAGAGTTTGGCTTTAATCCTTAAATTAAATTACACCAGATAATCTCCTTGGGCTGCTAGTGGTGTGGACAATCTCTCAAGTATCCCTTGTATCTCTCTTAAACTTGGGGAAGGGATTTGACATCTTTATGAACAAACCCAGAAATCCTATCTCTAAGCTTTTTTGTTCTTCCAAATTAGAAGAACCTATTAAGAAACTTTTTAGATAAAGCATCCCAAGATGTGATAGTTCCTATAGTTTTGTTTTTCAACTATTTCTCAGCTTCCCTAATAAGTGAAAAAGAGAATAGTGTCAACATCCCGTAGTTATCTGAAACATTTTAGTAGTGGAAGTTGTCACTCAAATCAGTAAAATTTATAGGTGTTTGTGTGGATCTTCATGTGGTTTACCCTCAAATTAACAAGTGTTCTGCACTAGTCACATCATGCCCTCGTTAAGCTCAACGTTTTTGGTGATAATCTACTTCATAATAGCTTTGGAGGAATTTTACTAATTTGGCCTCATGAATTTTAACACTAGAACATATAGTGCAGGAGCTGACTAGGCTACAACCTTTTCTATTGCACTATTCAAGGCATTTGGGTTGTTTATATTATTACCAATTACTCCTGTCCATTTGAGAGTACATTCAAGCTCATGGTTAATGGGAATTAAGGGATTACCTTGACTTTGGGTATTTAGAATAAACTAACATATACCTTGAAAAGAAACAAAAACAACAAAAAGTGAAATCTGAATAGTTTAATTAAATTACAAAATAGTATCAACTTTAACAAATCCCTAGCAATAGCTTCAAATACTTGTTGCATTATTTTACACATACAAGTGCATGTGGTTGTGTGAGTAATAAAGGATGTAAATAAATATATCATACCTACAAAGATTTGACGAGCTGAAGTTCTAGTTTGAATTCTTATTTAAACTATTCATAGGTGACAAGTAATTGAGAGTGTTTAAATTTTAATATAAACAACTAACAATTATAAATATGTTGGAGAATTGGTGGTTTGTGATTCGGTTGAGGAAAAATATCCAGGGTTCTGATATTTTGACAATCAAATTGAGCTATCCAATCTTATGCCTAATTTGAATTCAAGAGTTACCATTTATAGGTTAATGTAATGACCCATTCCATCTTCATAGAATTGTTTAGGGCATAAGTACCCTGCTAGAATTTCCCTTAGGAAGAAAAGTGAAAAAATCTCAGCCTAGACTGGTTTCTGATGTGAATCTGGTGTTGTGGGCTTAAGTGATTATTTGTGATTTGTGGTGTAGTGTTTTATTGTGGATAGTCGAGTGGCATTGGATCCTATAGGATGTTTTGGGATGATAAATGGATTTGTAAAAATTCAGTTATAGAGACTGTAACATTGGGATAACTTTGTGGTGTCTTAAATTAATGTTTGTGCTGTGAAATAGGGGGTAGCTTTCACTTTTCCCTGAGTTTTTTAGGGAGTGCTGCATTGTTCAGATCATTACTGCAATGCCATCGTTGTAGCAGTCACTGTACATGCGTAGTGGTAGTAGTGGAATAGGGGAGAACCGCCATAGTGGGCCTATTAGCCACTATAGTGGGACTGATGAAGTGGTGTTGAGGACTCTATAGTAGTCAACAAACTGTATTAATCCATTAAGACAATTTTTTTGAAAATTTTTTCAAAGCTTAAAGGATTCCTTCTTAGACTGTGTTAGGCAATTTCCTACTGAACTAGGGAGATTTTCTTCATTGATGTAAGTTTATTCCTACCTCTTATCTATGATTAATCTATATGTATTGTAGAATTATTAGAATGGGTATTTAGGGTGGAATTCTTGTATTAAAGCCCTATGTTTCCTTAAGCCACTCAACCATACCTCCAAGTTTTTGATCAGAATATAATTAGATGTGTTCTTTGGGGGAGAGAAAGTTTCCAAGTTCATGAATGGATAGAAAAAGCCTATGGCTAGATGAAAATTTGCATAATATTGATTCTAGTATGTTAATTAACACTTCCTAGCATAAAATTATTGCCCTTGAACGTGAATTATGGTGATTTGGGGCAGATTGATGGTTGAAAACACCTTGGCAAAGGTTTTAGGTGATGAAAAAGTGTAAAACTAGTGGTATTGAATTCCCACGGCTTACATTGAAAAGCAAATGATTAATAACTCTTGTATTTGGTTGTTTTTGACCTTGAACACTTCTAAGCATTGATAGAAGGCAAGGCTCTTGCAAATTAGCTTAGATTGGGTTCTTCGATTGAGTTAGGTTATTGTTTAATTGGAGTTACAACTTGATTTTTTTGCTAGTGAATTTTTGAATTTGATAACTTCTTGATTGGTTTCCGGACATACTTGTTATTAATGATGATGGTGTTGTTAATGCTTGAATGAATAAGCTATTGAAAATTGAACTTAATTGAAATACGCTATAATTCTAAAGTGTACTTATAAAATTGGATGCACTGTGTTATATCTTGAGAGGTAGTGGAAATGGAATGATAAATTGACATTAGTTGATGTATCGAGTACCAAGCTAGTAAAAATATTGATATTAAATTATTATGATGGGACGAGAACCACGTCGGTACGGTACATGGACTTTGGTGTGTCTCCTGTAGGTCATGACTAGTTGGAAAAAAATTAGACCTTTTTAATGTGTGTACAGAGTAGTGTGTGATATGTGAGTTACACTAATGAAATTACACTTGTCAGATCGGAATTGACATAGATCCATGTTGTGATGTGAACACTAAGATTTCTTTATTTGTTCTTGTTTATGATCGATTATGGTGGCTTGCATAATTGACATTATTTGTTTGACTGAAATTATTGCTTTGTTAAATTACTTGCTATGTGTTGAAGTTTATGTCTATTTGTTATTTGATTTATGTTGTATGCTAGTTTCTAAATTAAGTTGACCAATGATGCCTCTAATGCATAAAGGTTATTACTGATACTAACCTATTCTATTCTTTTGTTGAGTGTAGACAGTGTTCCAGAAGCTCAAACATAATGTCATCTCTAGCTATTCCAGTTGATCTGATTTAAGGGTGAGCATTTCATTTCCAGGCTGCCGAATCTTCATAGTCTCTATTGTCTATCTTTCAGACGATGTTACTTTATTTTGTTAGTGATTTTGAGATATTCTTAGACGTTGTTTTGGTTATAAAATCCTTGTACAATAACTTTTGGGTCTTAAGGATGTAATAGATACTATTTTCCTTATTTCTTAATTATTTTGGTAGAGTTTTGATATTATTTAATCTTAATCATTTATTTGATTACGTAAAGTCTTGGGTTAGTTGGTTCACCCACAAGAGGGTTAGTGTGGGTGTCACTCACGGTCATTTGGGTCATGATAAAATTAGCATATGAGCCCTTGGTTCTTTGATGTTGTCATGCAAGGACAGGTCTAGTAGAGTCTTGCGGAATTATACAGAGACATCTATACTTTTCTTTGAGAGGCTATAAGTTACTATGAAAACTCAATTTCTTATTTATTTCATCTTATTACTTGATTCTATTTGGTATCTGGTGATTCAAATTGGTATCTGACTTATTTCACTCTTATTCTCATAGATGGTGAGAACATGTGCATCTGGAGCAAGAGAAGAGGAACCTAAAATGGCTATTGGGGAGGCCGTTTGTGGTAGAGGGCAGGTGAGAAAAGGAAGAGGTAGAGAAAGGAGATTAGCGATTGCCTAACGTAGGGCTCGGACTGTACAACTGACTCAAAAGAGGTCAAAATATCCTCTCTCACTAGAGGATATTCCTGAGGTAGTAGAGGAAGAGGTATTACCAGATTATGGGGAGGCAACACCAGTTCAAGGAGTTGCATCACTGATTCAAATGTCATCAGATATGAATCAACAGGTCTTGAGTTTTCTGAGTAGGTTAGTAGGGACCGAGGCTATACCTGTATTTCCCATAGTACAACATCAGAGAATGTAATATATTGCTGTCATGGCTCCTCAAATAGATGAGGTTGCAGAGATGGGCACCTTTTTGAGATAATTTACAGGTCCAGTGATGAACCGAGAGGAGAACAATTTATTCTGCAAGTTCATATAGAAGAAGTCTCCAAATTTCTATAGTCTTGAGACTGAGGATGGATACGACTTCATTATTGACTGCCATAAGCAACTCCATAAGATAAGAGTAGCTGAGTGGTATGGAGTTGAGTTTGAATCCTTTCAGCATCAGGATGGTGCTAAGTGGTACTGGAAGGCCTATGTGGAGTGTAGGGATATTAGGTCACCTGTATTATCATGGAATCAGTTCTATTCAATCATCTTAGAGAAGTATGTTCCCCATACTTTAAGGGATAAAAAAAAAGATGAGTTCACCAGCATTGAGCAAGGGAATTTGTAAATTACAGCCTATAAGGCCCGGTTCGATTCACTCTCTCATTATTCATTACAATTGATACATATGGAGGAGGGGAGGATTCTTTGTTTTGTTAGGGAGTTGAACACAGGCCTCCAGATTTTAGCTCTTCAAATGATATCTTCTGATAGGTCTTTTTAAGAGGTGATTGATTTTTTTAAGAGCGTAGAGTGTGTGAAATAGGAAGGGTATGTAAATATGGAATGAAAGAAGGCCCAGAAAAGGGGAAACTATAGTTGTTCATTTTCTAGGGGTTAAAGGTATCAGGGGTACTCTACATGCCATATTCGGTCAGCTATACGGGATTCGACTAGGGTCTATCAGGGGCCAGTCAGTCTTCTTTGTATTTTTATGGATATCTCACTTCTTCTTCTCTAGCTCAGCCACCACCTTGGATTGGACTTGTTATAAGTGTAGTAGGTTGGTAATCTTCAAAGAAATTATCCTAGTTATAGACAGTCTAGTTAGTTAGGCCAGAAGTAGACTCCCTAAGCTTTGGCTCTAGTAGGTAGAAGAGGTGGTGGTAACGGTAGAGGCAATCCTTAGAGTAGGCGTTTGGTCACTAAGAAGATAAATGTGGCAACTAGATTAACAGAGGAAATGAGAATCCTGCTCAGAGTTGTACTTATCCAGTAAAGGTGATATTTATGTAGGATATAGGGCTCATTTCTATGCTTTAGTAGGAAGGCTCGCGACAAAGGCATCGAATGCATTGATCAAAGATACTATACTTATCTTTGACTGAAAGGCTACAATATTATTTGATCTTGGTTTTACTTTCTCTAATGTATCTACTGGTTTTACTGTGGGGTTTGACTTGGTGTGTGAGTTACTTGATGCTTTATTTCATGTGTCTACGTATGTTGGTGATTCTACGGTTGTTGATAGGTTTTATCGCTCCTGTCCTGTTATGTTTATGAGGTATAAAACCTAGGAAAATTTTGTGATATTGGACAGGCAGATATTGACATTATTCTTGTGTTGAGTTGGTTGTCTCCTTACATTTTATTTTAGACTGTCATGCTAACATATTGACCGTAATAAGTATCTTCTTCCACGTATTGATGATTTGCTTGACAATTTGCAGGGTGCATCACTTTTCTTGAAGATTAATCCAAGGTTTGGATATCATCAGTTAAAGATTCAGGCCAAAGACATTCCCGAGGCCGCATCTAAACCAAGTATGGGCTCTATGAATTCTTTGTAATATCTTTTAGGCATAGTAGTGCCCTAGCTGCTGTCCTGGGTTTAATGAATGGGATATTTAAGACCTATTTAGATTTATTCATGATTGTTTTTATTAAGGACATTTTAGTTTATCCTACATCTAAAGATGAACTTGAGAATTGATGTCGCCTAAATTACACCTCTGAACAATGTATAAAGTAGTCGTTGATCAAATATAGAACCCAACTAGTTTGGGTAGGTCCAAATATCACTCAATGTGTAGTCGATGTAGTAAATAACAATCTTCAATAAAAGAGGGGGGTTTTGTAAATAAATAATTCATTAGTAAGAATTGTTGATTTGTTCGATTTGTAATTTGTATGAGAAAGGCACTAGGACTGTGCTCCCCAATACCTTCATAAATTCGTAGGTTCTTGTTACGGCCTGCCACACACGTAAGTGTACGTGGTCTAGCAAGTAATATAGTGACTCTTTGATAGACGGATATCGAACTCACAAGGACTATATGCTTAGCAATTCACTTAATATTCCTAATAATTTTTCATACAAGTGTTATGATTTATCAAGAGAGTTTGTAGAATTATATCTTCCTAATAGTGTGCAAGAAGAATAAAATATGAAAATCACAATTTTGAGCAAGGTTGTAAACAATAACAACAACAACAACAACAACAACAACAACATACCCAGTGTATTCTCACCAGGTGGGGCATGGGGAGGGTAAAGTGTACTCAGTCCATACCACTACCTCAGATGAAGTAGAGAGGCTATTTCTGATAGACTCCCGGCTCAGAACAGATAACAATAACAAACAGAAATCATAAAAACAAACAACAAAAAGAGAAAACACATCGCTAGATAATAAAAGAAAAAATACACCCACAGAATAACACTATAGACTATTTAATCGAAATCACAAACATCACCAAAACAACACGAACACGAATTTGCCCAAGAAACAACAGGCACAGATACAAACAAACACTCCTTCCTACTAATAGATACGCCTTCCTACCCACTAACCTTCTATCCTAATCCGCGTCCTCCACATCTTTCTATCAAGGGTCATGTCCTCTATAAGCTGTAACTGCTCCATGTCATGCCTAATCACCTCACTCCAATATTTCTTCAGCCTATCTCTACCACGCCTAAAACCATCCACAATGAACCTTTCACACCTTCGTACTGGAGCATCTGTGCATCTCCTCATCACATGTCCGAACCATCGCAACCTCACTTCCCGCATCTTATCTTCCACCGAAGACACTCCCAACTTCTCTTGAATAATCTCATTTATAATCCTATCATTCCTGGTAAGTCCACACATCCATCGTAACATCCTTATTTCCGCTACTTTCAACTTTTGGATGTGGGAGTTTTTAACTGGCCAACATTCCACTCCATATAACACTCCGCTACCTCATCTCATTTATTCGTCTCAACGAACTCTATTCGCTAAGTGCTGATTTTGGGGTTAATTATATGATCCGGGAATGGTCATCCTCTAAATCACCTATTTAAACTAGTCTCACAACTATATCACTGAGTGGGACTATGAGTTGCTAATTCAAACGCATTAATGATTTCATCCCATTCATAACCAAATAAGGCAAAGTAGGTATATTTCTATCCTAGATGCAAACCAATTCTAACGTAAGCCAGAGATGATCTTAGTCCCCATGTTCTTCGTTATATTTTCACAATCCCATGGTCAGTTCATGCAAGAATTACACATGTATTCTAAAGTTGGCCATACACTAAAATAGTAAGCATAAGAACATGAGAGCAATTAAATGAGAAACAAATTTCATTGATTTAAATAAAATACTAAGCAATCACATTCTATCCATAACCCCAGAACAAGGGTATTTAGCTATGCATAATCTAACGAAAAACACAAGAATCAATATTAATATGTCATGACCCAAGACTTACCCCTAGTTGTAGCATGGTTCTTAGAATCATAAATGATCCCAATCTAACCCATGGTACTGACATAATGCATGAGCAACTGATTAAAATTTGTACAAGGGCTAAACAGACTGAGTGGAAGCATAATCATGAAATAAACTGGTTCAATACATTTACTATTAGAAAGTTTATTTACAACATTTGTAAACTAAAAGGAAAAAGAAAGTGAATATGACAACTCTGACTAACTATCTATGAAGCCTCTACTAATACTGACTATAGGCAGTCGGGACATGACCCAAAAGTATCCCTAATCATTACGTATGAATAAAAAGGGAATACAAGATCTGCAACTGACTGGAATCCTCGAAATAAATGAATTCATCACCTGTTGGCTGGATGTTGTAATCTGCCTGACTATGATCCCAATAGTAAGCACCTGAATCTATATCACATGAAAAACATAGGCAGAAGAGGTATGCTATCTGTACTTTTGAATTTACTGAGTATGTGAGATATGCATTAATCATGAAAAGACTCAAACTTTCTTTCAAACTGAAGACATAAACCATTTACTGAAATAAGCATTTAAAAAATATTTGTACGTAAAATTTGTGGGGCATAGTGAAATCTCTGAATCATGAGCTAAAATATTCCTGAAAATTGGAAAGTTGTAGAAGAATAGATATTTCATATGATTTAAAGCTAATACTGAATATGATGTAAACCTATGCTGAATGCTAACTAAAATCAAAAAGCTGAGCTTGAGTACAATGAACCTATATGAAATACATAAATACTAATATAGAATGATGATCTAGAAAGTCATAGTTTAAAAGCAAGTAAAACTGAACTGAGGGTCACGTACAAATAC
The DNA here is from genome assembly GCA_031232105.1 of Capsicum rhomboideum. Lineage (NCBI taxonomy): Eukaryota > Viridiplantae > Streptophyta > Magnoliopsida > Solanales > Solanaceae > Capsicum > Capsicum rhomboideum. The sequence goes on from CP124714.1 coordinate 121,259,086, forward strand.
GGAGTTTGAAACTGTGGGAGGTTTCTGTAACTAACATAGACCATGTGAGCAAAAATGAAATCCATTTTGTAACCCAAGTGGCGAGGGTGTTCTATACCTTGCCAAGGGTATGAACCATGATTGGCGAGAATTCACATATGAGCCCATTTTGGTCAAGGGAGACACTTCCAACTAGCGAGGCCCCCTTTAACCAAGGAAATTTCATAGCACAAGTCAAAAATACTAAATATCAATGTATTTTTGATCCATAAGATGACAAGTTTGTAAAGATAATAAATTTCATGGAAAAACATGGCATGTCAACTAATATAGACTGAAATCCACCAAGTCACGTATAATTCATTTTGAAAGAGGTTGGAATCCTTAAAATATGCATAATACTTCACCTATTAAAATAACTGAGTTAAAGCCATGAAGATCATGTATAATAACTTTGAATGGGAACCATAATGATAAACTAACATGAGGGAATTAGAATTCAAGGATTTGGCATAATTGGATGTGAACCCTAAATCATGAGTTCATAAATCATAACTGAAAATCATAATTAAAAACTAGGCTTTGGGCATAAGAGTGAAAGGAATCCCTTATTGAATACCCACATACCTGAACTAAAGAAATATCAGACTGAAGGCTTGAGACTTTGAGCTTCAAGATGAAAAACCCTAATTTCTTATTTGATGAAGAAAAGTCACATGTTTCTTATGTTTCTCTGAGTAATTTTGTGTGTTGGAGTGAATGAGGGATTCAGAGTCATTTAGGCTTTATATTCAGCCTTTGGATAGCTTAAACATCGTAGTTTTGGTGTTTAAAGAGTGGGAAAAGACCAAATAACCCCTTAGAAAATGATTTAACACTGCAGAACAGTCTTGTCTGATGGTTCGGGTGACGAACCATCAAACCCCTAATTGACCGTCACTTGAACCGTATCACAAAATGACCAAATTTTTGTTTTACTGGTCAATCCTGATGACTTGCCTTGATGGGTCGTCACTGGTATTACGGTTCATCACCCGAGCTATCACACTCTGACAGACAGACACCCTCTAGTAAATTGAGCATACCTTTTTAATCCAGTAATAGATTGATGAATGGTTGGTGGCATTGGAAACAAGATCAAAGACCATTCATTTGGTGGGTCTTGAGCCCTAAAATTCTTTATATGCTAGGAGTTATGATCATTTGTTGTTGACAATAGAAAGATTCTTCACAAGAACTCAATCGGTAAGGAAGGTTTCAATTTAGCTATGAGCTAGGAGTTACTTATGGACTAAATACATATCTAATTTACTTCCCATACTACTAAAACATGATGTTTGATTCTACATTTACTTGAAGAAGGGTTCTAATCTTAGCTCAAATTTTTTCAGGGTGTTACAATATCTCCCCCTTGGGATCTTTTATCCTCGATTGAACACTACTAAGCTGAGAGAATAGGGAAAGAGATACAATCCTAATGTTGAGTTTCTAAGAGATGAATACTAACATGATAAATGAGTCTATAACTAAAACATGGACTGGACTAAATTAACGAATGTAACTAAGACATATGAGCAACATAGTGACATGAGACTGAAAGAAGTTATAAGGAGGAAATGGTTGCCTTGAACTAATTTTAGGCAAGGAATAAGACTTGACTGTATTTACACATAACACGAATGCGCATAGGATCTCATATGGAATAGGCACAAATAAGAACTAAAGTGAGTACAACTAGAAGGAAAGATGGGAAGCTACAGGAACTTGTCTGTCTGATCTTTGAATTGAATTGATGTCTATGAGGATTAATTAATACTGAGAGTTTATAACTCATACTGAGAGTTTATAACTCAACTAAAGTATCCCTATCATGAACGTATATGTAGAACTGAAAAGTGATAGATAATGACATTAAATTTCTGGGAGTCACTGAGAAAGGAATATATGTTACCTTAAACGATCGTTATCAGAAGCTCTAATAACATTAGGGGGTAACTCAAAGGCATGATCTGAGTGAGATATCTGAATCAAGATTCTAACATGGTCTGAGAATTCTAGTCTGCTGATATGAGCTTAGAGAATAGGAATGACTTAGAGTTGAACATGAGACACCTTCTTGTCTGAAATTATCTATCATGAAACAAGAATATCTTGTACTTAAAGTAAGGTTAGGACTAATATAGCTTAAGCAATGTGATTGATAATTCTACAACTTAGCAACATTTTTCAACCATGATCTTTCTTATGAAATACCACACTTAACTAGCTGAAATTTTCTAACTCTTTTAAGGATACACCATAATTGGTTTCTAGAGGTTAAGTTTAGTTACATGCTCTTACACTATTCAAGCCTAACTCGGAGATACAAAGCTCTACTACTAAAATGACAATACTAGTCTCAACTATAGGAATCTATATTCTATATCCACTAGGAGCGATTAAGCCCAAAATACACTGCTTCTTGCCGCCTTAAAAAAATCAACCTTAAGTTCTAATCAAAGAGTGACTAATCACCATAAGCCATTATCCGCAGGTCTAACAACAAATCATTAAATCCTATGACCCAACTGCCATAAACATCACCATCAAAACGTAAGAAGTGTCACTGAAGAATTAGAACATAAAGGTCTGATATAAGAGGGATACTATGAAATTTTAAGTTAAGGATTTTCATGACTTTGGGACGTAACTAAGGCCACATGAGTAATTTATTATACGACAAACTTGCTTAGAATATTTGATCTAAGAGCATACATGAATTAGTATGATCCTACTAGTCGTTTAGGACGTATCACGAGTACATAGAACTGAGCATATCGTAAAACATGAGGGCATGAGTCATGAGTTGTATGACATGGGACTGGAATTCGTAGAGTTGTGGAGTATAATTCTGGATACTGAGTGAACTATTATTCGTCATACTAGGAACTAATAATGGACATACATCTGAATGTAGTACGTACATCGGAATGATGCCAGGCAGGAGTAAAGTGTCTTAATGGCATAAGTATGCTGAATAGACTAGGATAAGAATGGGTCTCTGCCTCCACCTAGCTCTATTCTAGAATTCACTAGCATTACTACTAGAATCTCAACACCTGACTTGGTTGATCACCCTATCATCTCCCCATTAGATTTAAGCCATCATTCTAAGTCTGTGGACCTATTCAATAAACTCTAAACTGAACTGTAATAATTTCACTTTAGTGGTCGGGGTATAAATATACTAATAAATACTAAACTCCCTTAACAGACTATATCTGAAAGTGTAAAACCCATTGCTAGTACGTCCTTCTGTGATACAACTCTTAACTTTCTCTAGCCTCAATAGTCATCATACTAAAACTTAAATGCTTACTAACTTAAAATATTCTGAAGTATCACAATAACCTAAGTGCACACTTTTTCCTTCTACAATTCAAAACTTTTCTCTCTATTAGTCTAATCAACCATAATTCCGCTTCGTGGTCTAACACTTAACATAGATATCTACATAATTCCACATACACCATAGCAATGTACTAATACAAATAATACTTTGGTAATGCAAGTCTAGTAAAAATTTATGAACATACTCAACCTTAAAAAGCTTCTCTATCTTTCTAGTCACTGCCTAGGCTTGACCCTTGCTAAAGCATTGACTTACTCTAAGTTCCCTTAACTGGTAAATCTCTCTCAAATTGCTATCATAAAGTCTACACAACACCTTGCTAGCTCAATGGATACATAATCTACTAAATCCAGATAAACATTATCCCCACTCTACTGCTACTACACTTCTAGGCTCATGTTTCTAACTCTGGGTCATTCTGCCATAGTATTCGGAGGACACATTTGACTTTGGCTCAGTGTATGATTTTCATGAACAAGAGTGAAATTTTTTCAAAGTTCTAAATGTAGAGGAACTGATGGAATCCTTTAAACCCCCTGTGCCATCTCATAACTATCTGCACGGACTATTTGAGAAAGTTTTATTAGTAGAAATTTAAGCTTGACTGTTTCTATTACCTTAAAGATAAGGCATAGTCAGCAGGAATGGAGCAATGCTTGAATTTGTATAAATTTCTTAGATAACATCTCAACTGCCCGATCTAAGATATGAAAGAAGGGAAACATTTCCTAAATGACTGGTAGCCTCTCAAACAAAAGTACAGACTTCTCCATAAAATTTTGCACGACTCTACTAGACACAGCTTCATAGACACCCTAGGACACTTGAACAACCTAGATCTGATACCAAGTTTATCACTACCTGAGACTATCCCCTAGTCGTAAAACGGTGCTTAGAATCACAATTGATCCTAAGTTAACACATGGTACTGTCATAATGCATGAACAATTGATTAAAATGTGTATAAAAGCTAAACTGACTAAGCGAAAGCATAATCATGGAATAAACTGGTTCAACACATTTACTATTAGAAAGTTTATTTACAACATCTGTAAACTGAAAAGAAAGAGAAACTTAATATGACAACACTGACTAACTATCAATGAAGCCTCTACTAATACTGACTATAGGCAGTCGGGATATGACCCCCAACCATCCCTAATCAATACATATGAAAAAAATGAAATACTGGATCTGTAACTTACTGGAGTCCTCAAAATAAGAAAACTCATCACCTATTAAGTGGATGTTGTGATCTACCTGACTACGATCCCGATAGTAAGCACCTGAATATATAAAATGTAGGCAAAAGAGGTATGCGATCAGTACTTTTGAATGTACTGAGTATGTGAGATATGCATTAATCATGAAAAGACTAAAACTTTCTTTCAAACTGAAGACATAAACCATTTACTAAAATAAGAATTTAAAACATATTTGTACGTAAAAGTTTTGGAGCATAGTGAAATCTCTAAATCATGAGCTACAATATTTCTGACAACTGGAAAGTTGAAGAAGCATAAATATTTCATATGATTTAAAGCTAATGCTGAATATGCCGTAAAACTATACTGAATGAGAACTGAAAGCAAAGAGCTTAGCTGGAGTATAATGAACCTTATGAAATACACAAATACTAATATGCAATGATAATCTAGAAAGTCATAGTTCAAAAGAAAGTAAAACTGAACTGAGGGTCATGTACAAATACTTAGTCCGAAACTATGGGAGGTTTTTGTAACCGATATAGACCATATGAGCAAACATGGAATCCAACTTGTAACCAAAGTTGGGAGGGTGTTCTATACCTTGCCAAGGGTATGGACCATGATTGGCATGAATTCACTCATGAGCCCATTTAGGGCTAAGGAGACACTCTCAACTTGCGAGGACCGCTTTAACCTACGGTGGTACATAGTTTAAGACTTGGGTATGTTGAACTCGTGTCCTCTCAGTGCTAACTCCTCCTCCTAACTGAATATAACTGACACCTCTTAAAAATGTTATTCATAATTAATGATTCCATACCTGACTGCCATACTACAAGTGAACTTTGTTTTATAAGAAAACTGTTCAAGAGTATTGATGGCTTATCTAGATGTCATGCATGTCAGCTATCTAACTGTTATGAGCTGAAGCTCCTAATCATGATATGAGAACGCATATATATATATATATACATATGCTCATATTTATACTGAATGCTGGATAAAATACATAAACTAGTTCAATTTGATGTATCTGAGAATGACTAAAATCATGGAACTAGTTATATGCAATTACTATCTCTGAAAATCATATAAGCATTTTATATTGAGTAACTCAATAATATTGAAGTTATGAAACTGAAAGATAAGTGATTTATTTGAAAGTATTTTAAATCATGAAAACTGAAGGATTGAGTGCCTGACTGACAATGCATGATATCCTAGGACATCAAGTGTTCATAATCTACCATCTCTAAAGAATGCAACTAATAATGACAATTTAAGAATCAAAAGGAAAAAGGGAAATTTCACAGAAAAAGTGCAAAATACTAAATATCAATATACTGTGGATCCATAAAATGATATGTCTATAAAGATAATAAACTTCATTGGAAAACATGGCATGTCAACTAATATAGACTGAAATCCATAAAGTCATGCATAATTCATTCTGAAAGAGGTTGAAATCTTTAAAACATGCATAATTCTTCACGTATTAAAATAACTGAGTTAAAGCCATGAAAATCATGTATAATAACTTTGAATAGGAACCATAATAATAAACTAACATGAGGGAATTATAATTCAAGGATTTGGCATAATTGGGTGTGAACCCAAGATCATAAGTTTTTAAATCATAATTGAAAATTAGGATTTGGGCCTAAGGGTGAAAGAAATCCCTTATTGAATACCTAGATGCCTGAACTGAAGAAATCTCAGAATGAAGGCTTGAAAATTTGATCTTGAAGATGAAAACCCTAATTTCTTGTTTGATGAAGAAAAGTCGCATATTTCTTATGTTTCTTTTAGTAATTTTGTGTATTGGAGTGAATGAGGGTTTAGGAGTCATTTAGCCTTTATATTCAGCCTTAGGATAGCTTAAACGATGTAGTTTTGGTGTGAAAAGAGTGGGTTGACCAAAAAACCCCTTAGAAAACATTAATTACAGAATGGTCCTGTCTGACGGTTCGGGTGACGAACCGTCAAACCTTTGACTGACCGTCACTCGAACCATCACAAAATGACCAAATTTTGGTCCTACTAGTCAATCCCGACGACTTGCCTTGATGGGTCGTCACTGGTATGACAGTTCGTCACCCGAGCCATCATACTTTGATAGACAGACACCCTCAAGTAGATTAAGCATAACTTTTTACTCCGATAATATTGACAAACTATTGGTGGAATTATAAATAAGACTCGAAGACCTTTCATTTGGTGGATCTTGATCCTAAAACTTCATTATATGCTAGGAGTTATGATCGTTTGATGTTGACTATAGAAAGATTCTTCAGAAGAACTCAATCGGTAAGAAAGGTTTCAACTTGGCTATGAGCTAGGAGTTACTTGTGGCCTAAATACACATATAATTTACTTCCCATACCCCAAAACATGATGTTTGATTCTACATGTACTTGAAGTAGGGTTTTAATCTTAGCTTGGATTTTTTGGGGTGTTACATAATCATACCAAAATACAGGGTAATTGAGTTACAAGATGAACAACCCTCTTAAAAACATTTGTACTCTCTATTTTTCTCTAAAAAATTATAAGTGAATGAGTGCAGGTCGTCCTTTGGGTATTTATAGAGGTGGACCACTTTAAAATCCAAGCCCATTAGAAGTTGGCTAAATTTTAACGAAATCCCATTGTAACCTAGAGCTCCACAACATCCCATCCAATGCACAAGCATTAGATACGCAGTGCGGGCCTACTTCCAAGGAGCCTAGCTGCACTGTTCGGAGATCCATTTAGTTGCAACACTTCCCTCGTATGCCATCATTCTCGTGCATGCTTTTCCTATTGCTTTGATTCCTTTATAGCTGCATTTTAGCATGAAACAGACTAATCACATTCTATAGTCCATTTATATCAAAGTAGCACAAGGTACAAGCAAATACACACATTTGTTCTGAAAACTAAGCTAAAATATGGGTAAAATGCTGTATTTGGGTGTATAAATATGCCCAAGATCACCACCCTACACTTAAATCCTTGTTCGTCCTCGAACAATTCTTTATGCTTATGTTCATCAAAGAAGACACTAACATCACTAATTGAAACAAGATACTCAAGCCAAAAGCACAACGACTAATATGACTTGCAAGCTGTACAACAAGCATGTTGCCTTGAAACTTTGAACACATGAATGACCATTCAGAACCTCCTAGCCTCAAGAATTGACTCTATCAAATTAGAAAACTCATTCCCATTACTTACTAAAGAAATCATATAAGTCACCTATCCTTTATTAAACATACGCCCTCACAACAAGAGAGTTACCCATAAATCACTCACCAATATGCAATTTTAACACATGATTGGGTGTAAATATAGAATCACGCTCACTCTCACAAAGAATTCACATGTAACAAAAGATGAACCATAGGATTGCCCTTAGTGTATTGCTCCACTAATATAAGAATAGCAAAGATTAAGATCAAGTAGGACTTTAAGGATTGTAATGCAGGCTAAGGGACGGGTAGGAACTATTTTGGGTAAAAATACTGACTAACTTTCCCAAGCACTTTAATACATCACACCATTCATTAAGCTCCTTCTCCAACCAATAATTTTTTTACCACTTTTATCTTCACAACTCTCTTTTGTTTTGCCCCTCCTTAATCTAGATTACCCATCTTTTAGTTGGGAGTTTTTGATTATCTTTTCAAAACACTTTTTTCCTCTTTTTTATTGTTTTACGTTACTAAACACCCTACCAATCAACACATAACTTTTATGCACCAATAATTATTATTCTTGGGGCTTCAACTTCACTTTCTCCTTTTTCGATCTTCACTCCTTTATTCCTCAACTAAAGCGCCTAGGAATTTTGGATCAAATTAATGGTCTATTGTAAAAAGGGGAGTAATCTACATATGAGGCTATCAAAGAACAGGCTAAAGGCTCAACGGGGCTAACTAAGATAATTCTTTATGGGTATATAAACTAAGGTATAAACTATGGCAACCAAAGAAATGCCTATATCATATCCTAATTCCAACATTCTTCATTTCGCTTTGCAAACACACCAGACAAGTTCTAGACATCAATATGCTTACATAGAATAAAACAAAAACCTCACGCACACATGGAACATGCTCAAATAAAGAAGGATCCCTATAGATTCTCAATCAAACAATAACAAGAATTCAAAATTAAGCTAAAATCATAAAAGAGTCACATAAATGAGCCTAAGTGTCTCTAAAATAGTCATTCAACTACTTACAATATGCTTCCAATTTGAACCAAACTTGCATCAATAGTCAAGTGGCCTAACAAGAGCACTTAATTTCAAACTATTGACCGGGTTCTACCTCCTACTCGCTACCTATGACTAATTTTATCTTAACACGGTCGTCATCTATCCATCATATAGAAAAGTACTTAAAACTATGACTTTCTATGAGCAACTTATTCCTAAAAAAAATTATTACCCTAAAAATTTATCAATTAATCCTAATCGGTTCAAATGGACTATCCTCGGGAAAAGAACTGAAAAAAGCCAAGGAACCCAAACACAAAACAACTACTAGTAAACATAAATACTACTACCGAACCATAAACATTAAACAAAGTACTAATTACTAACTATTACAAACCACAATTATCCGAATGTCTCAAATCACTGCATCATCCATTAAAATAAAGAGTATCACTATGCCATGAAATAAAACTAAAGTACCAAAAACACATGAAACTGGTAAAGGAAGCCTTTCCCCCACCCCACACTTAAGAATAATCACTATCCCCAGTGCAAACAAAATGTAAGAGCAAATAAAAAAAAAGATGGGGCATAAAAACTCCCTGGGCTCTACACATCATCATCGTACTCATCCTCATCATCCTCAGCATCAGAATCCGACTTCAATTAAACTTCAAAGTTCACTCTCCTTTTGTCCTTTTAAGTAGGTATATCCTTATCTAGTGGCTCCTAAAAGTTAGATCCAATGCGACACAGAATCTTAGCATGCTTGCTAAGCGGGTACTGTTACTCAAGCCTTTTCGACTTTGCATCTGTAAGGCGTCACCCTACACATATCATATTCAATTGTTGAATGCCAAACATGTGACTACTAATACTGTCATTATGAGCATTCCTCTCAGTAAGAGTCAATACGAGCCTAAAAGTAGACTCGGGCTCTTTCACCTTCTAAACATCAATGCCTCTCAATCTTTGAGGAAACCTTATAATCCACGGGGTCTTATTCCACCCCATGAAACTTCAAGAACTGTGTCATTAGGCCAACCAAAGCTATACCTTTAACCACTCTTCACTCTCTCCTTTGTCAAAGAGGATCTCAGAATTACACCCACATTAATAACTTTATTAGTTATAAAAGCATAAAATAAAATTACTCGATCATGTGTGATGTTGGATAAGTGGGAGACTGGAATAAAGCAAGAACAGACAATCCTCAATCAAACTCTCACTTTCTTGTTCAAGTGGGCTTAAGGGAAAGTGTTATGATATCCCTTGTCGCTGTGTTTTGTCCACCTTGTTACGGACCTTGGGTTGCACAAAGTGTGACGAATTACCCGGTAGGGTGGGTGACTGAACAATGCCCTCAATCCTTCATGATCAATATCAGGTGTTCCAAGAAAAGTATTCAAAGAAGCCACATCAAAATGCAAAGTCTTACCATGAACTTGGACATCATTTCCCCTCTTCTTAGGGAACTAATTTGCAAGAATTTTTCAAACCATATCCAAGTTACCTTCACCCCAATCATTGAAGATGAAGTCTAACTTCAGTTGCTTAATCCTTGTCACAATGTTAGGGTATTCAGCTTTCAAGTGCTCCCCATCAATGCTCTCCATGGGCACATAATTTTCTTTGGGGTTCTTTTTGTACCATTTTTGTCCTTCATTGTCAATAGATTTTAAACCAAAATAGTGTCGAGGCACATGGGGTGCTACAGCTGGTATGGATTGGCTAGTATGGGCCCTCTTTTATCGTTGGCCTGAGGTGGATGCTACTCCTTTGCCTTTGCTAACCATAGGTTCTATGGTACCTATAAAACAGTACAAATTTGAAGGATTAGTGCAACTCCAAATATCTAACCACAATCAAGCTAAGGGTTGTCAAAACCACCCCACATTTAATTTGTTAGCATATTCGACTAGTCTCCGTGTTTAGGTACTCAGACTTCCCTTACTAACTTTCATTGACTAGTATACATACTTCATCCTTCAAATGTGTTCCCACACTATTCATTTTCCAATGTAGAGGACATGTGACAAATATTTGAATCAATTTAATTACAACCAAAGTCACGGGCTACCGGTTACAAGGCACCAACTTACACAAGTTGCATTATACTTCTAAAAATTAATCAAGAATAAGGAATATTTATCTACAAAGACCACTTTTTATCAAATTCATGCCCATACACACAATTCACGCATAATTTGATCCAAATCAAGTACCAAAATGTAACCCAAAATCTAAAATTCAACAAGATTCACACTTAAACTTTCAACTCAAGCATCAACAACCCAAAAGCATAGAGTTTTCACAAAAACAAATTCCAACATAAAATTCAAACCCGTGTTTTTCATCAACTTACTTGAACTCACAACCCACAAGAATATCAACCTATTCTAGAAAGATAAACACGAAATTAGCACCATAACCACCCCTAAATCCAAATTTAAACCCACATTCATAGTAAAGAATCATGCATTCAACACAATGAATCAAGAAGGAAAGAATTTGCAAGAGAATATATTCATTATAGCCGAAAACTTTACTCCAAAACATGAAGGTATCATGAAAACTCACCTTGGTCTTATTAATGAAGTGATAAGAGAAAGGAATTTGTAGTGGGGGCTTGCTTTGTGTGATTTGGGGTGAGAGAATAGGGGTGTGCAGTGCATGAGAGTGAAAGAATAAGGTTTTCTTTTAGGGTTGGAGGCTTAAATAGGGGTCGACCGGGTCGGGTTTGACTCCCGCGTCATGGACCGAGCTCAGCACGGAGGGGAAATAGTGCACCCATATGAGTTACCTCACAGTACGGGGCTCAGTTCATGGATTGGGTTCCATGGCGCTGACCTTATTTTACCTAGGCTGAATTTTTCCTTAGTGTAATTTCACTCGAAAATTTGCTTTTCCAACATTCCTTAACTTTTTCCTACTTGAAAATCACTAGAAAAACAATACGAATGGTTAGAAAAATGGGTTGCCTCCCACCATGCACCTAAGGTTTGGTCGCAGCACGACTCATCTTTTTGTATTTTCTTTTTCTTTTTTTTTTTTTGAATAAAAATCCTATTCTATTACATTACATTCATGGGTTGCCTCCCATGTAGCGCCTGATTATCATCGAGACATGATTCAGCTCACAATCACTCTTTTGATAGTTCCATGAATATCTTCTGACGGTCATCCTCTTCAACCTAATAATGTTTAGCTCTTTGGCCATTTACTAAGAACGTTTTACCTTTTTCTTTTTTTGAGTAGTTCAATGGCCCTATGTGCATTCATCATCACGAATTCAAAAGGGCCATACCACTTCAACTTAAGCTTCCCAGAAATAATTTTAGCCTAGAATTAAACACCAACACCTTCTGTACAGGCTCTAATGTGTGAGACATAATATGTTTGTCATGCCACCTTTTTTATCTTCTTGTAGAGCTTTGCATTCTCATATGCATGTAGTCTGAATTCCTCAAGCTCGTGTAATTGTAGCATTTGTTTCTAGCTCTCTAAATTAGCATCAAGGTTTAACTTTTTTATAGCCCAATAAACTTGATTTTCTAACTCAACAGGCAAATGACACGCCTTCCCAAATACTAACCTGTAAGGTAATGTCCCAATGAGTGTCTTATATGCTGTTTTATATGCCCATAATACGTCATCAAGTTTTATTTCCCAATCCTTAAGCTATGCATTCATCGTCTTCTGTAATATCTGCTTCACTTCGTGATTTGAGACCTCAACTTGGCCACTTGTTTGGGGAAGATAGGCTGTAGTAACATTGTGTCTTACCCCATACTTGGCCAACAAATTTATGAACCAATTATTGATAAAATGTTAGCCACCATCACTAATAATAGTTCTCGATGTCCCAAATCTTATGAGTATATGCTTTTTGACGAACATCACAACCACCTTTAAGTCATTAGTGGGTACCATTGCTGCTTCCACATAATTAGAAACATAATCTACTGCAACCAGAATGTACGTGTTTCCATATGACGTAGGAAAAGGGACCATGAAGTCTATTCCCCACACATCAAAGATCTCCACCTCAAAAATATTGTTCAAAGTCATCTCATGCCTTTTAGAAAAAGAACCCATGTGCTGACAATGGTCACACTCTTTGGCAAACCTCACTGAATCCTTGAATAAGCTGGGCTAAAAGAAACTGGACTGTAGTACTTTGTGAGCTATTGACTCACCACCGTGATGGACTCCATAATGAGACTAATGAAAACTCTCCAAGACCTGCTTTGCTTCACATTCCGGCAAACATTTTCCAATTTCTCGATCCGGGCCCTGTTTAAAGAAGTAAGGCTTATCCCATGTGTAAAACCGTGACTCATAGTAAAACCTCTTTCTCTGCTGACTAGTGGCCTCAGGGAGATACACTTAACTCACTATCAAGTTCACGATATCCACTCACTAATGTAGCTCTATAATACTCAATGCTAAGAGTTGTTCATCTGCGAACTCTTCTGGAACATGTGCCCAACTCTCAAGCCTGGATAAATGATCCGCTAACTAGTTTTCTGACCCTTTCTGGTCTTTAAATTCTAGATCAAATTCTTACAACAACAAATACCACCTAACAAGATGAGTTTTGACATCCTTTTTATTGATAAACTATCAAATAACTGCATGGTCTGTGTACACAATCACTCTGGTACCTACTAAATTGGACCAGAACGTGTCAAATGCATACACCAAAGCTAGCATCTCCTTATCTATAATAGTATAATTAGATTGAGATGCATCAAGAGTTTTGCTTGCATAATAAATTGAATGGAAGACCTTCTCTTTTTGCTGGCCTAATACTGCTCCTACAGCCATATCGCTAGTGTCACTATAAACTTGAATGGAAATTCCCAATTGGGTGTAATCAATATAGGTGCTTCAATCTACTTTCTCTTCAAAGGCTCAAACGCTTTCTCATAATCATCACAGAACTAAAACTTTACCTCTTTATCGAGTAGTTTGCACATTGGTCTTGAGATTTTTGTAAAGTCTTGATAAACTGCCTGTAGAACCTTGCATGCCCAAGAATATTGTGCACACCTTTCACAGATAGGGGTGGTAGTAGCTTCTCTATAACCTCAATCTTAGCACGATCAACTTCCAAGCCTTTTCATGAAAATTTATGGCCTAAAACAATGCCTTCTCTGACAAAAAAATGACACTTCTCCCAGGTAAGTACCAAATTTGTTTCCTCACAATGAGCAAGTACCCTATCAAGATTCTACAAACATACTTTAAAAGAGTTACAAAATACAGAAAATTCATCCAAAAATACCTTTAAGAAGTCCTCCACCATATCATAAAATATAGCCACCATACAGTGCTGGAAAGTGGCGGGTGCATTGCATAGCCCAAAAGGCATGCGCTTGAAGGCATAGGTACCATAAGTACATGTGAATGTCATCTTCTCCTGATCTTCTGGAGCAATGCTATCTGATTGTAGCCTGAATACCCATCTAAGAAACAATAATACTCCTGCCATGCTAGCCTGTCAAATATTTGATCAACGAAGGTAATGAGGTAGTGATTTTTTTGAGTTGCTTCGTTGAGCTTGCGGTAGTCTACATAACTTCTAAACTTGTAACTATCTGAGTCAGAATCAAATCATTCGTCTCAGTTGTAACCGCTGTCATTCCTCATTTTTTGGGGATGCATTAAACTAGACTAACCTACTTGCTATCTGAAATAGGATAAATAATGTCCTCATCTAGCCACTTGATGACCTCTTTCCACACCATATCTTTCATTAACGGATTCAGTCTCTGCTGATGTTGAAATCTTGGTTTGTGCCCTTACTCCATAAAAGTTTTATGCATGTAATAAGCCAGGCTTATACCCTGAATATCAGACATCTTTCACCCGATCACCTTTTTTCTCCTTTTCAAAATAGCCAGAGCTTCACCAACTTATGCCTCAGAAAATCCAGTAGAAAAAATAACCAGTAAGGTATCATTTTACCCCAAGTAAGCATACTTGAGGTAAGATGACAACGTCTTCATATCCAATTTCAGGACTTTCACAATAGATGGCTTAGGTGGTGGTCCAAGAGGTCTATTCAGAGCCTCAAAATCCCCGGTGTGAATGAATATGCTAGCTACATCCAGTACTTGCATTATATCATGTGTATCTGCATCTCCAAAAGTATCATACCTAACTAGAGCCCTATCTAAGGGATGTTTTGAAGTAATTAGGGGGAGCTCTAATTCAAGATCAATCACCATGATTGCATACAACTCTTCATAGATAGCCGGTATCTTTATGGACTTATAGATAACAAACACTTCAAAGTTATCATGTTCCTTCATTGTAAGCTGCCCAACAGCTACATCTATCAAAGCACGACCAGTAGGTTAAAATGGATGCCCCAAAATAAATGGGACTTCCAGATTTGCATCAAAGTCCAAAACCATGAAATCCATGGGGAAAATAAGGGAACCTACTTGCACCAACACATCCTCAACTATCCCACCAGGCCTTACCAGTAAACGATCAACTAGCTTCAAACTGACTGTGGTGGGCCTTGTACGACCCAACCCTAGCTTTTTGAACAAAGAAGTAGGCATCAAGTTAATGCTGGCTCCAAGATCACACAATCCCTCAGCCTTTATAGACTTCCCAATAGTAATCTAGATAGTAAAACTGCCCAAATCTTTGAGCTTTGTCGATAGTCTATTCTGAATTTGAGATTTGTAGTCTTCAGCAAGTGCAATAGTAGCATACTATGTCAGCCTATTCTTGTTTTCCATGATGTCCTTAACGTACTTGGCATATCTGGGAATTCCCTACAAAACATCAATAAGAGGAACATTAATGTGCACCTATTTTAACAAGTCAATGAACTTCTGAAAACAAGCTTCCTCTTTTTACTTTTTCAGATTTAGTAGGAATGGAGGTAATGGCCTCAAGCTTTCCACAATTTTCTCGTTATTCATATATTTCTCAACCTATTCTTGCTTCTAATCTCTCAGCACAACCCTATGAGTTACTTTGTTGGGCTCTAACTCCTCCAATTGCTTACAACTTTGAGTAAAGACTGCGTTGACCTGCTTTGGATTGACTTCAGTATCATATGTTAAACCTCCTAGAGGTCTAGTGTCTTGTGCCAGAGTAAGATGCCCCATCTAAACCTCTAGAGTCTTTGTGGCTAATTGCTGATTTTTTTATGTCAGTAGCCATTTGTGATTGGTTAGCTATAATCTACTTTAGCATCACCTCAATGTTGATGGATTGAGCATTGGAGTTACTTCCCTGAGCCTATTGTTGAGTATTCTTACTTCCTGCTTGGCTTCTAAACTGATTGACATTCTGCCCTTGATTTTCACCTCATGAGAGATTGGGGTGATTCCTCCAACCTTGATTATAAGTGTACCCAAAATTTTGATTACCTTGGCATCGAGCAATATCCACAAAGTTCACTAATTTTGGATTTGCTATGCAGGCATCCGCTGAGTGATCACCATTACCACATACCTCACACCAAGTCTGAGTTTGTTGCACCATATATATGGAATCTTGTTGTTGGCCTAAATTTTGATTCATTTGATTCTACTAGGAGGCAATATTTGCTGCTATGGCTGTCAATCGATCCATTTCTAATAACCCTACAGCTTTCTTTGTGGTGCTTCTCAAAATATCAATATTCCATTTCTGATTTCCCTATGATATGCGATTGAAGAGTGTATAAAGCTCATCATAAGTCTTTTCTAAAGTTTGTCCCCTAGCTACTGAATCCAAAAAAATCTTTATGTTAGGCTCTAGTCCCTGTATAAAAGTATGCACCAAAACCTTATTAGTCTGATGGTGGTGTGAGCAATCGCAAAGCATGGACTTGAACCTTTCCACGGCTTGATATAGATTTTTACCATCCTTCTATCTTTAAGATCTCACTTCTCAATTTCATTGTCTTGACAGATGGAAAGAAATGGATCAAAAACTTCTTAGCTAGATCATCCCAGGTGGTGATGGAATTAGGTGGCTCAGCCTTTAACCACCTCTTTACTTCTTCTAATAGAGAAAAAGGGAAAAGTTTGAGTCTCACATAGTCAAAAGAGACTCCTGGTGGATCAAATCTATCACTAATCTCAAGAAATTCTACAAGTGTTGTTGTGGATCCTCATGAGATAACCCTGTAAATTGCTCGTTGCTATGCAATAATTGCACCATATTCTATTTTAGCTCGAATCAACCTCCTGCTTCTAGTTTGCGAATGCTGGAGGTGACATTATTGGTGAGTGGGATGGCCACTTTGCGAACAGGCTTTGCTGCTGCCATATCCATAGGAACAACTTCTACCGAATCATCCAGCTGAACCTATTTAATTGGGTATTGAAGAGCAGATTCACTCCGCCACTGATGAAATACTCATTCAGGTTCCAAATACGACACTACTAATTCTCCTTCTCTTGCCAATTTGAAGGACATATTGACCCTGCAAAAGTAGCCGCTAAGTTCAAGTTGTCAACACTTGTAAAATATTAATAAAAAAAAATTTAGAAAATTATTAATTTCTTAAGTCCCTGGCAATGGCGCCAAAAACTTATTACAGCCTACTACATACGTAAGTGTACGTGGTCTAGCAAGTAATATAGTGATTCTTTGAGATTTGGATATCAAACCCACATGGACTATATGCTTAGCAATTGACTTAATTTAATTTCTAATAATATTTCAGACAAGTGTTGTGATTTAACTAGAGAGTTTGTGGAATTATATCTCTCTAATAGTGTGCAAAAAGAATAAAAATATGAAAATCATGATTTTGAGCAAGGTTGTAAATAATATTGAGGGAAATTCCAGGATTATGACCTTTAACACAATCATGTATAACATTTATTTGTCTCAATGAACTCTATTTCTCTAATTGCTGATTTTGGGGTTAATTAGATGATTCGGGAATGGCCATCCTCTAAATTACCTATTTAAACTAGTCTCACAACTACATCATTGAGCAGGGATGTGAGTTGCTAATTCAAACTCATTAATGATTTCATCCCATTCGTAACCTAATAAGGCAAACTATATATATGGATATCCTAGTTGCAAATTAACCCTAACATAAGCAAGAGATGATCTTATTCCCCATGTTCTTTGTCCTATTCTCAGAATCCCATGGTTAATTCATGCAAGAATTACACATGTATTTTAATATTGACGAGACACTAAATTAGTAAGTATAAGAACACTACAAAAATTAAATGAGAAACAAACTTTATTGATTTAAATAAAATACTAAACAATCATGTTCTAGCCGTAACCCCAGAACAAGGGTATTTAGCTACTCATAATCTGATTAAAAAAACAAGAATCAATGTTAATCATACTAAAATACAAAGTGGTTGAGTTAATGAGGAACTCTGTTCATGTCACGCCTCTAATTCCAATGGGGCGGACTAACACCCGAAGCCATTGAGGCCCGAGAAAACCAATCTTCATTCATGTACACACATATGCATGTCACTAAATGAACAACACTCTATCATAAATAGATAAGAGACCAATGGAGGAAGTCATAGAGAAACATTCAATAGATATGAAACTTGGCCGTTGGGGCCATTAGGTCAAAATGAACATACATTCCTTACATTTCCTTCATTTGATCCACAACATCTACAAAAGCCTCTAACAGATACAGAACCAATCCTAAAGTTGGGACAAGTCCCCGCTTTATGAAACATTTATATAACATCAAAACATATGTACACAAGTGACACGGAAAGCTCAGGACCGAACTGGAGCTCACCAATAGTCCGCGGATGACCCGTAGCCTACTGTGGAGGTCTACTAGCACCTGTGCCTGCAACAAGTAAGGTAGGACCCCCAAGGGACGTCAGTACGACTGAATGTACTGAGTATGTAAGGCTATAAGAAACTGCATGATACATAAGTACTTCAATGAATCAAATATAAGAGAATAGTCAATATGGATAAACCACCATTCTGTGTGTTTGGAACCATGTAAATTACATTCATTACTTTTTTTGCTTTTATGTTCATTAATTATCATTCATCAATATCATTCATATAATATGCCCGGGCCCAACTGATCAGTGGAAAATAATAACATAAAAATCGGGATTAACCCTTGCTAGGCTTTTCCTTTGCCCCTAGGATGCCACCCATAATATTGGGATCAACCCGAGCTAGGCTTTTCCTTTGCCCCTGGGATGCCAACGGTAATATTGGGATCAACCCGAGATAGGTTTTCCTTCCACCCCTGGGATACCACCCAAGAATATAATGATATTGGGATCGACCCTTGCTAGGTGTTCCTTCCACCCCTGGGATACCACCCAAGAATATACAAACAATTATGCATTACTTCCATTCTTTCGTTATAAGAGTGATACATTGGTGGTTATAACATTATTGAAACTTTGGAACAATAGATCACAATTATGAAACATATGAATAACAATTGGTGACAAACCTGGAATGAGATACTATAAACATTTTTAGAATAGAAACAAGTACGGTAACGATGTGAACAATAGGTGCTGCCAAAGGATACGGAAAAAGCGAAACCTTACATACCTTATCTTTCCAATATGAATACACAATCATATATGTGAATGCAATAATCCAGCTCCTTCCTTACGTTTTACTCTACACACAAGTACATAACGGAACTCACGTTATCAACTAACTACATTAAAAGTGCATAAAATGACAATGAACTACATGACTGCCGTATAACGTCATTTCACCCTTCACAATACCATTAACGGCATTACCATACAAACAACACCAAAACATGCCACACATCAACCATGATACCATAAACCGATAGCATTTCACACCAAATTTATACTTTACACTTCCCCTTCAATACAATGTCACATTTACCTCACTACGTCACGTAAACACCTTTCACAACAACACATTAAAGACAATCCATAATTGATACCAGTCAAAATACCTCCGGTCTACTCCTTTAAAGTCATTCAAAAGGTACCATAAGTTGATAATTGCATACAAAAAAGGTATAGGGGTCTTGAGGGGTCAAAGAGATGCAAAATAATCAAAATGGTGTTCTGGACTGACCTGTGAAGACACCTGCACCTGCAGGTGGATGAGGTGTGGCTGTAGGTGACCATTGGCCCTGTCCAGGGACAACTGTATTTGCATCTGCGCCCGTTGGTGCCCCGTCCGCCAGGGCGGGTGCCCATTTCTGCCAAAATGGGTCTCTTTTGGGTCCTTTTTTTGTAATAAATGGTCCATGTCCATAATTAATATTATATTTTAATAATTTAAGTTATATTGGATGCCAACAAACAATCATGGTTTCACAACGCACATGAACATCACCAAAACTACATTTTTCTGTCAATACGTCACCAAGTCCATGCACAATTTCACAACAACAATTCCAAATTATATACACAAAGAGAAAGCAAGTTAATTACATAACTACATCTTACATATTGATATTAAATCCATCAAATTCACTTCCTTTAAGACCACAAGTCCACTGTCAAGTTTATAAGGCGAAACCCTTTACCGATTAAGCAAACATAGAATGTTTCACACATAGTGAATTGCCCAACACTTTGTCAACATAAACAATAAGATTTATACACCCTCTCATGAATATAATATATTAAACCATAAGAGTAAAGACTTACCAAAGCTTGCAAAAGGGTGATCTTGTCCAAAGAGATAGTTGCTTAGGGTTTGTGAGATGAGAGAATGTTGTGGAAAAATCTAGAAATGAGACATGTGTGTTTTGTTGATTAAAATTTGATTTTTTTTCCTTATATAGTGCCTCATGGTCATACTTATCCAAACAATTAGTCAATAATTGATAGGTTTACTTGGTCAAAGATGAATGGATCATTTCCTTCTTTTGGGCCATGTCTTTTTGCTTAATAGTTGTGCCTTAATTGAGCCCATTAGCTCAAGATTAGTGTAACACCCCGTACATTTCTGAACCTATAAGACTGCATTAAAATTTATGGAATTATTTAACCATGAGATATTTGATGATTTATACATTAATTTGTTGGGCATTAATGAGTCTTGTGCCATTGGGCCAAATGAGGCCTAAAAATCGTAAAAAGACATAGCCCAAATTGAATTTGACGCATTCTTGACATTGACCAAGTAAACACATGAAATGTGTGGCTAAGGATCATTCGTAAGGGACTATATAAGTCAATAAAATCAGATTTTTTATTCATCAAAGCACACATGCCCTTTTCCAACATTTTCTCAAACATTTCTCTCACACAAACCCTAAGGCAAATACACTTGTTGGGACAAGATCACTCTTTGGTATACTTTGGTAAGTATTTATTCTCATGGTTTAGTATATGATATGTTTAATATGGTTTATAAGTCATGTTGGTTGTGTTGGCAAAGTGTTGGACAGTGTGCTATGTGTAAAACTGTCTATTTTTGTAATCGGTGAAGGTTTTTGCCTTGTAAACTTGAAAATGGACTTGTGGTCTTGAAGGAGGTGAACTTGATGGGTTCAATATTTACATGTGATATTTTATTATATCCTTAACTTGTTTTATTCTTGTACATAATGTTTGGAATTGTTATTGCAAAATTGTGCATGGATTTAGTGGTGTTTCCATTGAAGGAAAAGTGTGGTTTTGGTGATGTTCATGTGTGTTGTGAAATCATGGATGATTGATGGCATCCAAGATGATCTAAAATATGTCAAGAGAAGTTTATTTATGATCATGGACCATTCATTGTATAAAAAGACCCAAAAGAGACCTATTTTGACCAAAACGGGCATCCGCCCCCTCAGACGAAGGCACATGCGGGCGCAGATGCCAACGCAGGTGCCTATGGCTTCTGACAAAGGTCACCTATGAGTGCAGGTGGCTTATTCGGTCATCCAAGAATTTGGTTTGGTATGTTTTCGTCTCTCTTTGATCCCTGAAGGCCCCTGTACCCTTTTTGGATGTAATTATCAACTTATGATACCATTTTAATGACTTTAAAAGAGCGTATGGAGGCATGTTGGACTATATTAAGTATGAATTTTTGTTCGTATGTATTTATGAAGGAGTAATTGTGACGTAATGATAATTAGGAGACATAAAGGGTAAGCGTGGTGTGAAATGCTATTGATGTATGATGTCTTGGTCAATGTGTGGAACGTTATGGTGTTGTTGGTATGAGAATGCAGTGGATTGTATTGTAAAGGGTGACATGACATTATACGGCAGTTATATAGCTCATTGTCGTCTTGCACACTTGTATAGTAACTCGTTGCTAATGTAAGCTCCGCTATGTACTTGTATTGTAGAGTGAAACATAAGGAAGGAGATATACTATTGTGTTCATATATAGGCTTGTGTATTCATACTTGGAAGTGAAGGTATGTAAGGTTACTATATCCATATCCTTCTGCAGCACATAGTATTCACATTTACATCTTACTTGTTCCATTCTGAAGTGTTCTAAGGTTTCCTATTCCCGGTTACCAATTGTTGTTATCACATGTTTCCTACTCATTGATCAATTGTGATTCACCTATCTCATATGCATTGACTAATGTTCCAAAGATCCCATGATTCCAATAATGTTATGTTTCCAATAATGTATGACTATCATCGTATCAATCTCAAAAGTAATGAATGAAGTAATGCACATGTGGTTAATGATTGAGTATAGGTGATAGCTTTGGGGGAGAAAGCCTAGCTCAAGCCGATCCCGAGATTATTGGATCAGGGGGTAGTCTTAAAGGCATAAGCCTAGCTCAGACCGAACCTGACAGGAGGTAGCTCTAGAGGTAAGAACGTAGCTCGAACCGAACCTGATATGTTGGTTTGTGGGTGGCAGCTCTAGAGGTGATAACTTAGCTCGAGCCGATCCCGATATATTGATTTATGGGTGGTAGCTATAGAGGTATAAGCCTAGATCGAGCCAATCCCAACATAACGTTATGTTATGTTAAGACCCACTGATCAGTCGGGACCTGAGTACATTGTGATACAAGTGATGATGAATAAGCATGGAAGTAAAGAAGCAAAGAAGGTAATGAAAGCAACATACATGGTTCCCAACCTACAGATTGTTAACTTATCCATATTGATTATTCATTTGTATTTGAGTTCATTGACGTATTTACATATTATACAGTTTCTTATGAGCCTTACATACTCAGTACATTCTTCGTACTGACGTCCCTTGTGGGACTTACCTTACTTGGTGCAGGCGCAGCTGCTAGTAGACCTCCATAGTAGGTTGCCAGTTATTTGCGTATCTTTGGTGAGCTCCAGTTGGTTTGGGGCTTTCCGATTCATAGTTGTATATGTGTTTTGGTATTGTACATGTTGTATAAAGCAGGGACTTGTCCCGACTTTCAGTTAGTCTTGCAAATGCATCTGTTAGAGGCTTTTGTAGACATATATGGGTACATGAATGCAAGAGATGTATGTCCTTTTTTACTTGATGGCCCTAACGGCCAAGTTTCACGTATATATATAGATCACATGTTCCATGATTTCCATTATTAGCATTTTATGTTCTTACGTGATAGTGATGTTCTTATGGCATGCATATGAATGGACTTGAGCAAAGGTTGGTTCTCTCAGGCCTTGTCGGCTTCGGGTGCCAGTCCGTCCCATTGGGATATGGGGCGTGACAGATTAGTTTAGCCTAATAACTTTCATGAGTAATATACCAACTATCTCAACTTAATTAATTCCATGAACATTAGGGTAGTCACATAAGTTCAGAAATGTATGGGGTGTTACACCCTTCCCCCCTTAAGAACATTCGTCCTCGAATGTTAATAATATTACCCAGTCCAAACATGTTCAAGTCTAAGTGCATTCTTCATATTATCACATATATATAATGCTCACATATAATTACCTAGCATTACTCCAACCCAACGTCTTGGATCTCCTCTTCGGTTTGCAACAAATACAAGTACTTTAGATTTCATCATTCCTTCGGCTCCCCATGTGATTTCTTCTACTTGACGATTCCTCTAAAGTACTTTTACGGAAGCTTCATCTTTATTCCTTAACCTCTTGACTTGTCGATCCAGAATAGCAATAGGTACTTCTTCATACGTAAGATCTTCCATAACTTGTACATCTTTAATGAGAGCAATTTGAGATGGAGCTCCTATGCATCTCCGAAGAATCAAAACATGAAATACTGGATGAATTGTGGAAAGTTTTTGGGGTAGTGCTCACTCGTACACAACTTGACCAAATCTTCGGACAATTAGTATGGCACATTATATAGGGCCAACTTTCCTTTCTTTCCAAATCTCATTACCCCTTTCAGTGGTGACACTTTCAAGAATACCCAATCACCTATGACAAATTCTAATTCCCTTCTTCTAATATCGGCATATGACTTGTGTCGACTTTGGGCGTTTGTAGCCTCTGTTGTATCACCTTAATGTTCTCCATAGCTTTATGAACAAGATCTGGCCCAAGTAAGACAGTTTCACCCGCTTCAAACCATCCGATTGGTGATCTACACTTCGTTCCATATAAATCTTCGTAAGGTGCCATCTTGATACGTGAATGATAGATATTATTGTAGGTAAATTCAATAAGAGGTAAATGACCATCCCAACTACCTTTAAAGTCCAATGTGCAAGCTCTTAGCATATCTTCAAGTGTTTGGATAGTGCGTTCTGCTTGTCCATCTGTCTGAGGGTGAAAAGCCTACTCAAATTTACTTGGGTTCCTAAACTCTTTTGAAAAGATTCCCAAAAATGTGCAGTATATTGAGCTCCCCTATCTGGTATAATAGAGATTGGAATTTTGTGTAGTCGCACTCTCTTCAGCTGTATAAGTGGTCTTGATCGGTAGGAAATGCGCTGACTTGGTAAGCCTTTCAACTATCACCTATATGGAATCAAAATTCCGAAGTGTACGGGGCAAATCTGTGATAAAATCCATTTTAATCATCTCCTACTTCCAAACTGGAAGATTTATACATTGCATATAACCTCCAAGTTTCTGATGCTCTACTTTTACTTGTTCACAATTCGGACAATGAGCTACAAATTCTGCAATGTTCTTTTCATGTAACCCCCCAAAATACATTTTTTTCAAATCATGATACATTTTGGTTGCTCTCGAATGAATAGAATACCGTGAATGAGGTGCCTCTATCATAATCCGTCTCCTTAGCTCATCTACATCGGGCACACACAACCTATTCTGACACCAATGTACTCCCTCTTGCGTAAGATCAAATGTCTTTGTCAAGCTTTGTTGCACATTATCCTTCAGCTCTAATAAAATAGGGTCCGCATATTGCTCTTCCTTTACCTCAGCTACAAATGAAGATTCTGCCATATTTTGCACTATAATTCCTTCATCTTGAGTTTCAAGAAGACGAACCCCCAAGCTGGCTAATTGATGTAAATACTTGACAATACCTTATTTTCTGTTAACTGGCCATCAGTACTTCCTATTTCTTTACGTATTAATGCATTGGCTATTGCATTCGCCTTTCCCGGATAGTATATTATATCAATATCACAATCCTTTAGTAATTCTAGCCACCTCCTCCGCCTCAAATTTGGGTCCTTCTGCTCAAAAATATACTGCAAACTTTTCTGATTGGTATATATATCAACGTGAACCTCATACAACTAGTGGCGCCATATTTTTAAAGCAAATATCACGACTACTAACTCGAAATCATGTGTTGGATAATTTCTCTCATGTGGCCGTAACTATCGTGAGGCATAAGCTATTACATTATCGTGCTGTATCAATACACATCCTAAGCCAACTCCGAAAGCATCACAATACACTGCATACCCTTCTGTACCATCCGAAAGTACTAATACAGATGTAGAAGTCAATTTATCTTTCATCTCTTGGAAACTCCTCTCACATGCATCATTCCACTGAAACTTGGTTGCCTTGTGTGTTAGCTTTGTTAAAGGAGCTGCAAAAAGAAAATCCTTCAACAAATCTTCTATAATAACCTGTCAATCCAAGAAAACTACGAATCTCTGTAGGCGTCGTAGGTCTTGGCCAATTCTTCACCACTTCTATCTTTTGTGTATCCACCCTTATTCCTTTGTCCGACAAAATATGACCCAAGAAGGCTACAAATTTTAGCCAAAATTCACACTTAGAGAACTTTGCATATAACTTACGGTCACGAAGAATCTGTAACACTTGCCGTAAGTGATTATCATGGTCATCTTGTGATCTTGAATAAACCAGAATATCATCTATAAAAACTGTCACGAACACATCTAAAAATGTCTTGAACACCCTATTTACCAAATCCATAAAAATCGCTGGTGTATGTGTTAGCCCAAATGACATAACCAAAAATTTATAGTGACCATACCGTGTTTGGAAATCTGTCTTGGGTATATCTTTGTCTCTAACCCCTTACCTGATGATATCCTGATCTCAGGTCAATCTTTGAGAAACATTTGGCACCCTGTAATTGGTCAACCAAATCATCAATTGTGGGGATGGGATATTTATTCTTAACTGTCACCTTATTCAGTTGTCGATAATCAATACACATTCTCAATGTGCCATCTTACTTTCGTACAAATAACACTGGTGCACCACAAGGGGACATACTAGGCCTTATGAATCCCTTGTCTAGCAAGTTTTTTTTTTTAATTGCTCCCTCAATTTCCGTAACTCTGCCGGGGCCATTCCATACAGAGAAATAGAGATAGGCTGAGTGCCTGGAATCATATCAATACTAGACTCTACTTCCCGTCCTGGAGGCAAACTCGAAAGATCTTTAGGAAATACATCAAGGAATTCATTTACCACTGGAACCGATTGCAGAGTTGGTGCTTCCACATCAATATCTTTCACTCTTACTAAGTGACATATGTACCCCTTGGATATCATTTTCCTTGCCTTAAGAAAGGAAATAAATTTGCCTCTCAGTGCTCCAACATTACACCTACATTCAAGGACGATCTTTTGTGGAAAAATGGAAATGTACTTTCTTAGCTCGACAATCTACCGTGGCATAACAAGAAGCCAACCAATACATACCCATTATAACATCAAAATACACCATTTCCAGCTCAATAAGATCAACCAGTGTATCATAACCACAAACAGTGACTATACAATTACGATATACTCTTTTACCTACAATAGATTCACCAACTGGTGTAGATACGTCAAATGGCTTAACTAATAATTCTGGTGTTCTTCCAGAATTATTTTTTTCGGCAATCAATGGAGTAACATATGATAGGGTATAAACTGGATCAATCAATGCATACATTATGTGAATAGACGGATAATGTACCTATCACTACATCAGGAGAAGCCTCCAAATTCTGCCGATCCGCTACTGCATAGGTACGGTTCTGAACTCCATGAGAACTGGTTACAACTCTGGCACCCCTACCACGACCAGCAGGCTGTACATCTCGGCCTAAGAAAGGAACCAATGATGATGATGCAACGGTTGATCCCGTAGGTCGTGCCCTACTACCCATGCCCTTCTGTGGACACTCTCTCATTTTGTACCCCGACATATCACACCAATAGCAAACATTCGTTCCAACCCAAAATTTATCTAAATGAAACTTTCCAAAGTGTTGACACAACTGAAGAGAATATCCCACTGTTTTGTGAACCTCGAATTCCACTACTCTGCCCCATGGGGCCGCCTCTAACCCCTCAGAATTGGGAATGGAGTACCGACTGTAGGGTAAGAAAATGATGGTATCGACTGTATATTAAAAACCCGAGGCCTAAATGCTCCTTTAGACGCCATGGACTACCCCATAAGTCTAGCCCTCTTTCACGGCCCTCTTTCAAATTTTTGCGCCTTTCTCCTTTGCCTTTGATCCTTCTTCTTCTGTGTAAAAGATGGACCAACTTGTTCGTGAGTTTGTACAACGACTATCTGAGCCAACAATTGCACCGCATTCCTTATATCCTGCTCAGTAGCATTAACAGGTGGTCCACCAGGTTCTTCTCTCCTTCCCGGCTCTTCTGGAGTTGGAAAAGTAGAAGAAGCCCGCGATGCAAATTCAGTTTCATCCCCACCCTGACTAGCTTGGTCAGGTGGCATTTTACTATATATACATAAGAGACCAATGGAGGAAGTCATGGAGAAACATTCAATAGATATGAAACTTGGTCGTTGGGGCCATCAGGTCAAAATGAACATATATTCCTTACATTTCCTTCATTTGATCCACAACGTCTACAAAAGCCTCTAATAGATACATAACCAATCCTAAAGTTGGGACAAGTCCCCGCTTTATGCAACATTTACATAACATCAAAACATATGTACACAAGTGACACAGAAAGCCCCAGACTGAACTGGAGCTCACCAATAGTCCGCGGATGACCCGTAGCCTACTGTGGAGGTCTACTAGCACCTGTGCCTGCAGCAAGTAAGGCAGGTCCCACAAGGGACGTCATTACGAATGAATGTACTGAGTATGTAAGGCTATAAGAAACTGCATGATACATAACTACTTCAATAGAATCAAATATAAGAGACTAGTCAATATGGATAAACCACCATTCTGTGTGTTTGGAACCATGTACATTACATTCATTACTTTCTTTTCTTTTATGTTCATTCATTATCATTCATATAATATGCCTAGGCCCAACTGATCAGTGGAAAATAATAACATAACAATCGGGATTAACCCTTGCTAGGCTTTTCCTTTACCCCTGGGATGCCACCCATAATATTGGGATCAACCCGAGCTAGGTGTTACTTCCACCCCTAGGATACCACCCAAGAATATTGTGATATTGGGATCGACCCTTGCTAGGTGTTCCTTCCACCCCTGGGATACCACCCAAGAATATACAAACAATTATGCATTACTTCCATTCTTTCGGTATAAGAGTGATACATTGGTGGTTATAACATTATTGAAACTTTGGAATAATAGATCACAATTATGAAACATATGAATAACAATTGGTGACAAACCTGGAATGAGATACTGTAAATATTTTTAGAATAAAAACAAGTACGGTAACGATGTGAACAATAAGTGCTGCCAAAGGATACGAAAAAAGCGAAACCTTACATACCTTATCTTCCCAATATGAATACACAATCCTATATGTGAATACAATAAACCATATCCTTCCTTACGTTTTACTCTACACACAAGTACATAATGGAACTCATGTTAACAACTAACTACATTACAAGTGCATAAAGCGACAATGAACTACATGACTGCCATATAACGCCATTTTACCCTTCACAATACCATTCACTGCATTACCATACCAACAACACCAAAACATGCCACACATCAACCAAGATACCATAAACCGATAGCATTTCACACCAAGTTTATACTTTACACTTCCCTTTTAATACAATGTCACATTTACCTCACTATGTCATGTAGGCACCTTTCACAACAACACATTAAAGAAAATCCATAATTGATACCAGTCAAAATACCTCTGGGCTACTGCTTTAAAGTCATTCAAAAGGTACCATAAGTTGATAATTGCATACAAAAAGTGTATAGGGGTCTTGGGGGGTCAAAGAGATGCAAAAACAATCGAAACGGAGTTTTGGACTGACCTGTGAAGCCACCTGTACCTGCAGGTGGATGAGGTGCAGCCGCAGGTGTCCATTGGCCCTGTCCAGGGCCACCTGCGCCTACAGGTACCCTGTCCGCGAGGGTGGGTGCCCGTTTCAGCTAAAATGGGTCTTTTTTGGGTCCTTTTTTGTAATAAATGGTCCATGGCCATAATTAAGCTTCTCTTTTCATAATTTAAGTTATATTGGATGCCAACGAACAATCATGGTTTCACAACGCACATGAATATCACCAAAACTATATTTTCCTGTCAATACGTCACCAAGCCCATGCACAATTTCACAACAACAATTCAAAATTTTATACACAAAGAGAAAGAAAGTTAAGGAAATAACTACATATTACATGTTGATATTAAATCCATCAAATTCACTTCCTTCAAGACCACAAGTCCACTGTCAAGTTTATAAGGCGAAACCCTTTACCGATTAAGCAAACATAGACTGTTTCACACATAGTGAACTGCCCAACACTTTGTCAACATAACCAACAAGATTTATACACCCTATCATTCATATAATATATAGAACCATAATATTAAACACTTACCATAGCTTGCAAAAGGGTGATCTTGTCCAAAGAGATAGTTGCTTAGGGTTTGTGAGATGAGATAATGTTGTGGAAAAATCTAGAAATGAGACATGTGTGTTTTGTTGATTAAAATATGATGTTTTGCCTTATATAGTGCCTCATGGTCATCCTTATCCAAACACTTAGTCAATAATTGATAGGTTTACTTGGTCAAAGATGAATGGATCATTTCCTTCTTTTGGGCCATGTCTTTTTGCTTAATAGTTGGGCCTTAATTGAGCCCATTAGCTCAAGATTAGTTTATCCCAATAACTTCCATGAATAATATACAAACTATCACAACTTAATTAATTCCATGAACATTAGGGTAGTTGCATAAGTTCAGAAATGTACGGGGTGTTACAGTTCAAAACCTTTCTGCTCTTTATTTTTCCCTCAAAAATTATAAGTGAATGATTGCAGGTCATCCTTGTGGTGTTTATAGAGGTAGACCCATTTAAAACCCAAGCCCATTAGAAGTTGGCGAAATTTTGGTGAAATCCCATCATAACCAAGAGATCTACGGTGTGCGATCCAACATGCAGGCATGAGATACATGGCGTGGACCTACTTCCAAAGAGCCGCGCTGCGCGGCTCAAAGATCTATTTAACTGTAGGACTGCCCTCGTATGCCATATCATGCACGT
The DNA here is from genome assembly GCA_031232105.1 of Capsicum rhomboideum. NCBI lineage: Eukaryota > Viridiplantae > Streptophyta > Magnoliopsida > Solanales > Solanaceae > Capsicum > Capsicum rhomboideum. Next base: position 121,289,636 of record CP124714.1, read on the forward strand.
GTATGCTTCTCCTATCATTTTGATTCCTTTCCAGCTGTATTTTAGCCTGAAACATGCTAATCACATTCTTTAGTCCATTTATATCAATGTAGTGCAAGGTACAAGCAGATATACGCATTCGTTTTGAAAACTAGGCTAAAATTATGTAAAATGTGGCAATTGGTGTATAAATACGCCAAAGATCAGTTCTTCATACTTTGTAATCTCTCCCGGTGTTTTGTATACATAATTGATAGGTTATGTATACTTAAAACAACTTTACGCTCTTGTCTAAGCAATATCCTCAAGTTGGTTTTCTTTTCTCCTGAGTTAGCGTTACTAACCTCTATCTTGGATCCCAGATTATCTATCCGGGATTATCGTCTCAAGTTGTAAAGCGGAGGTTGGTAGCTTTAAATCTCTACTGTTTACTCCTTTCTTCCCATCCTTTACTCAATTTTTTGTCTAGAGTAAAAATATGGCCAGTTTTAATGTTGTGCGCTGCCAAAAAGAAATCAAACCAAAGAAAATAACAATACATATGTGAACACCGGTTGAAAGTCACTTCGTACTACAAACCTTATTTTGTTAATCTATCAAGGTTCTCACAACCCTAGTTGTTTGGTGTTTAGCTACTCATAATTGCAAGAACAGAATAAGAATTCTGATAAGAAAACATAGTTATGAACTTACAATAAAAAGATAATAAACTTTAAAATTTTACTTTGAATTAAAACCCTAAAAATCAATGTTTATGATTCCAAGACCAATAATATGCCTTAAAACCTTACAATAATGTAATAGAACGTAAACTAATACAAAAGAATTAATAAGAGTATTTATAGAAAAAATAAAACCTATCCTAAACATAACAGGATTTGCTAAGTCGCTTATTTCAAATGACAGAAAGGTACGATCATGGTTAGATACCACAATCGTCCTTGGTGATCGTAGATTTGATATGTACTTGTTTATCTTTAGGTTATGGATGATACGGCGCTCAGTACAAACTCATGTCTTCTAGGTACGATCATATAATGTAGTTGTTTGATCCTTTTGTACTTCAGCTCCTGCAAACTTCACATCTGGACCTTCCTCCCATGATACCTGGGTATGATTATGCTTTTGAGGTACGGTCGTTGAATGCACTCGCCTAATATTCCTTCACTTAACAGACACAACCTTGTCCCCAGGACCTCTTCCCACGATTAGGTTGTACGATCGTAGGATCAATGCATGATCCTGTTAGCATCTGTCTATTTGAAACATGGAAATTCATTCTCTGGTACATGCCATGATCACTTGGTACGACCGTGGTCAGATCCCATGGTCGTAGGATTGGTTTGTCTGAGGTAATGTTTGTCCTAAGTTCAACACTTTCCTTCTCTGGCCCTGTTTGTCCTGCAAATCTCTAAAAGCACATTATATCTATATAGATATACCCTTGTACTTGCACATATCCATTCTTTAAGCGTCGAAAGTGCTGGAAGTTCGTGGCACATCAACAAACTCAACTTAGAACATTTGCATGTCCTCAGGAAAACAAAATACAACTATACTACCATAATGCTTAGCGAAGAGAAAACTAAGAGTACTACAGTAGTCAGAATTTCACAAAACCAGTTTAAGCATGCATTATTCAAAAAATTATGTTCCACACCCTCCAATATCCTCAAAGCGTTAATAAACTTTGTGTGTGAACAAATCACTCACCATGACACAATGAAATCAATAAATGGCATCATAATATCAACAGACAACCCAATACTTAAACTAATAACAATACCCAGACAAGCAGCAACCATAATAGAACCCCTAATCCCTCATAACAAAGAAGTCCCTAAAACTCAGAATATGCAATAGATGCCAACACAGGGACTGAATCAAATTTTTCACTCTCACAAAGAAGTCAGGTCGTGTGTATTTGATACCATAGGCCTGCCCTTATTTTCTGTGGATTAGCTTCCAAATTGCTGGATTAATATCATTATAGGACATTTATTGTCTTGTAATATAGGCTTTGGGGACAGGTATGTCACATATGGGTATAGTAACTCATTCCTCCTTGGCACGACATTATTTTTGGCTCAACTTTTCCTACCCTCTTTTATTCGTTTCCATTTTTTTTTTCAACTTTTCGGACCCCAGGTGAGGTTTAATTTTTACAACTTCCTCTTTTTCTTTTTTGTTTTCTCTTTTTCTTTTCTCATTTTTCATTTTTTTACACCATACTACACCGAACCCCCTTTCCTTTTACTAACATTTTCTTCATGCCCAATCTTTTATGCAGCCCTATGATAGCCACCCTCAACTTAGGCGATTTACCTGAGTTGAGGTGCATAGTATCCAAGTAGGTAACAGGGCCAAAACAGGCTCATTGCAAATAATCGTGAAGGTGAATAGGGTAGTTCAAAAAAAAATATCTACTTAGACTCAAATTTGGGATCAAGGGATATCACATTCATTTGGTAGGATTTTTAGGCTTTTAGTGGCCTATTTGAAGAACGACATATGATCCTTTAATAACCTCTTATCTAACAACTTTGAGCGAGACTAACCTGGCACGTTCTAGATCACACACACACGCCGACTAGGTAAACCTCACTCTCACTTGGCTCAGAGCCATGTATTCAGTTATTACCTATTAGATTCATGCAATTTTAGCTATGGTTATCAAGTTTATAATTCTAATGCCATTACGAGATCCAACATTGGTAACAGTTCAGATAAGAACCCAACATAGCACAAACACAAAATTTTTTAGAGGGGTATTATTTAAATCTTTCAAACAAAGTTTACAGGCTCTTTTTATTTCAATTGCACCAAGTTCTCCTATTTTTCTATCAATTAAACAAAAAACACAACATACCAACAAAAAAACATAAATTAACTCCTAAACATGTCAGTTTTAACTAGATAGCACAACTGAAAGAAAAAAAACACGACAACAAAAACTCTCGGCTGTGATACACCCCCACCCCAACTTGGAAATCATGCAATATCCCCATTGCATGAAAGCATAAAAAATATAAAACTAGGGTAAATGATATATTAGTAGTGTACTAAACATCAGTAGTACTCTGATCAGCTAGGGTCACAGATGGTGCCCCTTTAATCTTCTCTGCTCTCATTACCTCGACTGTGGATGGGGTACTCTTATATTAGTAGGCCCAAGTGGCAGCTAGTATACTCAAAGAAATCAATACCAGGGCAGTCTCCATACCCCCTCCACTCTGGACAACCACCTCAGTGGTAGGTGGGATCTCAACACCCTCTATAATATGTACCTCGGAGGTATACTCACTCACTTTCTACTTTTTCTCCCTATTTTTATCTTTCTTCTTTATCTCACTCTTATCTTCTCTCTTTCTCTTTCTATAGGCCTATAAATCATCACCCATCTTATCTACATCCATGTCATCACCCCCAATTACTGGGGCCTGAGTATAGAAAACATAAACCAATGAGTCCACATCTACCACAACATCTGCCAAATATGGCATAGGTAGAGGTAGAGGTGGTACAATCGAGACTGTCTACTCCATCAACTCTTTGACTGCTTTCTTCAATTCGGCTAAATCTGTCTTGACTGTGGTCACGTCAGGAGCCTATAACTCCTCTAGCTTAGCATCATCTGGCTCTCAAATCTATCAAAATGGGTCTGAACAACTAATACCGCAACCTTAATCTCATCTGCTACATAGGTCTTCACCCCTACATCTAATTTTTGGATCCGTGCATCATGCAATAACTGATTTCACATGATTTTTTTCCAGCTGAGCAGTGGGAATCAATGTGTATCTTAGAGGTATCAACTGAAGTGCACCCAAAAGTGTTGTGGCCTGCTATAAAGAGGAAGAAGTAGCACCGGCGTCGAATGCCAGGATCTCATTGGCTGGGTCACCCCCTGCTACCTCTAGAGGTAATTCTAGTAAAGGACCTCAAGATGGAGCTTCCAGGTTCCTCAAATCTTTTATCAATGTAATATCCATGCTCTTCATTAGCCAAATAAATCTGTCAACCACCGAGATAGCTGGCACCTATGAATTTTGTATCAACTGGGTAATTAGATAAGAAAATGGAAATGTGGTGTTGAAATATAGTACTCTGCCCTGAATCTCTTCTGTAATAATACATGGAATTTTTAGCTCAAACCCAGACATAAAAGCAGCTACTAGGCCTGCATTGGTTGAACCCAACATGTTATCATTCATTGTCGGTGCAATACAATGCCTCAATATGGACCACCAGGCCTTGGCCATAAATTTCAGAGTGTGCTTGTAAATGGATGACCCGTTGATCCAAACTATATTCTTCTCAACTTTTACAATATAGCCCGCCAACCACTTATAGTGCATAAGCTTGTCATAAGTGGTGAATTTCTTCACTCTTCTCATACACGTCATTCGGAAATCATACTCTGGAGTCTTATCCATGGGCTCAAATGTCTTTCTGAACAAGGCATTAGAGATAGCCTTAACGAAAATATCAATCTCATGGTCTGGACTCGCACCATGTCTATTAGGGGCTGCTTCCTCATGTTTTTGTATTTACCTAAGTGAGTTATATTTTTTATCATCGCCGCATAGTTAGCATAAAAATCCCTCACCATATCTGGACTATAATTTTTGTATGACCTTGTCATCCAACCCAACTCATATCTGTCAAATACTCTGGGACTTTCTATAGTGAATCCTTGAAAATTTGAGGTTCCTCCTGAATGTTTCACTTCTTGTTTTCTCTATTGTTTAAGAAAACCCTGTCTATGTAGTAATATTAGGAGTTTAGAATACACTACCACCTCGGGTCTACACCCATTTGAGGCACATCACGAGTAGGTCCCTTAGAGGATTCAGGGTTGGACTCTACCTCCTCCTTCGAGGAACTTATTTCTTAAGCATTATCTCTATGCTCACCTCCATCTTGGTTTTGTGTGATGAATTCCCTCTTTAGACTAGGGAAGTTTCACGGGGGTAGCAACGGGCACCATGGTGGTTGAAGATATAGCTAGGTCCTCGGCCTTTTCAAGTTCCTTGGCATTAGACCTGGTGGTCTGAGGTGTATGCTGTTCAACAGAAAAACTAACAGAATACTCGACCTCCGTACCACTTAAGATTTTAGAATCACTCTCCGAGGTCGAAGGTATGTTTTTAGGTTCCCGCTTATTTGAGATATCCTTCTACATTTGGTTGAGGTTTTTGGAGGCATAGTACATGTACAAGAAAGTATTAGTTCTTAATTTTGAAGTAATAATATAGGTTCAGGAATTTGCTCAGATGAGCCTTCTTACGATTGCGTAATGAAGGCACGATTGTACGTTCGATCTTAGAATATCTTCCCCATAAGTACTTGGGGTTTTCACATCATATGAGCACATACCCTGATTGTACCATGAAAGGACGATCGTGGGATGTGTTCGTCTGATGAACTCCTACAACTTGAAAATTTGGCACCCCAAAACTATCCAACCTACAATCATTTCTAGATATCGCAATTGTAGGTTATGTCGTAGAGTGTGCACTAACACCTATAAGTTCAAAATTTACAATTTGACCCTAATTTAACCATCATTGACCATGTTCTTAAATAGGAGGTACTCAGACTTCCCCCCGTTATCATTTATTCAAAATTCCCTACACAAAACAATGATTTAAGACTTGTTTTGGCCTACCACTCCTCATGAACTCAAGTTAGCACCCCATATTTATTACTTGTTAAAATTTGGAGATAATCATCAAAGGTGGGCAATGAACTTACAGAAAGTTTTCTTGAAATTTTGGGTGCTCTGAGAGTTGTATGATTTCAAAACCGATGGGAGTAGCTAAATTACACAAATTATTGGTAAGATTTTGTAACTTTTGCTCTTTTGATCTTTTAATTTTTTTGTGAAATACGTTTTAATGCTCATCGGGTTCAATTGGGTCTCAAGTATAGGGTTTAACACGTTAAAACCCAAGTTGGGTCGGGTAGGATCAGGTCTCACTTAAATAGTTGGACCCAACATACACTGCTTACCCACGATCATTGGATCTCTCAACGATCATTGTTCCTACTTGTACCAGGAGGGTTTAAGAAAGCGTAACTGGGAACCTACGAAGCTTAAGGAAGATCATGATATGTAACCACAACTATTCCTTAAAATTGTAGGTTCGATGACCTGCATGTTGGTTTCCAGGAGTTTTATCATACGTTGGATACCACTATCGTGATATCTAAGTAAGATCATTGTGACCAATCATAATATAACTCTTAAAATTCATCTCTCTGGACTTTGTGCAGTTGATTGAACCCTTGATCATGGGACATTCCCACGGTCTTGCAATAGTTTCATGGGTTCAGTAATGATTCTAATTTTGCAATTTATTTTGTTGTACAGTCCCTGCAAAAGTAACACATATTACCCTATAAAAGTAAAAGTACAAAATTATGAGTTGCCTCCCAAGAAGACCTTGGTTTAATGAAACGACACGACATGGCTATGTTGGTTACTTAGACTTCATCAACTAGCCCATGGGTTGTCTCCCATGAAGCACTTGATTTAACTTTGCGACATAACTCAGGTGTGCTTGACTTCTGTAGCACCCTCTAGATCCATTTCAAATATCATTTTTATATAATCAATGTCACCGAGATAGTGTTTCACCCTTTGGCCATCCACCTTAAACTTCTAGCCTTCTTTATTCTCCAGCTCGATTTCACCATGGGGAAACACTCTAGTCACTTTATAATTTCCTCTCCACTTTGACTTTAGCTTTCCTGGAAAAAACATCAGCTTAGAATCAAATAGCAATACCATATCGCCTGCACTAAATTCTCTTTTATCAATCTTGCTATCATTGTATAATTTTATCTTCTCCTTGTATAAAGCTTATCATTAATAGGCATGGAGATGGAATTTATTCATCTCGTTCAACTGATCTAGTCTCAATTTAGCCACATCACTCCATTCTTGATTCAACCTCTTCAGTGCCCATAATGCCTTATGGTCAAGTTTGATAGGTAAGTGGCACGCTTTTCCATACATAAGTTGATATGGGGAGGTACTAATAGGGGTCTTGAATACTTTTTGGTAGGCCCATAGTCCATCGTCTATCTTTTTAGCCCAATCTATCCTATTGGCATTCACCGTCTTCTCCATAATAGACTTGATGTCACGATTGGAGACCTTAACTTACCCACTTGTCTAAGGATGGTAAGACGTTGCCACTTTATGTTTCACACCATATTTCTCAAGAAAGGCTTTAAATAGACAATTGCAAAAGTACGAACCTCCATCACTAATGATAACCCTTGGTGTGCTAAATTTTGAAAGTATGATCTTTCTCAAGAATGTTGTGACACTTTTCCCTTCCTTGTTTGGAAGCGCAACTTCCTCCACCCATTTCGAAACATAGACAACAACCACCAAAATATACTTCATACCATGGAGCTCACAAAGGGGCCCATGAAGTCAATACCTCATACATCAAACAGCTCAAGCTCAAGAATAGTGGTCATTAAAAGCTTTTGCCTTTGCGAAATATTTCCTTGCCTTTTGCATTGGTCACAATCCTTGGCTTAGTCATATGCATATTTGTAAATGGTGGGCCAAAAGTATCCATATTGCAAAATCTTGTGCATCGTCCGTGCACCACCATGATGACCCCCAACTATTGACGAGTTACATGCCTCTAAGATACTCATCATCTCAACTTTAGGAACACATCTCCAAATCACTCCATCTATACAACTTTTGAATAATTATGGCTCATCCCAAAAGAACTTCCTCACATCATGCATAAATATCTTACGTTGCTTAAATGATAGGTCTTCAAGAACCACATCACTCACCAAATAATTTGCAAAGTCTGTAAACCATAAAATCAAATCTTGTGATACAGCCAACACCTACTCATCCGAAAAAGTCTCATCAATCTCAAGCTTGTCTTTCAGTTTTAGCATGGTCTCTTCTTCAAGGCGTCATAAGTGGCCAACCACTTGATTCTCAATCACTTTTTGTTCCTTGACTTCAAAGTCAAATTCCTTAAACAAAAGTACCAAACGAATCAATCTTTGTTTCGCATCCTTCTATGCCATAAGGTACCTAAGAGATGTGTGGTAAGTATGCACAATTACTTTCATTCCAAGCAAAATAAGATTGAAATTTAACAAATGCGAACACCACAACAAGAAACTCTTGTTCAGTCACAACTTAATTTTTCAGCATAGGGTTAAGTGCTTTGATAGCATAGTAGATGGGATGTAAGATCTTCTCCCAACTTTTGCCTAGGACTATTCCTAGCACCACACCACTAGCATCACACATAACCTCTAATGGAATGAACTAATCGAGAGATAAAATAATCTAGGCTGGAATCAACCTCACTTTCTGGAACTTGAATTCCTTCGACATACATCATCAAAAACAAATTTCACCTCCTTCTTCAATAACTTGCACAAAGGATTTTGAATTTTTGGGAAGTCCTTGATGAATCTCCGATAGAAACCTACATGGCCTAAAAAGCTATGAATACCCTTCACAAAAATAGGAGGAGGCAATTTTTCATTCACCTCAATCTTTGCCTTGTCAACTTCAATCCCCTTTATCAAAATCTTATGACCAAGAACTACTCTTTCTTTAACCATGAAATGTCACTTCTCCCAATTTAGTACTAAGTTACAGTCCTCGTATCTCCTCAAAATATTATCAAGTTTTGCCAAACAATCTTTGAATGAATCTCCAACAACCGTGAAGTCGTCCATGAACACCTCAATAGTGTCCTCGACCATGTTAGAAAAAATTGCCATCATGTAAAGTTGAATGGTTGCAAGTGAGTTACAAAGACCAAAAGGCATCCTCTTGAATTCAAAAGTCCCATATGGACAAGTGAAAGTGGTCTTCTCTTGGTCTTCGGGAGTAATAGAAATCTTATTGTAACCCAAATAATCTTTAAGAAAATAATAGCATCCTCTGTCAGCAATATCATCTAACATCTGATCCATGAAAGGCATCAGAAAGTGATCCTTCTCAGTCCTTGCGTTCAACTTAATAGAGTCTATGAAAACATGCCACCCAGTAACTAGCCTCATCGAAATAAGCTCATTCTTCTTATTTGGAACCACAATGATTCGACACTTCTTCGACACTCATTGGATCAGGGGATCACCCACTTGCTGTCTGCAATTGGATAAACCACACCCTCATCCAACCACTTGATAATTTCTTTCTTCACTACCTCTTGCATAGGTTGATTCCATCTCCATTGATACTCAATACTAGGCACACAATACGGCTTAAGTTAGATTTTGTACGTGCAAATTCAAGACAAAATCCCAATAATATCAACAATGAACCATCCAATGGACCTCTTAAACCTCTTCAAAATAGAAAACAAAGCCTTAACTTGCCAGTCTACCAAATTAGCTACAATAATAACCGGCAAAGTACTGTTGGCTTCCAAAAATGCATAACAAAGATGAGATGGAAGAGCTTTGAGCTCTAAGATTGGAGGCTCCTCAACAGAAGGCCAAGATGGTGGGGTCACTCTATTCTTCAAATCAAGATCTAACTTCTTTTGAGCATAACTATATGAACCCCAACCATAGAGTGCACTCACCTTCTCCTTATAACTCTTAATATCATCACCCTCAAAATTCATAATTGTTACTGCAAGGGCCTTGACTCCAAGCCTCTCCTTAATAGGAGCTACCAAATAATCCTCTTCGACTATATCTATCACAGAGATCACACACATATCCTTTGGATGCTTTATGGACTGGTATACATCAACGGTAACATGTTCGTTATTCAACCAAAACTTCATCTTCCCAGTCTCCATATCAACCAGTACACACCCAGTCGTAAGGAATGGTCTACCCAAAAAAATGGGAACCTCAAAGTCAACCTCACAGTCAAGGATGACAAAATTAGATAGAAATATAAAGAATGCAACCCTACCAAAATATCACACATGATTCCCACCAGCTTTTTCATAGTGTGGTCCACCATGAGAAGTCTCATTGAAGTCAGTTTAGATGACTCCAACCCAAATAATCTATAAACTGCTGCGGTATCAAATTAATGCTAGCATCCAAATCACACAAAGCTTTTGCGAAGTTAAAACACCCAATAGTGTATGGAATCATGAATACGCCAGGGTATTCCTTCTTCTCAACCAAATATCTAGAGGCTATTGCACTATAATGGTGCATATTATCAATAGGCTCAAAATTCACCGTCCTCTTCTTAGTCACCAAATCCTTCATAAACTTCATGTAACCTGGTATTTGATCAAGGGACTCAACTAGAGGGATATTCACCATCAACTTCTTTAGCATAGAAATAAACTTTTGGTACTTTTCCTCTTCAACTTTCTTCTTTAGTCTTTGCAAAAAAGGAGGAGGAGGTCGTGGAATGAGAGTCAATACTTTTGGGACCTCTTTGTCCTTCCCCTTTCTTATATTGACCTCATGTTCATCAACTAGAGGTTTTTCAGGGGCATTCTCATCCACCACCAAGTTTTTAGATTTGGAAACTTTTTCATCATTGATGATCACCGATTTTATCTCATTATCAACAATTATGGGCATAGGTGGATCTGTTGTCATATTACTACTCCTAGTAGAGATAGACAAGCAATGACCATCATTATTTGGTTTTTAGATTGTGTTGCTAGGAAGTGTACCTTGTTGACGTTGACCAAAGTATTGCTCAAGCTATTTTATGGCGGTAGCATGCAAATCAACCTTCTAATTCATGCCTGAAATATCCGTCTTAATCTCTTTAAGGTAGTCTTCCATCTTATCTACCCTTTTCACAACCTTTGTAAGCATGTATTCCATCCTCAAATTGCTCGAACCAGCATCACAATTCCCACGTAGAACATAAAGTTTACTTTTATCCTTATAGTCATCCTTTCTCCACCAATCACCATCTCTATCCCTACTCTTATCTTTATACCTAGATTTATTGTAACTATGACCTTGATTTCCTTTCTGAGAGTTTGAATTGTCTTAGTTAGACCCTTGGCCCTTGTCTTGGAAACCCACCATCTCTCTGTCTAGATACTTTGCCTCTTCTTTAGAATCTGAATCTTTATATGTAGGTGCCTTACCTTCTGAACCAACCGTATTCATCTTTTCTGCTCCTTCTACAATAAATTATTTTTTAAGCAACCCAATCTCAGTCCTTAGTTGTGCTACCTCTTGAGCTACCGACTCATATAATGCTCTCTGCTCTGTGGATTCTCCAATTACAAAAGTACCTACGGGTCTGTCCACATCTCAAGTATTCCAACCGCGATTAGTTTTTGTGATTTGATCTAGGATCTCAGAAGAGTGCTCCTAATGTAGACTCATAAATGCCCCACCAGTGATAGTGTCTACTACAACCTTGGTGTTTGAATTCAAGGCTCTATAGAAGATCTCAAGCAAGTTTTTACCTATCATCCTATGATTTAGAACATTCTGCAGCTTCTTCTTAAACCTCAACTAAGTCTCATATAGTTCCTCTAATTGCAACTGCCTAAAATATAAATCTCATCTTTCAACTGCAACATTCTAAAAGGTGGAAAATATCTATCCAAGAACTAATTCCTCAACTCATTCCATGTAGTAATTGATCCACGTGATAACTCAACCAACCATAAAGTAGCCTCTCCCGTAGCAAGTAAGGAAATAGTCATAATTTAATTGCCTCTTGAATCACTCTAGGTAGATTATAAGAAGTGGAAATCCCCACAAAGTTCATCATATGCATATTCGCATCATCAGTAGGAAGGCCGGATAAAATCCCTTTCAGGTTCAGCAAGAAGATCATGCCACTAGTGATGTTAAAATTAGTACATGAAGGCAATTCTGGTGGAATAATAGCACCTGTTTCAACTGGCTCTAAATAATCTAAATATTCTTCTGGATCTTCATAGTAGGGGAGATACTGTTTCCCCCTATGCCTTTTCTGCCTTTCCCTCTTACCAAGTGTAACTAGATGGTTCTCTCTATCTTGTCTAGCCTTTTCTTGCCTAGCTAACTGCCTGGCAGTTTCGTGCCGACCATTCTCTTTAGTGATCAATCGATCAGTATTTTTTTCGTAGTTTCCTGACCATCATGTTGATGTGTTAGCTGATTAAAAATTGCAAACTTATAATGAATGCCCTCGAGCAGGGCTCCTTGATTATGAACTCCTTCGTTCACCATTCTTTAATTAGTTCTCAGAGTTATCTCAAGTTCGATATCAAGTGGAATCAAGAGATTGCCTTGACTCTGAGTATTAGGCATACACCCGTGTGTGCCTTAAAAACAACAGAAAAGTAAAATTAGGATATAATAATCAACAAGCTCAACAAACACAATCCAATCAACTCTATAACCATATTCCCTGGCAACAGTGCCAAAATTTGATGTCGTCCAAATTACACCTCTAAACAAAGTATAAAATGGTCATTGATCAAATATAGAACCCAACTAGGTTGGGGTCAATCCCACAAGGAATAGGTCATAATATCAATGAATGTGTAGTTGAGGTAATCACTAATAATCTCCAATAAAAGAGGGGGGTTTTGTAAATAAATAATTCAGTAGTAATATTAGTTGATCTGTCAGATTTGTAATCAGTATGAGAAACACACTAGGAATATGTTCCCCAATAACTTCATAGGTTCTTCATACTTTGCAATTTCTCTCGGTGTTTGGTATACAAAATTGATAGGTTATGTATACTTAGAACAACTTTACGCTCTTGTCTAAGCAATATCCTCAAGTAAGTTTTCTCTTCTCCTGAGTTTGTGTTACTAACCTCTATCTTAGATCTTAGATTAACTATCTCAGATTATCGGCTCAAGCTATTAAGTGGAGGGTGGTAGCTCTAAGTCTCTGTTGTTTCCTTCCTTCTTCCCATCCATTACACATCCTTTCATCTAGAATAAAGATAAGGCAAGTTATAATTTTGTACACCATCATAAATCAATCAAACCCAAGTAAACAACAATACATATATGAATACTAGTTGAAAGTCACTTCGTACTACGAACCCTACTCCGTTAATCCGTCATGGTTCCCAAAACCCTAGTTGTGGTGTTTAGATACTCATAATTACAAGAACACAATAAGAATTCTAATAAGAAAACATAATTATGAACTTACAATAACAAGATGAAAAACTCCAAGATCACACTTTGAATTAAAACCCTAAAAAATGATATTTTAGATTCCAAGACCAACAATATGCCTTAGAACCTTACAATACTGTAATAGAATGTAAACTGATACAAAAGAATAAATAAGAGTATTTATAGAAAAAATAAAATCTATCCTAAGCATAACAGGATTTGTTTAGTCGGTTGTTTCAGATGATAGAAAGGGATAATATTATAAACTTTTTCAGGTCATGGCTGGTACAATGCCAGTATGAACTTATGGCTTCCAGGTACTATTGTATAATGTAATTATCTGATCTTTTTGAACTTCAACTCTTGCAATACTTCACATCTGGACTTTCCTCCCTTGATACCTTGGTATGATTGTGCTTTCGAGGTACGATCATTGAAAGCACTCACCTTATTTTCCTTTACTTAACAGTTGTAACCTTGTCTCCAGGACCTCTTCCCACGATCAAGTTGTACGATCGTAGGATCAATGCATGTGGTGTTAGCATCAATCTATTTTACACCTAGAAATTCATTCTATGGTTCATGCCACGATCACTTGGTATGATCATGGTCATATCCCACGGTCGTAGGATTGAATCATTTGAGGTATTTTTTTATCTCAAGTTCAACACTTTCTTTCTCCGGCCCTATTTGACCGACAAATACCAAAAAGCACATTATATCCAAGAAATACCTTTGTACTTGCAAATATCCATTATTTTAAACGTCAAAAGTTTCATAAGTTTGCGGCATATCAATAATCACCTAAGGATTGTTTGGTAAAAGAGAAGAAGTTTTATGCAAAAACTTTTAAGTTTGAATTTTGGTTGTCTTCTTTGTCCTTCTTGGGTTATGTGGTTTTGAAGGAAGGGGTTATGGTAGACACACAAAATATTGAGGTAGTTAAGAATTGAGCTAAGCCTACTGCAGTGACTGAGGTTCATATTTTTATTAGGCTGGCTAGTTATTATTATAGATTCGTGAAGGGGTTTGTTTCTATTGCTACTCATTTGACTTGTCTAACTCATAAGGAGGTACTATTTCATTTGTTGGATGAATGTGAGGAGAGATTTCAAATGCTCAAAACCTTATTAACTACTGCTCCCATTCTTGCTTTGCCAGTAGAGTGTAAGTATTTAATTATTTACTTTGATGCCTTATTTTTTGGTCTAGGTGTTGTTTTGATATAGGAAAAGAATGCTATTGCATATGCTTCTAGGAGATTGAAGGTTTATGATAAGAATTATCCTACTTATGATTTAGAATTATTAGCTATGGTTTTTGCTCTTAAGGTATGGAGGCACTACCTATGGGGTTTGTTATGAAGTATTTACTAACCACCGTAGTTTATAACATATATTTATGCAGAGAGACCTAAATTTGAGACAACGTAGGTGGATGGAGTACCTCAAAGACTATACATGACATTACAATTCTATATCATCCAGGAAAGGCTAATATAATGGCTGACACATTTAATACAAAATCTCAAAGTATGAGTAGCTTGGCTATTTGAAGGATACCAGACGTCTGTTGGCTAGGGAAATTCGAAATCAAACTAACAGCTTAATGTGACTTGAAGTGTCTGAGAGAGGTGGATTGTTAGCCCGTGTAGAAGCAAGGTCTTCATTTCTTGATCAGATCAAGGCTAGATAGTTCAAGGATGCTAAGTTAAGCAGAATTCATAATAAGGTCTTGTATGGTGAGGCTAAAAAGACTTTGATTGATGATGAGGGTGTGTTAATAATAAAAGGGTAAGTGTGTGTTCCCTGTGTTGATGACTTGATTCCAATTATACTTATGGAGGTGCATAGTTTACAGTATTCTATACATCTTAGTGCAAGGTTGCATCGTGATCTGAGGCAACACTATTGGTGGGTTTGAATAAAGTGAGACATTATTGATTTTGTAGCTTAGTGTCAGAATTGCCAGCAGTTAAAGTATGAACACTAAAAACCTAATGGGACACTTCAGCAAATGTCCATTACTGAATAGAAGTTGGAAAGGATAGCAATAGATCTCTTGGTTTGTCTTCTAATGACCTTGGGAAAATTTGATTATATATGGGTTATTGTGGATAGGTTGACTTAGTCTGTGCATTTTATTCAAGTCTGGGTGACTCATAATGCAACAAAGTCAGCCAAGATTTATCTCAAGAAAGTTGTTCAATTGCATGGGGTTCTAATTTATATTTTCTCTGATAGAGGTACTCAACTTACCCCTAATTTCTGGAAGAACTGGCATAATGAGTTGGGTACTACATTTGACCTCAGTACAACCTTTCACCCTTAGACTGATGGGGATTCTGAGCGAATGATTCAGGTTTTGGAGGATCTACTTTATGCCTATGTAATAGACTTTGAAGGTTTTCCCTAACCAGTTTCTATAATTGGCAGAGTTCACAAATAACAATAGCTACCATTCAAGTACCGACATGGTGCCATTTGAGCTATTGTATACGAGAAGGTGAAGATCTCCCATTAGATGGTTTGATGCTTTTGGGTTAGACCTTGAGATACTGACTTTTTGAAGGACTCATTGGAGAAGGTAAAGTTCATTCAAGAGAAGCTTTTAGCAGCTTAAAGAAGATAAAAAGAGTATGTAGATCAGAAGGTGAGAGATGTGTATTTTATGGAGGTGAGCAAGTATTTCTCAAGATCTCACCCATGAAGGGTTTTATGAGATTTGATAAGCAAGGCAATATTAGTTCAAGATATATTAGACCATTCGAGATTTTTAAGTTTGTGGAGTCGGTGGCTTATAGATTGGCTTTGCCTCTAATTTTTTCAGGAGTTCATCTCGCATTTCATGTGTCTATTATAAATAAGTATCATGTGGATGGTGACTATATTGTTTGCTAGGATTCAGTCCTGTTGGATGAAAATATCTCTTATAAAGAGAAAACTATGGCTATCATAGATTGAGATATCCATGAGTTACAATCGAAGGAAATTGCATCTGTGAAGGTCCAGTGGAAGAACTGTCCTATTCAGGAGGCCACTTGAGAGATCAAGCAAACATGTATAGCAAGTATCCTCATTTTTTCATCGAGTAAGGTAAATCTTATTTTTTTCTTATTTATTTTCTTATCCGTTTAGGGATGAATGGTTTTTTGATTGGTATCTGATATAATGACCCATTCCATTATTATAGTATTATTTAGGGCATAAGTACCCTACTAGAATTTCTGCAAGGAAAAGAGCTGATAAAATCTCACGCTAGAGTGGTTTCTGATGAAAATCTGGTGTTGTGGGCTTAAGTGATGATTTGTGATTCATGGTGTAGTATTTGGTAGTTTTGTGTTTGCTAGTGTATAGTTGAGTGGCATAGGATCCCGTAGGATATTTTATGGATAGTAAATGGATTCATAGAACTCTGGTTATAGAAGTTATCAATTTATGATAAATCTATGATGTCTTAAATTGAGATTTGTGTTGTGAAATAGGGGTTGCTTCAACTTTTCCCAAAGATTCTATTTAGGGAATGCCACATTAGTCAGATCACCACCATAGTGGCACAATTGTAGCGGACACCATACCACCATAGTGGTGGTGGTAGAATTGGGGAGGACCACTGTAGCGGGATTATTGCCCTCTATAGCGGGATCACTGCAGTGGTTATCAAGCAGTTTTAATGCCATAAGTCTATTTTAAAGTTTTAGTTCCCAAAAAATAAATGGTTCATTCTTAGACTTTTGTGAGGAGATTTCCTACTAAACAAGGGTAATTTTCTTCATTGAGGTAAGCTTCTTCCTCTCTCTTATCAATGATTAATTCATTTCTATTGTCGAATCAATTGAATAAGGATTACGGGTGAAGTTTTTGTGCTAAAGCCCTATGTTTATTAATTGGTGGGAAAAGCCTATAGGTAGATGAAAATTTGCATAAGATTGATTCTAGGCTGTTAATTAACACTTCCTTGAATGGAATTATTCCCCTTGAATATGAATTATAGGGATTTAGGGAAAATTAATGGTTGAAAAAACCTTGGCTAAGGTTTTAGATTATGAATAAGTGTAAAACTAGTGAGGTTGAATCCCCAAGACATAGAATGTAAGAGTAAGTGATTAATTACTCTTGGTTTTTTTGTTTCGACCATGAACAACCCAATGAATTGAGGAAAGGCACGCATCTTGCAAATTATATTAGATTGGTGTAACGACCCTCGTAGTGATTTTTAAAGTTTTTTATCTTTGGATAATGTTACCCCTTTCCGTTGTTTCTGTATAGTATTTGTAAGTTGTGAAAGTAGGTGGCACGGTCCGCAAAGTTTTTGGGAGAGTTTTACGTGAATTTTTGGTTTCTAGAAGATTTTAAGTTGTTATTGTTGACTTTGGTCAACATTCAGTAATCCAAATAAAGGATGGGAATTTCATCAGTTCCATCAGGATTAAAATGTGTTTTACATGCAGTTTGAAGTATTGAATTGTGTTCTGGAGGTCTTAGATGAGTTTTGGGTACTTGATTATAGTTTTGAGTTTTATGTCATTGAGTTTTAATTGTATCACCTAAAGGTAATGAGCTAGTTTTTGTAGTTGTATGGTACCATTAGATCTGTATTGAAATTTTAGAACCAACACAAAAATAATCAATGAATTTGGAGTCCGTATGAGAGAGATATGGTTGTTATAGTGTGGACAAATATTATTGGTGCAACAAAATCCACGACCGTGATGAGTCTTTGCTATGGGCCTTCATTACCGTGAGCTTTTAGTCGCAACCACTATGGATCGCCACTGAAGGTTCCAATGTTTATTTAAAGTTAGATTTCGAGGTTTTTTATATTTTGGACATTTTGGGAGCTAGGGAGCTCTGATTGAGGCAATTTTTGATATGTTTTTCTTGTATAACCATTGGATTGGTATCACTTGGAGGTGTTTTGGGAGTGAAGAGCTTCCCTTCGATTCTTTGAGCTATGATTTGGCTTCACGGGTCTTCTTAAGGCAAGTTGAGATTTACCTTGAATTTTTCTGAGGTGTTTATAAGCTATTTGCTAGTGACTTATATATTGTGAATAATTGAGGATTTGGGGGTCCCATATAGATGAGATGACGAGCATCTGTGTAGGTACCGGTGTTTATTGCTGGGCTAAAAGTAATAAAATGAACATCTTGACTATTCTCTCTACTTGTTGACATGCTTATGGTAAATGGTGTTGATAAATGACTTATTGCTCATGAATAATTTGATATTGAGTATCTACTTAAGGATTTTGAATTATGTTTAGTGAAATTTGATGGAATATTAGGGTTAGTAACTGTTGTTGGTATAAAGAGATTGGGGTTGTAAATAAGAAGATAAAAAGAGAGATCTTGGCGTGATTACTATGTATTGTGAATGAAGGTGAACTTTTTAACATGTTGTTGGCAAGTATATTTCCCTTATGAGAATTTGAATCTAATTTTATCATAATTGGGGAAGGTAGGAAACTTATCATGTAAAGCATACTATAGGTTTAGTGAATTCTCAATGTTAACATTGTTTGGGTTAAGTATCATTATTGTGATACCTGTGTAGGGCTTGTGCTAACCTTGTTATTAGTTTTGTAGATTATTATCATTATGATACCCGAGTGTGGGCTTGTGTTGAATTTATCATTGATTAGTGAGCTCATTATCATTGTGATGCCTAAGTAGGGTCTTGTGTTGATCTTATTATTAATTAGAGAACTTATTATCAATGTGATGCCCGACTGGTGGGTTTGTGTTGACTTCATTTTTTGTCTTATTTTGTTCTTTTACTATTATGGTGCCCATATTGGGGGCTTGTATCATGATCTACTAAGATTTGGGTGACTTAGGTTCATTTATACCATTGTTGAGCTGATTATTGTGCATTATTCATTTTATCATGATCATACATACTCATTCATCACCCATTTTCATGGAACTAGTACTACCATAGAACTTGGATTCTTTGCAAATGAAAATGAACCATATTATAAAACACCTTAGCCGAGGGATAAGTCGCCAAGATTGATTAATGAAATTGTGATTAGCATATCGGTTGGAAATCCCCATGGGTCCTCTCTTAGAAGCTTAGGTTTGGAAGATGTATACAAGTTGTACTTTTGCCATTGTATTTCATCTCATATCACTATATTTCATTGCAATTTCTCTTGGATGATATTGTTGTTGGTATATTATTATATTTTGTGTATTGGTTACGGCTTGATCTACGAAGACTGTTGCATCATATCCATTTGTTGTATGATATGCATTTTCTCTATCTTATCCTGGATTGTTGTTTGGCATGGTGAGTGGATATATTATACCGTGTTAGTGAAATTCTCTCCTGATGTGACATATTACTATTACTGTTGATATTAAACATGCACAAGTTTTACTTACGTAAACTTATTTAACTACATTGTTAATTGCTGCTATTTGCTAGAATAGGCTGAGACTTTTTTAAGTATAGGTTTATTTGGGTTAATATGGATGGTTTGGCTGGTGGTTCCCACCATCACTTTGGATTAGGATCGATTGTCGATGATTCCTACTGAGTACACGTGTTTCATAGTCAACCTTGCTTTTTTTTTCTGCACCTACGTGCAGGTATTGAGTTAGTAGTTGAGCATTGATTGTGACTACCACTGTCTGTTTTTTTATAGATTGAGGTAGCCGCTGACAAATCTCAGAGCTTACCTAGGTCTCTCCGTCTTTTTTCTAATGCTTATTTGCATCTAAGATATTTTAGACTATTTTATTATATTCGATATTAGAGGCTTGTACTAGTGACAACCAGACCTGGGATATTGTATTGATATTGTACCTCTTTCTTATGTCTTTTGGAGATTATTTCTATTTCTTACTTTTTCCACTTCTATTTTACTTTGATTATTGTGTTTGGTTTGGGATAGTCTTACCTGTACTGGAGGGTGAGACAGGTGCCTTTATGGTCTCTATTTTGAGTCATGATAATTGGCTTCTTCGATTGAAGTATGTTATGGTTTAATTAGAGTAAAGACTTGATTTAGTTGCTTGTGTGCTTTTGAATTGAATGACTTGTTGATTGGTCTTTGGATATACTTGTGATTGATGGTTATGGTGTTGTTAATGCTTGAATGAACAAGATATAGAACTTGATTGAAATACATTATGATTGTAAAGTGTACTTTTAAAATTAGGGGCACTGTGTTATATCTTGAGAGATAATGAAAATGGAACCATTAGTTTATATTGGTTGAAGGACCAGGTACCATGCTAATACGAATATTGATATTACTATGATGGAATGGGTACCACGCCGGTACTGTACATGGACCCTAGTGCATCCCTTGCTGGTCATGCTAGTTAGGTTGAAATAAGTCCCTTAGTATGTGTGTACTGAGTAGTATTTGATACGTGAGTTAACATGGTATATTATGATGATAATGACATTAACGAAATTACAATTGTTAGATTGGAATGGACATAGATTCGTGTTGTTATGTGAACACTAAGGTTGCTTAGTTCGTGATTGTTTATGATAGTTGTTAGTGACTTACATGGCTTATATAATTGACGTTATTTGTTTGACTAAACTGATTGCTTTGTTGAGTATTACTTGCTATGTGTTAAAGTTCCTCTCTACTTGTTATTTGATTTATGTTGTATGTTGGTTTCAAAATTGAGTTCACAGATGATGTCTACCAATATATAGTGGCTTTTACTGATACTACTATGTTATCTTCTTTTGTTTAGTTCAAACAGTGTTACAGAGGCTCAGACACGACCTCATCTTTGGTTGTTCGAGTTGATTGGATTTGAGGATGAGCATTTCATATCCAAACTATTGCGGATATTCATAGTCTCTATTGTTTATATGTCCGATGATGTTACTTTACTTTATTAGTGATTTTGAGACATTCTTAGACATTTGTTTGGTTTTAGAGTCTTTGTACGATGACTTTCGAGTCTTGAGGAAGTAATAGATAGTATTTCCTGCATTTCTCAATTATTTTATTGGATTTTTGATACTATTTAGTCTTAACCATTTATTTGATTGGGTAAAGGCTTGGGTTAGTTGGTTCTCCCACTAGAGGGTTATTGTGGGTGCCACTCACGACCATTTAGGTGGTGATAGTTAATTATAGCTATATTATGCACTTTGCGATCTACTCTAAGTTTACTCGACTATTTCAACGCCTATTTTTCTATGGTCGGCGGTCGATAGTGAAGTGCATGTGATTACTCTTTTATGTCAAGTAATCTATGCCCATGGTATATTTCTATCCTCAATAGCAATTTAATTCCCATTCTTGATAAGGTTCGTGAACTAATTCTATTTCCTCTATTTACATTTGAAGTTCCTTTTTTTCATGTCTAACAAACAAGCACTAGATAGAATTTGTAAGGTGATCAAGTAAATCAGATATTTATTGAGTTTTGGAATTATTGAGATTTCAATAACTAATCCAAATCGGATTAGGAGAAGTCTCCGCTCACGCCACTACCAAAAGAAAAGCAATGGTGCAAGGAACAACAATTTTTTGGAGGAGCAGTGATGCTTGCGCCACTCCTTAAATTGGGCTAGTGGTGCAAGGTACAAAAATTCTTCAACTAGAATGTTAAATCTGAGCCACTGCCTTGATTTTTGGGATAAGTAAAATAAGTTGCTCACACCTCCACTTCCACGTAGAAGTGAAGGGATAGTACAATATTTGGGTGCATTAAATGCTTGCCATCATATTTTACAGCTTATCACTTTTATACTCCTTCCGTTCCATCATAATTGTTATTAAAAATAAATGTCTTATATTAGTTGATCACTTACTAAATTAAGATAGAATTAATTATTTTTTTAATTTTACCCCTACAATTAATTACAATTCCAATGTTTACTCTTATGTCCAATGAATATCATTAATATGGTTAAAGGGTAAAATAGTAAAATTCATCATTCACTTATAATTTCTTAATCACTGTATAAAATAAAATTTGCCTAACTAAAATGAGACGGAGGGAGTACTTTGTTAATTAATTATAGTTGTGAGCTTATCCTTGAATTGAAGTTGTTGTCTGTATATATTAATTAATTAACATAACACATTAGATTATTCAATTAATTGTTTCTTTTCCTCACGAAAGTCAAGCAGCATAGTTGTAGTTGATGATTTAGACCAATTGTTCAATAACGTTTCATTTCCTTAAGATAGATGTTAATTCTTTATTTTTGATATATAAGCTCCTTACTCTGTTATTCTGTTCTACACCAAGTTCTATATATATATATTTACGTCAGGAGAATGGGAAGTGAACTGTTGATTCTGTGCTGATTAAGTGTGTCGTATTGTGGTTTCAATTTTGTTATGCAATATATGTTATATCGCTTTATATACTCGATACATTATTTCATACAAACAGCCCCCCATTGCCCCCACAACATTCATGTTTGTCGCTTATCGGGTAGACAGGGATCCTTGTTACGTATCGGTGAGTTTAGCTAAAGGTAAATACACTCTGTTCTTTATGGAGTTGCTAGGTTAGGAGTCTTCTGTTGCTTTATCTAGTTGATGAGTACGTCAAGGCATTGTCACGTCTTGATGTTATTTGTTCTTCATCTTAGAGGCTTATACACGTCTACTGTAGGTTTGTGCGCCAGTTGTTGCCTTGTTGATCATGTTATCAGTTGTATTCTCCATTTTTTCTTTCCATCCTTCTGTACATATTTGTTTGTTGGGCTGGCTTCAATAAAACTTGTGGTTTTTAAGAAATCTTGTCGGACTACTTTATTATTGTCACATCCCAAAATACCCCCTAAACGTGACTGACACCTGTTAACACCACCTGTCGGGAGAACCAATATTCCATACACGCACAATGTCTATAACCATTGAGATAAAACATATGCAAGTCCAAAAATAGTCATTAAAGCAGAAGAAATTGTCCAACCAACTATCTCATATCAATTTATGAACACCAACAATCGCTTAAATAATAAACTCTAGCCCAAATCCCACTCTAAGACCATGGAGCATCTAAATAGAGTTACATGAGTTCAACTTTTTGGCATGCCAACCCAACGAAAAGAAATATAATCTAAAAATAGCTAGAGCTGAAATGACAGCCTCCACGAACAATGCGAAGTCACACCTCAGTAATAGAATATTCACAAACGGACCGTCAACCACTAGTCTCACCTCCCGCAACAGTATCTGTAGACATGAAAGTAAGGAGTGAGCTATATATAAACATAACCCAGTAAGATCCTCGACTCGTTACTTTAAATACTCCTGGAATAAGTGTTAGTAAATACAACCACACCAAGAACATAAAAATATTGCACCCGAGAATTATATCATAATAGGATGACCAACAAGATCCAACAACCAATTATCAGGGAATATATATCTCCATACAATTTACACCAAGTACTTATCATATATTGCAATTAAAATAATTGACCAACACCACAAGTTCTGGACAACATACACAATGCGCCAAATATATCAAGAGTATACACAATACTCAGGGAAACATACACAATGTCCCATATTAAATCAAGAAGCATACACAATGCCCAAGGAAAGCATACACAATGCCCAAGTGGAATCAATAAGCATACACAATGTTCAAGGAAGCATACACGATTCCCCAATCTCATAGTACACAATCATATCACATCTCAAAATGGTTTATAAAGGGAGTTTTAGTATTCTTGAACATAAATTATATGCGGTTAGCCTCAAAGACCACCGATTCTGCCAAGCACATGCTCGTCCCAACACATGGACCGGACAGATAAAACACTTTTTTTTTTTAAAAACACATTCAAAAAGCAAGCATCCAAAGCTTAAAGTCTAACTTACCTCGCTAACAACAAGTTCCACAACCTTGCAATGCGTACACTAACCAAACAACTTCCAATGGCTTCAATCTATCAAAAATGTTAAATAACGATATCAATTATGTTATTCGGGGTCAAATTCCAATATCCCTATTTATCAAGATTAAAGCTAAACCTAATATCTCACACTATAATCCCTGAATGAAAGGAGAGGGATTATCACAGATCCAACTTAATTGATGAAAACTCCTACTTAAGACGTTAATATATGTATTTCAGAATAGCAATACCCAACTGCATCTAGAAACCTAAGGTGAAAACCAAGAATTTTTAATATAGTCTATGTGATCCAGTAGCATACAAACCGAGGCTAAGGTTGCATAATTTGATAAGATTCTCCCTAATCATTGCCAAATAATTTTGTCCCCTAGTCACTATTACATCATTGACTAATGACTACTAATTGCTCCAATTGTTTTTCACTCAGAACTAGTGTATAGGTATAAGGAATATTCTATACTCCCTGCAGTTTTCATGTTGTCTATCTATACAACCATAACACACACCACTTTTCAATTAGAAGTAATTCTACATACCTGTAGCTTTTCACTTGAATAGCTTTTGTCGTTTCTTGAACTCCCCAAAAGCTTTGCCAATCAATTTGTACTTCTCTTTCAAAAATAATGGAACTAAAAAAACCCTATAACCTACTCCTTCTATTACTAAATCGTGGTAAACTGAACAATGGAGTGGGTATGGCCCACTCCTTTTAAATTCTCTTAATTAATTGGTTTAAATTACCAATTAACCCTTCATAAAAATAATTGGGTCATTACAATTATTCTCTTGCCTTTATATTATAAAGATTTGGTGTTGTTCGAGACTCATCGACCCCGACTTGTTGCAGGTTGTATTTTTTGATTTAGTTGCTATTGGCTCACTCGGTCAACTAAGGCACCAGATTCGAGTCGCGCCTCTCTGAATTTGAGGTGTGAAAAACATGGTATTAGAGTAACATTGTGTCCTAAGGAGTCAAAAAGCCATGTTTAGTAGAGTCTTGCGTATGGGTGTATTATGCACCGCACAATTAATAAAGAGGCTACAGGGTATTTAGGATTGGTTATCATTCTTGGATCTTCCAGATCGTGTTTTAGAGCTAAGTCCTTAGAGTTGAGCTATCGAATTCATGCTATAGAGATTCACAATCATCAAACCTCAGTAGACCTTTCAGAAAAGTTGATTCTAGTTCGAGCATCATTGCATTTCCAAATAATAAAGTGTTTTTGCGTTTGAGGTAAGTTTTACTTCCTATTATGAGTTTTTATCAAGAAAGCCGTGTGGGGCTTGATCAGGTGATGTTAGCTGCAATAGGCTTGTAGCGCATGTAGCATGTTTTATTGTGATGGAGGAAAATGAGGTGATCCACCTCCATTTCATGTGGAAGTGGAGAGGTATTATAATATTTGGGTGCATTAAATGTTGGACACCATATTTTACAACTCATCACTTTTATACTTTATTAATTAATTATAGTAGTGAGCTAATCCTTGAATTGAATATGTATATATTAATTAATATAATCATTTAAGTGTTTCTTTTCCTCATGAAAATCAAGCAACGTAGTGATAGTTGATGCTTCTTACTAATTGTCCAATAACGTTTCATTTCCTTAAGATAGATGTTTATTCTTTATTTTTGATATATAAAGCTCCTTACTCAGCTATTCTATTCTACACTTAGTGCTATATAGGCATATGTAATGGAGTATTGGTTCCTTAAATATCACCTCGTGAGTTCTTTAACCATGTGGAAATGTCGCTTGATATAACTCAAGGACTGAAACATCTATGTGTCAAGTTAGTTGTGTTTCTTATCATATATGTGCTCGGTTGATATTCTATCAAGTTATTCAAGTTCAATTCGAGGTATGTAAAGGATAATTCTTTTTTTTAAATTCCTAAAGATATGTAATTTTCGGCTCTAGCATGCTATGGAAGAGTCATTTGTAAATCTCCAAATTGGTATTAGTATTACTTTTGTTAAAAAACTCCTATTGTGTGATGTCAATTCAATGTCAAGTTGAGTAGTAGGTGGCAATGTATATATTATTGTAATTATTGGATTCTTGTGATGGTCAGATTTACCGTGGTATTATTGTAGTAGTACAAATGAGGTATGATTATGTACGAGTTACTTGTGGGGATTGTTAATTTGTAGACATACGCATATTATTCTTGGAATTACTATCTTTCATACTCTTTGTGACGATCCAAAACCCGAGTCGTGATTTCACCTATCACTCACTCCACAATAGGTAAGCCAACCCAGCATACGAACAGGCTAAATTGAATAAATAAGCGGATGAAGTAAAATGCCAACAAATTTCAATACAGAATAATACAAATCAAAACAAGTGTGAGTATCAAACCATATGTACTCACCAGCATCGTTGACTGACCCTTATTCAAAATGATTGTGAGAACCATCTAAAAATACTACAACCAACTACATCCTCGAATACCTGTCAATCGTGAAAGCCATACCTAGTCTAGCAGATGTACAACAATGATACGAAAATAACACTCTGCAAAATCTATAACTCATTCACAATCAGAACAATAGTATCCAGCCACACAATCACTATTCACAAATATATTAGTACAACTCAAATATAAATGATGAAATGATTGCATTATGATGCAATGTATGCTACAATATACACTTGCTGCTCTATATTGCTAGCTAGGATCAATGGAGGACTTGTGAGGTCCATATACCTGCTCCAAATATTTTCCTATTGGGCATGCAAATCATGAAAAATTTTGGAACAATTTCTCATCGAGCCATTTCAAAAAAATTTCTATCAGGCATGCAAGCAAAAAAATCAGTAAAATCTACTCAGATGACTTTCCAATCGGGCTTGCCAATCAAAATCAACTCGAAACATTTTTCCATCAGGCATGCAAGTTATTTTCAAGTAATTTTTATCAAAATATATCTTTTGCAATCCCATGATATGAACATTTGTGGGTATGCAAGTTTCAGAATAGTAAAAAGAACACAAATAACTCAATCCATGCATATAAGGTCATACTCAACTCAAAGTATCGGCAATCAGCCCAAATATCATTGATATCTCTCAATTTACTCAAATCACACTCATAGGGGAAGGTACAATCAATCTCAACAACTTTCAATTCTAATTAGCTCCAAATTGATTAGAACCACCATTTGACTTTTCACACTACAGCCCAGCTATCATCAATAATGGAGAAAAATTAAATGAAACATTCTAACCATTTTCACATAAACTAACTACCCATTTAGATACTCGTAACCTTATCTATATACGACCAACATCTCCCAATGAGAAATTACCATGTAAATACTTCGAAAGAGAGTCAAAGAAAGTTTCAACTTACCTTAAAGAAAACATAAGAAGTGAAACAAAAGTTTTGTTGTTCTAAAAAGTTTATAAATAAAACCAATCCGGTCCAATATGTATTTTACATAAGAAAATGAATCCGTATACACCCATATTGCTATACTTAAATTGTGGGTCCAAAATGTCAACTCAAAGTCAACTGCAAAACCAAAAGGGCAAAACTAGAATTTTAATTGAAAATCATATTATCCATAACTTAAGGAGTTCAGTATTTAATTTCCTTAAAAAGGAGTTTCAAAACCTCAAAATTTCAATTCCAAACTTTACCCTAAAATCTTCAAATTGTTAAATTGAAAATTAAGATTTTGAAGATGAAATCATAAATAAATTATTGTGGAATGTGCAAAAGTAGTAAAAGAATAATACCGAAGGAAAAACCTTGAAAATCACCTTTTGAATCTCCCAAAATTGAGTTCCCAAGCTTCAAAAATTGAGTTATGATGTTTTAGATCGAAATAGGGGTTTTTATTCTACCAAGGTAAGTAACTCATCGCAATCGTCGGACCATCCTTCACGATTTAGACTGACCCAGCCTAGACCTTTACCTATCGCAATTGTCTGCTTTGCCTTACATAGACCATGACTACTCGAACCCTATAGACAACCTACAAGATCGCAGTGCTTCCCATGTGATTGTGATGCATGTGACCCCATCACTATGTGATCACAAAATGGGGCCACTCAATCACAATACACAAAAGTGCTGCACTAGAATAGCTGAACTCCAACAACTTCCAAATTCAAAAAATTGCCAAACTGACCAATGTGATTCATTTGGAACCTCATAAACACAAATAGACTAAACTATTAGAATAAAAAGATCATTATGAACTATTACAATAAAAACATCATTTCGAACTCAATGGATTGTCAAATCACCAAACAGAGGTTGTTATCAAGGGATGTTGACCAAAGTTAACTCTATGCCTTAAACTTTCAACTTTTCAACTAGTTACTCAAAATCTATATAAACGCCTCGAGACCCATACCAAAGGTCCTACTAACCCAAAAAGACATTACAGAGCTAACAGAATTGATAGAATTATCATATAACCTCAAAATCTCCAAATATTGATCAAAGTTAATCTTACCAACTCCAACATCTTCCCAAATGAAAAACTCACATAAAACCCTTCCAACCGCCTTGAGAATTGTGATACCCATACCTTCAGACCACAAATACCATAAAAAGCTATGGGGATGGGTGAAATGGTTAAAGCTCATCAAAAGTTGAAAATCACTATGAGGATTGTTACATTCTTGATTTACTTGTTTTATTTGTAGGCATAGTTGTTTTGTTGAGAATTTTTATTCACTTGAGGACAAGCAAAAGTTTAAGTTTGGGATGTTGACGAGTCGACAATTTGTGACTCATTATGCATATAATTGATACAAAATGATGTCCTCAATTCCTAGTTTGAGTCATTTTCTTATGTTAATTACATTGCATATAGGTAATAAGGTTGAAGAACATACCAAAGGAATACAAGGGACATATAGGAGAAATTTTTTTGAGGAAATAAAGATGTGAGAATGTTATATTGCAAAAACAAAGTGTGGCATTGCACAAGCGGAGTGTGTATCTCACAACGTGCATGCTAAACGGAAAATATATGAAACCACCACACAAAGAAATAGGATCTGAAGGAAGCCTCTAATTACAATTTTGCAAGCATAAGGTGAGTTGTGCATTTCATAAAACAGTTGTGCAAGCACAATAAATGGACACAAAAGTACACAAAACTCATAAGATCAAATCACTGAAAAGGGAGTTGTGCCACTTGATGAGACTCCGACTGTATACGCATAATGTGCTTTGGTGCTAAATTTGTAATTATTTGGGTCCAGTTTTCTAGATCATATAAATAGAATATTTTTTAGAATTTGGGGATTATTCATCATTTTTTGCTAAAATTGAGATTTAGAAAGTTGTAATTGAACCCATATGGTTTGGATTAACTTATTCCTTTGTTTTGTACATTAGATTTTGATTTTTGCGTGTGAATATTTGGATGTGATAGAGGATTTCAATGAGCATAATGGTATAATTTCTCTCTCTCTTACTATGCTTGGCTGATTTCACCAACTTGGAGTTATGTGATGATTGAGTAGTGATTAATGCATGGGTAGTGTTCATTTGCTTTCATAATTGATTATTTATTATGGGTTTAGCCATTACTCCATATTATAAACTCAAAATTAGAGGTTGCAAATTCGAATTGAGCTCAGATCCTTTATCATCCTTGAAAGAGGAGATATAGATGAGGAGTAATGGTTAATAATTACTTGATTCCTATTATTTAATGATAGATCTTAGAAACAAGGATATCAAATTGAGGTAGTTGATTGGTTATGATGATACACATGTGATGGTTTGAAAGAACCCGCATGTGAAATTTAATGTATTATTGAAAGATTAACATTAAGACTCAAATTCTAGCCTACCAATGAATTTAATTCAATCAAAGTTAATGTTCACTCACCCATGTATGCATTCACTCATGATAACACAACCCCAAGTTAATATTGCAAATTAAACTTACTATTAATAATTTGAATCGAAAGGCGTTCAAAATTAGTTACCAAACCTCCCATTTTACTTTTTTTGTGTTTTAACTATACGAGTAGGAATTTAGTAAATTACTACACTTAAGGAAAACCTTTCTTGTTCATTCCCTACGAGATCGACCCTGACTCAAGAGTTGGATATATATATTGCTAATGATCGCATGCATCTAAACTGGTGTAGTTAAGCATTATATGAAAATGGCGTTTTTGCCGGAGAATGATAGTATAACATTCATTTATTGAATTTTATTATTTAACTTGCGTTAACCATAGTTTGAATTTACTTTGTGTGTTGTATTTATGGGTTGAGCTAACAAAAACTTTTCTCAAAAGGTTCTTTCCTTAATCTCATATTCTTTAACTTTGAGACAAAATCACAAACTTCCACCAATTGAGTAGTGAACCTCTACATGAAGCTTGGCTAAGGTTTAAGAAGAATTTACTTCATTTACCAACACATGAGCTACCTGATACGTTATTGCTCCAAATATTCTATTGGTCTTTGGATTCATTGAACAAGACCATAGACAATTTAACCGGTGGGTCTTTAATGAAACAAACATTTGGAGTTGCTATGGGCTTGCTCAACCAAGTGATGAAGAAAAATTGAGCTTGGAACACCCAAGACACTAAGGTTGCCGTGGTAGGTCCCTCCTCATCTTTTGTGATCTTAGAGAAAAGAAAAAAAAGGGTGAAGAGCAAGATGAAAACATGGCCAACGTTATGACACAAATGGATCTCTTTACGAAACATTTTATGGGATCAAACTCCAAAATGGTTAATATCATAGCTACAAGAGGAAACAAAACTTATGAGGATGATGATGTTTATTAACTTGACGAGTAGATTTACTTCTTTTCTAATCAAATAAGGGGGGGGGGGAGTTCTCAAGCTACCTATCAAAGGCAAGGAGGGAATCAAGATTAGAAGGATAGAGATCGAGATTGGGGGGACAAGGATCAAGATTTGATATATCATAAACATGATAATGATTGGAGGGACAGGTAATGTGAGGTAGATCATGAGTTGAGGGACAAGGCTTGTGATTGATATTGTCACACCCCGTATCCCAACGAGGCGGAATGGCACCCAAAACCGATATGGCCCGAGAGAACCAATCTTTTCTCATGAACATTCGTATGCATAACCTCGTATAAATCTTATTACACCTCATGCAGCTATGCGGAAGTCATGGAAAACTTATACAATATATGAAACTTGGTTGTTAGGGCCATCAAGTAAAACAGAACACATATCTCTTACATTCACCTTCCCACATATGTCTACAAAGCCTCTAACCGATACATAAACACAACAACCTATAGTCGGGACAAGTCCCAGCTTTATACAATAATTACAATACCAAAACAATATACACATGTGACTCAAAAAGCCCCAAACCAACTGGAGCTCACCAATGATCTGCGGATGACTCGTAGCCTATTGTGGAGGTCTACTAACATCTGTGCCTGCAGCCAGTAAAATAAATCCCCCAAAGGGGTCAGTACGAAGAATGTACTGAGTATGCAAGGCTATAATAAACTTTATGAAACTTAAAAACCTCAATGAACTTGATTTCAAGAGAATAGTCAATGTGGATAAATCATCATTCAGTATGTGTGAAAATATATACCTTACGTTCATTATTCCATTTTCCTTTATGTCTGTTACCGTTAGTAGTTAGAACCGTCAATATATATATATATCCGTCAATAATAGATATAATCATCAATAATACCGTCAATATAATATATCATAAATAAATAAAGTAGTTTCGGCTCTTAGGGCTACCCCCTGTTAGGTTCGGCATCAAGTTAGGCTTTTGCCCCACTGAGCTTCCCCCCTGCTATCACTCGAAAATCAGTGAAGCAGGTTTGGTATCAAGTTTAGCTTTTTCTTCACTGAGCTTTCCCCCTGATCCAACAATATCAGGATCGAATTGAGTTAGGCTTGCGCCCCCACAAAGCTATCACCCGTACTCAATAAGTATAAAGAAAATATAAAGTAACTATAAGGAAATTATAAAGTAACCATATGGGAATTACTTCTTTTATTCCTTCATTGGATTACTTCTCCCTTTTTACTTTTATGAGATCGATACGTTAGGGGATCATAATCTTATTGGAAAAACATAAATGCATTACTTCATCCTTTTATGTTCATGAGATTGATACTTTAAAGTTGTAACATTATTGGAAGCTTTGGAACTTAACATTATTGGAACTTGGAGTCATGTCCATAATTATATGATACATGGATTACCATAGATCAAGAATAAGGTATATACGAGTAGCAATGGATGATAACATAAAAAAAGATGCCTTAGGACATTTCGAAAATGAGTAAGTACCATAACAAGGTGAATACTATAAGAAGCAGAAGGACGGAAAGAGTAACCTTACATACCTTATCTCCTCAATACGAATATACAATCCTATACGTGAATACAATAGTCCCGATCCTTCCTTATGTTTCACTCTACAACACAAGTACATAACAGAGTCTACATTAACCATCAACTACCTTACAAATGCATACAACGACAAGGAGTTACATGTTTGCCTCTAAAATGTCATTTCCTTCTCTACAATACCCTTTACGGCATTGTCATATCAACAATACCACAACAAGCCCAACATTGACCAAAATATCATAAATCACTAGCATGTCACACCAAGTTCATACTTTCCACTCTTCATCACCACAACATCACAATTATTCCATCAAATCACCTCATTACACTTCACAACAACAAATCGTCCAAAATTCCATAATTTACACTTATAGAAAAATAAAAAGTTTAGGATCATAATCACACCATACATGTTGATATTTCATCCATACCATGCTCTTTCATCAAAACCACAAGTCATATTTCAAGTTTAAATCCCATGGATAACACATCTTTTACCAAAAATACAAAGTGCCATGTTCAACACTTCCAAGCATAAACAACATAATATACATACTTTCTCATGCATATAATATATTAATCCATAAGAATAATCACTTACCAAAGCTTGAAAAATGATGATCTTGCTCCAAAAGACGACTTAGGGTTTGAAGAGCCCAAAAGGGTGTTCTTGAGAATTCTAGAAAAAGCAAGAAAAGCATGTGTGTTTTTTTTGTATAAAAATCTAATTTTTTTGCCTACTTTTATAGACCCTTGAAGTACTTTTCTCAATTATTGATTAGTCAAAGAAGAATGGGTCATTTGACCTATTTTTGGCCCATGTCTTTTGTCTCATTTTGGACCCTTTTTGAGCCCAATTCACTTAATCCAATAAAATCAATAATTTCTCATGTTTAAATAATTTCATACGTGTTACGATGATATTCCCACTTACGGTATTTATATTCATAGCCTCAATCCCAAAAACAAGCGATTCTAGCCACGTATGGCTTATTTTGACTACAAGGGTAAAACCGTCATTTTAATGCCAAATTTGTTCATGAGTAATTTTAACACACCAATATAATACTTCATTCATTCCATGTATATTCTCATGGTTTTAGAATAAACGTGGCAAAAATAAGCCCGGGACGTCTCCGGGCACCCTTGGGACTTAGAAAAATTTCCAACTTTTGAAAGGTGGACGGACACAACCAGCCTGGCACGCCCTTGGGCATGCCACCTTGCTTCCTGTGGGCTAAAACTTTTAGCCCAGAGTGTCCTGGCACGCCCCTGGGCGCGCCCCACCCCCTTTTTCTTTTAAAAATTTTTGTTTTTGACTTTTCTTTGCGGGTTCGGTTAGATACTTCAAGTTCTATTCTTTAGCTTGCTTCTTAACTTTAATATTCTTTGTTTGGAGGCCCTACAAGCCTCGTTTTTAACCCCACAAATTCTCCATGAAGTCACAAAACACCTCCTATGCAAGTCTAATCACATGTACGAGGCCCAATATCAAGTATCTCATCACTAACATTACAAAATACATACATATAGCGCTTGAAACCTAAGTACACATTATTCAACGTCGTCAAATAGGGTTGGTAAAGTATGGGGTGTTACAGATATGTCCCACCTTATGATAGACAAAAGGACAAAGAGTCCACCTTCATAGATCCTAAGAGCTATAAATAAAAGTTGTGCTTGTTAGAATTCTTAATAAAGTTGAAGAGAGTGACAAGATGCTCAAAGAAATGAAGAGTGAATTCTCCTCATTAACTCAAATGGTCACTTCCCATGTGGCTATAATTAAACAACTCGGGACCAAATTGAGTCAAATCTTGGCTCACCTCAATCCTAGACAACAGGTAGGGCTCCCTAGTGACACTTTGACAAATCCTAAGAATGATGTTTATTGTATAGCCATTGTCACTAGGATAAGAAGGACACTAGATGATAAGGTAGTTGACCCAATGACAATCCCAATTATGAGGTAGTCGAAGAGTAAGCGAGTGTGAAGAGAAACAGGGTTGGAAAGTCGAATGAAAAAGTTGATATCCCCAAAGAGTTTAATGTCAATAGACATGGGGAAGTTGAAAATGTAGTTGATAGTGATTAAAGACAACAAATGGTTGATGAAATTTTTTCCAAACCGGATGAAAGCTCTGTTGTGTAAAACCCAACAATCAAAATACCTCCACCATACCGCAAAGACTCTAGAAGAAAGAGTAGGATGTTAAATTCAAGATGTTTCTCTCTAAGTTCAACAATTTCTCCATAAATATCCCATTAGTAGAGGCCTTTCTTAAAATGACTGATTGCACAAAGTTTATGAAGGACTTGCTAACTAAATTGAGAACCATGGATTTTGAAACGGTTGAATTGTCGGACCATTGTAGTTTGATAATGTCTAGTAATGTGGTGGTGAAGAAAAATGATTCTGGGGTATTTACCATTTCTTGTACTATTGGTGTTTATCAATTTGGCAAGGCCTTGTATAATCTAGGAGCGAACATAAATTTGATGTCATTGACCATTTTCAAAAAGTTTGTCTTGGGAACTACCAAATACACAACTATGAGGCAATTGATGGTGAATCAATCTATAAAAAGAAAGGAGGGAATCCTCTATGATGTACTTTTTTGAGTTGATCTATACATATCTCGCTTATTTTGTTATTCATGATTGTGAAATCAACTATGAGGTTCCCATCATTCTTGATAGACCCTTATTAGCTATCGGAAGAGCTCTTATTGATGTGTAGTGTGCTGTGTTGAAATTTTGATTCAATGGTGATGAATTCATCTTTAATATATGCTATTCCATAAAGCAACCAAGGTATTTACAAGTGATCTTAGTTATTGATGTAATTGATGATGAGGTTGCCAATATATTGAAGGTGGATCTTATAAGTGAGACATCATCGACAGTCATATGGAACTATGGGAGTGTATATGTTGAAAAATATGATCAAGTTCTAGATTCTTTTATCGGATTTGGTTCATACAATAAGAATAAGAAACTGTACAATCTTGACCTTGATCTGAAGAATTGGGAGAGCCCTCCGGCCAAGCCATCAATAGAGAAACCTCCAAAGCTTGAACTCAAGCTGCTCCCTCCACATCTTTGACATGTATTTTTGGGGAAATATAATACCTTGCCCATCAATAAAGAGGTATGCCTAAGAAGGGAGGAATTACTATGGTTCCTAATGAGAATAATGTACTTATCTCCATTAGGCCGGCTACATGTTGACAAATGTGTATGGATTACCAAAAACTCAACTCATTGACTAAAAAGGACCATTTTTCAATGCACTTTATGTATCAAATGTTAAATCATTCAGTGGGGTAAGGTTGGCATTAGTTTCTTGATGGGTACTCCGGGTATAACCAAATCTCCATAACTCATGAAGACCAAGAGAATACCACGTTCACATGTCTGTATGGTACCTTTGCTTTCAAACACATGCCTTTTGGGTTGTGTAACGCTCCCACCACCTTCCAAAGGTGCATATTGTCAATATTTTTGGACATGGTGAAAGAAAAATGGAAGTTTTCATGGATGACTTTTAGGTAGTGGGTGATACTTTTGAAGCTTTTCTTGAGCATTTAGGCAAAGTCCTACAAAGGTGTGTTACAAAAATGTTGTTCTAAATTGGGAGAAATGCAACTTCATGGTGAAAGAAGGAATTGTACTTGGGTATAAGATATCGGGGAAAGGCATTTAAGTTGACCAAGCTAAAGTCAAAGTAATTGCCAAATTTCCCTCTCCAATATCCGTTAAGAATGTGCAAAGGTTTTTTAGGGAATGCCAAAATCTATCGATGATTCATCAAGGAATTTTCCAAGATAGCCTACAAAATATGCAAGCTTTTTGAAAAAGAGGCCAAGTTTGATTTTGATCGGAGTGAGGAAATTCAATATCTTCAAGGAGAAGCTTGTATCGACACCTATCATAGTGGCTACAAATCGGTCACTCCCCTTCGAGCCTATGTTGGATGCAAGTGGAATAGCCTCGTCCAGTTCTCGACCAACGAAAATATAAGCTCTTTCACCCAGTTTATTATACAAGCAAGTCCTTGAATGATGCGTAAACGAACTACACGATTACAGAACAAGAATTGTTAGTCATAGTATATGCTTTTTAAAAGTTTCGTGCCTACCTGTTTGGCACCACAGTAATTGTTCGTACTTACCATGCCATTTTTCAATACTTGATGGCCAAAATGGAGGCTAAATAACAGTTAATCACGTGGATATTATTACTTCAAGAATTTTTCTTTGAGGTCAAAGATAGAAAAGGGTGGAATCAGATGGAGTATTATCTATTCCACCTTATATCAAATGATGAGAAGTTGGGCAAAATTGAAATTAACGAGGCTTTTCCCAAAGAGCTTGCCATGACTTTTTCGGGGTGTGTAGAACCATGGTATGTAGATTATGCAATGTGTGGTATAATCCTCAAAAACTTGAATCATTATTAAAGAAAATATTTTCTCCTTGATGTAAAGCGATAATATTGGGTTGATCCCTATTTATTTAGGGAATATACAGATAGTGTGATCCGTAGGTATGTTATGGAATCAGAAATGCAACCCATACTTGAGGTTTTCCATTCTTCTCAATTTGGTAATCACCATGGTGGTATAAGGTTGACTGCTAGAGTTTTTCATAGTGGTTTCTATTGCCCTACGCTTCATCGGGATGCTAATGAGTTGGTCCGGTCTTTTATGCAATGTCAATGCATAGAGCTATCTCAAGGAGGAATGAAATTATATTGAAGCCTAATCTTGAAGTCAAATTATTTGATGTGTGGGGCATTGATTTTATGGGGCCTTTTGTGAGCTCATATGGGAATAAGTATATCTCGATGGCCATTCATTATATATCAAAGTGGATTGAGACAATTGTGTTACCAAATAATGAGAGCCAAAGTGTCACATTTTTCATGTAAAAGCATATCTTTGCAAGGTTTAGGAATCTCCAAGCTATCATTTGTGATGGTGGCTCTCATTTTTACAATAGGGTATTTGGTGCATTGCTTGAAAAGTATAGGCTCAAGCGTAAGGTTGCTACCCCGTATCACCCTGAAACTAATGGCCAAGTTAAAGTGTCGAATAAGAAGAAATGTATCCCTATAAAATTATTTTTGGGGAGGCTTATTAACTACCGGTTGAGCTAGAACACCGTACTCTTTAGGATTTTTATAAAATAAACATAGATTGGTATGAGGCTTCTAAGTCAAGAGTGGAGAAATTGCTAGAACTAGATTAATTTTGCCTTCGAGCTTATCAAAGTTCTGCTCTCTACAAAGAGTAAATAAAGAGCTGACATGATGCCAAGATCTTGAAGAGGAGAGTTTTGAGATGGAAATGAAGTGTTGCTTTTTAACTCAAGGTTGAAACACTTTACGAGAAAACTCAAATCTAAATGGTTTGGACCCTTCAAAGTTGTGCATGCTTACCCTAGTGGTGCAGTTGAATTGGAAGACCATAAGAAGAAAAGGTTCATGGTGAATGGCCAATGTTTGAAGCATTTTTATGTTGTTGGCCTAGGGGTTGCTAAAGTTTAGGCACTCTGCATTAAAGATGTTTGATCAATGAGAAGAGACGTCATGCCACGACGTTAACTAAAGGTGCTTGTTGAAAGGCAACTCAATCTTTACTTTTTGTTGTTTTGAATAACCTTTGTTCAATGGTGTAGGTGTGTGAAGGGAGTTGGTTTGAAAACACGCAAATAGTAGCTTTACAAATCCTGTACGATATGACACAACACTTGTGCACATCGCGCATGAGTAATGAGGATCGTTCAAGTGGTTTGCGAAATGTTATCGTTGCTATGAGTCAAGCTCCAAGCTGGTTAAACACTTGTATGCATCACATTGCACTTATGTGTATCGCACAAGTGTATCGCCAAAAGTTACAGTGGATACACAATTGAAATTCCAAATCGGAGCATCACACCCGAATTATGCGCGCTGAACTAACGTTGTGCGATCTTAAGTATGTGCGCACAACCGGCCGGTAAGTGAAGGGTCATTTTTAATTTAGTAGAAGACTAAGGGTTTTGACTCTTTATCTTATGCACCACTTAAACCCCTAAACCCTTTTCTTTTCTCCTTATTTTTCAAATTCCTATATTTTACTCACACACTTCACTATTGTACAAGCCACTACTGTCAAAGTCACACTCACACACACACGCCGGAATTCACACAAGCAATCACGTTCTCTGAAAACTTACAAGTTTTTTTTGTATATTGTTATTTGTGATGGTGATGGTTAATTGTAGTTAGTAGTTTGTTTCGTGTTTCACTATCTTAAACTTGTTCAATACCCACTCCCTTGAATTCCCATAATTTGGTTAGAAAGCTTTAATTTTCACCATGAATGTGTTGCTTTGGGTTAAATCATGTAGTATCATGCTTAGTTTTGTGGTTGAATTTTAGATTTTTGTAGTTTAAATTTATTAAGTATGTGATAATTAGCTACAAAGGGGAATTCTGAGCACCCTAGGAATCAATTTCATAATGTAAGTTTTGGATGATTGTTGAACTATGTTGGATTAGGGAAGACACATTGTGCGATGATTGTGAGCCCTTATATAGTAAGCTCATGGGCACACCATGAACTCATTTTAATACAGTAGCTCAAGGTTAGTTGGGTGTCATTTGTGTGCTCTTCATCATGAATGAATAACATGTGTGCATACACAAGTGTCCTATTAAGCATTTAATGCTACAGAGTTGATTGGGTTAGGGAGCTGCAAGTTATGCTTTCTTAGTCATAAATGCATAACTTATGTTAGATACGCACAAATGCCTCTCACAATCGTACAACTGCAAACATCTTTTGAGTTAACCACTGTTACATTGTGTGATACACACAACTGCTCGCACACCTTTTATGCGATGCGTATTAACTAAGTACGATACTCTTGAAAGATTTTTTGTTTGATTTATTGATAGAGCTTAATCATGTTTGATAATCCCGTTCTTGAATGTGTATTACTAACTTGTGCAGATATAGCTCCCAAAAAGCCTCTTCCACCAACTGATACCTCCTCATCCAAAGCTCCTTCCTTCTACAAAAATAAATAAGACAATGAGGTTGCTATCTAAACATATTCAAACCCGGTCAGGGGCACTAGAAATTAGACTAAAGTGACTGCGGGGCTGAACAAGCAAGGGCAACCACCTAGACCTAAGCATAGACATATGTTAAGTGAGTCAGAGGATGAAGGCGGTCCAAGCCCTAATATTGACTAGACAATGTCTTCTGAAAGAGAACATGAATGGTCATGTACTTCTAATCGTAATTTGATTTCTAGAACCCAAACACTCTCAACTAAAAGAAAGTGAGTCAAAAAAGAGAATATAGTGGAAGTCACTCCTATCCCTCAGGTCATCCCTCATTTGGTAAA
Organism: Capsicum rhomboideum; assembly: GCA_031232105.1. Classification (NCBI taxonomy): domain Eukaryota; kingdom Viridiplantae; phylum Streptophyta; class Magnoliopsida; order Solanales; family Solanaceae; genus Capsicum; species Capsicum rhomboideum. The sequence goes on from CP124714.1 coordinate 121,329,334, forward strand.
TAGGTGCAAACTCTTCTTAGGGCATACTATCTTGGAAAGCAATGTTATCATTCAATGGGTTGATTGACCGGTATTCGGTCATTTGGGCCAAATTCAAGTATCATGTGTGGCAGAATTTCACAAAATCATTGCTGGATTATAATGTTATATGTGTGAAAGAATTTTATGAGGTGCATGCAGTACTGTTACCTCAAACGAGAAAGAGAGGTCAGCCTCAGGTAGTGAAAGATGTGGTAAAAGTTTGAGGTGTTGAGGTAAAGTGTTGTGAGATGATGATCAAAGACATTCTTGGCAGAGAAGCATCACATTTTTTGTCACTAACCACTACTACTCCATCATAGTGAGAGAGGACTTTGACAAGCATTGCTCTTGAGTTTGTTCTTTGTTATGTTATAAGTCACCCTTGTGGATTTAATCGGGGGGCATTATTCTAAAGAAGGACTTGAATGTTGAAGCTTGATTATGGATGGGTTTTGTGAGGAGACGGCTTATGCCATCTCAGAATGAGTGAAAACTAAGTGAAGAAAAACTATTGTTGTAATTGAGTGTATTATGAAGAGGTCGAGGATAAATTTAGGAGCTGTTAGTCTTCAAGAAATTGTAAAGAGGGCCCAGCAAGGGAAAGCATCTTATACATTTCCTTGTTTGATCTCAGAGAAGTGTAAGAGAGCACAGGTACCTAAAAATATGGGCACAGATGTCATAATCAAAGCCAAGACCACTATTGATATTTTTGAGGATCTAGGCAGCATTTGATAATGATAAACCTTAGTTGGAGTATCCAGTTGCACAATCTCTTATAGTTGAGTTGCATTCACTTGGACCTGGAGATGTCCCAACCTTGTCTACCCTAGTGCCACCTCCTAGCACTACTTCAGCCCCTCACAGTGTATTATCTACTGCACCTAGTCCAACTCCAGCTTTTGTACTAGCACCTCTTCGTGCTCCACCATCTGGTTCACAATAAGTTCTGACTCAAGAAATGGTGCTGAGGATAGGATTTTTAGAGAAAGTAGCTAACTCAAGGGTTACTCTTTTAACAAGCTAAATCCCAAAAATTATTAGCTTAGCCCTAGAGCCATTTTTGGAGGAGATGAAGGAGGTGAAGAAGACTTTGCATTCATATGGTGACAGGTTGAATAGGCAGACTGTAAGAGCTGATCAAAAATACATTAAAGAGAAGGAGGGAGGTATCATACCTAGCGGTGATACTTAGGCAGCCATTCGGGTTGATGTTGCTACATTGCGAGTTGAGATGGATTAGTTACACTCTATTGAGTTTGATAATGTGGTTACATATATTCATTCAGTTATTCCACCAGTTGTTGTTGTGAAGGTTACACCATAGATTGTAAAGCAAGTCTAGAGAGGAATTTACTTGATAGAGATGATACTTTTGTGAGGGTGGAGGAGGAGATCAGAGAGGTGGACCTTGGTGAAAAAAGGGATGAGTTTGTTGATATAATGAGGCATGAGGACTTTGATGAGCTTCAGGATATCGAGGATTTCTAAGTCATTACAACTCTCCAACGCTCAATGAAGGAAACTACTATAGAGGAGACCAAGGGCTCCAAACTAGATGAGGAGATGATCGATGGGAGAACTAACCCTACCATCTTATCCACCACACCTCTTTGGTTGAACAAAGGAACTGATACCTATCTTGAGGCTCCACAGGAGGGACAAATCCTACTTTTTCTTAGACAATAAAAGAGGGCCTGCATCTTTGCTCTTATTACCTTTATATCTCTTTTATGCATTTGAGGACAAAACATACTATTTTTTAGGGGTGTGGTTATTCATTTGGATTTTTATTTTTGTGTGTATAATTTAGGTACTTAGACTATGTTTTTGCTTGTGTTATGGGATTGTGTATTTTTACATTGCTTTTAGTTACAATGCTTTATTTTTATTTAGTTCATTCTTAGTTTAATTTTTTTGGCTCATATTAGCGTGGGGCTCAGGTAAGCCATGGTTTAAGATAGAACACTTAGTCTCAAAGAGTATTCTTGTGGAGATTTTTTACATGCACAACTCTTAAAACTGACAAATTAGTTTGTGAATTGATCAATCTTTCAAAATGTGCATATCTTTTAAAATTTATTTGGTTGAGTTGAAGTAGTTAGGCACTTATTTTTGTGAATACTTGTATCTAGTTTTGACTACTCGATTAAGTCTCTTGATATGTGCTATGATTGTGGTAAATTAATTGAGGAAGTATAAGTGCTGCCTCGAGTGAGTAATTTAGTGCCATGAGTGGTGAGGTTTCAATTTGATCTTGTCCTATGAGTTCATCTCGAACATACGTTGTTGTTCTATTGCTAAGAAAAGCGCATCGTGATATTGGAGAAATGACCTTTAGGCCATCAATTGAGAGTGTGAGTTGAATGTCCAATCTTTGCCCTAATTTATGCCTTGGAACCTATTTCTTGGACAACCTCATTACAAGCCATTATCCGTCTTCTACATTCCCATCTTTTGAAAAAAAACCATCTTGAAGTATTTAGGTCAGGCCTTAAACCAAATTAGGCCAAAAGCCTAAGTTGGGGGTAGAGGAGCTATAGGGTAGATTTGTGATTGTAATTTCATAGATTTGGGGACCATTCAATTCCTCCTCTAGTCATCCTTGTATTCCTTATAAATACATAAAAAAGAATAAAAAGAAATGAAAAAGAGTTGCAATTGTGAATTCAACTTATAAATATTTGAAAAGCTTAGGTTTTAAAAAGATAAGAAGAGGAAAATGGCAAGTGAATCTAATAGAATTGGTCCATAGTATGCCAAAAGAAGTAAGCTTTGGGAAAAGAATTTAGTACAAGTCCCATGTGGTGCTTCAAGAGGGTAGAGTCACTATAACCCGGTATTATCCTACCTTACCCATTGCATACATTACAAGCCGACATATGACCTTTGTGATCTTAATGTAGCATGCTTAATAATTGTGAGATGGAGTATATGGGAAATCCTACAATATTTTACTTGTGTGCTTGATCATCTTTTAGAGCTAGAGTGATTTGTATTAACCCCTTGTTTAAATTTTGATCATATCTTGAGGAAAGGGATATTTTTGTTCTGAGGGAACATTTGTTAACCTTAGTTGAAGTCTACGAGCATGTTCTTGGTTTAGTAGCATATAGTCAACAATTGAGGCTTGTAATTCATGAATTCAGTGCTTGATAAGAGATACTTACGCCAAAGTTTTTCAAAATCATGAGGGCAAAATAGTTTTCACGAAAAGCATGTGTTTGAAATCTCAAGTAGTATTATTTGTAGTCATAGTTGTTCTGTTGAGAATTTTTATTCACTTGAGGACAAGTGAAAGTTTATGTTTGGGATGTAGATGAGTCGACAATTTATGACTCATTATTCGTACAAATGATAAAAACTGATGTCCTCAATGCCTAGTTTGAGTCATTTTCTTATGTTAATTTGGTTGCATATGGGTAATATGGATGAAGAACCTACCAAAGGAAGACAAGATCCATAAAGGTGAAAAATCTTGGAGGAATGAAGATGTGATGAATGTTAAATTGCAAGAACAAAGTGTGGCACCGCAAAAGTTGAGTGCGTACTGCCCAAGGTGCGTACTAAATGCACAATAGGAGTAGTGACTATACAAAAAGAAAAAATTTGAAGGATGCCTCCAATGATGATTGTGCAAGCATGAGATGAGTTGTGCAAGCACCATAAATGGGAACAAAAGTTAACAAAACTCCTGAATAGCTAAGCACTGAAAAGGGAGTTGTGCATCTTGATGAGCTGAAAGTACGTATTTCACCCTTGTTGTGTGACCCCATCTGTACACGCACAATGTGCTCTAGAGGCAACTTTGTAATTATTTGGGTCTGGATTTCTAGGTCATTTAAATAGTATCTTTTTCAGAATTTGGGGATTATTCATCATCTTTTGCTAAAATTGAGATTTAGAAAGTTGTAATTGAAACCCAAAGGTTGGAATTAGCCTATTCCTTAGTTTTCTACATTAGAGTTGTTATTTACTTGTGAATATTTGGATTTGGTGGAGGATTTCAATGAGGATAATGTTAAAATTTTACTTTCTCTAACTATGCTTGGCTAATTTCCCTAAATTGGGGTTGTATGATAATTGCATAGTGATTAATGCATGGTTAGTGTTTATTTACTTTCAGAATAGATGTTTTGTTATGGGTTTAGTCGTTACTCCATATTATCAACCCAAAATTAGTGGTTAAACTCTAATTGACATTAGATCCTTTATCATACTTGAACGAGGGGATATGAGTGAGGAGTAATGGTTAACAATGACTTGATTTTTATCATTTAATGACAGATCTTAGAAACAAGTCTATCAAATTGAGGTAGTTGATTAGTTATGATGAGACGCATGTGATGGTTTAAAAGAACCCACATGTGAAATTTAATGTATTATTGAAAGATTAACATTAAGACTCAAAATCTAGCCTACCCATGACTTAATTCAATCAAAGTAAATGTTCACTCACCCTTGTATGCATTCACTCATGATAACATAGCCCCAAGTTACCATTGAAAATTAAACTCACTATTGATAATTTGAATCGAAAGGCGTTCAAAATTAGTTATAAAACCTATCATTTTACTTTTATTGTGTTTTAACTATATGAGCAAGGATTTAGTGAATTATTACACTTTAAGGTAAACCTTTCTTGTTCATTCTCTATGGGATCGACCCTAACTCAAGAGTTGGATATGTATATTACTAACAATTGCATGCATCTAAATTGGTGTAGTTGTGAATTATAAAAAATGGAGATATTGCTGTAGAATGATAGTATAACATTCGTTTATTGAATTTTATTATTTCACTTGTGTTAGCCGTAGTTTAAATTTACATTGTGTGTTATTTTTATTTTATATTATTGAATATATGGTCCAACATTATAATATGAGCCAAAACTATACTGAGACCAGAACTTTTGATGGTCAATTTGAGGATGATGACCATAGTTCAGATGGGCTAGTGCTATTCTCCTACCACCCGAGGTGGGCAATGCGACTTTTTATGTTACTAGCACCATGCTTCACTTACTTCAAATGAAGGGGATGTTTGGTGGTTAATATCAAGAGGATGCAAACACGCACTTAAAGAATTTCATTAATGTTTGCATCTATTTTGACATAGCAAATATCTCCCAAGAATCCATTAAGTTGCGATTGTTCCTTTTCTCATGGTTACTTGGCAAAGGGAATTGCCCAAAGGGTCCGCAACTTCATGGGTTTACCTAACAAAATCTTTTCTCAATAGGTTCTTTCCTAAATTTAGTATTCTTCAACTTGGAGATGAAATCACAAACTTTCACCAATTGATTGGTGAACCTCTACGTAATTACAAAATTCTGCCATTGAGCTACCACATGCGTATTGCTCTTAATCTTCTATTGGTCTTTGGATTCATTGAACAAGACTATAGCGGATATTTTAGCCGGTGGGTCTTTTATGAACCAAACATTTGGAGTTGTTACGGGCTTGCTTGACCAAATGACAAAGAAAAATCAAGCTTGGCACACTAAAGACGCCGAGGTGGCCATGGGGGCTCCCTCATCATCTTTTGTGAGGTTAGAGAAAGAAAAAAGGATGAAAAAAGTGATGAAAACATGGCCAATATTATGACACAAATGGATCTCTTAACGAAACATTTATTGGATCAAACTCCTAAATGGTAAATGTCGTAGCTACAAAAGGAAATAGAGCCTATGAGGATGATGATGCCGATTAACTTGATAAGGAGATTGACTTCTTTTCTAATAAAAATGGTGGTTCTCAAGCTACCTATCAAAGTCAAGAAGGGAATCTAGATTGGAAGGATAGAGATCGAGATTAGCGAGACAAAGATCGATATTTGAGATATCATAAACATGATAATGATTCGAGGGGCAAGTAATCTAAGAGAGATCACAATTGGAGGGACAAGGATCATGAAAGGGATCATGATCATGATAGATATGTCCCACCTCATGATAGAAAAAAGGCTAAAGAGTCCATCTTCATAGATCTAAAGAGAAACAAAATGGAAGATGTGCTTGCTAGAATTCTTAATAAAGTTGAAGAGAGTGACAAGATGCTCAAAGAAATGAAGAGTGAATTCTCCTTATTAAACCAAATGTTTACTCCCAAAGCGGATCCAATTAAACAACCCGAGATCCAATTGAACCAAATCTTGGCTCACCTCAATCCTAGACAACAGGTAGGGCTCACTAGTGACACTGTGACAAATCCCAAGAATGTTGCTCATTGTATGGACATTATCACTAGGAGAATAAGAACACTTGGTGATGGGATAGTTGACCCAATGACAATCCCAATGATGAGGTGGTTGAAGAGCAAGCAAGTGTGATGAGAAAAAGGGTTGGAAAGTCAAATGAAAAAGTTGATATCCCTAAAGAGTTTAATGTCAAAAGACCTGGGGAAGTTGATAATGTGCTTGACATTTATGAAATACAATAAGTGTCAATCAAAATATTTCCAAACCAGATGAAAAAGCCAGTTGTGTAAAACCCAACAATCAAGGTACGTCCACCATTCCCGAAAAGACTCAAGAAGAAACAGAAGGATGTTAAATTCAAGATTTTTCTCTCAAAGTTCAACAATTTGTTTGTAAATATCCCATTGGTAGAGGGCTTTCTCAAAATGCCCAATTACAACAAGTTTATGAAGGAATTAGTAACCAAAATGAGAACCACAAATTTCTTCACCTTTAATATATGCAAGTCCATGAATCAATCGAGGGATTTGCAGGTGATCTCAGTTATTGATGTAATTGATGATGAAGATGCCAATGTATTGGAGGTAGATCTTATAAGTGAGCCATCATCGGCGGTCTTATAGAACTATCAGAGTGAATATGATGAAAAATATAATAAAGTTGTTCCTTCTTTTACCGGCTTTGGTTCATACAATAAGAACCCGCACAAGCTGGACCTTGATCTAAAGAATAAGGAGAGTTCTCCCCCCAAGCCATCAATAGAAAAACCTCCAAAATTAGAATTCAAGTGGCTCCTTCCTCATCTTTGATATTTATTTTTGGGGCAATATAATACCTTGCCTATAAATATAGAGGTAGACTTGTTGTTGTGATAAGTCGAGGATTTGAAATATGTGTTTAGAAAATTCATAAGGGCTACTGGGTGGATTGTTGCCGACATTATCAATTTCCCTCTTGGAATTTGCACTCATAAAATCAAATTTAATCCTGAATTTGTTCCAAGCATGGAACATCAAAGGAGGTTGAATCCTTCAATGCAAGAGGTAGTAAAGAATGAGATCATCAAGTTGCTTGATTCGGACATAGTGTATATAATCTCGAATAGAACTTGGGTGAGCCTGGTGCAGTGTGTGCCTAAGAAGAGCAGAATTACTATGTTTCCCAATGAGAATAATGTACTTATTCCTATTAGTCCAGCTACAGGTTCTAAAGAGTGTATGGATTATAGAAAACTCAACTCATGGACTTAAAATGACCACATTTCTATGCTCTTCATGTATGAAATGTTAAATCATTTGGCGGGGTAAAGTTGGTATAGTTTTCTTGATGGGTACTCTAGGTACAACCAAATCTCCCTAGACCATGAAGACCAAGAGAAGAACACTTTTAGCTATCAGTATGGTTCCTTTGCTTTCAAACACATGCCTTTTGGGTTGTGTAATGCTCCCACCACCTTCCAAAGGTGCATATTATCAATATTTTTGGACATGGTGGAAAACTCAATGGAAGTTTTCATGGATGAATTTTAGGTAGTGGGTGATACTTTTGAATCTTGTCTTGAGCATTTAGGAAAAGTCCTCCAAAGGAGTGTTGAAATAAACCTTGCTCTAAATTAGGAGAAATGCAACTTCATGGTGAAAGAAGGATCTGTACTTGGGCATAAGATATTGAGGAAAGGAATTAAAGTTGTCCAAGCCAAAGTCAAAGTAATCACTAAATTACCCCCTCCAATATCCGTTAAGGATGCACAAAGCTTTTTAGGGAATACCAACTTGTATTGACGATTCATTAAGGATTTTTCCAAGATAGCCTACCAAATGTGCAAGCTTCTTGAAAAAGAATCCAAGTTTGATTTGATGGGGATTGTGTATGAGCATTCAATTTCTTAAAGGAGAAGCTTTCATCAACACCTATCATAGTGGCTACAAATAGGTCACTCCCATTTGAGCCTATGATTGATGAGAGTGGAATAGCACTCGGTGTGGTTCTTGGTCAATAAAAGAAAAAGCTCTTTCATCCAATTTATTATGAAAGCAAGTCCTTGGATGATGCACAAAGGAACTACATGGTTACAGAATAAGAATTTTTAGTCATGGTATATACTGTTGAAAAGTTTTATGCCTACTTGTTCGGCACCAAAGTGCCTACTTGTTTGGGACCAAAGTGCCTACTTGTTTGGCACCAAAGTAATTGTTCGTACCAACCATGCTGTTTTTGGATACTTGATGGCCAAAATGGAGGATAAACCATAGTTAATCCAGTGTATATTGTTACTTTAAGAATTTTCATTCAAGGTTAAATATATAAAAGGGTGGAATCAAGTGGCGGATCATCTATCGCCTTGAATCTAATAATAAGAAATTGGGCTTAATTGAAATTAATGAGGCTTTTCTCAATGAGCTTGCCATTGCTCTTTCGGGGTATGTGGAACTACGGTATGTAGACTATACAAACTATGTTGTATGTGGTATACACCTCGAAGACCTGAATCATTATCAAAGAAAGAATTTTCTCCATGATGTAAAGAGATATTATTGGGATAAACCATATTTATTTAGGGAATATGGGGATAGTGTGATCCATAGGTGTGTTATGGAATCGAAAATGCAACCCATACTTGAGCCTTGCCATTCTCATAAATTTGGTGGTCACCATGGTGGTATAAATACTACGATAGAATCCTTCATAGTGGTTTATATTGGCCTACGCTTCATCGGGATGCTAAAGAGTTGGTTTGATTTTTTGTGCAATGTTAATTCATGAAGGTATCTCAATAAGGCACAAAATTCCTTTGAAGCCTAATCTTGAAGTCAAATTGTTTGACATGTGGGGCATTGATTTTATAGGGCCTTTTGTGAGCTTATATGGGAATAAGTATATCATATCTTGGTGGCCATTGACTATGTATCAAAGTGGTTTGAGGTAATTATGTTACCTAATAATGAGAGCTAAAGTGTCATATTTTTCATGAAAAAGCATACCTTTACAAGGTTTAAGACTCTTCGATCTATCTTTAGTGATGGTGGCTCTCATTTTTACAATAGGGTGTTTGGTGCATTGCTTGAAAAGTATAGGGTCAAGCATAAGGTTGCTACCCCGTATCATCCTCAAAATAATAGCCAATTTAAAGTGTCGAATAAAGAGATTAAGGTAATTTTGTAGAAGACGGTCAATATGGGTTGAAATAATTAGGCAAGACAATTGGATGATGCTCTGTGGACATACCAGATGGCCTTCAAAACACCACTTGAAATGTCTCTCTATAAACTTGTTTTTTGAGAAGGCTTGTTATCTATCGGTTAAACTAGAACACCATGCTCTTGGGGCTTTGAATAATCTAAACATAGGTTGGGATGAGGCTTCTAAGTCTAGAGTGGAGCAATTGCAAGAACTAAATTAATTTAGCCTTCGAGCTTATCAAAGCTCCTCTCTCTACAAAGAGCAAATGAAGAGGTGGAATAACGCCAACATCTTAAAGCGAGAGTTTCAAGTTAGGGGTGAAATGTTGCTTTTTAACTCAAGGCTGAAACTATTTGCGAGCAAACTCAAATATAAAAGGTTTGAACCCTTCAAAGTTGTGCATGCTTATCCTAGTGGTGCAGTGGAATTGAAATACCATAAGAAGAAAAGGTTTATGGTGAATGACCAACTTTTGAAGCAATTTAATGTTGGTGGACTTGAGGTTGCTAAAGTTTATGCACTCTACGTCAAAGTTGTTTGATGAATAAGAGAGACGTCGTGCCACGATGCTAACTAAGGTGCTTCTTGGGATGTAACCCAAGCTTTACTTTTTATTGGTTTGAATAACCTTTGTTCAATGGTGCAGGTGTGTGAAAAGATTTGGGTAGAAAACTTGCAAATTGTGTCTTTACAACACTTGTGCGATATGACACAACTCTTGTGCACATCGCATATCAGTAATGTGGATCGCATAAGTGGTTTGGAAAATGTTACAATTGCTACAAGTCAAGCTCCAGATTGGTTAAACACTTGTGCACATCGCATTGCACTTATGCGTATTGCACAAGTGTATCACTAAAATTTACAATGGCTAGATAATTGAAGTTCCAAATCAGAGCATCACACCCGAGTGGTGTGCACCGAACTAGCATTATGCGATCTTAAGCATTTGTGCACAATCGATCGGTAAGTGAAGGGTCCTTTTTATTTGAGTTGAATACTAAGGGTTTTGACACTTTATATTCTGTTACACTTAAACCCTTAAAACCTTTTATTTTCTCCTCAGTTTTCAAATACCTATATTTCACTCACACACTTCACTTTTGTCCAAGTCACTGCTGTCAAAGTCACACTCACATGCCAAAATTCACACTGAAGGTCATGTTCTCCAAAAACTCATAAGTTTTCTTACTCTATTAGTATATATGATGGTGATGGTTAATTGTAGTTAGTAGTTTATTTTGTGTTTCACTATCGTTAACTCGTTCAATAACCACTCCCTCAAATTCCATAATGTGCTAATAAAGCTTTGATTTTCGCCATGAATGTGTTTTTTTGGGTTAAATCATGTAGTACTATACTTAGTTTTGTGGTTGAATTTTAAATTTTGAGAGTTTAAATTTATTAGGGATGTGATAATTATCTACAAAGGGGAAGTCTGAGTGCCCTAGGAATCAATTTGGCCATGTAAGTTTTAGTTAGTTGTTGAACTATGTCAAATTAGGGAAGATGACGCATTATGCGATGATTGTGAGAACTTATGTGGTACGCACAAGGGCACACTATGAACTCATTTCCATCCAATAGCTCAGGGTTAGTTGGGTGGCATTTATGTGCACTTTGTTGTAAGCGCATAACATGTGCATACACAATTGCCCTTTTAAGCACATAATGTTACAGAGTTGATTGGGTTGGAGAGTTTGAAGTTATGCGTTCTCAGTCGTGAATGTATAACTCATGTGAGATACTCACAAATTCCTCTCATAATCGTACAATTTCTAACTTCCTTTCGATTGAGCACTGTCACATTATGTGATACACAAAACTACTCGCACATTTTTTTTACAATATGCATTACCTGAGTGCGATACTCTTGGAAGATTTTTATTTGATTTATTGATAGAGTTTAATTGTGTTTGATAATCCCATTCTTGAATGTGTATTGCTAACTTGTGCAGATATGAATCCCAAAAAGCCTGTTCCTCCAACTATTACCTCCTCATCCAAAGCTCATTCCTTCTCCAAAGATTCATAAGACAAAGCGTTTGCTATCTAAACACATTCAAACTTGGTCAAGGGAAATTGAAATAAATTTGAAGTTACTGTAGGGTTAAACAAGCCAGGGCAACCACCTATACCTAAGGCTAGACATACGTTAAGTGAGTCCAAGGATGAAGGGGGTTCAAGCCCCAATATTGACTAGAATTGAACAAGAATATGAGTGGTCTCGTACTACTATTCATAATTCAGTTACTAGAACCCAAGCACTCTCAAATAAAAAAAAGTGAGCAGAAAAAGAGAAAATAGTGGCAGCCATTCCTTTCCCTCAGGTCATCCCCTATTTGCTAAATAGGTGCAAAGACTTTCCAGGGCACAAATCTTGGAAGTGCAAGTGTTGTTGTTTAATGGATTTATTGATTGGTGTTCGGTCATTTGGGACAAAATCAAGTATCATGAGTGGAAAACTTTCACAAAGACATTATCAAATTACAATGTTATGTGGCTGAAAAACATCTATGAGGCGTATGCAGCACTATTAGCTCCAAAGAGAAAGAGAGGTCAGCCTCAGGTAGTGAAAGATATGGTAAAAGTTTGAGGGGTTGAGGTAAAGTGTTGTGAGATAATGATCAATGACATTCTTGGGACAAGTAGCATCCAAATTTTGTGACTGACCACTACTACTCCATCATAGTGAGAGAGGACTTTGACAAGCATTGCTCTTAGCTTTGTGCTTTTCTATGTCACAAGACACCCTTATGGATTTAATCAAGGGGAATTATTCAAAAAAAGAACTTGAATGTTGAATCATGATTCTGGCTTGGTTTTGTGAGTTGTCTTCTTATACCATCTTAGAATGAGTCAAAACTAAGGTGAAGAAAAATTATAGCTATGATTGAGTGCATTATGAAGAGGTCGAGGACAAATTTAGGAGCTGTTATTCATTAAGAAAGTTGAAAGAGGGCCCAACAAAGGCAAAGGTATCTAAAAATGTGGGCACTAAACTCTTAATTAAAGCATAGACCACTGTTGATATTTTTGAGGATACAGACATGCTTTCATAATGATAAAATTTAGTTGGAGCATCAAGTTACACAATGTCCTATAGTGAAGTTACAGTCACTTGCACTTGTCCTGACCTTTTGTCTACCCTCGTACCACCTCCTACAACTACTTCAACCCCTCATAGTATATCATTTCCTGCACCCAGTCCAGCTCCAGCTTCCATACCAGCACCTCCTAGTTCTCCACCATCTAGTTCAGAACAAATTCTGACCCGGACTATGATTTTTATGATGGGTGTTTTTGCTAAAACAGCTAACTCAAGGGTGACTCTTTTAATAAGTTAAATTCTAGAAATGATTATCTTAGTCCTAGAGCCCCTTCGAGGGGGAGACAAAAGCGGTGAAGAAAACTTTGCATTCATAGGGTGATAGGTTGAATAGGCTGACTGAGAGAGTTGATAAAAAAATCCTTCAAGAGAAGGAGGGAGGTGTCATACCTAGCAATGATAGTTGGGCAGCCATTCGAGCTGGTGGTTCTACATTGTTAGCAAATATGGATCAGTTACACTCTCTTAAGTTTGATAATGTGTTTAGATACATACCTTCAATTGTTCCACCAGTTTTTGTTGAGTAGGTTATACCATAGACTATTAAGCAAGTCCTAGAGGGGAATTCAGTCTATGCAGATGATTCTTTTGTGATGGAGGAAGAGGAGATTGGATAGAAGGAGCTTGGTAAGAATATGGATGAGGTTCTTGATAGAATTAGGAGTGAGGACTTTTATGAGTTTCAAGACATTGAGGATGTATGAGTCAGTGCAACTCGACAAAGCTCAATGAAGGAAACTACTATAAAGGGGACCAGCAACTCCAAACTAGATGAAGAGAAGATCTACGTGAGCATAGACCCTACCATTTTATATACCGCACCTCTTTGGTCGGATAGAGGCACTGATGCCCATCTTGAGGCTCCACCAAATGGACAAACTCTTACTCTGCCTTAGATATTATAGGGGACCTGTACCTTTGCACTATATTTTATTTGATCATGTATTGTGGCTTTAAATTTTTGTTTGTTAGCAATATGTGGGGTCTGGGCCTCACTTTTTATTAGAACCATTGTGATATAGGTTGAGCTTGGATTATGCAATTTTGGCTGATGATCATTGGCAATAAGTTATTCGTATTATAGTTGCTACATTTGGGAGATCTAAGGTAGAGACAGGTATGAAGACCTCAGTTTATGGTTTGTTTTGTTCTAATCTTGTTGCCTTGCATTGTATTCATTATTATGTGATTGTGGTTACAACCTATCAAGCTTAAGAGGGCCAGATAAGTTATTTTTTTATTGTTAAACTACTTGTTATTTGTGTAGTTTGCATCAAGATCAGGGTAAGTGGACTATTGATTTTACACATATTATGTCGATCGTATTGTGGCTTCAGTTTTCATTATGAAATATATGTTATTCCATTGCCTTACATACTTGGTATGTCATTTCGTAATAATGTCTCCATTTCATGGGGATGTTGTATTCATTTCTGTAGGTTATTACGTAGATTAGGATCCTCTATGTATGTGGTCGAGTATAGCTAAAGGTTGGTTTCTTTTCGGAGTTGTTGGGTTTAGAGTCTTCTTTTGCTTTGTGTAGCTGATTGGTACATTGGTTCCCTGTCCCAACTGGATGTTAGTAGTTCCTTAACTTAGAGGCTTGTAGATTTCTGGTGTTACTTTGTGAAATAGATGTGGCCTTGTTAATGATGTTGTCAGTTGTATTCTCTTTTTTTGGTCTTTCCAGCCTTGTTAACATATTTATGTGTTAAGCTGGCTTTGGTGCAACTTGTGGTTTTCAAGAAAACTTTTTGAAATACTCTGTTATTATCTTTTCCTTTATATGAAGAATTTTTGGTGTCATTCAAGTCTCATCGGCCCCCACTTGCTACATGTTATTTCATTTTGTTTAGTTTCTATCTGCTCACGTTGTCATGTAAGGCACCGGATACCATTCATGCCTTCCCCATAGAGATAATAACTAATATCTTTGATGGTATAAGGTTTGACGTTTATATGTTACTAGAGCAAAGATATTTACATTTCAAGAAATAAGGTACTGGGGTGTGTCTCCCACCTAAAAGATACACCTAGCTATTGTTGGCGGCCAAGGCCATAACTGGTGATAGTTAGGCAAACTAGTATTTGGATAGGCAATTCCAAAGAATACTTTTCGGATTAAAGTTTTGCTTGTTAGATCATTTTATAATTTTTAATATATTTGATGAACAGCTAAAGTATTTATAAGCAAAATTCTTATAAATTAAAATCAGTCACAAGTTATAAATTGATTACCTCCTAACTTGTGATTTCATAGGTTATAAACACTATTAATTTGTATTTTTTTTAATCTTATATGAAATATTTTTTCAAAATAAAATTCTTAACTCTGTCTCTTCATTCTATTTTCAGTGTTTAGTTTTTCTCTGTAATGGAACTTTTTAAATTTATATTTTATACGAACCACATTAATAAACATTCAGTCAATTTAGTAGAAAAGTTGTTTAACATTTTTTTTATCAAATGCATTAATCAATATTCTATTTCTACACTTTTATAAATCTATATAACAGTATATTATTAAATATTATCAATATAGTTATTGGTATTTTTCATTGATGAAAGAGATTGCAAAGTAAGTAGTACTGCATTCATTCTATCGAACTGGATTCATTCTCTCGAACTGATTGTAGTTACATATCCATTCTCTCGAATTATTTGTGTAGAAATATATGGGCTTATTTGATACTAAGTCATTATGTTCGTAACTAATAGTTATTTTATTTCCTCACCATAACGTACAATTTCTACACCTATATATTTGATGTCTTCTCTTTCTGAGAAAGAAAACACATTGAAAGAGCTATTATCTCCATTACATGTTTTTTTTTCCAATACCTTATCTTTTCTTGGCTTTCTTGGGTTGTGATTTTTTGACAAATCATATTTGCGCAACATCAAACTTTCATCCACGAGTACACATTCTTAGAAGAGATGTGAAACCTTGGAGAGTAACAAGTCTTAACAATTTGCACCAAAGCTGGGCCAAAATTATATTGAAGTTAATTGCTACGACATAAGTTTGTGACAATTCACATACTATTGTTTTTAATTTTCAGTTCAATAACAATATTATAGTATTTTTCTAACAGTTTGAATGTTTGAATGTGATTTAGTATATAATATTGATAACTAGAGATTTCTTTGGTTAAAACATTTTTTGATCTATCGAAGTACAAGTCTGTGGATGAAAACAATTTTAAACGTTGGTCACAAAAATATTTGATTATCTTTGAACAAATAGTAAAAGATTATATTTTGTTTAACGATGCTCCTACAAATGGTTATAGCATTACTTTTGATTCTAGCACTATTACTGTAACAATTATGGAGTTAATTAAACTTGAGATGGTAAACTTGAGATGGTTGGTGTATTATGCATTAATTTTGTTAGGCTGAATTATTATATGCTAATGGGCTCAATAATGGCCCAAAATTAAGCAAAAGGCATGGCCCAAATGGAAAAAAAAGACCCATTCTTCAAGTTGACCAAGTAAACACCTCATTTAATGTGGTGGATTATATAAGAATGACCATGAGGAATATATAAATCAATAAAAACCAGATTTTATTCACAAAACACACATGTCTCATTTCTAGATTTTTTCACAACATTCTCTTCTCTTACAAACCCTAAGCAACCATTTCCTTTGGACAACATCATCCTTTTGAAAGATTTCGTAAGTATTTACTCTTATAGTTTAAGATATTATATTCATGATAGGGTGTATAAATCATGTTGGTTATGTTGGCAAACTGTTGAGCAGTCCACGATGTGTAAAACAGTCTATTATTGCATAATCGGTAAAGGGTTTTGCCTTATAAACTTGAAAGTGGACTTGAGGTCTTGAAGGAAGTGAATTTGATGGATTAAATGTCAACATTTATGAGGTGGTTATGTCCCTAACTTGATTTATCTTTGTGTATAACATTTGGAATTATTGTTGTGAAATTGTGCATGGAACCAGTGGCGTATTGAAGGTAAAAATATAGTTTTGTGATGTTCATATGCGTTGTGAGACCATGGTTGGTTGTTGTCATCCAGGTTAACATAAAATATGAAAATATAAGCTTAATTATGTCCATGGACCATTTATATTGAAAAAGGACCCAACAGAGACCTATTTTGGCCGAACCGGGCATCCGCCCTCGCAGATGGTGCACCTGCGGGCACAGATGCCAATGTAGGTGTCCCTGTACAAGGCCAATGGGCACCTGTGGCTGCACCTTATCCACCTTAAGGTGCAGGTGGCTTCGCAGGTCCCTCCAGAACTCCGTTTTGATTGTTTTTGCTTCTCTTTGACCCCCCAAGGCCCCTATACCCTTCTTGGATGAAATCATCAACTTATGGTACCATTTGAATGGCACAAAGGGGTAGTACGGAGGTATTTTGAATCGTATCAATTATGAATTGTTTTTTTATGTGTTATGGTGAAAGGTATTGAGATGACTTGATGAAGTAAATGGGACATGGTATTAATGAGGAAGTGTAACGTATAAACTTGGTGTGAAATGCTATTGGTTTATGATGTCTTGGTTGATGTGTGGCATGTTATGGTGTTGTTGGTATAGTAATGCAGTGAATTGTATTGTGAAGGGTGAAATGACGTTATATGGCAGTCATGAAGCTCATTGTCGTCTTATGCACATGTGATGTAGTTAGTTGTTAACGTGAGCTCCGTTATGTACTTGTGTTGTAGAGTAACACGTAAGGAAGGAGCTGGATTATTGTATTCACATATAGGATTGTGTATTCATATTGGGAAGATAAGGTATGTAAGGTTACTCTTTTCGTATCCTTTGGCAGCACCTAGTATATTCATTGTTAACGAACTTGTTTCCATTCCGAAATGTTCGAAAGTATCTCATTTCAGGTTTGTCATATATTGTTATTCACATGTATCTTATTCATTAACCAATGTTTCAAATCTCCAATAATGTTATAATTACCTATGTATCAATCTCACACAAGTAAAGGAATGAAGTAATGCATTTATGTGTTTCTTAGAGGCCGGGTGGTAGCTCAAAGGGGAGAAAGCCTAGCTAGACACGATCCCGATGATCATTAGATACAGGGGGCAATTCATAGGGGTGAAAACAAAACCCTGGTCGGAACGAACCTGATCTATTGATTATGTTATGAACCACCGATAAGGTGTATGAATTATAATGATGATGTTATGTTATGACCCACCGATAAAGTGGATGAATGATAATGATGATGTTATGTTATGACCCACTGATCAGATGGATGAATGATAATGATGATGAACGTAAAATCAAAGAAAGTAATAAATGTAATATACATGGTTCCACACATACAGAACGGTGCTTTATCCATAATGTTTATTCACTTGTATTTGCTTCCATTTAGGTTCCTATATCTCTTGCAGTTGCTTTTAGCCTTACATACTCAGTAGATTCTTCGTACTGATGTTCCTTAGGGGACTTACCTTACTTGATGCAGGCACAGGAGCTAGTAGACCTCCACAGTAGGATTTGGGTCATCCGCAAACTATTGGTGAGCTCCAGCTTGGTTTGGGGCTTTCCGAGTCACTTGTGTACATTGTTTTGGTACTGTGTAACAAATGTATAAAGCGGGGACTTGTCCCGACTTTATGCTTGGTTATGTCTCTATTAGAGGCTTTTGTAGACGTTGTGGGACAAATGAAGGGATGTAAGAAATGTGTCCATTTTGACGTGGTGGCCCTAACAGCCAAGTTTCATATCTATTGAACGGTTTTTTTCATGACTTCCGCCATTTGTATCTTGCATCTATATGTGCTAAAGTGTTGTTCAGTTAGTGATATGCATATGAGGGTACATGAATGAAGGTTGGTTCTCTCGGGCCTTAACGGCTTCAGGTGCCAGTCCACCTCAATGGGATTTGAGGCGTGACAAAAGTGGTATCAGAGTGGGTCGTCCTAGGGTATCTACAAAGCCGTGTATGAGTAGAGTCTTGCTTATGGATATGTTTTGAACCACATTTATAAGTAGGATACTATGGGACATTTAGGAGTTGTTTCTTTTCTTCATTTCTTAGATCGTGCATTAGAGCCAATGTTGTAGGTGGAATCATATCTGACCATTGAAATTGGTTTTCTTTGTATAGTAAAATGCCGATTACAAGATGAGGTAGGGACAAAGGTAAGAAGGTAGACATGCTTACCGGAGAAGGAACTAGTAAATCACCACCTGACCAAGCTAGTCAAGGTGGGGATGAAACTGAGTTTGAATCACGGGCTTCTTCTCCTCTTCCATTTTTAGGAAGGCCACAAAGGAGAGAAGTATCTCCAGAACCACCTGTGAATGCTACTGAGCAGGATCTCAAAAATGCGGTGCGAATGTTGACCCGTATAGTTGCTGCACAAAATCAGGGACAAGCAGGTATAACTACAAGTAATGATGGTACAGATAAGGCAGCTAGTTGGAGGACACAAGATTTTCTTAAATTGGACCCTCGCACATTCACCGGGTCAGATCTAAATATAGACCGACAAGACTTTGTGGACCAAATTCAAAGGGCTTTAGATGTTATGCATGTGACTGGTATAGAAATAGTGGAACTTGCAACATATAGACTAAAAGGCGAGGCTATATTATGGTATGAAGATTGGAAATAATCTAGGGGTATAGGTGCACTTCCAGCTAGTTACGAGGATTTCAAAACGGCATTCCTTGATCATTATCTCCTACATGAGATCCAAGAAGCTCGTGCGGATCAATTTTTAAATCTTCGACAAGGGAATATGAGTGTCATAGAGTACAGTATTCGGTTTAAATCTTTGACAAGGGAATATGAGTGTCAGAGAGTCCATCGTTATGTGGACAGATTGAAGACATACTTGGTGAGGGACTGTACCATTGCTGCTTTGAACAGGGATATGGATATAGCTAGAATACAAGACCTTGCACAAAAAATGGAGGATCAGAGACAAAGGAGAAGGGTGCAGGAATTTGAAAGAGGGTCGTCAAAGAGGGCTAAACCTATGGGACAGTTCACGGCTTCCCAAGGAGAATCTAGGCCTTGGGTTTTTCCTAGACCACCTAGACCATAATTTTCTTATCCTACAACAGGTACTCCATCCAATTTCCAAGGGTTTAGAGGCAGCCATATTGGGAAAAGTAGTGGGATTTGAGGTTCATGGACAATAGGAGTTTCTCGTACATGGGGGAAGTTTTATTCAGGAGAATGCTGGTTTGGACCGAATGTTTGCTTTTGGTATGGTATCTCAGGGAACATGATGAGAGATTGTCCACGAAGGTTTATGGGTAGTATGACGTGACCTACACGAACAACCGTTGCATCATCAACGTCAGGTGTACAGCTTGCTAGTCGTGGTAGAGGTGCTAGAGGAGCAGCCAGTTCTAGTGGAGTACAAAATCGTACCTATGCTTTAGCGAATCGGCAGAATTTAGAGGATTTTCCTGATGTAGTTATAGGTACATTATCCATCTTTTCCCATAATGTATATGCATTAATTGATCCGGGTTCTACCCTATCATATGTTACTCCATTGATTGCTGAAAAATTTGAAAGAACACCGAAATTAATAGTCAAGCCATTTGAAGTATCTACACCAGTTGGTGACTCTATTGTAGCTAAAAGAGTATATCATAATTGTGTAGTAAATTTGTGTGATCATGATACGCTGGCGAATCTTATTTACCACGGTAGATTGCCGAGCTAAGGAAGTACATTTTCATTTTCCACAAAAGGATGTCCTTGAATGGAGGGGTAATATTGGAGCACCGAGAGGTAAATTTATTTCCTATATTAAGGCAAGGAAAATGATATCCAAAGGGTACATATGCCATTTAGTAAGAGTGCAAGATACCAATGTGAAACCATTAACTCTTCAAACGGTTACAGTGGTAAATGAATTCCTGGATGTATTTTCTAAAGATCTTCCGGGTTTGCCTCCAGGACGGGAAGTAGAATTTGGTATTAATGTGACGCCAGGCACTCAGCCTATCTCTATTCCTCCATATAGAATGGCCCCAGTAGAGGTACGGGAATTGAAGGAGCAATTAAAAGATTTACTGGAAAAGGGATTCATAAGGCCTAGTATGTCCCCTTGGGGTGCACCAGTATTATTTGTACGAAAGAAAGATGGCACATTGAGAATGTGTATTGACTATCGACAACTGAACAAGGTGACAATTAAGAATAAATATCCTCTCCCCAGAATTGATGATTTATCTGACCAATTACAGGGTGCCAAATGCTTTTCAAAGATTGACCTGAGATCGGGATATCATCAGGTAAGGGTTAGAGAAAAAGATATACCCAAGACAACTTTTCGAACGCGGTATGGTCATTATGAATTTTCAGTTATTTCATTTGGACTAGAAAATGCACCAGCAGTTTTATGGATTTCATGAATAGGGTGTTCAAGCCATTCTTGGATGTATTTATGATAGTGTTTATAGATGATATTCTAGTGTATTCAAGATCACCAGAGGACCATGATAATCACTTACGATAGGTGTTACAAATTCTTCGTGATCGTAAGTGATAGGCAAAGTTCTCTAAATGTGAATTTTGGTTAAAATCTGTAGCATTCTTGGGTCATATTGTGTCGGATGAAGGAATAAGGGTTGATACGCAAAAAGATAGAAGTGGTGAAGACTAGTTTTCTTGGATTGGAAGATTATTATAAAAGATTTGTTGAAGGGTTTTTTTCTATCTCTGCACCTTTAACAAAGCTAACCCACAAGGCAACCAAGTTTCAGTGGAATGATGCGTGTGAGAAGAGTTTCCAAGAGCTGAAAGATAAATTGACTTCTACACTTTTATTGGTGCATCCAGAAGGTACAGAAGGATATGCAGTATATTGTGATGCTTGAGGAGTTGGCTTAGGATGTGTTTTGATGTAGCACGGTAATGTAATAGCCTATGCCTCAAGAGAGTTGCGTCCACAATAGGGAAATTATCCAACATATGATCCTGAGCTAGCAGCTGTGATATTTGCCTTAAAGATATGGCGCCACTACTTGTATGGGGTTCATGTTGATATATATACCGATCACAAAAGTTTGCAATATATCTTTAAGCAGAAGGACTTAAATTTGAGGCAGCAGAGGTGGCTTGGACTATTAAAAGACTATGATATTGATATTCTATATCATCCGGGAAAGGCAAATGTGGTAGCCGATGCATTAAGCCGCAAGGCAATAGGAGGCAATAGTGGCCAGTTGATGGAAAAGCAAGGTATAGTCAAGGATATCCATCAACTAGACTGCTTGGGAGTTCATCATCTTGAATCTCCAAATGAAGGGGTTATTGGGCAAAATGCAGCAGAATCTTCATTAGTAGCTGAAGTGAAACAAAAGCAGAATGCGGATCCTATTTTATTTCAGTTGAAAAAGAATGTACAACAAGGTTTGACAAAGGCATTTGATCTTACGTAAGAGGGAGTACTTCAATGCCAAGGTAGATTGTGTGTATCGGCTGTAGATGAACTAAGGAAAAGGATTATGACAGAGGCACATCATTCACAGTATTTTATTCATCCGGGAGCTACCAAAATGTATCATGATTTGAAAGAAATGTATTGGTGGGGTAACATGAAGAAGAACATTGCAGAATTTGTAGCTCAATGTACAAATTGTCAACAAGTAAAAGTAAAGCATCAAAAACCTGGAGGTTATATGCAACGTATAAATCTTCCAGTCTTGAAGTGGGACATGATCAACATGGATTTCATCACAGGTTTGACTCGTATACTACAGAAGTTTGATTCCATATGGGTAATAGTTGACAGGCTTACCAAGTCAGCACATTTTTTACCGGTCAAGACCACCTACACAACTGAGGATTATGCAAGGTTGTATATTAAAGAGATAGTTCGATTGCACGGAGTTCCAATCTCTATTATATCGAACAGGGGAGCTCAATTTACTATAAATTTTTGGAAATCTTTTTAGAAGAGTTTGGGGACCCAAGTGAATTTAAGTATGGCTTTTCATCCTCAAACAGATGGACAAGAAGAACGTACTATCCAAACACTTGAAGATATGCTACGAGCTTACACATTGGAATTTAAAGGTAGTTGGGATTATCATCTACCTCTTATTTAATTTGCCTACGATAATAGCTATCATTCAAGTATCGAAATGGCACCTTATGAAGCTTTATACGGAAGTAAGTGTAGATCACCAATTGGATGGTTTGAAGTGGGTGAAACTTCTTTACTCGGGCCAGATCTTGTTCATCAAGTTATGAAGAAAGTTAAAGTGATACAACAACGGCTACAAACGGCCCTAAGTCGACACAAGTCATAGGCTGATGTTAGAAGAAGAGGGCTAGAATTTGCCCAAGGTGATTGGGTATTCTTGAAAGTGTCACCAATGAAAGGGGTAGTGAGATTTGGAAAGATAGGAAAGTTGGCCCTATATAACGTGCCATATGAAATTGTCTGAAGATTTGGGAAAGTTGTGTATGAATTAGCACTACCCCAAGAACTCTCCACAGTTCATCCAGTATTTCATGTTTCCATGCTTCGAAAGTGCATAGGAAATCCATCTCGTATTGCTCCCATTGAAGATGTACAAGTTAAGGAGGATCTCACCTATGAAGAGATACCTATTGCTATTCTGGATCGAAAAGCGAAGAGGTTAAGGAATAAAGAAGTAGTTTCCGTAAAGGTACTTTGGAGGAATCAACAAGTAGAAGAGATCACATGGGAAGCTGAAGAAATGATGAAGTCTAAGTACCCTCATTTATTTCAAATGGAAGAACAAGTTCAAGATGCGGAATTGGAGCAATAAAAAGTAAGTATCGATAAGCATTATGTGTACTAGAATTGAAATTTGTTTAACTTGGATAATGTTACTAACATTTAAGGACGAATGTTTCTAAGTGGGGAAGGATGTAACACCCCGTACATTTCCGAACCTATTTGATTACCGTAATATTTATGAAATTAATTAAACTCGATATTGTTGGTGTATTATGCATTAATTTTGTTGGGATGAATTATTATATGATAATGGGCTCAATAAAGGCCCAAAATTAAGTAAAAGGCATGGCCCAAATGAAAAAAAGGCCCATTCTTCAAGTTGACCAAGTAAACACCTCATTTAATGTGGTGGATTAGCTAAGGATCACCATGAGTACTAAATAAAGCAATAAAAATCAGATTTTATTCACAAAACACACATGTCTCATTTCTAGATTTTTCCACAACATTCTCTTCTCTTACAAACCCTAAGCAACCATTTCCTTTGGACAAGATCATCCTTTTACAAGCTTTGGTAAGTATTTACTCTTATGGTTTAAGATATTATATGCATGATAGGGTGTATAAATCATGGTGGTTATGTTGGCAAAGTGTTGAGCAGTCCACGATATGTAAAACAGTCTATTATTGCTTAATCGGTAAAGGTTTTTGCCTTATAAACTTGAAAGTGGACTTGAGGTATTTAAGGAAGTGAATTTGATGGATTAAATTTCAACATGTATGAAGTGGTTATTTATCTAACTTGATTTCTCTTTGTGTATAACATTTGGAATTGTTGTTGCGAAATTGTGCATGGAACCGGTGGCATATTAAAGGTAAAAATGTAGTTTTGTGATGTTCATATGCGTTGTGAGACCATGGTTGGTTGTTGGAATCCAAGTTAACATAAAATATGAAAATATAAGTTTACTTATGTCCATGGACCATTTATATCAAAAAAGGACCCAAAAGAGACCCATTTTGGCCGAACCGAGCATCCACCCTCGTAAATGGGGCACCTACATGCGCAGATGCCAACGCAGGTGGCCCTGGACAAAGCCAATGGCAATATGCATCTGAACCTAATCCACCTTCGGGAAAAGGTGGCTTTGCAGGTCCCTCCAGAACTCCGTTTTGATTGTCTTTGCTTCTCTTTGATCCCCCAAGGCCCTTATACCCTTCTTGGATGCAATCATCAACTTATGGTACCATTTGAATGGCCCTAAGGGCTAGTCCGGAGGTATTTTTAATTTTATCAATTATGAATTGTTTTTTTATGTGTTATGGTGGACGGTATTGAGATAAATTGATGGAGTAAATGTGACGTGGTGTTAATGAGGAAATGTAAAGTATAAACTTGGTGTGAAATGCTATTGGTTTACGATGTCTTGGTTGATGTATGGCATGTTGTGGTGTTGTTGGTATATTAATGAAGTGAATTTTATTGTGAAGGGTGAAATGACGTTATATGGCAGTCATGTAGCTCATTGTCTTCTTATGCACTTGTAATGTAGTTAGTTGTTAACGTGAGCTCCGTTATGTACTTGTGTTGTAGAGTAACACGTAACAAAGGAGATGGATTATTGTATTCACATATAGGATTGTGTATTCATATTGGGAAGATAAGGTATGTAAGGTTACTCTTTCCGTATCCTTTGGCAACACCTATTATATTCATTGTTACCGAACTTGTTTCCATTCTAAAATGTTCCAAAGTATCTCATTTCAGGTTTGTCATATATTGTTTTTCACAGGTCTCTTATTAATTAACCAATGTTTCAAATCTCCAATAATGTTATAACCATCAATTTATCAATCTCACACAAGTAAAGGAATGAAGTAATGTATATATGTGTTTCTTAGAGGCCGTGTGGTAGCTCAAATTGGCGAAAGCCTAGCTAGAAATGATCCCGATGATCATTAGATATAGGGGGCAATCCAGAGGGGTGAAAACAAAACCCTGGTTGGAACGAACCTGATCTATTGATTATGTTATGATCCACCGATAAGGTGGATGAATGATAATGATGATGTTATGTTATGACCCATCGATAAGGTGGATGAATGATAATGATGATGTTATGTTATGACCCACTGATCAGATTGATGAATGATAATGATGATCAACGTAAAAGCAAAGAAAGTTATGAATGTAATATGCATGGTTCCACACATACAGAACGGTGTTTTATCCATAATGTTTATTCACTTGTATTTGCTTCCATATGGGTTCCTAAATCGCATGCAGTTGCTTTTAGCCTTACATACTCAGTACATTCTTCGTACTGACGTCCCTTGGGGAACTTACCTTACTTGCTGCAGGCACAGGAGCTTTTAGACCTCCACAGTAGGATTCGGGTCATCCGCAACCTATTGGTAAGCTCCAGCTTGGTTCGGGCCTTTCCGAGTCACTTGTGTATAATTTTTTGGTATTGTGTAACAAATGTATAAAGCGGGGACTTATCCCGACTTTAGGATTGGTTATGTATCTGTTAGAGACTTTTGTAGACGTTGTGGGACAAATGAAGGGATGTAAGGAATGTGTCCATTTTGATGTGGTGGCCCTAACGGCCAAGTTTCATATTTATTGAATGATTTTTCCATAACTTCCGCCATTGGTATCTTGTATCTATATGTGCTAAAGTGTTGTTCAGTTAGTGACATGCATATGAGGGTACATGAATGAAGGTTCGTTTTCTCGGGCCTTAACGACTTCAGGTGCCAGTCCGCCTCAATGGGATTTAAGGCGTGACAATTATGATTGTGAATAATGTTTCTAAAAGGAAGTTTCAAAAGATAATAAAACTGTTAAAAGACTTCTATTGAATCGTTATACTAATTTTTGTTTTATTTATTTGTAACTTATAAATCTATTAAGAAAATATGGGAAAATTTGGAAAAGAAATTTGGTGTTGACGATGCAGGGAAGAAAAAGTTTATTATGGGACAGTTAATTAAGTTTCAAATGGTTGACAATAAGCCAATCATGGAATAAGTTCACGAGTGTGAGAACTTGATCGTTCATGTTCTCAATGAGAGCATGAAAATTTGTGAGATTTTTCTGGCTAATGTTTTACTTGAAAAATTTCCATCATCTTGAAATGATTAAAGAAATCAATTGAAACATAAGAATTTTTTTTTGAAACTTTAAGAACTTGTCAATCACATCAGGACTGAGGAGGCAAAACATCTCAAAGAAGAGATAGAAGCTCTTTCTCTTAATGCTTCTAAAGCCTACCTTGTGGAATCTTATGGTACTATTTTAAAAGACTAGTTCAAAGGCAAACAAAAACATTGTTAAAATAAGACATGTGAAGAAGAAAAATCATTTGAACAAGTCAGAAAGTCAAATTCAAAAATCAATGGCACCTTATTTTGTCCTTAGGAATCTTAATCACAAGGTTGCCTAGTGTTATCTAAGACAAGGATAAAACTCAAAACAAAGAGGACAAGGTGGTGTCCAACCTTATCTTTCTAAGGCAATGAAGTGATCATTATTGTAGTCATTGAGATGAATATGGTGGCTAGCAACACTGACAGGGTGTTTTATACAGCCGCTTCAAAATATTTCTGCACCACCAAGGATTTGTTCCATGACTTTGAGGAGTCTATTGATGGAGAGTGTGTTTACATGTGTAACTCAACTATTGTCAGATTTATTGGTAAATAATTTATTTCATAAATTAACTTTTGAGAAAAAGCTATAGCCTTGAACAATGTTATGTACATACCCTCCATCTGTAGAAATTTATTTTATGGAGCACTTCTCAACATAGCAGGCCTTCAACTTGTATTTGAACCTGATAAAATATTTACTTCTCATAGAGGAGAATTTATTGGCAAAAGGCATATGTCATGATTTAAAACTCGAATCGTGATGGCACCTATTGTATCCTTGCGATAGGTAAGCCAACCCAATACTCAATAATAAATAAATGAAGTAAATACACGAAGGAGAAATTCACAATAAGAATAAGTCTCAAGTGATTACAAAACCACCCCAAGAACTGTAACTCACTATTACAAACTTCCATGAGTAATATCAGTACAAGATTCCAAATATCTCAAATACAGAAATAAACAAGGAAATAAAGATAGGTGAGATAAGGTAGTCACTGGGATCAAATCAGCTGCAACCATTAGTCTTGAAAAGAGGCCAAGCATCAAATAAAATCAGCACACAGAGCGTACTAGATCAATAGCTGCAAATAAAGTGAAGAAATAAACAAGTGGGAGTATGAAAGCACATGTACTCAAAAGTATTATTGACCGATCTTAATTCTATGCGATGGATAGAACCACCTATCCAATAATAACTGTCATTACCTAATTCACGGATCATGCAGGCACCTACCCAACTCTACCCTAGATATGAGAACGCGTACAACCCAACCATTCAATTAAGTATAGAAGATATACGAAACAGTTTTGAAAATGAAATAATCCTTTAAATGAAAGAAAGATATCTTTTTTAAATACATTTATTACATAATTACATTGTGGAAATAAAATAATAGTTTTTCTCAGAACCTAATCTAAAACGGTACAAGAGCACTATGAAAAAAATTATCTGAGACACAACATCTATGTAAGAGTAAGATGACATGAGCAGCTAAGAAATAATCACCATTGTACCTATAGAAACTCCAACGGAATTACAACATAGCTATATCCCCAAATGGAGATATACTAAGTATAGTATTAGTACAACCACACATAATGGTAGGCATCATCGGTCAACTAGAGTTAGAAACAAATAACAACAATAGAAAATAGGAAGGAAATCATGGTAGTAAATAATATCAAAGACAACCAAACCCTCTCAAATCCCTTTTTCTAGGTTCACTTACTCTCACCTTACTCCCTCTCTAACCGCACCTAAGACCCTACACTTCACACAACCATGACCCACTATTCCATATCAAAAATGCTACTTACTAGACAACTAGTCTTACTGTTGAGGATATGACATAAACTAGACCAAATCACCCATCACCCAAATGTGTACATATGTGTATAGATAGATCTTCCATGCTGAAGTTAAGATATGTACTCAAACCAAGGCATACTTTACACATACGTACTCCGGTCTGATACTCACACTCCACAAGTCAATTACACCATGATATATATATATTTATTAATACAATAATATAATGAAATTAATGCATGCATGAAAGGTGTACTCACATATTAGATTCAGCAGGGGCTCTCAGCTATGACTTGTAGAAGACAAGCTCAGTCCATGTACTAGTACTGGAGTGGTACCTGATCAATATAACAGTGCTGTTGTGACACTCAATCCATATAACATTATCATGAATGGGAAGCTCCCAAAGCTGAAGAAGGAAGATACAAAGGATTTCTCCTTCCTTAGTAGAATAGAAGAAGAAGGCTCCGACGCCTCGAGTCTCAGAGATGATGAGGCCTCCAGTTAGACCCCTGTTGCGACCCAGCTATACACACAAGTGTACGTGATCATTCAAGTAATAAAGTGTCCCTTTCGAGCCAGATGTCGAACTCACAGGGACTTATCGTTTAACTATTCACTAGACTAAACTAGTTCTTGATTATTTATTTAAGTGGTGGAATATAGAGATATGATGGTTTTAAAGTATAAAATAACTATGAACTAAACTAACATAATTAACTTGGGGTATAAACAATGGCAAGTTGAATACCCAAGGTCAAGGCATCCTGAACGTCATCTCGAGCACATGAATACTAATGGTTTAAGCAAATTGAGTTGTCTATCATGGTTATTGATCACGAGGTTGATAATATGATTATATTCGTCTCCAAACTATAACCTTCTATTAGAAATTGGAAACCTAACTACATCATTGAGCGGGGATATATTTAACCAATTCTAACGCCTTTAAGCTATCTTCCAGTATTTGGACAAGCGCGGCGAATTAGGTACCTCTCGGTCCTAACAACATATCAATCTCTTGGATTTGCTTCCTCGAGTAAAGATCACGCTCCTTATATTCCACGTTCTATCTCTTAATTCCTCTCTCGAGCTCCTCTCAAGACGATAGATTTATTTCAATGGTAATTTCTACTTTTCTTCGACTTTTCTTCACGGATTTGGTTGGATTATTCAAGTTCAACTCTTTGGCTTGCCTCTTATCTTCAATATCCTTCGCTTGTAGCTCCTACAAGCCTTGCTTTCCATGCCAAAAACGCTCCAAATAGTCGCAAATTTCACCTACAAGGGTCTAATCACATTTATTAGCACAATATCAAATATTCCATCAAAATAATACAAAATACATACTTTTTGCTCTCAAAACTAAGGTAAACATGGGTCAAAGTCGGTAATAAGGCATATAAATACGCCTTAGATCACCACCCCACACTTAAACCTTTGTTTGTCCTCGAACAACAACCACAATCAACTCAAGGGGACTCTATAATTATTACTACAACTAAGACACTCAAGCTATCACTACAACGACCACATTAATAGCAAGATCTACATTTGGCATGTTATAGTACAACTAGAAACACATGAATACTACTTCAAAACTTTCTAGCCTCAAGAATTGACTCTACCAAGTTTTCCAACTCATGCACATTACTCAACAAGTGATCATATAAGCCACTTATCTATCAACAAACATGTGCCCTCACCACAAGAGAGTCACCCACATTCACTCACATATATGCAATTTATCACAATAATGGGTGTAAGAATCAAATTCCGCTCACTCTCACAAAGAATTCACATGTCACATAAGATGAACCATAAGCTTGCCCTTACTGTAGTACTCCACTAATATTGGAATGTCCAAGCTCAAAATCAAGTAGGACTTTAAGGGTTGTAATGTAGGCTTTGGGACGGGTAGGAACTATTTGGTCAAGAATAGTGACTATCTTCCCTAAGCGCTTTAATACAATACAATTTACTTTAAGATCACCTCAAACAAACCTATTTTACACCACTTTTATCTTCCCAACTCTCTTTTGTTTTGCCCCATCTCTTTAAGATAGCTTACACATATTAGGCAAGGAGTATTTGCTATCAACACTTGATTCACTTCTTTTGGTCAATTTTTTTCTTTTCATTACATTACTCCCTACCAACAACACATAGACTTTTTCACACACCCAAACACTATTTACTTGGGGCTTCAACTTCACTTTTTCCTTCTTCAATTTTTACACTCCTTAACACCTTAATTTCTCAACTTAAGCGCTTAGGATTTTTTGATCAAATTACATTTAATTGAAAGAAAAGGATTAATCTACATATAAGGCTACCAAAGAATAGGTTAAAGGCTCAGTGGGGATAACTAAGATCTAGCTAAAAGGGTAGATAAAGTAGGTATAAAATATGGCTATCAAAGAAATACCTATATCATCTCCTAAGCTCAACACCCCTTTATTTTGCTTTGCAAACACACCGGGCAAGTTCTAGACATCAATATGCACATGGAATAACACAAAAACCTCACTCACACATGGCACATGTCTAACTCAAGATGGATCCCTATAGACTCTCAACCAAGCAATAGCAAGAATTCAACATTAAACCAATATCACAAAAGAGTCAAACAAATGAGCCTAGGTGTCTCAACAATAGTCATTCAATTCACTACACATGTTTCAACATTCAAAACCAACTTGCATCATGCAATCATGCGTAGCATCTGATTAGAGCATCTCTAAAATTTTAAAATTACTCCTAAAAATAAAAAGGATACTGGGTTCAAAGGGTTTCCCCTCGAAATAGAACCAAAAAGAAAAATCGAGGGGTGGATGAAGTGTGCTCCTAAATAAAACTAAAAATTACTAAAAGAAAATCATTTTGTATTTTTCAAATTTTCAGCAACATAAGCAAAAAAAAAAACACCCAAAAGACTCCTATAGCACACTCCACCCTAACAAAATTGGAAGATTTCCCACCCCACACTTAAAATTATACTTCGTCCCCAAAGTATAACTCAAAGAATAAAGAAAGAAAAATACTCCTTGAGGCCTATAGGCCTAGCTAGTAGCATCTAATCCATCAAAGAGGTCCGGAGGACCCAACACTTAGTTTTTACACTGCTCCTTAGCTTAGATTTTTGGGTACTCAGACTTCCCCTAATCTGCAAAACAAAACAAACAAAAAACAAAAACAAAGGTGACACTAAAAAAATAAAATAAAATAAAATAAAAAAATAAACTACATACAAAACGTTGGGGTGCCTCCCACAAGCGCCTAATTTAATGTCGCGACACGACCCATCAAATTTTTCCTCCATCTTGAGGATATAAATGTCACCCCCAACATCGCATCCATCTTTTTGCTTAGCTCACAGGATGGTGGTGCACATATGAAGGGACCAAGTGATGGATGGTGCATGTTAAATCTCTTAGCCCTGAGGTGAGGCATGTTATTTTGTTGTTTGTGTGGTGCAAATTAAAAATGTAGGATTCTTGTTCCTCATCTACACAATCCTCCGCTAGTTCAGATGACTCAAAATATATGTCATCATCTAAACATAATGTAGAAAAATTCTTTGAATGAGATCCAATACGTTCCACTTTCCCGCTTGCACTAGCTGCAACATGCTCACATTTATACTCTCTCTCAACGTCAGCCTCAATCAAAGAATGATAGTCGAATTGTTTATATTCTTCTAATGATAGTCGAATTGTTGATATTCTTATTCTTTCTCCACAGAATGGCTAGTCTCCGCAACTATTGGTGATTGGACATCAGACATCTCAATCTTTTTCATCAACTAAACATTCAAGTCACAAATATCTAAGACAAATTGAGCTACTCTGAAATAAGCTCATCTCTCCCCCCTTTTAATTGGGTTGCCATGGTTGTGATAACATCCCGTAGACACTTGTCACGACCCGAAATCCCATTCGGGCCGAACTGGCACCCGAAGTCGACATGGCCCAAGAGAACCAATCTTTGCTTATGAAACATTCGTATGCGTAACCTCGTATGAATCTTATTATACCTCATGCAACTATGCAGAAGTCATGGACATGGAACATATGCTATATATATATATATTTATGAAACTTGGTCGTTGGGGCCATTAAGTCAAAATAGACATTCGTCTCTTACATACACATACCCACATATGTCCACAAAAGCCTCTACCAGATGCATCTACAAGACCAACTTAAAGTCGGGACAAGTCCCTACTTTATACAACATGTACAATATCAAAACAAATATACAACTATGACCCAGAAAGCTCCGAACCAAGTGGAGCTCACCAAAACTCTATAAATGATCCCCAGTCTACAGAGGAGGTCTACTAATGCCTGCACCTACAACACGTAAGGTAAGTCCCCCGAGGGGGTCAGTACGAAGAATGTACTGAGTATGTAAGGCTCATAAGAAATTTATCATACATGGTAACAACAACAATGGAGTCAATATAAGAGAAATAGTAAATGTGAATAAACTCTCTTTCTATATGTGAGGAACCATGAACATTTCTTCTGTTATTGCCATTTACCATCCTTTATATACCCCCCTATTCAAGAGAGAGTTACTTTTACTCAAGAGACTTGCCTTCAAAAGATTCTTTATATGCGATAGATTCTTTCTTTTCCTTTACGCTCATCATCATTATTATTCATCTTCTTGGTTAATAACTACATCCACTCTTTGGTGGGTTAATAACTACATCCACTCTTTGGTGGGTTAATAACTACATCCACTCTTCGGTGGGTAAATAACTACATCCACTCTTTGGTGGGTTAATAACTACATCCACTCTTTGGTGGGTAGTGGCGGGTTAGACCCATGCTAGGTGTTCTTTTAACCCCTGGGATACCACCCGAGAAAGCTTATCAATTAAATCTCTTCTTATTCTTATTTGGGAGAGATTGATTTTTTCACTTATGAGAGAATGATATGTTGAGGATCATGATACTATTTGAACACACATATATTACTTCACTCCCTGACATCATGAGATTGACACCTTAACTTGTGAGAGGTAGATATATTAGCTTACACATTACTTCCGTCATCACTCTTATGAGATTGGTACTTTTTCATGTGAAAGATTGGTACAAAGATAATCATAATATTATTAGACTTTGGAACATGACATGATTGGAAAAAAATGCTTTTTAAGAATAAATAGGTTCTCTTTATGTCTTACTCTCTTTGAGGTAGTCCTTTTAGAATTTACAATGTTATGACATCTTTGGAACTTCAGTCAATGAAGAAGAGATAAGTGAATCATCATTCATCTAAGAATAGGACACATATGAATAATAATATACGTCACCCTGAATTGATATACTTCAAGCCTCTCGGAATTGAAACAAGCCCAATGTCAACGTGAACATTATGTTACAGAAGGATACGGAAAAAGGAACCTTACATACCTGATCGTCTCAATATGAACACTAAATCCTATATGTGAACAAAATATTCCCGATCCTTCCTTATGTTTCACTCTACAACACAAATACATAGCGGAGTCTACATTAACCACCAATTACCTTACAATGGCATATAACGACAATGAGTTACTTGTTTGGCTTTAACATGTCATTTCACCCTTGACAATACCATTTATGAAATTTTCATACCAATAATCCCACAATATTTCCAACATTTACCAATATCATAAACCACTAGCATGTCACACCAAATTCATACTTTACACTTCTCCATCGCCACAGCATCACAATGATTCCACCAATTCACTTCAATACACCTCACAACAACAAATCGGCCAAAACCCCACAATTTAAACTTATAACAAAATAACAAGTTTAACAACATAATCACACCATACATGTTGATATCTCATCCATACCATGCTCTTTCATCAAAACAACAAGTCATATTTCAAGTTTAAATTCCATAGATGACACATCTTTTACAAAAACACAAAGTGCCATGTTCAACACTTCCAAGCATAACCAACATGATATACATACTCTCCCAAGCATATAATATATTAATCCATAAGAATAATCACTTACCTAAGCTTGAAATATGATGATCTTGCTCCAAAGATGACTTAGTGTTTGAAGAGCCCAAAGGGGTGTTCTTGAGAATTCTAGAAAAAAAACAAGAAAAGCATGTGTGTTTGTGGATTAAAAATCTGATTTTGGCCCCTTTATATAAGACTTGGGGTCATCCTTAGCCACTCTTGGCATTTAATGCAAGGTTTGGCTTGGTCAATGGAAGAATGGGTCATTTGACCCATTCTTGGCCCATGTTTTATTCCTCATTTTGGGCTCTTTTTAAGCCCAATTCACTTAACCCAATAAAATCAATAATTTCTTATGTTTAAATCATTTCATACATGTTACAACAATATTCCCACTCACGCGATTTATATTCGTAGCCTCAATCCCAAATAAGTGATTCTAGCCACATATAGCTTATTTTGACTACAAGGGTAAAACCGTCTTTTTGATGCTAAATTCGTTCACGAGCCATTTTACCATACCAATATAATGCTTCAATCATTCCATACATATGCTCATGGTTGTAGAAGAAACGTGGCAAAAATCGGCCCGGTACTTCCCCGGGCACCCTTGGACACTTAGAACATATTTTTGAAGCTTAATAGTTTGGCCGTTCCAGCAAGCGTCTGGCCCTTCCGAGGGAACTGAGCTTTAGAAGCTTGCTGGTTTGGGTGCCAAAACAAGCGCCTGGCCCTTCCTATGGCCCAAAAAAATTTTTTTTGAAAATTTTTGTTCTTCGACTTTTCTTTGCGGGTTTGGTTAGATACTTCAAGTTCTATTCTTTAACTTACTTTTTACCTTTAATATCCCTTGTTTGGAGGTCCTCCAAGTCTCGTTTTAACCCCACAAATGCTCCACAAAGTCACAAAACACCTCCTACGAAGGTCTAGTCATATGTACGAGGCCAAATTTTAATTTTTTCTCATCACTAACATTACAAATTATATACTCATGGCATATCGACACCTAAGTAACCATTTTTCAACGTCATCACATAGGGTTGGGATTATACGGGGTGTTACAACACTCATGAATTTTTAATTGTTGTGCTTGATCCATTAGCCATTCCTGACTCACTATGTCTTCTTCATCACAACTTTCTTCTACTAGTGCCTCCTTTTCTTTATCAATTCGGGGTTCCTCTTGTGTGTTGGATAAGACTGTAACTTGCTGATCAACACAAGTTTCAGCCCTAGCCTGTAACTTTGTAGCTTGGGACTATATCTTCTCTGTGGCTTCCCTCATTCTCTGTATGTCTTCCCTTTGTTGTGTCTGTATCTCCATTGTTCGCTTCAGCATATCCATAAAGTGAGCCTCATGTTTTTCCTCATTAGCTCCATTAGCCCTGTCAGCATCACAAACGACAGACTGATCATAATAGGGGTTCAGGGGAGGGGAATAATAGTTTGGACAGAATGGCTATCCTGACCACCACACATCTGACATCTATTCAATTCAAAAGATTGGGTAGGTGCGCACAACCCTCTCTCTTGAACATCCTGACTATTACCATCCAAGTGTGGTCCTCCACAAAAACAACACGAATTGTCATCATTCAGTGACCATCTATCCCAGGCTGACATATCAAC
This sequence comes from Capsicum rhomboideum, assembly GCA_031232105.1. Classification (NCBI taxonomy): domain Eukaryota; kingdom Viridiplantae; phylum Streptophyta; class Magnoliopsida; order Solanales; family Solanaceae; genus Capsicum; species Capsicum rhomboideum. The sequence goes on from CP124714.1 coordinate 121,365,114, forward strand.
AAGAGTGGTATAAAAGTAAAATGCAACTTTGTACAAAAATAAATTATATACAACTCAAACAAATAAAAAGAAAAAGTCCAATCTAGATATCCCTAAAACGGCGCCAAAAACTTATTGCGACCCAACTATACACGCAAGTGTACATGATCGTTCAAGTAATAAAGTGGCCCTTTCGAGCCGAATGTCGAACCCACAGGGACTTGTCGTTTAACTCTTCACTAGTCTAAACTAGTTCTTGATTATTTATTTAAGCAGTGGAATATAGAGATATGATGGTTTTAAAGTATAAAATAACTATGAACTAAACTAACATAATTAACTTGGGGTATAAACAATGGCAAATTGAATTCCCAGGGTCAAGGCATCCTAAACGTCATCTCGAGAACATGAATACTAATGGTTTAAGCAAATTGAGTTGTCTATCATGGTTATTGATCACGAGGTTGATAATATGATTATATTTGTCTCCAAACTATAACCTTCTATTAGGAATTGGAAACCTAACTACATCATTGAGCGGGGATATATTTAACCAATTCTAACGCCTTTAAGCTATCTTCCCGTATTTGAACAAGCGTGGCGAATTAGGTACCTCTCTGTACTAACCACATATCAATCTCTTGGAATTGCTTCCTCGAGTAAAGATCACGCTCCTTATATTCCACGTTCTATCTCTTAATTCCTCTCTCGAGCTCCTCTCAAAACAATAGATTTATTTCAATGGTAATTATGCATTAAAATAGTAAAATCAAGAATATAAGAATAACCAATAAATTGATAAACTTCAGCAAAGACAAATAATATTCAACTCACGAGATTCATGTTCGTAGCCTCAACCCCAAGAATAAGCGATTTAAATCACTCATGGCTTGATTTAACATAAATTGATAAAAAATTATAAAAAAGAAATAAAAATAAAAAGGAAGAAGAATTAACCGTAATTTAGATGCCAAAATTGCCCAAGAGTAGTCCTACCAAGATGGAATTATGAAACAATAACCCAAGAGCCCTATTTATAGGCTGGAAATCGGGGCAGAAATTTGCCAAAAAGCGGCCTGACACGCCCTTGGGCGCGCCTGGGACTTAGGAAAATTTCTGCCTTTGAAAAGGTGTGCCTGAACAGCTAGGCACGCTGCCTTGCGCATCCCTCAGCTGTCCATGCCATCAAAATTTCTGTCAAAAGCGGCCCGGCATGCTGCCGGCACGCCAGACACTTAAAATCCGATTTCTTTCTTTTCTTCGACTTTTCTTTGCGGATTTGGTTGGATTATTCAAGTTCAACTCTTTGGCTTGCCTCGTATCTTCAGTATCCTTCACTTGTAGCTCCTCCAAGCCTCGCTTTCCACCCTAAAAATGCTCCAAATAGTCGCAAATTTCACCTACAAGGGTCTAATCACATTTATTAGCATAATATCAAATATTCCATCAAAATAATACAAAAAACATACTTATTGCTCTCAAAACTAAGGTAAACATGGGTCAAAGTCGGTAATAAGGCATATAAATACGCCTTAGATCAACCCCCCTGATGCATATTATACTATCCCTCTTCCCCTAGTTTATTAGTATTTCTAGTGTTTGGGTTGCCCCCATTTGTGGCATGCAACAAATAATTTTTTCTTTTCGTACTTTTACGACATATGGTTTATCAAATATCAATAAGATAAAATATTAGCTTGATATTTATGTTGGGTGACTATTTCTATCCATAAATATTATAAACACATGGTTATTTTTGCGAAGCACAAAAAATAACAAAATAGGGGAAGGTCCTGGGTAGCCTACTACATGGGCGTTACTGCAGCAACAAAAGTGTCGTTGCAGTTGTGCCATGGAAGCATTGAGGAGTCATTGTGGAAACGTCGCTGCAATGGTAAATCCATTACTGCATCAACGCCTAACCAGTGACTCCGAGTTTAACCATTCTCGGGTATTTTTTAACCAGATTTTATCCCTCAAACACTTTATTACTTCTCATCCCTCATGATTTAGAAGTTTACACTCAAAAACATTATCATAAACCTGTTTTTCATTGGGTTTTCAAATCTCTCGAGCTATTTACGCATCAATAATGTTTCCAAATACCATTCATCTTAAGCGATTTCTTACCATGATAAGTTAGACTGATCAAGCAAGGGTAACCAAGTATTTTTTCAGGTTCCAGATGGTAATTAAGGAATAATTCAAATCACGAAAAAATTAAGACGTGTCTCAAATTGTGGAAATAAAGATATACCTCGAATTCACACCCAGCCTTTACGATTCCTTGAATTCCCATTGAAACTACTCACCTCATAACACTCCTAAACTCCACTTGCACTTATGAAACATTGGCCCTCTTATAGTAAGGAAATAATACAGTCTAATGATAATAGTCCACATAATGAATACACGTAGTATTATAATATCTCACAACAAATATTTTAACCACATATACCTTTTCGGTAAACATAACCAATCCATTGACTAGAGTGTTACGCTCACTAATCGTACGAACAATATCAATTTTCACTACACCAAACAACATAACCACCTAAAAGATACATGCATTGCTCATTTCAATAATAGCACAACATTAGAACATAAGTACTACGCCTCTTATTGACCTCTACTGGTTAGAATAACACTATTCCAGCCTTTCAAATATTATTGAGATACCAATTGGGACAAACTAATCCCTATTGTGATTGTTGAGATACTAATTGAAATCTGACAGTTACCAATTGGACTCAACTCGGGGAGACAACACTAAACTAGCATGATAGTAAAGAAGAAAGTGATACAAATTTCCTAGATGCCTGGTCGCTTCCTACAAATTTGATGTGGACGTCAACATACCAATCCACAAGACTCTACAAACATTTTCTCTTGTACTAGGGGATCAGTAACTTGGGCTCTGATACAAACTTGTCATGAACCAAGTCATGGATCATGCGGGCACTACCTAACTCTACCCTAGATAAGAGAACCCTTAACAACCAACCATTCAATTAAGTGTGAAAGATATATGAAACAACTTTGAAAATGAAATAAACCATTAAATGAAAGAAAGATCCATTGTTCAAATACATTTATTACAAAATTACATTGTGAAAATAAAAAAAATAGTTTTTTCCAGGATCTAATCTAAATCGGTACAACAACATTAAGTGATGGACAAGATGACCCGAGACACTGTATTCATGTAAGAGTAAAATGATAGGAGCTTCTAAGAAACGACCACCATTGTACCTATAAAAACAACAACTCTCATGCAACATGGCTATATCCCCAAATAGAGATATTGTAAGTGTAGTATCAGTTCAACTACATGAACTACTAGGCATTATTGACCAACCAAGGTTAGAAACAAGTAGTAACAATATACAATAGTAAGGAAATAAAGGCAATAAATAATAACCTTGACTACTATATCCTCCCTAATCCGTTTTTCTAGGTTCCCTAACTCTAACCTTACTACCTCTCTAATCGTACCTAGGAACCTACACTTTACACAACAAATACCCACTATTCCATATCAAAACAGAGGATACAATACAGACTAGACCAGATCACCCACCACCCATACGTGTACATATGTATATCTATATATCTTATATACTGAAGTTAAGATCTATTCTAAAACCAAGGCATACCTTACACCTATGTACTCTGGTCCGCTACTTATACTCAGTAAGTCAATTACACAACAATCACTGTGATATATATATATATATATAAATACAATAGTATAATGAAATCAATGCATGCATGCAAGGTGTACACACATACTAGAGTCAGCAGGGACACTCAACTATGACCTGCAGGGGACCAATTCAGTCTATATACTAGTATCGATGTTGTACATTATCCATATAATAGTGTCGGCATGACACCCTATCAATCTAACATCATTTTAATATATATAGTCTCAGTCTAAATGCTCAATGCATGATGATAATTCAATAATATCAAGCAGTGACCAAAGGTTATTCACAATATTTAACTTATATATGTATAAGCACAGAGTCAAATCAGTTCTACATTAAACTAGGACTACTCATACCTACCCAACATAATGGATATACCACCGGTCACCGCCTATACTTATACTGACTAACAAATTTAATCAAGGATACTATACTATATCTTTCCCCTCCCTTCCTCACTACTACATATATACCCATTGTACTATTAAAAAACTACCCCTAACACAGTTCACACATCCATGACCTCTTCTGACTCCTCTCAACTTACCAAGGATATCTAAACACCTACTGCCTACTCCCTCCATTCTAAGCCTGAACCTTACGAGTTCCCTTTGAACTTATCAAAATGCACACCCATGTCCCTAGTTCATCCTCATTATACTCATAGTTGACCTAACCCCTTTTCTAACTTGTAAACCACTCTCATTTATCAACCTACCTCTAGTTCATGCTAGCCTAATACCATTTGACAATTAAAGGAGTAATACTATTTAATAACTCATTAGTCAATGCCATTAATTCATTATCTTAGTTATGGTTACTATTTAATCTATCAAGACATCATGTCCCTAGGCCTAAACATTAAATCTCCCAACATAACTATTGTTATTATGTGCATCAAGCTTAAGTCTACTATAGTTAACCATAACATACCTCATGGACGAGTTCTACTGCTATAATGAGTGAAGAATCATCCTTAGCATACCTTGCCCTTGATCAGTGCTGGAAATCCTAAAGAGAATGCTTCGGAAATCACCCTCTTAGTGCTTGGCCTCTAATTTCTTATCATTCTAAGTATAGGGTTCAGTTTGGATAGTTTTGGAGGAGGGAAACAAATTCAGGAACCCCACATGAGTGAGGATTTTAAATAACCATCGGGTAGCTTACGTCCCGACTACCAATATGGGGACAAAAGTGTCATTGCACAAGCGTTGATGCAGTGAAGGGTAAGTAGGCCTGCCTTAATTTTGCAATTTAGGTCCAAATTTATTCGAGCCACGACTTTTTCCCATGAAATAATTCCTACAAGGCCCAAAATATAGATTTCTTGGTCCACTATTTATCTAAGATGGTCTTTAACATAATGACGAGTTGGGTCATTCCAATGATAGACAATCACAAAATAAATCTGCACTTATGAAGGCTACACCTACTTTAACAGTCAATAATAACAACATATAAATTAGTCTATTCTAAACAAATCAACATAGCACAATAACTCAATTAAATAGAGAAATACCACTGCTACAATCATTTAATTACTCACCACACCAAGTCAAATAAACCAAATGGATATAATGAGTATGATGTTTGCCATGAAATCAAATAGAGGAATGATAATGCTGAATATGATGCATGCTTGTCCTACTTGTGTACACCCGTTGTTCTATATATCTAGTATGGACTTATGAGGGACTCTCAAGGTCCATCTACAAACTCTGGATCAACCTCCAGGCCCCAAAGAGAATTTCAATATTCTTGGTGCCTCAAATAAATCACAATCTCTAGATCCACCCGAAGGCCATAGAAAATAACCAATAGTACCATGGTAATATTCATATGAAAGGGGGTGATAGAACACAACAAAATATTAATATCAGTCCAACCCCATAAATAACAAAAAAAGATTTTTTCACTATGCATTTTATCCATAGCAAAATCTGAAAAAAAATCCCATGCTCCAGTATGCTAATAACTGAATCATGGCTCCATGATCTCAAATACTGACCAAATAAATCTCATAAGTCAAAAATCTCAGAAACTCAATCTAAATAATAAATTTATTACTTTTATAGCTGTAACAAATACACAGGTACCCGTATAGGTTCTCACCATCTCACCTATATGTAATATAGGTACTCACATAGTTTCTCATCATCTCACCTATACGGGACCCCCCATATCTCCATTACTTCCATTACTCATAAATAGTAGATAAACATATCTAGAAAGAGTCCAAGTCTCTACTTGCATCAACAGAAGCTCAATAAGTCAAACCAAAGCTTTCCCCAGATGCATAGACTCCCAATGAGCCCACTATGATTAGATAGGATTCTACATATGAAATGAATCCATAGACACCCATATTACTATACTTAAATTCTAGATCCAAAAATTCAACCCTAAGACTATAAGGACAAAACTGGAGTTTTAATTAAAAAACACATTATGCATAACTTAAGGAGTTCACATCCGAAATTTCACTCAAACAAAGTTAAAATAGATAATGGAATTATCAATTTATCATTTTTTAACTTTAACCCGAAACCCCAAAATTTTCAATTTAAAAAAACTATCATTTGAAGATGAAACCATGAATAAAATATTGGTGAATGTGAAAAAGTAGTGTAATAATCATATCCAAGGAAGAAATCTCAAAAATTACCTTTTGAATCTCCCATAATTGAGTTGCTAAGTTTCAAAAATCTAGTTATGGATATTAAGATATAAAATGAGTTATCAAAATCTTCCAAGTAAGTTGTTCTTTGCAATCACGGGTCCCATCCTCTTGATCACGATGAACAACATTGACCCAGTCTTGGACCCGTTAAAATTGCCCTTCACAATTGTAGAAGGGACCATACGACCATAATGCATAGGCTGGGCACCCTTTGCAATTGATGTCCCATCCCTCCTGATCATGTAGAATACACTTGGGTTTCATTGCGATTGTAGTTTGGGCCCTCACGATTGCGATAAGCAATTCCACTACACTAGATAGCAGCTAAACCAGCAGAGGATAAAGATCAAAACCTCTCCGTATGGACCATCAAAATTTACCCAGATCTCCATGAACACAAACCAACCATGTCACTAGATTAAAATTAACATTCCAGACTTAATGGATTCGTCAGATATTTTAATAGAGGTCGTAATAAAAGAATGTTGTTTAAAGTCAACCATATGCTATAAACTTCTAAATTTCCAACTAACTTCTTAAAATCCATCTGAACACACGAGACCAGAACCAAAGGTACTACTAACTCAAAAATGACATTTCAGAGCTAAGCAAACCAATAAAATTTTCATATGATCTCAAAATATCCAAATGTGCACTAAAGTTAATCACAACTCCTCTAAAACCTTGCAAAATAAAAGCACACATATTACTCAACCGACCATATTGAAAACTATGCCACTGATACTTACAGACCATAATTACCATAATGAAACCACATAGAGGTGTAAAATAGTCAAAATATACCACAGTTGAAAATCACTTTGAGGGTTATTACATCATCTGTCATAAAAAAAACACGTTCGTCCTCAAATGTAAGAGTAAGGTAGGCACTTAAACTATTGAAAAGATGAGGTAATCTACACTTTATATCAACCTCTGTCTCTCATGTAGCCTCTTTAAGCAAATAATGCATCCACTGAACCTTTACTGAATTTATTTACTTGAATTTTAACATTTGAATCTGTGTATCAAAAATTACTACGAGCACCTCCTCAAATGTCAAATTATTGTCCAAATCCACCGAATCACACTGAAGCACATAAGAACCATAAAAATTATACTTTTTCAACATTGAGACACGGAGACTGGATGCACAATTGAAAGACCTGGAGGTAAAGCTAAATCATAAGCTACCTCTCCAACACATCAAAGAATCTCAAATGGCCCTCTTACCTTAGACTAAACTTGACCTTCTTTCCAAACCTCATCACACTTTCTTGCATGATACCTATAACAGAACCTACTCACTAACCATGAACTCCATGTCATGAACTCTTCTATTTGAATAAATCTTTAGCCTACTCTTGGCTATCAAAAACCAATCGTCTATCAACATCACCCTACCTATTGAATTCCTCGACAAATACATACTCCAAGGTCAAACATCAAAGGAATCAAACAAACCAATCGAAGATCTACACTTCATCCCATATACAAAGCCTAAAATAGTGCTATTTGAATGCTAGAATGGTAACTATTATTATAGGAAAACTCTGCTAAAGTACAAAACTGGTCCTACTAACCACCCAAATCAACCATTGATGCTCGAAGCATAACCTCAAATACCTAAATAGTTTGCTCTGACTGACCATCTATTTGTAGGTGAAAAGCTATACTCATCTCTAACTGAGTTCCCAGCTAACGCTTCATAGAACTCCAAAATTGCAATATGAACTGAGTATTGCTATCTGAAATTATGGAAATGGCTACTCCGTGCAAATGAACTATCTCCCGTATGTTGATTTTTGCAACCTCTCCACATTGTAGTTAGTCTTCACTAGTACAAAATAAGTTGACTTGGTTAGTAAATCTACAATCACCCAAATAGAGTCAAACTCTCCCAAAGTCAAGGGTAAACAAACAACAAAGTCTATACTGATGCACTCCCAGTTCCACTAAGATATAGGCATCCTCTGAGTCCTACAACCCCATCTTTAGTACTCACATTTCACCTACTGGCCATTCAAATACTTTTTCATGAATTCCATAATGTGTCTCTTTATCCTATACCACCAATAGAGAAGCTTCAGGTCATGATACATCTTGTCTGTACCTGAATAAATAGAATACCTCTAGCTTTGAGCCTTCTCCATAATTAAAAATCACTTTCTTATCTTCACCTTTCAACATTTTATCTCAAATTATGTAAAACTTCCCATTCTTATACTATCTATCCTTAATAGGCTCCAACAACAAAGACCATGACTCTATACAAGAAAGTACTCTATCAGGCTTAGAAATATCATGGCCCACGAAGTTATTGGCCAAACTCTAAACATCCATGGCAAAAGGCTTCTCCACCACTGTCAATAAGGCAAGACTATCCATATTCACTGCTTCTGACTCAAAGTATCCTCTACTATATTATCCTTTCCTTGGTGATAATAAATAGCTATATCATAGTCCTTAAACAACTCAAACCACCTAATTTATTTAAAATTCAGATCTTTTTGGTTGAATATGTATTTTAGGCTACGATGATCGATGACCATCCCATAATGAACTCCTTACATGTAATTTTGCCACAACATCAATACAAAACTACCACTGCCAACTCCATGTCATGAGTGGGGTAGTTCTTCTCATGGATCTTTAACTACCTCAAAGCATAGGATACCACCTTTTCTATTTGCATCAAAACACCACTAAGACCAAATCTAAAGGATCACAATATATGGTAAAGCTTTTTCCCTCCAATAGGAAAAGTCAAGATCCAACAGGAAAAGTCAAGATAGGTGTTGAAGTCAACAAAGTCTTGAGTTTTTAAAAGCTCGGCTCACATTCATGAACCATAAAAAGGCAACATTCTTTTGAGTCAACCTTGTCAGAAAAGCTACAGTAGTATAGAAGCCTAGCACGAACCATATGTAGTAGCCAGCTAAACCAATAAAATTCCAAATCATAATAGGTGAAGTACTCCTAGACCAATCCTGAAACATCTCAACCTTGGTTGGATAGACCATAATACCCTTCTTGGACACTATATGTCCAAATAATGCCTTAGAACTAAGACAAATCTCACTCTTTGAGAGCTTAGAATACAACTTCTCACCCTCAATCTCGGGAGCATAATCCTTAAATATTGCACATGTTCCTCTCCACTCTTAGAATAAACCAAGATATCATCAATGAACACAATAAAAAAGGAATCAAGATAAGGATGAAACACCACAATCATCAATTCTATAGATGCCTTTAAAAAATTAGTCAACCCAAATGACATAGCTAATAACTCATAATGGCTATATCAAGTGCTAAAAGTTGTCTTAGGGATATTTAAAGCCCAAATCCTCAATTGATGGTGCCTTATGTAAAGTCAATCTTCAAAAACACTAAAACACCCTATAGCTAATAAAACAAATCATTAATGCATGTAAGAGGATACTTGTCTTTATTGTTAACCTTTTTATCTGCCGATAATCAATACACATCTGGATAGACCCATCTTTATTCTTCATAAATATCTCTAGAGCATACTGGTATACTGAGTCCTTTACTGAACAAGTTCTGCAACAGATCTTTCAACACTACCGAAGCCATACAATAAGAAGAAATAAAAATGGGCTTACTACCCAGCTCTAAATTAGTGCCAAAACCTATATCTCTATCTGGTGGCGCACTTGGAAGGTTTGCAAGGAACATATTCTAAAACTATCAAATCACCCTCACAGACTCCAAGGGAGGCATGTCAGTGCTAGCATCATGAACATAGGTAAAGTAAGATGAACATCCCTTCTAAACCAAGAGTTGATCTCTAAGAAAAAAAAATCACTCCCTTAGGATACTAACCCTAAGTACCCTTTCACTCCAACCTTAGCCCACCTAGCATTACTATGATAATTGTCTTGGCATGACAATCTAAAAAATAATGATACAAAAAAAGTTAATTCATTCCCAGAATCACATTAAAATTGACCATGTAAAAAATAATCAAATCTACCCAAGTATCATACCCCATAGAGTCAAAACACAAGAGTGTACACTCAATCAACTACTAGATAATCACTTAATTGGTAGCAATATAAACATGTATGGTAAGACACCATCATATCAAGACTCGATGTAAAGTATCTAAACACATAGGAGAAAGTAGAACCAGGATCAAATTACACTGAAGCATGTTGATGAAATTTAGTAATGATACAGTGATAACTGTATTAGAAGAATGTCTATTAGGTCTACTCAGAAAAGTATAAAACTAAGCCTTGTCAAATCCTATGTGACTAACTCCCCTACAACCTCATATATGTCACGCCTCGAATTCCAATGGGGTGTACTTACACCCGAAGTCGGTAAGGCTCGAGAGAACCAATCTTCATTCATGTACATTCGTATGCATGTCACTCAAGGAACATCACTATCATGTATAGATACAAGATGCTAATGGCGGAAGTTATGGAAAACATATGATATATACATATATGAAACTTGACCGTTAGAGCCACTATGTCAAAAGCATACATTCCTTCGTTTGTCCCACAACATCTACATAGCCTCTACAGATACATAGACATAACTAACCTACAGTCGGGATAAGTCCCCACTTTATACAACATTTACATAATACCAAAACAAGTGTCCACATGTGACTCGGTAAGCCCCAAACCAAACTGGAGCTCACCAATAATCCGTAGATGATCCGTAGCCTACTGTGGAGGTCTACTAACACCTGTTCCTATAGCGAGTAAGGTAAGTCCCCCAAGGGACGTCAGTATGAAGAATGTACTGAGTATGTAAGGCTGTATGAAACATGATACATAAGTACTTTAATGGAACCAAATATAAGAGAATAGTCAATATGGATAAACCACCGTTCTGTATGTGTGGAACCATGTACATTACATTTATTACTTTCTTTACTTTTACATTCATTCATTCGTTCATCCTTCATTCATCATTCATTCATATACTGCCTGGGCCCCAAGCTGATCAGTGGGTCATAATAATAATCTCGACCCATGCTGGGCTTTCCTTTTTGCCCCTGGGATACCACTCGTAGTTGTGGGATCGACCTATGCTAGGTGTTCTTTTCCACCCCTGGTATACCATCCGAGATATTGGGATTGACCCATGCTAGGTATTTTACCCCTGGGATACCACCCAATAAAAAAAAGACTTTCATTACATCACTTCTTTAATCTTTGAGATAGTTCATTCGGTGGTCATAACATTATTGGGACTTTGGAACAATGATAAATGAATAAAATACATGTGAATAATGATTAATAACCAACCTGTAATGAGACACTTTAGAACATTTTGTAATAAAAACCAGTTCGGTGACAATGAGAATAATAGAAGCTGCCAAAGAAATACGGAAGAAGTAACCTTAAATACCTTATCTTCCCAATATGAATATACAGTCCTATATGTGAATACAATAATACATCTCCTTCCTTACATGGTACTCTACAACATAAGTACATCACGGAGCTCACGTTAACAACTAACTACATTACAAGTGCATAAAACGACAATGAATTACGTGACTGCCATCCAACGCCATTTCACCCTTTACAATACAATTCACTGCATTACCATACCAAAAACACCATAACATACTAAACATTAACCAAGACATCATAAAGCAATAGCATTTCACACCAAAGTTATACTTTACACTTCCCTTTTAACACTACGTTACCTTTTCTCCATCAAGTCACTTAATACCTTCCACAATAACACATGAACAACAATCCATAATTGATACCATTAAAAATACCTCTGGTATACTCCAAGAAGGGTATAGGGGTTTTGAGGGGTCAAAGAGATGCAAAAACAATCAAAACGGAGTTCTGGGCTGACCTGCGAAACCAACTGCGCTCGAAGGTGGGTGAGGTGCTTATGCAGGTGACCATTGTCCTGGTCCAGGGTCACCTTCGTTGGCATCTACGCCCGCAGGTGCCCTGCCCAAGAGGGCGGGTGCCCGTTTTAGCCTCTAGAGATCATTTTCGGGTTCTTTTTCTCAATAAATGGTACATGGTAATAATTAAGATTCTCTTTTCATATTTAATTTATCATGGATTCCAAAGAATATCCATGGTTTCACAATGCACATAAACATCATAAAACTATATTTTTTCCTTCAATACTCCACCGGTTCCAGGTACAATTTTGCAATAACAATTCCAAATGTCAAACACAAAGAGAAAGCAAGTTAAGGACCTAAAAAAATCTTACATGTTGATATTTAATCCATCAAGTTCACTTCCTTCAATACCACAAGTCCACTTTAAAGTTTAAGGGCAAATCCCTTTACCGATTAGGCAAACATTGACTATTTCACACATAGTGAACTGTCCAACACTTTGCCAGCATAACCAACATGATTTATACACCATATTAAGCATATAATATATTAAACCATAAGATTAAACACTTACCCAAGCTTGTCCAAAGATATAGTAGCTTAGGGTTTGTGAAAGATAAGAAATATCTTGTGGAAATTTCTAGATTTTCATGTGTGTCTAAATGAATAAAAATCTGATTTTCCACATTATATATCCCCTCATGGCAATCCTTAGCCACCGTTGGGTCAATAATTGAAGTGTTTACTTGTTCAACATTGAGAATGGGTCATTTTCCATTTAGGGCCATGTCTTTTGCCTAATTATTGGGCCTTAATTGAGCCCAGTAGCACAAGATTAATTTAGCCCAACAAAATTAATACATAAACCACCAACCATATCATGTTTAAATAACTCCATGAATTTTAAGACAATCAAGTAGGTTCGGAAATGTATGTGGTTTTACAATATAGGAGTTGGTTGTGCACCTCTACCTGCCTAAGGACCACCATACCCCTAATTCATTGTGTTGAAATCCTGACTAGAGCTTAAAATCCCTATTTTGTATCTCTCTACCTAAATTATGGGCAATACTTCTTATAGTGTAACTATATGTAAAGCAACTTACATGAATAAGAGCCTAGTAAGATTAACTTAATTCAACAGAGTAACTAAAATGACCACAACAACCTTAAAACCTCTTAGAATAACCCTAAAAGCCTACCCTGCACTAAAAGTGCCTCTTTCAGAATGCTCACACTTGCACTTCTAAATGACTATATGACCTGGTCTACTGTGATGAGGACAACTGATCTACTTGACTGGGAAAAAAACCTCTCTTAAAGAACTCTTACCTCTAGATGAGGTACCACTAAACTGTCCAGAAGTGAGGGACCTCTTATCCCTCAAGTTCCCAAATTCCTCAAAAAGTATAAGCTTGAACTTCTTGGTCGACTTAACCTCTCTCTGAAAAGTATCCCCACACTATGATGTAGGTTAAATTGCCTCTTAAATCTTTAAGGTTAGGCCCCTCACAAACATTGGAACCCTCTCAGTCTGATCCGATAAGATCACCATCGTATGGTGAGATAATGCATAGAACTGAGCTCATACTTGGTCAGTGAAATCCCATCCCGAGTCAAATGCTTAAACTAGTTTCTACACTTCTATATTAGACTGTTGGGGTTAAATAATTAAAAAAAAGCTCAAACAAACAACTCCTAAGTCATAGGTTGAGATCTTGCGGGTCAAGAGTTACCACCATTATTCGGAAGTTCCACATACATGAAGAGATATATAATCATCCGCATAAGACAATACTAATCCTAAGCTCTGAAGTCTCTCATGGTAACTCACTACAAACTAATATGCATCCTCACTCAAACAACCTCATTGTCTCCTACTCCTGATAAGGGCATACCATCATACCTCATTGTTGCACCCATTAACTGACCATTGTGTCTTGAAATAACTGGATAAGCTGCTGATTTTGGGTCGGGGCACCAACCTTATTTGGTGAACCTTATAGAGTACCTGCTAAATGACAACTCTAGGACATTATTTAAACATCCCCAGCACATAAACCACGATGTCCTAAAGTCTAGGATAACCAAAAACAATATAGAGCATGCTCTTGGCCCATCTCCTTAATAAGAATTAGGTCATCCTCAATCACTTACTCACCGTCAAGAGACTCTACTCTAGTTTGAACCCAAATAGCTTCTTAAGCGCTAACTCTATCCCAACCTCCACCTCATCCCTAAATATTTCCCTTTCTACATCCACGAGTCTCGACACGAGCATTAGGCAGGGATGCGGGAAAGGGCAATTAATTTGTCTCCACAGTAGCAAGAGTCCTTACTTTCTATGAGATGATAAACAAGAATCTTAGTAAGTGATTAATAAATTTCATATCCTTTTGAATATAGACAACATATGTTTCAATTGTGATCCATAAAACTTTACTAAACTCAATTTGAACTGGCAAGACAAATGAACCTAACACTCTGAAACTAGCTTTTCAAGACCTAAAACTCAGATTGTGATGACACCTATCATACCCCGTGATAGGTAATCCAACCCAATACTCGATAAAAAAATAAATGAATTAAATATACGAAGGAGATAATAATAATAAGAACAAGTCTCAACTGAATAAAAACCATCCAAAGAGTTAAAGTCACCAATTACATGCGTCTATGAGTAATATCTGTACAACCAAGAGTCTAACTATCTTAAATAGAGAAAAAATAAGGAAACAAAGATAGATGATATTTGGTAGTCATTCAGATCAAATCACTCACTACCTCCAGTATCGGAGATAGACCAAGCACGATACAAACTCAGGACTTGGGAGAACTAAGGCAGCACCTGCATATAAAATACAAAAATAAATAAATTTGAGTATTAAAATATATGTACTCAAAAGCATTATCGATAAACCCTTGTTCAATATGATGGTTAAAACCACCTAATCCAATAATACCTAACACAAACCAAATAAACTTGCACTCAAAAAGGCCACACCTAGTCTAACAGCTAATAATAACAATGAGTAATTGATATATATCAAACAAATCAAAAAAGAACAATAACTTCATACAAGAGAGAAATATCACCCCTACAGTCATTCAATCACTCACCACACCAAGATAAATCAACCAAATAGATATGATGAATAGGATGCATGGAATGAAATCAAATTAGGGAATGATGATAATGAATATGATGCATATCTGTACTGCCTGTATATATCCACTACTTTGTATAGCTAGTTGTGCCATTTGAGAGACTCGTGAGGTCCATATAAATAGGTGCAAACTCTTTTTAGGGCATACTATCTTGGAAGAGCAAGTGCTATCGTTCAATGGGTTGATTGACTGGTATTTATTTATTTGGGCCAAAGTCAAGTATCATGAGTGGTAGAATTTTACAAAGCCGTTGTAAGATTATAATGCTATCTAGGTGAAAGAATTATGTTAGGCGCATGCAACACTGTTACCTCCAAATAGAAAGAGAGGTCAGCCTCTGAAATTGAAAGATGTGGTTAAAGTTTGAGGGGTTGAGGTAAAGTGTTGTGAGACAATGATCAATGACATTCTTGGGCCAAAGAGCATCCAAGTTTTTTTTACTGACCACTTTTACTCCATCATAGTGAGAGAGGACTTTGACAAGCATTGCTATTGGCTTTGTACTTTGCTATATCACAAGTCACCCTTGTGGATTTAACCAGGGGCATTATTCAAAAGAAGTACTTGAATGTTGAAGCATGATTCTGGCTTGGTTTTGTGAGTAGTCGGCTTATGTCATCTTAAAATGAGTCAAAACAAAATAAAGAAAAACTGTTGTTGTGATTGAGTGCATTATGAAGAGGTCGAGGATAAACTTAAGAGTTGTTATTCATTAAGAAATTGCAAAGAGGGCACAGCAAAGGCAAGCATCGTATCCATTTCCTTGTTTGCTCTTAGAGATTTGAAAGAGAGCACGGGTACCTGAAAATGTGGGCACTGATGTCATAATCAAAGCTAAGACCACTATTGATATTTTTTAGGATCCAGTCAGTCTTTGATAATGATATAAGTCAACTGGATCATCTAGTTGCATAATCTCCTATAGTTGAGTTGCAGTCACTTGCACCTGGAGATGTCTAGACCTTGTCTATTCTAGTGCCACCTCCTATAACTACTTTAGACCCTTATAGTATATCATCTACTGCACCAAGTCCAACTCCAACTTCTGTACCAGTAACTCCTAGTGTTCTACTATTTGGTTCACAACAAGTTCTAACTCGGGCTATGGTATTGAGGATGGGTGCTTTTACAAAAGTAACTGACTCAAGGGTGACTCTTTTAATAAGATAAATTCCAGAAATGATTATCTTAGCTTTAAAGCCTTTGCTGGTGGAAATATAAGAGGTGAAGAATAATTTGCATTCATATGGTAATAGGTTGAATAGGCTCACTAAGAGAGCTCATCAGAAAGACCTTTAAAAGAAGGAGGGAGGTATCATACCTAGTGGTGAAAGTTGGGTAGCTATTTGGGTTGATGTTGCTACATTGCAAGCAAATATGGATCTGTTACACATTATTGAGTGTAATTATGTATTTACATATATACCTTTAGTTTTTCCACCAATTATTGTTGAGCAGGTTACACCATAGATTGGTAAGCAAGTCCCAAAAAGGACTTTACTTTATGCAGATGATGCTTTTATGACGGTGGAGGAGGAGATCATAGAGGATGAGATTGGTGACAATAGGGATGAGGTTGTTGATAGAATGAGGCATGAGGACTTTGATGAGCTTTAGGACATCGAGGATGTCCAAGTCATTTCAACTCTACAATGATCAATAAAGGATACTACTATAGAGGGGACTAGCAGCTCCAAACTAGATCAAGAGATGATCGATGTGGACACGGACCCTACCATCTTATCTACCACACCTACTTGGTTTGACAAAGGTACTGATTCCTATCTTGAGGCTCCACTAGAGGGAAAAACACCTACTCTTCCTTAGACATTACAGAGGGACCCACATCTTTATTCTTTTTACCTTTATCTCTCTCTTATGCGTTTGAGGACAAATTATACTATTTTTTTGGGGGTGTGGGTGTTCATATGGATTTTGATTTTGGTGTGTATTATTCAGGTACTTAGACTATGTTTTTGCTTGTATTATGGGATTGTGTATTTTTACATTACGTTAAGTTACATTGCTTTGTTTTACTTTATTTCATTCTTAGTTTAATTTTGTTTGGCTCATATTGGTGTTGGGCTTAGGTGAGCCATGGTTTGAGATGGAACACTTTGTCTCAAAGATTACACTTGTGGAGAGTTTTTGCATGCACAACTCTTAAAATTGACAAATTGGTTTGTGAATTGATCCACCTTTCAAAGCACATCTTTTAAAAATTTATTTGGTTGAGTTAAAGTCGTTAGGCTCTTATTTTTGTGAATACTTGCATCTTCTCTTGAATACTCGATTACCTCTCTTTATATGTCCTATGAATATGTTACATTAATTGAGGAAGTAAAAGTGTTGACTCCAGTGTGTAATTGAGCGCCATGAGTGGTGAGGTTTCAATTTAATCTTGTTCTCTGAGTCCATCTAGAACATGTATTGTTGGTCTATTGCTAAGCAAAGAACATTGAGATTTTGGAGAAATGACCTTTAGGCCATCAAGTGAGAGTGAGCCTTCAAATTGATCAAATAGACATCCCTATTGCGAGTTGATTTTCCCTAATTTTGGAACCTATTTCTTAGACAATCTCATTACAAGCCATAACCCATCTTAAATGTTCCCCTCTTTTGAACCAAAACCATCTTGAAGTATTTAGGTCAGGCCTTAAACCAACTTAGGCCAAAATCCTAAGTTGGGGGAGGAACTATAGGGTAAGATTTGTCATTGAAATTCCATAGATTTGGGGACCATTCAAATCCTCCTCTAGTCATCATAGTATTCCTGATAAATACATAAAAAAAGAATGAAAAGAAATGATAAAGAGTTGAAATTATGAATTTAACTTATAAATACTAGAAGAGTTTAGCTTTTACAATGATAAGAGGAGAAATATGGCAAGTGAATCCAATAGAACTGCTCCATAGTATGCCAAAAGAAGTAAGTTTTGGGAAAAGAATTTAGCTGAGGTCTCATGTTGTGCTTCAAGAGGGTAAAGTCACTATAACCCGATATTATCCTACCTTACTTGTTGCCTACATTACAAGACGACATAAGACCTTTGTGATCTTAATATAGCATGCTTGATTGTTGTGAGATGGAGCATATGAGAAATCGTACAAAATGGTACTTTTGTGGTCAATCGTCTTTGAGAGCGAGAGTGATTTTGTATTAACCCCTTGTTTAAATTTGGATCGTATTATTAGGGAAGGGATATTTTTGTTGTGAGGGAACATTTGTTAACCTTAGTTGAAGTCTATGAGCATGTTCTTTTTTTGGTAGTAACTAGTCAACAATTGAGGTTTGTAGTTCATGAATTGAGTGTTTGATAAGAGATACTTATGCCAAAGTTTTTCAAAATCATGAGGCCAAAATAGTTTTCACCAAAAACATGTGTTTGAATTCCCATGTAGTATTATTTGTAGGCATAGTGGTTTAGTTGAGAATTTTTATTCACTTGAGGACAAGTAAAACTTTAAGTTGGGGGTGCTGATGAGTCGACAATTTGTGACTCATTATGCATACAATTGATAAAAAATGATGTCCTCAATGCCTAGTTTGAGTCATTTTCTTATGTTTATTTTGTTGCATAGAAGTAATAAGGCTGACGAACCTACCAAAGAAAGACAAGAGCCATAAAGGAGCAAAATCTTGGAGGAAATGAAGATGTGATGAATGTTAAATTGTAAGAACAAAGTATAGTTATAAAACCTCCCATTTTACTTTTATTGTGTTTTAACTATACGAGCAAGCATTTAGTGAATTATTACACACTAAGGTAAACCTTTCTTATTAATTCCCTGTGGGATCGACCCTTACTCCAGAGTTGGATAAATATATTGCTAACGATCTCATGCATATAAATTAGTGTAGTTGAGCATTATAAAAAATAGTGTTGGTGCTGGAGAATGATAGTATAATGTTCATTTATTGAATTTCATTATTTCACTTGTGTTAGCAGTAGTTTGGATTTACTTTGTGTGTTGTTTGTATTTTATATAAATGAATATATGATCTAACATGATAATATGAGCTAACAACGTAGTGATACCAGGATTTTTGAAGGGTAATTTGAGGATGATGACTAGATTTCAGAAAGGCTAGTGTTACTCCCCTACCACCCACGGTGGGAAATACGACTTTTCTTGTTAATAGCACCATGCTTCACTTGCTTCAAATGAAGGGGATGTTTGGTGGTCAATCTCATGATGACACAAACATGTACTTTAAGAATTGCATGAATTCTTGCATCCCTTTTGACATAGCAAATATCTCCCAAGAATCCATCTGGTTGTGATTGTTCCCTTTCTCATGGTTACTTGGCTAAGGGGATATCCCAAAGGTTCTGCTACTTCATGGGTTGAGCTAACAAAAGCTTTTATCAATAGGTTCTTTCCTCAATCTCGTATTCTTTAACTTTGAGACAAAATACAAATTTCCACCAATTGAGTGGGGAACCTCTACATGAAGCTTGCCTAAGGCTTAAGAAGAATTTACTTCATTTTCCAACACATGATCTAACATATACGTTATTGTTCCAAAAGTTCTATTGTTCTTTGGATTCATTGAACAAGACCATAGAGGATAATTTAGTTAAAGGGTCTATGATGAACAAACATTTGGAGTTTCTATGGCCTTGCTCGACTAAATAACAAAGAAAAATTGAGCTTGGCGCACCCAAGATGTCGAGATAGCCAAGATGTCGAGGTGACCGTGGGGGATACCTCATCATCTTTTGTGAGCTTAGAGCCAAGGAAAAAAGGATGGAGAGTGAGATGAAAACATGGCCAATATTATTACACAAATAGATCTCTTGACAAAACATTTTATGGGATCAAACTCCAAAATGGTTAATGTCATAGCTACAAGAGGAAATAGAGCCTATGAGAATGATGATGCAGATTTACTTGATAAGGAGTTGACTTCTTTTCTAATCAAATAGGTGGTTCTCAAGCTACCTGTCAAAGTCAAGGAGGGAATCAAGATAGGAAGGATAGAGATCAACATTGGTAAGACAAGGATAGAGATTTGAGATACCATAAATTTGGTAATGATTCGAGGGATAAGGAACGTGAGAGAGATCATGACTGGAGGGATAAGGATCGTGAAAGAGATCATGATCGTGATAGATATGTCCCACCTCATGATAGACAAAAGGCTAAAAATCCACCTCCATAGATCTTAAGACCTACAAAATAGAAGATGTGCTTACTAGAATTCTTAATAAAGTTGAATAGAGTGATAAGATGCTCAAAGAAATAAAGAGTGAATTCTCCTTATTAAAACAAATGGTAACTTCCCAAGAGGCTCCGATTAAAAAACTCAAGACCCAATTGAGCCAAATCTTGGCTCACTTCAATCCTAGAAAATAGGTAGGGCTCCCTAGTGACACCGTGACAAAACCCAAGAGTGATGGTCATTGTATGGACATTTTTACTAGTAGCAGAAGAACACTTGGTGATGGGGTAGTTGACCCGATAACAATCCCAATGATGAGGTAGTTGAAGAGCAAGCAAGTGTAAAGAGATAGAAGGTTAGAAAGTTGAATGAAAAAGTTTATATACCCAAATAGTTTAATGTAAAAATGCTTGGGGAAGTTGATAATGTGGTTGATAGTGATGAAAGACAACAACTGGTCAATCAAAATATTTACAAACCAGATAAAAGCCCAGTTGTGTAAAACCCAACAATCCAAAAACCTCCACAATTTTTGCAAAGACTCAAGAAGAAAGAGTAGGATGTTAAATTCAAGATGTTTCTCTCTAAGTTCAATAATTTGTCCATAAATATCCCATCGGTAGAGGCCTTTCCCAAAATACCCGACTATACAAAGTTTATGAAGGACTTGGAAACCAAAATGATAACTATGGATTTTGAAATGGTCGAACTATTAGACCATTATAGTGCGATAATGTCTAGTAATGTGGTGGTCAAGAAAAAAGATCCTGGGGCATTTACCATTCCTTGTACTATTAGTGTTTATCAATTTGGTAAGGCCTTGTTTAATCTAGGAACGAACATAAATTTGAGGCCATTGAACATTTTCAAAAAGTTAGGCCTGGGAACTCCCAGAGCCACCACTATGAGGCTATTGATGGTGAATTAATCTATAATGATTCTGGTGGAAATCATCTATGCTGCACTTTTTTGAGTTGATCTATTCATAGCCGACTGATTTTGTTATTCTTGTTTGTGAGATCGACTATGAGGTCCCTATCATTCTTGATAGACCATTCTTAGCTACTGAAAGAGCTCTCGTTGATGTGGAGTATGGTGTGTTTAAATTTTGAGTCAATGGTGATGAATTCACCTTTAATATATGCATTTCCATAAAGAAATCGAGGGATTTCCAAGTGATCTAAGTTATTGATGTAATTGATGATGAGGTTGCCAATGCATTGGAAGTGGATGTTATGAGTGAGCCATCATCAGTGGTCTTATGGAACTATGGGAGTAAATATGTTGAAGAATATGATGAAGTTGTAGCTTTTTTGATCGGCATTGGTTCATACAATAGGAGCCCGCACAAGCTTGAGTTTGATCTAAAGAATCAAGAGAGTTCTCCCACCAATTCTTCAATAGAGAAACCTCTAAAGCTTGAACTCAAGTCGCTCCCTCCTCATCTTTGATATGAATTTTTGGAGCAATATAATATCTTTCCAATCAATATAGAGGCTGACTTGTTATTGTGACAAGTCGAGGCTTTGAATTTGATGTTTAGAAAATTCATAAGGGTTACTGGTTGGACTGTTGCTGACATTGTCAGTATCCCTCTAGGAATTTGCAATCATAAAATCAAATATAATCCCAAATATGTTCTAAGCATAGAGCATCAAAGGAGGTTGAATCCTTTGATGCAAGAGGTCGTTAAGAAGGAGTTCATCAAGTAGCTTGATATGGGTATAGTGTATCTAATCTCTGATAAAACTTAGGTGAGCCTGGTGAAGTGTGTGCCTAAGAAGGGGGGAGTTACTGTGGTTCCCAATGAGAATAATGTATTTATCCCTATTAGGCCAGCTACAGGTTGGCAAGTGTATATGGATTACCAAAAACATAACTCATGGACTAAAAAAGACCACTTTTCTATGCCATTCATGAATCTATTATTAAATCATTTGGCGGGGTAAGGTTGGTATTATTTTCTTGATGGGTACTCAAGGTATAACCAAATCTCCATAGCCCACAAAAACCAAGAGAAAACCACTTTGACATATCTGTATAGTCCCTTCACTGTCAAATACATGCCTTTCCAAAGGTACATATTGTCATTTCAGACATGGTGGAAGACACAATGGAAGTTTTCATGGATGAATTTTAGGTAGTGGGTGATACTTTTGAAACTTTTCTTGAGAATTTGGGCAAATTCCTCCAAAGGTGTGTTGAAACAAACCTTATTCTAAATTGGGAGAGATATAACTTCATGGTGAAATAAGGAATTGTACTTGGGAATAAGATATCGGGGAAAGGCATTCAAGTTGACCAAACCAAATTCAAAGTAATTTCCAAATTACCCCCTCCAATATCTGTTAAGGGTGTGTGAAGATTTTTAGGGAATGCCGGCTTCTATGGACGATTCATCAAGGATTTTTCAAAGATAGCCTAACAAATGTGCAAGCTTCTTGAAAGAGTAGCCAAGTTTGATTTTGATGGGGATTCTGTGATAGCATTCAATTTCTTCAAGGAGAATCTTGTTTTGTCACCTATCATAGCGGCAATAAATTGGTCACTCCCATTTGAGCCTATGTTTGATGTGAGTGGAATAACACTAGCTGCGGTTCTTGGCAAATAAAGGGACAAGCTCTTTCACCCATTTTACTATGCAAGGATGCACAAAGGAGCTACACGGCTACAGAACAAGGATTGTTAGTCATGGTATATGCTTTTGAAATGTTTTGTGCCTACTTTTTTGAAACCAAAGTAATTGTTCGTACTGACCATGTGAATTTTGATACTTGATGGACAAGAAAGAGGCTAAACCATAGTAAAATTCGGTGGATATTGTTACTTCAAGAATTCATCTTCGAGGTCAAAGATAGAAAAGGGTGGAATCAAGTGGTGGATCATCTATCCTGCCTTGAATCTAATGATGAGAGTTCGTTCTTCTTCTGCCTCTCCTGACAGGAATCCTGACGATAATAAAGAAATGACGTGCAACAATCTCTGGTGACAGCTGGTAAGAATCAGATCAGTGTGATAAGGCTCAGATCGGGTTGAATTGATGACCTATGGTGACTCTTCGGCATATCAAGAAAACCAAATTCTTTTCCCCACAATCTTGGTGGCTCCTAGGTACACCCAAATCCATACTTCACGGTGAATTTCTGACGAAGCTCGGTTGAAACCATTTTCGGCCACAAATCTTAGCACCAAATTTTCTGGAATCTAACAAAGTAAGCAAGTAAATAGCCATTACCCTCACACGTTACCCGGTGAATTCTAACCCTTAATATTTATTTTATTTCTTTGATCTTGTTGACCTTCGACTTATGACTACCCTGCCACTTTCTTTTACTTGTGTTTACTGTTTTTTCTATTGATTTTCATGTTATTGTTCTCCAATATTTGTGCAATTAGAAATTTTGTCTAGGCTATATAAGATAGAACTAGAATCTTTTTTATTCATTTATCTGTTTTGCTTTTCTATTGTGTTTGTTATTTATTATTATCTTCATATTTGCTTTAGGTTTGGTTCGTTACCTTAGGGGTGTTGGAGCTCTTGTAAGTTGTGGGCGCCTTCTTTTTTTCCTTTTCATTTCCTTTTGAGAAGTTGCTTTGGTGGTTGATGATATATTAGGGTCATGTCATAGGTTGGGGTCAGTGTCGGTTATAGGTTTAGGGGTGACGGGAAGGGTGAGGTCGGGTCCAACTACAGGGTTAGGGTTGGGGAAGAGGATTAATAGCGTTTAAAGGATAAAGGATACTCTAGGATAAAGGATACCCTTCAAGGTAAGTCTATAGAGCTTGTGAAGATTCTTATGAAGAGGAGGAATAATATAGCTTGTGTCCAGGAGACCAAATGGGTAGGTTCTAAGGCTAGGGATGTGGATAGGTTTAATTTGTGGTACTCAGGGAGTGAGTGGCATAGGAATGGGGTAGGTGTCTTAGTAGATAAAGAGCTTAGGGGGTAAGTGGTGGAGGTTAGGAAGGTCAATAATAGGTTGATGACAATTAAGTTGGTCATTGGAAGGTCTACTTAAATATTTTTAGTGCTTACGTGTTGCAGGTAGGTTTGTACGACGAGGAGAAGAGGAGATTTTGGGAGGTTTTGAATGAGGTGGTGATAGGCGTTCTGAGCTTAGAGAAGATTTTCATAGAAGGGGATTTCAATGGGCACATCAGCCCGTTGTCGAGAGGCTATGACGATGTACATTGAGGCTTTGGTGTCGGAGAGAGAAATGAAGGTGGAGCCTCACTTTTGGATTTTGCTAAGGCCTATAGGTTGGTTGTAGTGAATTCAAGTTTTCCAGAAAAGGAGGAACACCTAATCACCTTCCATAGTGTGGTGGCCAAGACTCAGATAGACTTTTTCCATTTTAAGAAGGGGGATAGGGCGTTATGTAAAGATTGTAAGGTCTTACCTAGTGAGAATCTTTCAACTCAGCATAAGCTTATTGTGATGGACTTAACCTTCAAGTTGGGTAAAAAGAGAAAAGGTGGGGAGGACCGAACTAGGATTAGATGGGGTAGCTTGACTTTGACCAGTGCTATGGGGATAGGAGAGAAGTTTGTGGCTATAGGCACTTGGGAGAGTAGGGGGGACGTGGACAGTATGTGGGAGACGACCGTTGATTGCATTAGGAGACAGTTAGAGAGGAGTTGGGGGTATTGAGAGGCCGATCTGGAAACCATAGGGGGGACTGGTGCTGGAATGAAGAAGTTAAAAGGAAGGTGGAGACTAAGAAGGTGGCTTATGCAAAGTTGATAGAGAGTAAGGATGAAAGGAGAAATAGCCAAATAGGGAGGAGTATAAGTTAGCATGGAAGGAGGCTAAGGTAGCGGTTATAGAGGCTAAGGTAGCGGTTATTGAAGCTAAAATAGAAGCTTTCTAGAGATTGTATGAGGAATTAGAGAAGAAAAGAGGGGAAAAGAAGTTGTATAAACTTGCCAATGCTAGGGAGCGGAGTGCCCGTGACTTTGACCAAGTGAAGTACATCAAGGGGGAGGATGCCAGAGTGTTGGTGGAGGACATTCTTATTAGGAAGAGGTGGCTGTCTTATTTTTATAAACTCCTGAATGACCAGGGGGACAGATGCATTGTGTTAGGGGACTTGGAGAACTCGAAGGGGTGTAGTTATTACAGTTACTGTAAACGTATAAAGGTTAACGAAGTCAAGGTATCTATACGTAGGATTCATAGGGGTAGGGCGACTGGGCCCAATAAAATTCTGGTGGATTTTTGGAAGAGCACAGGCGGGGTAGGGATGGGGTGGCTGACTAAGTTGTTTAACATCATTTTCAAGTCAGCGAAGATGCCTGAAGCTTGGAGATGGAGTATAATGATTTACTTATACAAGAACAAGGGTGACATACAGATTTACAACAACTACAGAGGTATCAAGCTATTAAGTCACACTATAAAGGTTTGGGAGAGGGTGGTCGAGCTGAGATTGAAGAGGATTATGACTATTTCTGAGAATCAGTTTGGTTTCATACCTGGTCACTCAACGAACAAGGCTATTCACCTTGTGAGGATATTAGTGGAGCCATATAGGGAGAGAAAAATGGACTTACATATGGTGTTTATCGACCTAGACAAGGCGTACGATAAAGTCCCCAGGGAGGTTTTTTGGAGGTGATTAGAAGATAGAGGTGTTTCTGTGGCATACATTAGGTCGATTAAGGACATGTACAATGGAGCAAAGACTCCTGTGATGATGGTAGGAGGAGATTCAGAGCATTTTCCTATTTTGACAAGGTTTCACTAGGGATCAACTCTTAGTCCTTTTTTATTCGCCTTAGTGATGGATGTTTTGACTTGACATATTCAAGGGGGGTGCCTTGGTGTATATTATTTGTGGATGATGTAGTGCTAATTGATGAGACTCGGGGAGGAGTTAATGATAAATTAGAGGTTTGGAGACAAATCTCGGAGGCTAAATCTTTCAGTTTGAGCAGAACCAAGATGAAATACTTGGAGTGCAAGTTTAGTGATTTGACGTACTAGGATGACGTGGTAGTAACACTAGATTCCCAGGCTATTCAAGAGAGAGATAGTTTCAAGTATCTTGGGTCTATGATCCAGGGGAACGGTTGAAATTCATGAGGATATCACTCACTGTATTGGTGCAGGGTGGATGAAATAGAGGCTTGCCTCTGGAGTCTTGTGTGATAAGAAGGTTTGTTTTAGACTTAAAGGCAAGTTCTATAGACTGGCAGTCCAATTGTCCATGTTGTATGGAGCAGAGTGTTATCCAGTCAAGAACTCTCACATTCAAAAGTTGAAAGTGGCGGAGATAAGAATGTTGTGTTGGATGTGTGGACTTACTAGGGGAGATAGGGTTAGGAGTGAGATTATTCGCGAGATGGTGGGAGTGTCTTCGGTAGAAGAAAAGATGTGAAAAGTGAAGTTGAGATGGTTCAGGCATATGATGAGAAGGGGAACGGATGCCCCATTATGGAGGTATGAGAGGTTGGCTATAGATAGTTTCAGAAGGGGTAGAGGTAGGCCAAAGAAGTATTAGAGGGAATTCACTAGAAATGACATAAAGCAACTATAGCTTACTGAGGACATGACCCTAGATAGGAAGGTATGGAGGTTGCAGATTAGGGTAGAGGGCTAATTGGTTCGAGGGAGTCCTTGTTAGTTGTTAGGGTTGTTTTTATTGCTATCATGCCAGTAGTCGTAGTGATATGCGCGTGTCTTGTAGTTTCTTTTTTGGATAGATTTTTTATAGTATTACTCGGTGGGTGTCTTATTTTTGTTTCCCTATATTGATGTGATATTCAATCTAGTTTTTGTTTTTATTATGTCTATTTATGTGTTATCCCATCTTGTTTTTTTCTCTATTGATTTTTTGTTTTCTTTTCATCTTTTTACTATTTTTTCCTAAGCAGGGGGTCTATCAAAAATAGCCTCTCTACTTCATTTGAGGTAGTGGTATGGTCTGCGTACACTCTACCCTCTCCAGACCCCACTTTGTAGGAATACATTGGGTATGTTGTTGTTGTTGAATGTGCGGATAGCGTGATCCATAGGTATGTTATGGAATTGAAAATGCAACCCATACTTAAGGCTTACCATTCTTCTACATTTAGTGGTCACTATGTTAGTATAAGGACGACCTCTAGAGTCTTTCATAGTAGTTTATATTGGACTCCGCTTCATCGAGATGCAAATTAATTGGTCCTATCTTTTGTGCAATGTCAATGCATATAGGTATCTTAAGGAGGCACAAAATTCCCTTGAAGAAAAATTGTTTGATGTGTGGGGAATTGATTTTATGGTGCCTTTTGTGAGCTCATATGGGAATAAGTATATCTTGGTGGCCATTGACTATGTATCAAAGTGGGTTGAGTTACATTTTTCATGAAAAAGCATATCTTTACGAGGTTTGGAACTCTCCGAGCTATCTTTAGTGATAATGACTCTCATTTTTACAATAGGGTGTTTGGTGCATTACGTTAAAAGTGTAGGGTCAATAGTAAGGTTGCTACCCCATATCACCCTAAAACTAATGGACAAGTTAAAGTGTCAAATAGGGAGATTAAGGAAATCTTGGGGAAGACGGTCAATGTGAGTCGAATCAATTGGGCAAGAAAATTGGATGATGCTCTATGGGCATACAAGACGACCTTCAAAACACCAATTGGAATGTCTCGCTATAAACTTATTTTAAGGAAGGCTTGTTATCTACCGGTTAAGCTAGAACTCCGTGCTCTTTAGGCTTTGAATAAGCTAAACATAGATTGGGATGAGGATTTTAAGTCTAGAGTGGAGCAATTGAAAGAACTTGATTAATTCTGCCTTTTGTGAACTAGATTAAAATGTTACAATTGCTATGAGTCAAGCTCCAGGTTGGTTAAACATTTGTGCACATCACATTGCACTTATGCATATCACATAAGTGTATTGCCAAAATTTGTAGTCGCTACCACAATTGAAGTTCTAAATAAGAGCATTACACCAGAGTTGTGTGCACCAAACTAGAACTATGCGATCTTAAGGGTTTGCATATAATCGATCGATAAGTGAAGGGTTATTTTTAATTGAGTAGAAGACTAAGGGTTCTGACTATTTATATTCTGCTTCACTTAAACCCCTAAACCTTTTTATTTTCTCCTTATTTTTCAAATACCTATATACCACTCACGCACTTCACTATTGTCCAAGCGACTACTATCAAAGTCACACTCACACACACACGCTAAAATTCACACCGACTGTCATGTTCTCCTAAATCTAATAAGTTTTCTTGCTCTATTGTTATATGTGATGGTGATGATTAATGGTAGTTAGTATTTTATTTTGTGTTTCACTATCATTAACTCATTCAATACCCACTCCCTCGAATTTCCATAATGTGCTAAGAAAGCTTTGATTTTCACCAAGAATGTGTTGCTTTGGGTTAAATCATGTAGTATCATGCTTAGTTTTATGGTTGAATTTTATATTTTGAGAGTTTAAATTTAATAGGTATGTCATAATTAGATACAAAGGGTAAGTATGAGTACCCTAGGAATCAATTTGGCTATGTAAGTGTAACACCCCGTATGTCTCCGAACTTAGTTAATTAATGTAACATTTATATAATACTATAAACATGAGAGAATTGGTGATTTATGTATTAATTTGTTGGACTTAAATGAGTCTTGTGTCATTGGGCCCAATTGAGGCCCAAAATTCATAAGAGACATGGCCCAAAATGGAATTTGGCCCATTCTTCCATTGACCAAGTAAACACATAAAATGTGTGGCTAAGGATGATTAAGAAGGGACTATATAAGCCAAGAAAAATCAGATTTTATTCATACAAGCACACATGCATTTTTCTAGAATTTTCTCCAACATTCTCTCTCTCACACAAACCCTAAGCAACTAGTCTCTTTGGCCAAGATCATCACCTTTCAAGCTTTGGTAAGTATTTACTCTTATGGTTTAGTATATTATATGGTTAATATGGTGTATAAATCATGTTGGTTATGTTGTCATAGTGTTGGGCGGTCACTATGTGTAAAACAGTGTACTTTTACTTAATTGGAGACGGGTTTTGCCTTGTAAACTTGAAAATAGGCTTGTAGTCTTGAAGGAAGTGAACTTAATGGATTCCATGTTGAAATGTGAGATGTTATTATAGTCTTAACTTGATTTCTCCTTGTGTATCACTTTTGGAATTGTTGTTGTGAAATTGTGTACAGAGTGGGTGACATATTGAAATAAAAAGATGGTTTTGGGTGATGTTTATGTGTGTTATGAAACCATGGTTGTTCATTGCTATTAATTTGATCAAAAGTATGTAAAAGAAAGCTTATTTATGGCCATGAACCATTTAACACGAAAAAGGACCCAAAACGAACCCCGGTGGCCGAAAATGGGCACCCGCCCTCGCAGGTGCCAACGCAAATGCCCCTAGACACAGCCAAGGGCCATTTGCGGCCGCATGTCATCCACCTGCGGGCGCAGGTGGCTTCACATGTCATAGTATAATTCCATTTTGCATGTTTTCGTCTCTCTTTGATCCCCGAAGGCCCCTATACCCTTTTTGGATGTAATTATCAACTTATGATACCGTTTTAATGACTTTAAAGGGTCGTATGGAGGCATGTTGGGCTATATTAATTATGGATTGTTGTTCATATGTTGATATGAGGTAATTTGATGGAGTAATTGTGATGGAATGATAATAAGGAGGCATAAAGGGTAAACGTGGTGTGAAATGCTATTGATGTATGATGTCTATGTCAATGTGTGGAATGTTATGGTGTGGTTGGTATGACAATGTAGTGGATTGTATTTTAAAGGGTGACATGATGTTATACGACAGTCATATAGCTCATTTTCGTCTTGTACATTTGTATAGTAACTAGTTGTTAACATAAGCTCCGTTATGTATTTGTATTATAGAGTGAAACGTAAGGAAGGAGCTGGACTATTGTGCTCATATATAGGCTTGTGTATTCATACTTGGAAGTGAAGGTATGTAAGGTTATTCTATCCGTATCCTTCTGTAGCACATATTAGCCACATTAACATTTTAATTGTTCCATTCCGAAATGTTCTAAGGTATCCTATTCCCGGTTACCAATTGTTGTTATCACATGTTTCCTACTCAATGATTAATTATGATTCACATGTCTCGTGTTCATTGACTAATGTTCCAAAGATACCATGATTCCAATAATGTTATGACTATCATTGTATCAATCTCAAAAGTAAAGAATAAAGTAATGCATATATGGTTGATGATTGAGAATGGGTGGTAGCTTTGGGGGAAAAAGCCTAGCTCAAGCCGATCGCGATATTATTGGATCAGGGGGTAGTCCTAGAGTCATAAGCCTAGCTCGGACCTAACCTGACAGGGGGTAGATCTAGAGGTAAGAACCTAGCTCGAGCCGAGCCTGATATGTTGGTTTATGGGTGGCAGCTCTAGAGGTACTAACCTAGCTCGAGCCGAGCCCGATATATTGATTCATGGGTGTTAGCTCTAGAGGCATAAACCTAGCTCGATCCGATCCCAACATAATGTTATTCTATGTTTAGACCCACTGATCAGTCGGGGCCCGGGTACATTGTGATACAAGTGATGATGAATAAGCATGGAAGTAAAGAAGCAAAGAAAGTAATGAAGGCAATGTACATCGTTCCCAACATACAGAATTTTAACTTATCCATATTGGTTATTCATTTGTATTTGAGTTCATTGACGTATTTATATATCATACAGTTTCTTATGAGCCTTACATACTCAGTACATTCTTCCTACTGACGTACCTTGTGGGACTTACCTTACTTCCTGCAGGAACAGGTGCCAGTAGACCTCCACAGTAGGTTGCCAGTTATTTCTGGATCTTTGGTGAGCTCCAGTTGGTTCGGGGCTTTTCTAGTCACAGTTGTACATGAGTTTTGGTATTGTACATGTTGTATAAAGCGGGGACTTGTCCCGAATTTCTGTTGGTCTTGTAAATGCATCTGTTAGAGGCTTTTGTAGACATATGTGGGTACATGAATGTAAGAGATGTATGTCCTTTTTGACTTGATGGCTCTAATGGCCAAGTTTCACGTATATATATGTCGCATGTTCCATGATTTTCGTTATTCGCATTTTATGTTCTTACATGATAGTGATGTTTCTTATGGCATGCATATGAATAGACTTGAGAAAAGATTGGTTCTCTCGGGCCTTGTCGGCTTCGGGTGCCAGTCCACCCCATTGGGATACGGGGCGTGACAAAATTCGTATCAAAGCAGGTCATTCTAAGGGTGTCTACAAAGCCGTGAATGAGTAGAGTCTTACTTATCGATGTGGTGTGCACCACATTTATAAGTAGGAGGCTACGGGAGATTTAGGATGTTGTTTCTTTTCTTCACTTCTAGATCGTGCAATAGAGCCAATGTGGTAAGTGGAATCGTATCTAACCATTGGAATTTATTTTCTTTGATATAGTAAAATGCCAATGACAATAACAGGTAGAGGTAAGGGTAAGCAGGTAGACATGCTTTCCAGTGAAGGAATGAGTAAATCACCACCTGACCAAGCTAGTCAAGGTGGAGCAAATACTGAAATTGTGTCACGGTCTTCTTTTACTTTTTTCCAGCTCCGGAAGAGCCAATCGGTAGAGAAGTACCCCCAGAACCACCAATGAATGCTACTAACCAGGATCTAAGAAATGCAGTGCACATGTTGACTAAGTTAGTATTGGCACAAAGTCATGGACGTGGTGGTCCAACGACAAATGAGGATGATGCGGCTAGAGTGGCGAGTCGCAGGACACAGGATTTTCTAAAACTAGACCCTCCTATATTCGCTGGGTCAGATCCGAAAGCAGATCCACAGGACTTCGTGGATCAAATTCAAAGGGATTTAGAGGTTATGCACGCAGCTGGTATTAAAACAGTTTAACTTGCGGCATATAGATTGAAAGGAGAGGTGATATTGTGGTATGAAGTTTGGAAGAAGTCTTGTGGCATTGGTGCAATTCCACCTAATTGGGAAGAATTTAAAGCGGCATTCCTTGATAACTAACTTCCCTATCAGATTCGAGAGGCTCGTGCGGATTAGTTCTTAAATCTCCGACAAGGGAAATTGAGTGTTAGAGAATACAGTCTTCATTTAAATTCTTTGGCTCGATATGCTCCAAATGTAGTAGCCACAATGGAATATAAAGTCCATCGATATGTGGACAGATTAGATCCATATTTGGTGAGGCACTGTACCATTGCTGCTTTGAACAGAGACACGGATATAGCCAGATACGAAATAAAAGAGGTCACATGGGAAGCTGAAGAAATGATGAAGTCCAAGTACCCTCATTTGTTCCAAAGGGAAGAACAAGCTCAAGATACGAAATCGGAACAATGAAAATTAAGTATTTATAAGAATTAAGTGTATATATTTGTAACTCCCCGTACTTTCCCAACCCTATGTGACGACGTGGAACAATGGTTAATTGGGTGTCAAGATGCCATGAGTATGTATTATGAAAATTTGGCTTTGTGCATGTGATTAACCTTGCATAGGAGGTGTTTTATGATTTTAGTGGAGCATTTGTGGGGTTCAAAATGAGGCTAAGAGGACCTCTAAACAAAGTATATTAAGGGTAAGAAGTAAGTTAAATAATGGGACTTGAAGTATCTAACCAAACCCACGAAGAAAAGTCAAAAAATGAAATAAGGGGAGAGTTGGGGGGCATTCCACGCCACTCTGGGCTAAAATTTTTAGTCTATAGGAAGCAAGATGGTGCACCCAAGGGCGTGCCACGCTGGTTTTGCCACTTTTTCAAAGTTGGAAATTTTCTCAAGTCCCAAGGGTACCGGGGGACTTATTGAGCCGATTTTTTCCACGTTTCTTCTAAAACCATGAGTATATACATGAAATGAGTAGATTATTACATTGGAATGATAAAATTACTCGAGAATGAATTTGGAGTCAAAATGACAGTTTTGCCCTTATGGTCAAAATAAGCCAAACGTGGCTAGAATCACTTGTTTTTGGGATTGAGGCTACGGCTATAAGTAGAATGAGAGGTAATATTGTCGTAAAACATATAATATGACTTGAACGCGATAAATTATTGATTTTATTGGGTTAAGTGATTTGGTCTCAATAAAAGCCCAAAATGAGGCAAAAGACATGGGTCACATGACCTAATCTTCTATTGATTAAGTCAAATATATCATTAAATGCCAAAGATGGCTAAGTATGACCCCAAGGACTATATATAGACCCAAAAATCAGATTTTATTCATTTGGGAACCCTCATGCTTTTTAGATATTTTCTCAAACATTTCTCTCAAACCCTAAGAACTCAAAGTCAATTCTTGGAGCAAGATCATCACTTTTCAAGCTTGGGTAAGTGATTATTGTTATGGATTAATATATTATATGCATGAAAGAGTATGCAAATCATGTTGGTTGTGCTTGGAAATGTTGTACATGGTACTTTGTGTTTTTGAATAAGATTTGTGATCCATGGGATTCATGCTTGAATTAGGACTTGTGCCTTTGATGAAAGATCATGGTATGGATAAAATATGAACGTGTATGGTGTTATTTTGTTATTAAACTTGTTATTTTCCTATAAGTGTAAATTGTGGGATTTTGGCCGATATGTGCTTTGAGGTGTATTATGGTAAGTTGATGGATTATTTGTGATGTGGTGTGAATAAGAAAGGGTAAAGGAGAAGTGTTGTGGTGAAATGTATTGATTATCATGTATTGGTCAATGTTGTGAATATTGTGGGATTTTTTGTAAAATAATTTCATAAATGGTATTGTCAAGGGGAAATGACATGTTAAAGCCAAACATGTGACTTGTTGTTATTGTATGCATTTGTAAGGTAGTTGGTGGTTAATGTTGGTTCCATTATGTACTTGTGATGTAGAGTGAAACGTAAAGAAGGAGAGGAATTATTGTGCTCACATAGTTGATTGTGTACTTACATTGGGGAAGATAAGGTATGTAAGGTTACTCTGTCCGTATCTAGGTTACTCTGTCCGTATCTTTCTGCGGCAAATATTAGTCACATTGACATTACGCTTGTTCCATCCCGAAATGTGCTAAGGTATCCCATATCCGGTTGTCCATGGTCATTTTCATATATTTCCTACTCATTGATCATTGGTGAATATCATGTCTCATATTCAAGGTTAATGTTCCAAAAGCTCAAATAAGGTTATGTTCCAATGTTCCAATAGTGATTATACTCATGTCTCTTGTTCATGGATTATTGTCCAATGGTTCTAATAATGTTCATTTGCATGTTTCTCATTCATTGATTATTGATCCAAAGCTTCATATAAAGTTGTGACTATCATTGTATCGATCTCTCATAAGCAAAAATATCAATCTCTCACAAGTAAAGGTATCAATCTCAAAAGTAAAGAAATGAAGTAAGAAAAAGTAATGCATATTGATTATGTTCATTTATGCATGGGGTGAAAACACCGGCATGAGGATGATATACTATCCATGGGGTGCAAGAACTCCCGCATGCTGATGTTACTTTATCCATGGGGTGTAAAGGACACCAGCATGACGATATGATCTTATCCATGGGTGAAAAGAACACTTGTATGACTATGATATGTTATCCATGGGGTCAAAAGAATACCTGCATGATGAGGGCCCATACAACATATGTAAAGTAACGTAAAGGCAAGAGAAAGAATGAATGTAATATATATGGTTTCCAAAGTACAGAATAGTGACTCATCTACATTGTGATTTATCTATATTGGTTATGCATTTGAACTTGAGTTCTTGACATATTTTCATAGCTTACCAGTTTCATATGGCCTTACATACTCAGTACATTCTTCGTACTGACCCCTCTTGGGAAATTTATTTTACTTGCTGCAGGCGCAGGTGCTAGTATACCTCCGTAGTAGATTATCGAATATCTGCAACTCTTTAGTGAGATCTAGTTGCTTCGGGGCTTCACACATCACATGTGTACACTAGGTTTTGGTATTATGTAAATATTGTATAAACATGGTCATGTATCTGTAGAGGCTTTTTAGACAGTTGTGGGAAGACAAATGTAAGAAGTGTATGTCCATGATGACTTGATAGCCCTGTCGGCCAAGTTGCACATATGTATATATTTATCACATGTTCCAAGATTTTCGTTATGAGTATGATAAGTTCTTATGTGGTAATGATATTTCTTAAGACATGCATATAAACGAACATAAGCAAAGATTGGTTCTCTCGATCCATATCGGCTTCGGGTGCCAATCACGCCTCGTTAGAAGTCGGGGCATGACAAAAGTGGTATCAGAGCAGGTCGTTCTAAGGGTGTCTACAAAGTCGTGTCTGAGTAGAGTCTTACTTATCAATGTGTTGTGCACCACATTTATAAGTAGGAGGCTACGAGACATTTAGGATGTTGTTTCTTTTCTTCATTCTAGATCGTCCAATAGAGCTAAGGTGGTAAGTGAAACCGTATCTAACCATTGGTGATTGGTTTTTCTTTTATATAGTAAACTGTTGATGACAAGAAGAGGTAAAGACGAAGGTAAGCAGGTGGATATGCCTGCCGATGGAGGAATGAGCAAAGCACCACCTGACTAAGCTAGTCAAGGTAGAGCTGACACTAGAATTACTAGTCAAGTCCTTTGACGTCTTTACATCAGTTGGTGAATTTATTATAGTCGAAAGGGCATATACTAATGGTATAGTAGATGTTTGTGATCATGTTATGATGGTTGATCTTATGGAGATGGAAATGAGGTATTTTTAATGTTGAAATGGGTATGAAGTGGTTGGCTTCTTGTATGTCACGAAGATTACCAAGCAAGAGATACCTATGGCTATTCTAAACCGTCAAGTGTGAAGGTTAATAAATAAGGATGTAATTTTTGTAAGAGTTCTTTGGAGAAATCAACAAGTCAAAGAGATCGCATGGTAAGTTGGAAAAAGACAATGATGAAATCGACGTACCCATATTTGTTTCAAATGGAAGAAAAGGTTCAAAATATGGAAGTGGACCAATACTGAGTAAGTATCTACGAGCTTAAAGTGTATATATATATGTATAGGCTAATGCATAACAACATCGTTAACATTCGAGGATGAATGTTTCTAAGGGGGGGAGAATGTAACACCCCTTACTTTCCCAACCCTATGTGACGACGTGGAACAATGGTTAATTGGGTGTCGAGATGCCATGAATATGTATTTTGAAAATTTGGCTTTGTGCATGTGATTAACCTTGCATAGGAGGTGTTTTGTGATTTTCGTGGAGCATTTGTGGGGTTCAAAATGAGTCTAAGAGGACCTATAAACAAAGTATATTAAGGGTAAGAAGTAAGTTAAAGAATGGGACTTGACGTATCTAACCAAACCCGCGAAGAAAAGTCGAAAAACAAAATTTTCAGAAAAACTAAGTAAGGGGAGCATTGGGGGACGTGACACGCCACTCTGGTCTCAAATTTTTATTCCAGAGGAAGCAAGTTGGCGCACCCAACGGCGTGCCACGCTGATTTTGCCGCTTTTTCAAAGTTGGAAATTTTCTTAAGTCCCAAGGGTACCCGGGGACGTATTGAGCCGATTTTTGCCACGTTTCTTCTACAACCATGAGTATATACATGAAATGAGTAAAGTATTACATTGGTATGATAAAATTACTCAAGAACGAATTTGGCCTTCAAAATGACAGTTTTGTCCTTATGGTCAAAATAAGTGAAACGTGGCTAGAATCACTTGTTTTTGGGATTGAGGCTACGGATATGAGTAGCATGAGTGGGAATATTGTTGTAAAACTTATAATATGACTTGAACATGAGAAATTATTGATGTTATTGGGTTAAGTGATTTGGGCTCAATAAAAGCCCAAAATGAGGCAAAAGACATGGGTCACACGACCCAATCTTCTATTAACTAAGTCAAATATAACATTAAATGCCAAAGATGGATAAGGATGACCCCAAGGACTATATATAGACCCAAAAATCAGATTTTATTCATTTGGGAACCCTCATGCTTTTTAGATATTTTCTCAAACATTTCTCTCAAACCTTAAGAACTCAGAGTCAATTCTTGGAGCAAGATCATCACTTTTCAAGCTTGGGTAAGTGATTATTGTTATGGATTAATATATTATATGCATGAAAGAGTATGCAAATCATGTTGGTTGTGCTTGGAAATGTTGTACATGGTACTTTGTGTTTTTGTATAAGATTTGTGATCCATGGGATTCATGCTTGGATTAGGACTTGTGCCTTTGATGAAAGATCATGGTATGGATAAAATATGAACGTGTATGGTGTTATTTTGTTATTAAACTTTTTATTTTCCTATAAGTGTAAATTGTGGGATTTTGGCCGATATGTGCTATGAGGTGTATTATGGTAAGTTAATGGATTATTTGTGATGTGGTGTGGATAAGAAAGGGTAAAGGAGAAGTGTTGTGGTGAAATGTATTGATTATTATGTATTGGTCAATGTTGTGAATATTGTGGGATTTTTAATAAGGTACTTTCATAAATGGTATTGTCAAGGGGAAATGACATGTTAAAGCCAAACATGTGACTTGTTGTTATTGTATGCATTTGTAAGGTAGTTGGTGGTTAATGTTGGTTCCATTATGTACTTCTGATGTAGAGTGAAACGTAAAGAAGGAGAGGAATTGTTGTGTTCACATATTTGATTGTGTACTTACATTGGGGAAGATAAGGTATGTAAGGTTACTCTGTCCGTATCTAGGTTACTCTGTCCATATCTTTCTGCGGCAAATATTAGTCACATTGACATTACGCTTGTTCCATCCCGAAATGTGCTAAGGTATCCCATATCCGGTTGTACATGGTCATTGTCATATATTTCCTACTCATTGATCATTGGTGAATCTCATGTCTCATATTCATGGTTAATGTTCCAAAAGCTCAAATAAGGTTATGTTCCAATGTTCCAATAGTGATTATACTCATGTCTCTTGTTCATGGATTATTGTCCAATGGTTCCAATAATGTTCATTTGCATGTTTCTCGTTCATTGATTATTGATCCAAAGCTTAAACTAATGTTATGACTATCATTGTATCGATCTCTCATAAGCAAAAGTATCAATCTCTCACAAGTAAAGGTATCGATCTCAAAAGTAAAGAAATGAAGTAAGAAAAAGTAATGCATATTGATTATGTTCATTTATCCTTGGGGTGCAAACACCTGCATGAGTATGATATACTATCCATGGGGTGCAAGAACACCCGTATGCTGATGTTACTTTATCCATGGGGGGCAAAGGACACCCGCATGACGATATGATCTTATCCATGGGTGAAAAGAACACCTTTATGACGATGATATGTTATACATGGGGTGAAAAGAATACCTGCATGATGAGGGCCCATACAACATATGTAAAGTAACGTAAAGGCAAGAGAAAGAATGAATGTAATATACATGGTTTCCAAAGTACAGAATAGTGACTCATCTACATTTTGATTTATCTATATTGGTTATGCATTTGAACTTGAGTTCTTGACATGTTTTCATATCTTACCAGTTTCATATGGCCTTACATACTCAGTACCTTCTCCGTACTGAGCCCTCTTGGGGAATTTATTTTACTTGCTGCAGGCGCAGGTGCTAGTAGACCTCCGCAGTAGATTATCGGATATTTACAACTCCTTGGTGAGCTCCAGTTGCTTCGAGGCTTCACACGTCACATGTGTACACTAGGTTTTGGTATTATGTAAATATTGTATAGATATGGTCATGTATCTGTAGAGGCTTTGTAGACGGTTGTGGGAAGACAAATGTATGAAGTGTATGTCCATGATGACTTGATGGCCCTGTCGGCCAAGTTGCACATATGTATATATTTATCACATGTTCCAGGATTTCCGTTATGAGTATGATAAGTTCTTATGTGGTAATGGTATTTCTTAAGACATGCATATAAACGAACATAAGCAAAGATTGGTTCTCTCGAGCCATATCGGCTTCGGGTGCCAGTCACGCCTCATTGGAAGTCGGGGCGTGACAATATTATAACATGAAGAATTCTCCTAGACTTGCATTTGCTTAAATTGAATGATGTCATTAACATT
Source organism: Capsicum rhomboideum (assembly GCA_031232105.1). Taxonomy (NCBI): domain Eukaryota; kingdom Viridiplantae; phylum Streptophyta; class Magnoliopsida; order Solanales; family Solanaceae; genus Capsicum; species Capsicum rhomboideum. The sequence continues at coordinate 121,404,720 of CP124714.1, forward strand.
CGAGGATGAATGTTTCTAGGGGGGAAGAATGTAACACCCCGTATGTCTCCGAACTTAGTTAATTAACGTAACATTTATGGAATCCTATAAACATGAGAGAATTGGTGATTTATGTATTAATTTTTTGGGCTTAAATGAGTCCTGTTCCATTGGGCCAAATTGAGGCCCAAAATTCATAAGAAAACATGGCCCAAAATGGAATTTGACCCATTCTTCCACTGACCAAGTAAACACATCAAATGTGTGGATAAGGATGATTAAGAAGGGACTATATAAGTCAAGAAAAATCAGATTTTATTCATACAAGCACACATGCATTTTTCTAGAATTTTCTCCAACATTCTCTCTCACACACAAACCCTAAGCAACTAGTCTCTTTGGCCAATATCATCACCTTGAAATCTTTGGTAAGTATTTATTCTTATGGTTTAGTATATTATATTGTTAATATGTGTATAAATCATGTTGGTTATGTTGGCACAGTGTTGGGCAGTCACTATGTGTAAAACAGTGTAGATTTGCTTAATTGGAGACGAGTTTTGCCTTGTAAACTTGAAAATGGGCTTGTAGTCTTGAAGGAAGTGAACTTGATGGATTCCATGTTCACATGTGAGATGTGATTATAGTCTTAACTTGATTTCTTCTTGTGTATCACTTTTGGAATTGTTGTTGTGAAATTGTGTACGGAGTGGGTGACGTATTGAAATAAGAAGATGGTTTTGGGTGATGTTTATGTGTGTTATGAAACCATAGTTGTTCATTGGTCTTAAGTTTATCAAAAGTATGTAAAGGAAAGCTTATTTATGTCCATCAACCATTTAATGTTAAAAAGGACCCAAAACGAACCCCGGTGGCCGAAAATGGGCACCCGCCCTCGCAGGTGAGGAACCTGCAGGCGCAGGTGCCAATGAAAATGCCCCTAGACACTGCCAAGGGACATCTTCAGCCTCATTTCATCCACCTGCGGGCGCAGGTGGCTTCGCATGTCATACCAGAATTCTGTTTTGTATGTTTTCGTCTCTCTTTGATCCCCGAAGGCCCCTATACCCTTTTTGGATGTAATTATCAACTTATGATACCGTTTTAATGACTTTAAAGGGTCGTATGGAGGCATGTTGGGATATATTAATTATGGATTGTTGTTCATATGTTTTTATGAGGCAATTTGATGGAGTAATTGTGACAGAATGATAATAAGGAGGCATAAAGGGTAAACGTGGTGTGAAATGCTATTGATGTATGATGTCTTGGTTAATGTGTGGAATGTTATGGTGTGGTTGGTATGAGAATGTAGTGGATTGTATTATAAAGGGTGACATGATGTTATACGGAAGTCATATAGCTCATTGTCGTCTTGTACACTTGTATAGTAACTAGTTGTTAAGGTAAGCTCCGTTATGTACTTGTATTGTAGAGTGAAACGTAAGGAAGGAGCTGGACTATTGTGTTCATAAATAGGCTTGTGTATTCATACTTGGAAGTAAAGGTATGTAAGTTTATTCTATCTGTATCCTTCTGCAGCACATAGTAGCCACATTGACATTTTAATTATTCCATTCCGAAATATTCTAGGTATCCTATTCCCGGTTACCAATTATTGTTATCACATGTTTCCTACTCAATGATCAATTGTGATTCACTTGTCTCGTGTTCATTGACTAATTTTCCAAATATCCCATGATTCCAATAATGTTATGACTATCATTGTATCAATCTCAAAAGTAAAGAATGAAGTAATGCATATATGGTTGATGATTGAGAATGGGTGGTAGCTTTGGGGGCAAAAGCCTAGCTCAAGCCGATCTCGAGATTATTGGATCAGCTGGTAGTCCTAGAGGCATAAGCCTAGCTCGGACTGAACCTGACAGGGGGTAGCTCTAGAGGTAAGAACCTAGCTCGAGACGAACTTGATATGTTTGTTAATGGGTGGCAGCTCTAGAGGTAATAACCTAGCTCAAGCCAAGCCCAATATATTGATTCATGGGTGGTAGATCTAGAGGCATAAGCCTAGCTCGAGCCGATCCCAACATAACGTTATATTATGTTAAGACCCACTGATCAGTAGGGGCCCGAGTACATTGTGATACAAGTGATAATGAATAAGCATGGAAGTAAAGAAGCAAAGAAAGTAATGAAAGAAATGTACATGGTTCCCAACATACAGAATGTTAACTTAACCATATTGGGTATTCATTTGCATTTGAGTTCATTGACATATTTACGTATCATATAGTTTCTTATGAGCCTTACATACTCAGTACATTCTTCGTACTGACGTCCCTTGTGGGACTTACCTTACTTGTTGAAGCCGCAGGTGCCAGTAGACCTCCACAATAGAGTGCCAGTAGACCTCCACAGGAGGTTGCCAGTTATTTGTGGATCTTTGGTGAGCTCCAGTTGGTTTGGGGCTTTTCGAGTCACAGTTGTACATTTGTTTTGGTATTGTACATGTTGTATAAAGCGGGGACTTGTCCCGACTTTCAGTTGGTCTTGTAAATTCATATGTTAGAGGCTTTTGTAGACATATGTGGGTACATGAACGTAATATATGTATGTCCTTTTTGACTTGATGGCTCTAACGGCCAAGTTTCACGTATATATATGTCACATGTTCCATGATTTCTGTTATTCGCATTTTAAGTTCTTACGTGATTGTGATGTTTCTTATGGCATGCATATGAATGGACTTGAGCAAAGATTGGTTCTCTTGGGCTTTGTCGGCTTTGGGTGCCAGTCCACCCCATTGTGATATGGGGCGTGACAGTAAGTTATGGTTGGTTGTGGAACGATGTCAAATTAGTGAAGACGATACATTGTGCGATGATTGTGAGCCCTTGTGTGGTGCTCACGAGGGCAGACCATGAACTTATTTCTTTCCAGTATATTAGGGTTAGTTGGGTGTCATTTGTGTGCTCTTTATCATGAATGCATAACATGTGTGCATACACAAGTGTCCTATTAAGCCTAAAATGTTATAGAGTTGGTTGGGTTGGAGAGTTGCAAGTTATGCGCTCTCAATCATGAATGCATAACTCATGTGAGATACACACAAATACCTCTCACAATCATACAATGGCCAAATTCCTTTGGATTGAGCACTGTTACATTGTGTGATACACACAACTGGTCGCACACCCTTTGTACGATGCGGATTACCTGAGCACGATACTCTTAGAAGATTATTGTTTGATTTATTGATAAAGCTTAATTGTGTTTGATAATCTCGCACTTGAATGTGTATTTCTAACTTGTACAAATATGGCTCTTAAAAAGACTTTTCCTCCGACTGATAGCTCCTCCTCTAAAGCTCCTTCCAGGACCTAAAATAAACAAGACAAAGAGGTTACAATCTGAACACATTCAAACCCAGTCAAGGGCACTAGAAATAAAGCTAAAGTGATTGCAGGGCTGAACAAGCCAGGGAAACTACCAAGACCTAAGCCTAGACATATGTTAATTGAGTCCGAGGATGAAGGGGGTTCAATTCTTAATATTGACTGGAAAACATCTTCTAAGCCAAACGTACCCCTATTCATAATCTGGTTGCTAGAACCCAAGAACTCTCACATAAAAGGAAGCGAGTCAAAAAAAGAAAATAGTGGAAGCCACTCCTATCCCTCAGGTCATACCCCATTTTCTAAATAGGAGCAAACTCTTTCCAGGGCACACTATCTTGGAAAAGCAAGTGTTATCGTTCATTGGGTTGATTGACCGGTACTCGGTCATTTGGGCCAAAGTCAAGTATCAGAATTTCACAAAGTCATTATCGGATTACAATGCTATATTGGTGAAAAAAATCGATAAGGCTTATGCAGCATTGTTACCTCCAAAGAGAAAGAGAGGTCAGCCTCAGGTAGTGAAAGATGTGGTAAAAATTTGAGGGGTTGAGGTAAAGTGTTGTGAGACGATGATCAATGAAATTCTTGGGCTAAGGAGCATACAAACTTTTGTAAATGACCACTACTACTCCATCATTGTGAGAGAGGACATCGACATCCATTGCTCTTTGTTTTGTGCTTTGCTATGTCACAAGACACCTTTGTGGATTTAACCAGGAGGTATTATTCAAAAGGAGGACTTGAATGTTGAAGCCTTATTCTGGCTTGGTTTTGTGAGTAGCCAGCTTATGCCATCTCAGAATGAGTAAAAATTGAGTGAAGAAAAACTGTTGATGTGATTGAGTGCATTATGAAGAGGTCGAGGATATATTTAGGTTGTCCAAGTCATTTCAACCTTACAATGCTCAATGAAGGAAATTACTATAGAGGGGACCAGTAGATTCAAACAAGATGAGGAGATGATCGTTGTGAGCACAGACCCTACTATCTTATCCACCGCACCTCCTTGGTCGAAAAGAGGCACTGATGCCCATCTTGAGGCTTCACAAGAGGGACAGACTCCTACTCTTCCTAGACATGACAGGGGGACCAGCACCTTTGTACTATATTTTATATGATAGTATATTGTGGCTTTAAATTTTTAGTTGTCAGCAATATGTGGGGTATCAGTGGCTTAGTGTGTCGTTGGAACCATTGTGATATAAGTTTAGCAGGGAATATGTAATTTTGGCTGAGGATCATTGGCAATAAATTATTTGTATTATAGTTGCTACATTTAGGATATATAAGGTAGAGATAGGTATGAGGGAATCAATTTATGGTTTGTTTTGTTCTAATTTTGTTACCTTCCATTGCATTTATTATTAAGAGATTGTGGTTGTAACCTGTCATGCTTAAAGGGTGAAGATAGGGTTGTTTTTGATGGTTGAACTACTTGTTAGTTGTGTAGTTTGCATCTGGAGCAGGTGAAGTGGACTGTTGATTATGTGCATATTATGTCAGTCGTATTTTGGCCTTCAGTTTTCATTAGGCAATATATGTTATTTTTTCTCCTTACAGACCTGGTATGTTATTTTGTAATAATGTATCCATTTCCTGGGGGTGCTGCATTTATGCCTGTAGGTTATCAGGTATATTAGGATCCTCAATGTGTGTGGTCGAGTGTAGATGAAGGTTGGTACGCTCTGTTCTTTTAAGAGTTGTTGGGTTTAGAGTCTTTTGCTTTGTGTAGATGATTGGTACATTGGGGCCCTGTCCCAACTTGACGTTAGTGGTTCTTCTTCAAGAGGCTTGTAGATATCTGGTGTTAGTTTATGAGTCACTTTTGTCCTTGTTGACGATGTTGTCAGGTGTATTCTCGATTTTTGGTCTTTCCAGCCTTGTCAACATATTTATGTGTTAGGTTGGCTTAGGTGCAGCTTGCGGTTTTTAAGAAAACTTATCGAACTACTCTGTTATTATTTTTACCTTTAAATAAAGAATATTTGGTGTCGTCCGAATCTCATCTTCCCCAACTTGATACAGGTTGTGTCATTTGGTTTGGTTTCTATCTGCTCACGCGGTCATGTAAGGCACCGGATGCCATTCGCGCCTCCCCAAGTTTGGGGCTTGATAAAAAGTACACTCTTTAGACATAACGTGAACATAATTCTCCAAATTCGTTTGCCTGATTAAGATATGTCTATCCCGCAAGAATCCTATCTTGCATTTCGCTTTTATTTCACATTGTAGTGGAATAATTTTATGGATCTCTTCAAGTTCAGGCCATCCGTGTGAGAACTTATCTATTACAACAAACTATAGATTTTCCTAAATTATAATCCTATTAACCTAGTATTCCTACCACAAAATAGTTGGTTCCTCCATAGAGATAATAACTAATATCTTTGATGGGTATAAGGTTTGATGTTTTATAGATTTCTAGAGCAACGATTTTTACATTTCAAGAAATAAGGTACTGGAGTGAGTCTCCCACCTAAAAGATACCGCTAGCTATTGATGGCCAAGGCCATAACTGGTGATAGTTAGGCAAACTAGTATTTGGATAGGAAATTCTAGAGAAAATTTTTGGATTAAAGTTTTGCTTTTTAGATCGTTTTATAATTTTTAACGTATCTGATGAATAGCTAAAGTATTTATAAGCAAAATGCTTATAAATTTAAATCAATCACAAGTTATAAATTGAATACCTGCTAACTTGTGATTTCACAGGTTATAAACACTATTTATTTGCAATTTTTTTAATCTTATATCAAATATTTTTTTGATATGTTTTTCAAAAATAAAATTCTTAACTCTCTCTTCATTCTGTTTTCAATGTTTAGTTTTTCTATGTAATGAAAATTTTTAAATTTATATTTTATACGAACAACATTAATAAATTTTCAGTCAATTTAGTAGAAAAGTTATTTAAATTTTTTTTTATCAATACATTAATCAATATTCTATTTCTACACTTTTATAAATCTATATAAGAGTATATAATTAAATATTGGAAAAGAGACAAATATACCAACGAACTATGATAAATGGTACGTATATACCCTTCGTCATACTTTGGGTATACATATGCCCCTACTGTTAATAAAATGGTACGTATATGCCCCTAACACTAATGGTAGGGGCATATGTGTACCCAAAGTATAACAGAGGGTATATACGTACCATTTATGATAATTTGGTGGTATATTTGTCCCTTTTCTATTTTAATTTTTTTATCCCAAATAATTAACCCAAACCCACTGCCCGAGCAAATAAACCTACTACCCGACCCGATCCCAATTAGAACCCAAGAGACGACTATCTAACCGCCGCACTTTTCCCACCTCTAGAACGATACACACATAAAATACAGTACCATCCACTACTACCAATTTCAAAAATAAAAAACCATTAACCCATAACACCTAAAAACAACACCAAATCAATTGAACCCCTCACATTTCAATTTTGTGCGAAATTCCATCGGGAAAACACTACCTACCACTGGTAAACACAACATAGCCACCGACTCCATCGAACCGAAAACACCCCACCAGCAAACCATCACCGCACCCTAGCTCTGGCCACCTCCAGCCTAATCTCCACTCCCTCCAACCAGTAAACACCAACTAGCAACAGTGACCAATCACTATAATTTGATTGGGTTTCATGTTTAAGAAAAAAATAGAGGGAGTATGGGGTTTGGAAAAAAAATTGAGGGCGGATCGAGTTGGTTTGAAATCGGATTCGATGGGTTTATTAGGTCGGGTAGTGGGTTTGGGTTAATTATTTGGGATAAAAAAATTAAAATGGAAAAGGGACAAATATACCCCCAAACTATGATAAATGGTACATAGATACCCTCTGTCATACTTTGAGTACACATATGCCCCTACCGTTAGTGTAAGGGGCATATACATACCATTTCATATGTGTACCCAAAGTATGACGGGGGGTATATACGTACCATTTATCATAGTTCAGGGACATATTTTTCCCTTTTCCGATGAAATATTATCAATATAGTTATTGGTATTTTTCATTGATGAAAAATATTGCAAAGTAAACAATACTGCATTCATTCTCTTGAACTAATTGTAGTTACGTATTCACTCTCTCGAATTGTTTGTGTAGAAACATATGGCCTTATTTGATAGTAAGCCATTATGTTCGTAACCAATATTTATTTTATTTCCTCGCGATAACGTACAATTTCTACACCTATGTATTTGGATGTCTTCTCTTTTTGAGAAAAAAAAAACACTGAAAGAGGTATTATCTCCATTATTAGTTTTGTTTTCAAATACTTTATCTTTTCTTGGCTTTCTTTGGTTGTGAATTTTTGACAAATCGTATTTGTGCAACTTCAAACTTTCAACCCCAAGTACACGTGCTTGGAAGAGATGTGAAACCTTGGAGAGTTACCAGTCTTAACAATTTGCACCGAAGTTGGGATAAAATTACATTGAAGTTACTTGCTACGACATAAGTTTGTGACAATTCAGTTACTACTGTTTTTAATTTTCAGTTCAATATAAATATATTGTATTTTTTCTAAAAGTTTGAATGTGATTTAGTATATAATATTGATGAATAGCGATTTCTTTGATTAAAATTTATTTTGATATGTCAAAGAACAAGTCTTTGGATGGTAACAATTTTAAACGTTTGTCACAAAAACAGATGATTATCTTTGAACAAACAGAAAAAGATTATGTTTTGTTTAACGATGCTCCATCAAATGGTTATAGCATTACTTTTGATTCTAGCACTATTATGATTGTTAATGATGCTACTAAAAAGAAGTTTAAAAGGATAATAAAACTGTTAAAGGACATCTATTGAATCCTTATACTATTTTTTTTTATTTATTTGTTACTTATAAATCTGCTAAGAAAATATGGGACAGTTCGAAAAGACATTTGGTGCTGACGATGTAGGGAAGAAAAAGTTTATTATTGGACAGTGAATTAAGTTTCAACAGGTTGATAATAAGTTACTCATGGAACAAGTTCACGAGTGTGAGAACTTAGTCGTTCATGTTCTCAATGAGAGCATGAAAATTTGTGAGATTTTTCAGGCTGATGTTTTATTGTAAAATTTTCATCATAATGGAGTGATTGAAGAAATCAATTGATGCATAAGACAAATAATTTGAAACTTCAAAAACTAGTCGGTTACATCAGGACTGAGGAGCCAAAACATCTCAAAGAAAAGATAAAAGCTCGTTCTCTTAATGCTTCTAAAGTCTACCATTTGGAATCTTATGGTACTGTTTTAAAAGACTAGTTCAAAGGAAAACAAAAAAATAGTTAAAATAAGACATGTGAAGAAGAAAAATCATTTGAACAAGTAAGGGAGTCAAATTCAAAAATCAAAGGCACCTTATTTTGTCTGTAGGAATCATGATCACAAGGTTGCCTAGTGTTATCTAAGACCAGGATAAACAAATAGAGACGACAAGGTGATGTCGAACCTTATCTTACTAAGGACGATGAAGTGATCACTATTGTAGTCATTGAGATGAATCTGGTGGCTAGCAACACTGACAAGGTGTTGGGTACAGCCGCTTCAAAATATTTCTACACCACCAAGGAGTTGGTCCATGACTTTCAGGAGTTTACTAATAGCAAGTGTGTGTACATGTGTAACTCAACTGTTGTTAGATTTATTGGTAAATTAACATTTGTGGAAAATCTATAGCCTTGAACAATGTTATGTATGTACCCTCCCTCCGTGGAAATTGAGTTTATGAAGCACTTCTCAACATAGCACGCCTTCAACTTGTATTTGAACCTGATAAAATATTTACTTCTCGTGGAGGAGAATTTATTGGCAAAAGGCACCTGTCACAACTCAAAACTAGAATCGGGATAGCACCTATCATATCCCTGTGATAGGTAAGACAACCCAATACTCAATAATAAATAAATAAATTAAATACACGAAGGAGAAATTCACAATAAGAATACGTCTCAAGTGATTACAAAACCACCCTAAGAACTGTAACTCACCTAGTACAAACCTCCATGAGTAATATCAGTACAATCAAGATTCCAAATATCTCAAATGCAAAAATAAACAAGGAAATAAAGATAGATGAGATAAGGTAGTCACTGGGATCAAATCAGGCGCAACCTTTAGTCTTGAAGATAGGCCAAGCATCACATAAACTCAGCACCCACAGAGTACTAGATCAATACATACAAATAAAGTAAAGAAATAAACAAGTGTGAGTATGAAAACATATGTACTCAAAAGCATTATTCACCAATCTTAATTTTATGCGATGGAGAGAACCACCTAATCCAAAAATAACTATCACAACCTGATTCACGGATCATGCGGGCACCTACCCAATTCTAAACTAGATATGAGAATGCCTACCACTAAACCATTATACCACTAAACCATTAAATTAAGTGTGGAAGATATATGAAATAGTTTTGAAAATGAAATAATACTTTAAATGCATGAAAGATATCTTGTTCAAATACATTTATTACATAATTACATAGAAGAAATAAAACAATAGTTTTTCTCAAAACCTAATCTAAACTTGTACAAGAGCACTTTGGAAAAGATGACCTGAGACACAACATCCATGTAAGAGTAAGATAACATGAGCTGCTAACAAACAACCCCCATTGTACTTATAGAAACTCCAATGGATGTGCAACATGGCTCTATCCCTGATTGGAGATATAGTAAGTATAGTATCAGTACAACCACACATACTGGTAGGCATGATTAGCAGACCAGAGTTAGAAACAAATAACAAAAATAGAAAATAGAAAGGAAATTATGGCAGTAAATAATATTCAAGAAAATTAAACCATCCCAAATCCTTTTTTCTAGGTTCCCTGACTCTCACCTTACTCCCTCTCCAACCGTACCCTACACTTCACATAACCATGACCCACTATTCCATGTCAGAAATACTACTTACCAGACCACTAGTCTTACTTTTGAGGATATGACACAGACTAGACCAGACCACCCATCACCCACATGTGAACATATGTGTATATATAGATCTTGCATGCTGAAGTTAAGATCTATACTCAAACTAAGACATAGCATACACCTACATACTCTGGTCTGCTACTCACACTCAGCAAGTCAATTACACAAAAATCACCACGATATATATATAAATACAATAATATGATAAAATTAATGCATGCATGCACGGTGTACAAACATACTAGAGTCAGCAGGGACTCTACTCTAAGCTTTGACCTGTAGGAGACAAGCTCAGTCTATGTACTAGTATTGGCGTGGTAACTAATACATATAACAGCATTGGTGTGACACCCAATCCATATAAAAGTAACACAAATGGGAAGTTCCTGAAGCTGAAGAAGGAAGATACGGAGGAGTTCTCCTTCCTTAGTGGAATACAGGAGGAAGGCTACGACGCCTCGAGTCTCACAGATGATGAGGCCTTATGTTTGACAACCCTGATGCATACTATATTATACCCCCTTTCCCTAGTTTAATACAATTTCTGGTTTTTGGGTTGCCCCCATTTGGGGTATGTAAAAAACAATCTCTTTCTTTCGTACTTTCATGACATCTGATTTATCGAATCTAAATAAAATAAAATATTAGATTGCTATTTATATTGAGTAACTATTTTTATCCATAAATATTATAAAAACAAGGTTATTTTTTTTCAAAGCACAAAAATAACAAAATAGGGGAAGGTTCCAGGTAGCCTACTGCCTCAGTGTTGCTGAAGCGACAGATTAACCACTACAACGACAAAAGTGTCGATGCAGCTTTGCCATAAAAGTGTCGAGGAGTCACTGTGATGATGTCGCTGGAACGGTAAATCCATCGCTGCAGCGACGCCCAACCAATGACTCTAACTTTAACCATTCTCAGGTCTTTTTTAACATAATTTTATCCCACGAATACTTTATTACCTCCCATCCCTAACATTTTAGCAGTTTACACTCAAACTCGTTATCCTAAACATGTTTTTAACGAAGTTTTCAAATCCCTCAACCTATTTATGTATCAATAATTTTTAAAAATACTATTCATCTTAAGCGATTTCTTACCATGATAAGTCAGACTTATCAAGAAAGGGTACCGAAGTATTTTGTCAGGATCCAGATGGTAATTAAGGAATACTTCAAATCACGGGAAAATTAAGATGTGTCTCAAATCGTGGAAATGAAGATATACCTCAAAATCATACCCTGCCCTTACGATTCCCTAATTTCCCATCAAAACCACTCACCTCATGACACTCCTGAACACCACTTACACTAAGAAATATTGACCCTCTCACAGTAAGGCAATAATATAGTCAAACAAAAATAGTCAACATAATGAATACATGTAGTTTATATCATATGACAACAAATATTTTAACCACAAATACCTTTTCGGTAAACATAACCAATCCATTTATGAGAGTGTTACGCTGACTAACCGTACGGACAATTTCAATATTCACTAGACCAAACAACATAACCACCTAAAAGATACATACATCTCTTATTTCAATCATGACTCACAACATTAGAATACAAGTCCTACGCCTCTTATTGACTTCTATCGGTTAGAATAACATTATTCCAACCTTTTAAATATTATTGAGATACCAATTAGGAACAATAAATCCCAATTGTGATTGTTGAGATACTAATTGGAATCTACCAGATACCAATTGGATGACAACATTAAACTAGCATGATAGTAAAGAAGAAAGTGAGACAGATTTCCTAAATACCTGGTAGCTTCCTACAGATTTGATGGACGTCAACACACCAATCTGTAGGACTCTACTCGATATTTGCTCTTGTATTAGGGGACTGGTAACCTAGGCTCTGATACTAACTTGTCACGACCCAATTCATGGATCATGCGGGAACCTACCCAACTCTACCCTAGATAGGAGAATTGTTACCACCCAACCATTCAATTAAGTGCGAAAGATATATAAAACAATTTTGAAAATAAAATAATTTGTTAAATGAAAGAAAGATCATTATTTAAATACATTTATTACAAATTATATTGTGGAAATAACATAAGAGTTTTTCCCAGAATCTAATCGAAATCGGTATAAGAGCACTAAGCAATGGATAAGATGACCCGAGATACAGTATCCATGTAAGAGTAAGATGACAGGAGATCCTAAGAAACGACCACCACTGTACATATATAAACAATAACTCACCTGCAACATGGCATATCCCCAAATAGAGATATAGTAAGTGTAGTATCAGTACAACCACACGTATTGGTAGGCATCATCGGCCAACCAGGGTTAGAAACAATTAGTAACAATAGAAAATAGGAAGGAAATAATGGAAACAAATAATATCCTAGACCACTGAACCCTCCCTAATCTTTTTTTCTAGGTTCCCTAACTCTAACCTTACTACCTCCCTAACCCTACCTAGGAACCTACACTTCATACAACTATTGCCCACTATTCCATATAAAAAATACTACTGGACCAAACACTAGTCTTACTCCTGAGGATATAACACATACTGGACCAGATCACCCACCACCCACATGTGTAAATATGTATATATATAGATCTTGCATACTGAAGTTAAAACCTATTCTCAAACAATGGCATACCCAACACCTACGTACTCCGATAAGGTACACACACTCATTAAGTCAATTACACAATAATCACCATGATATATATATATATATGTATACAATAATATAATAAAATTAATGCATGCATGAAAGATGTACATACATACTAGAGTCAGCAGGGACTCTCAACTATGACCTGCAGGAGACCAGTTCAGTCTATGTACCAGTACCGTGTGGTACCTAATCCATATAACAGTGTCTGTGTGATACCCAATCCATATAATAGTGTCAGCGTGACACCCTATCAATACAACATCACCTCAATATACATAGTCTCAATCCAAATGCATAATGTATAAAGTTAATTCAACAATCTCAAGTAGTGCCGAAAGGTTATTCACAGCATTCAACGTATATATGTATAAGCATGGAGTCAAATCAATTCTACATTACACTTGGACTACTAATACCTACCCAACATAGAAGCCATTCCATCGGTCACCGCCTATACTTATACCGACTAACAAATCTAATCAAGGATACTATAGTCTATCTCTCCCCTCCCTTAGTCACTACTACATCTATACCCATTCTACTATGAGCAACTACCCTCAACACAGTTCACACATTCATGACCTCTTCCGACTCCTCTCAACTTACCAAGGATATCAAGACACCTACTGCCTACTCCTGTTAATCTCAACCTGGACCTTACTATTTTCCTCTGAACCCATCGAATTGTAAACCCATTCCCCTACTTCATACTCATTATACTCATAGTCGACCTAACCCTTTTTCTAACCTACAAAACACTCCCATTTATCAACTTACCTCTAGTTCATGCCAGCCTCATACCATTTGGCAATTAAAGGAGCAATACAATTCAATAACTCATTCGGTAATGTCTTCAATTCATTATCTTAGTTTCAGTTACTATTTAATCTATCAAAACATCATTTCCCTTGGCCTAAAGATGAAATCTCCCAACATAACTAAATTTATTATGTGCATCTAGCCCAAGTCTACTATAGTTAACAATAACCTACCTTGTAGACGAGTTCTACTTCTATAAAGAGTGAAGAATCATCCTCCGCATGTCTTGCCTTTGACAAGCACTGGAAATCCTACCGATAATTCTTCAAAAATCACCCTCTTGGAGCTTGGCCTCTAAATCCTTGTCATTCTAAGTATAGGGTTCACTTGGGATGTTTTTGGAAGAGGGAAACAAAGTCAGGAACCCCAGCTGAGTGAGGAAATATCCCTTGGGTAGCTTACTGCCCAACTACTACTGTGGGGAAAAAATGCCATTGCAGCAGTGTTATTGTAGTGACAGGTAAGTAGGCTTGCTTTAATTTTGTAATTTAGGCCCAAATTTATTTGAGCCATGACTTTTCAACACGAAATAAATCCTACAAGGCTCAAAATATAGATTTATTTGTCAAACATTTTTTTGAGATGGTCTTTAACATAACAATGAGTTGGTTCGTTCCAATACCAGACAATAACCAAATAAACGTGCACTCAGGAAGGCTACACCTACTTTAACAATCATAATAACAACATGAATATTAGTCCCTCTTAATCAAATCAACATTGAGCAATAACTCAATTCAATAGACAAACATTACTACTACAGTCATTCAATTACTCACCACACCAAGTCAAATCAACAAAATAGATATGATGTGTAATGACCCTCATATTGATATTTAAATTTTTTTTGTTTTGACTATTTTGTCCCTCCCCCGTGGTTGCCTTATCTAATTTATGAGTTACAGAAATCGTTGGTACAGTTCCCGATGCATTCGAGAGTATTTTATTTGAATTTATGGTTTTGAGTATCCTTGAAAGGATAGGTTTGACTTCAGTCAATATTTTCTGATTCGAGTCTCGAATGAGGTATATGGCAGTTCCATTAGATTTTAAATGTTGATTTTGGGTTGGTAGCACTGTTGGTTCGGGTTCAAAACTTTTGTTTGTATTTTGACCCTCCATTTGAAAAATAGTGTATTTTGACAGAAAGGGGTTTCAGAGGTTAATTTGTTGTAAACAAATTTTTTCGTAAATCCAATGATTCAATTGGATTTGAAACGTGTTTCTCAATCAATTTGCACTATTAGTTCATGTTCATAGGGTTCCGAATGAGTTTCGAGGGTCAAAAATATTTTTTTTGAAATTGCTGGTTGCTGGTCAATAGTGGCCTGCGGTCAACAATCGACATGTCAACTCTTCTTTGCTGAAAACAACCCATGACGTTTTCCTATTTTGTTCATTTTCACCATTTTTATCATATTGGAAGCTTGGGGGTAGATTTTGGGGGGGATTTCTTGCGTAAGTTCATGCTGGTAAGTTCCTAGCTCAATTTTAAATCATTTCTTACCAACTTTATTATCTAAATTCTTCTAAATCAAAGATTTCAAAAGAGAATTTTTGGGGGTTTTCCCCCAAATTGAAAATTTGATATTTCTTTGATTTGAGCTTCGATTCTTCCTCATTTTACCTTGGGTTTTCACCCATAGAGTACTTTTTACTTGAGGATTATGATTTTTAAATAAAATTTCATTTTTACCCTTTTTGATGGATTTTTGGGTTTTGTCGGTAAAGCTTGAAAATGGTTTTTCTTCGATCTGCACCTCATTTTTAACTCGTTTTTTGCGTGGGTTTTTAGATGTAGGTTCCTATGATTATGAGAAACGTGTTTCTAAAACAAAATTTTAGTTTTACCACTTTCATTTTTTAACCCATTTTCAGGGTCTGTTTTGGACCCGTCTTAAATAGGGCCAATATGGGTATCACTAGCTTTCTTTTGACTTGTATATGTCATATTTGACTATATTAGACATATTTGGTATTTATTCAAGTGAGTTTGGCTTTCGATTGAGGTTTTGGACTGCATTTGGATTTGCGGATCTTGATTTAAGGAAAGTTGAGATGTACGTTGACTTTTTCAAAAGTGTTTATGTATCATATGCTTGTTTGTTGTATTTTGTGTATAGCTTAGGATTGGGGGTCCTGCTTAGGTGAAATGGCAAGCATCTCCACGGGTACCCGAGTACTTGATGGATTGTAGTTAGATTATTGGCTTGAATAGTTAGCATTACTACTTGCAATTATCCTTAGAGTAGAATGTGGATAGATAACTTAGTGATCTTAAAATATTACTATTGGATGCCTAATTTAGAGCTTGAATCTTATTTAGTGTATTCTATTGTGATGATCAAGGAATAATGACCTTTAGATAATACTTAAAGCATAAATGGACCTGTAATAATGGTTGAGACTTAACGTATGGAATAAGCAGAGTTGGATAGTTTCGATGTCTATTGATTTTGCGATTGTTGTTAATTTTGTGTTGCAATTATGGGGCTTTTGTGAACTTCACTTTGAACTTGAGGAATTATTTATAATCGTGTGCATGAGTGGTGCCTTATATTCATATTACTTTGAATTGAGGAGATATATTTTTGTAATGCCTGAGTGGGGGCTTGACTTGACATTGTAGGCCTTATCTGAGCATTTAATTGCATATTCATCATAGTGATGCCCGAGAAAGGGGTTGGAAATGATAATATTTATGACTACATGACTATTTTTTTCTGTTGGTACCAAGTGGAAATTGATATTATGAATTATTAATATATTAAGTTGATTCTGAGCTCACTTATACATGTATTGAATGGATTTTGATCTTCAGACTGATTAGTTGTGAGCATTAATCCTCAAATCACACATGCATATTCATGCGATATTAGTACCACTGAGACACTTTGATTTTGTAAGAAAATAAGATATTTTATAAGATGTCTATACTGAGGGATGTGCCAGTAAGGTTGATTTGAGACATGAGATTGAGATTATATGAGTATATGGGTTGAGAAGCCCCCTCCCATTATTACTACCTAGTAGCTTGTCACACCTCAAATTCCCACGGGGCGGACTGGCACCCGAAGCCGTTAAGGCCCGAGAGAACCATTCTTCATTCATGTACACTCATATGCATGTCTCTATAGGAATAGCATTCTATCTCATCTAACTAGAAGATACCAATGGCAGAAGTCATGGAAAACACATGCTATCTATGAAACTTGGCCTTTAGGGCCATCAAGTCAAAATGGACATACATTCATTCATTTATCTTCCCACGTACGTCTACAAAGCCTCTAACAAATTCTTGTACAACCATCCTAAAGTCGGGACAAGTCCCCGCTTTATACAACATTTACATAGTACCAAAACCAATATACACATATGACTCGAAAAGCCCCAAACCAACTAGAGCTCACCAATGATCTAAAAATGACCCACAACCTACTGTGAAGGTCTACTAGTACCTGTGCCTGTAGCAAGTAAGGTAAGTCCCCCAAGGGACGTTAGTATGAAGAATGTACTGAGTATGTAAGGCTATAAGAAACTGCATCATACATAAGAACTTCAATGGAATCAAATACAAGAGAATATTCAATATGGATAACCCATCGTTCTGTATGTTTTGAACCATGTATATTGCTTTCATTACTTTCTTTGCTTCTATGTTTATTCATCATTACATGAATCATATCGTACCCGAGCCCCAACTGATCAGTGGGTCTTAACAAAACATAACGTTATGTTGGGATCGGCCAGAGCTAGGCTTATGCCTCTAGAGCTGCCACCCATAAATCAATATATCAGGTTCGGCTCGAGCTAGGTTCTTACCTCTAGAGCTGCCACCCAAAAACCAATATATCATGTTCGACTTGAGGTAGGTTTCTTGCCTCTAGAGATGCCCCCTGATCCAATAATCTTGGGATCGGCTCGAGCTAGGCTTATGCCTCCAGAGCTGCTACCCATACTCAAAAAACTATACATTACTTTATTTCTTTGCTTTAGAGATATTGCTATGTTGATAGTCATAACATTATTGGCGCTTTGGAACATCAGTCCATGATTAAGAGACATATGAATAACAATATATGATAACCTGACATGAGATACTTTGAGACGTTTTGAAATGAGAACAAGAGATGCTGCCAAAGAATATGGAAAAGAGAAACCTTACATATCTTATCTTACCAATATGAATACACAGTCCTATATGTGAATACAATAATCCAGCTCCTTCCTTACGTGTTACACTACAACACAAGTTCATAACGGGGCTCATGTTAACAACTAACTACTTTACAAGTGCATAAGACGACAATGAGTTACATGACTGCCCTATAATGTCATTTAACCCTTTATAATACAATTCACTGCATTACCAACCCAACAATTCCATAACATTCCACACATTGACCAAGACATCATAAACCAATAGCATTTCACACCAAGTTTACCCTTTAACTTCCTCATTAACACTACGTCACAATTAGTCTATCAAGTCACCTCAATACCTTTCATAACAACATATTAACAACAATACATAATTGATATAATCCAACATGCCTCCAAACGACCCCTTAAAGTCATTTAATAGGTATCATAAGTTGATAATTACATCCAAAAAGGGTATAGGGGCCTTCGGGGATCAAAGAGAGACAAAAACATACAAAATGAAGTTCTAGACTGGGATGTGGAGCTACCTGCGCCGATAGGTAGATGAAATATGGCCACAGGTGCCCCTCTGGCCTTGTCTAGAGCCACCTGTGTTGGCAGCAGGTGCTCCAAAAGCGAGGGAGGATTCCCGTTTCAGCCTCTAGGGGTCATTTTAAGGTCTTTTTTTGTAATAAATGTTCCATGGCCATAAATAAGCTTATATTTACATGTTTTAGGTCAACTTGGATTCTAACTAACAACCATGTCTTCACAACACATATGAAAATCACCAAAACAACATTTTCCTTTCAATACAGCACCAATTCCATGACCAATTTCATACCAACAATCCCACAAGTTATACACATAGAGAAATAAATTTAAGAACATAAAAACATCTTAAATTTTTATATTTAATCCATCAAGCTCACTTCCTTCAAGACCACAAGTCCATTTTCAAGCTTATAAGGCAAAACCCTTTTCGATTGCAAAAGTAGACAGTTTTACACATAATGAACTGTCCAACACTTTGCCAACATAAACAACATGATTTATGCACCGTATTAAGCATATAATATATTAAACCATGAGAGTAAACACTTACCAAAGCTTGCAAGATGATGATCTTGTCCAAGGGAGTGATGGCTTAGGGTTTGAAAGATAAAAGAAATATCTTGGAAATGTCTAGAAATGGCATGTGTATTGATATGAATAAAAAACTGATTTTCCTTGCCTTATATAGTCCCTTAAGTCATCCTTAGCCAATTCTTGGTCATTAAATGCCATGTTTACTTGGTCAACACAAGAATGGGTCATTTGCCATCTTTGGGCCATGTCTTTTGCATCATTTTGGGCCTCAATTGAGCCCAATAGCACAAGACTCATTTAGCCCCACAAATTTAATCATTTAGCCCCACAAATTTAATGCATGATCCACCAACTATCTCATGTTTAAATAATTTCATAAATGTTAAGACAATCAAGTAGGGTCGGCAATGTACGGGGTGTTACATCCTTCCCCCCTTAGAAACATTCGTCCTCGAATGTTAGTGACATCATCTAATTTACAACAAATGCACCTTTATGTTAGCATATACACATATACACATAATGCTTATAGATACTTACTTGTCATTACTCCACTTTCGCACCTTGAACTTTTTCTTCCGTGTGAAACAAATACGGGTACTTTGACTTCATTATTTCTTCAGCTTCCTAGGTAATCTCTTCTACTTGTTGTTTTTTTTGAAGAACTTTTACGGAAGCTACATCTTTATTCCTTAACCTCTTCACTTGTCTATCCAGAATAGCAATAGGTATCTCTTCATAGGTCAGATCCTCCATAACTTGTTCATCTTCAATGGGAGCAAAACGAGAAGTATATCCTATGAACTTTCAAAGCATTGAAACATGAATCACTGGATGCACTCTGGAGAGTTCTTGGGTAGTTCCGATTCATAAGCAACTTGACCAAATCTTCTGACAACATCATATGGCCCTATATAACATGGACTCAACTTTCCTTTCTTTCCAAATCTCATTACCCCTTTCATCGGTGACACCTTCAAGAATACCCAATCAACTATGGAAAATTCGATCCCTCTTCTTCGAACATCAGCATATGACTTGTGTCGACTTTGGGCCGTTTATAGCCGTTGTTGGATCACTTTAACTTTCTCCATAGCTTGGTGAACAAGATCTAGCCCAAGTAAACCAGTTTCACCCGTTTTGAACCATCTAATTAGTGATCTACACTTTCGTCCATATAAATCTTCATAAGGTGCCATTTTAATACTTTAATGATAGCTATTGTTGTAGGAAAATTCAATAAGAGGTAGATGATCATCCCAACTGCCTTTAAAGTCAAATGTGCAAGCTCGTAGCATATCTTCAAGTGTTTGGATAGTACGTTATGCTTGTCCATCTGTCTGAGGATGAAAAGCCGTACTCAAATTCACTTGGGTTCCCAAACTCCTCTGAAAAGATCTCCAAAAATGTGCAGTAAATTAAGCTCCCCTGTCTGATATAATAGAGATTGGAATCCCATGTAATTGCACTATCTCTTTAACATACAACAGTGCATACTCTTCAGTTGTATAGGTGGTCTTGACGGGTAGGAAATGTTCTGACTTGGTAATCCTGTCAACTGTTACCCATATGGAATCAAATTTCTGCAGTGTACGAGGCAAACCTGTGATGGAATCCATATTAATCATGTCCCATTTCCATACTGGAAGATTGATACTTTGCATGTAACCTCTAGGTTTCTGATGCTCTAGTTTTACTTGTTGACAATTCGGACATTGAGCTACGAATTCTGCAATGTTCTTCTTCATGTTACCCCACCAATACATTTCTTTCAAATCGTGATACATCTTGGTAGCTCCCGGATGAATAGAATACCGTGAATAATGTACCTCTGTCATAATTTGTCTCCTCATCTCATCTACATCCGATACATATAATCTACCTTGGCATTGAAGTACTCTTTCTTGCGTAAGATCAAATGCCTTTGTCAAACCCTGTTGTACATTCTCTTTCAGCTGCAACAATATAGGATCCGCATCCTATTTCTCTTTCACCTCAGCTACTAATGACGATTCTGCTGCATGTTGCATAATAACCCCTTCATCTGGAGATTCAAGAAGACGAACTCCCAAGCTGGCTAGTTGATGTATATCCTTAACAATCTCTTGATTTTCCATCAACTGACCATTAGTGTTTTCTATTGCTTTGCGATTTAGTGCATCAGCTACCACATTTGCTTTTCCTGGATGATATAGGGTATTAACACCATAATCTTTTAAGAGTTCCAGCCACCTTCGCTGCCTCAAGTTTAGTTCCTTCTGCTTAAAGATATATTGTAAACTTTTGTGATTAGTATATATGTCAACATGAACCCCATACAAATAGTGTATCTTTAAAGCAAATACCACAGCTGCTAGCTCAAGGTCATGTGTTGGGTAATTTCTCTCATATGGATGCAACTGTCGTGAGGCATATGCTATTACATTACCTTGCTGCATCAATACACATCCTATTCCAACTTCGGATGCATCACAATATACTCCATACCCTTCTGTACCTTCAAGAAGTACTAATACGGGTGTGGAAGTTAATTTATCTTTTAACTCTTGGAAACTTTTCTCACATGCATCATTCCACTGAAACTTAGTGGCCTTGTGTGTTAGCTTTGTTAAAGGTTCATCAATGGAAGAAAACCCTTCAACAAACCTTCGATAATAACCTGCCAAAACTATGAATTTTTGTAGGCGTCGTAGGCCTTGGCCAATTTTTCACTGCTTCTATCTTTTGCGTATCAACCCTTATTCCTTCATATGACACAATGTGACCCAAGAATTCTATGGATTTTAACCAAAATTCACATTTAGAGAACCTTGCATACAACTTACGCTCATGAAGAATCTGTAACACCTGTCGTAAGTGATCAGCATGGTCCTCTTATGATCGTGAATAAACCAGGATGTCATCTATAAACACCATCACGAACATGTCTGAAAATGGATTAAACACCCTATTCATCAAATCCATGAAAATAGCTGGTGCATTTATTAGTCCAAATGACATAACTATGAATTTATAGTGACCATACCATGTGCGAAAAGCTGTCTTGGGTATATCTTTTTCTCTAACTTTGACTTTATGGTAACCCAATCTTAAGTCAATCTTTGAAAAGCATTTGGCACCCTGTAACTAATCAAACAAATCGTCAATTCTGTAGAGGGGATATTTGTTCTTGATCGTTACCTTATTCAATTGCCGATAATCAATACACATTCTCAATGTGCAATCTTTCTTTCGTACAAATAACACTGGTGCACCCCAAGGGGACATACTAGGCCTTATGAATCCCTTATCTAACAAATCTTTTAATTTCTTATTCAGTTCTCGCAATTCTACTGGAGCCATTCTATATGGAAGAATAGAGATAGGTTGAGTTCCAAGAATCACATCATTACCAAACTCTACTTCCAGTTCTGGAGGTAAACTTGGAAGATCTTTAGAAAATACATCAAGGAATTCATTTACCACTAGAACTGAGTGAGGAGTTGGTGATTCCACATTAGTATCTTTCACTCTCACTAAATGACATATGTACCCCTTGGCTATCATTTTCCTTGCCTTAAGATAGGAAATAATTTTACCCCTCAGTGCTCCAATATCACCCCTCCATTTAAGGACGATCCTTTATGGAAAATGAAAATGGACCTTCTTAGCTCGGCAATCTACCGTGGCATAACAAGAAGCCAACCAATCCATACCCATTATAACATCAAAATCTACCATGTCCAGTTCAATAAGGTCAGCCAATGTATCATGATCACACACTGTTACTACACAATTACGATATACCCTTTTTGCAACAATAGAGTCACCAACTGGTGTAGATACTTCAAATGACTTAATTGATAATTCTAGTGTTCTTTCAAATTTTGCAGCAACCAACGGAGTAACATATGATAATGTAGAACCTGGATCAATCAATCCATATACATTATGCAAAAATATGGATAATGTACCTGTGACTACATCAGGAGAAGCCTCTGAATTCTGCCGGTTCACTAGAGCATAGGTGCGATTCTGGGCTCCACTGGAACTAGCTGCTCCTCTGGCACCTCTACCATGACCAGAAGGTTGTACACCTATGCCTAGGGAAGGAACCGATGATGATGATGCAATGATTGATCCCGTAGGTCGTGCTATACCACCCGTGCCCCTCTGTAGACACTCTCTCATCATGTGCCCCGACATACCGCACCAAAATCAAGCAGTCGTCCCTAATCGGCATATACCTGAATGAGTCTGTCTGCAGTGCTGACACAGCTGATGAGGAAATCCTGCTGCCTGTGAACCTTGAAGGCCACTACTCTGCCCAACTTGACTGCCTCTAAACCCTTTGAATTGAGATTGAGTGCCTGCTGTGGAATAAGAGAATGATGGTCTAGGTGGTGCAGGGAAAACCTGAGGCCTAGATTCTCCTTGGGACACCATAGACCGTCCTATAGGTCTAGCCCTCTTTGATGACCCTCTTTTAAATTCATGCACCCTCTTTCTTTGCCTCTGATCCTCCATCTTCTGTGCAAAAGCCTGTATTCTGGCTATATCCATATCTCTGTTCAAAGCAGCAATGGTACAGTACCTCACCAAATATGGCTCTAATATGTCCACATATCGATGGACTTTGTCTTTCATTGTGGCCACTACATTTGGAGCATATCGAGCCAAAGAATTTAAATAAAGATTGTATTCTCTGACACTCATATTCCCTTGACAGAGATTTAAGAACTGATCTGCACGAGCCTCTCGGATCTCATATGAAAGATAGTGATCAAGGATTGCCGCTTTAAATTCTTCCCAATTAGGTGGATTTGCACCAATACCACGAGATCTCTTCTAATATTCATACCACAATATAGCTTCTCCTTTCAATCTATAGGCTGTAAGCTCAACTGTTTCCATACCAGTCACGTGTATAACATCTAGAGCCCTTTGGATTTGGTCCACGATGTCTTGTGGGTCTTCTTTTGGATCTGACCCAGTGAATATGAGAGGGTCTAATTTCAAAAAATCTTGTGTCAGCCGACTAGCTACTCTAGCCGCTCCATCCTCACTTGTCGTTGGACCAGCTCATCCCTAAGTTTGTGAAGCAACTATCTGAGTCAACATATGCACTGCATTTCTTAAATCCTGTTCAGTGGCATTCATAGGCGGTTCAGCAGGTTCTTCTCTCCTCCTCAGCTCTTCTGGAGCTGGAAAAGTAGAAGAAGACCGCGATGCAATTTCAGTGTTAGCTCTACCTTGACTAGCTTGGTCAGGTGGTGATTTACTCGTGCCTTCTCTGGCAAAAATATCTACCTGCTTACCTTTTCCCCTACCTCATCTTGTCAACGGTATTTTACTATAACAAAAAAAAACAAATTCCAATGGTCAGATATAATTCCACTTACAATTTTGGCTCTACTGCAGGATCTAAGAAATGAAGAAAAGAAACAGCTCCTAAATGCCCCATAGCCTCCTGCTTATAAATATGGTGCACAACACATCCTTAAGCAAGACTCTACTCGTACACAGCTTTGTAGACACCCTTAGGACAACCTGCACTGATATCACTTTTGTCACACCTCAAATTCCCATGGAACGGACTGGCACCAGAAGCCGTTAAGGTCCGAGAGAACCATTCTTCATTCATGTACACTCATATGCATGTCTTTGTGTGAATAGCTTTCTATCTCATGTAACTAGAAGATACTAATGGCGAAAGTCATGGAAAACACATGCTATATATGAAACTTGGCCGTTAGGGACATCAAGTCAAAATGGACATACATTCTTTCATTCATCTTCCCATGTACGTCTACAAAGCCTTTAACAAATTCCTATACAACCATCCTAAAGTCGGGACAAGTCCCCATTTTATACAACATATACATAGTACCAAAACCAATATACACATATGACTCAAAAAGCCCCGAACCAGCTGGAGCTCACCAATCATCTGCAAATGACCCGCAACCTACTGTGGAGGTATACTAGCACCTGTGCGTGCAGCAAGTAATGTAAGTCCCCCAAGGGATGTCAGTACGAAGAATGTACTGAGTATGTAAGGCTATAAGAAACTACAGCATACATAGGAACTTCAATGGAATCAAATACAAGAGAATAGTCAATATGGATAACCCATCGTTCTGTATGTTTGGAACCATGTATATTGCTTTCATTACTTTTTTTGCTTCTTTGCTTCTATGTTTATTCATCATTACCTGAATCATATTGTACCCAAGCCCCAACGGATCAGTGGTTCTTAACATAACATAACATTATGTTGGGATCGGCCTGAGCTAGGCTTATGCCTCTAGATCTGCCACCCATAAATCAATATATCAGGTTCGGCTCGAGCTAGGTTCTTACCTCTAGAGCTGCCACCCATAAACTAATATATCAGGTTTGGCTCGAGCTAGGTTCTTACCTCTAGATCTGCCCCCTGTTAAGTTCGGCTCGAGCTAGGGTTATGCCCCTAGAGCTACCCCCTGATCCAATAATCTCGGGATCGGCTCGAGCTAGGCTTATGCCTCCAGAGCTGCCACCCATACTCAAAAAACTATGCATTACTTTATTTCTTTGCTTTAGAGATATTGCTATGTTGATTGTCATAACATTATTGGAGCTTTGGAACATCGGTCCATGATTAAGAGACATATGAATAACAATATATGATAACCTGACATGAGATACTTTGAGATGTTTTGAAATGAGAACAAGAGATCCTGCCAAAGAATACGAAAAAGAGAAACCTTACATACCTGATCTTCCCAATATGAATACACAGTCCTATATGTGAATACAACAATCCATCTCCTTCCTTACGTGTTACTCTACAACACAAGTTCATAACGGAGCTCACGTTAACAACTAACTACTTTACAAGTGCATAAGACGACAATGAATTACTTGACTGCCCTATAACATCATTTCACCCTTTACAATATAATTCACTGCATTACCATCCCAATAATTCCATAACATTCCACACATTAATCGAGACATCATAAACCAATAGCATTTCACACCAAGTTTACCCTTTACGCTTTCTCATTAACACTATGTCATAATTAGTCCATTAAGTCACCTCAATACCTTTCATAAGAACATATTAATAACAATACATAATTGATATAATCCAACATGCCTCCAAACGACCCCTTAAATTCATTCAATAGGTATCCTAAGTTGATAATTGCATCAAAAAAGGGTATAGGGGCCTTGGGGAATCAAAGAGAGACAAAAACATACAGAACAAAGTTTTGGACTGGGCTGTGGATCCAACTGCACCTGTAGGTGGATGAAATTCGTCCGCAAGTTCCCCTATTTCCTTGTCCAGAGCCACCTGCGTTGGTATCTGCGCTCGCAGGTGCTCCAGATGCGAGGGCGGATGCCCGTTTCAACCTCCAATGGTCATTTTAAGGTCGTGTTTTGTAATAAATGGTCCATATACATAAATAATCTTCTCATTACATGTTTTAGGTCAATTTTGAGGCCAACTAACAACCATGGTTTCACAACGCACATGAACATCACCAAAACTACATTTTCATTTCAATACGTCACCAATTCCATGACCAATTTCGTACCAACAATCCCACAAGTTATACACATAGAGAAAGAAAGTTAAGAACATAACAACGTATTACATGTTGTTATTTATTCCATCAATTTTTCTTTCTTCAAGACCACAAGTCCATTTTCAAGTTTATAAGACAAAACCCCTTTTCGATTGCAAAAGTAGACAGTTTTACACATAGTGAACTGTCCAACACTTTGCCAACATAACCAACATGATTTATGCACCGTATTAAGCATATAATATATTAAACCATGAGATTAAACACTTACCAAAGCTTGCAAGATGATGATCTTGTCCAAGGGAGTGATGGCTTAGGGTTTGAAAGATAAAAGAAATATCTTGAAAAGGTCTAGAAATGGCATGTGTATTGATATGAATAAAAATATTATTTTCCTTGCCTTATATAGTCCCTTAAGTCATCCTTAGCCAATTCTTGGTCATTAAATGCCATGTTTACTTGGTCAACACAAGAATGGGTCATTTGCCATCTTTGGGCCATGTCTTTTGCATCATTTTGGGCCTCAATTAAGCCCAATAGCACAAGACTCATTTATCCCAACAAATTTAATGCATTATACACAAACTATCTCATGTTTAAATAATTCCATAAATGTTAAGACAATCAAGTAGGGTCGGCAATGTACGGGGTGTTACATAGCTGCGAGCTCGGTGGGTGTATATAAAAAGTAATGCAATGACTTTCATCATTCACAATCATCCCATCATCATCATTATATTACATTATTTCATTTACATTTCATTGAAATTCTTGATATGGTTTGGTATTGTATTAGTATTTACTCTTGTATTGCATTACCGTGATAACACCTTTTTGTGATAGTGTGTTTGAGCATTTATTTCACTTTATTTCATTATCAAACATCATCTTATATTGTTTGGGATGTTGAGGTATTATTAGATGTGGGGTATTGGATTGATCAGAGGGATAGTTGTGTAGCACCTTAGGTAGCTCGAGATACACTCTTTATATGTACACTCTCCCGAATTAGATCCTATAGTATTGATTGATTATCATTGATTAAGCTTGTTATATCATATTTTTTACTCTTCTTCATAAATGACCTCCATTTTTTTTGAATATAAATAAACGGTGTTGACTCACCTAGATTAGTGTGCCTACCCTGTATTTGAATACCTGTTGATCGTTGTGTTGGGTTACCCCGATAGGCTGAGATGTTATTTTTTGTTGGATATAGAACCTTTGGGGAAACCTTGGGTAGTTAGAGTTGTGGTTCTCTCCATCACTTTAGATTAGGGTCGGTTATCGACGACACTTGCTGAGTACACGTGGTTTCGTACTTACCCTTGCTTTTCTTTCCTTTTATTATTTTTTTCTACACCTTGTACAGGTGTTGGTTCGAGTGGTAGATTATAGATACTTTGCTTCTGTATTGGTGTTGTGGAGATCGAGGTAGCGGCTGACAGACCTTCAGAACTTCTCGAATCTCTATACTTTTATCTTATGTATTTATCACATTTAAGATATTTTAGATGATTACTTATTTGCTTAATATGTATTACAGGCTTCTATTAATGACAACTAGACCTGATGTATCTAGAGACTTGTGTCTCATAAATATATATATTTGGGATTAATCTACTCTTTATGCTTCCTCTTTTTCTTTCATAAATTACATTCTTTAGGATGAGTTAGGCTTACTTTTTCGGAGGGTGAGACAAGTGTCATCACGTGCCTATTTTTGCGTTATGACAAATTGGTATCAGAGCCAAGTTCATTGGTCTCATTAGTACAAGCCGAGTTGAGTAGAGTCTTGCAGATTGGTGCGTAGATGTCCATTATATATCTTTGAGAGGCTACATATATTTAGGAGAAATTTATTATTTCATTCTTTGCCATGAGTTTATGGCTTAGTATAACTCAAAAACTTTCTATTCACTCTATCACAAATGGTGAGCACGCGTTCTTTCGTGACTAGAGATTTAGAGATCGTGCATTTAGTGTGTGTTAGGACCAGGGTTCGAGGCAGTAGTTTGATCGAGATTTCCATATCACCTAGAGGTCAGGTTAGAGTTGTCTTTTCAGGTTCTAAAGTTGCCAGTGATGGTAGGTATAGTGAGTTAGAGGGGTTGAGACCAGTTTAGACACCACCTATGACCATACTAATGCTTGAGGATTGTTTGGTTTGAGTATGAGGTTTCCTTCATAGGGTGGCTCTTATTTTGATTCAGTATTTTACTCTGGGGTTTTAGACTCCAGATGTTCACGTGACTCCTACTGATTCTCCTAGTGTTGATGAGATATTTCCAGGGATTTCTCCACATCTAATTATCTTACCATTTATGTCTATTGAAGGGCACATTAGATTTGTAGAATTCATGCGGACAGACCCTCCTCGATTAGATAGAGATCCTAGGGTTGATGCTTATATGATTTTGCTTGGTTACCGTGAAAGGTTGCACAAGTTGGGCTTGGTGGATTCTAATAGAGTAGACTTCAGTTTTTCAGGCCATCTAAGTAGTGGTAGAGGACCTTTATAGAGAGTAAACTAGTTGGATCACCTACTCTTTCATGGAATCAATTTTCTTGAGTGTTTTAGAGGAGTTTGTGTAGAGATATAAGAGGTTGGCAGGCCAAATGGCCCAGTGATTTAATGATCATAGAGATATGCATGATGAACGTCAGGACCTTTGTGGTTATGCTTGGAGAGGGTTAGATAAGAGTGGTCGTTTGTGTTCTTCAGGCCTAGAAAAGCGGGCTCTGACTTTTTTGGGTTGCTTCTTATGTGGGGATCTTGGACACTATAGGAGGGATTGTCACCAGGTTAGGCAGAGAGATGCTTCACCAGTTGCTACAGAAGATGAAGTGTCCCAATATCATATTCCACAGGATGGACTTGAGGCAGGAGGTTCTGGTACAGTAACCACAGGTATGGTTCTTGATGCGCCTTTGCAATGACTTAGCAGTATTTGACTGTGGTTTTATATTCTCCTATGTGTTTATTTATTTGGCATTGAGTCTTGACATGATTTTGTGAGTTTTTACTAGAGTTATTGATATTTTCTACCCCATAGATGTTTCCTTAGTGGTGGATTTAGTGTGCCGATGCTATGTTGGGACTCGTTCGAATTATATCACTGTATTTTCTTTGATCTCTTTGAGTATTGTGGATTTTGGTGTATTTGAGTATGATATTCTTGATGGTTATGTTGTGGAATAGTGGTGGATCGATTCTAGGTTTTGGTATACTTTCAGATTGTAGAATGTATTGGCCTCGTGGTTTGGCATTTCATATTGTAGCATGCCTAGTGGAACTTATTAGTATTAGACCCTGTGATAGACTATACTTGTGGTGTAATTTATTCGAAAGGATTGTGTGCAAAAGATTCTAGTTGGATAAGGGAAGATT
The DNA here is from genome assembly GCA_031232105.1 of Capsicum rhomboideum. NCBI lineage: Eukaryota > Viridiplantae > Streptophyta > Magnoliopsida > Solanales > Solanaceae > Capsicum > Capsicum rhomboideum. The sequence continues at coordinate 121,434,665 of CP124714.1, forward strand.
TTAGGCATTAAGGCCTCGTGATTTGTCACTTCATTAGTATTTGGCCTTTGCTTGTGTGAATACACTATTTGGTATTGAGACACTCTTTGGTCAGATTTGAAAGATTTCAGCTCATGATAATTTTTTTGGCTTTTGATTTGGAAAGAATTTTGAATGGAAACGGGTACCTAGTTTGTAGCATTTTTTACTCTTGTAGCTAAGTGGCTTGGTGGAATATTTTGCTCATAAGCTTTGATTTGAGTATGTGCTATTCTCCGTGTACTTTGTATTAGTTCACAACTCTTGTGTTAAGGAATATTGCATGGGAAAAGAGTTAAGGAAAAAGATATGGATTCTTGTACATAAGAAAAATTTGCTATATTTAGAGTTTAGCTATGGGCATGAGATAGAAATTTTAAACCTTGTTAGTGTGGTTTATCAGTGACTATGCAAAATCTAACAGTGATTCCTCCCGAGTTTTGTTTATGTTTTACGGGTCTATCAATGAGATATAGTGGTGGTTGCACTTCTTCTATGGGTTTATTGTCCCTGATATGATAGGTTTCTTATGTATGTGTAGTCATAGAGGCTTCTCATTCTACTAGATTATTGAGGACTTTAGGTGATTGATGTTACTTGAGCATTAAGGACTATATGGGCTATGGTGAAGCATTGCTTGAGCTTTTACTGTCTTTTAGAGATTTCATGTCTATGGTATAAAGAGAGTTTTATGGTGATTCTTGATTGCCTTAGAGGGTAGAGCATATGGGTATGACCATAGTGTAGCACCTTCAGTATGCTAGGTGTGACTTTTGAGGTTTTGTGTAGTTTTGATACCGATTTTTAGCTTGGTAGATTTAGCATGAGGCTATAGAGTTATTTAATTTGATAGCGATAGTATCAGCCTTAGGTAGGTTGATTCAGTGTTTTATTGGATAGTTTCATATTTTATGGGTTCCTTGGCTTTGTGAGTTTGAGGATGATTTTTGGTCTTGTGGTTGTAGCTAGTGTCTTGTGGTTCCTTGGTTAGGTTTAGATTAGCCAAGCATGTTCAGAACTTTTATTGTGTTTGACTCGGTCATTGATGTAGAGGAAGTTCAAAAATATTGAAATTCAGCTTTATTGAGAATTTTTGGCCTTAGATGCTTGTGTTGTGACCTGGTGAGTCCTTATGTGATAGATTTCTTGTTCTATGGTGAGACCAGTAGTACTATGGTTGTGACTCTACATTTTAGTGCTTACTTGATATTTTTTGAGGTATTTTTCATCCTTTACCTGTGTTTTTTTTTCTTGTACGTTCGAGGACGAACATAAGTCTTAGTGATGGTTACTGTAAAGAACCTTATATTGATATATAGAATTTTCTATGTTTTGACAATTTTGTCCCTCCCCTTAGTTACCTTATCTGATTTATGAGTTGCGGGAATGGTTGGCATGGTTCCCGATGCATTCAGGAGTTTTTTACATGAATTTATGATTTGGAGTATCCCTGAAGGGATAGGTTTAACTTCGATCAACATTTTGTGATTCGAGTATAGGATGAGGTTTCTGACAGTTCAATTAGATCCAAAACGTCAATTTTGGGTTAGTAGCGTGGTTTGTTCAGGTTTGGAACCTTTATTTGTATTTCAACACTCCGTTTGAAAAATAGAGTATTTTGGCCTAAAGGGGTCTCGTGGGTTAATTTGTTGTAAATTACTTTTTTTTCGTAAATTTAATAATTCCATTGGATCAAAAATGTGTTTTATGATCAATTTGCACTATTGGTTCATGTTCACATGGTTCCGAATGAGTTCCGAGGGTCAAAAATAAGTTTTTTTGAAATTGTTGGTTGCTGGTCAACAGTGGACCGCGGTCAACGGTCAACAGGCCAACTCTTGTTTGCTGAAAATAACCCAATTTCGGGATTTATCCCCTTTTTGCTCCTTTTCACTATTTTATCATATTGGGAGCTTAAGAGGGAGATTTTGTGGGAGATTTCTTGCATAAGTTCGTGCGGGTAAGTTCCTAGCTCAATTCTAAATCATTTTCTACCAACTTTATCATCTAATTTCTTCTAAATCAAAAATTTCAAAAGAGGATTTTTGGGTTTTTTCCCTCAAATTTAAAATTTAGCATTTCTTTGATTTGAGCTTTGATTCTTCCTCATTTTTTTGTGGGTTTTTTACCCATAGAGTCCTTTTCACTTGAGGATTATGTTTTTCAAATAAAATTCCATTTTTACCCTTTTTGAATTTTGATGAATTTTTGGGGGTTTTGCCGGTAAAGCTTGAAAATGGTTTTTCTTCGATTTGGACCTCATTTTTACGTGGGTTTTCAGCTGTAGATTCCTATGATTATGAGGAACGTGTTTCTAAAATAAAATTATGGTTTTTCCCATTTTATTTTTAAACCCATTTTCAGGGTCCTTTTTGGATCCGTCTTAAATGGGGCCAATATGGGTATCATTAGCTTTCTTTTGACTTGTAGATGTCATATTTTATTTGATTGGATACATTTGGTGTTGATTCAAGAGATTTGGGATTTCAATTGAGGTTTTAGACTGCGTTTGGGTTTGCGAATCTTCATTTAAGGCAAGTTGAGTTGTACCTACTTTTTCCCAAAGTATTTATGTGTTATATGCTTATTTGTTGTGTTTTGTATATCGCTTATGATTGGGGGTCCCGCTTAGGTGAAATAGTGAGCATCTTTGCCGGTACCGGAGTCCTTGATGGATAGTAGTTAGATTATTGGCTTGATTAGTTAGTATTACTACTAGCAATTATCTTTAGAGTAGAATGTAGATAAATAACTTAGTGATCTTGAAATATTAATATTGGATGCCTATTTTAGAATTTGAATCATGTTTAGCGAATTCTATTGTGATGATCGAGGATTAATGACCTATAGAGAATACTTACAACATAAATGTACTTGTAATAGTCGATAAGACTTACCGTATGGAATAAGCTGGGTTGGGTATTTTCGTGGTGTATCGATTTTGGGATAGTTGTTAATTTTGTGATGCACGTGTGAGGCTTATATGAACTTAACTATGAACTTGAGTAATTATTTATAATCGTGTGCCTGAGTGGGGGCTTATATGCATATTGCTTTGAATTGAGGGAATATATTATTGTGATGCCCGAGTGGGGGCTTGACTTGATGTTACTGGTCATGTTTGTACATTAAATGCGTTATCTGTTATTGAGTCACCCGAGTGGGGGATTGACTTGAGATAGTAGGACTTATCTAAGAATTTAATTGCATATTCATCATAGTGATGTCCGAGAGAGGGGTTGAAAATAATAATATTGATCACTACATAACCACTTATTCTGTTGGTGCCAAGTGGAAATTTATACCATGAATTAATGATACGTTGAGTTAATTCTGAGCTCACTTATACATGTATCGAATGGATTTTGATCTTCATACTGATTAGTTATGAGCATTACATCCTTATATCACGCATGCATATTCATGAGACTTTGGTACCACTAAGACACTTTGATTTTGTAAGAAAATGAGATATTTTATAAAATACCTATACCGAGGGATGTGCCGGTACAGTTGATTTGAGACATGAGATTGATATTATATGAGCATATGTGTTGCGAACCCCTCATGGGTCCTACCTGGTAGTTGCGAGCTAGGTGGGTGTATACAAAAAGTAATGTGATGACTTTCACCATTCGTCATCATCTCATCATCATCACTACATTACATTGCATCATTTACATTGCATTGACATTCCTTGATATGGTTTGGTAGTGAGTTAGTATTTATTCTTGTATTGTATTACTATGATAGCACCTTGTTTGTGATAGTGTGTTTGATCATTCATTTCACTTTATTTCATTATCTTATATCATCTTATATTGGTTTGGAGGTTGAGGTATTGTGAGACGTTTGATCAGACAGATAGTTGTGTAGAACCTTTGGTAGCATGGGATACACTTTTTATATGTAGACTCTCCCTGATTAAATCCTATGGTATTGATTGATTATCATTGATTCAGACCATTATATCGAATTTGTGAGTCATCTTCATAAATGCCTTCCCTTGTTATTGAATATAAATGAATAGTGTTCTCATCTGGATTAGTGTGCCTACCCTATATTTGATCTACTTGTTGACCATTGTGTTGGGTTACCCTGATAGGCTAAGATGTTGTATTTTGCTGGATATAGAACCTTTGGGAAAACCTTGGGTTGTTGGAATGGTGGTTCTCACCATTGCTTTGGATTGGGGTCATTTATCGACGATGCTTGTTGAGTACAAGTGGTTTCGTACTCACCCTTGCTTTTCTTTCCTCTTTCTTGTTTTTATTTTGCACCTTGTGCGGGTATTGGTTCGAGCGGTAGATTGTAGATTGCGTTGCTTCTGTATTGGTGTTGTGTAGATCGACGTAGTGGCTAACAGACCTTCAGAACTTTTCCAATCTCTATACTTTTATCTTTTGCATTTATCATATTTAAGATATTTTAGATGATTAGTTATATGCTTAATATGTATTAGAGGCTTGAATTAATGACAACCAAACCTGGATGTATCTTGATACTTGTGTGTTGTATATGTATATTTGGGATTAATATTCTCTTTCTGCTTCTTCTTCCTTAAATTGCGTTTTTTGGGATGAGTTAGGCTTACTTGCCCAGAGGATGTGCCAAGTGTCATCACGTGCCTATTTTTGGGTCGTGACATGATGAGTATGATGCATGCCATGAAATTAAATAGAGGAATGATAATGCTAAATATGATGTTTTTTTGTCCTACTTATGAACACCTATTGCTCTGTATATCTAATAGGGACTCATAAGGGACCCGCAAGGTCCATATACAAACTCTGGATCAACATCCGAGGCCAAAGAATAAATAATCATATATTAGCTCAATCTAGATCCGCCAGTGAAATCGAATATTCCTGGTGCCTCAAATAAATTACAATATCTAGATCCACCCAAAGGCCATAGAGAATAACCAATAGTACCATGATATTATTCATATGAAAGGGGGTGAGAATGATAGAACACAACAAAATATTAATATCAGTCCAACCCTATAAATAACAGAAAAAGACATTTCACTACGCATTTTATCCATAACAAAATCTTTAAAAAAATCCCATGCTCCAGTATGCTAATAAGTGAATCAAGGATCCATGATCTCAAATACTGACCAAATAAATCTCATAAGTCAAAAATCTCAGAAACTCAATCCAAACAATAAATTTATTGCTTTTATAGCCTTAATAAATACATAAGTACCTGCATAGGTTCTCGTCATCTCACCTATATGAGACCCCCATATCCCTATTACTTCAATTATACACCATTAGTAGATAAACACATCGAGAAAGAGTCTCAGTCTCAACTTGCATCAACAGAAGCTCAATAAGTCAAACAAAAGCTTTCCCCATATGAATAGACTCCCAACGAGCCCAAAATGATTAGATCGGATTCTACTGAAGAAATGAATCCATAGATACCCATATTGCTATACTTAAATCCTGGATCCAAAAATTCAACCCTAAGCCTACAAGAGCAAAACTAGAATTTTAATAAAAAATGCATTATGCATAACTGTAACACCCCGTACACTTCCGATCCTACTTGACAACTTTGAACAATGCTTACTTAGGTTTCGAGAGCAATAAGTACGTATTTTTGCATGGTTATTGATGGAACATTTGATCTTGTGCTAGTAAGTGTGATGAAACCCTTGTGGGGAAAGTTTATGATTTTTGGAGTGGAAAAACGAAGCTTGAATGACTCCTAAATAAAGGTTCTTAAAGACAAGAGGCAAGCTAAAGATTAGAACTTGAAGTATCTACCCAAATCCGCAAAGAAAAGTTGAAAAACGATTTTTTTTCAAATTTTTTTGGGTGGGGCGCGCTTCAGGGCGTGCCAGGCCGCTCTGGTCTTTCAGCCCACAGGCAGCAAAGGGGCGCTCCAGGCAGCGTGCCGGGGTGGTTTTCGCCAAATATTTTCTTCGACTATTATGAGGCGTATAAGACCTATAAGTCATGGTATCATTACTCCATCATAGTAAGACTATTTTTAAACACGTTTAGCCTCCGATTTGGGGTTAATCCTTCGTCACAAGTATTTTAACAAATTTTGTTCACATAAGCTATGAACAGCTAGAATTTCTATTTTTGCGATTGAGGCTACAAATGGGAATCTCGTAAGTGAATGTTATCGAGACAATTATATAATCATTTGAACATGAGATATATGGCAGATGATACATTAAATTTGGTGGGTTAAGATGAAAGGGGTTATTGGGCCAAAATTGAGACCCAAAATGAGCAAAACATGAAAGGCCCAATGGGTCAAATAACCCATTCTTGCTTTGACTTGTCAATTGTTGAACAAAATGGCTAAGGATGACTTTAAGAGGTTATATAAGGTGGCCAAAAATCAGATTTTTAATCTCAAAGGGGCACATGCCATTCTAGACATTTCTACAATATTTCCACAAGATATTTCTCTTTGGCTCTTCAAACCCTAAGGCACTCTTTGGACAAGATCATCATCTTCCAAGCTTGGGTAAGTGATTATTATTGTAATTTAACATAATATGGGCATGAGAGATTATGTATATCATCGTGGTTATGTTGGCAAGGTGTTGAAAAGTGCACTTTGGCTTTTTGCTAAAAGATGTGCATTCTTGTGAATTAAACTTGAAAAAGGGACTTGATGTTTTGATAAAAGTGAATGGTATGGATGATATCTCAAAATGTATGGTGTAGTTATGTCCATAACTTGTTATTGTTCTATATTTGTAAATTGTGGGATTTTGGTCATGAAATATATTGAAGTGACTTGGTGGATTAAGTGTGATGTAATGTTAATGAAGAGGCGTAAAAGGTGAACTTGATGTGAAATGCTATTGGTTTATGATGTTGTGGTAAATGTGTAGAATGTGGTGGTATTGGTGGTATGTTAATGCCGTGAATTGTATTCTAAAGGGTGAAATGACGTTATAGGGCAAGTATGTAACTCATTGATGTCTTATGCATTTCATATGTAGTTGGTTGTTGACGTGAGTTTCGTTATGTACTAGTGATGTAGAGTAACTCGTAAGGAAGGAGATGAATTGTTGTATTCACATATTGGATTGTGAGTTCATATTGAGGACATAAGGTATGTAAGGTTACTCTTTCCGTATTTTTTTCTGCAGCATAGAGTATTCACCTTGTTATGGTACTTACTCATGTCCAAAGCGTTCTAAAGAATCCTAGTCCAGGTTGAGATATGTTGTTATTCATATGTATCCTATTATTAAATGAATTATGATTCACTTATCTCTTATTCATTGACTGAAGGCCCAAAGATGTCATAATGGTGTAATTTCTAAAAGAACTATCTCAAAGAGAGTAAGATGCGAAGAGAATCTATTTATTCTTGAAAAGCATTTTACAATCATAGTATGTCCCAAAGATTCCAATAAGGTTATAACTACAAATATATCAATCTCTCACAAACAAAAGTATCAATCTCTCATAAGTGAATGTATTAATCTCTCATGAGTGAGCGTATCAATCTGTCATAAGAAAAGGTATCAATCTCATGAAAGTAAAGGAATGAAGTAACGTGTATATGTGTTCCTAATAATGTTTCAATCACCAATGTATCACTCTCATAACTCATGGAAGGAAAAAAAGTTTGCAAAGAAGTAATGTACGCATGGTTACTATATGTTTCTTTGAGTATGGAGCAGTAAAAAGGGCATAAGCTCGGATGGAACAATCCCAATAATATGCTATGTTATTATTACTATATTATGGCCCACTGATCAACTGGATGTCCGGTTTATATTATAGCCCACTGATGAGCTGGATGTACGGTATTATTATTATTATATATACGACTATGGCCCACTGACCAGCTGGATGTCCGGTTTATATTATAGCCCACTGCTCAGCTAGATGTCCGGTATTAGATGAGTGATGTTATGCAAAAGATAATGATAAGGTGGATTATCCATAAGATATTATGAACCGCTAACTTGTTGGATGAACAGTAATGAAGATAGTTGTAAAAGAAATGAGAATATATATATTCCTTTGCATGAATATATAAATATGGGAGTTATTATAAGATTGATGATAAGAATGGATGATCAAGTAATGAAAATAATAGAGGTAATGAACATGGCTCCACATATTCAGAACGGAGATTTATCCATATTGATTATTCTCTTACGCTTAATTTCTTGGAAATACTTATGCATTATACAGTTTCATATGGCCTTACATACTTAGTACATTCTTCGTACTGACCCATCTCGGGGGATTTACTTTACTTGCTATAGGCGCGGGTGCTAGTAGACCTCCGCAGTAGATTATCGGGTATTTGTAGATCTTTGGTGAGCTCCAGTTGCTTCGGGGCTTTTCGAGTCACAGTTGTATATTTGTTTTGATGTTGTAAATATTGTATAAAGCGGGGACTTGTCCCGACTTTAAGTTAGTCTTGTTGATGCATCTGCTAGAGACTTTGGTAGACGTATGTGGGTATTTGCTTGTGCAAATGAATGTCCGTTTTGACTTGATGGCCCTAACGGCCAAGTTTCAGATATATATATATATATAGATATGACATATGTTTCCGTGTCCATGACTTCCGCATAGTGTCATGAGGTATAACAAGATTCATACGAGGATATGCATACGAATGTTCATGAGCAAAGATTGGTTCTCTCGGGCCATATCGGCTTCGGATGCCAGTCTGCCGCAATGGGATTTGGGGCGTGACAATAACTTAAGGAGGTCACATCTGAAATTTCATTGAAGCAGAGTTAAAATAGATATTGGAATTATCAATTTATCATTTTTTTAACTTTAGCCCAAAACCCCCAAATTTCCAATTTTAAAAAACTATCATTTGATGATGAAACCATGAATAAAATATTGGTGAATGTGAAAAAGTAGTGTAAGAATCATATCAAAGGAAGAAATCTCGAAAATCACCTTTTGAATCTCCCATTATTGAGTTACTACGATTCAAAAATATAGTTATGGAGTTTAAGATAAAAAATGAGCTTTTAAAATCTTCCAGGTAAGTTGTTCTTTCCGATCACAGGATCGACCCTCATGATCACGATGAATAACATTGACCTAGCGATGGACCCGCTGAAATTTCACTTCATAATTGTAGAAGGGACCATACGATCATAATGCATAGACTGGGCACCTTTTGCAATTGATGTCCTATACCTCATGATCATGTAGCATGAACTTGGGGCTCATTGCGATTGAAGTTTGGGCCCTCGCGATTGCGATAAGCAATTCTGCTATACTAGATAGTAGCTAAACCAGCAGAGTAAAAAGATCAAAAACTCTCCGTACGGACCATCAAAATTCACCTAGAACTCCATGAACACAAACTAACCATGTTACTAGATTAAAATTAACAATCCAGACTCAGTAGAGTTGTCATATATTTTAATAGAGGTCGTAATCAAAGAATGTTGTCTAAAGTAAACCATATGCCATAAACTTCTAACTTTCCAATTAACTACTTCAAATCCATCCGAACATTCAAGACCAGAACCAAAGGTACTACTAACTCAAAAATGGCATTTTAGAGCTAAGCAACCTAACAAAATTCTCATATGATCTCAAAATATCCAAATGTTAACTAAAGTTAATCATAATAACTCTAAACCTTCCAAAATAAAAACACACGTATTACTCAACCAACCACATTGAAAACTACGCCACTGACACTCACAGACCATAATTGCCAAAATGAAACCACATAGAGGTGTAAAACAGTCAAAATGTACCAAAAGTTGAAAATAACTTTGAGGGTTGTTACATCATCTGTCATTAAAAAAACCACGTTCGTCCTCGAATTTAAGAGTAAGGTAGGTACCTGAACTGTCGAAAAGATGGGGTAATCTACTCTTCATATCAATCTATGTCTCTAATGCAACTTCCTTAACCAAATAATGCTTCCACTAAACCTTTACTGAATCTATTTCCTTGAGTCTCAACATTTGAATCTGCGTATCAAAAATTGCAATGGGCACCTCCTCAAATATAAAATTCTTTTTTGAATCCACCGAATCACACTGAATCACATAAGAACCATCAAAATTATACATTTTCAATATTGAGACACTAAAAATGGATGCACAATTGAAAACCCTGGAGGTAAAGCTAACTCATAGGCTACCTCTCCAACACATCAAAGAATCTCTAATGACCCTTTAAACCTCGGTCTAAACTTACCCTTCTTTCCAAAACTCATCACACTTTTCATGCATGATACTTATAATAGAACTTGCCCACCAACCATGAACTCCATGTCATGAACTCTTTTATTTGCATAAATATTTAGCCTACTCTTGGCTATAAAAAGCTAGCCATATATCAACATCACCCTACCTATTAAATTCCTCAACAAATATGTACTCTAAAGTCTAACTTCAAAGGAATCAAACAAAATAATCAAAGATCTACACTACGTCCCATATACAAAGCCTCAAATGATGTTATCTGAATGCTAGAATAGAAACTATTATTGTAGGAAAACTCTGCTAAAGTCGAGAACTGGTCCCACTAAACACCAAAATCAACCATAGATGCTTAAAGCATAACCTCAAATACCTAAATAGTTTGCTCTAACTTCCCATCTGTCTGTAAGTGAAAAGCTATACTCATCTCTAACTGATTTCCAACTAACGCTTCATAGAATTCTAAAAATGCAATATGAACTGGTACTGCTATCTAAAATGATGGAAATGGATACTTCATACAAATGAACTATCTGCCGAATGTAGATTTTAGCCAACATCTCCACATTGTAGTTAGTTTTTACTAGAACAAAATGAGTTGACTTGGTCAATCTATCCACAATCACCCAAATAGAGTCAAACTTTTCAAAAGTCAAGGCTAAACCAATGACAAAGTCTATACTGATGTACTCCCAATTCCACTAATGTATAGGCATCCTCTGATTCCTATAACCCCATCTTTGATACTCACATTTCACCTATTGACCATTCAAATACTTTTTCATAAATTCCACAATGTCTCTCTTTATCATATACCACCAATAGTGTTGCTTCAGGTCATGATACATCTTGGTTGCACCTGAATGAATAGAATACCTCGAGCTTTGAGCCTTCTTCATAATTAATAATCACTTTCTTAGCTTCCCCTTTCAACATTTTTATCTCAAATGATGTACAATTTCCCATTCTTATACTATCTATCCTTAATATACTCCAACAACAAAGACCATACTTCCATACAAGAAAGTACTCTATTAGGCTTAGAAATATCAAGTCTCACAAAGCTATTGGCCAAATTGTAAACATCCATGGCCAAAGGATGCTCCACCACTATCAACAAGGCAAGACTATCCATACTCAATGCCTTCTGACTCAAAGCATCCTCTACTATATTATCCTTGCCTTGGCGATAATGAATAGCCATATCATAGTCCTTAAACAATTCAAACCACCTACATTATTTCAAATTTTGATCTTTTTGGTTGAATATTTATTTTAGGCTATGATGATCAATGAACACCCCATAATGAACTCCTTACATGTAACTTTGCCACAACTTCAAATACAAAATTTGCCACTACCAACTCCATGCCATGAGTAGGGCAGCTCTTTTCATGGATCTTCAATTGCCTCAAAGAATAGGCTACAACCTTTTTTATTTGCATCAAAACACCACTAAGACCAACTCCCAAAGGATCACAATATATGGTAAAGCCTTTTCCCTCAAATAGGAAATGGCAAGATAGGTGTTGAAGTCAACAAAGTATTGAGTTTTTGAAAGCTTGGCTCACACTCATAGACCACAAAAAGGCAACATTCTTTTGAGTCAACCTAGTTAAAAAAACTACAATAGTAGAGAAGCCTATCATAAACCATATGTAGTAGCTAGCTAAACTAATAAAACTCCAAATCTTAATAGGTGAAGTACTCATAGACCAATCATGAAATATCTCAACCTTTGTTGGATTGACCATAATACCCTTCTTAGACACTATATGTCCAAATAATGCCTTAGAACTATGAGAAGCCACTCTTTGAGAACATAGCATACAACTTCTCATCCTTCAATCTCTGGAGCATAATCCTCAAATGTTGCACATGTTCCTCCTCACTCTTGGAATAAACCAAGATTTCATCAATGAACGCAATAACAAATGAATCAAGATAAGGATATGACACCCAAAGGCCTTCAAAGCATTAGTCAACCCAAATGACATAGCTAATAACTCATAATGGCCATATGAAGTCCTAAAAGTTGTCTTAGGGATATCTAAAGACCAAATCATCAATTGATGGTGCCTTATCTAAAGTCAATTTTCAAAAACACTAAAACACCCTATATCTAATAAAACAAATCATTAATGCATGTAAGAGGATACTTGTCTTTATTGTTAACTTTTTTATTTGTCAATAATTAATACATATCTGGATAGACCCATCTTTCTTCTTCACAAATAACACTAGAGCTCCTTAATGTAAAACACTAGGTCTACTGTGTCCTTTAATCGACAAGTTCTACAACAGATCTTTCAACACCATCGAAGCCATACTATAAGGAGGAATAAAAATGGGCTTAGTTCCCGACTCTAAATCAATGCCAAAACATATATCTCTATCTGGTGGGACACTTAGAAGGTCTGTAAGGAACACATTTTGAAACTATCAAACCACCCTCATAGACACCAAAGGAGGTATGTCAGTGCTAGTATCATGAACATAGGAAAAGTAAGACAAACATCCCTTCTCAACCAAGAGTTGATCCCTAAGAAAAGAAATCACTCTCTTCGGATACTAACCCTAAGTAACTTTCCACTCCAACATCAATCCACCTGGCATTACTAAGGTAACTCTCTTGGCATGATAATCTAAAAAATCATGATACAAAAAATGTCAATTCATTCCCGGTCAAGATATCAGCATTCCTACTTGGAAATAGGAAATGACCAACATGGATTTCATTAGAATTTCACACTGTACGTGATGTCAGCATGATCCTATATGGGTGAGAGTATATAGGATGAATAAGTCATCTCACTTTTTGCTTGTCAAGACTGCAGACTTACAAAGGACTATGCTAAGACTTAAATCTGAGAGTTGGTCAAATTGAATGGATTTCCTTTGTTCATTATTTTAAAAAAGGGTGCTCAGTTTACAACATAGTTATGGAAGTCTTTTTAGAAGGTTTAGGTACCAGTGTGGATCTCAGTATAGCTTTTCATCCATACAAACATGGACAGGTATAACATACTATTTGGACTATATACGATATGTTAAGAGCTTGCGTGATCGTTTTAAGGTAATTTGGATAATTACTTACAACTCATTGAATTTACTTACAACAACAATTATCTTTTGAACATCCAGATGGATCCTTTTGAGGCTCTTTATGTGCGGAGATGTAGATTACCTATTGGTTGGTTCGGAGTGGTTGAAGCTACCTTGATAGGACAAGATTTAGTTTATTAGGCTATGGAGAAGGGAAGGGTTGAAAACTACTCAGAGTCACCAAAAATCTTATTCATATGTGAGGAGATGAGACCTTGAATTTAAAGTAGATGATTGGGTATTTCAGGTATTTCTGAAGGTCTCACCCATGAAAAGGGTGATGAGGTTTGGTATGAAAGGGATTCGTATTTCTATTACATTGGTCCCTACTATATTTTAAGAAGAATTAGGAAGGTTTCATATGAGTTAGATCTACCTGTGGAGTTAGCATCAGTGCATTCGGTGTTTCGTATATATATGTTGAATAAGTGCATTTGTGATCTAGTGCTTGTTGTTCCATTAGAAAGTATTGATACGAAGGATAGTCTTTCTTATGAAGAGGTTCTAGTCGAGATACTTGATTGATAGATTTGAGAATTGAGGACTAAGGAAATTGCATCAGTTAAGGTCTTGTGGAGTAATTAGTCGGTTGAAGGATCTACTTGGGAAGCCAAAGCAGATATGAAGGCCAAACATTCTTACTTATTCCCTCCTAATATCAAGAAGACTTGAGGTAATAGTTTTCCTCCTACAGCTACTGTTCTAAGTTTCAGGTCTTAATTTGCTGCTTGCGACCCTATAAACACTTTCGTGCTATATGCATTTTATCCCAAATTTTATTCTTAGAAAAACTAGTCAAAATTATGTTAGGAATTTAATTTCAGTAATCAGGCAGATGGTTCCAGCAGTTTCCATTTTTTTCCAGTCCAACTTTATCCTTAATTCAAGGATGAATGATCTCAAGGGGGAGCTATAGTAACACCCCAGACTCTTAGCCATGAACTTACAAGACTTAGCTCAGAAAACTAGATGAAGATTTAGAGTCCTAAAGAATGAAGGGAAGGACCAAGACTCGTGGAAATAGTTCATGATTCGTGAATCCACTCATGAAATGAGTCCCTTAAACAAGTCAAGTCCTAGGGCCCACTAATCCTAGTAGGACCTGTGGAATGGAACTACAAGTATAATGAGAGTCATGGAGCCGGGATAGTGAGTTGAAAATTTCTTTTTCGAACTACGTGTCTTAGTACGACTTGTTGTATCAAAGCACGAGTCGTACAACAACTCATGGGAGTGAGGTTCCGAAACTATACAAAAATGTTCTAGGAAACCATGACCCAAACAACAAGTCGTGGTATCAGAGTACGAGTTGTATAATGAGTAGTGGAACCATATTTTTAGAAATCCCAAAAAAATTTAAAAGGGAAATTTCATCTTTTCATTAACTTTTTTCCTAGAATATGTCATTTTAGTAGTTTTTAAGGGAGTATACCAGGTTAGTCGATCAGTTATCCCTTATTTTTACGATCCAAATCCCCCAAACTAGAATAAAATGCTCAGTCAAAGCAACCTAGGGTTCAACTCCAAGTCTCCAACTCAAGCTTTTCATTCAGATTTTTTAAAGTATCAGCTATTTAAGATTTTTAGTGAGAGTTCCCTTTCTCTCTTATGCCTATGTTTTCAAAAATTAAAGTATAGTCTCAATGATCTGGAGTTAGGATTCTTATCCCAAGATTTACTCAGATTTCATTGATTTTGGATTTTATTGCTCTTAATGGTTTTAGTACTAGAATGAAGATAGTAATGTATGATTTTTTAGTTCTTCCTGGATTTATATATGTTGATCATGAACTTGGCTAAATTAAAAAAAATTCACTGTTATAGTTGCATTTAGAAATTTAGAATAAATAATTTATAGACAAAGTTCCACAGTTTACTTTCAGACAGACAAAAAAATTTAATTACTTATGAGCCTTTGATTATACAATTGTCTTAGGATTAATATTTAGCACCAAGAAGATGCGGGTTTAGAAAACCTAAGTCTCGGAACTATATACACCATAGGTTTAGAATGCACCATTTGTCGGTCATCTCTCTAGCCAAATAGGCTCAGTAGTGGATCCATATTAGATAGACAAATTCTATGCCCTGGAAAGGTATAGTACATCCCTTCCAAATGGGTTTATACGTTTGACATCACCAGCTCATGTGATGTATATAAGCGGTAAGAAACTTCCCAACTACTTTAAGTTTTTTTAAGTGTCAATACTGCACAACTTTCCAGCTCAGACATCTTTTAGTTCATTATACAAAAATTGATTTGTCCTCTCATAGTTTGATAAGGCATTCTTAAAGGCTTGCATCTTCAGATTTTAGACATGACCTTTTGATGCAAATCTAGATAGCAAAAGTGACGATGTAAACTATCTTGAATACGAAAACTTTCAATCACCTACAAAGAATTTAAAGTGTCATAGAAGGATCACCAAAAGGGCTTTTAAAGTCCATAACATGCTTAAATGGATATATAAGAAAAGTGGTTACAACCAAGGAGATCATTAAGGGCTCAAGTGGTTATCATTTTTATAATTTGCTCATATTTGTTATTTGGTCATGTTTGTAATTTGACTATTTTTTGCAAGACTAGTATAAATAGTCTTAAGTCTTCCATATTAGGGTTAGACAGATTTTGGATATTATGTTCCTCCTTTGTGAGCTTAGGGTTATTTCCTTTATCTCTTTATGAGTGTCCTCTTGAATTCTTGGTAAGAATTCCATGATATGAGTTCATTCTCTTTTCCCTTGGATTAGATCTAATAATTAATTTATTTTAATTGTTAGGTTTTCCCTTCTTTTCTTCTAAATCTCTTCTCCCTTTCTTTCTATTACTTAATTATATCCTTGTATCTTATCTTATTTGGTTCCTTGCATTTTGTTTTACATCAATTGGTATCAGAGAAAGGCTAAAGAATTGTTCCTATAATTTTTAATCCTTGGCTTGCATTTTTTTTTTTGAAAATCCAAAAAATAAATCAGGAAAAAAAATTTGAAATTTGTTTGGAGTTTGTTTGATATTATTTCTTGATCTACATATTGTTGTTTCTTAGTTGAAAATCAAAAATTACGCGGCTTAAAAAAATTGGAAGTCATTGTTGAGATTTGAAGCTTTGAAGAAGCTTGAAAATGGGTTTTGTTGATTTAACGTTTATTTGGTGAAATTGTTGGTTGAAAGTTGTTGATAGAGTTGTGGGGAGGTTGTATCTCTAACTTTAGCTCATTTGTTTAACTATTTAAGGAGATTGGTTCAAAAAAAAGAGCTTTTTGAAGAAGATGATCAATTTGAAATTTTCAAAAACAACCCAAATATCTCTCCATTTAATATATGGCCTTCTAACTTGTTTTATCATCCTTTTCTTGTTAATTCTAGCTAGTTTACTTTGAGTATTTGTTCATAATTAATGTTAAATTAGTATCTTTATCCGTTTAATTTGTTCATGCCAATTTATTTCGTGCTTTTTTTCTTTCATTTTGTTGTATGTTTATTTGTTTCCTTGTCCTTTAGTTTTTAATTGTCCTTTCTTGATTTGCATAAACTCCACTCCAAATTGATACATGGATGATTACTTTGAGTTGATTGAGTTGATGGTTCTTGAAGAGATTTGGGGAAGTTCTCTTGAGAAAAAAAAGGCAAGAGTTGGAGAGATTAATTGAGTTAGGTCTAAACTCCTTGACCTTGAGCGTATACACGAGTGTTGAGTGATACATGTGAGGGAGTGAATTTTTGAGGTTCTTTGACTTTATTTCTACTTTCTTTTGGTTGCAAGCATGTCTTCCATAGCTTCGGATGATTCTTGTGATGATAATTTTGAAGATTTTGATTATGGGAACAATGAGAGTTACTATGATGAAGATTATGAATCCAATGGTGAAGAATGTGAGTATGGAGATTCTTATGCTTCAAATAATGACTTTTGAAAATGATGATGCTTCAAGGTATGACTCTTCCACATACTTTTCTTGTGATAAATCTTATAGTGAGAAAAGTGACTATGAGCTTGATGATGATAATGAGGCAACTCTTGGTGAATATTCTTATTCAACTTCTTACTATGATTCTAATTCTAAACATGAGAGTGGTAGTGGCACTTATGTTTGTTTTATTGGAGGAGAAGGTGGTAGATCTTTCACAAAGAAATTGAGGCAAAATGTAAATAGATATGCTACTTATGGTAGAAATGTTGTGCATAGGCCTAATGATGATTTGAATGCTTTGATAAATGGAGATCATTTTATTGAAGAACATGAGTGTGATAAAGCATGCATTAACCAATTTGTGGAATAAAGAAAGAACATGTTTCATATTTTTGGTAAAATTAAAGGACTTTATGGTGCCATGAATATACATGATAACAGTTCCATAAATATTGCAAGTTCAAGCATGGTTGAGCACTTAAAGTTGAAGACAAGAAAACATCCTCAACCATATAGATTGCCATGGTCAAATGAAAAAGAAACTTTAGAGATCACAAAACAAGTTTTATTAAAGTTCCAACTTGGCAAGTTTCATGATGAAGTAAGGTTGTCATTTGTTACTTGCAAGGTCTTGAATAATCGAAAGAGAAGATACATTTGATAAAAAGAATAACAAGTGTTGTGTCAACATAAGAGGTAGAGTATTTCTTTGTGCCATCTACACTTTTGAAGGTGAAAGAAAGGTACTTAGAATTTCTAAGATTGACAAGAAGAAAGGTCGCAAAGTTTGAGGAAAAAGATATCACTGCTAAAAAGAAGAACATGAAGACGAAATTTGATGATTCTCAAAGTATAAGCTTGAAGTTGAAGTGATGAGTCAACCTAATCCATCAAAAGGAATTCTTTGGTCTTATCAAATGTTAAATAATCTTGAGAGAGAAAAGATTGAGATGAGTAAGGGAGTGACAAATGGCAATTCAAGAGGCTTGAGACAAAGAGACCCCGTTTTTTTTTTTTAATTTGTTACTGCCATGGAATATCTCAACAGGCTGCTGAAGACACTGCAGACATAAAAAGATTTCCAATTCCACCTTAGGTGTGCTAAGATGAGGATTATTCAACTAAGATTAGATGATGACTTGTTACTATTTAGTTAAGACGATGCCTAATATGTATAGAAGCTTTTTAATTATTTTTCATCATTTTGCTAGGATTTTGGACTCCATGCTAATTTGCAGAAATGTTCAATGTATTTTGGAAGAGTAAATGTATAGGTTCAAAATCAGATATTGGATATCCTTGGGATTTCTAAAGAAGAGCTACCTATAATGTATCTAGGTGTCACACCTCAAATCCCATTAAGATGGACAGACACTCGACGCCTTAAAAACTCGAGAGAACCAACTTTAACCTGTGCTTACCATGCATATAACTATGACAATCATGCAACTTTGACATATATATATATATATATATATATATATATAATCTATAGTAATGAAAGACCAACATAGACAGACCCAAACCATATATACATGACTTGACTGTTGGGGCCACAACTGTTATGAGACTAAACATAGTTGAACTTTATACATTAGTATACAAAGCATGTATAGGATAGAAAACATAGTCTAGGTTAGGACAGACCCCACCTTACAAAATTACTGTACAATACCCAAAATACACATATCATAGATTCGGTAAAACCCCGAATCAACTTGGAACTCACCAATCACAACTGAGTGTCCTGTGCTCCTATTGAGGAGGTCTACTAGCTGGAGTACCTATACCTATGGCAAGAAACACAGTGTCCCTATAAAGGACGTCTGTACGAAAGAATGTACTGAGTATGTAAGGCATAAAGTGACCATAGGTTAGACAAGATCTTAGTAAAATCAGATATCAATATATAACTGTATAGATAAGAATAAAAGACCACCTTTGCTTGTATTTATGGAATAATGTACATTACATCTTTTACTTTGCTTTATACTTCCTTACATTATGAAATTGTAAAGCATATGATTCAAATGACCAGCTGATCTGTGGTAAAAGAGGATGACCCATGCTAGGTATTTTAACCCCCGGGATACGGTCCTCATAAATACACAAATTAGGATTAACCCATGTTAGGATTTCCTTTTACCCCTGGGATACCACCCGTGATAATGGGATCGACCCATGCTAGGTATTCCTTCCACTCCTGGGATACCACCCAAGAATATATAGATTCTCTTTACGCCATTTCTTTAATCTTTAAGATTGTTCTTTTGGTGGTCATAACATTATTGAGTGTTAAACTATGGACCAGTAGTGACAGACATATGAATACGCATTTAAGGCGGTAACAATGATATAGGGAGCGAATGTAACATCAATGTGTTAGATTTCATACCAAAGAATATAGAATCGAATAGCCTTACATACCTTGTTATACAACTCCGATATTACCCCAAATTAACCTCCTACCCCTAGGACTACTTATCTACAATAAAGTATGCGGTAAAACTAGTATTAGTAGCTAGTCAACACATTTAAGCCACTTAACCTCACCAAAATAGTAGCCGGGCAGTAAGCCCGTAATTAATTTATTCAAGGGTGTTCTTTCAACCCTTACTCCTTCAATTACATTCACATACCATAAAAATCCTTATAATGTCCCCCGAAACAAATTTAGCCTTATTACACCCTCAAAACGGTATACAAAGTGGAGTGGGCAGTAGTCTTACATAATATTCAGTTCAGTGGTATATCACCACATCCTCCATCTATAGTTCAATACAAGTTAGTTACATCCTTTCCCAACATCAACCATGTTTTCCCCAACATATGCACATAACACAATTCCTAAAACAGCCCCAATATCCTTTATCATAGAAACCAAATATTAAACTCATCATCCCTTGAGTTTTTGACAATAATATATACACAATTCTCCACCAAAACATGTATATAAGAAGGGGGCAAAAAATGGACAGTAGCCTTACCTTAATTTTGTGATAGTTTATTCTCTTAACTTATATTTCTTCAATATCTTGGTTCCTTCACACATAAACCAAAGGAGAAGAGAAAAATCTCTTAATAACTAAGAAAAATGGGACTGCCAAACTTATAGAGGCTTGTCTTACAATTCAAACATGAAGAACATAATTTCCATAGTCTTTTTGAGATAAGCTCATGATTTGTTCACTTACCTTTAGATTGGAAGGAAGGTAAATCCCAAGAACCCTAATGGAGTTATAGGGCTGCTGTAGAAGCTACTAGAGAGAAAGAGAGAAAACCCTAGAAAGCTGATTTTTTTGCCTAAGTTAAAATGAATAAAATGAGTTATTTTCAATCCCTTTAAAGGGACCATCTCTTGGCCGACTTTCTTGACCATTTTTGGCCATAAAATACCAAGTATTTAGTGCACCTACTTGCCCATTATACTCGGGCCTTTGTGGATCTGAAACTATTGGGCCATGGCCGCCCATTCTTCTTCTTTCCTCTCTTTTAACTTGGGCCAGAATTTATTCAAGTAGGTGGTAGTGTACTTGGCCCAATAAGCTGGTCAAAGGAGTCTTAGTAGGTGATGCACCTACTTGTCACCTACTATCTTAATTTAATTCAAGCAAGCAACTCACTTATTTTATTCCATATTCTAAGTCTTAACCCTCTATGTTAACTTAATACTTATATACACTTGGACACTTTAATCCTTGAGGTAGAATACCACCTTACTATCTCATGTTAAAGCACTTCCGTTTGGGTTAACTTGGCATATATGTAACACCCCGTACCTTCCCAACCCTACTTTATGACGTTGAACAATGTTTACTTGGGTGTCGAGAGCCATGAGTATGGATTTTGTAATGTTATTGATGAGATAATTGATATTGGCCCTCGTACATGTGATTAGACCTTCGTAGGAGGTGTTTTGTGACTTTGTGGGGTTAAAAACGAGGCTTGGAGTACCTCAAAACAAAGGATATTAAAGGTAATAAGTAAGTTAAAAAATAGAACTTGAAGTATCTAACCAAACCCACAAAGAAAAGTCGAAGAACGAAATTGTCAAAAAAATTAAGGGCCAGGCGCGCCAGAGGGCGTGCTAGGACTCTTATTGCCCAAATGTTTTTGGCACAGGCAGCAAGGTGGCGCGCCCAAGGGTGTGCCTGGCTGCTTGCGCCCCTTTCAAAAGTTGAAATTTTCTAAGTCCCAAGGGTACCCGGGGACGTACCGGGCCTCTTTTTTCCACATTTCTTCTACAGCCACGAGCCTATACATGGGATAATTGAAATATTGGCATTCCATTTGATAATATTATTCGTGGACGAATTTGGCATCCAAATGATGGTTTTACCCTTTTGGTCAAAATAAGCCATATGTGGCTAGAATCACTTATTTTTGGGATTGAGGCTACGAATATGAATCGCGTGAGTGGGAATATTGTTGTAACACGTATGAAATGATTTAAACATGAGAAATTATTGATTTGTGAATTGGGCTCAATAAAAGGCCCAAAATAAGGAAAAAAGACATGGGCCAAAAATGGGTCAAATGACCCATTCTTCCATTGACCTTCTAGACATAGCATTAAATATCAAGGAATGGATAAGAATGACTTGAGGGCTTTATAAAGGGGAAAAAATCAGATTTTTATCACACAAAAGTCTCATGCCAAATCTAGAAATTTCCCAAAGCCTTTTCTCTCAACTTCAAACCCTAAGGCACTTCTTGGAGCAAGATCATCATTTTTCAAGCTTGGGTAAGTGATTATTCTTATGTATTAATATATTATATGCATGGGAGAGTAGGTAGATCATGTTGGTTATGCTTGGAAGTGTTGAACATGCCACTTTGTGTTTTTGTAAAAGATGTGTCATTTATGGAATTTAAACTTGAAATATGACTTGTGTTTTTGATGAAAGAACATGGTATGGATGAAATATCAACATGTATGGTGTGATTATGATCCTGATCTTGTTTTTTTTTATAAGTGTAAATTATGGGATTTTGGCCGATTTGTTGTTGTGAGGTGTATTGAAGTGAATTGGTGGAATCATTGTGATGTTGTGATGATGGAGAAGTGGAAAGTATGAACTTGGGGTGATATGCTAGTGGTTTATGATATTTTGGTCAATGTATGGGAATATTGTGGGATTGTTGGTATGATGATCTCATAAATGGTGTTGTCAAGGGTGAAATGGCATTTTGAGGCCATTGTGTAACTCATTATCGTTATATGCATTTGTAAGGTAGTTGATGGTTAATGTAAACTCTATTGTGTATTTGTGTTGTAGAGTGAAACATAAGGAAGGATCGGTACTATTGTATTCACGTATAGGATTGAGTGTTCATATTGAGACGATAAGGTATGTAAGGTTACTCTTTCCATATTTTTCTAAAGCATAGAGTATTCACCTTGTTATGGTACTTACTCATGTCTGAAGTATTCTAAAGAATCCTAGTTGAGGTTGAGATATATTGTTATTCATATGTATCCTATTATTAGACGAATTATGATTCACTTATCTCTTATTCAATGACTGAAGGCCCAAAGATGTCATAACGGTGTAATTTCTAAAAGAACTATCTCAAAGAGAGTATGATGTAAAGAGAATCTATTTATTCTTGAATAGCTTTTCCAATCATGTCATATTCCAAAGTCCAATATTATTATGATTATCTTGTACCAATCTCATATGGGTAATGAAGGAAGTAATGTGCAAGCTAATATACCAATCCCTCATGAGCAAATATACCAATCTCTCAAAAGAAATAAATTAAGTTACATATGTTTGTTGGGTGCAAAAGTGCAGGAAAATCATAGATGTAGGGTGGACACGATTCCAAAGTTCCAACAATATTATAACTCCAAAGTTTCTAGAATGTTATTCTCCAAGTTTTAATAATGTTATGACTATCTTTATATAAATCTCTCATAAGTGAATAAGTCAATCTCTCCCAAGTAAGAAATGAAGAAAGGTGTGTATGTTATATTATTAACCCACCAATAGAGTGGATGTATGTTAACCCACCAATAGAGTGGATGTATGTTAACCCACCAATAGAGAGGATGCATGTTAACCCAACAATAGAGTCGATGTATGTTAACCCACCAATAGAGTGGATGTATGTTAACCCACCACTAGAGTGGATGTATGTGGATGAATGTTATTTTACAACCTACTAACCATGTAGATGAATAATAATGGTGATGAGCATAGAAGCAAGAAAGAATCTCTTACATATAAAGAACCTCTTGAATAGAAGAATCTCCGGGAAGCAAGTCTCTTGAGTGAAGGTAGATCTCTAGAATAAAGGGGTTTGTGGAGGATAGTCTATGAATAACTAGGATATGGAAGAACAATCATAAATGGCAATGACAGAAGAAATATATACATGGTTCCTCGCCTACAAAAAGAGAATTTATTCCTATTGACTATTTCTCTTATATTGACTCTATTATTGTTATTATGTATGATGAGATTCTTGTGGCCTTACATACTCAGTACATTCTTCGTACTGACCCCTCTTGGGGGACTTACTTTAATTGTTGCAGGCACAGGTGCTAGTAGATCTCCTCAGTAGGCTGTGGATCGTTTGCAGATTTTTGGAAAGCTCCAGTTGGTTCGAGGCTTTTCGAGTCACAGTTGTATAGTTGTTTTGATGTTGTAAATGTTGTATAAAGCGGGGACTTGTCCCGTCTTTAAGTTGGTATTGTAGATGCATCTGTTAGAGGCTTTTGTAGACATATGTGGGTATGGGAATGTAAGATGTACGTTCAGTTTGACGTGATGGCCCCAACGGCCAAGTTTTATATATATATATATATGGCATATGTTTCCATGTACATGAATTCCGCATAGTTGCATGAGATATAATAAGATTCATACGAGGATATGCATACGAATGTTCATGAGCAAAGATTGGTTCTCTCGGGCCATATCGGCTTCGGGTGCCAGTCCAGCCCGAATGGGATTCGGGGCGTGACAGTATATATGCTGCAATATTTGGGCCATTATAATATCCTTTAAATCCTTTTTAAACCACCGCTAATCACTTAAGAAACTTGGTTCGTTACCTATACAACAAGGTTACCTCAAGTCCCATATCAATAGAACAAATACACGCAAAATACTGGGTGTTACATCCTCCCCCTCTAGGAACATTCATCCTCGAATGCTAGCATAATTAGCCTGGTTAAACAAGTTCAAGACCTAGTTTAATCCTCATGTTACCACATAAAACTTACATCTTTATACTTACTTGTTAATTCTCCAATCCAACATTTTGGACTTTCACTTCATATTCGAATAAATTAGGGTACTTGGATTTCACTACTTTCTTGGCTTCCCATGTGATCTCTTCTATTTGTTGGTTCCTCCAGAGTACATTTACAGAAGCTACTTATTTATTTCGTAACTTCTTGACTTGCCGATCTAAAATAGCAATAGGTACTTCTTTGTAAGTAAGTTTTTCTGTAACTTGTACATCTTCAATAGGAGTAATTTGAGATGGATCTCTTATGCATTTTTGGAGAATTGAGACATGAAACACTGGATGTACTATTGAAAGCTCTTGGGGAAGTACTCATATGCAACTTGGACAAATATTTGAATAATCTCATATAGCCCTATATAGCGTGGACTCAATTTTCCCTTTTTACCAAACCTCCCCCTTTCATTGGTGACACCTTTAAGAATACCCAATCTCCTATAGCAAACTCTAGCCCTCTTCTTCTAATAGTTGTATATGATTTATGTCGACTTTGAGTGATTTCTAGCCGTTGTTGTATCACCTTAACTTTTTCCATAGCTTGATGAACAAGATCTTGCCAAAATAAGGAGGTTTCACCCATTTCAAACAACCCAATTGGTGATCTACACTTTCTCCCATATAAAGCTTCATAAGGTACCATTTTGATACTTGAGTGATAGCTATTATTATATGCAAACTCAATAAGTGACAAATGATCATCCCAACTACCTTTGAAGTCCAATACACAAGCTCGCAGCATATCCTCAAGTGTTTGAATCGTACATTCTTCCTGACCATCCGTTTGAGGGTGAAAAGCTATACTTAAACTCATTTGCGTTCCTAAACTCTTTTGAAATGACTTCCAAAAGTTTGCAGTAAATTGAGCTTCCCTATCGGATATAATAGAGATTGGGACTCTATGTAGCAGAACTATCTCTTTAATATACAACCTTGCATACTCTTCAACTGTGTAAGTGGTCTTAATCGGTAGGAAGCTTGCTGATTTGGTGATTCTATCAACTATTACCCATATGGAATCATATTTTTGAGAGGAACAATGCAAACCAGTGATGAAATCCATGTTGATCATGTCCCACTTCCAAATTAGGAGTTGCACACACTGCGTATAACCTCTTGCCTTTTGATGCTCTACTTTAACTTGTTGACAGTTTGGACATTGGGCTATAAATTTTGCAATGTTCTTTTTCATGTCTCCCTACCAATACACTTCTTTCAAGTCATGATACATTTTAGTTGACCCTAGATGGACAGAATATCTTGAATGGTGTGCTTCCTCCATAATCCTTTTCCTTAGTCCATCAATATTAGGTACACATAATTTATTTTGGCACCGAAGTACTCTTTATTGCGTAAGCTCAAATGCCTTTGTCATACCTTGTTATACATTCTCCTTAAGTTGTAATAGAATAGAATCCGCATACTGCTTTTCTTTCACTTTAGTTGTCAAAGAGGATTCTGCCGTATTTTGTAGAATAACTCCTTCATCTAGAGATTCAAGAAGGCGAACCCCCAAGCTAGCTAGTTGGTGTAGATCTTTAGTTATCCCTTTTCTTTCCATGGACTACCCATAAGTTCTTTCTATTGTCTTATGACTTAAAGCATCAGCTACCACATTTGCTTTCCCCGGATGATACAAGATATCAGCATCATAGTCCTTTAATAGCTCAAGCCATCTTCGCTGCCTTAGATTTAAGTCCTTCTACTTAAAGATATATTGTAAACTCTTATGGTCAGTATATATGTCAACATGGACCCCATACAAGTAATGGAACCATATCTTTAAAGCAAATATAACCGCGGCTAGCTCAAGATCATGTGTTGGATAATTCTTCTCATGTGGACGCAACTGTCTTGAGGCGTAGGCTATTACCTTACCGTACTGCATCAATACACATCTTAGACCCACTCTTAAAGCATCACAATACACTACATACCCCTCTGTACCTTCTAGAAGTACCAATACAATTGTGGAAGTTAACTTATTCTTCATCTTTTGAAAGCTTCTTTCACAGGCATCATTCCATTGAAACTTGATAGATTTGTGTGTTAACTTGGTTATTGGGACAGAAATGGAAAAAAAACCCTCAACGAACCTTCTATAATAACCTTCCAAGCCTAGGAAAATATAAACTTCCATAGGTGTTGTGGGTCTTGGCCAGTTCTTCACGGCTTCTATCTTTTGAGAATTAACCCTTATCCTTTCATCGGATACAATATTCCCCAAGAATGCCACTGATTTTAACCAAAACCACATTTAGAGAACTTTGCATATAACTTACAATCATGAAGAATCTACAGTACCTGTCATAAATGATTAGCATGGTCCACTTTTGATTTTGAATACACCAGAGTATCATCTATAAATACTATCACAAACACATCTAAGAATGGCTTGATCTATTCATCAGATCCATGAAAGCTACTGGTGCATTTGTTAGCCCGAATAACATAACTAAAAACTCAAAATGACCATACCGTGTTCGAAAAGCTATTTTGGGTATATCTTTCTCCTTCACTTTCACTTGGTGATAACTTGACCTCAAGTCAATTTTTGAGAAACACTTAGCACCTTGTAACTGATCAAACAAATCATCAATTCTAGGGAGGGGATGTTTGTTCTTAATTTTCACCTTATTTAGTTGTCGGTAGTCAATACACATTCTTAATGTGCCATCCTTCTTACGTACAAATAATACGAGTGCGCCCCAAGGAGACATACTAGGCCTTATGAATATCTTTTCTAAAAAATCTTTTACTTTTTCCTTCAATTCACGTAATTCTGTCGGGGACATTCTATACGGAGGAATAGAAATAGGTTGAGTACCTGGAATCACACCAATACCAAACTCTACTTCTCGTTCTAGAGGTAAACTAGGAAGTTCTTCAGGAAACATATTAGAAAATTCATTTACCACTTGAATGGATTGAAGAGTTTGTCACTCCACATCTATATCTTTCACCCTCACTAGATAACATATGTACCCTTTGGACATCATCTTTGTTGCCTTAACATAAGAAATAAACTTACCCCTGGGTGCTCCAATATTACCTCTCCATTCAAGGACTGCCTCTTTTGAAAAATGGAAATGCACCCTCTTAGCTCGGCAATCTACTATGGCATAACAAGAAGCCAACCAATCCATACCCATTATAACATCAAAGTCCACCATTTCTAGATCAACAAGGTCGGCAAATGTGTCATGATCACAAACAGTAACTATACAATTATGATAAACTCTGATAGCTATAATAGATTCACCAACCAGTGTAGACACTTCAAAGGGCTTAACCAGTGATTTCGATGTTCTTTTGAACTTTCCAGCAATTAATAGAGTAACGTATGATAGCGTAGAGCCTGGATCAATTAATGCATATACATTATGTGAAAAGATGGATAATGTACCTGTAACCACATCAGGAGAAGCCTCCAAATTTTGTCGACCCGCTAGAGCATATCTACGATTTTCGACTCTGCTAGAACTAGTTGCTCCTCTACCACCTCTACCATGACCGGAAGGCATTTGTTGACATCTACCTAAAGAAGGAACTGATGATGATGATGGAATAGATGATCCAGTAGTTTGCGCCACACCACTCATTCACCTTCGAGGGCAATTTTTCATCACATGGCCCAATGTACCATACCAATAACAAGCATCTGTCCCAAACCAGGATGCACCTATATGATGTCTCCCACTTTTTTTACAAGGTTGTCTAGGAGGTCTTGATTGGCTCATGTTTCCATGCTCTTGGTTTCCTGCGCCTGAACCTTGGCTCTCACTTCTTTACCCAAATTTATTGCCCCTAAACCCTTAAAATCGGGGTGGAGCACTTGTTGTAAAGTAGGAAGATGGTGGCCTAGGCGGTCTATTTAAAAATCGAGGCCTGAAATCACTTTGGTATGGCATAAACTGCCCCACAGACCTAGCCCTCTTGGAGTACCCTCTTTCTGGCTCTTGTGTTCTTCTTCTTTGTCTTTGATCTTCCATTTTCTGTGCAAAAGCTTGTATTCTTGCTATATCCATGTCTTTATTCAAGGCAGTAATAGTACAATCTCTAACTAGATACGGATCCAATCTATCCACATATCAATGAACTCTATCTTCCATAGTAGCTACTATATTAGGAGAATACCTGGACAAAGAGTTAAACTGAAGACTGTACTCCCTTACGCTCATATTCCCTTGGCGAAGATTTAAAAACTGATCTACCCGGGCCTCTCGGATCTAAAATGGAAGGTAATGATCAAGAAATGCTACTTTGAACACTTCCCAATTGGCTGAAGGTGCACCTGTACCCCTAGATCATTTCCAGTCTTCATACCATAATATAGCCTCCCCTTTTAATCTATACGATGCTAGCTCAACCATCTCTTTACCAGATACATGCATGACATCCAAAGCCATTTGGATTTTATCAATAAAGTCTTGTGGGTATTCATTAATATCCGACCGGGTGAATGTGGGAGGGTCCAATTTAAGGAAATCTTTTATCCGTAGACTAGCTGACCTATCTGCACCACTAGTACCCATAGTTGGACAAAATTGTCCTTGACCTTGTCCAGCAACTATGTGAGTCAATAATTACACCGTATTTTTTAAATCTTGCTCAGTAGCATTAATAGGTGATTCTAAGGGTACTCCTCTCCTTCTTAGATCTTCTGGAGATGGTGGAGTAGAAGAAGTCTGTGATGCAAACTCATCCAGAGCCTCACTTTGATTAGCTTGTCTAGGTGATAACTTGTTGGTCCCTTCTCCGGCAGCCATATCCACTTGCTTACTTTTATTCTTACTCCTTTTTGTAATTGGTATCTTCACTATATAGAGAAAAAAAATATTCAACGTTAAATACAAATCAACCTAGATCATTGGATCTATCTCACGATCTAAGAGATGAAGAAAAATAAACAAATCATACATGTCCCGTAGCCTCCTAGTTATAGATGTGGCACGGCTTTGTAGACTCTCTAGGATGACCTGCCCTTATACCACTTTTGTCACACCTCAAATCCCATTGAGATGGACAGGTACCCGACGCCCTAAAGACTCGAGAGAACCAACTTTAACCTGTGCTTTACAATGCATATAACTATGAGAATCATGCAACTTTGACATATATATATACATATAAGCTATAGTAATGAAAGACCAACATAGACAGACCCAAACCATATATACATGATTTGACTGTTGGGGCCACAACTGTTATGAGACTAAAATATATTTGAACTTTATACATTAGTCTACAAAGCCTCTATAGGATAGAAAACATAGTCTAGGTCGGGACAGACCCCACCTTACAAAATAACTGTACAATACCGAAAATGCACATATCAAAGACTCGGTTAATCCCCAAATCAAATTGGAGCTCACTAATTATAGTTGAGTGTCTTGTGCTCCAATTGAGGAGGTCTACTAGCTGGAGTACTTGTACCTGTGGCATGAAACACAGTGTCCCCATACGGGACGTTAGTACGAAAGAATGTATTAAGTATGTAAGGCATAAAGTGACCATAGGTAAGACAAGATCTTAATAAAATCAGATATCAATATACAACTGTATAGATTAGAATAAAAGGCCACCTTTGCTTGTATTTATGGAATCATGTACAATACATATTTTACTTTACATTATCCTTCTTTGCATTATGAAATTATAAATCATATGATACAAATGACCAGTTGATCAGTGGTAAAAGAGGATGACCCATGCTAGGTATTTTAACCCCTGGGATACGGTCCTCATAAATACACAAATTAGGATCGACCCAAGCTAGGCTTTCCTTTCACCCCTGGGATACCACCCGTGATATTGGGATCGACCCATGCTAGGTGTTCCTTCCACTCCTGGGATACCACCCAAGCATATACAGATTTTTTTTACATCATTTCTTTAATCTTTGAGATAGTTCTTTTGGTTGTCATAATATTATTGAGTTTTAAACTATGGACCAATAGTGAGAGACATATGAATACACATTTAAGGCGGTAACAATGACATAGGAAGTGAATGTAACATCAATATGTTAGATTTCATGCCAAAGAATATAAAATGGAATAGCCTTACATAACTTGTTGTACAACTCCGATATTACCCCAAATTAACCTTTTTCCCCTCGGACTACTTATCTACAATAAAGTAAGTGGTAAAACTAGTATTAGTAGCTAATCAACACATTTAAGCCACTTAACCTCACCAAAACAGTAGTCAGGCAGTAAGCTCGTATTTTATTTATTCAAGGGTGTTCTTTCAACCCTTACTCCTCCAATTACATTCACATACCATACAAATCCTTATAACATCCCCCGAAACAACTTTAGCCTCATTACACCCTAAAAACGGTATACAAAGTGGAGTGGGCAGTAGGCTTACATAATATTCAGTTCGGTGGTGTATCACTATATCCTCCGTCTATATTTCAATACAAGTTAGTTACATCTTTTCCCAACATCAACCAAGTTGTACCCAACATATACACATAACACAATTCCTAAAACAGCCCCAATATCCTTTATCATAGCAACCAAATATTGAACTCATCATCCCTTGAGTTCTTGACAACAATATATACATAATTCTCTACCAAGACATCTACATAGGAAGGGGGCAAAAATGGACAGTAGCCTTACCTTAATTTTGTGGTAGTTTATTCTCTTAACTTGTATTTCTACAATATATTGGTTCCTTCACACACAAACCAAAGGAGAAGAGAGAAATCTCTTAATAACTAAGAAAAATGGGACTGCCAAACTTATAGAGGCTTGTCCTATAATTCAAACATGAAGAGCATAATTTCCATAGTCTTTTTGAGATAAGCTCATGATTTGTTCACTTACCTTTAGCATGGAATAAAGGTAAATCCCAAGAACCCTAATGGAGTTATAGGGCTGTTGTAGAAGCTACTAGAGAGAAAGAGAGAAGACCCTAGAAAGCTGATTTTTTTGCCTAAGTTAAAATGAATAAAATGAGCTATTTTCAATCCCTTTAAAGGGACCAGCTCTTGGACGACTTTCTTGCCCATTTTTGGCCATAAAATACCAAGTATTTCGTGCACCTACTTTCCCATTATACTTGGGCCTTTGTGGATCTGAAACTATTGGGCCTTGGCTACCCATTCTTCTCCTTTCCTCTCTTTTAACTTGGGCCAGAATTTATTCAAGTAGGTGGTAGTGTACTTGGCCCAATAAGCTGGTCAAAGGAGTCTTAGTAGGTGATGCACCTACTTGTCACCTACTAGCTTAATTTAAGTCAACCAAGCAGCACACTTATTTTATTCCATATTCTAAGTCTTAACCCCCTATATCAACTTAATACTTATATACACTTGGACACTTTAATCCTTGAGGTAGAATACCACCTTACTATCTCGCGTTTAAGCACTTTCATTTGGGTTAACTTGGCGTATACATGCTAAAATATTTGGGCCATTATAATATCCTTTAAATACTCTTTAAACCACCGCTAATCACTTAAGAAACTTGGTTCGTTACCTATACAATAAGGTTACCTCAAGTCCCATATCAATAGAACAAGTACACGCAAAATACAGGGTGTTACACTAAGGGTCCCCCATTGTACCAAGATATTATCAATCATTCAATGCCAACCCTTACTTGATAAAAGGCTAGGTAAGATCACTTCCTGGACTTCAAGATTCCAATCGTATGTTGGGAGGTTGCAATTAGTGAAGGTTGTACTATTCTCCATTCAAACTTATTGGTCTCAATTATTTTTGTTGCTTAAGAAGATAGTCGTACTTAGAGAGAGAATATGCAGAATTATTTTATGGACTAGGGGAATAGGCATCTCAAAAAAAGCTCTCATAGCTTGGGATAAACTTTGTATTCCTAAAATTGGTGGAAACATGAACTTGGTTAACATCTACATTTGGAACAAAGTTGCTCTATGTAAGATGTTGTGGAACTTTTGAAAGAAGAAGGATGTGCTATGGATCCAATGGGTTCATATTTACTATAGGAAGTGCAGATCTATTTCGGAATTGATGCCTAAGCACGCCTGCAAAAAAATTTGAAAGCTAAGAAGTATGTTGATGAAGTAGGGATGACTGAAGAAGAACCGATTGGTATCAAGCA
Organism: Capsicum rhomboideum; assembly: GCA_031232105.1. Classification (NCBI taxonomy): domain Eukaryota; kingdom Viridiplantae; phylum Streptophyta; class Magnoliopsida; order Solanales; family Solanaceae; genus Capsicum; species Capsicum rhomboideum. Next base: position 121,467,242 of record CP124714.1, read on the forward strand.
ATTTTCTATCAAGTAAATGTATCTAAGGCTTCTTGGTTCCCATACAAAAGTGAACTAGAGGAGGTTGACTTGTAACAATCCAGGGTCCCCAAAATGGTTGTTTATTTTGACTTTAGTAGCACATAGAAGAATTTACACAAGGGATAGTCTAGCTAAGTGGGGAATGTAGGTTGATAATGTCTGTCTACTATGTGAAAAGGAGCGACAACTATTTTTCATCTGTTAAAAATTAGCTTCAATATGACAGAAGCTGCTCACGTGGTTTGGATATAATAAACAACCAAGGATATGGGTAGAGGAAGTTCAATGGTGCACAACTACATGCAATGGGAAGAACATGAATGATACAATATTCAGGTTGACACTAGCAGCTACTGTTGATCCAGTATGGATGGTAAGGAACCAAGTAGTATTCCAAAACAAGTGGAGGACTGAGGATGTAGTTGTAAAAGTGATTATCTAAATGGTTTTTACTAGAGCTTCTATGAACAATAAACTAGCTAGGGGGCTGGGAAAATTTAATTACTATCCTTGTTAGTTTACTTAGTATGTTTATTGCGTTTGATGGATTGGTTTGAAAAACACCACCTACTGGGCATGTCCAGGATGTGATACAAGTTTTGTTTTCTCAAGCTGTAATTTTCCATATGCTAGTAAAATTTAGTTACCAAAAAAAATGGCAATTCAAGAGTGGAAAAAGGAGATCTTGAGTTGAGGGTAGTGAGTGAGTTGCCACAAAAAAAGAGGGAAGTATTTCAAAGTAAAAAGAATGAAAAGAAAATTGAGAAAAGTAAAGAAAAAGAGAGTTTGAGGGAGTTTGCTTCTTGTTCTAACTCTAACTCTAATGTTAATTCTTCTTTTCCTTGTTGTAATGTATCTTTTGTAGATATGTCTTAAAATGAAGCCATGAAGCAAAAAATAATGAAGAGTCTTCCACCATTGAAGATTCAAGAGTTGGTGGAGACACCCACTACTTGTACAAGTGTTCAAGTGAGCTTGAATGATAAAAACAAAGGTAAAGAAGGACTTGTAGGAGCATTTCAAGGTAAAATGTCAAGACCTGATTTCCAAGTCATGATGGAGCCTATCGAAAACCACCAATAGGCAAGCCAATTCCTAGCTCAAGGCAACAAGCGACAGGCCAATAGGCGGGATCTCATAAAAAAGGAGATGAAGCAAAACTACCACCATCAACATTCTACGAAGGTAAAGACAAATGAAGTATGCATACCGGAACAAAACGGAAGAGGACAGTATATAACTCTAAAACCCCTCCAAAGACCTGGTGAGGTCAGTACACGAGCCACTACTCGACATATCCAGAATAAAAGACAGAAACCAAATATGCACAACATATATACAACAGTCTCGGGTTCAAAAGACTATACAATAGAGATGGGGTGGGATCTGCCTCGGATGTCAATAAGTTTTCCCTGCTTCGAAATCAATGTCGAGAAGAGAGTCACATCACAACCATCGACTAGTGCTTGGATTCTCATCGGGAAAAGATGCAGAAGTGCAGTATGAGTATCGGAGAAACGGGTACTCAATAGGCATCATCGACCGACTAAGCTCAATGTAACATAAGCAAGTTGAAGTACAGGGGTGCATGCTAAGTTCGGGTATATCTGATAAGAAAATGTGACACTGAATAATAAGTAAGTAACTGCGCACCGAACACATAATTCAAACATAACCCAACTAAGCCCCCATAAGCCCGTTGGGCACACGAAATAATACAATACCTAGCCTGGCCCCCATAAACCAGCAGGACACACAAGAATGGTAAAAGCATAGTCACTAGTGTCTCAAAGTTGTACCAGTATCCAGTAATCATAAAAACCAATGAGGCGCACCGGACTTGAACCGGCACCAATGGATAATAACAAGAGGACAGATGCCGGAATCAAATTGGACAAAGTGTGTAGTAAAAATAGGCCACATATATATCATATCTTTCGGACTCAAACCGGAACTCAGAAAACAATAGTATCATAATCACAGTACCCAGTACCAGAACTCATAGTGCACCACAATCCGAGACCGGACTCAAATCGAAACACCTAATAGTCAATATCCAACATCATCATACCTAAATCAGTAGTTGAACTCAAATCGGAACTCATCATAACCAGAAACCAGAACAGAGCTTAATGTCACATCATAACCAATAAACAGAGAACATCTTAGTCCCAGGCCGTAGCCAAAATATAGGTAAATAAGCTAACCCATCATCTGCTACAAGGAAAGTCCCCGGGTCCTCCTAGGTACATAGTCTACCATCATGCAATATCTAAGTCATTTTAGGTATCTAGAGTAGGTCATGGCAAGACGGGTCCCAATTCTTAGCTAAGGCCAACAATCTTGATCAAGTACGGTGCTATTACAGACTAAAAGGCTAAACAAGCCAATCGGGTATAATCGGTGTGAATCAATCCCATAATAAGCCTAATAGGTCATACTAGGTCTTGACTAAGCCCAAAATGTCAAAGTTCTGACAAGTCGACAAAAAGGGTAATGGGGCCCACTATTGGGAGCCAAAAACCAAGTCTAGTTATACCTATCTAAGTATGGGCTAAGTTTGTCTAAGCCTGGAATAAGGTCTAACAATAACATTCCCTAACCAGTAAAAAAAAATCAACGCTATCCGACCCCAAATAGGTCATCTATGGTATACCACGAGGATAACAGGCTTGGAATATGTCTGAATAGCCCTATCTGGCCTAGAAGACTTAAATCATAGCAAACCACCAAGCCTATAGTACCAGCCCACAACACCAGCACAATAGCATACATATATCACATATAAGCCCAATATAAGGGTAAAAGAAACCTAGCCTACCTGGACGCCGCCGTAAACCTGCCAAAGGACCCGCTAAGCTGAAGCCTTCCCCTTCCGAGAGGCCTCCAATTCTTGCCACACTATTAAAATAATAAAATACATGTCATAACATGACTATTGATACCCATATGTCACTAGGTCGGAAAATGATCGGACGACTCACATGGGACCCACTTGTGGAATTCGCCTAACTAAAACCGTCACAGCGTCCCAAATCTCATCGTGATCATTAGTCACAACATCGATCTTATTATTTGAGATCAATACACATATCAAATACCAATAACAACACCAACAAATCCAACAAAAATGTAAACGATCGTAAAGCAGAGAAAATATACCGTAGAAATGTCGAGAACGAAGTAACGAACTTAAATATGTAAGTGTGCAAGCTTGGACCTTGCTATACAAACTTCTATAAGAGCTTGAAGCTCTGAATATGGTGCTTCTATGTACTTTGGCCGTTTAAACATGAGAGAGAAGGTGAAATGTTTTTATATAGCCAAGGCAGGTGGTGCTAAAGTGCCCTTATGGCCGCTTAAGAGCATAGCTCTAAAGTGCCATAAGTGGCTGCTTAAGCGCTCCACTGCTTGGCCGCTAAAGCGGAACCAAGGATCACTTAAGCGTCCATGGCCGCTTTAGCCATGCCCTTTGCAGCTAAAGCACATTTACCTAGCCTTCCTTGGCCGTTAAAGCGTTCCTATGGCCGCTTAATCGCATGGCCAATGCCAAAAATGGCTATGTCCAGGCAACTTCGACTATGTGTTTGGGATCTATCCGGAGTTCCGTACACGCAAAAGAACTATGATACCTAACTAATTTCGATGCTATAGACTCAATAGCGCTATTAGAATTTCCATCAGAAGTCGTTCTGACTAAAACTGGGGCCCACGCCCCAAGGGCTGACTCTACTTAGCCAATAGTCGTCCTATCACTTAAAATAAGTTTGAGAACCTCAAGACCTAAACCAAAGGTCTACCCAACCTAAAGTCGTCATTTTAGATCTGATGAGATGGTCAAAAATGGAATCCGATACTTTTTAATAGGAGTTTAGGCCTGGGAGCCATACCTGACTACTAGACAACTCAACACAGGAAAGTGACTCTAAAAGTCAAATGAACTGCCAGGTAACTATACTACCAGTCCCAGCAAGTCATACTCAACTTGGGGCAGTCATGGAAAGGCTCTAAATAGCGTAAACACCATAAATATCGAGAATGACCTAAAGGGTCATTGCAGTATCTACTATTAAAAGGGACTTTCGTCTGCGAAAGTCAATAATAAGCACATACCTGAAAACATGAACAAGTAGGAATGTTGGGCTCGCATATCATGCTCAATATCTCAAGTAGCCTCCTCAATCGAAAGGTGATGCCACTATACCTTAACCACTGGAATGTCCCAGGAGCGCAATCGTCTGACATTTCAGGCAAGAATAAACACAAGATCATCTACAAATGCTAACTTCTCATCTAACTGAACCGAGTCCCACTATAGCTCATGAGACTCATTTGAAATGTACTGTCGCAGCATAGAAACATGAAACATTGGGTGAATAGCTAAAAACATCAGAGGCAAAGCTAACACATATGCTACCTCTCTAACTGTCCGCAGAATCTCAAAGGGTCTAATATATCAAGGGCTAAGCTTGCCCCTCCTACAGAATCACATCACGCCCTTCTTGGGCGATGTTCGTAACAAGAATCTATCACCAACTCTGAATGTCAATAGACGACATCTATGGTCAGCATAACTTCTGTGTCTACTCTTAGTTATTAGTAGCTTGTCCTGAATCACCCGAACTCGGTTCAAAGATTCACGAAGCAAATCTTTACCACGATGGAAGATCTCTGAAGTTTCAAACCAACCAACTGGATATCGACACCATCTACCACACAAAACCTCAAACGGAGCCATCTAACTGCTGGAGTGGAGGCTATTATTATATGCGAACTCTGCTAAAGGCAAAAACTGATCCCACTGACCCCCAAAGTATAACACACAGGCACGGAGCATATCCATTAATGCTTGAATAGTCTGCTCTAACTGTATGTCGATTTGAGGATGAAACGCAGTAATGAAGTCCACTTGAGTACCCATCTGCTCCTGGAATGTCCGCCAAAAATTGAAGGTAAACTGAGACCCTCGGTTTGAGATAATAGATATTAGCACTCTATGTAGGTAACCTTTCAGCACTGCAAGAAACTCAAACAGAAGATTATTAAGACAATAAATTAACAAAACATAGAATTACTCGAAAAGGATTAAAATAATTTGTTATTGAAATAAAATACGAAGAAGTAATTTTCTATTGAAATAAAATACAAAGAAATAATTTTCTATTTTTTCCCATGTCATATTTATTACATCTTTTACTTTTTTCCCCACATTTTTGCAGAGTTGAATCTTGCTGAATTGAAGAACGTATTCAAATTCATAGGTTGTGCAGTTGTTCATAGAAAATTCCATGTTCTTCATGTCTCGAATTTCAATAGCTTCTTGAAAATCATTGATGAATCGGTTGAAAAAGTAGACGACAAATATTTTCATGGAACATCGTATTTTAATATCTTTTCGCCCACGTACACAATAAAAGTTGCATTGTTGCACTTCTTTTCTATCTTCTTGGGACTTATAAGCTTCTTATTATTCTTATTCATCAACAACTCTCAAACCTTGTAACTTAAAAATGATAAGAAGAGAAATATTTTGAAACTTTTTTGCAAAAACAAAAAACTTTCATTGTAAGAAGAGAAATATTTCGTGAGTATTTTGCTAAAACTTTAGTGAGCACATACATATATATAGATATAGGTTCTTAAATTCTAATTGTAATGAATGCAATATTAATTAGGGGCGCCTACGTACTTTATTTCAAAAATGTTCTTGGATTAGGTTTTGGGTTGTTCAATTAATAATTTTCTAATTACTTTTACTTAAGCATGGGTAACAAGCTTAGCATAACTTATTTGAGAAGCACTTGTATTTCAGATATGAATCCTTTCATATATGTACCTTCAGATATGATTCAATATTAGTTATTACAGATTTATGACTTCATTACTTTATCTCTAAATAACCTTTTACTTAGATTTTAAGCTATTATGACTTCCTTCATATTTTCACCACCTGAAAGTATTTACTTTGCTTTGACAACCTTTGATGTGGTCATTTTATGACTCTACAGAGTATGATTTCACATATATACTTTCCACAATGCTTTTCTCATGGTTTAGGTAAACTATTATTATCTTTATGAATCCAATTTCTGGCTTTTTTCTCTATTTATATCACATATATGATTTCAATTATTTAATCTTATTCCTTAATACTCAGTTCATTCAAACTAGCTGATAGCATACCTCTTCTACCTATATTTTTCATGTGATGTAGCTATGAGTAATCGTTCTCAGGCTCGTGGCTAGAGAGTAGAAATTCTTAGTTCAGCAGTTGGTGATTCCTCCTTATTCAGGGACATAGCTTAGTCTTTTTGTTCCTTATTTTAGTCTTTCTAGTATTTTAGTTTTCAATTTAGTTGGGGGCTTGTCCTAACATGTCATTCTTTTAGTAAAGGCTTTCAGACATAGTTAGTGTATTTAGTTGTAATAGATTTATCTTTGAATTTTATTATAGTCTGGTTTAAGTTTATAGCTTCCGCTTTACTTTTCCCCATATTATGCTTAGATATAAGATGCCAAGGGTTATCTTGGGATCACTTGTGGTTCTAAGCATCATATTTTATCCAGGGTGTAGACTCATATCATGACATCTATATTGAATAGTATGACAGGTGCCATCATGGACCCTATTTTTTATCATGAAAAGTTAGTATCAGAGCTCCAAGTTCATTGGTCTCGCAAGTACAAGCCGAGTCTAGTAGAGTCTTGCGGATCATTATGGAAACATCTGTTATCTATCTCCGAGAGGCTACAGTGCTTTAGGAGAAATCCATTTCTTTATTTTGTGTTGTGAGCTTACAATCTAGTACAACTCAAAAGTCTCTTATTCACTCTCTCACAGATGGTAAGGATAGGTTCTTCTTTCGCTAGAGACATACAGCCTGTGATCGTGGTATGTGGCTAGGATAGAGGTTATGAGAGTGCTCATACCTGAGCATCCAGACTAGTTAGAGGTCAGGCTTAGGTTTCCTCCATAGGTTTAGGGGTTTCTAGTGATGATAGCCCTGTTGAGACAGAGAGTTGAACCTAGTTCAGACACCACTTATTCTCATTCTATATCTTGCTTGAGGACTTTCATTCAGTATGTTGCTTTACGACTTCAGACTCTAGATGCATAGTTGGCTGCTGCTATATATTCTCTTAGTGTTGATGTGATACTACCAGGTATTGCTCTATATTTAATGACCTTACTTACTATGTCTGTGGTGGTTCAGAGGGGGGTTTATGGAGTTCATAAAGACAAATGCCCCAAAGTTTAGTAGGGATTCCTAAGTTGGTGCTTATGAGTATTTGGTTGGTTTCCATGAGAGGTTGTACAGGTTAGGCTTGGTAGGCTCTAATAGGGTAGATTTTACTACTGTTCAATTATTTGGGCTAGCCAAATAGTGATGGGGGACTGTGGTTGATGGGTCATCTTTTCTCTTTTAGGATCAGTTTACTATGGTTTTTCTAGGGGAGTTATCTTGATACATGAGGAGCATGCGGGTAAAAGACTTCGTATATTTGACCGTAGTAGGACACTTATGGTTTTAGTACATTTCTTATCTATCTTGATAGTGTTTGATTGTAGTTCTACATTCTCCTATGTGCTTGCTTATTCCACATTAGGTCTTGATGTGAATCTTGAGTTTTTTGTCGTGCCTATTCGGTTTACTACCCCAGTAGGTGATTCTTTAGTAGTGGATCGGCTGTGTCGATCCGGTGTTGTGACTCATTTAGAGTTGAGTTAGATTTGATTTATCTTGATATTATGAATTTTTATATGATTTGGGTATGACATTCTTGCTGGTTATGCTATGGAATAGTGGTGGATCAATGGCATGAATTGGCATGATCAGATTATGGGATGCACTCAGAGGGCTACTTGAGGGTCGTGATATCAGTTGGGATTGAGAAAGTGATTTGATTATTGGGGTGATGAGTTATGAATGGAGGAAGCTTACAGCTGGAACACTTGTGTGAAGTTGTCTGAAGGTGTCATTAGAAAGGTGCGTTCGAGGATTATTTTCTTTATAGAATTGCATTGGTACATTTGAGTTTGGGTTAGCGCATGATCAAACTTATGGGATGACTAGGGTTTCTAATCAGATTGGTCAAGAAAACCTTGTGATGGATAATACTTGTGATATGACTAACTTGGAAACACTGCAATTAAAGGATTTGTCACACCTCAAATCCCATTGGGGAGGACATGGCACCCGAAGCCGTTAAGGCTCGAGAGAACCATTCTATACGTTCGCATACTTGTTGTCAATAGGATAGCATTCAATCACTTATGGACACAACATATCAATAATATAAATCTAATAAGAACATTTATATAAACATGAGACATGGCCGTTGGAGCCATATGGTTGAGAAAAAAACACACAACATTCCCTCCTTCAACTGTATAACGTCTACAAAGCCTCTAACAACTACAAAACCCAAAATATAGTCGGTATAATTTCCCACTTTATATACAATGCTTATGCAGCACCAAAACCACATATACATATGACTCGGAAAGCCCCGAACCGAACTGGAGCTCACCAATATTCTGTAGATGACCCGTAGCCTACTGAGGAGGTCTACTAGTACCTGTACCTGCAGCACTTAAGGTAAGTCCCCCAAGGGACGTCAGTACGAAAGAATGTACTGAGTATGTAAGGCTATAAGTAACTGTATGAAATATAAGCACTTCAATGGAATTAAGTACAAGTGAACGAACGATATAAATAACTACCATATGGTATATATGTGGAATCATGTACATTGCTTCCTTTACTTTACTGTACTTTACTTTACTTTACTGTACATCATCAATCATCAATCATGTCATGCCCGGGCCCAACTGATCAGTGGGAAATAACATAATAATCGGGATCGCCATCCATGCGGATATTCCTTTTATCCCATGGGATACCACCCGTAATAATGGGATCGACATTCATGCGAGTGTTTCTTTCACTCCATGAGATACCACCCATTTTCAACATTAACCATTACACAATTACTCACATTACTTCATTCTTGAGTTATAAGAGCGATACATTTATAACAGTGCTACTAATTCTGAAATGAGATATTGTACAACCCTTTGGGGATAGGACAAGTGTTATGATAATATGAATACTAGATGCTGCAGAAGAATGCGGAAAAGAATAACCTTACATACCTTATCTTTTCAATATGTAACTACAATGATTCAGATCCTTCCTTATGTGTTACTCTACAACACAAGTACATAATGGAGCAAACATTAACGGCTAGCTACATTATAAGTTTACAAGACGGTAAGTAGGTGCTTAACGGAAAGTAGAAACCGTCCAACCTCCAAAACACATTTTGCATCACTCTCCCTTTCATTATACTACCAGATAACAGTATTCAACCACATTACCCTAACACTTACTGCTTTTGCAAAACAACAACACCAAATCAGTCCACACACCACCAAAACAGTCCACAAACAAACATAACCGTTACAAACCGGTAGGATTACCTACCTTGTTTATCCTTTACATTTCCACTCCAATGAAACTCCATATATTCACACCATAAGGTAACCATACTGCCTTCCATAGTAGCATACCAAAATCATTCCACAACAGTTCCAAAATTCAGATTAACATAACAAAAGAGTGTTCTCTTTTCACTACAACAAACGTTCCATTTACCAACACATATAAACATTTCCATAAAGCCATACATAAAAGGAACGATTCAGGGGCAGAACCACACTTTAATATACTGGAATTTCATCATCATAACTTAATTTCTTCAACACCCTAAGCCCCTATACAAGTCCAAGCCACAAGGAAGACAAATTCATCAAAACCAACACAAGTGGACTGCCAACTTAATTAAGGGACTGCACTATACATTTTAAACACCACCAACATGTTTTACACAACCTATTATACATATATAACATTAATATATAAGGTTAAACACTTACCAAGGCTTGCAAAATGGGAGATTAGTCCAAGAACCCTAAAAGAAAACTAGGGCGGCTGTTTGGGGTTTGAGAGAGGAGAGAGTGTTTTAATTTTCTGTTTTTGGAAAATGAAATTAATGGATAAATGAGCTGAATTCCAGCTCTTTATAAACCCTATTAGCCACCTCTTTTATCTCATTCTTATCCAATTTTTTGTCAAAAATAGTCCAAGTAGGTGATGCACCTACTTGGCTATACAAGCTGTCCAAAACAGTCCACTTACTTGGGCTAATTCTAGTTGGATCATAGCATGTTGGGCCTTAGTGATATTTAGGTGTTGGGCTGGTCATCTTCCCTATTTTATGTACTTAGTTTGGACCTCAATTCATTCCATTAACATAGGTCCAAATGCAGCCCAATAGGTTAAATAGGTGATACACCTACTATCTTAATTAAGTCACGGAAGCACCTCACTTATGTTCTCCCCGTTTTCCAACGTCTTAATTCTTCTACCTTAATTCACCACTTAACTTTAATTTTACACTTAAGTATGTCCTTATTATCTCAAGTTTAAATACTTTTATCCATGTTAGGTTAGTCGCACATGTTTTGAAAATGTACGGGGTGTTACATCCTCCCCCCCTTAGGAACATTCGTCCTCGAATGGTAGTATCATCTCTATTCAGCTTAAACGAGTTCAAGCTTAAGTTCAATATTTATACTACCATATAACACTTATATATTTATATACTTACTTGTTATTGCTCCAATTCATCATCTAAGGTTTCCACTTCAGTTTCAAATAATTGAGGATACTTAGATTTCATCATCTCCTCGGCTTCCCATGTGATCTCTTCTACCTGTTGATTCCTCCAAAGCACTTTTACGGAAGCTACCTCTTTATTTCTTAACTTCTTAACTTGTCGATCCAAAATAGCAATAGGTACTTCTTCATAGGTGAGATCTTCCGTAACTTGTACATCTTCAGTAGGAGTAATATGAGATGGATCTCTTATACACTTTTGAAGCATCGAAACATGAAATACTGGATGAACAGTGGAGAGTTCTTGGGGTAGTGCCAACTCATACGCAACTTTCCCGAATCTTTTATTAATTTCATATGGGCCTATATAACGTGGACTCAATTTTCCTTTCTTTCCGAATCGCATTACCCCTTTCATCGGTGACACTTTTAAAAATTCCCAATCACCTATGGCGAATTCGAGCCCTCTTCTTCTAACATCAGCATATGATTTATGGCGGCTTTGGGCTGTCTGTAGTCATTGCTGTATCACCTTAACTTTATCCATAGCTTGATGGACGAGATCCGGTCCAAATAGGGTAGTTTCACCTACTTCAAACCATCCGATAGGTGATCTACACTTCCTCCCATATAACGCTTCGTAAGGAGCCATCTTGATACTTGAATGATAGCTATTATTGTAGGCAAATTCAACAAGAGATAAATGATCATCCCAATTGCCTTTAAAGTCTAATGCGCACACTCGTAGCATATCTTCAAGTGTCTGGATAGTACGTTCTGCTTGTCCATCCGTCTGAGGATGGAAGGCCGTACTCAACTTTACTTGTGTACCCAAGCTCTTCTGAAATGATTTCCAAAAATGTGCAGTAAATTGTGCTCCCCTGTCTGATATAATAGAGACCGGAATTCCATGTAATCTCACTATCTCTTTAACATACAATCTTGCATAATCTTCCGCTGTATAAGTGGTTTTGACAGGTAGGAAATGTGATGACTTGGTAAGCCTGTCAACTATGACCCATATAGAATCAAATTTACGCAGTGTACGAGGCAAACCTGTGACGAAGTCCATATTAATCATATCCCATTTCCAAACTGGAAGATTGATACATTGCATGTAACCTCCAGGTTTCTGATGCTCCACTTTAACTTGTTGACAATTTAGACATTGAGTTACAAATTTAGCAATGTCCTTCTTCATATTACCCCACCAATACACTTCTTTCAAATCATGGCACATTTTTGTAGCTCCCGAATGAATAGAATATCGTGAATGATGCGCCTCTATCATAATTCTTCTCCTCATCTCATCTACATTCGGTACACATAATCTATCTTGGCATTGAAGCACCCCTTCTTGTGTAAGATCAAAGACCTTAGTCAGACCCTGTTGTACATTTTCCTTTAGCTGCAATAACATAGGATCCGCAAACTGCTTTTCTTTCACCTCAACTATCAATAAAGATTCAGCTGCATTTTGTACAATAACCCCTTCATCTGAGGATTTGAGAAGACGAACCCCCCAAGCTGGCTAATTGATGTAGATCTTTGACTAAATATTGCTTTTCTGTCAAGTGGCTACTAGTGCCTCCTATTGCCTTTCGGCACAATGCATCAGCTACCACATTTGCTTTTCCTGGATGATATAGAATATCAATATCATAATCTTTCAATAGCTCAAGCCACCTTCTTTGCCTCAAATTGAGTTCTTTCTGCTTAAAGATATACTGTAAACTTTTGTGATCAGTATAGATGTCAACATGCACTCCATACAAATAATGACGCCATATCTTTAAAGCAAATACCACCGCTGCTAATTCAAGATCATGCGTGGGATAGTTTCTCTCATGCGGTCGCAGCTGTCGTGAGGCATATGCTATTACATTACCGTGCTGCATCAATACACACCCTAGGCTAATTCTGGAAGCATCACAATATACTACATACCCTTTGTGCCTTCCGAAAGTACCAATACTGGTGTAGAAGTCAATTTATCTTTCAGCTCTTGGAAACTTCCCTCACATGCATCATTCCACTGAAATTTGATTGCCTTGTGTGTAAGCTTTGTTAAAGGTGCAGCAATGGAAGAAAACCCTTCAACAAACCTTCGATAATAACCTGCTAACCTAAGGAAGCTACGAATTTCCGTAGGTGTTGTAGGCCTTGGCCAATTTTTCACCGCTTCAATCTTTTGCGTATCAACCCTTATCCCTTCATCTGATACAATGTGACCCAAGAATGCTACAGACTTCAACCAAAATTCACATTTAGAGAACTTTGCATATAACTTACGATCACGAAGAATCTGTAACACCTATCGTAAGTGGCTAGCATGGTCCTCTTTTGATCGTGAATAGACAAGAATATGGTCTATAAATACTATCACGAACACGTCTAAAAACGTCTTGAACACCCTATTCATCAGATCCATAAAAGTTGCTGGTGCATTTGTTAGCCCGAAGGACATAACCAAAAACTCATAATGACCGTACCGTGTTCGGAAAGCTGTCTTGGGTATATCTCTTTCTCTGACCTTTACTTGATGGTAACCCAACCTCAAGTCAATCTTTGAGAAACATGTAGCACCTTGTAATTTATCAAACAAATCATCAATTCTAGGAAGGGGATATTTGTTCTTAATTGTCACCTTATTCAATTGCCGATAGTCAATGCACATTCTCAATGTGCCATCTTTCTTTCGTACAAATAATACCGGTGCATCCCACGGGGACATACTAGGCCTAATGAAGCCCTTGTCCAGTAAATCTTTCAATTGCTCCTTCAATTCACGCAATTCTGCTGGAGCCATTCTATATGGGGGAATAGAGATAGGTTGAGTGCCTGGATCTACATCGATACCAAACTCTACTTCCCGTTCTGGGGGCAAACCTGGAAGATCCTCTGGAAATACGTCAAGAAATTCATTGACCACTGGAACCGATTGAGGAGTTGGTGGTTTTGCATCAATATCATGCACTTTCACTAAGTGGCATATATATCCCTTAGATATCATTTTCCTAGCCTTAAGATAGGAAATAAATCTGCCTCTTGGTGCCCCTACATTACCCTTCCATTCAAGAACATCCTTTTGTGGAAAATGGAATTGTACCCTCTTGGCTCGACAATCTACCGTGGCATAACAAGAAGCTAGCCAATCCATTCCCATTATAACATCAAAATCTATCATGTCTAGCTCAACAAAATCAACCAACGTATCATGACCACCGACAGTAACTATGCAATCACGATAAACTCTCTTTGCTATAATAGATTCCCCAACCGGTGTAGTTACTTCAATTGACTTAACTAGTAATTCCGGCGTTCTTTTAAATTTTTCAGCAATCAAAGGAGTAACATATGATAATGTAGAACCCGGATCAATCAACGCATATACATTATGTGATAATATGGACAAGATACCTGTAACTACATCAGGAGATGCTTCTGAATTCTGACGGTCTGCTAGAGCATAAATACGATTTTGAGTTCCACTGGAACTAGCTGCTCCTCTAGCACCTCTACCGCGTCCAATAGGCTGCACTCCTCTACCTAAGGAAGGCACCGATGATGATGATGCCACAATGGATCCGGCAGGTCGTACCATGCTTCCCGAGCCTCTTCGTGGGCATTCCCTCATCATGTACCCTGTCATGCCACACCAATAACAAATATTCATCCCCAGTCGGCATTCACCTGGATGATATCGTCTGCAATGCTGACATGGTGAACGAAAAGATCCCGATGTCTGTGAACCACGACTCCCACTACCTTGCCCGGCTTGATTACCTCTAAACCCTTGGAATTGAAATGAAGTGCCTGCCATGGAATGAGAAAATGGTGGCCTAGGCGGTCTATTAAAACTCCGAGGCCTAAACTCTCCTTGGGACACCATAGACTGTCCCGTAGATCTAGCTCTCTTCGACGACCCTTCTTCAAACCCTTGTGTTCTTCTCCGTTTCCTCTGATCTTCCATTTTCTGTGCAAAGGCCTGTATTCTAGCTATGTCCATATCCCTGTTCAACGCAGCAATAGTACAATCTCAAACCAAATATGGCTCCAGTCTGTCCACATACCGATGAACTCTATCGGTCATCGTAGCTACCACATTCGGAGCATAACGGGCCAAAGAGTTAAATCGAAGGCTATACTCTCGGACACTCATGTTACCCTGTCGCAGATTCAAGAACTGGTCTGCCCTAGCCTCTCGGACCTCATATGGGAGATAGTGATCAATGAATGCCATTTTAAATTCTTCCCAACTAGCTGGGAGTGCATCAATACCCCTCGACCGTTTCCAATCTTCATACCATAAAATAGCCTCGCCCTTCAATCTATAGGCCGCAAGCTCAACCGTTTCCACACCAGACACATGCATAACCTCCAAAGCCCTTTGAATTTGATCTACAAAATCTTGAGGGTCCTCATTTGGATCTGATCCAGTGAATGTGGGAGGATCTAACTTCAGAAAATCCTGTGTCCGTCGACTAGCTGCTCTAGCTGTACTATCATCACTTGTCGTTGGACCACCTTGTCCCTGAACTTGTGCAGCAACTATTCGGGTCAACATTTGCACTGCACTCTTTAGATCCTGGTCAGTAGTATTTATTGGTGGTCCTGCAGGTACTTCTCTTCCTCTTGACTCTTCTGACAATGGAAGAGTGGAAGAAGTCTGTGATGCAAACTCATTTTCAGCTTCACCTTGATTAGCTTGTTTAGGTGGTGATTTACTGGTTCCTTCTCCGGCAGCCATGTCTATCTTCTTGCCTCTACCTCTACCTCTTCTTGTAACCGGCATTTTTACTATAACACAAGAAAACCATTTCAATGGTCAGATGTGATTTAACCTACAACTTTAGCTCTATTGCACGATCTAGGAAATGGAGAAAAGAAACAACTCCTAAATGTCCCGTAGTCTCCTACGTATAGATGTGGTGCACAACACATCGATAAGTAAGAATCTACTCAGACACGGCTTTGTAGACACCCTAGGACGACCGCTCTGATACCACTTTTGTCACACCTCAAATCCCATTGGGGCGGACATGGCACCCGAAGCCGTTAAGGCCCGAGAGAACCATTCTATACGTTCGCATACTTGTTGTCAATAGGATAGCATTCAATCACTTATGGACACAACATATCAATAATATAAATCTAATAAGAACATTTATATAAACATGAGACATGGCCGTTGGAGCCATATGGTTGAGAAAAAAACACACAACATTCCCTCCTTCAACTGTATAACGTCTACAAAGCCTCTAACAGCTACAAAACCCAAAATATAGTCGGTATAATTTCCCACTTTATATACAATGCTTATGCAGCACCAAAACCACATATACATATGACTCGGAAAGCCCCGAACCGAACTGGAGCTCACCAATATTCTGTAGATGACCCGTAGCCTACTGAGGAGGTCTACTAGTACCTGTACCTGCAGCACTTAAGGTAAGTCCCCCAAGGGACGTCAGTACGAAAGAATGTACTGAGTATGTAAGGCTATAAGTAACTGTATGAAATATAAGCACTTCAATGGAATTAAGTACAAGTGAACGAACGATATAAATAACTACCATATGGTATATATGTGGAATCATGTACATTGCTTCCTTTACTTTACTGTACTTTACTTTACTTTACTGTACATCATCAATCATCAATCATGTCATGCCCGAGCCCAACTGATCAGTGGGAAATAACATAATAATCGGGATCGCCATCCATGCGGATATTCCTTTTATCCCATGGGATACCACCCGTAATAATGGGATCGACATTCATGCGAGTGTTTCTTTCACTCCATGAGATACCACCCATTTTCAACATTAACCATTACACAATTACTCACATTACTTCATTCTTGAGTTATAAGAGCGATACATTTATAACAGTGCTACTAATTCTGAAATGAGATATTGTACAACCCTTTGGGGATAGGACAAGTGTTATGATAATATGAATACTAGATGCTGCAGAAGAATGCGGAAAAGAATAACCTTACATACCTTATCTTTTCAATATGTAACTACAATGATTCAGATCCTTCCTTATGTGTTACTCTACAACACAAGTACATAATGGAGCAAACATTAACGGCTAGCTACATTATAAGTTTACAAGACGGTAAGTAGGTGCTTAACGGAAAGTAGAAATCGTCCAACCTCCAAAACACATTTTGCATCACTCTCCCTTTCATTATACTACCAGATAACAGTATTCAACCATATTACCCTAACACTTACTGCTTTTGCAAAACAACAACACCAAATCAGTCCACACACCACCAAAACAGTCCACAAACAAACATAACCGTTACAAACCGGTAGGATTACCTACCTTGTTTATCCTTTACATTTCCACTCCAATGAAACTCCATATATTCACACCATAAGGTAACCATACTGCCTTCCACAGTAGCATACCAAAATCATTCCACAACAGTTCCAAAATTCAGATTAACATAACAAAAGAGTGTTCTCTTTTCACTACAACAAACGTTCCATTTACCAACACATATAAACATTTCCATAAAGCCATACATAAAAGGAACGATTCAGGGGCAGAACCACACTTTAATATACTGGAATTTCATCATCATAACTTAATTTCTTCAACACCCTAAGCCCCTATACAAGTCCAAGCCACAAGGAAGACAAATTCATCAAAACCAACACAAGTGGACTGCCAACTTAATTAAGGGACTGCACTATACATTTTAAACACCACCAACATGTTTTACACAACCTATTATACATATATAACATTAATATATAAGGTTAAACACTTACCAAGGCTTGAAAAATGGGAGATTAGTCCAAGAACCCTAAAGGAAAACTAGGGCGGCTGTTTGGGGTTTGAGAGAGGAGAGAGTGTTTTAATTTTCTGTTTTTGGAAAATGAAATGAATGGATAAATGAGCTGAATTCCAGCTCTTTATAAACCCTATTAGCCACCTCTTTTATCTCATTCTTATCCAATTTTTTGTCAAAAATAGTCCAAGTAGGTGATGCACCTACTTGGCTATACAAGCTGTCCAAAACAGTCCACTTACTTGGGCTAATTCTAGTTGGATCATAGCATGTTGGGCCTTAGTGATATTTAGGTGTTGGGCTGGTCATCTTCCCTATTTTATGTACTTAGTTTGGACCTCAATTCAGTCCATTAACATAGGTCCAAATGCAGCCCAATAGGTTAAATAGGTGATACACCTACTATCTTAATTAAGTCACGGAAGCACCTCACTTATGTTCTCCCCGTTTTCCAACGTCTTAATCCTTCTACCTTAATTCACCACTTAACTTTAATTTTACACTTAAGTATGTCCTTATTATCTCAAGTTTAAATACTTTTATCCATGTTAGGTTAGTCGCACAAGTTTTGAAAATGTACGGGGTGTTACAGGATTCTAGTTAGATAATGGAAGATTTTCAGACATTTGGGCCTTATGATTTATTACTGCCTTGGTGATTAGTTTTTCTTGCGTGGAAAGACTTATGGTATTTTGAAATACTCCTCGAGTAGATCTAAAGGAATTCAACTTGTAAGGATATTTTCTTTGATACAAAAAGTTATGGGTTTGTCTTCAAGGATCGGGACTTGCATTCGGAGCAGTGTGGTTATTTTGATTTGGTTTAAATTATGATGGTATTACTTTTTGTTTTGAATGGGTTGTTATGAGTTGGTAAAGAACGTTATTTGCATGGTTTAAGGTTAGAATTTCCTGTTTTTGTGGTAAGGCTACATTAGTAGTGGATTTTGTTATTGTATGGATTGAAAAGAAAAGAAAAATTACGCATGTCATTTTTAGAGGACTTGGACGAACTTGTACATATGAAATTTTGAGGTATTAAAAATTGTGTTATAGGTGTGAGTTGGAAATTCAAAGTTCTGACAGCATGGTTTGACAGTGACTAATGAAGATATTAGTGATGACTCTCCTAAGATTTGATTCTTATTTGGACGACAATCAGTGATATGTGGTAGCTTGCATTTCTACTCAAGGTCGAATGGTTCCTGATTATGATGGGTCTTTCATGTGTGTGTTATCAAAAAAGGACTTTAGAGCTATAGATTTATTAAGGAATTCAGGTTGATTGACACTACATGGGTGATGAGAACTTTGTAGATTGTTGTGATGGGTTGTGTAAGAGTTTGGTGTCGTATAAAGGGTACCTGTTGTTGTATGGAAAGTTTTGTGGAGACTTGTGTTTTATTTCAAGGGTTGAAGATGAGAATATGACTATTTTAATGGCGATGAAGGAATGACATTTGAGAAATTGTGTGGAATTGATATCAATTTCTGATTCAATTATTTCAGATTCAGGAGACAGTACTATTTGGTTCAACATTTATGGTATTAGGCTTACATAAGTGTGATTAAAATGTGTAAAGTGGGCTTGAAAATAGTAGAAAGTTCTTTTAAGATAGAGGGAGGTATGATTTAGTATTGTGGAGAGAAACAATGTGGCTCCATGGGTTCTTTCAAATTTTATTGGTATAGTGATGACATCAGTGTTGTGGTATAGTTAGTGACTTGTAGTGTCTATTATAGATATAGGTAAATCATGTATGTTCAAAACCTTTATTGTGTTCAACTCAGTTATTTGATATAGAGATAGTTCAGAAATAAAGAAAATCAAGTACTAGAGTTGTGGCCTTAAGAGTTAAAATATGAAGAGATTTTTGTTACTATAGGGAAAATAGTGGTATTTTAGATGTGAATCCACTTTAGAGTGCTTGTGTTAGCATTTTAGATGTGACTCCACTTTAGAGTGCATGTGTTAGAGGACTGACCCGTAAATTCGGCAGATGGCCCGGCGGCGGCAAAGGGTTGGCATGAATGACTTTTTCAAGGGCCAAGGTGCTGGTTGAATCAATCATGTGGGCAATGAGGTGGCATTTCCAAGTAGGTGGAAAGCAAAGTTGAGAAGGCAACGTGTTGCCGCACGACATAGGCATTGGCCGACGTCAAAAATAGGTAAGGTGGCATATGGCATATGTCAAGGTCAAGTTTAAGTGCGGGCAAATTTAGTGGAGCTAAAGGTAAGAATACACTGAAACAAAGCTAAAAAAGTAAAAAAATGAAGAATGGCATGAGGTAAAATAAAGCAAACATGACCAAGGCAGATGCAGGCAAGGTGTCGACAGTGGCATGGGCAGCTGAGCTAAAGGTAGCAGTGGCAAGGTAGTAGTCTAGAAAGGGCCTAGAAGATTCCTTAGCAACATGGGCATGGCACTAAAATTATCCCTTAGTGCAAAAATGAGTCAGCACTTGTCACATGCCATATACATGTGGCGGTTACTTTTTGTAACTATTTTTGTTTGCTGATTTCTTATCTTTGTTTAAGCTTTGAATTTTGAAATTTGAATTGCCTATGCAGTTGGGGGTGTTAACTGCATTTTATTTGATTGACCCTGATATTGAAAAGTGTCGGCATACTATTGGTTGTAAGCTAAAGGCTGTCACATGTGCTATAAATGTGCAAGTTTGGCCTTGGACAAAAAGTAAAATATATAGAGTTAATGAGGGAGAGTTAAGTCTAAAATTCAGTAAGTAACACTAGAAGAAATGTAATGGTTTCAATAAAGTATTAAAATAGCAATCGACATATGATTATGCCTAAGTCGATGTCGAAGTGGTGGCAGGCTTGTTATCATAACAAATGAGGGTCCTTTGTATTGTTTTGATATTACTATAAAGGTTGGGATTTTCTCGTATATCATGTTGTTCATTTTTGTTTAGCATCAAAAATAATTCTAAGTCCAAATCAAAAATGTTGGGCAAGACAGTCACACTTGACTGCACGCAGGCTGAGTCAAGCAGGCAGACTTGACTGTCGCATGGTCGACTAACCTCTGTCATAATCTAATGATATAGATTGGCCCCGTGACAACTGGTATTAGAGCATAGGCTAGACTTAGAAGATGGCGGGAGAAAATGTTAAATTACGAGAAAGGATACCACGATTGGATGTGCTGGTCAGTTTCACCGATGATGGTGAAAATTTGGTGGACTTAATTACCTAAATTGAAGAAGTGAGTGAAAAATTGATGCTGGTGCGGGAGTCCTTTGATGAACAAGATAGAAATTTGGAGGTATGAGCAAGCACAGGTAGAAATGAAACTTGTTTGAAAAGAGCAGTTCTTACTGCATGGTGAAGTTCATCTTCTCCGACGAGCCTTGTAAGGGACTGTCAACCACTCAAAAGTGAAGGTACCAAAACCAAACACTTACAATGGTTTGAGGAGCGTTAAAGAGTTGGAAATTTTTCTGCAAGACATGTAAAATTATTTCCAAGCAGCCAAGGTTTTAAAAAATAAGAAGGTGTTGGTCATAACTATGTATTTGGGTAATGATGCCAAAATTTGCTGGAGAACAAGAGTTGTAGAAGTTGAGAGCATGGGGCTTCCATAAATTGAAAGGTGGGAAGTCTTGAAGAAGGAGTTAAGAACCCAATTACTTCAATACATCCAATCTTGGGTTGCAAGAAGTGGATTGCAGCAATTGAAACAAAGCAACATAGTGAGGACGTATATCAAAGAGTTTTCTTCCTTGATACTCAACAAAGGCACCATGGTTATGGAAGACAAGTTGCACTATTTTATGAGAAGGTTGAAGGCATAGGCACAAAAAGAGTGAAGAAGACAGAATGTTCAAACTCTCACAAAGGCTATTGCGGCGATTGATAAGTTTTCCGACTTTGATGAAGGTGACGACCAAAAAGAAACTTCACGTTCCAAGCCTAAGGACAAGGGGAAGGAGTGGAGAAAAATGGGAAGGGCCATGTATCAAATATAGAACCTAACTAGGTCGGGGTCAATCCCACAGGGAGTAGGACGAAATTCTATCGAATGCTAGTCTAAGGAATTGGCAAGTAAGTAAATTGGGGAGGTTTTATAAGCAGATACTAATAGTAACAATTTTTGATTTTTGAATTTGTAATCAATATGAGATATACACTAGGACTGTGATCCCCAATGATTCTTTAACTCCACTGGTTACTTATGCTTGGCAAAACTGTCTTGCTACGTTGCATGCAAAATCTAACAAGATATGCTCATCTAAACGTCTCTCGACCTTGGTTAGATAAATTTCACTTTTCTCCTCTCGGTGTTCTAGTGTCGCACTACTAACCCTTGTCTTGGATCTCAGATAACTATCCTTGTTATTGTTCATTATTAGATGAAGGTTAATAGCTTCAAATCTCTGTTGTTATTCCCTTTTCCCAATCTCTACCTCTCTCTCGAGCAAGTTAAGAATACAAGTGAGCTTCTAACGTTTGCAACCGTTAGAAGATCAATTATAATGAAGGTAATAAAAATACATGCATTCACACCAGTTCAGAATTACTTTGCACTTTACCTGTTTCGTTAATTCCTCCTGATTCACAGAATCCTAGTTGATGGGTTTAGCTACTCATGGTTGCAAGAACACAAGAAGAATTCAATGAAGATAACATAATTGTAAACTCACAACTAGAAGAAAATTCTGAAATCTCAATATGAATAAAACCCCTCGAATCTTGGGTTTTTTATTACAGAATGTCATGCCTTGAATTCCAACGGGGCGGACTGGCACCCGAAGCCGTTAAGGCCCGAGAGAACCAATCTTCATTCATGTACTTTGTATGCATGTCTCTGAGTGAACTACATTCTACCTCATGTAATTACAAGATACTAATGGCGGAAGTCATGGAGAACATATGATATATACGAAACTTGGCCGTTAGGGCCATCAAGTCAAAATGGACATATATTGTTTCATTCATCTCACCACGTATGTCTACAAAGCCTCTAACAAATACATATATAACCAACCTAAAGTCGGGACAAGTCCCTGCTTTATACAACATTTACGTAGTACCAAAATAAGTGTACACGTGTGACTCGGAAAGCCCCAAACCAAAGAGAGCTCACCAATATTCTGTAGATGATCCGCAACCTACTGTGGAGGTCTACTAGTACTTGTGCCTGCAACAAGTAATGTAAGTCCCCCAATGGACGTAAGTACAAAGAATGTACTGAGTATGTAAGGCCATAAGTAACTGCATAAGATATAAGGACTTCAATAAAATCAAGTACAAGTGGGTGGACAATATAGATTAGCCACCATAATATACATGTGTGAAGTCGTATAGATTGTATTCATTCTTTCGTTTTCGTTCATATCATTGTCACAATCATTTACATAACATCGTTCATATAATATCATTCATATAATCATTCGGGATCGCCTCTATCTAGGTTTCTGCCCCTTTGAGTTGCCACCCGTTCGGTATCGCCTCTAGCTAGGCTTATGACCCTTCGAGTTGCCACCCATTCCCAATAATCCTTCGGGATCGCCTCTAGCTAGGATTACACCCCTTCGAGTTTCCACCCATACTCAACATTCTTTCGGGATCGCCCCTACCTAGGCTTTTGCCCCCTTGGGTTGCCACCCCTACTCAATAAGTATGCATTACTTTAATTCTATTGTTATAAGAGTGATATGATGGTGGTTGTTGTTGGAACTTTGGAAAAATAGTCCACAATTATGAGACACGTGAATAGCAATTGGTAACAAGCCTGAAATGAGATACTTTAAGACATTTCAGAATAGAAACAAGTGCAAGGACAATGTGAACAATAGATGCTGCAGAAGCATACGGAAAAGAGTAACCTTACATATCTTTTATTACCAATATGAACAAACAACTCTATATGTGAATACAAAAATTCAGCTCCTTCCTTACGTGTTACTCTACAACACAAGTACATAACGGAGCTCACGTTAACAACTAACTACATTACAAGTGCATAAGACGATAATGAGCTACATAACTGCTATATAGCGTTATTTCGTCCTTCTACAATACAAATCACTGTATTACCATACCAACAACACCACAACATTCCACAGATTGACCAATACATCAAAAACCAATAGCATTTCACACTAAGTTTATACTTTACACTTCCTCAGTAACACCACGTCACAATTTCGAAATGGAACAAGTAGAATGACAAGGTAAACACTATGTGCTGCAGAAGGATACAAAAAGAGTAACCTTACATACCTTATCTTCCCAATATACTACACAGTCCTATATGTGAAGACAATAATACAGCTCCTTCCTTACGTTTTACTCTACAACACAAGTACATAATGGAGCTCACGTTATCATCTAACTATCTTACAAGTGTACAAAATGACAATGAGCTACATGACTACCATATAGCGTCATTTCACCCATTACAATACAATTCAGTGCATTACCATACCAACAACACCACAACATTCCACACATTGACCAAGGCATCATAAACTAATAACATTTCATACCAAGATTATACTTTACACTTCCCCTTTAACACTACGTCACTATTACTCCATCAAGTCACCTCAATACCTTTCATTACAACATATTAACAACAATCTATAATTGATATAATCCAACATTCCTTCGAACGACCCCTTAAAACCATTCAAAAGGTACCATAAGTTGATAATTACATCCAAGAAGGGTATAGGGGGGTTTAGGGATCAAAGAGAGACAAAAACATACAAAACAAAATTCTGTACTGGGCTGTGGAGCCACCTGCGCCCGCAAGTGGATGATTTATGGTCACAGGTTCCCCTCTATCCTTGTCCATAGCCACCTGCGTTGGCATCTGCGCCCGCAGGTGCTCCAGACGCGAGGGCGGATGCCCGTTTCAGCTTCCAGGGGTCATTTTAGGGTCCTTTTTTTGTTATAAATGGTACATGGCCATAAATAAGCTTATTTTTACATGTTTTAGGTCAGCTTAGATGCCAACGAACAACCATGGTTTCACAACACACATGAACATCACCAAAATTACATTTTCCTTTTAATACGTCACCAATTCCATGATCAATTTCATACCAACAATCCCACAAGTTATACACATAGATAAATCAAGTTAAGAACATAAATACATATTATATTTTGATATTTAATCCATCAAGTTCACTTCCTTCAAGACTACAAGTCCACTTTCAAGTTTATAAGGCAAAACCCTTTTCCGATTGCAAAAGTAGATAGTTTTACACATAGTGAACTGTCCAACACTTTGCCAACATAACCAACATGATTTATGCACCATATTAAGCATATAATATCTTAAACCATGAGATTAAAAACTTACCCAAGCTTGCAAGATGATGATCTTGTCCAAGGGAGTGATGGCTTAGGGTTTGTGAGAGATGAGAAATGTTTTGGAAAATTCTAGAAATGGCATGTGTGTTGTAATGAATAAAAATCTGTTTTTTGCCTTTATAAAAGTCCCTCAAGTCATCCTTAGCCAACATTAAATGTGTGTTTACTTGGTCAACATGAAAGAATGGGTCATTTCTATTTTAGGCCATGTCTTTTGTATAAATTTTGGGCCTCAATTGAGCCCAATAGCACAAGATTCCTTTAGCCCAACAAATTTAATATGTAACAGCCCAAAAATCTCATTTTTAAATAATTCCATAAATGTTATGGTAAGCAATTAGGTTGGGAAATGTACGGGGTGTTACATCCTTTCCCCCTTAGAAACATTCGTCCTCGAATGTTAGTAACATAGCCAATTTAAACAAGTTCAAGTCTAGGATCATTCTTTATGTTATAATATATATACATATTGCTCATAGATACTTACTTGTTATTGCTCCGATCCCGCATCTTGAACTTTATTTTCCATTTGAAACAGATGAGAGTACTTGGACTTCATCATTTCTTCAGCTTCCTATGTGATCTCTTCTACTTGTTGATTCCTCCAAAGTACATTTATGTAAGCTACTTCTTTATTCCTTAACCTCTTCACTTGTCGATCCATAATAGCAATAGGTATCTCTTCATAGGTGAGATCCTCTGTAACTTGTACATCTTTCATGGGAGCAATACGAGATGGATCTCCTATGCACTTTCGAAGCATCGAAACATGAATACTGGATGCACTGTGGAGAGTTCTTGGGGTAATGCTAATTCATATGAAACTTTCCCAAATCTTCGAACAATTTCATATGGACCTATATAACGTGGACTCAACTTCCCTTTCTTTCCAAATCTCATTACCCCTTTCATCGGTGACACCTTCAAGAATACTCAATCACCTATGGCAAATTCGAGCCCTCTTCTTCTAACATTAGCATATGACTTGTGATGACTTTGGGCCGTTTGTAGCCGTTGTTGGATCACTTTAACCTTATCCATAGCTTGATGAACAAGATCTGGCCCAAGTAAAGCAGTTTCACCCGGTTCAAACCATCCAATTAGTGATCTACTCTTCCTTCCGTATAAAGCTTCATAAGGTGCCATTTTAATACTTGAATGATAGTTATTGTTGTATGCAAATTCAATAAGAGGTAGATGATCATCCCATCAACCTTTAAATTCCAATGTGCAAGCTCGTAGCATATCTTTAAGTTTTTGGATAGTACGTTCTGCTTGTCCATCTGTCTGAGGATGAAAAGCCGTACTTAAGCTCACTTGGGTTCCCAAAATCCTCTAAAAAGATCTTCAAAAATGTGCAGTAAATTGAGCTCCCCTATATGATATAATAGAGATTGGAATCTCATGTAATCGCACTATATCTTTAACATACAACCTTGCATAATCTTCAGTTGTATAGGTGGTCTTGACTGGTAAGAAATGCGCTGACTTGGTAAGCCTGTCAACTATTACCCATATGGAATCAAATTTTTGTAGTGTACGAGGCAAACCTGTGATAAATTCCATATTGATCTTGTCCCATTTCCAAACTGGAAGAATGATACATTGTATGTAACCTCCAGGCTTCTGATGTTCTACTTTTCCTTACCAATACATTTCTTTCAAATCATGATACATTTTGGTAGCTCCCGAATGAATAGAATATCGTGAATGATACGCCTCTGTCATAATTCGTCTCCTCAGCTCATCTACATCTGGTACACATAATCTACCTTGGCATTGAAGTACTCCTTATTGCATAAGATCAAATGCCTTTGTCAAACCCTGTTGTACATTCTTTTTCAGCTGCAATAACATAGGATCCGCATCCTGTTTCTCTTTCACCTCAGCTACTAATGACGAGTCTGTTGCATGTTGCACAATAACCCCTTCGTCTGGAGATTCAAGAAGACGAACTCCCAAGCTGGCTAGTTGATGTAGATCCTTGACTAGGTCTTACTTTTCCATTAACTGGCCACTAGTACCTCTTATTTCCTTGTGGCTCAATGCATTGGCTACAATATTTTCTTTTCCTGGATGATGTAGGATATCAACATCATAACCTTTTAATAGTTCAAGCCACCTCCATTGCCTCAGATTTAAATCCTTCTATTTAAAGATATATTGCAAACTTTTGTGATTAGTGTATATATCAACATGAACCTCATACAAATAATGGCACCATATCTTTAAGGCAAATATCACAGTTGCTAGCTCAAGGTCATATGTGGGATAATCTCTCTCATGTGGCCGCAACTGTCTTGAGGCATACACTATTACATTATTGTGCTGCATCAATACACACCCTAGGCCAACTCTGGAAATATCAAAATATACTGCATACACTTTTGTGCATTCCGAAAGTACCAATACCGGTGTAGAAGTCAATTTATCTTTCAGCTCTTGGAAACTTTTCTCACATGCATCATTCCACTGAAACTTGATTGCCTTGTGTGTAAGCTTTGTTAAAGGTACAGCAATGGAAGAAAACCCTTCAACAAATCTTCTGTCATAACCTGCCAACCCAAGGAAGCTATGAATTTCTGTAGGTGTCGTAGGTCTTGGCCAATCCCTCACCGCTTCTATCTTTTGCATATCAACCCTTGTTCCTTCATCTTACACAATGTAACCCAAGAATGCTACGGATTTTAACCAAAATTAACATTTAGAGAACTTTGGATACAACTTACGCTCACGAAGAATCTGTAACACGTGTCGTAAGTGATCAGCAAGGTCCACTTGTGATCTTGAATAAACCAGAATATCATCTATAAATACGGTCAAGAACACATCCAGAAATGGCTTAAAAACCCTATTCATCGAATCCATAAAAACAGCTGGTGCATTTGTTAGTCCAAATAACATAACTAAAAATTCATAATGGCCATACCGTGTTCGGAAAGTTGTCTTGGGTATATCTTTTTCTCTTATCCTGACTTGATGGTAACCCGATCTCAAGTCAATCTTTGAAAAACATTTGGCACCCTGTAACTGATTAAACAAATCGTCAATTCTGGGGAGGAGATATTTGTTCTTGATTGTTACCTTATTCAATTGTTGATAGTCAATACACATTCTCAATGTGCCATCTTTCTTCAATACAAATAATATTGGTGCACCCCATGGGGACATACTAGGCCTTATGATCCCTTGTCCAACAAGTCTTTTAATTGCTCCTTCAATTCTCGCAATTCTGCTGGAGCCATTCTATATGGAGGAATTGAGATAGGCTGAGTGTCTGGCATCATGTCAATACAAAACTCTACTTCCCGTTCCGGAGGAACACATGGAAGATCCTTAGGAAATACATCAAGGAATTCATTGACCACTGGAACCGACTAAGGAGTTAATGGTTCCACATCAGTAGCTTTCACTCTTACTAAGTGAGATATGTACCCCTTGGCTATCATTTTCCTTTCTTTAAGATAGGAAATAAATTTTCCTCTCGGTGCCCCTACATTACCCTTCCATTCTAGAACTTTCGTTTGTGGAAAATGAAAATGTACTTCCTTAGCTCGGCAATCTATCGTGGCATAACAGGAAGCCAACCAATCCATACCCATTATGACATCAAAATCCACCATTTCCAGTTCAATAAGATCAGCCAACGTATCATGATCACACACAGTTACTGCACAATTATGATATACTCTTTTTGGAATAATAGATTCACCAACCGGTGTGGATACTTCAATTGACTTAATTAATAATTTCGGTGTTGTTTCAAATTTTGCAGCAATCAATAGAGTAACATATGATAATGTAGAACCCGAGTCAATCAATGCATATCCATTATGCAAAAATATGGATAATGTACCTATGACTATATCAGGAGAAGACTCCGAATTCTGTCAGTCCACTAGAGCATAGGTGCGATTCTGGGCTCCACTGGAACTAGCTGGTCCTCTATCACCTCTACCATGCCCAATAGGCTGCACTCCTCTGCCTAGGGAAGGAACCGATGATGATGATACAGCGGTTGATCTTGTAGGTCGTGCTACCCGTGCCCCTCTGTGGAAACTCTCTCATCATGTGCCCCGACATACCGCACAAAAAGAAACCAGTCGTTCCCAATTGGCTTGTACCCAAATGAAACCTACCGTAGTGCTGACACGGCTGATGAGAAAATCCTGTGGTCTGCGAACCTCGAATCCCATTACTCTGCCCAACATGGCTGCCTCTAAACCCTCGAAATTGAGATGAAGTACCTTTGTAGTGGAAGAAAATAATGGTCTCGGCATTCTAGAAAAAATTCAAGGCCTAGGTTCTCCTTGGGACGCCATGGCCTGTCCCATAGGTCTATCCCTCTTTGATAACCCTCTTTCAAATTTGTGCGCCCTTCTTCTTTGCCTCTAGTCTTCTATCTTTTGTGCAAACGCCTGTATTCTGGCTATATCCATATCTCTATTCAATGCAGCAATAGTACAATCTCTTACCAAATATGGATCCAATCGATCCATATACCGATGAACTTTGTTGGCCATAGTGGCTACCATATTGGGAGCATATCTGGCCAAAGAGTTAAACTGCAGACTGTACTCTCGGACGCTCATATATCCTTGATGATGATTTAAAAATTACTCTGAACGAGCCTCTCGAATCTCATATTGAAAATAGTGGTCAAGGAATGCCGCTTTAAAGTCTTCCCAATTAGGTGGATTTGCACCGATACCACGAGATCGCTTCCAATCTTTGTACCATAATATCGTCTCTCCTTTCAATCTATATGCCACAAGCTTAACTGTTTCTACACCAATCACGTGCATAACATCTAAAGTCCTTTGAATTTGATTTATAAAGTCTTGCAGATCTTCTTTCAGATCTGACCCAGTGAAGGTGGGAGGGTCTAATTTCAGAAAAATCTTATGTTCGCCGACTAGCTGCCTTAGACGCACCATCATCACTTGTCATTGGACCCGCTCGTCCTTGACTTTGTGCAGTAACTATCTGAGTCAACGTTTGCATCGCATTTCTGAGATCTTGCTTAGTAGCATTAACAGATGGTTCGACAGGTTCTTCTCTCCTTCTCGGCTCTTCTGGAGCTGGAAAAGTAGAAGAAGCCAGCGATGCAAATTCAATGTCAGCTCCACATTGAATAGCTTGGTCAGGTGGTGATTTACTTGTTCCTTTACCAGCAAGCATATCTACCTGCTTACCTTTTCCCCTACCTCGTCTTGTCATCGGCATTTTTACTATAACAAAGAAAACCAATTACAATGGTCAGATAAGATTCCACCTAAAAATGTGGCTCTACTACACGATCTAAGAAATGAAGAAAAGAAACAACTCCTAAATGCCCCATAGCCTCCTAGTTATAAATGTGTTGCACAACACATCCATAAGCAAGACTCTACTCAGACACGGCTTTGTAGACACCCTAGGACGACCTGCTCTGATACCACTTTTGTCACGCCTTGAATTCCAACGGGGCGGACTGGTACCTGAAGCCGTTAGCGCCCGAGAGAAACAATCTTCATTCCTGTACACTCATGTGCATGTCATTAACTGAACAACACTTTATCACATATAGGTACAAGATACCAATGGTGGAAGTCATGGAAAACATCTGACATATATATGACACTTGGCCGTTAGGGCCACCATAGAAAAAGCATGCATTCCTTACATTCCTTCATTTGTCCCACAACGTCTACAAAAGCCTCTAACAGATATATAACCAATCCTAAAGTCGGGACAAGTCCCCGCTTTATACAATCCTTTATACAATACCAAAAAAAATGTACATAATGACTCGAAAAAACCTGAACCGAACTGGAGCTCACCAATAATCTATAGATAATCCACAGCCTACTGGGGAGGTCTACTAGCACCTATGACTGCAGAAAGTAAGGTAAGTCCCCCAAGGGACGTCAGTATGAAAAATGTACTGAGTATGTAAGGCTGTGAGAAACTACATGATACACAAGTACCTTAATGGAATCAATTACAAGAGAATAGTCAATATGGATGAACCCCAGCTCTGTGTGTTTGGAACCATATACATTACATTCATTACTTTATTCGCTTTTACGTTCGTCATCATTTTCATTCATTACCTTACTTTATCCTTCTTTGCATTAAGAAATAGTAAAGCTTATGATAAACAAGTAACCAACTGATTAGTGGTAAAAGAGGATGACCCATGCTAGATATTTTCACCCTTGGGATGCGGTTCTCATAAATACACAAATCGGGATCGACCCATGCTAGGCTTTTCTTTCACCCCTGGGATGTCACCCGTGATATTGGGATTGACCCATGCTAGGTATTTTAATGCCTAGGATGCCACCCATGATATTGGGATCGACCCATGCTAGGTGTTTCTTCCACCCCTAGGATACCACCCAAGAATACTCAAACAATTATACATTAATTCATTTCTTTACTTCTATGAGATTGATACGTTAGTAGTCATAACATTATTGGAGCTTTGGAACCATGTCCACAATTATGTGAAACATGAATAGTTGATCAATGATTAAGGAACATGGGAATAACAATAGATCATAACCTGAAATGAGATACCTTAGGACATTTCGGAATGGAACAAGTACAATGACAAGGTGAACACTATGTGCTGCAGAAGGATACAAAAACATTAACCTTACATACCTTATCTTCCCAATATAATACACAGTCCTATATGTGAAGACAACAATCCAGCTCCTTCCTTACGTTTTAGACTACAACACAACTACATAACGGAGCTCACGTTATCATCTAACTATCTTATAAGTGCACAAAACGACAATGAGCTACATGGCTGCCATAAAACGTCATTTCACCCTTTACAATACAATTCACGGCATTACTATCACGCCCCGAATCCCATCGGAATGGATTGGCACCATAGCCGACATGTCCCGAGAGAACCAAGCTTTGCTTCTATTCATTCATATGCATGTCATAAGCAACACCACCACCACGTAAGAACATGAAAGACGAATAACGAAAAACATGGAACATGGGACATATATATACATATGTGAAACTTGGCCGTTGAGGCCATCAAGTCAAAAACGTCATTTACCACCCTACATTCATACACCCACATACGTCTACAAAAGCCTCTAACAGATACATTTAACAATACTAAGTGAAATTCGGGTCAAATCCTCGCTTTATACAACATGTACACTACAAAAACATATGAACAACTGTGACTCGGAGAAGCCCCGAACTAACTGGAGCTCACCAATGATCTGCAACAACTAGAAACCTACTGTGGAGGCCTACTAGTACCTGCGCCTGCAGAAAGTAAGGTAAGTCCCACAAGGGACGTCAGTATGAAGAATGTACTGAGTATGTAAGGCTCAAATTAAACTGTAAGATATGTAAATATGTCAATGAACACAAATTCAAATGCATAACCAATATGGATAAGTCACTGTTCTGTACTTTGGAAACCATGTATATTGCTTTCATTACTTTCTTTGTATCTTTACTTCTATGATTATTCATCTTTGCCTGTGACTTGTGATACCCGAGCCCCAACTGAACATTGGGTTTTAACACAACATGATGTTATGTTGGGATCAGATCGAGCTAGTCTTATGCCCCTAGAGCTGCCACCCTATGAATCAATATATATCGGGATCGGCTCAAGCTAGGTTATTACCTCTAGATCTGCCACCCATACCAACATATCAGGTTCGGCTCAAGCTAGGTTATTACCTCTAGAGCTACCCCCTATTAGGATCGGTTCGAGCTAGGATTATGCCTCTAGGACTGCCCCCTGATCCAACAAACTTGGGATCGGCTTGAGCTAGGCATTTTGCAGCCAAAGCTACCACCCATACTTGATCATTAACCACATATGCATTACTTTATTCATTACTTTGAGATTGATACAATGATAGTCATAACTTTATTTGAAGCTTTGGATCATTAACCAATGAGTGAGAGATATGTGAATAAACATTATGGAAAACATAGCCTTCTTGGAAACATAACACTATTGGAACCATTGGACAATGATTAATGAACAAGATACATGAGTATAACCACTATTGGAACTTTGGAACACAACCTTATTGGGCTTTTGGAACATTAATCATGAATATGAGACATGAGATTCACAATTGATCAATGAGTAGGAAATATATGATAATGACCATTGATAATCGGATATCGAATACCTTAGCACATTTCGGGATGGGACAAGCATAATGTCAATGTGAATACTTTTTGTCGCAGAAAGATACGGACAGAGTAACCTTACATACCTTGTTTTTAAATATGAATATACAATCTTAGATGTGCATACAATAGTCCCGCTCCTTATTTATGTGTCACTCTACATCAGAAATACATACGGAGTTTACATTAACCACCAACTACCTTACAAATGCATATAACGATAATGAGTTTCATGTTTGCCTTTAAACATGTCATTTCCCCCTTGACAAAACCATTGATGAAATTATCATACAAATAATCCCCCAATATTCCGTACATTGACCAATACATGATAATCAATAACATTTCACCACAAAACTTCTCCTTTACACCTTCTCATCCACACCACATCACAAATAATCCATCAAGCCACCTTAATACATCTCATAGCACATATCAGCCAAAATCCCATAATTTGCACTTATAGAAAAATAACAAGTTTAATAACAAAATCACACCACACCAGTTCACATTTTATCCATACCATGCTCTTTCATCAAAGTCACAAGTCATATTTCAAACTTAAATCCCATGGATCACAAATCTTTTACAAAAACACAAAGTACCATGTTCAACACTTCCATGCATAACCAACATGATTTTCATACTCTCCCATGCATATAATAGATGAATCCATAACAATAATTACTTACCCAAGCTTGAAAATGATGATATGGCTCCAAAAGTTGGCTTTGAGTTCTTAGGGTTTGAGGGTAAAAATGATTGAAAAATATCTAAAAGGCATGAGATTTCCAAATGACTAAAAAATCAGATTTTTGGCCCATTATATAGGCCCTCAATTTCATCCTTATCCACTCTTATAGCATTAAATACTTGGTCTAGAAGGTCAAGGCAAGAATGGGTCATTTGACCCATCTTTGGCCCATGTCTTCTTTCACATTTTGGGCCTTTTTTTAGCCCAATTCACTTAATCCAATAAAATCAATAATTTCTCATGTTTAAATCATTTCATATGCATTACAACGATATTCCTACTCACGGGATTTATATTTGTAGCCTCAATCACAAAAACAAGTGATTCTAGCCATGTATGGCCTACTTTGACCAAAAGGGTAAAATCATAATTTTGATGCCAAATTCGTTCACGAGAAATTTTACCCTACCAATATAATACTTCAATCATTTCATGTATATGCTCGTGGTTGTAGATGAAACGTGACAAAAATCGGCCTGGTACGTCCCCGGGCACCCTTAGGACTTAAGAAAATTTCCAACTTGAAAAGTGGGAAAACCATCCTGGCATGACCTTGGGTGCCCCATCTTGCTGGATCTGGGCTAAAAAAAAATTCCCAAGGCGGCCTGGCATGCCCCACCCTTAGTTTTTTTGAAAAATTTTTTTTTCGACTTTTCTTCGTGGGTTTGGTTAGATACTTGAAGTCCTATTTTTTAACTTAATTCTTACCCTTAATATCCTTTGTTTGGAGGTTCTCTTATCCTCATTTTGAACCCCACAAATGCTCCATGAAAATCACAAAATACCTCCTATGAAAGGCTAATCATATGTACGAGGCCAAATTTCAATTTTTTTTTCATCGTTAACATTACCAAATACATACTTATAGCTCTCGACACCTAAGTAAACACTATTCAATGTCTTCAAGTAGGGTTAGGAAGGTATGGGGTGTTACAATTACCATACCAACAACACCACAACATTCCACACATTGACCAAGGCATCATAAACCAATAGCATTTCACACCAAGTTTATACTTTACACTTCCCCTTTAACACTACGTCACCATTACTCCATCAAGTCACCTCAATACCATTCATAACAACATATTAAAAACAATCCATAATTGATATAATCCAACATGCCTCCGAACAAGCCCTTAAAACCATTCAAAAGGTACCATAAGTTGATAATTACAACCAAGAAGGGTATAAGGGGTTTCGGGGATCAAAGAGAGACAAAAACATACAAAACAAAATTCTGGACTAGGCTATGGAGCCACCTGCACCCGCAGGTCGATGAGGTGCGGCTGAATATACCCCTATGGCCTTGTCCAGAGCCACTTACGTTGGCATCTGCGCCTACAGGTGCTCCAGACGCGAGGGCGGATGCCCTTTTCAGCCTCCAGGGGTCATTTTACGGTCCTTTTTGTAATAAATGGTTCATGGCCATAAATAAGATTCTCTTTACATTTTTTAGGTCAAATTGGATGCCAACAAACAACCATGGTTTCACAACACACATGAACATCACCAAAATTACATTTTTCTTTCAATACGTCACCAATTCCATGATCAATTTCATACCTACAATCCCACAAGTTATACACATAGAGAAATCAAGTTAAGAACATAGACAAATCTTACATGTTGATATTTAATCCATCAAGTTCACTTCCTTCAAGACCACAAGTCCACTTTCAAGTTTATAAGGCAAAACCCTTTTCCGATTGCAAATGTGCAAAAGTAGACAGTTTTACACATAGTGAACTGTCCAACACTTTTCCAACATAACCAACATGATTTATGAACCATCTTAAGCATATAATATATTAAACCATGAGATTAAACACTTACCCAATCTTGCAATATAATTATCTTGTCCAAGGGAGTGATGGCTTAGGGTTTGTGAAAGATGAGAAATGTTTTGGAAAATTCTAGAAATGGCATGTGTGTTGTAATGAATAAAAATCTGATTTTTACCTTTATATAGTCCCTCAAGTCATCCTTATCCAAAATTAAATGTATGTTTACTTGGTCAACATGAAAGAATGGGTCATTTACATTTTGGGCCATGTCTTTTATATTATTTTTGGGCCTCAATTGAGCCCAATATCACAAGATTCCTTTATCCCAACAAATTTAATGTGTAATACCCCAAAAATATCATGTTTAAATAATTCCATAAATGTTATGGTAAGAAATTTGGTTTGGAAATGTACCGAGTGTTACACAAATCTTCGGATAATTTCATATGGCCCTATAGAACGGGGACTCAACTTCCCTTTCTTTCAAAATCTCATTACCCCTTTCATCGGTGACACCTTCAAGAATACCCAATCATCTATGGAAAATTCGAGCCCTCTTCTTCTAACATCAACATATGACTTGTGTCGACTTTGGGCCGTTTGTAGCCACTGTTAGATCACTTTAACTTTCTCCATAGCTTTATGAACAAGATCTGGCCCAAGTAAAACAGTTTCACCCGCTTCAAACCATCCAATTGGTGATCTACACTTCCTTTCATATAAAGCTTCATAAAGTGCCATTTTGATACTTGAATGATAGCTATTATTGTAGGCAAATTAATTAAGAGGTAGATGATCATCCCAACTACCTTTAAAGTCCAACGTGCAAGCTCGTAGCATATCTTCAAGTGTTTGGATAGTACGTTCTACTTGTCCATCTGTCTGAGTATAAAAAGCCGTACATAAACTCACTTGGGTTCCAAAACTCCTCTGAAAATATCTCTCAAGATGTCCAGTAAATTAAGCTCCTCTGTCTGATATAATAGAGATTGCAATCCCATGTAATCGTACTATCTCTTTAACATACAACCTTGCATAATCTTCAGCTGTATAGGTGGTCTTGACAGGTTGAAAATGCGCTGACTTGGTATGCTTGTCAACTATTACCCATATGGAATCAAATTTCTGCAGTGTACGAGGCAAACCTGTGATGAAATCCATGTTAATCATGTCCCATTTCCAGACTGGAAGATTGATACATTGCATATAACCTCCAAATTTCTGATGCTCTACTTTTACTTGTTGACAATTTGGACATTGACCTACGAATTCTGTAATGTTCTTCTTCATGTTACACCACCAATACATTTCTTTCAAATTGTGATACATTTTGGTGGCTCCCGAATGAATAGAATATCGTGAATGATGTGCCTATGTCATAATGCGTTTCCTTAGTTCATCTACATCCAGTACACACAACCTTTCTTGGCACTGAAGTACTCCCTCTTGCGTAAGATCAAATGCCTTGGTCAGACCCTGTTGTACATTTTCTTTCAGCTGTAATAACATTGGATCCTCATGCTGCTTCTCTTTTACTTCTGCTGGCTAGTTGATGTTGATCCTTGACTAGGTCTTGCTTTTCCGTCAACTGGACACTAGTGCCTCCTATTACCTTGCGTCTTAATGCATCGGCTACAACATTTGCTTTTCCTGGATGATATAGAATATCAATATCATAGTCTTTCAATAGTTCAAGCCACCTCCGCTCCTCAGATTTAAATCCTTCTGCTCAAAGATGTATTGCAAACTCTTGTGATCAGTATATATATCAACATGAACCCCATACAAATAGTGGCTCCATATCTTTAAAGCAAATATCACAACTGCTATCTCAAGATCATGTGTAGGATAGTTTCTCTCATATGGTCGCAACTGTCGTGAGGCATACGCTATTACATTACCGTTCTACATCAATACACATCCTAAACCAACCCTCGATGCATCACAATACACCGCATACCCTTCTGTGTCTTCTAGAAGTACAAAAATAGGTGTAGAAGTTAATTTATCTTTCAGATCTTGGAAACTTTTCTCACATGCATCATTCCACTGAAACTTGATTGCCTTGTGTGTTAGCTTTGTTAAAGGTGCCGAAATGGAAGAAAACCCTTCAACAAATCTTCTATAATAACCTGCTAACCCAAGGAAGATACTAATTTCCCTAACCGTCGTAGGCCTTGGCCAATTCTTCACCGCTTCTATCTTTTGAGTATCAACCCTTATTCTTTCATCTGAAACAATGTGACCCAAGAATGCTACGGATTTCAACCAGAATTCACATTTAGAGAACTTTGCATACAATTTACACTCACGAAGAATCTGTAACACCTGTCGTAAGTGATTAGCATGGTCCTCCTGTGATCTTGAATAAACTATGATGTCATCTATAAACACCATCACGAACACATCTAGAAATGGCTTGAACACCCTATTCATCAAATCCATGAAAACAGTTGGTGCATTTGTTAGTCCAAACGACATAACTAAAAATTCATAATGGCCATACCGTGTCCGAAAAGTTGTCTTGGGTATATCTTTTTATCTAACTCTGACTTGATGGTAACCCGATCTCAAGTCAATCTTTGAAAAACATTTGGCACCTTGTAACTGATCAAGCAAATTTTCAATTCTGGGGAGGGGATATTTGTTCTTAACTGTCACCTTGTTCAATTGCCGATAGTCAATACACATTCTCAACATTCCATCTTTCTTCCATACGAATAATACTGGTGCACCCTGCAGGGACATACTAGGCCTTATGAATCCCTTGTTCAGCAAGTCTTTTAATTGCTCCTTCAATTCTCGTAATTCTGCTGGAGCCATTATATACGGAGGAATAGAGATAGGTTGAGTGCCTGGAATTACATCAATACCAAACTCTACTTCCCATTCTGGAGGTAAGCCTGGGAGATCTTCAAGAAATACATCAAGGAATTCATTTACTACTGGAACCGATTGAGGAGTTGGTGGCTTTACATCGGTATCCCACACCCTTACTAGGTGGCATATGTACCCCTTGGATATCATTTTATGTGCCTTAAGATAGGAAATAAATGTACCTCTCGGTGCTCCAACATTACCCCTCCATTCAAAGACATCCTTTTGTGGAAAATGAAAATGTACTCTCTTAGCTCGACAATCTACCGTGGCATAACAAGAAGCCAACTAATCCATACCCATTATAACATCAAAATCTACCATGTCCAACTCAATAAGATCGTCCAACGTATCACGAACAAAAACAGTAATTACGCAATCACGATAAACTCCCTTAAGCTATAATAGATTCACCGACAGGCGTAGATACTTCAAATGACGTAATCAATAATTCAGGCATTCTTTTAAATTTTTCTGCAATTAATGGAGTGACATATGATAATGTGGAACCCGGAACAATCAATGCATATACATTATGTGAAAATATGGATAATGTACCTGTAACTACATCAGGAGAAGCCTCCAAATTCTGCCGGTCCACTAGAGCATAGGTGCGATTCTGAGCTCCACTAGAACTAGCTACTCCTCTAGTACCTTTACCCCGTCCAGTAGGCTGCACTCCTCTACCTAGGGAAGGAACCAATGATGATGATGCAATGGTTGATCCCGTAGGTCGTGTTATACCACTTATGCCCCTTTGTGGGAACTATCTCACCATGTGTCCTGGCACGCCACAAAAATAGCAAACATTCATTCTAATCTAGCATTCACCTAAATGAGACTTCCCGCAGTACTGAAACAACTGGCGAGAAAATCCTGTTGTCTGTGAAACTCGAACCACACTGCTTCGCCCAACATAACTACCTCTAGACCCTCGGAATGTGATTGAGTGCCTACTGTGGAATAAGAGAATGATGGTCTAGGCGGTCTATTAAACATTCGAGGCCTAAACTCTCCTTGGGAAGCCATGACCTGTCCCATAGATCTATCCCTCTTCGATGGCCCTCCTTCAAATTCTTGTGTCCTTCTCCACTGCCTCTGATCCTCCATCTTCTATGCAAAAGCCTGTATTCTGTATATATCCATATCTCTGTTCAAAGCAAGAATGGTACAATCCCTCACCAAATATGGCTCCAATCTCTCCACATACCGATGGACTCTGTCATTCATCGTGGCTACTATACTAGGAGAATATCGAGCCAAAGAGTTAAGCTGAAGACAGTACTCCCTGACACTCATATTCCCTTGACCAAGATTTAAAAACTAATCAGCATGAGCCTCTCGAATCTTATACGGAAGATAGTGATCGAGGAATGTCATTTTGAATTCCTCCCAACTAGCTGGAATTGCATTGATACCCCTAGATCGTTTCCAATCTTCGTACCATAGTATAGCCTCTCCTTTCAATCTATATGCTGCAAGCTCAACTATTTCTACACCATTCACATGCATAACATCTAGAGCCCTTTGAATTTTGTCCACGAAGTCCTGTGGGTCTGCATTCAGATCTAACCCAGTTAATGTGGGAGGGTCTAATTTCATAAAATCCTGTGTCCTTCGACTAGCTGCCCTATCCGCACCATCATTACTTTTCATTGGACCAACTTGTCCTTGATTTTGTGCAATAACTATACAAGTCAGCATTTGCACCGCATTTCTTAGATCCTGCTCAATAGCATTAACAGGTGGTTCGGCATGTTCTTTTCTCCTTCTCGGCTCTTCTGGAGCTGGAAAAGTAAAAGAAGCCCGCGATGCAAACTCAGGGTCAGCCCCACCTTGACTAGCTTGGTCAGGTGATAATTGACTTGTTCCTTCTCCGGCAAGCATATCTACCTTCGTACCTTTGCCCCTACCTTTTCTTGTAATCGGTATTTTACTATGACAAAGAAAACCAATTACAATGGTCAGATATGATTCCACCTACAAATCTGGCTCTAATGCACGATCTAAGAAATGAAGAAAAGAAAAAACTCCTAAATGTCCAGTAGCCTCCTACTTATAAATATGGTGCACAACACATCCATAAGCAAGACTCTACTTAGACAAGGCTTTGTAGACACCCTTAGGATGACCTGCTCTGATACAAGTTTTGTCACTCCTCAAATTCCAACGGGGCGGACTGGTACACGAAGCCGTTAAGGCTCGAGAGAACCAATCTTCATTCATGTACATTTGTATGCATGTGTCTGAGTGAACTACATTCTATCTAATGTTTTTACAAGATACTAATGGCGAAAGTCATGGAGAACATATGATATATACGACTCTTGGCCGTTAGGGCCATCAAGTCAAAATAGACATACATTCTTTCATTCATCTCACCACGTACGTCTACAAAACCTCAAACAGATACATATACATAACAAACCTAAAGTCGGGACAAATCCCCGCTTTATACAACATTTACATAGTACCAAAAAAAGTGTACACGTGTGACTCGGAAAGCCCCGAACCAACTGGAGCTCACCAATATTCCTTATATGATCCGCAACCTACTGTAGAGGTCTACTAGTACCTGTGCCTGTAGCAAGTAAGGTAAGTCCCCCAAGGGACATAAGTACAAAGAATGTACTGAGTATATAACGCCATAAGCAACTGCATAAGATATAAGGACTTTAATGAAATCAAATACAAGTGGGTGGACAATATAGATTAGCCACCATAATATACATGTGTGAAGTCGCATACATTGCATTCATTCTTTCATTTTCGTTCATATCATTTTCACAATCATTTATATAACATCTTTCATATAATATCATTCATATAATCATTCGAGATTGCCTCTAGCTAGGCTTCCGCCCCTTTGAGTTGCCACCCGTTCGGGATCGCCTCTAGCTAGGCTTATGCCCCTTAGAGTTGCCACCCATTCCCAATAATCCTTCGGGATCGCCTCTAGCTAGGTTACGCCCCTTCGAGTTGCCACCTGTACTCAACATTCATTCGGAATCGCCCCTAGCTAGGCTTTTGCCCCTTTGGGTTGCCACCCGTACTTAACAAGTATGCATTGCTTCAACTCTTTTGTTATAAGAGTGATATGTTGGTGGTTGTAACATTGTTGGAACTTTTGAACAATAGTCCACAATTATGAGACACGTGAATGACAATTGGTAACAAGCCTGAAACGAGAAACTTTAAGACATTTCAAAATAGAAACAAGTGCAAGGACAATGTGAACAATAGATGCTGCAGAAGGATACGGAAAAGAGTAACCTTACATACCTTTTCTTCAAAATATGAACACACAACTCTATATGTGAATACAACAATCCAGCCCCTTCCTTACATGTTACTCTACAACACAAGTACATAACGGAGCTCACGTTGATAACTAACTACATTACAAGTGCATAAGATGATAATGAGGTACGTGACTGCTATATAGCATCATTTTGTCCTTCTACAATACAACTCACTGCATTACCATACCAACAATACCACAACATTCCACACATTGACCAAGACATCATATACCAATAGCATTTCGCACCAAGTTTATACTTTACACTTCCTCAGTAACACCACGTCACAATTACGCCATCAAGTCATCTTAATACCTTTCACAATAACACATTAACAATAATCCATAATTGATATAATCCTACATGCCTTCGAAAGACCCCCTTAAAGCCATTCAAAAGGTACCATAAGTTGATAATTGCATCCAAGAAGGGTATAGGGGCCTTGGGGGGTCAAAGAGAGATAAAAACATGCAAAACAAAATTTTGGACTAGGCTGTAGAGCCACCTGCGCCCGCAGGTGCTCCTCTGGCCTGGTCCAGATCCACCTGCGTTGGCATCTGCACCCGCAGGTGCTCTAGATACGAGGGCGGGTGCCCGTTTCAGCCTCCAGGGGTCATTTTAGGGTCCTTTTTTGTAATAAATGGTCCATGGAAATAATTAAGCTTATACTTTCATATTTTAGGTCACTTGGATGCCAACTAACAATCATGGTTTCACAACACACATGAACATCACCAAAAATACATTTTTCTTTCAATACGTCACCAATTCCATGCATAATTTCGCAACAATAATTCCAAATGTTATACACAAAGAGAAAGCAAGTTAAGGACATAAACATATCATACATGTTGATATTTAATCTACCAAATTCACTTCCTTCAAGACCACAAATCCACTTTCAAGTTTAGTAGGCAAAACCCTTAACCGATTAAGCAAAAGTAGACTGTTTTACACATAGTGAACTGTCCAACACTTTGCCAACATAACCAACATGATTAATACACCATATTAAGCATATAATATACTAAACCATGAGAGTAAAAACTTACCAAATCTTGCAAGAGGATGATCTTGTTCAAGGGAGTGATGACTTAGGGTTTGTGAGAAGTGTGAAATGTCTTGGATAATTCTAGAAATGGCATGTGTGTTGTAATGAATAAAAATCTGATTTTTGTGCCTTTATATAGTCCCTCAAGTCATCCTTAGACAAACATTAAATGTGTTTTACTTGGTCAATGGTAGAATGGATCTTTTCTCCCTTTGGGCCATGTCTTTTTTTTGTAAATTTTGGGCCTTAATTGAGCCCAATAGCACAAGTTGAATTTAGCCCAACAAATTGAATGTGTAATAACCCAATACTCTCATGTTTAAATAATTCCATGAATGTTACGATAATCAACTAGGTTTGAAAATGTACAGGGTGTTACACAAAACCAATAATGTGTTAATGAATCCCCCAAATACTAAAAATATATCTAAAAAAAATGTAATGAACAACTACTGAACATAAGACAATAAAGGGGTATTTATAGATACAAGGT
The DNA here is from genome assembly GCA_031232105.1 of Capsicum rhomboideum. NCBI lineage: Eukaryota > Viridiplantae > Streptophyta > Magnoliopsida > Solanales > Solanaceae > Capsicum > Capsicum rhomboideum. The sequence goes on from CP124714.1 coordinate 121,510,545, forward strand.
GAATACTATCCTAAATAAAGTAGGATAACAAAGTCAGTAATTTTCAACGGTACCGTGACTTGGTGTCGTGGAAACAAGTCATGTTACGTGGGTTCCTGCCGTGAAAAACAGGGTTCCATTCACTCTTTGAGAGTTGACTCTCGTGACCAATCCACGTGGCATGGGTCAAATCACGTGCCGTGACTCCCTGATGTGGAAAGTACACTTCCTTCCAGTCTGCAGGAGTTGACCTGCGGTACCCATCCACGTGGCCTGGGTCCACTCATGTGGCGTGAGTCCCTACTGTGGGACACTCCCCAGCTTCAACTTAGATCTTTTCTTCCTCAAATGCTCCATTCTAGTGCATGCTTCTTCCCTTTTTCTCTAGTTTGCCTCCATAACCTATTTCTCTGCAAAGTCAGATAGAAAACACATCATACCAACCAGACATACCCAAGTTATTGCATATTTTCCTTGTTTTAAGCATCGAAAGTGTCAAGAGACCATGACACATCAACATCCTCAACTTAGAACGTTTGCATGTCCTCAGGAGAAAAAAAAACTAAATAAACACTTACAATGCTTAAATAAGAGAATACTAAGAGACCTACGACAATCCACTCATTGCTTTTGGCACCAAACTTTTTTCTGACCCCTCTAACTTGCAAATCAAAACCATGGTGTGTGTACATGCAACATATTATCATGACACAAAAGGGATCATGTAATGGCATCAGATTATGAATAAACAACTAAGCCTATTTGTAAATGGCATTACCCGAACTAATAGCAGCTAACAATGCAACCCATATACTCTTACAACAAAGAAGTCCCCCATACTCACAGTACACTAATGAATATCAAAGTAGGGACTGGGTAAAAAGACTCTCTCTCACAAAAAAGTACAAACAGTGTGCATGAAATACCATATGCTTGCCCTTATTTTCTATGCCTTAGTTTTTCAGATAGTTGGACTAGGATCACTATAGGACTTTTTTCAGTTTGTAATATAGGCTTGGGGGTGGGTGTGATACATATGGATATTGTGACTCAACCCTTCTTGACACTACACTATTTTTGGATCCACTTTCCAACCATTCTCATTTTATTCTCCCTTATTCTCCTTTATCTATTCTAAGATTTTTGGAGTGATTTTCCTCATACTTTAAAAACACTTTTTTTTTTTGCAATTTCAATTTATTTCACTCCCTTTAACCCAAATTTGTTCTCTTTTTATTTTACTAACCCGTTCTTCATACCCAAGTCCAACTACGCACCCCTATAATAGCCATCCTCAAGTTAGGCGATTTCCCTGAGTTGAAGTACACAATGTTCAAGGAGGGACCAGGGCTAAGACAGGTTCATTGTAAGTCAAAATGGGAAGGTGAATATGCTAATAAAAGATATAGGTCAATTACAACTAAAAATCTGGATCAAGGGATATTTATTTCATTTGGTCAGGCATTTAGGCTAAAAGTGGACTTATTCAAAAACGGCCTATGATCTTTTTCCAACCACTATCCTATAACCTAGGCAAGATTAACTGGGAAAGTTCTGGATTGCACACACAAAGTGAACTAGGTAATGACCCAACTACTACCTATCCAGTTCATGCATTGCTAGCTATAGTCATGTTGCCTATAATACTAATGCCATAACAGGATCCAATAGCTGTGATAAACTAACATACTACACACACATTTCAAAATAAAATTCTCAGGAGGGGTATCCTTTAAACAATCAAAAAGCATCATTATCATTCAAAATACGTTCAAAATTGGACTGCACTAAGGTTCCCCTATTTTTTCTCCTAATTAATCATGAAAACACATAAATACTATAAATAACGACCTAAAAATACCGGTTCTACTATGATAGCACCCTTGGGGGAAAAGAAAGCATGGCAACAAAAAACCCCAAGTGGTGGTATACCCTACCCCAACTAAATAATGGTGCACTGCCCTTAGTGCACAGCTATCAATCTAATAAGTGTAAGGGAGTGAAGACATATCTTCGGCGCCCTAGGCGCCAGATGTGAGCCCATCCATAGTAGGATCATGTGCAAGCTCATTGGGCTCGATGCTAGGGGCTGACAGCGGGGGAGGTGGATGACTAGAAGATGCTCCCAAGTTTCTCTGCTTCTCTTCGATCTGACTGAGGTGATATTTGAATCGGGAGGCTTTCATAGCTCTCCTCATGTCCCTGTCAAAATCATCGCCACTCGTCTGTTTATACGACATATCTTTCGGGACTGGGTCACTTGCCAAAAAGATGGCAAAATCTGCGAACCAAGGGATTAAGTATTGTGATGCTGCCAACACGTGCTCATCAATAGAAGTATCATCAATGTCAATATCATCCCTTTATTTAATCAAGGCTTCCTTCTCAAGGTGTGATAGATGGTCAGCAACCTGATTCTAGGTTCCCATTTGGTTCTTGACTTCAAAGTCAAATTCTTATAGTAGAAGCACCAACCCAATTAATCTTGGCTTAGCGTCCTTCTTTTACATAAGGTACCTAAGTGCTACATGGTCTGTATGCACAATTACCTTCGTTCCAATCAAGTAAGATCAAAATTTCTAGAAAGTGAAACCACCGCCAACAACTTTTGTTCAGTCACAGTGTAGTTCTTTTGAGCTAGATTAAGTGCTTTTCTAGCGTAGTAAATTGGATGTAAAATATTCTCATGTCTTTGGCCAAGGACTATACCCAAGGCCACTCTGCTAGCATCACACATAACCTCAAGCGGCATCGTCCAATCTGGTGAGACAATAATAGGGGTTGAAGTCAATTTCCCTTTTAGACACTTGAAATCTTTTAGGCATGCCTCATCAGAAACGAACTTCACCTCCTTCTCTAAAAGCTTGAATAATGGATGTACAATCTTTAAGAAGTCTTTGATGAATCTTCTATAAAAACCAGCATAACCTAAGAAAATTCAAATTTCTTTCACAAAGATAGGTGGAGGTAACTTTTCAATCATCTCAATTTTTTCCTTATCAACTTCAATACCTTTTTTTGATATGCGATGTCCCAACACGATATCCTCATTCACCATAAAGTGACATTTCTCCCAATTTAGCACCAAGTTGCACTCCTCGTATCTTTGCAATTCCTTAGCAAGATGGGTCAAGCAATCGTTAAAAGAGTCTTCCACAATCAAAAAATCATCCATAAACACCTCAATAGTGTCTTCCACCATGTCAGAATAAATGGAAATCATGCAACGCTGAAAAGTTTTCGGTGCATTACAAAACCCGAAAGGCATTCTCGTTAACTCAAACGTCCCATATGGACAAGTGAAAGTGGTTTTCTCTTGGTCTTTGGGAACGATGAAAATTTGATTCTACCCTGAATAACCGTCAAGGAAACAATACCATCCTCTACCAGCAAGGTGGTCTAACATCTGGTCCATGAATAGCATAGAAAAATGGTCCTTCTCGGTCCAAGAATTCAGCTTTCGATAATCCATGCAAACTCTCCATCCGGTTACTAGCCTCATTAGGATCAATTCATTTTTTTCATTTGGAACCACAGTGATTCCTCTATTCTTTGGCATACACTGCACCGAGCTCACCCACTTGCTATTACCACACCAGCATCTAACCACTTAATGATTTCTTTCTTCACAACTTCTTCCATAGGTGGGTACAAAAATCGTTGGTGCTCAATGCTCAGTATGCACTTAGGATCAAGTTGAATTTTGTGAGTGCAAATACTGGGTGGAATACTAATAATATCAGCGATGGACCAACCAATGGCCCTCTTAAATTTCTTCAATACCAAAACCAGAGCCTCTACTTGCCATTTTGCTAAATCAGTAGAAATAATTATGGGCAAAGTTTTATTGACTCCCAAAAATGCATAGCAAAAATGTGATGGAAGAGCCTTAAGCTCCAAAACTGGAGGCACAATGATGGAAGGAAGAGATAGTAGTATTACCCTATTCATCAGATCAAGATCAAGTTTCTTTGGAGCATAAGTGAATGATCCCCTTCCAGCGAGTGCACCAACCATCTTGTTGTACTCCCCAATGCCATCACTATCAAAATTCATAATTATGGCTGCAAGTGCTTCTACCCCTAACCTTTCTATAATAGTAATGACTATGTCTCTCTCCTCAACTGTATCTATTATAGAAATCACCCGCATATCTCTCGGTTGCTTCATGGAACGACAGACGTTGAAGGTAACATTTTAATCATTCAACTTAATCTTCATATGCCCAATTTTTATATCAACCAATGCATGACCTGTAGCAAGGAATGGTCTTCCCAGTAGGATGGGAACTTCAAAATCAACTTCACAATTAAGAATCACAAAGTCAGCCAAAAAGATGAAAGATGCAACTTTCACCAAAACATCATATAGAATGTCCATCAGCTTTTTCATAGTTCCATTATATAGAATGTCCATCGTCTTTTTCACAGTTCCATTTGCCATAAGAAGCCTCATAAAAGTCAATTTTGGTGCTCCCAACCCTAACTACTTGAAAACTACTAGCGACATCAAGTTAATGCTAGAACCCAAATCACACAGGGCCTTTGTAAAGTTGTAAGACTCGATAGTACATGGAATTCTGAAAGCTCCCAGATTTTCTTTCTTTTCAACTAGGGAATGCGAAGCAACTGCACTACAATGGTACAAATTATCTGTCGGCTCAAAACTGACAGTTCTCTTCTTCATCACCTAATCTTTCATGAACTTTCTGTAACCTGGCATCTAATCTAAAGCCTCAAAAAGAGGGATATTTATCGATAAATATTTCAACATTGAAATAAATTTTTGGTATTTACCCTCCTCAGCCTTTTTTTTCAACCTTTAAGGAAAGGGAGGAGGAGGTCGTGGGATAGTTTTCAAAACTTATGGAACCTCCTTCTCCTACCTCTTTCTAGATTAAAATTCTTTATTAATACTATTGGGGTTTTGAGTTTCATTGTCATCTGCTTCTAAATTCTCTATTTCCAACTCATCATTATCATCAACTACCACTGGTCTTTCTTTCTTACCACTATCTGCAAGAATAGGTGGGTCTATCATACTCTTCCCACTACTAGTAGTGATGGATAAGCAATGAATATCGTTCTTTGGGTTCTGGATAGTGTTTCTTGGAAGAGTACCTAGTTGACGTTGGTTCAATGCCATCGATATCTGCCCAAACTGTTTCTCCAACTATTTTATTGCAGTTGAGTGAGACTCAACTTTTTGACTTATTCCTGAAATATCCACCCTAATTTTCTTCAAACAATTCTCTTGGTTTTTTGATCCTTTAACCAATTTCTTAAGAAGGGTTTCCATTCATGAATTTTGATAGTCAACATCATGGTTCCTTGGTGGAATATAAGGGCCACTCTTCTCTTTGTAATCATCCTTTCACCTTCAATCACCATCACGATCCCAGTCTCTGTCTTTGTATCCTGACTTATTATAATTATCTCCATAGTAGTTCCGACCTTGATTCCCTTGCCTCGAATTCAAAGAGTCTTGATTAGACCCCTGGCCCTTGGATCAAAAACCAGCCACCTCCCAGTCCAAGTACTTAGCCTCCTTATTAGATTCATAATCATCATGTCTAAGAGTTTTACCTTATGCACCTACTACAAGCACCTTCTTGGTACCTCTAGCCAAAATCTGCTTGGCTAGCAAATCAATATTTGTCCTCAACTCTGCGACCTCTAGAGCTACAGATTCATCTAAAGCCTATTGTGTTGTCGAGGTTCCAATATCATAAGACCCAGAAGGTGTATCTGCCTCCCGAGTATGCCATCCTTGGTTAGTCTTAGTAATACAATCTAAGATCTATGAAGTTGGTTCCCATGTCAGCCTCATAAACGCTTCACTAGTGATAGTATCTGCTACAACCTTGGTATTAGCATTTAAGGGGACCTATAGAAGATCTTAAGTAAACTTCTACCTCTCATCCTATGATTTGGAACATTCTGCAGCTTCTTCTTAAATATTAGCCATGTCTCATAAAGTGCTTCAGAATGTAGTTATCTGAAGTTGTAAATCTCATCCTTCAACTATAGCATCTTAGAGTGTGGAAGAAATCTCTCTAGAAATTGATTTCTCAACTCTTGCCAAGTAGTGATGGAGCCTCGTGGTAATTTGGCCAACCACAAAGTCGTTTCTCAAGTTAGAGAGAATGGAAACAATCTCAACTGAATAGCCTCTTCGTCAACTCCAGGCAAATTATAAGAAGTGCAGACCCCTACAAATTTCATCACATACATGTTCAGGTCATCTGTAGGAAGACCTGCAATACACCTTTCATATTAAGTAGGTGAATCATGGCACTTGTAATGTCAAACTTAGTGCCCTGACGTAATTCTGGTGGAATAATGGTACTAGTCTCAATAGGCTATAAATAAGCCACATATTCTTCCTCGGGATCATCATAAACTGGCACATATGGTCTTTGAGGTATTTGTTGCACCCTAAGTCTTTGTTGTCTCTGTTTAGCATCAGCCGGCTGTGCTACCTCTTGCATTACTCGATTATCTCTATCTGTTTGCCTACGAGTAGCTTGTCTGGTATGCTCCTCCTTTCTCAATCGATCGATGATTTGTTCCACAGTTTCATGACCAACTGGCTGAATTGGATGGTTATGAATATCTCCCGTGGCTGCGGGATCCTGAACTTCATCGGTATTCACCATCATTTGCTTAGCTCTTAATATTCTTTCTATCTTAGTATCAAGGGGATCAAAGGATTTCCTTGAATACTAGTGTTGGGCATATACTGGTGTGTTCCCTTAAAAGTATAAAAAAATCTAAACAATACACTCAAACAAGCAAACTAATTAGCTCTATAACCATAGATTCCCCGACAACAGTGTCAAAATTTGATATCACCAAAAATATACCTCCAAAAAAGTATAACGCGATCGATGTATCAAATATCGAACTCAACTAGCTTGGGGTCGATCCTACAGGGAATAGGACGAAAGTCTGTCGAATGCTAATATGAGTAATTGGCAAGTAAGTAAACTGGGTTTTTTTTATAAGCAGATAGTAACAGCAACAATTATTGATTTTTGGATTTGTTATCAATATTAGATATACACTAGGACTGTGATCCCCAATGATTTTTTAACTCCACCGGTTACTTGTGCTTGGCAAAACTGTCCCGCTATGTTGCATGCAAAATCTAACAAGATATGTTCATCTAAACGTCTCTCGACCTTGGTTAGAAGAATTACACTCTTCTCCTCTCAGTCTCCGAGTGTCACACTACTATCCCTTGTCCTGGATCTCAGATAACTATCCTTGTTACGGCTCAAGTTATTAGATGAAGGTTGATAACTTCAAATCTCTATTTTTATTCCCTTTTCCCAATCTCCACCTCTCTCTCAATCAAGTTTAGAATACATGCGAACTTCTAACATTTGAAACTGTTAGAAGATTAATTATAATGAAGGTAATAATAATACATGTATTCACACCAGTTCTGAATTGCTTTGCACTTTACCTATTTCGTTAATTCCTCATGGTTCCCACAGCCCTAGTTGATGGGTTTAGCTACTCATGGTTGCAAGAACACAATAAGAATTCAATGAAGAAAACATAATTGTAAACTCACAACTAGAAGAAAACTCTGAAATCTCAATATGAATAAAAACCCTCGAATCTAGGGTTTTTGATTAAAAAATCAATAATATGTTTATGAATCCTCAAAATACTTAAAATATATCTCAAAAAAATGTAAATAACAACTACTGAACATAGGACAATAAAGGGGTACTTATAGATACAAGGTGAATCCTATCCTAAACAAAGTAGGATAACAAAGTCGACAATTTTCAACGGTACCGTGACTTGGTGTCGTGGAAACAAGTCATGTCACGTGGGTTCCTACCGTGAAAAACAGGGTTTCATTCACTCTTCGAGAGTTGACTCACGTCACCAATCCACGTGGCATGGGTCAACTCACATGTCGTGACTCCCTGATGTGGAAAGCAGACTTCCTTATAGTCTGCAGGAGTTGACCTGCGATACCCAACCACGTGGCGTGGGTCCACTCATGTGATGTGAGTCCCTACTGTGGGACATTCTCAAACTTCGACTTGGCTCTTTTCTTCCTCAAATGCTCCATTCTAGTGCATGCTTCTTTCCTTTTTCTCTATTTTAACTCCATAACCTATTTCTCTACAAAGTCAGATAGAAAACACACCATACCAACCAGACATACCCAAGTTATTGCATATTTTCCTTGTTTTAAGCATCGAAAGTGCCAAGAGACCATGACACATCGCCATGCTACCAGTGACGAAGAGGAAATGGGGAAAGCAAGAAAAGAGAAGACTTATTTTGAAAAATAGAAGAGTGGCATGTTTAGTGGCTGCTTTACTTATGACAGACCACACTTGAAGAGGGACTGTACGATACAATCAAAGGTGAATGCTTTGATTGATGTCGAATTGGACAAAGGGAAGAATGATGATGCAACAATAGTTAATTCCATAGCATTGGTGTCTAGAGAAGGGGTACGACATGGGATATGTATTCCCAATCCTAACCTGCATATTCATTGAAAAGATGTCCTCGATGAGTACGTCGAGTTTCAAAGGGTGGGGGTGGTTTGTTAGAGGCTTGACTCTTAAATTAGACGGATAGCACGACGGCGGCAAAGGATTGGCATAAATGACTTTATCAAGGGCCTAAATGCGGGTTGAATTAATCATGTGGGCAATGAGGAGGCATTACCAAGTTGGTGAGAAGCAAATTTGACAAGGCAGAGTCTGAAACAAAGCTAAACAAGTAAAGAGATGAAGAATGGCACGAGACAAAATGAAGCTAGCATGACTAATGAAGACGCAGGCAAGATATCGGTAGTGGCATCGGCAGTGGCATGGGCGGCTGGGCTAAAGGCAACAGTGGCAAGGTAGTGGCTAGACAGGGCTTAGACAATGCCTTAGCAGTATGGGCATGGGCGGCTGGGCTAAAGGCAACAGTGACAAGGCAGTGGCTAGACAGGGCCTAGACAATGCCTTAGCAGTATGGGCATCGCACGAAAATCAGCCCTTAGTGCAAAAATGAGTCAGCACATGTCATATGCCATGCACATGTGGCGGTTACATTTTGTAATTATTTTTGTTTGCTGATTTCTTAGCTTTGTTTATGCTTTGAATTTTAAAATTTGAATTGCCTATGTAGTTGGGGATGTCAACGGTATTTGATTTGATTTTCCCTGATCTTGACAAGTGTTAGCAGGCTATTGGTTGTAAGCTAAAGGCTGTCATATGTCCTATAAATATGCAGCCTTGGCCTTAGATGAAAAGGAGAATATAGAAAGTGAATAAGGGAGAGTTAAATCTGAAATTCACTATGTAACACTAGAATAAGCATAATTTTTTTAATAAAGTGTTAAGTAAACAATCGACATGTTATTGTGCCTAAGTCAAAGTCGAAGTCGAAATTGTAGAAACATGTTGTCATAACAAGTGAGAATCCTTCATATTGTTTTGATATTAATATAAAAGCTAGTATTTTCCCATATATCATGTTGTTCATTTCTGTTTAGCATCAAAAATAATTCTAAGTCCAAAACAAAATGTTGGGTAAGACAATCACACTTTACTGCATGCAGGCTGAGTCAAGCAGGAAGACTTGACTGCCACATGGTGGGCTAACCTCTTTTTTATTTGAGTGATGTTGACTTGCCCCGTTACAACTTAGAAGATGTCTGTGGTGGTATTTTTTGGGTTAATTTTCAGTTTTGGTACCTTCTTTATCTTTGCATTCTCGGACAACGTGTTTCTTAGTGGTGGATAATGTGACAACTCTATAATTATTTTTACTTTTTTCTGTATTTTGACTATTTTGCCCCTCTTCGTTGTTGTTTTATATTATTTATGAGTTGTGGGGATAGTTGCACGGTCTTCAAAGTGTTAGAGAGAGTTTTATGTGAGTTCTTAATTTTAGAAGCTTTTAAGTTGTTATAGTTGACTTTGGTCAATGTACAGTGATCTGAGAGTCATATTGGAATGTCATTAGTTTCATCATATCCAAATGTATTTTACAAGTGGTTTGCGCTATTGGGTTGTGTTTGGGAGGTTGTAGATGAGTTTTGGGTATTTGTTTGGAGTTTAGAATTTTATATTGTTTATTTTTAGTAGTATCACCTATAGTTAATGAGATATTTTTGGAATGTGTATGGTACCATTAGATTTGTATAGAAATTTTAGAACCATAGCAAAAAGAATCGATGAATTTTATGTCTGTATGAGGGAGATATGACCATTTTAGTATGAACAACTATTAATGGTGCAACAGAGGTTTCGATGGTGACCATTTGTCGCGACTGTGATGAGTCACCACAAAATTCCTTCACAATCACAAGTCTTTTGTCGCGACCGCAAAGGGTCGCCATTGAAAGTTCCAACGATTTTATTTAAAGACAACTTCAAGGATTTTGTATTTTTGACATTTTGGGTGTTAGGAAACTCCGATTGAGGTGATTTTTGATGCATTTTTCTTGTACAAATATTGGGTATGTGTTTTCACCTTAATTTTACTTATTTTCCAAGATTACCCACTTCATCTTTCGTGAATTTGATTCATAATATTGAAAATTAAAACTCAAAGTTATGAAATTAAAAGTTCTTGATTTGAAGATCGATTTGGATTGGGTTTCTATTGATTTTTGGGATTTAAGGTCCTTGTGTGGTGGGTAAATTGATTTTGACAAATTGGTAAACTGATTTTGACAATTTTTTTTCGAAATTGATCAATTTAATCCATATTTGATTATGGAGATTTTGGATTTTACTGGTAAATCAAAATATTGATATTTTGATGATTTCAAGCTCGATTTCTGATTGAATTTTAGATTTGAGACCTTTAATCTATGGGTAAGGTAATTTTCTACTAAGATTCAAATTTTACCCTTTTATTTTTAGAGTTAGTTATTGAGGAGATTTTGGATCTAGAACAAAGTATGTCAATATGGGTATTGTTAATCTTATATTCACGTGTAGATGTCATATTTGATTAGATTGGATACATTTGGTGGTAATTCTAGAGCTTCTATCTTATTCTTCAGACTGTGGTTTGACTTTGCAGGTCTTCTTTAAGGCATGTTGAGATCTACCTTGACTTTTTTCAGAGGTGTCCATATGTTATGTGGTTATTGCCTGTGTTTTGTGAATTAAAAAGAGTTTGGGTGACCTGCTTAGATGAGAGGATGAATATTTCTATGGGTACCATATTCTATTGATGGGTTGAAGTAAAAAGAACTGACATCTTGACTATTCCCTCTACTTGTTGATATGTTTATGGTAAATTATGTATGGATGACTTATTGATCTTGAATAAATTGATAGTGGGCATCTATTTAAGAGTTTGAATCATGTTTAGTGGAGTTTGATAGAATGATTGGTGTTTAGTAATCATTTAGGGTAGGGATATATTATAGTTATTTGATGGAATGATTTGGATTTAGTAATCACTCAGGGTATAAATATATTATAGTTTTTTGACGAAATGATTGGAGTTTAGTATCACTTAGGTTATAAATATATTGTACTTATTTAATGGAATGATTGGGGTTTACTAATCATTAAATGGAACCTTTGAGCTTACTTTTTGGTGAATACATTTCCCCTTGTGAGTGTTTGAGTCTAATAGTGGAATAATCAAAAAAGGTAGGAAACTTATACATGTATGAGTTGGGTGAATTCTCCATGTTTATACTATTTGGGTTGATTATTAGTGTTATGATGCCCGTGTGGGACTTGTGTGAACCTTATGATTAATTTGGTCAATTATTATTATTATGATGCTGGAGTGAAGGATTGGGTTAATTTTGTTATTGATTAGAGAGTTTATTACCATTGTGATGCCCGAATGGGGCCTTGTGTTGACTTTATTAGTGCTTAGAGAGCTTATAATCATTGTGATGCCCGAGTGATAGCTTGTGTTGATTTTATTATTGCTTAGAGAGCTTATTATTATTGTGATTCTTGAGTGGGGGCTGATATTGGACTTATTTGTATATTGGCAGCTCTTTATTATTATTGTGATCCCCGTGCAGGGGTTGGTGCTGGTCTTGCTTGAGTATTGATAGTTCCTTATTATTATGTGACGCCCGTAAGGGGTCTTGTATCATGATTTATTAAGATTTGGGTGACTTGGGTTTATTATACAATTGTTGAGATGATTATTGTGTATTGTTTATTTTGCCATAATCATGCATACTCATTCATCATTCATATTCATGGAACTGGTACTACTATGAACTTGGATTTCTTTGTGAAAGTAAATGACATATGTTATAAAAATTTCTTAGCCAAGGAATGTGTCATCAAGATTGATTGATGATATTGTGATTAGTATATGGGTTGTGAACCCTATGAGTCCTATCCTGGAGCTTAGGCTCAGAAGGTGCATACAAGTTAAACATTTGAGGATTGCATACATATCATTTCCTTACATTGTATCACTTGCATCTCTCTTGTGTAATTGACATCACGTATTTTGGTCTCCCTTATATTGATCTGTGGTGTTGATAGTTCTTATACTATTATTGAAACTGTATAGTTATCTGTAAGTAGCTGTACGGGTTGAGCCGCCATTGAAAACTTTTCTGAGTGCAAATTTATTTAGGGTAATCTTGGATACTTAGTGTGGTAGTTCTCACCATCATTTTGGATTAGGATCGGTTGTCGACGATGGTTGCTGAGTTCACGTATTTCATTCTTACCCCTTGTTTTTCTCTTTATTCTGCACTATGTGTAGGTATTGAGTGAGTAGCATAGCATTGATTATGGTCTCCTAGTGTTGGCTTTACGAAAATCGAGGTAGCAGCTATTGGATTACAGAGCTTACTCATATCCCTCTTTCATTTTTCTTATGCATTTATTCACATTTAAGATATTTCGATCTATTATATTATATTTGATATTAGCGGCTTGTTCTAGTGACAACCAGACTTGGAATGTTTTGTATATATTGTACATCTTTTAGATTATTTGGGTATTCTTTTTGTTTCTTAGTTCTTCCATTGTTAGTTTTACTTTCATAATTGTGCATGAGTTGGGAGTGACATACCTGTACCGAAGGGTATGACATGTGTCATCACAGTCCCTATTTTTGGTTGTGACATGTTTTTACTCCTCTTATTGCTTAAGTTGTTTATTTTATTGGATACAGTGCGATATTTTTAGTTGGGGTAGGAATAATAGTAGTAGTAGAGTTCATGAAAAGTCTTTCGGTTAATTATGAGACTTGTCACTCTATGTGTATCAAACTCAAGAGTCAGTCTTAATAAAGTCACCTCTTAGTTTTTCTTAGTTATAGTCTTTTTTTGAAAGTTTATAATAATGTTGAACCAAAGAAAAACTTTTTTTTTCTTTGAATCTGAAGTCAGACTTTTCCTGATAATTGATTGGTAGTTGACTTTCTTAAGAGAATAAGTCCTACATATAATTTAAGTAAATAGAGTGGTTTTAACTTATATGGTAACTAGTTAATATGCCCGCGCTTCGCGCGGTCGTGGAAGATATCTTTAAATTAACTCTTTGTTTATCTATTGGTAGTAACAACAAACGGTAAGTGGAGAAAGAGAGTAATGAATGTGGTTTAGAAGAAATTAGAAAATTCTGATAAAAATGGCCACCTAAAGACAAATCCGTTAAAGAGGTCATGATAAAATCGTGTAGACTTGGTTCTTAGAGTTTGTAGAAAGGAAAGTGTTGCATGTTGTTGATAACTGGAATGAATTATCTTCAAAATTCGACTCCTCATCTCCATATAATGGTATTAATGCATCACATATTAGGTCGAATACTAAAATAAGTCTTCCATTATAAAGAACAAAATTTATTAGCAAGTACTGCATGCATATTGAACCAAAAGAACTAAGCAAGGAATCACAACTGTTTTGCTTGAAATTCTTTAAACTATTGATTTCAACTTTCATTTTTAAACACTGAATCAATGTAAATTTGGAACCTTATCAATAAGAGTGATCATCAATCAACCAATCTGTTGAACATGTAAATCTTATATATGAATTAAGTTACTAATTATTTTTGTTATTTATATACCTAATTAGCCCAATTCTAAAGAATCTATAGCAAGTATTTTTTGCTCACACATACAAGTCCAATACATGGACTTCAATATAAGTTCCATCTACATGTTAAGACCTTGTCTGCTATTTTGCTTTGCTGTTCTAATCAAGTGAGAAATTTGGTAAAGCATTCCCAACAATCACGGGCCTAATAATAATGTATTGGTTTGATATCTGAGCTCAATATCGAGGTATTGATTTGATTCTGGTTCATAAGGTAATTTGTTATCACAGAGTTTTAAAGAAACTATTATATGCCTCATCCTTCCTGCATCGTTTGTCATGGAAATTTTGAGAGGCAATTAAATTTATTTACAAAGAAACTCAAGTGGATCAACATCCTTACATTATCATTTGGTTATTTATGCCATAAACATCACAGTCTTTTTTTTCTTGGACAATTGACCCAAAGCTTCACATTGTCATCAACAACAATAACAACATATCAGTCCAACAAGCCATGTTGTCAATAAACCTGCAGTTAAAGAAAGAAAAGAATTATTACAAACATCCAAGGCTGATGTTCATGAAGGTTTAATATTTGTGAAACAAATCAGTGATTGATCATATGTATATAAATTAAAATGTAAAAAAGAGAACAAATATTTTTGGAAAAAGCTTTTGTTCAAACATTATTAGAAAAAAATAAATATTATTTGAAATATGTATCTTTAAAATTTAGAATATGAAATAACTACAAATTACTTAATTATTCAATGCATGCACTATAAAATCCACTTATAATTGTTGTACTCCGTTGACGACAATTCATATTAAGGAGGGGTTATTTACAATCATAGAATAGTAAAGGAAGTCAATTATGACTCGTGATGAATAGCCAAAAAGCACCTATATGCAGGAATTGGTGTGTAAAATTGGAATTAAGGTCTTAAACCCCCAACTCTAAAACATGTTTACTGCTACAATTTCTCCAATCGTCATATAGTATAATTCCTCTAGTTGATTTACCAATTAAAGTACGATCACACCATAAAATTTTCAATATGACTTCAATGTTGTTCGATTTAATATAGCCATAAAGATGCTACTTAACTACATGTAGCAAAAGAAAACAACATCAACAATTGGAAATATTGTAGTAAAGCCATATTGCGGGATACGAAGCAAGTTCTTTACAACAGAGAAGGATAAATATATGATGAGTAAAATCAAATCAAAAAATAATAACACGGAGAAAAACTCTGCACAGATCAATAGGTGTAACAAATGCCAAAACCAAAGAACAATGAAGAAATCTATTATCTAGCAACAATAGATCTATCAATATTCATTATCACCATCTTTATAAAATTACTTTAAGTGTGAAAAAATAGTGACAATGGGAATATTAAATAAAAAATACTGTAATAACATAGTTGAGCAATGGACAATGTCTTCATAAATTGAATGGGAGAGGGATTCAGAAGCAAATCACATTAGGAAATAAGTAGTTGATTCACATGGAACAAAAAAAGAAATCACAAGCTACAAATATCAATGGTAGCCATGAACAATGAAATGAATTGTCCTAAAATATAATATAATATGTTTAGTGCCATTTTCCATGATAAAAAATTGAGGAAGTTCATCTTCACGGACACAAGTTAGATGGGTAAGCGATTATTCTTAATAAGCCACTCATATGTGACCATCACTTAAGGGATAACTCTGAGTAAGCAGACTGCTTTTGCAGAGTAGCAATAGCAGTTTTGAACACATTCAGCTACAAATAGCCATAAAATCCCTGAGTGGTAGTCATATGCATGAAAAATAAATAATTTTTTGGACATTTCCAAAAGAACTATACTTTTATTTGAATTCCGAAATTGTAACACGCCTGACTTGTTTTACCTCATGAAGTTATCACATTTCATAATATTAGGCTGTCCTTCACAACCATGAGAAAACATGAGTAATGAAAGATTGTACAAAAAAATAAACTTTTTTTTTTATTTGCATTTTCAACTTACAAAACTAAAACTAAGTTGGGACTGCCAAATAGATTGAGATGCTACGTGATGCTTTGATTTTCCATTTTCCTACTCAGTATATCATGATGGACATTGAATTCTTCAGAAAAAGCACAAGTCGATTCGTGAGGTAGAGTTGTTTGCAGATTAGACAAAATTAAGTTTACATCACTTTATATGAGTTGTTGCATTGTAGAGCCTTTAAAATTTTCTATTTTTCCCCTCACAGAAAAAAGAACATTTTGGGGCCTTCATCTAGACAATTGCAATATGTAAAAGAACACCTTAAAGTTGGTAGAAGGCAACAACAATGACGAATGGACCAGTGGAGAATTTAACTATCTATAGGGCAACCATTGTTTTTCCACAAGTAATGATTCTATGCTAAAATTTCATGAAAAAACCTGTCATTTATGAACAAAATTAGTTCTAACAACCAACATTTTATAGTAAACACAAAGGACAGCCAAAATTTTACAAACCTACCATTTCTATATGTTAGCCATGATAAACATACCAAAACTAAGACTTGACATCCCAAGACCACCATCCGATAACATATTTGTTTGCTTAGATATCGTTGCTGATATCTCATTATTCCACCTGAAACCATTGAATCTAGTTAATTTTGGAATTAGCTAGGCTATAATAGAAAAGGGAAAAGTAAAAGAGTAAATCAGAGAGCTCGGATTCAGATAAAAAATGGAACATTTCAAAGTACAGAGCAAAAGAAGTTCAACAAACATATTATCAATCACAATACAACAGTTTCAAGAAAACATTTTCAACTTCTAGATTTTCATATATATTAAACACTTTTGTATGTCATAGAAATGTCGTTCGCGTCTAATCCCTCTCAAATTTTAAAATCTTCTCTCTATTCCCTACATATGCATCAACCATTTTGAGATGGTAATCTAAGACATCTGCAGTTAGAGAGCAAAATAATTTGGTACTTTCTAATTATTGGAGGTAAAAAACTATTTTTAATCATTATTTATCTCTTTCTTTGACCATTGGAAAATAGTTTACTCAATCATCAACATTATGCCTCAACAATTTAGAGGTTTTTCATATGTTCAAAGGAAAGGAATAGGCCTCCAACTTTTCATGACTTATTGTAATACCATTAACATGCTGCATAAGAAGCCCAAAAGTCTTATCTTTACTTCTTGGCCTCTTATGCATGCCAGATCTAGGAAGACACAATTAATGGTTGAATCTATAAAGAGTCTTCATGATAAGAAAAACCTAATGTGAGAAGAAAAAACCTTATGGAGGAAAATATAGCAACAGTAAAGAACATCAGAGAAGTCGTTGAGATGTCTTTCGATTTCATTAACTTTGAACCAGTTCGCATGATTTGTGGCAATAAATTTCCCATAGTTATTGTTGCATCTGGTGCTTCTAACTTGGCACCTCTACTTTGAAATTCCTACTTGTATGAAGAGCCATGTTGCACCATGAAACACTGCTAGTAAAGAGTGTTCAAAATTTAATTTCAACTAAAGATATTGGTGTAATCTTTATAAGAAAATATTATATTGTTCAACTGTAAGACCAATGCATTCAATTGTGACTATGATGAGCTCTGTTATCATTTCAAATATTTACAGATTCAGTTAAAAAACATAGAAGGAAGAATACATTCAAGAGAAACATAACATGGTCAATCATCAAACATATCCATCTAATTTCTTCTATAAAAGTCGATTAAAATTTACAACAGTAACCAAAAGAGAGACAAATTCACAGAGCTCTCAATTAAGCCAAGACAAAACCTTTAGAGTATCATCACAAGATCACAAGTATTTCTAGATGTGCACAAGATTGGAACAATTTACTGAAAAGTTGAAGATGTAATCAATATTTTGTATACCTTATTGTCGAATGTTATAAATGTAGATTATACAATTGAAGGAACACAATTATTCAAGGCCGTTTGTTATGTTTTTTTCCACAGTTATAAAATTGGATTAAGGCATCAAATATATATTGGACAAAGACATTCAGTAATTGAATTTAAAGAGTCTAAAAGAATATGCACCTGTTGAGTGGATTCTATAGGATTCTCCTGAAGCTGTGAGACGATGTGTCTCTTTAGGATATTTTTTGAACGTTTCATGGTTATCAAAATTAACTTGGTAATGACTATTTATCCAGTTCTGCACTAATTCACCAGTAACAGGGATGGAGTGAATGAAGACTGATGGGTAATGAGTAACAGGTAAGACGAGGATTTCAATAAGTAGATGGTAAGATGAAGACTGCAATGAATGGATAAAGTACATTTTAGCATAGAAAATGAAGAAATTGAAGTTGTAAAGCAAGAGAAGAGTAGACAGAGAACTAAGGAAAGAGATAGAGAGAACATGCGAAAAATAATAAACATTAGAAAGTAGAATCCATAGAATACATATGGTAAGAGACAATTGAGTATTCTGAGCGGTGTTTTGATGTACCAATGGTTGTGTTTTTTCAATGTGAAAAGTAAAGGCAAAAATAAAATATAAAGTCAAAAATTCCTAAAAAAAAATGTACAGAGATTGCAACTTAGGCAGGTCTATGACCCTCTTTTATATATATATATATAGATAGATAGATAGTTATCTGCTTAAAGCATGAAACTTATACTTTGACATGGTATGAAAGAAAAAGATTGAAAATAAAATTCTGAATTTTTTATATATTCTTCTTTAATCACAATAGCCGGAGACAAAAGAATGATATGAGAAAACATAAGTAAACGAGCCTCTACTTGAGCCTCTAAGGATAAAGGTACATGAACAGCCATTTGATCTTTTTCAAAATTGGTATTGAATCCCTAGCAAACTAATGGGTTTAAACAAATAGCGCGCCAAATTTTGAAGTCGTTTTCTTTCACTCATATAACTATTTACTTAAATCAAAAGTAGGACTTACTTTAATAGCATTAAAAGATATTGTTCTTAATCAACAATTTGAAAAGGAAACTACTCAACCCTTTAACATAAAAAATTTATCAAACAAAAGTCGAAAATAGCAATACAAGATCTTCCGACTGAATTATTACACATAAAAGGGGAAGTTAAAGAGGTTAAGTAAAGATTTAGCTATATAGAAACCGAA
The DNA here is from genome assembly GCA_031232105.1 of Capsicum rhomboideum. Taxonomy (NCBI): domain Eukaryota; kingdom Viridiplantae; phylum Streptophyta; class Magnoliopsida; order Solanales; family Solanaceae; genus Capsicum; species Capsicum rhomboideum. Next base: position 121,529,675 of record CP124714.1, read on the forward strand.
TCACTTGCTAATAAAATACTAAATGATTTAACATCTAATCAAGAACCAAAATCACATCAATTTGAGCTTGGAGAAACACCAAAATTAGAAAACGACAACAGAGAAATAGAGTCTCTAGAAGAACCTCTAGTTACAAAATCAAAAATTATTACAATTACTATAGTTAAAGACCAAAGTTAGCAGATACCCATTACAATAGTCATAAATAAAAATTATACCATTCATAAGATTGCATTATTAGGTACAGGTGCGGATTGCATTACTAGGTACAGGTGTAGATCAAAACTGCATCATTGAAGGAATAATTCCTACTAAGTACCTTAAAAAAGTAATACACGATTATTTTCTACAACAACTGAAAGACTAAAAAGAAATTATAAACTCCATAGGGCACGTATATGTAATAATGTAATCTGTTTTGTTAATGAGTTCGTAATAACCAAAAATATCAATGAAGAAATAATTATTCCCTTTATAATCGAAATAAAACCATACACTGCCGAGTTAGATGGCATCCACACCACTATATTAGGAAAAAAGATTTTTTTCCCTATCTAAATGGTATATTGTCATGACCCGATTCCTCAAGTCATGATGTCACCTACTTTAACCCACCACTAGGTAAGCCAAACCATTGCCCGGAATGACGAGTAATGGGCTAAACGATGAATGATAAAAGAATTCAACATTTAGACATGCAGTAAAAATACTAAGCAGCGACATATATATAAATACAATAGTCTTGAACAACCAAGGAAAAAGGAGAGAAATGTACAAAAGAGTATCCCATGACCTAGTAAGGTCGGTACAAGAGCCACTAAATCCAAATGAGAGTACTAGTTAGTAGAAAATATTCAAGTAGTCTCGAAATAAGTAAAGACTGTCCAAAATTATAGAAGGAGAGAGGATCAGCTTCGGCTTTGAAAGCTCACCCTATCCCCAAAACCATAGCAAGCCTGAACTAAACATTAGCGGCGGTAGCTTAGATGCGGATATGCATTAAAAAAAGATGCATAAGTGTAGTATGAGTACCAAAAATAATGGGTACTCAGTAGACATCATCGGCGACTGAGCTAAATTACAGTAAAAGTATAATAAAATACGAGAATGTAAGCTAAAGTCAAGGATAAGGGCTAAATCTAAAATAATACGCTAAACCAAGATAAAACTAATAAATATGCTGATAAGTAATTTAAAAGTAACTTTAATTTAACAGCAACCTAATTAGACCCCCATATGCTAGAAGGTACAAAAAGGAAAGGAATAACCCAACTGAGCCTCATAAGCCCGATGGATGTAAACAAGGAGGTAATACTTGACAATAATAATCTTAAAGTGTGCCCGTATGTGATAACATACTTGGAACTCCCCTTCAAACCATAGGTACCAGACTTGAATCCGACCTATGAATATTATCATCGTAATAAATTACCATATATAGATCATGAATGCTGGACTTCAGAACTAGAAATTAAGTGCCAAGTAGTAAGTATGCCCTAGATGAACTCAATAGAATAAACAACAAGAGAGCTACTAATCACCAGACTTGAACAGGAACTAGATAAATAATCTCTAAGTGTCCAAATGTTCCAAGATTATAACTTTCTTTCACATCCAATTACAATTCAAGCTTCCAAGCAATATGATTAAGTCAACTAGGGGTGCGATATAAATTGCACAATCTAAAAATATGGTCCTAAGGGCTGACAAGTTACTTCATCCGAAATAGTAGGGCTAAACAAAGTTCATTACGTGACCTAAGTTGCCCTAAGGCTCAAGGTTTCGTCTAAAGTGACAAATAAAGGCCTCTTAGAGCTACAAGGGGCTAATCTAGGTATTTAACCTAAAAGGAGGGCCGACGGGGCCCGCTACTAGTTCCAAAAATCTATACAAAGGCAAGTATCTACCTAAACCTATACTAAATACATACAATACAATCCCAAGGTCTTAAATAAACCAAAACTAGTCCTAGAGTATCATTATAACTATCACAAGGGAAAACGTGGCCAGATTCCACCACTAAAGCTCCCAAACTGGCTAACTCTAACCAATAAAGCACTAAACTATTGGTCAGATGGTAAATACCCAACATAATACTACACTAATACCATAATAAAGCTCAATCTATGAGAAAAGTAAGCCTACTAGGACGACATCGAAGCTCGAGAAAGTCTACTACTCCAGATGTTTTCCCTTTCGAGAACCCTTCGAATGCAGCCACGCTATCAAAATAATAATCTACGCATTAAAATGAGAACATTAATACTGATATCACATATAAATGCTTCGGGTCAAAAATCAAATCAAAAAACCCATGTGGGGCTCACTTGTGGACTCACGAATTAGAAATTATCAACACGTGCCACTAAGCTCAAGGATCATTTACATTAAAAAAGGGTGAAACGTGAGCATAAAGAAACCCTAAATCAGCCCTCAAAGTAAATCAAAGAATTAATCTTGAAATTAAATAGAAACTTACGAAATAAGGATGAGGAAATGACCACAACAATGTCTCCAACTCACCCCCGACACCCATATATCGATTTTCCATAATTTTTTAAGCTTTCTAGGGTTTAATGAAAGTCAGACTTGAAATAAATAAGGAAAATTCGGGTTCCATAACTTTAAATACTGCCATGGTTACCTTCATCGTGATCGCAGGATCCCCTACGCGAACGCGACCTCAGACTTGGAAACCCTTCACGAACGCAGCCCAGTCCACTAAGAGCGTGAAGGAGAAAGACTTGATTGATCAGTAGCTAACTCTTTGCAAATGCAAAGGACTACTTACAAACAGGACGACCGATAACCTTGGCCTTCGAAAATGCAAAGGCTAAAATATGGTTGCACCAGCAAACTTGGCTGAGCGCCAAGTTTTTGATCAGACCCTCTAGATTCATTCAAAATCCCGTGAACACAAACAAACTATACTGCCCTACAAAATTCGACATTCCAGACTCAACGATGCCATCAAAATTTCCATCCGAGGTCATTTTGATCAAAAGTGGGTCCGACACCTAATGGGCCATTTTAACCAAAATCTACCCATTAGCCCAAAATGAGTTCGAAAGCCTTAGAACCCGAACCAAGGGGCCTCCTAGACTAAAATAAATATTTTGGAGCTAACAGAACTGTTTGAATTGCCATCCAGGATTGTTTACTTGGAGTTTAGGTCCAATGCCCATTCCTTAACAACGAAAGCTTTAAAATAGAGAATTGGCTCTAAGAACCAAACGAACTGCCCAATGACCAAACTGTCAGTCCAAACAAGTCATAAATGAATTAGTATAGCTTTAGGAAAGCTCTAAAAGTTGAAAAAGCATGAAAATGTAGGGAATGACCTAGAGTATCATTTCAATATCCACTACTAAAAGGAATTTCATCTGCAAAAGTAAAGGATCAAAATGTACTTGAGGGCTCAAACTGGCAGGGATACTTGGTCCACATTTCACTCTCGATCTTACAGATAGCCTCCTTAACTGGATGGTGTCTCCACTGAATATTAACCACTGGAATTTCTCTAGAATGCATCCGTCTAACATCGCTGGCTAATATATCAACTGGCTCATCTACGAACATGAACTGCTCGTCCAACTTAATCGAGTACCAATAAAGTACGTGTTACTCATTCATAATGTAATGCCACAACATAGATATATGGAAAAATGGATGAACTATTAAAAAGTCTGGGGGCAATGCCAACTCGTAAGCTACCTCTCCTAATGTCCAAAGTATCTCAAATGGCCCCATAAAGACGAACAATTTCCCAAACATAGATGCGAGCTAACCTCTCAACCCTAAAGAATGCTGAATAGGGATGAAATGAGCCAATTTGGTCAATCGATCAATAATGACCCAAATGTTATCAGAACCACGAGAAGTGTGAGGTAAACCACCTACGAAATCCATAGTAATCCACTCCCACTTCCACTCAGGAATGGGTAGTCACTGAAATAGGCCACCAGGTCACTGATGCTCGTCCTTTACCTGGTGACAACATAAGCAACGAGCTATAAAGTTTGCTACATCTTTCTTCTTACCACTCCACCAATAGTGCTACCTCAAATCTCTATACATCTTAGTTGTCCCAGGGTAAATAGAATATCTAGAGCTATGAGACTCTCTTAGAATTAACTAAATCAAGTCTCCAACCCTCGAAACATAAATACAATCATCAAATCTCAGAACACCATCCAAATCTAAGGTAGCCCTCTCGGATTTACCTCTTAATACTTGTTTACAAATGCCACAAAGTCTACTATCCTCAAACTGACGACTCTAAATCTGCTCAAACAGGGTAGACCTAGCCTTAACGCTAGAAAGAATCCTTCAAGGGTCTGAAATGTCAAGACGAATCATCAGATTGGCTAAGAATAAAATGTCCAAGGCCAACGACCGCTTTGAAACTGAAGCAAAGGATAAGCTAGCCATACTCACCGCCTTCTGGCTCAAGGTGTCTGCTACCATATTCACCTTACTCGGATGGTATAGAATAGAGATATCATAGTCTTTCAGCAGCTTAATCCACCTACACTGTCTCTAATTGAGCTCTCTTTGAGTTAAAATGTACTGAATACTATGATGGTCAGTGAATATCTTGCATCAAACACCATACAAGTAATGCCTCTATATCTTAAGTGTAAAAACTACCACCGTCAACTCCAAATCATGAGTAGGGTAGTTGCGCTTGTGCATCTTCAGTTACCTCAATACATAAGCAATAACTCTGTCTTGCTGCATTAGAGCACACCCCAAACTAACACTAGAAGTATCACAATACACAGTAAATCCCTCGCCCTCAACTAGAAGAGTCTATATAGGAGCTAAAGTGAGCAAGTCCTTGAGCTTTAGAAAGTTTTACTCACACTTATCGAACCACTAAAATGTAACCTTCTTTCGAGTCAATATGGTCATAGGCACTGCAATAGTAGTAAATCTCTCGAAGAACTACCTGTTGTAGCCTGCCAAACCAATAAAACTGCAAACCTCGATCAGAGATGTAGGTCTGACCCAATCTTGTATAACCTTAATTCTCACCGGATCCACCATAATCCCCTTCTTAGACACTATGTGTCCCAAGAATGCCATAGACTCTAGCCAAAACTCACACTTTGAGAATTTGGCAAAAAGCCTATGATCACTCAAAGTATAGAGCAAAGTCCTCAAATATTGCTCGTGCTTATCCCTACTCCTCAAATATACAAGATTATCATCAATGAAGATGAACATAAAAGAGTCTAAATAGGGCCTAAAAACACAGTTCATCAGATCCATGAGCACTGTTGGGGCATTGGTCAACCCAAAAGTCATCACTAGGAACTCATAATGGCCATACAGAGTCCTGAAGGCTGTCTTAGTGATGTCCTCTGCCCGAATCCTCAATTGATGATAATCGAATCTTAAGTCAATCTTAGAGAACACTGTCGCACCTTAAAGATGGTCAAATAAATCATTAATATGAGGCATAGGATACTTATTCTTTACTATCACCTTATTTAGATGCATGTAGTTGACACACATAGGCATAGAACCATTCTTTTTCTTCACGAACAAGATAGGGGAACCCCAAGGTTTTACACTCGGCCTAATAAAACCCTTACCTAAAAGATGCTGAAGTTGAGAAATTAGCTCCTTAAGCTCGACAAGAATAATACAATTAGGTGTCATGAAAATAGGTAGGGTGCCCGACTCAAGGTCAATAGCAAACTCATTATTCGGCTTAGGAGGAAGGCATGGTAGGATAGTTGGGAAAACATCAGGAAAATCATGGCTAATAGAAACAGAATCAAGCGAAGGACTCTCCATACTAACATCACAAACCTAAGCAAGAAATGATTCACAACCCCTAGATACCAATCTCCTAGCCCAAACCTACAAAATAATCCCCGTTAGCCCACGGCTATAAAAGCTTACCACATAATTGGGGGTATGTAGGCATGGCTAAGATAACAATATTGGCAAAACAATCCAACACCGCATGATATATGGATAACCAGTGAATGCCTAGAATCACGTCAAAATCCATAATATCTAGGAAAATAAGGTCAGCCTGAGTATCAAACTCTTAAACGGTCATAGTACATAATCTATATACTTGATCCATTACTAATGAATCACCCACAGGAGTAGCTACATGCAATGACACAGATAAAGGCTCCCAAGACAATTCTAACTACATTGTATAATAAGTAGAAACATATGAATAAGTGGATACCGGATCAAATAAAGCAATAGCTAAATGACGGTATACTGAAATCATACTTGTAATAATAATATCTAAAGACTCTGCCTCTGGCCTATCTGATATAACATACAACTGACCTTGTCTGCCTCTGGACTAGGTACCTGGCTGACCACTAGTCCTACCTGGCTGAGGACCTCCTCTAGAACCCTAAGGACCCCCACCCCCCTGTGACCCTGCACACCACCTCTAGTTGGAGGCAACATCGGTCTAATCGGCTGAACACTCTATGTTATAGGCTAAATCATCCCACGTCAGGGATACTTTCTAGAGAAATAATTAATAACCCCACAATCGTGACATGCTCTAGGCACTCTTTTCTATCCAAAAGATCTAGATGATCCAGTATGGACACCTCATCCTAAAGACCCTGACTATGCACCCCTCAAGAACCGACCACTACTCTGACTATTGTAGTCACTATAATCGAGTTAACCCCAATTAGTGATCTAAAGTGTTGCTTGAACGGGCCTACTAGACCAACCTTGGTATTGATAAGACTGATATTGACGGTACCTACCCTAAAAACCTCTACCTCCAATTTGTGAGCCGTTGTGGCTCCCACTATGATTGCTATACTGACATAGACTCTTATTACTCCCCTCTTGGGCCTCAAAATAAATCCCCTCTATGCAATAGGCAGGAGCAGCAGTATCAGTAAAAGACTTTCCTAAAGTCACCAATCTCTGGGTAGCCCTGCGGAGCAGTAGACTCAACCCTCTGATAAAACACCAAATCCTCTCATACTCTGTAGGTAGAATCATAGTGGAATGTCTAGCTAGCTTGTGAAACCTCACCTCATACTTAGCCAAAGTCATAGAACCCTATCTTGATGCAGAAAACTCATCCCTTAGGCACTCATGCATTGTGCGAGGCATGTACTTCTCCAAGAAATCCTTGGTGAACTAAGCCCAAGTAATAGGTGGAGATCCTGCTGGCTTGGAATTATGATGACCCTTCCACCACTATCTCGCTGCCTTGTCAAGCTAATATGTCGTGTAATCCACTCTGTGTGACTCAACCAACCCCAAATTATGAAACCTCTCCTCTCATCTAATTAAAAACTCATAAGCATTCTCTCCTGGGGTCCCTACAAACCTAGGTGGAGTCAATCTCAGAAATAAGCCCAATATCCTCTGCTTCTTAGCAGTTGTTACTGGCTGAGAAACTGCCAGCTGTGGAACTATCCGTGCTCGAGGAACCTTAACTCGAAAAGCCACAACTACAGGCTACGCTTCTAAATCTATAGCACTCTGGTCCCTTGATTGAGCACCATCAGATGGTGCACCAACTACAAACCTTAATAACTAAAGCAAGGTATCTCTAAGAACTAAAGAAGATATAAAACCCTGGTGGTGCCTGAGCTGCCCCTAGCCCACCAGCAGCTGGGGTGGTTAAACCTCATGAGCTATTTATGGGTTGACCTCAGCCCGTCATGGGTTCTAAAACTGTAGGCTTAAGGTCTATGTCCCTTGTCATCATAGATCGCATCCTGGCCATCTGTGAAAGAGTGAAATAATAGGAATTTAGAAACCGATATAGACTCAATGCACAAAAATGAATAAAAAAAGTAAGGTTTTCTTTAAATTATCTTGTAATCTCCCGAATAAAGGATACATACATCATTGTACTGATCATCGAGACTCTACTATACACTTGCTCTTATACCAACAATACTACTGAACCTAGGCTCTAATAAAAAAAATTCACGACCCGATTCTTCAAGTCATGATGGCAGTTACTTTAATCCACTAATAAGTAAGCAAAACAATAGCCCAGAACAACGGATAATGGGCTAAATGACAGAGGGTAAAAGAATACAACATTAAGACATAGAGTAGAAATACTAAGGGGTGGCATATGTATAAATACAATAGTACTGAACAACCAAGGAAAAAGAAGAGAAATGTGCAAAAGAGTATCCCATGACCTAGTAAGGTCGGTACAAGAGCCACTAAATCAAAATGATAATACTATATAGTAGCAAATATATAGGTAGTCTCGGAATAATTAAAGACTATCCAAAATAGTAGAAGGAGAGAGGATCAGCTCCAATTCTGAAATCTCACTCTACCTTCGAAACCACATAATCCTGAACAAAACATTAGTGGCGCTGGATCATACTTGGATCTGCATCAAAAAAGAATGCAAAAGTATAGTATTTATACCAAAAACAATGGGTACGCATTAGGCATCATTGGCCCATAGAGCTAAATTATAATAAAAGTATAACAAAATGCGAGAATGTAAACTAAATTCAAGGATAAGGGCTAAATCTGAAATAATATGCTAAGCCGAGGTAAAGTGATAAATATGCGGAATAAGTAATTCAAAAGTAAATACAATCTAACTACAACCTAACTGGACCCCCATAAGCCCAGAAGGTACAAACAAGAAAGGAATAACTCAATCGAGCCCACATAATCCTGATCAATGCAAACAAGGAGGTAATACTTGACAATAATAAGCTTAAAGTGTCCCCACATATGATAATATACCTAGAACTCCGATTCAAACTATAGATATTGGACTTAAATCGGAACTAAGAATAGTATCATCATAATAAATTTCCATATATATCATGAATGTCGGACTTGGACCTGAACAAGTAATTAAGTGCCAAGTAGTAAGTATGCCATACATGAGCTCAACAGACTAAACAACAAGATTGCTACTAAACACTAGACTTGAACCAGAATTAGATAAATAAGCTAAGTGTCCAAATGTTCCAAGATCGTAACTTTCCTTAACATCCAATTACCATTCCAACTTCCAAGTAATACAGTAAAGTCAACTAGGGGTGCTATATTAATCACACAATCTAAATATACGATCCTAAGGTCCAACAAGTTACTTCATTCATAGTAGTAAGGCTAACAAAAGTTCATTACGTGACCTAAGTCACCCTAAGGCTCAAGATTTAGTCTAAAGTGACGAATAAAGGCCTTTTAGAGCCATAAGAGGTACTATTCCCAAAAATCCATACTAAGGCAAGGACCTACCCAAACCTAGACTAAGGACATGCAATTCCATCCCAAGATCTTAAATAAACCAAAACTAGTCCTAGAGTATCATTATAACTATCGCAAGGGAAAACGAGGCCAAATTCCACCACTAAGGTTCCCAAGCTGGCTAACTGTAAATAATAAAGTACAAAACTATCGATCAAGTTACAAATACCCCCCCCCCCAATAGCTATCATAATACTACACTAATACCACAATAAAACTTAATCTATGAGGAAAGTAAGCCTAGCCTACCTGTACACCACCGAAGCTCGAGAAAGTCTACTACTCTTGAGCTTTTCCCTTTTGAGAAGCTCTGAATGTTGCCACAATATTAACATAATAATCTATGTACTAAAATGAGAACATTGATCCCCATATCTCATATAAATGCTCCAGGTTAAAAATCAAACCAAAAATCCCATGTGGGGCCTGCTTGCAGAATCACGAATTTAAAATCATCAACACGTCCTTATAAGCTGAAGGATCATTTACCCTCAAAAAAGGGTGAAACCTGATATGCCGTGAACTTATGGCACTTAAGATGCTTAAAACAAGGAATATTTGTAAGTTTTAAAGGTACTTTCTGTGGGATTTGATGTGTTTGTTAGTGTTTGCAGGCCTTATGGACTTAGAGAAGGAATATGCTTAAGACTCGACAAAAGTGGCATCAGACGAGCCTTACCATGATCGTAGGATCTGACCACAATCGTACCTAGGCTTTCATAGAAAGTATTCGAGATGCCCAAGTCAAGAGTAGAACACACGACATAATGTACGATAGTGAGTTGATGTCATAATCATGCCATGGGATCGTGATATGTAAGGGAAAATTCAACCTGCAGGAGTCAAGTATAAAGAGATCAGATGATAGCTCCCATGATCGTACCTTGAAGGCATGATCGTACCATGTGGTAATGGGATAAGGGTTCAATTTGTTGAGTTACACGATTTTAGAATCACAATGATCTGACGACAAGAAGCCATGATCGTAGGTTGAAGATATGATACCTACTATGGGTCAGCTGATAAAAGATATGCCAGCTGACAAGTCCAAGAACAAACTACGATAGGTAAATACCTTCTTCTTGTCTGAGGCAGCCGACATTATTTTCTTTTTTGTTTAGGATAGGATTTGTGTTGTCTATAAATACTCTTTTAGGGTTATTTTTATGGGTTACATAATATTATTATTATACAACATTATATTGTGAGATTCTAAGGCATCTTCTTGGGATTTTATGAATATTGGTTGTATGGTTTTAATTCAATTTAAGATTTTGGAGTTTATTCAGTATCGTAAGTTTCAATTCATGTTTTCATCTATGAATTCATTTTTGATCATCCAATTATGAGTAGTTAAACTCCACAACTAGGATTGTGGGAACCATAATGGATTAACGAAGTAGTGTTTGAGGTACAAGGATATTCTCAAAAGGTATTAAGGCATGTATTGTTCTTTCTTTGGAATTGGTTGCTTTCTGATGAGTGCACTCATTGGGACTCATCCTGACTCTACCCTGGACTGTAGCAAGGGTATTCGAACAAGACTAGTGAATCAACAACAAGACTTGGGGTTATCTTTATTTAATTAGCCTTGAGCCATGATACAGGAAAGGCTATATTGGGATCATAGATAGGGGGAAACATAGCAACACTCATGATCCATTAACCTTGGTGCTGGAGGATAGTCATCTATAAGGGGCGTAACATAGTCTTTTAGACGATACATAACCTTTCGATTCTGCATGCTGGATACCTTAAGAGATCACTAATGTTCGGAGAACCTACGGAGTTATGAATTTATTAGGGGATACAGTCCTAGTGCTTTTCTCATCTTGATTACAACCTCTGCAAACAATCACTCATTACTACTACTTGTTTACTCTACAAAACCCCCTTATTTTACTTATTTGCCAATTACCCAGGCAAACATAGTTTATTGAATTTTGTCCTATTCCTTGTGGGATTGACCCCAATATCGCTGGATTCTATATTTGATTCAACGACCACTCTATACTTTATGGGAGGTGTAATTTAGGACACATCAAATTTTGGCGTCGTTGTCGGGGATTACGTTTATGGAATTAATTGATTGTGTTTGTTGAAGTCTTTGGTTTTGTTTGTTGACTTTTATTTTTCTGTTGTTCTTAGGGTGTACATTTTTGTATGCCTAACACTCGGAGTCAAGGTAATTCCCTGATTCCACTTGATACAAAAATCGAAAGAACTTTAAGGAAAAATTGAAGAATAGTGAAAAACAACAGAATTCAGGATCCTGCAGTTGTAGGTGATGTTAATAATCAGCCATCACTTCATTCGTACAGTCATGATACTGTGGACCAAATGACTGCGAGGTTGATGGCTGAGGAGAATGCGAGCTAAGTAGCTGCTTGACAAGCAGACAAAGACCATCGAGCAATGCAATAGGCAGTAAATCATCTTGCCACACTTGAGGAAAGACAGAGAATACCTAGAGTGCAACAACCACCACTACAATATCCCCTAATTTATAATGTCCAAAAGAAAATCTATTCTATTTGGAGCCGGTGGAGACCAGTTCCATTATCCCACCCGAATTGCCTGAAGGAACTAAGTTTGATTTTACAAGTGCTATGATTCACCTATTGAACATGAAAGGGCTATTTGTTGGACTCCCTACTAATGATGCAAACATGCATGTGATGAATTTTATGGGAATCTGCACTTTGAACAATTTGCCTGGAGTAAGTCAAGAGGTAATTTGGTTGAGGCAATTTCCCTTCTCTCTTACGTGGGAAGCAACTTTATTGTTGGCTGAATTAGCACGATGTTCTATTACTAATTGGGTATATTTGAGAAATCAGTTTCTGGAGAGAGTCTTTCCACCCTCTAGAATGTTGCAATTGAAAGATGAGATTTAAAACTTCAGATAGTTGTATTTAGAGGCACTTTGAAAAACATGGCTGAGGTTCAAGAAGAAGTTGCAGAATGTTCCAAACCATAGGATGAGTGGTAAGAATTTACTTGAGATCTTCTACAGAGCTTTGAATGCAAATAATAAGGCTATAGCAGACACCATCACTAGATGAGTTTATGAGTTTATGCTAGGAGCATGCATAGGAGATTCTAGATCAAATCACTAAAACCAACCGAGCTTTGCATACTCAGGAAGCAAACTGACTCATGAAAACTTATGTAATTGGAGCGTTGGCTGAGCAAAAGGCTTTAGATGAAACTCTGGCTTAAGAGGTAGCGCAATTAAGGACGAAAATCAGATTACTCACTAGATAGTTTGCAGCACCTAGAGATGAAAAAGCCAATGTGGTGGGTACATAAGGCAAAGTACCTAGGTATGAAGATTCAAATTCTAAGGAAAAGGCCAACTGTATGGATAGATAAGTGGTGGGTTTTCAAGCCAAGGGCCAATGTTCTAATCAAGACAATTGGAACTCGAGGCAATGGAATCCAGGTTGGAACTTCTACGGAGACAATTACAACAAGTCGGGGTTTAGGGATAGGGACAAAGATTGTGATGGAGATCAGAGGCAAAAAAATGAGTACAAAGATAAGAGTGGCCTATATGTTCTATCGAGAAATCGAGATGATGAATATTGAAATTAGAGGATAGAAGCCCTACTTGTAAAACTTGTTAAGCGGTCAAAGAGTCAAGACAATTTCCTTAAGAAGATTAGGGCAGACATTTTAGGGATAAGCCATAAAGTTGAGTCTCAGGTGACAGTCATTAAGCAACTGGAGCAACAATTCGGGCAGATGTCTACCGTATTAAATCAGAGTCAACCAGGAACTCTTCCAAGTAAAACCATCAAAAACCCCAAGAATGATAGCCATTACTACTCAGAGTGGTGATGTCGCCGAAAAATATTCCTCCATAAAAGTATAATACGGTCATTGAATCAAATATAGAAACCAACTAGATTGGGATCGATCCCATAGGGAATAGGATGAAATTCTATCGAGTGTTTGTCCGAGTAATTGGCAAGTAAATAAAAAAGAGGGTTTTTGTTAAAAAATAGTAACGGTAACAATTAGTGATTATCGAATTTTTGATCAATTCGAGAAAGGCACTAGGACTGTGATCCCCAAGATTCCTTAACTCCACCGGTTACTTGTGTTGGCAAACTATCCCGCTGCGTTGCATGCAAAATCTAACAAGATAGGTTCATCTAAACATCTCTCGACCTTGGTTAGATGAATTTCACTTTCCTCCTTTTGGTCTCCTAGTGTCGCACTACTAACCTTTGTTCTTGATCTCAAATTAACTATCCCTGTTACGGATCAAGTTATTAGATGAAGGTTGATAGCTTCAAATCCTTGTTGTTATTTCCTTTTCCCAATCTCTAATTCTCCTGAGCAAGTTTAGAATAGATGCGAGTTTCTAACATTTTCAACCATTAGAAGATCAATTATAATAAAGGAAATATCAATACATGCAGTCACACCGGTTTAGAATTACTTCGTACCTAACCCATTTAGTTAATTCCTCATGGTTCACACAACCATTGTTATGGGGTTTAGCTACTAATGATTTCAAGAAAGGAACAAGAATTCAATGTTTAAAACATAAGTATGAACTCACAAATACGAATAAAATTCCAAAATCTCAATATGAATCAAAACCCTAAAATCTATGTTTGAGATTACAAGATCAATGTAAAAGACAACTCAAAATAATGTAATGACTAACTCTTAAACATAGGCCAACCTAAGGGTATTTATAGATACAAAGTGAATCCTATTCTAAACAAAGAAGGAGAAAAAAGTCGTTAATTTTCCCCGACCTGTTACTTGAGGTTGTGGGTGTCATGCCCCGTATCCCAACGGGGTGGACTGGTACCCAAAGACGATAAGGCCCGAGAGAACCAATCTTTACCCCTGTCCATTCATATGTATGCCATTACAAACATCATCACCACATAAGGACATAAAATGCTAATAGCGGAAAATCATGGAGCATATAATGGATACATTAAAGAAACTTGGCCGTTAGGTCCATCAAGTCAAACAGACATACATCTCTTTCCTTCACGTTCATTCACATACCCACATATGTCTACAAAAGCCTCAAACAGAAATACATACACGACCAACCTAAATTCGGGACAAGTCCCCGCTTTACATAACATCTACAATACCAAAACCAATGTACAACTTGAACACGGAAAGCCCCAAACCAACTGGAGCTCACCAAAGATCAGTAGATGTCCTACAGCTTACTGGGGAGGTTTACTAGTACCTGTACCTGCAGCAAGTAAGGTAAATCCCCCAGGAGGGGTCAGTACGAAGAAGGTACTGATTATGTAAGGCTGTATCAGTACATAAGAACTTCAATGGAAAAATGATTACAAGGGAATGCCCAAATATGGATAAGCTATCAATCTATATATTTTGAACTACGCGTATTGTTTTCGATACTCTCTTCACTTTTGTACCTCTTCTTACTTACTTGTCAATCATTAATCATATACTGTCCGGGCCCAACTTATCAGTGGGAAATTAATAATATCATCATGCAGGTGTTCATGTCATCCCATGGATACACCCATAATGTTGGGATAGTCATCATGCAGGTTTTTATTTCACCCCATGGATATCATCATGCAGGTGTTTATGTCACCCCATGGATACAACTACTTATACATTACTTCATTCTATCACTTTTACGAGATTGGTATCTTTACTTGTGAGAGATTGATATATTTGTAGTCATGACCTTATTGGAAGCTTTGGAACATAACATTATTGGGAATTTGGAACCATGTCCATACTTATATAACCCACGAGCAACAACGACTAAATAATGAGGAACATGTGACTTAACAATAGATAACAACCTGAAATGAGATACCTTTGGACATTTCGGAATGGAATAAGTACATAGTCAATACGAACAATATGCTGCAGAAGGATACAGAAAGAGTAACCTTACATACCTTGTCCTCTCAATATTGGCACTCAATCCTACACATGAATACAATAGCCCAGCTTCTTCCTTACGTCTTACTCTACAATACAAGTACATACCGGAGCTTACATTAGCAACTAGTTACTATACAAGCGTACAAAACAACAAGGAGCTATATGACTGCCGTATAAAGTCATGTAACCCCTTACAATACAATCCACTGCATTCTCATACCAACAAAACCATAACATTCCACACATTGACCAAGACATACATCAATAGCATCTCACACCACACTTACCCTTTATGCTTTCTCATTCTTATTCCGTCACAATTACTCCTATCAATTTGTCTCATAAAAACATATGAACAATAATCCATACTTAATATAATACAACATGCCTCCATACGACACTTTAAAGTCATTTAAACGGTATCATAATTTGATAATTACATCCAAAAATGGTATAGGGGCCTTCGGGGATAAAAGAGATGCGAGAAAGTACAAAACCGAACCCGAGGCTGACCTGCGAAGCCACCTGCACCCTAAGGTGACTGAGGTGCACTTGCAGGTGGACTTTGGTAGACGCCAGAGGCACCTGCATTGGAATCTGCGCTCGCAGGTGCCCTCGTCTGCGGGGCGGATGCCCGTTTTGGTCCAAATTGGTCTCTTTTGGGTCATTTAATGCAATGAATGGTCCATGATCCTCACTAAACTTATTTTGACATATTTTTGATCATTTTTAATTCCAAAAATCATCTATGGTCTCACAACACACATAAAAAACACCCAAAACTACACTTCTCGGTCAATACATCACCAAATCCATAACCAATTTCACACTAACAATCCCAAACATTATACACAAGGATAAAACAAGGTAAGACAATAATCATATCTCACATGACAATATTGAATCCATCAAGTTCACTTCCTTCAAAACCACAAGTCCATGTTCAAGTTTACAAGACAAAACCATTCTCCGATTGCAAAAATAGACAGTTTTACACATAGCACACTATCCAAGACTTTGACAACACAACCAACATGATTTATACACCATATTAAACATATAATATACTAAACCATAGTAATAAACAATTACCAAGTCTTGTACAAAGGTGATCTTGTCCACAAAGATGACTTAGGGTCCTTGAGAGCCAAAAAGAAAATGTTGTGAATATTCTAGAAAAGGCATGGGTGTCACAATGAATAAAAATCATATTTTTGAGCCCTTTTATAGTCACTCACTAATTATCGTTATCCACATATTTCATGGATTACTTGGTCAATGAAAGAGCATTTGAAGAATGGGTCAAATTTCCATTTTGGGCCATGTTTTTTTATGATTTTTGGGCCTCATTTGGACCCAATGGCACAAGACTTATTAATGCCCACAAATTAATGTATAATTCATCAAATCTCTCATGTTTCAATATTTCCATAAATGTACGCGTAGTCGCATAAAGGTACACGTAGTTGTATAGGTTCGAAAACTCATGGGGTGTTACATTCTTCCCTCCTTAGAAACATTCATCCTTGAATGTTAGTGACATTATTCAAAGTAAACAATTACAAGTCTAGGAGCATTCTTCATGTGATAATATAGATAAATACTCAAAGCTTATAAATACTTACTTGTCATTGTTCCAATCTTATATCGTGAGCTTGTTCTTCCCTTTGGAACAAATGAGGGTACTTGGATTTAATAATTTCTTCAGCTTCCCATGTGACCTCTTCTATTTGCTGATTTCTCCAAAGTACATTTACGGATGCTATATCTTTATTCCTCAACCTCTTTACTTGTCTATCCAGAATGGAAATAGGTATCTCCTCATAGGTAAGATCCTCCATAACTTGTACATCGCCAATAGGAGTAAAACAAGATGAATCCCCTATGCACTTTTGAAGCATCGAAACATGAAATACTGGATGAACTGTGGAGAGTTCTTGGGGTAGCGCCCACTCATATGAAACTTGCCCAAATCTTCTAATAATTTCATATGGGCCTACATAACGTGGACTCAATTTCCTTTTCTTTCCGAACCGCATTACCCCTTTCATCGGTGACACCTTTAAAAATACCCAATCACCTATTGATAATTCAAGCCCTCTTCTTCTAACATCGGCATAGGACTTCTGTCAACTCTGGGCCATTTGTAATCACTGTTGAATCACTTTAACTTTCTCCATAGCCTGATGAACAAGATCCGGCCCAAGTAAAGCAGTTTCACTTGCTTCAAACCATCCAATTGGTGATCTACATTTCCTTCCATATAAAGCTTCATAAGGTGCTATTTTAATACTTGAATGATAGCTATTGTTGTAAGCAAATTCAATAAGAGGCAAATGGTCATCCCAACTGCCCTGAAAATCTAACGTGCAAGCTCGTAGCATATCTTCAAGTGTCTGGATAGTACGTTTTGCTTTTCCATCAGTCTGAGGATGGAAAGCTGTACTCAGATTCACTGGTAGAAAAATGCTCAGAAAATTATGCTCCTCTATCTGATATAATGGAGATTGGAATCCTATGTAACCGTACTATCTCTTTCATATATAATCTTGCATAATCCTCTGCTGTATAGGCGGTCTTGACTGGTAGGAAACCCGCTGACTTGGTAAGCCTGTCAACTATAACCCATATAGAATCAAATTTCTGCAGTGTACGAGGCAAACCTGTGATAAAGTCCTTATTAATCATATCCCATTTTCAGACTGGAAGACTGATACATTGCATGTAACCTCCTGGCTTCTGATGCTCTACCTTTACTTATTGACAATTCGGGCATTGAGCGACAAATTCTGCAATGTTCTACTTCATATTTCCCCACCAATACACTTCTTTTAAATCATGGTACATTTTAGTAGCACCCGGATGAATAGAATAGCGCGAATGATGCGCCTCTGTCATAATTCGTCTCCTCAGCTCGTCTACATCTGGTACACATAATCTACCTTGGCATTGAATCACCCCTTCTTGTGTAAGATCAAATTCCTTTGTCAAATACTGTTTTACATTTTCCTTTAGCTATAATAACATAGGATCTGCAAACTGCTTCTCTTTCACCTCAGCTACCAACAAAGATTCAGCTGCATTTTGTATAATAACCCCTTCCTGTGAGGATTCAAGAAGATGAACCCCCAAACTGGCAAATTGATGTAGGTCTTTGATTATCTCTTTCTTTTCTGTCAATTGGCTACCAATGACTCCTGTTGCCTGGCGGCTCAATGCATCAGCTACCACATTTACTTTTCCTGGATGGTATAGAATATCAATATCATAATCTTTCAATAGCTCAAGCCACCTTTGTTGTCTCAAATTGAGTTCCTTCTGCTTAAAGATATATTGTAAACTTTTGTGATAAGTATAGATATCCACATGAACTCCATACAAATAATGACGCCATATCTTTAAAGCAAAAACTACTGCTGCTAATTCAAGATCATGTGTGGGATAGTTTCTCTCATGTGGCCGCAACTGTCGTGAGGCATATGCTATGACATTACCGTGCTGCATTAATACACATCCGAGGCCAACCCAGAAAGCATCACAATACACTGCATAACCTTCGGTACCTTCGGGAAGTACTAAAACTGGTGTGAAGGTTAATTTATCTTTCAAC
This sequence comes from Capsicum rhomboideum, assembly GCA_031232105.1. Lineage (NCBI taxonomy): Eukaryota > Viridiplantae > Streptophyta > Magnoliopsida > Solanales > Solanaceae > Capsicum > Capsicum rhomboideum. Next base: position 121,548,450 of record CP124714.1, read on the forward strand.
TCTTGGAAGCTTTTCTCACATGCATCATTCCACTAAAATTTAACTTCTTTATGTGTAAACTTCGTTAACGGTACAACAATGGAGGAAAAACCTTCCACAAATCTTCGGTAATAACCTGCCAGTCAAAGAAAACTACGAATCTCCGTGGGTGTCGTAGGTCTTGGTCAATTTTTCACCGCTTCAATCTTTTGTGTATCAACCTATATCCCTTTATCTGACATAATGTGACCCAAGAATGCGACAGATTTTAACCAAAACTCACACTTGGAGAACTTTGCATACAACTTACGCTCACAAAGAATCTGTAACACCTGCCGTAAGTGATTAGCATGGTCCTTTGGTGATCTTGAATAAACCAGGATGTCATCTATAAATACCGTCACGAACACGTGTAGAAATGGCTTAAACACCCTATTCATCAAATCCATGAACACAGCTGGTGCATTTGTTATTCCAAATGACATAACTAAAAATTCATAATGGCCATACTGTGTTCGGAAAGCTATCTTGGGTACATCTCCTTCTCTAACTCTGACTTGATGGTAACCCGACCTCAAGTCAATCTTTAAAAAACACTTGGCGCACTGTAACAAATCAAACAAATCATCAATTTGGGGGAAGGGATATTTGTTCTTGATCGTTACCTTATTCAATTGCCGATAGTCGATGCACATTCTTAATATGAACTCTTTTTTCCGTACAAATAATACCGATGCACCCCACAGAGACATACTCGGCCTGATAACGCCCTTGTCCAGCAAATCTTTCAATTGCTCCTTCAATTCACGCAATTCTAATGGAGCCATTCTATACGGAGAAATAGAGATAGGCTGAGTGCCTGGAATCACATCAATGCCAAACACTACTTCCCGTTCTAGGGGTAAGCCTAGAAGATCCTCTGGAAATACATCAAGAAATTCATTGACTACTGGAACCGAGTGCAGAGTTAGTGGCTTCACATCATTATCATTCACTCGTACTAAGTGACATATGTACCCCTTGGCAATCATTTTCCTTGCTTTCAAATAGGAAATAAATTTTCCTCTTGGTGCCCCTACATTGCCCTGCCATTCGAGAACATTTTCTTGAGAAAAACAAAAATGTACCTTCTTGGCCCGGCAATCCACCGTGGCATAACAAGAAGCCAACCAATCCATCCCATTATCACATTAAAATCCAGCATGTCTAGTTCAATAAGGTCAGCCAGTGTATTATGACCACACACAGTTACCACACCATTACGATATACTCTTTTTGTAACAATATATTCACCAACCGTTGTAGATACTTCGATTGACCTAGTCAATAATTCTGGTGTTTTTGCAAATTTTGTAGCAATCAATGGAGTAACATAGGACAATGTAGAACCCGGGTCAATCAATGCATATACATTATATGATGATGATGATGATACAACGGTTGATCCCGCAGGTCACGCCATATTACCCAAGCCTCTTCGTGGGATGTCTCTCATCATATGCCCCATCATACCGCACCAATAACAACCATTCGTCCCCCGCTGGCATTCACCTCAATAAAATCGTCTACAATACTGACACAGCGGGTGAAAAGATCCCACTGTATGTGAACCATTACTCCCGCTCCTTTACCTGGCTTGATTAAAACCCCTGGACCCTCGAAAGTGAGAGGAAGTGCCTGCCATGGAATAAGAAAATGAAGTCCTAGGCGGTCTATTAAAATTTTGAGGCCTGAACTCTGCTTAGGAAGCCACAGACTATCCCGTAGATCTAGCCCTTTTGGACGGCCCTTCTTCAAACCCTTGTATTCTTGTCTGTTGCCTCTGATCTTCCATTTTCTGCGCAAAGGCCTGTATTCTAGCTATATCCATATCTCGATTTAAGGCAGCAATAGTGCAGTCTCGTACGAAATATGGCTCCAATCTGTCCACATATCGATGTACTCTGTCTGTCATTGTGTCCACCACATTTGGAGCATATCGAGCCAAGGAATTAAAATGCAGACTGTATTCCCTGACACTCAGATTCCCTTGACGAAGGTTTAAAAATTGATCCGCACGAGCCTCTCGAATCTCATAAGGAAGGTAGTGATCAAGAAATACCACCTTAAATTCATCCCACATAGGTGGGTTTGCACTAATACCACGAGCTTTCCTCCATTCCTCATACCATAATATAGCCTCGCCCTTCAATCTATAGGCCGCAAGCTCCACCGTTTCTACACCCAACACATGCATCACCTCCACAGCCATTTGGATTTGATCTATTAAATCTTGCGGGTCTTCATTTGGATCTGATCCCGTGAATGTGGGAGGATCTAGTTTAAAAAAATCATGCTTCCTTCGACTAGTTGCTCTCGCTGCACTATCATCACCTGTCATTGGACCACCTTGTCCCTGAACCTGTGCAGCAACTATTCGACTCAACATTTGTACTGCATCCTTTAAGTCCTGGTCCGTGGTATTTACTGGCGGTTCTACAGGTGCTCTTCTCCTACTGACTCTTCTGGCACAGAGGGAGTGGAGGAAGCCCGCGACACAAATTCATTCTCAGTATCGCCTTGATTAACTTGATCAGGTGGTCGTATGCTGGTTACTTCTCCAGTAATTCTATCTATACGCTTACTTTTACCTCGACATCTTCTTGTCATCGACATTTTTCTATAATATCCAAGAACAACAATATTTATGGTCAGAAACAATTCCACCTATAACTTCGGCCATAATGCACGATCTAGAATGAAAGAATGAAACAACTCCTAAATGTCCCGTAGCCTCCTACTTATAAATGTGGTGCAAAACACATCGATAAGTTAGACTCTACTCAGACACGACTTTGTAGACACCCTTAGAACAACCTGCTCTAATACCATATTTGTCACGCCCCGTATCCCAACGGGGTGGAATGGCACCCAAAGCCGATAAGGCCCGAGAGAACCAATCTTTACCCCTGTCTATTCATATGTATGCCATTAGAAACATCATCACCACATAAGGACAAAAAATACTAATAGAGGAAAATCATGGAGCATATAATGGATACATTAAAGAAACTTGGTCGTTAGGGCCATCAAGTCAAATAGACATACATCTCTTTCCTTCACGTTCATTCACATACACATATACGTCTACAAAAGCCTCTAACAGAAATACATACACGACCAACCTAAATTCGGGACAAGTCCCCGCTTTACATAACATCTAGAATACCAAAACCAATGTACAAATTGAATACGGAAAGCCCCGAACCAATTGGAGCTCACCAAAGATCAGTAGATGTCCTGCAGCTTACTGGGGAGGTCTACTAGTACCTGTACCTACAACAAGTAAGGTAAATCCCCCAGGAGGGGTCAGTACGAAGAAGGTACTAAGTATGTAAGGCTGTATCAGTACATAAGAACTTCAATGGAAAAATGATTACAAGGGAATGCCCAAATATGGATAAGCCATCAATCTATATATTTGGAACTGAGTGTATTGTTTTCGATACTCTCTTCATTTTTGTACCTCTTCTTACTTACTTGTCAATTATTAATCATATACTTCCCAGGCCTAACTGATCAGTGGGAAATTAATAATATCGTCATGCAGGTGTTCATGTCACCCTATGGATACACCCATAATGTTGGGATAGTCATCATGCAGGTTTTTATTTCACCCTATGGATATCATCATGCAGGTGTTTATGTCACCCCATGGATACAACTACTTATACATTACTTCATTCTTTCACTTTTACGAGATTGGTATCTTTACTTGTGAGAGATTGATATATTTGTAGTCATGACCTTATTGGAAGCTTTGGAACATAACATTATTGGGAATTTGGAACCATGTCCATACTTATGTAACCCATGAGCAACAACGACTAAATAATGAGGAACATGTGACTTAACAATAGATAACAACCTGAAATGAGATACCTTTGGACAATTCGGAATGGAATAAAGTACATAGTCAATACGAACAATATGCTACAGAAGGATACAGAAAGAGTAACCTTACATACCTTTTCCTCTCAATATGAGCACTCAATCCTACACGTCAATACAATAGCCCAGCTTCTTCCTTACGTCTTACTCTACAATACAAGTACATACCGGAGCTTACATTAGCAACTAGTTACTATACATGCGTACAAAACAACAAGGAGCTATATGACTACCATATAACGTCATGTAACCCCTTATAATACAATCCACTACATTCTCATACCAACGACACTATAACATTCCATACATTGACCAAGATATCATACATCAATAGCAGCTCACACCACACTTACCCTTTATGCTTTCTCATTATTATTCCATCACAATTACACCTTTCAACGTGTCTCATAACAGCATATGAACAATAATACTTACTTAATATAGTCCAACATGCCTCCATATGACACCTTAAAGTCATTAAAACGGTACCATAAGTTGATAATTACATCAAAAAAGGGTATAGGGGCCTTCGGGGATCAAAGAGATGCGAAAACATACAAAACCGAACTCGGTGCTGACCTAAAAAGCCACCTGCGGCCACAGGTGGAATTTGACAGATGCCATAGGCACCTGCGTTGGAATCTGCGCCTGCAGGTGCCCTCGTCTGCGGGGGCGGATGCCCATTTTGGTCCAAATTGGTCTCTTTTGGGTCTTTTAATGAAATGAATGGTCTATAATCCTAACTAAACTTATTTTGACATATTTTTGACATATTTTTTATCATATTAAATCCCAAAAATCAGCCATATTCTCACAACACACATAAACAACACCCAAAACTACACTTCTCGGTCAATACGTCACCAAATCCATAACCAATTTCACAATAACAATCCCAAACATTATACACAAGGATAAAACAAGGTAAGACTATAATCACATCTCACATGACAATATTTAATCCATAAAGTTCACTTCCTTCAAAACCACAAGTCCATGTTCAAGTTTACAAGACAAAACCATTCTCCGATTGCAAAAATAGACAGTTTTACACATAGCACACTGTCCAAGACTTTGCCAACACAACCAACATGATTTATACACCATATTAAGCATATGATATACTAAACCATAGTAATAAACACTTACCAAGTCTTGTACAAAGGTGATCTTGTCCACAAAGATGACTTAGGGTCCTTGAGAGACAAAAAGAAAATGTTGTGAATATTCTAGAAAAGGCATGGGTGTCACAATGAATAAAAATCTGATTTTTGAGCCATTTTATAGTCCCTCACTAATGATACCTATCCACACATTTCATGGTTTACTTGGTCAATGAAAGAGCATTGGAAGAATGGGTCAAATTTCCATTTTGGGCCATGTCTTCTTATGATTTTTGGGCCTCATTTGGGCCTAATGGCACAAGACTTATTAATGACCACAAATTAATGTATAATTCATCAAATCTCTCATGTTTCAATATTTCCATAAATGTACGCATAGTCTCATAAAGGTACACGTAGTTGTCTAGGTTCGAAAACTCATGGGGTGTTATAGTGGGTTCGACCCATAGACCGTGGGTCCAGTCCAAAGGAATCAGGCCTCGATGAAAACTCTCAGGAAGTGACTCACAAAACCAACCCACGGTCCATAGGTAGACCTACGTTCCGTGAGTCACAACCATAGGTTAATCCTCTAACTTTGACTTTTGCTCTTTTGTCTTCAAATACTTCGTTCCAGTGCATGGTTCTTTCCTTTTTTGTCCATTTTGCCTTCAAAACCTATTCTCCTGCAATATAGAATAGAAAATGCATCATACCTACCAAACATACCCAAGTTATTGTATATTTTCCTTATTTTTAAGCATCGAAAGTACCATGAAACCATGGCACATCAACACCCTCAACTTAGAACGTTTGCATGTCCTTAGGTGAACAAAACAAAACAAACACATTCGATGCTTAACTAAGAGAAACCCAAGAGACCTACAATAGTCAACTCATTGCTTTTGGTACCAAAAATTTTTCAAACCCCTCCTATTGGCAAATCAAAACCACAGTGTGTATACATGCAACATATTATCATTACACAGAACGGATCAAGTGATGGCATCAAATTATGAACAAATCACTAAGCATATATGCAAATGGCATTATCCGAACACATAGCAGCTAAGAATACAACCCATGTCCTCTCACAACAAAGAAGTCCCATACACTCACAATATACTAATGAATATCATCATAAGGACTGGATCAAAACACTCTCTCTTACAAAGAAGTTCAAATAGTGTGCATGAAATACCATAAGCTTGCCCTTATTTTCCATGCCCTAGTTTGTCAACCCTCCTTGACACTACACTATTTTTAGCTCCACTTTCTAACCATTCTCACTTTATTCTCCCTTTTACTCCTTCATTCGTTTTCAGATTTCGGGTGTACTTTTCTTTATGACTTCAATATTCTTTTTTTTTCTCTTTTTTTCTTTTGACAAAAATTTGTTCTCTTTACTTTTACTAACCCCTTCTTCATACCTATATCAAGCTACGTACCCCTATAATAGCCACCCTGAACTTAGTCGATCTGCCTGGATTGAGGTACACAATGTCTAAGGAGGGACCAGGGCCAAGACAGGTTCGTTGTAAGTTAAAATGGAAATGTGAATAGGCTAATGAAAGAAATAGGTTAATTAAGGCTCAAAATTGGAACCAAGGGATATTTACTTCATTTGGTCAGGCGTTAAGGCTAAAAGTGGACTTATTCAAAAACGGCCTATGATCCTTTCATAACCACTATCCTCTCACCTAGGCAAGACTAACCAGGCAAGTTCTGGATTGCACACACAAAGTGAACTAGGTATTGACCCCACACACACATAACACAGGGTTACACTATCAGCTACTACCTATCCAGTTCATGCATTGCTAAGCTAAAGTCATTCTGCCTATAATTCTAATACCATAACAAGATCTAACAGTTGTCACAAACTAACATAATGGCACACACAATCCAAAAAAAAAATTTTAGGAGGGGTTTCCTTTAAACACCAAAAACATCATAAAAAACTTGTTCAAAATTCAACTGCACTAAGGTTCCCCCATTTTTCTCCTAACTAAACACAAAAACACATAATCAAACACAAACAACAACCTAAACATGCCGGTTCTACTATGATAGCACTTGAGGGAAAAGAATCACAGTAAAAAAAAAACTCCCAAGAGGATGTATAGACCAACAAGTACCTCCGCCTCCACCAAAGAAGCATGCATTATTGCTAATGCATTAGACCAAAGTAAAACACGAGAGTTAGGAATATACCTGTGGCACCCTAGGTGCGTGGGTCTAATATCGATCAAAATAACAAAAATCAAAACAAATGTAGGAATAGCAAGACACCTTGGGTTGCCTCCTAAGCAGCGCCTGATTTAACGTCGCGACACGATACAGATGTTTTGATTACTTAGACATCATCAATATATCCCTTGGGTTGGCCTCCAGGGATATCTCAAATATTTATTTTTGAAACCACCCTCATGTCCTTTGGCTGCTTCATAGTTCTGCAAACATTAAACGTGACTTCCTTATTACTCAACCTGAATTTCAGCTTACCCCGTTCCAAATCTACCAATGCTCTGCCGGTGGCTAAAAATGGTCTCCCAAAAATTTTGGGTATCTCAGAATAATAATATGCCCAAAGGCTTCTTGATCGTACGATCCGCCATTAATAACCACATCTTTGTTGGCTAAGGGAATCTCAAGCCTAATTTATCAAATACTGCCAGTGGTATCAAGCTAATGCTCGCACCTAGGTCACACAAAGCTCTGGAGAAGTTAACTAACCCAACTGTGCATGTAATTGTAACGACACTGGGATCATCTTTATTTTGCACAAGAGAATGAGATTCAATTGCACTACAATGATGCAAATCACCAAAAGAATCATAGCTGACAGTTCTCTTCTTCGTAACCAACTCTTTCATGAACTTTGAATATCCCGACATTTGTTCCAGCACCTCCACCAATGGAATGTTTATCGAAATTTGCTTCAATTTGGATATGAACTTAGGAAATTTTCCATCCTTCTTTTTTTCTTCAAGAACTGAGGGAATGGAGGTGGCGGCTTAGGAATGGGGGTTAGCATTTGTGGGGCTTCCTTTTCTTTCTTATTTTTAGCATTGACCTTGTGTTCATCAGTCTGAGACTTTTTAACTCCTTTTATGATCTCCCCACTAACAATTTTATTTTCATCCATCTTTTTCTTTAGACGTTGAGAAAAAGGTGGAGGAAGTTTTGGTAATGGAACATACTTCTTCAAAGCTTCATTTACCTTTTCGTGGCATTCATTTACTCTTCTAGTGTAGCATGAACACCCTCAACTTATTTGGGTTCCTCCTAAGAGTCTTCCCACTTCTCATTGTGATAGCCATACAATGAGCATCATATTTTGGGTTTTGGATGGTGTTGCTCGAAAGTGTACCTTGTTGATGCTGATTCAATGCTGAAGATATCTGCCCAAATTATTGCTCCAACTATTTAACGTCTGTCGCGTGAGACTCAACCTTTTGTCTTATTCCCAAAATGTCTTCCCTAATCTCCTTCAGATAGTTTTCTTGACTTATGCCCCTTAAAAAGTTTATTAAGAAGGGCTTCTATTCTTTAATTTCCATAATAAGCGTCACGGTTCCCTGGTGGAACATATGAACCACACTTCTCTTTGTAATAATCCTTTTTCCTCCAATCACTGTCATGATATCATTCTCTATATCGGTATCCTGACTTGTTGTAATTGTCTCCATAGTAGTTCTGACCTTGATTCCGTTTCCTCGAGTTCCGAGAGTCTTGATTAGACCATTGGCCCTTTGCTCAAAAACCTACCACCTCTCTATCCAAGTACTTAGCCTCCTTATTAAATTCATAATCGTCATGCTTAGGTGTTTTTACTTTTGTACCTATGGCATACACCTTCTCAGCACCCCCAGCCGCATTCTGTTTAGCTAGCAAGATTGTTTATATCCTTAACTGTGTGACCTCTTGAACTACAGATTCATCCAAAGCCCGTTGTACTTCTGAGGCTCTAATAGCATACGTCCCAGTTGGTGTATCTGCCTCCTGAGTATGCCATCCTCAGTTGGTCTTAGTGATACGATCTAAAATCTCTGAAGCTTGTTCCCATCTCAGACTCATAAATGCTCCACCAGTGATAGTATCTACGACAGCCTTGGTATTGGCGTTTAATGCACTGTAGAAGATCTCAAGTAAATTTCAACCATTCATCCTATGGTTTGGAATATTTTGCAAGTTCTTCTTGAATCGAAGCCAAGTCTCGTAAAGTCCTTCAGAATGTAGTTGTCTGAAAGTGTAAATTACTTCAATTATAGCATCTTCGAGGGTGGGAAAAATCTCTCCAGAAGCTAATTTATCAATTTTTGCCAAGTAGTGATGGAACCTCGTGGTAACTCGATCAACCACAAAGTCGCTTCTTCTATTAGGGAGAATAAAAATAATCTCAACTGAATGGCCTCTTGGTCAACTCAGCCAAATTATATAAATTTTAGACCCCCAGAAAATGCATCACATGCATGTTCGTATCATCTATAGGAAGACCATGGCACTTGTAATGTCGATGGCAACAACGCAAAAATTTGATGTCGAATTTAGTTCCCTGAGGTAACTCTGGTAGAATAATGGCACTAGTCTCAACTGTCTAGAAATAAGCCATATCCCCTTCCTTAGGATCATCATAAACAGGCACATAAGGTCTTTGTGGTGGTTGTTGCACCCTTAATATTCTTTGTCTCTCTTTAAGTGCAACAAGATATTGTGTTGCTTCTTGCATCCCTTGATGATCTATATCTGCTTGTTTAAGATCTGCTTTTCTTTCATTTTCTTCAGCCATTAATCGAGCAGTGATTTTCTCCATAATTTCATGACCAGCCTAATGAATTGGTGGCTGGTTATGAATACCTCCCATGAATGCAGGATCCTGAACTCCATCAGTGATCACCATTCTTTGATTTTCTCTCATTGTTCTTTTTATCTCAGTGTCAAGTGGAATCAGAGGATTGACTTGACTCCTATTGTTGGGTATACATCGGCGTGTGCCTTTAAAAGTATAGAAAATTAAACCAATCAATGCCAACAAGAAAAATAATCAACTCCATAACTGTATTCCCTGGCAACGCCGCCAAAATTTGATGTCGCCCAAAACTATACCTCCAGAAAAGTATAACACAGTCGTTGAATAGAATATAGAACCCAACTAGGTTGGGGTCGATCCCACAGGGAATAGGATGAAATTCTATTGAGTGTTTGTCCGAGTAATTGGCAAGTAAATAAAAAAGGGGAGTTTTCATAAACAAATAGTAATGGTAAAAATTGTTGATTGTCGGATTTGTGATCAATACGAGAAAGGCACTAGGACTTTGACCCCAAGATTCCTTAACTCCATCGATTACTTGTGCTTGCAAACTGTCCTGCTGTGTTGCATACAAAATCTAACAAGATAGGTTCATCTAAATTTATCTTGACCTTGGTTAGATGAATTTCACTCTTCTCCTCTTGGTCTCTGAGGGCCGCACTGCTAACCCTTGTTCTTGATATCAGATTAACTATCCCCGTTATGGCTCAAGTTATTAAATAAAGGTTGATAGCTTTAAATATCTATTGTTATTCCCTTTTCTCAATCTCTACTTCTCTCTTTAGAAAGTTTAGAATGCAGGCAGGTTTCTAACGTTTCCAACCATTAGAAGATCAATTATAACGAAGGAAATACCAATACATGCAGTCACACTGGTTCAAAATTGCTTTGCACATAACCCATTTTGTTAATTCCTCATGGTTCACACAACCCTAGTTATGGGATTTATCTACTCATGATTGCAAGAACTCAAGAAGAATTCAATGATGAAACATAAGTATGAACTCACAAATACAAATGAAACTCCAAAATCTCAATATAAATCAAAACCCTAGAATCGATGTTTGAGATTACAAGATAAATGTAAAATAAAACTCAAAATAATGTAATGAATAATTCGTAAACATAGGACAACCTAAGTGTATTTACAGATACAAAGTGAATCCTATCCTAAACAAAGTAGGAGAAAAAAGTCGGCAACTTTCCATGAATCGTGACTTGAGGTCGTGGGTTCAACCCATAGATCGTGGGTCCTATTTTTCAAAATCAGGCCTCGATGCTAACTCTCTAGAAGTGACTCACGAAACTGACCCACGGTCCATGAGTCACAACCGTAGGTCAATCCTCCAACTTCAACTTTTTCTCTTTCATTTTCAAAGACTTCATTCCAGTGCATGCTTCTTCCCTTTTTTGTCCATTTTGCCTTTAAAACCTATTCTCCTACAATATAGAATAGAAAATGCATCATACCGACCAAACATACCCAAGTTATTGCATATTTTCCTTATTTTTAAGCATCAAAAGTTCCATAAAACCATGGCACATCAAGTGGGAAGACTATTATTGATCCACCTATGCCTGTTGTTGAGAACAAAAGAGATGAACCCCATAGAAATTGATAATGAGAATAAGAATGAGAATGAAATAGAAAACTTGGAGGTTGATGACAATTCATCTCAAAAGCCTCAAGTTGCTGAAAAAGTGGCTAAGTCTAATAAAGGGAAGGAGAAAGAGGTCTCTCAAGTATTAAAGCCCTTTCTACAACCTCCTTTTCTTTTTCCACAACTGTTGAAGAAGAAAACCGAAGAGGGAAAATATCAAAAGTTTATCTCTATGTTGAAGGAGTTGTTAGTCAACATTCCTCTTGTGGAGGCTTTGGAACAAATGTCAGGCTATGCAAAGTTCATGAAGGATTTGGTGACAAAAAAAAAGAACTGTCAGTTTTGAGCCTGCGGATAATGTGCACCATTGTAGTGCAATCACTTTTTGCTCTCTTGTTGAGAAAAAGGAGGATCCTCGAACATTCAAAATTCCTTGTATTATAGGTTGTTTTCACTTTGAGAAGGCTTTGTGCAACTTAGTATCTTGCATCAACTTGATGTCGCTTGCCATGTATAAACAGTTGGGACTGGGTCACCCAAACCCACGGCAATGAGGCTTTTGATGGCAGACCACACTGTGAAAAAACTGGTGGACATCTTATATGATGTGTTAGTAACGGTCACATCCTTTATATTTTCAACTGATTTCATGATTCTTGATTGTAAGTTTGATTTTGAAGTCTCCATTATCTTGGGAAGGCCATTTCTTACGATCAAACGTGCATTGGTTAATATGGAGACTAGGCTAATGAAATTTAGACTGAATGATGAGCAAGTTACTTTCAATGTATGCCAGTCCATGAAGTAGTCAAAAGATATGTACACAATTTTTGTGATAGATTAAATCGACGAGGATAACTTGGTTGTTCCTATTGAAGAGAGATTAGGGGTCGAAGCAGTTGCAACAGTTATCATAAATTTTGACAGTTATGGTATTAATAAATACGAAGAGATGGTGAGTGTACTTATAGGTAGGGGGTCATACACTTATGGACCAAAGAAGCTTGATCTTGATCTAAAAAATAGAGTGACCCCATCGGCTTGTCCTTCTATTGAGGAGCCTCCCATTTTGGTTCTTAAGGCTCTTCCTTCCCATCTTTGTTATGCATTCTTGGGGGTCAATAACACGTTGCAAGTTATAATTTTAGCATAATTATTAGAGAGGCAAGTTGAGGCCTTGGTTTCTGTGTTGCAGAGGTTTCAGCAGGATATTGGTTGGTCTATTGTTGATAATCATCGGGATTTCACCTAAAATATGCATGTATAAAATCCAGGTCGACCTAAATTATATACCTATCATTGAGCATCAACGTCGTCTCAACCCACCCATGCAAGAGGTTGTGAAGAAAGAGATCATTAAGTGGTTAGATGCAGGTGGGTTAACCCTATTATAGATAGCAAGTGGGTAAGTCTTATCCAATATGTATCGAAAAAAGGTGGAATCTCTATGGTTTCGAATAAGAAAAATGAGTTGATCCTAATGAGATCGGTTACTAGAAGAGTTTACATGGATTACCAGAAGCTGAATTCTTGGACCGACAAGGATAATTTTTTGATGACTTTTATAGATCAGATGTTAGACCGCCTTACTGGTAGAGGATGGTATTGTTTCTTGATGGTTATTAGGGGTACAATCAAATTTCCATCGCCCCCAAATAACAAGAGAAAACCACTTTCACTTGTCCATATGGGACGTTGTGTTCAAAAGAATGTCATTTGGTCTATGCAATGCACCGACTACTTTTCAGCATTGCATGAAGTCCATATTCTCTGATATGGTAGAAGACACTATTGAGGTATTTATGGATATTTTTTTTATTATGGAAGATTTATTCAAAGACTTCTTGGCACACCTTTCTGATGTTCTACAAAGATGAAAGGAGTGCAATTGGGTGTTGAAGGGGATTGAACTTGATAAGGCAAAGATTGAAGTGGTTGAAAAATTTCCTCCACTAGTTTTTGTAAAGGGGATTCATAGTTTTCTTGGCCATGTAGGATTTTATAGAAGGTTCATCAAGGATTTCTCTAAGATTTTCAATCCATTGTGTAAGCTCTTACAGAAGTAGGTGAAGTTTGTGTTTGATGATGCATGCTTAAAGGCCTTTGAGTGTCTGAAAGAGATGTTGATTTCAGCCCCCATCATTGTTTCTCCGGATTGGACCTTACCATTTGAGGTTATACGTGAAGCTAGTGGTATGGCACTAGGAGAAGTCCTAGGCCAAATGTGAAAGAAGATCTTACATCGTATTTACTATGCTAGCAAAGCACTTAATCCGGCACAGAAAAATTACACAGTGACTGAGGAAGAGTTGCTTGCTATGGTGTTTGCATTTGAGAAGTTTTGGTCTTATTTAATTGGCACCAAGGTGATTGTGCATATTGATCATGCTGATTTTAGATACCTTATGGCAAAGAAAGATGCAAATCCTAGGTTGATTAGATGGGTTTTTCTACTGCAAGAATTTTACTTTGAGGTCAAGGATAGAAAAAGGACGGAGAATCAAGTTTCTGACTATTTATCATGCCTTGAAGAGGAGGCCATGATAAATCTAAGGTATGATCTTTAAATTGATGATACTTTTCTGGGCAAGCAAGAGTTGGCAACATCACAAGACTTAATCCCGTGGTTTGCAGATTTTACCAACTTTTTGGCAAGTAAACTAGTTCCAAAAGATATGTCGTATCAACAGTGAAAAAAGTTCATGTATGAGGTAAGAAAATTCTTCTAGGATGAGCCATACTTGGTTAGGGTGTGTGTAGATGGTATAATTTGTAGGTGTATTCTTGAGGTTGAGAGGATGAGTATATTAGAGGCGAGCCATTCATCACTAGTTGGGGGTCATCATGGAGGTGCATGGATGGCGCACAAGATCTTATAATGTGGTTACTACTGGCCCACGATTCATAATGATGCCCATAATTATGCTAGGGTATGTGACCATTGTCAGAGGTAAGGAAACATTTCTAGACAGCATCAGCTCCTCAACACTTTGATCCTTGAGCTCCAATTGTTTGATGTCAGGGGTATTGACTTTATGGGCCCATTTATGAGCTCTAATGGCATGAAGTATATCTTGGTAGCCATCGACTATGTATCTAAGTAGGTGGGGACAATTACGCTTCCCAATAATGAAGGCATGAGTCTCACGACTTTCCTAAAGAAGAACATATTCTCATGCTTTGGAACACCTCAAATTATCATTAGTAGTGGTAGGTCCTACTTTTGTAATCGTCTGTTCAAAGCTCTTCTTGAGAAGTATGGGGTGAAACATAAGGTGGAGACACCTTACCATCCTCAAACAAGTGGGTAAGTTGAGGTCTCTAATCGGGAGATAAAGTCCATTTTGGCAAAGACTGTGAATGCCAATACGACAGATTGGGCAAGAAGATTGGATGATGCACTGTAGGCATACATAAAAACATTTAAGACACCAATTGGTGCATCTCCATATCAGCTTGTATACGGAAAAGCATGCCACTTGCCTTCCAAACTTGAGCATAAGGCATTGTGGGCATTGAAGAGGCTAAATATGGAATGGCAAGATGCAGTAAATTGAGGCTTGAACAGATAAACCAGATGGATGAATTTCATGTTCAAGCATATGAAAGTTTAGCCTTGTATAAGGAAAAGATGTAGTTGTATCATGATCGCAAGATTGAGAGAACAGAATTTAATGCAGGCGACATGGTACTTTTGTTTGATTCAAGGTTGAAGTTGTTTCCTGGTAAATTGAGATCAAATTGGAATGGGCCATATAGAGTGGCTACGGTGTTCCCCTATGGTGCAGTTGAGTTGGAAAATAAGGATGGAAAGAAGTTTAAAGTCAATGGCCAAATGGTGAAACACTACATGGGTGAAAGAAAGGATGCTCGAATGGTTTGTGATGTGTACTTAAAAGAGGATTGATTAATCAAGCCTACCTGAGTCGTGCCACGATGTTAAATCAGGCACTCCATGGAAGGCAACCCATAGGATTATTGGAGAAGTCTGAGTAACCAACATAGCCACATCGTGTCACGACGTTAAATCAAGCACTCCTTGGGATCCAACCATGATTATGCTATCCCTTTTGTCTGAGAAGCCCATCTGTTTAATTGAAGCCAACCCAACCCGACCTATCTTTTGACCTAAACATATAAAAGGTTAAAAACCTTCACCTGATTACCTCTCTTAACTATTTCAAATATCTTTGCACTCAAATTCTCAAACCTAAGTAATCTACAAGCTTTAATATACGTGCACCTGTAATCCAAAGCCCATTCCCGTACTTTCATTTCTTTCACTTCACATAAGTAAGTTCACACAAACTCCTAAGTGAAGGTGTTTATTCTTGTGCATAAAGTATACGGTTTTTTACTTTGATTTTGGGTATGGGTATGAGCATATTTGAAGTAATATAGGTGTTTAAGTTTTTTAAAATAGAGAGGAAGGTTGAGTACCCATCAGTGTAAATGAAATGGTCAAATTCTTTCAAAACTATGGTAAAAAAGGTTCAAAAATAGGGTCAAATCTAAAAGGTTGAATCTGCTAAGTGTTTGGGATTCCACAATGTAATATTACGATCGTGGTTTTGATCTAAGATCGTAGGTTAGGTCGTCATGGTATGCAGAGTGTAAACTCTCAGAAGTTCATAACACGAGCACATCCCACGATAGTGCTATCAACATAGATCGTGGTATGTGCTTATCTGATGTGACAGTAATTGCATGTTCTCTAGGGTCCTTTCTATGAATAGAAGGTACAATCTTACATTTTTGGCACAATCGTAAGAAGTGATCATCTGATTGATACCTTTTAAATCAGTCTTTACAGGACCAACCTATGATCAAATGGTATGATCGTACCTTTATTTTAGGATCGTAGGTATGGTTGTCTATTTAGAAATTCCTGCACCTACACATTATTTACTCTATGAACTAACTCCTTTTTCCGATACATGTAATATGGCACCTAAATCCAAGAAACCTATAAACAAGGCTCTTCGAGAGAAGATAGCCAAAAAAAGGGCCCCGCCAAGCTACTCGGTGGGTGGGTGGGTATAGTGCCAGTGGTACTGAGAAGGAGTATGAGATTTGCTCCTTCGACGACCAACACTCCTCTCCAAAAATAAGGAACTAGTCCAAGATTAAAGAGGGCACTTCCACTACCATATTAGAGGTTGTTACCCCTGTAAACCTTCTCCAGTCTGAAGAAGGAAGGGGAGATACTCACAAAGACAAAGGTGAGGAGGTTAATGCTGAAGAGATTGGCTCCTCGGAGGATTAGAGGTAATCACACCCCCAATCTTCTGAAGGAGAAGCTGTAGGTGGTGCCCCATCTCCTAGGGGCGAGAATCTAAGATTGTGGGTAGTCCATAATGTAAGGGACTACTATATTGATAGGGGTAACAAAAAGAGGAGCATTCAGGAAGAACCCCACATACTAGCAGAGTCACTTAAGAAAGTCCTAGAGTTAGTGCTGGGCTTTGAGAGGTATGAACTGGGTGGATGACCATACCCCTACGGTCCTATGTGCCAGAGTTGGTGTGGGAGTTTTACGCCAACTATGCAATAATGCTGAAGAACATGACCCTTTCTGGGAAGGAGAAAGATATGAAGAAGCAATCCTAGCTGGACACTATTCGGGTTCGAGATACCAAAGTTGACATATCCGTCAGGGCTATCTCAACGACCCTATTCAGAGACATATTTTAACCGATTGAGAAGACTCCGGAGTATGACTAACAGATGAATGACTTGAAAAAAATAAAGAGGCTACCAAAGAATGATAGGGTTATTCACTTTACGTAGTGGGCGGGCCACGTTGCTTAAGCTAGTGAGAATTCCCTATGGATCAACAGGGCAACAATTTATAAAAATACACTGAAGTTTACCACCAAAGTTCGATGGTCATTAGTAAAGCATCGGATCGCTCCCACGACCAATGATAACACATTGGGTGCGACAAGTACCTGTTTGGTTGCTGCTTTAGTTGCGAAAATGGATTTGAATATCACACATATTATTGTTAAGGAGTTTAGTGACCGAGTGCTTCAGAGTTACACAACGCTACTATTTTCTTGCCTGGTGACAGAGTTGATGCGGCTGACACTTTTACCGAGTATAGGGGTAGTGGACAGAGAGATGCAGCTCAAAAAGGTCGTAGATATGGCTTTGATTAAAGATGTAAGGAACCCAATAGCCCCAACCAGAGGGTCAGAGATTCCAGATATTAAGAGGGACCCTGCTAGTGATAGAACGGCATCTGATGTCGGTGGGTCTACCTCCTCAGTACCACCATCCTCCACTCACAGTCGCTTATTAGTTCCTACTAGATATACTCTTATTTTGACTGCTCAGTTGAAGGAGATTATCCAAAATAAAATCTTACATAATGCCCGCATAAAGAAGTTGGATGTTTGGGTGAAGCCCTATGTGAGTGATGAGATTCGAGTTGCAGTTTAGACTATTTAGACCCATGCGGATAGATTTGAGCGTCAGATGATGGCTCAGATAGATGTGGTCCAGACAACTAAGCTGACTAATATTAGGAAAAACCTGATCGATCTAAAAAAATTGTTCATAGTGTTGACTGAGTGGGTAGACACTGTACCTCCTCCACCACCGGCCATGCCTTCATAGGCCTCCCTTTCGGTAGATGTGGACTCTTTGGTTCTTGATTTCTACAAACCCACACCAGAGATTGATAGTGATATCAAAGAGATAAGGGAGATTTGGAGGCTTGAAAGAGTAAGAGAGTGGATAATTTTGCGAAGACAAAAAAGAAGAAGAGTAAGAGCAGGAAGGATTTGGAGACCTCCAAGGTAGGCATACAGGAGGATGTTGATCCACCACCTATACCGGAGACATTGAGTGCACCGGCTGCAATCGATGCCCAGGTAGTTATGAGTGTCCCAAACACTATCGGGGCCAATGTGACTTTGAGTTCAACGACCACAGTCGAGGCCACGAGTACAGAAGATATTGTTAGAGACCCACTTGGGGCCCCACGTGATCAAAGTTCCACTGGTGCCAAAGTCACCTCAGGTATGTCCCTTACCCAAGTTTTGATTTTTGTATTTGATTTTGTGCAATAGATATATTGCATGATTTCATAGTTAGGGTTAGGAGGTATACCACCGCCGAGGGTTTTTGTTGCCATGTTTCTTTTCCCTTGGTTGCACTATCATAGTTAGAACCGGCATGTTTAGGTGGTTTTACTTGTTATTATGTTGTTTTTATTCATGGTAGTATAACTTAAAGTAATTGAAAGAGAACTTGGTGCAGTCTGCTTTGTTTTATAAAGAATGCTTACCTATTTTTTGAATGAATTTAAAATGATACCCCTTCAAATTTTTATTTTGTGATGTAGTGATTGCATGTACTGTATTGCAACCAATGTTAGGTTCTAGATTTGGCATTAGGATTGTTAATAGGATAACCTGGCTAACTTTGCATGAAATGAATAGGTAGTAACCTTGATGAAAGCCCCGAGCCATGAGTGAGTGAGAAATATTACCTAGTTGGTATGTGTGTGCCATCCAAAACTTGGACGTTTAGTCTCGCTGAAAGCTGTAGGATAGAAGGTTAGGAAATGATCATAGGCCATTTTTGAATTAGTACATTTTAGCCTAAAAGACCTACCAAATATTTCATGTATCCCTCGAACCAAAATTTGGAGCCTTATTAGACTTTTTCTTTGAACTACCCGATTCACCTTCCCAGTTTTACAAGGTACCTTCTTTGGCCCTGGTCCCTCCATGGACACTGTGTACCTCAACTCAGGCAAATCACCTAAGTTGACGGTGGCTATTGTGTAGGGGTGCATAAAAAGTAGGTATGAAGAATTAGTAGAGAAAAAGAAAAAGGACTCGGGTGTGGTATGTGAGAAAATGAGAAAAAGAAAAAAAAAGAAAGAAAAACAAATATATATATATATATATATATAGTGAAATGATGTAAAAATAAAACCGCACTCGAGATCCAAAAAGGAAATAAAAAAAAAAGAAAGGGAGAAAAATGAAGAAAAGAAAAAGTGGAGCCAAAAGTAGGGTA
The DNA here is from genome assembly GCA_031232105.1 of Capsicum rhomboideum. NCBI lineage: Eukaryota > Viridiplantae > Streptophyta > Magnoliopsida > Solanales > Solanaceae > Capsicum > Capsicum rhomboideum. The sequence goes on from CP124714.1 coordinate 121,567,910, forward strand.
GTGCCAAGGAAGGTTAAGTCACTGTACCCAAATATACCATAAATGTCCTCGAGCCTACATTACAAGCCTAGAAAGACCTATAGTGATCCTAACTCAACTGTCCGAAAGATGAGGCATAGAAAATAAGGGCAAGCCTATGGTATCAACTGCACACAACCGAACTTCTTTGTGAGAGTGAGAGATTTGACTCAAAGTCCCGATAATAGAATTCATTACTTATACTGAGTGAGTAGGTCCTTCTTTTATGTGAGGGAATATGGGTCGTAGTCTAGTTATTTCTTATTTAGGTAATGTATTAGTCAAGGTGGTAGGTTGTCTATTCACAATGTAATGTCATATCCTTATCATGTTGTGTAAAAGTATTTGTATTGCATAAATACATCATTTGTTGTTTTTGCTAAGAGTGGTGGGTTTTGAGTATACTTAGATGGTGTGAAAGTGTGTTTTGAAAAATTGGCTATCGTTGTGTTCTTGATTTTTCTCTAGGTTAAGTGTCTTAGGTAGTTTAGTATTTTATTTGCCTGAGGACATGCAAACATTCTAACTTAAGGGTGTTGATGTGTCGTGAACTTACAGCATTTGAGACACTTAAAATAAGGAATATTTGTAAGTTTAAAGGTACTTTTTGTGCGATTTGATGTGTTTGTTAGTGTTTGTTGGCCTTATGGACTCAGAAAAGGAAAATGCTGAAAACTAGATAAAAGTGGCTTCAGAAGAGCCTCACTACGATCATGGGATCTGACCATGATTGTGCCTAGGCTTTCGTAGGAAGAATCAGAGATGCCCAAGTTAGGAATTGAACACACAACAAGATATACGATTGTGAGTTGATATCACATCGTACCATGGGATCGTGATATGTAAGGGAAAATTCAACCTGCATGAGTCAAGTATAAGGAGATCAAATGATAGATCCCACGACCATACCTTGAAGGAACGATCGTACCATGTGGTCGTGGGATTAGGGTTCAGTTTTGTTGAGTTACAGGATTTTAGAGGCATAATGATTAGATGACAAGAAGCCACGATCGTAGGTTGAATACATGAGTCTGTACCTTGGATCGGTTGATGAAATATCTGTCAGCTGATAAGTCCAAGTAAAAAAACCACGATAGGAAAAGGACGATCGTGGGTTCTAACCACGATCATCTCTTCTTCTTGTCCGAGGCAGCCGATATTGTTTTCTTTTTTTTTGTTTAGGATAGCATTTGTGTTGTCTATAAATACTCTTGTAGGGTTATTTTTACATGATATGCATTATTATTATTACACAACATTATACTGTGAGATTCGAAGGAATCTTCTTGGGACTTTAGGAATATTGGTTTTACGGTTTTAATTTTATTTGAGATTTTGGAGTTTATTCATTTTCGTAAGTTTCAATTCATGTTTTCATCTATGAATTCTTGTGTTGATCATCCAATTATGGGTAGCTAAACTCCACAACTAGGGTTGTGGGTACCATGACGGATTAATGAAGCAGTGTTCGAGGTACAAGGTGATTCTCGAAGGGTATTAGGGCATGTATTGTTATTTCTTTGGAATTGGTTGCTTTGTTTCACACGTTGGGACTCATCCCCTCTCTACCCTAGACTGTAGCAAGGGTATTCGGATAGGAATAGAAAATCAACAACAAGACTTGGATTTATCTTCATTTAATTTTCCATGAGCCATGATATGGGAAAGGCTATATTGGGATCATAGATAGGGGGAAACATAGCAACACTCATGATACATTAACCTTTGTGCTTGAGGATAGTTGTCTACAAGGGGCATAACATAGTCGGTTAGACGATTCATAACCTATCGATTCTGCATGCTGGATACCTTAAGAGATCACTAAAGTGCGAAGAACCAATGGAGTTATGAAGTTATTGTGGAACACAGTCCTAGTTCTTTTCTCATCTTGATTACAACCTCAACAAACAATCACTCGTTACTACTACTCGTTTACTTTTTTAAAAAATCCTTTTTTACTTATTTGCCAGTTACTCTGACAAATATAGTTGATTGAATTCCTACCTATTCCCTGTGGGATCGACCCCAACCTCGTCAAGTTCTATATTTGATTCAATGAACGTTTTATACTTTTTGGGAGGTGTAATTTAAGCGACATCAAAATTCGAGAACCAATAAGCCCCAAATCAGCCTGCAAAGTAAACTAGGGATTTAAAGTATTTCGAAGAATTAATTTAGAAATTAGATTGAAACTTATGAAAAAAGGATGAGAAGATGACCACAACACCGTTTCCAGCTCACCGCCCGCACCCAAAGATCGATCTCCCATAATTTACTAAACTTTCTAGGGTTTAAATGGAAACTTATGAAAAAATGATGAGAAGATGACCACAAGACCGTTTCCAACTCACCCCCCACACCAAAAGATCGATCTCCCATAATTTACTAAACTTTCTAGGGTTTAAAGAAGGTGGGACTTGAAATAAATGAGGAAAATTCAGGTTCTACAGCTTTAAATACTGCCAGGGGTCCCTTCATTGTGATCGCAAAACCCTCTTCTCCAATGCGACCTCAGACCTAGATAACCTTTCACGAATAAGGCCTGGTCCACCGTGATCGAAAAGGAGAAAGCCTGGATTGGTCGGCAGCTGACTCTTTGCAAATGTGAAGGTCTTCTTGCGAACACGACGACCAATAACCTTAGCCCTCGCAAATGCGGACAAGGCCTTGTGAATACGAATGTTAAAATAAGGTTGCACCAGCAAACTTGGCTAAGTGCCATGTTTTCGATTGGAACCTCAGGATTCGTTTAAAATCCTGTGAATGAAAATGAACTATGCTACCCTACCAAATTCGATATTCCATACTACATCTGAGGTCTTTTCGATAAAAAGTGGATCCCACACCTAAAGGTTTTTTTTTAACTAAAATCCATCCATTAGCCCAAAATGAGTTCGGAATCCTTGGGACCAAACTAAGGGTCCCTTAGCCTAAATTGAAATTCTGGAGCTAATGGAGCTATGAAAATTATCTTCCGGGACCGTTTATCTGGAGTTTAGGTCCGATACCCATTCCTTTACAGCGAAAGCTCTAAAATAGGAAATTAGCTTTAAAAACCAAATGAACTGTCCGGTGATCGAACTGTCAGTCCCAACAAGTCATAAATGACTTGTGTAGCTGAGGAAAAGCTCTAAATATAAAAAAAGTAAGAAAACACAGGAAATGACCTGGAGGGTCATTACATATATCAAAAGAGGAAAGTGACTTTATAAAATAGAAAACTATCTTTAGGATAAATTTACTTTCACAACAATTAAACTATTTAAAAGATGAAATAAAAAATAAAAGAATCAAATCCTCTTTAAGAATCCCAGAAGTAGAAGTTAAAATTAAAAGTCTACAAGAAGTCATAGAACGAGAAGTTTGTTCGAATTTCCCTAATTAGCCTTTTGGGAGAGAAAAAGACATATTGTTGAATTGCCCTATATTGAGGGATTTAATGAAAGGGTTATCCACACTAAGACAAGACCCATTCAAATGAAAAGTTAACTAATAAAATATTTTAAAAAGAAAATTAATTATTTACTTGATAAAAAAATTATTAGATCTTCCAAATCACGTTGGAGTTGCTCATCCTTTTATGTCAATAATATTGCTTAAAAAGAAAGAGGTTCTCCAAGACTAGTTGTCAATTATAAGTATCTTAATAAAGTATTAAAATAGATTAGGTATCCAATACCTAACAAACTTGACCCTATTAAAAGAACTTATAAAGCTAACATTTATAGCAAGTTTGATATGAAATTAGAATTTTTGCAGATACAAAATGCAGAAAAAAGATAAATATAAAACAGCCTTCAATGTCCCTTTTGGACAATATGAACGGAATGAAATGCCATTCGGACTAAAATAATGCTCCATCTAAATTTCAAATTATCATGAATAATATATTCAATTAATATAGTCATATTTCTATAGTCTACATAGATGATGTTTTAATATATTCAGAAGATATTGACCAACACTTTAAACATCTCCAAACTTTTTAAAGGTTGTTAAATAAAATGAATTAGCAATGAGTGCTAAAAAGATTAAATTAATTCAGACCACTATTAAATTTCTTGGCCATGATTTATATAAAAGAAACTATAAACCCATTTCTAGAGCCATAGAGCTCTCATCTAAGTTTCTGGATGAATTAATTGACAAAACACTGCTCCAGAGATTTCTAGGAAGTCTCAACTATGGTGTAGATTTTATTCCTAATATTAGACAGGTTTGTAGGCTTCTTTACCAGCATCTCAAGAAGGACCCAGTGCCATGGAGATTAGAGCACGCTAATACATTCCAAAAATTAAATCAATAGTTCAAAAACTTCTATGTTTAGGAATAACAAATCAAGAGGCTCTTTTGATTGTAGAAACTGACGCCTCAGATATAAGATATGGAGGCATCCTTAAATAGAGAATTTTGGTAGAGTCCGTTGAACAATTGGTGAGATTTAGTTCAGGAGTCTAGAATGATACTCAAAAAAATTATAGTACTGTTTAATAAGAAAATTTTGGCTCTAATACTATGTGTTACAAAATTTCAAGATGATTTGAAAAACAAAGAATTTTTACTAAGAGTAGACTGCAAAGCAGCCAAAGATGTTTTACAAAAAGATGTTAAAAATTTGATTTTTAAATAGATATTTGCCAGATGGCAAGCTTTATTGTCCAGCTTTGAATTTCAAATAGAATTTATAAAGGGAGAAAATAATTCTCTCCCAGATTTTTTTACAAGAGAAATTCTACAGGGAATTAATGAGACCTAGAACAGCAGGAATAAGACCTTTGAGGCCTACCTTCATTTCAGCCCTTCTAACCTGAAGAAAAAGTGAAAAGACCCTTCAAAGAAGAAGATAAAAAGTCAAAACATAGATATTCAGTCCTGGTAGAATTCCCATATCTGCCAAAATCTATCATTCCCTTATCATTAAAATAACCCATAAACAGTCTAGCCAAATTACAATCACTTAACAAGTTTTTAAAGACCTCTTTTCATCAGCCAATAAAATTATTTCTATCCAAATAAAAGATAGTTATGAGATGAAACCACCAGAGACATACTTATAGGTGGTCTCTCTAGTTACCCCAAAAAAGAAAGGTGAAAAAATTATTCCAAATAAAAAGTAATTTGACATAATAGTTTTTCAAGTACTACCAATCATGGCACTTGATAAAAGATATGAAGGTTTTGGAGTACTGGAATTGTTAAAACCTTGTTATGCAAATTAGAATTAGTTGGCGACAGATGATCCCCTCAAAACTCGAATGTATTATGAGTTTATTTTAATATATAATGATTCAGTGTAAATTGAGCATAAATTAGCAGATATAAATGATCCCGACGGTATTTAGTACTAGAAATTAAAAGAATTTTAAGCCCTTTTAAATGAATTATAGATCATTTGCATTCCTCCATTCCCCTATCAAGAGCTTATCGACCCTAGACGTATAATTGGTATGATTATAAGGTATCCTGAAACATTTTTTGTATGTCAGGTGCAACACTCTTTCATGATTTGTTAAATATTTCGAGCAAATGAAAAATGCAATAATTCCCAGATGGTTTTTCGAATGGTGGAGCCAATTTGGAGGAAATAAACAGGTATTGTCAACACAATTTCTGACGCAGTTTGAAAAGTTCCAGGTAGAGTAGAATATCTCTACACTACCAGAAAATATTAAATGGTGTAAATTTTTAATTGTAAAAAGATTTTCATATTTTATTTATTGGTCCTTTGATATTCATGAATTTGAAAAGATCAAATATTTAAGTAAGACCATCAAAATTAAAGGATGGACACCAACAGATAAGCCAACGTCAAGTTCATCCTCACGGAAGGAATCTCACCTTTCTAATGAGGAATTAAAAAGAAGGCTCGAAGAAGCTTTATCAAGTCTCGATAAAGATACAGAACCAAAGTAGATAATGGAGTTATTAGTCACTACATCCTCACATTCCAGTGAACCAAGCAATGGTGCTATGATGGATACACAAGGAATAGCACAGGCATACCTCCTTAATTAAAAGAAAGGAGTCAACACTTCTTCAACAATGAAAAAAAAATACTACAACACAAAGGTGAACCCCACAACATCCACAAGCAACTATGCAACTACAAGACGAAGAAGCATAAATCTTCAAGGAATAAAAAGACTAAGACACAGAAAACAACAAATCACAAGAAGATAAAATTATGTTTTCAAGAAGATGCAGAAGAAAAATATCTGTGTAAAATAAATCAACTACTCTTATGACATATGTAAAACAGATGCCATGTCTTATATCATGGGCACATGCAAAATAGCAGGTATTAGTTAACTTAGTTAGCACTTTGATGTTTATTTAAGACCTTAAGACCTTCAACTTATATCAGTAGGAGCATTCGGAAATACCGTAACTACTTTCCATAGTGCCCATCTTTTTCTTTCCATGTTCCCTTTGTTTCTCTCAAATCAATAAAAGTTTTTTGTTAGTATATTTCTCTACTTCTCTTTACTATTTTCTCTGCATCTTGTTTTCTATCTTGTCAATTGTTTTTAAAATAAGTTTTTAGTACTTTACTTGTTTAAAGTTGTCGTGCTCTTGTTTTTAACTTTGTTTTGCCACTACCTTTTAGTTGTTTTCACTATCCTTCTTTAAATGGTATCACAACTTAACTTGTTAATTTTATTATCATTTTTTTTTAGATCGAGCTCTTATAACTTTATCGTCTGTGACTTTTAGTTTAGATTTTAACCATTCATTAATCTTCCCTATAATATCATCCACGATTCCAAATTTTTCTTGAAATTTAGGAAATTTATCTTTTGAAAATTCTGGTAATTTAAATATTGAATGAGTTTCCAACTTTTTATCATGGTAGGAAGAACTTGATTTATTTTTAAATATTGATTTATTTTCAGCTTCAAGGATTTGTTTGGAGACCACATGCAGTAGTTGATTTGTTTAATTATTTTGTTTAAGTATTCGGTTGTGTCTTTATTTTTAGGATCACCTTTAGAATCTACTATATCCATTTTAAATGGTGAATCTACCATCTATTGATAAGTTAATTTCCTCTAACGGTTGAATTATAGATTCAACTACTTTGTCGTTAGTATACCATTTATTAACAATCATGTTTAATAATTTATTTTGATCATATAATTTTCTTGTGTATTCAAACTATATAAAAAATTTGATATTACATCTTTTTCTTTTCATATATGGGTATCAGTTTTCCCTAAAGGATAATCTTTCTTTTAATGATTATTTTTGTATATATCATTGCCTTTTTATGAAATTTTCTGGATTAGTCTATAATTTATCTAAATACTCAAAGTCCTGTTCAAATTTCTCATCTGACCTAATCATGCATAAAGAATCCTTTACACCTAGCATATCGCTAGCAGTGGGACTTACTAACTTTTTGGGTTTGAAATCTCTAGGTTCATATTCCACCTTAAGATTTGTTTTCGAAAATTCTCCCTTTTTTAATTTTTTTTTTCTATATCTTCTAAAGTAACTTCTTTTTCTTGTACAGTCTTGGGAACTAATGGTCTAGAAAAGGGCATTTTCCTACTTGAAGAGGCTTGACTAAAAGACTGGGATCTTAGAAATTTTAAATCTAGAAATCCATCTGGAAATTCAATTACTTGTTCAATGTTTGAATTTTCTTCTGCAATTTCTGGCTCCATTATGGAGTCAAACTGCCAATTATCTTTTATTATTACGTCATCCCATTTTATTATTTTTGGGACAAAAGAGTTATTGTAATTATGGTTGGCTTCCATAAACAGGTAACTCCTTTATTACTTGCTATTTTAGACTTAGGGACTAAGGTAGTTTTCATTAATTTATAATATACTCTATATATTATGACTATTTCTCTTGTGTTTATGTTGTTGTTCATGTTTTTTGTTTTAACATTTAATGTTAATGTATCCATAATATTTTGATCATTAATATCTATAGAAAAATTGGGATAGCAATTAAAGTATACCGGTTCATTGGCTAGGTTACTTTGTAATACAGCTAATAATGAACCATCAAAGTTTAATAACCTATTATCTCTTAAGAGGAGAAATATAGGCACATCTAAACCTAATCTATATAATGGTTTAACTGCTACTTGGACAAGTCATATTTGTAAAAACTTATAATTTTTTCTATTCCTGTTGTCATGACCCTAATGTTGAGGTAATGATTACACCTACTTCAGACAAGCCTTAGTACGTAAGCCAAAACACACAAGATAGAAAACAATCGAAAGTACGAAAGAAAAACCCAATATGCAAGACTCCTAGAACAGAATCACGCTAAATATGTAAATAACATAAAAATTCAGACAAATACAACAAGTACGAAAATACTGGTGTCATAAGTAAAGAGCATCTATAAGAAGGTTTGAAACTGGATATACAATAAACTGTCTCCAAATGTAAGTAAAGACATGATAAATCTAAAAGTAGGTCTGAAAGATACCCTAAACTCTGGAGCTCACTCGTACCTCAAACACCAACCCTGATAGCACAAATTAGCTTTCATGAGTCGTACTTGAATTAGGAACTGCATCAAAAGGGTACAGTAGGAGTGAGTATGATCCACTTGTACTCAGTAGGTATCATAGGCCGACTGAGCAAAGTAGAAAATAAAACAAGTAAAATATACTATGAGCACGTCACTTTCAAATAAAAAAGTTCCCAAACGGTAGCTCACATCGCCTTCACTAATAGTTCTAAGATATAAACACAATAAAGGAAACTAACTACACAACAACAACACATAAGGAAATACACAACGAATGTAAACAATGTAATGCAATGCAATGATGATGTGATTATGATGGAAGTAAACTATCGCATGGTTTTTTGTATACACCTTCTGAGCCTCCGCTCTTCAAGACAGGACCTATGGGAGGTTCGCAACCTGTACACTTTCTTATATCTCAACTCACTTCTCCGGCTAATTTTGACGAATCAAGGGTTTTATAAAGTGTCTCATTCACCTCTCTAGCTAATGTTCACGGATCAAGGGTTTTTATAAAGTGCTTCTCATTAATATCAGTGTCTCATGAAGAGTATGTATATCAATGAGGATGGAGTGCTCACAACCAATCAGTATGAAGATAATGATCATTTTAATACGGTATAAGTGAGCTCAAAAATCAACTCAACATGTCAATAATTCTTGATATAAGCCCTCACAAGGCACCACTAAGATGAATAGTCATGTAAGACATCAAAATATCATTTCAAAAAACCCTCTATCAATTATTTCTATCGGTATTGCTCCTAGATTTGCCTTTTTGTAGTGCACCCCTAAACCTTGACATTTCGTACAATCCTTTTACGTCAAGTTCAATATCAAGAGCTCTACTTATCCGAATTCAATTCTGAAAGATCCTATGGATTTCTTATCGCCTTGGCTACCATAAAACATATAACATCCTTTCACATTTACCTATTCCTTTCCCAGATTTCCCTAGACCATACCTGGCTCAAATTTCATCCAAGACTAGTCTAGCCTGAAATTTCTAACTCCCAAAATAAGGTAAATCTTAACCCAAATTTTTGTACACTAGAATCACTCGTAATGAGAAGAGGGTCATTACAACAGATAATAATTTACCAGTCATTCACACCCAAACAACCAAACAAGAAAAAATAGGCAAGTAAGAGAGAAAAAAGTACATGTATCCTGAAATGAATTAGAATACTCATACCACATGTCCCTCTCAATTTTCCAATTAACTTTCTCAACCAAATGATGATTCTATTAGACCTTTATCGATTGAATTTCCTTCCTTCTTTACTTTCACATGTCTCGATCAAGAATTGTAACCAGCTCCTCCTAATAGGAAGTATTTTGATCATGTAAAACTGAATCCTATTTAATAATGTAGTGCCCATCCCCATGGTATCTCTTAAGCATAGATACATGGAACACCGTATGGACCCCTGATAGCCTTGATGGAAACACTAACCTATACGCTACCAGACCTACATTATCAAGAACCTCAAACGAACTAATATACCAAGGGATAAGCATACTATTCTTGCCAAATAGCATAACTCCCTTCATAGGAGATACTTTCAACAACACTTATTCACTGAGTTTGAATGACATATCCCTCACCTGGCAATCCACATATCCCTGTTGCGTGCTCTTGGCTGCTAACAACTTGCCTTGAATGAACCAAACCTTCTCCTGAACTTTCTTTACTAAGTCTGTACCAAAGGCTTCATATCACCAATTTAAACTCAACCTATTGTTGTATGAAAATTCACCAAAAGTAAAAATTCCTAATGTCTACCAAAGTCAATCACATAGGCCTTTAACATATCCTCAAGCACCTAAATAGTACTATCTGACCTTCTATAAGTCTAAGGATGGAAAGAAGTGCTGAAGTCAAGCTTAGTGCCCAACTATTCACGGAGCATATCAAAATACTTAGAGGTGAATTGCATACCTCCATCAAAAATAATGGAAATTGGCACTCCATGCAGCCTTATTATCTCCTTGACATAAATCTTGGTAAATTGCTTCGAGTTATAATCCATTTTAACTGGGATGAAATGTTCTGACTTGGACAACTTGTCTACCATGACCCAAATCAATTGGTGCTTCCCTAAGGTCTTAGGAAGATCTATCATGAAGTCCATGGCTATTCGATCCCATTTCCACTCAGGAATGGGCATCTGTTAGAGTAAATCTGCAGGCCTTTAATGCTCATACATCACATACTGACAATTGTGGCATTTACGCACATACTCCACTATATCCCTTTTTATCCCAGGCCACCAAAAAAGTTGTCTCATGTCACGGTACCTCTTTGTTGCACCAAGATAAATAGAGTATCGAGAACCATGAGCTTCTGTAAGAAAACTCTGAATCAAATCACCAACCCGAGGAAGGCACACATGTCCCCTAACTATTAACACCCCACATGCATCAAGTGTGGCATTAAAAACTTCACCACATACTACCCTATTCTAAAGTTTGTTCAACTTCTCATCTTCAAGTTGTTTGGCATTGATTTGATCAAGGAATGTAGACCTTACGTTAACACTAACCAACACTCCACCCTTTTCAAAAACACTAAACTACATAGACTATGATGCTAGAGTCTGAAACTCCCTAGCTAGAGGTTGCCTCGACTCTCTCAAATAGGCTAGACTACCCATAGTTACCACTTTCCTGCTCAATTTATCTGTCACAACATTGGCCTTACCCAAATATTAATGGATGGTCACATCAGAATCTTTCAACAACCCCATCCACATTCTCTACCGTAAATTCAGATCCCTTTGAGTGAAAACATATTGCAAACTATGATGATCAGTAAACACTTCACACTTGATGCCCTAAAGTTAATGTCTCCAAATCATAAGTGCAAAGACCACTGCCACCAAATCCAAGTCATCTGTTGGGTAATTCTTCTCATGAGGCTTCAATTGCATTGAAGCATAGGCAATCACATTTTTGTCCTGTATTAACACAACACCTAAACTAAAGAGTGAAAAATCACAAAATATAATGAAATCTTTACCTTCAGCTGGCAGTAAAAGAATAGAAGTTGTAGTCAAAAATGTCTTGAGATTTTTGAAGCTCTCCTTTCACTTATCCGACCAAACAAATGGTACCTCTTTCTTAGTGAACCTTGTCGAGTAAGTAGCAATAGATACAAAATTCTTGACAAGCCTACGATAGTAACTAGCAAGACCCACAAAACATCTAACCTCAGTTATAAAGCTAGGTCAAACCTAACTCTTAGCTGTCTTAATCTTCTGGTGAGCTACAATCACCCCCTTTTTTAAAACCACATGCCCTAAGAAGGAAACCAAAGACAACCAGAACTTGCATTTTGAGTACTTAGCATACAACTTCTTCTTCTTCAAAATCCCTAAAACAATGCGAAGAAAACCTGCATGTTCCTCCTTACTTTTGGAGTAAACCAGGATGTCATCAATAAGAACAATAACAGAAGAATCCAAGAATGACTTAAAGATACCGTTCATCAAGCACATTAAAACTGCCGACACATTAGTCAACCCAAACGACATCACCAAGAACTCATAATGCCCATACCATGTCTTGAAAGTTGTTTTAGGTATATCCTTCTGCCAAAGCTTTAACTGGTGATAACCCATTCTCAAGTCTATCTTAGAGAAAATCAAAGCATCTTGTAACTAATCTAAAAGATCATCTATCCGGGGCAAGGGATACCTATTCCTGATGGTAAATTTCAACTGCTTGTAGTCAATGCACATTCTTAGTCTACCATCCTTTTTCTTCACAAATAACACAGAAACACCCCAAGGAGAAGTACTAGGATAGATGAAACCCTTATCAAGTAACTCCCATAATTGAGTCTTCAGTTTCCTCAACTTAGTCAAAGATATTATACAGGGAGGAATAGAAATAGGGCAAGTTCTCGACTCCAAATCAATACAGAAGTCATTATCCCGGTCTGGAAGCATACCAGGCAAATCTGTGGGCAATACATCCTGAAATTCTAACATTACAGGGATTGACTCAATAGAAGGAGAGTTTGTACTAATATCTTGGAGATGTTCTAGGATAGATAAACACCCTCTCCCAATTAAATTCTTAGCCCAAAAAAAGATATAATTTTCACAGGCTTAGGCTTATACACACTTTCCCATTCTAAATTATCCATTTTGGGCACCTCTAAAGTCATTGTCTTAGCATTACAATTTGAAACAACATGATACGAAGATAGCCAAGTCATACACAGGATAATGTCAAAGTCAAGCATATCCAAGCTTATTAAATCTATCCATGTCTAAAAACCTCTGAACAAAACAGAACATGCACGATACATATGGGTCACTACCACAAAGTCTCCAACCCAAGTGTACACATAAACAACAGAGTCAAGTATATAATGATTCAAGTCCAATCATAAGGAAAATCTAACAGATACATAAGAATAAGTGTAACCCAAATCAAACAAAATAGTAGCCATCAGGTCACAAATGAGAATAATACCTTAAATGGTAACATCAGATGTCTCGGCCTCGGTCTTACTTGGGAAGGTATAATAATGAGCTCTATTATCAAGCTGGGCATCCTTCATAGTAGGCTACGCTCCACCCTTTCCTATATTAACATTACCTTGGTTTCCACCTTAACCTCCCTGATTATTACCCCGCCAACCCTATGGATGACTCTTACTATTACCTCTACCAACAGGAACCATAACCTTAGCCTACTACTGGCCCTACAACCTAGCTTGTATCTATGGATACTCTCTCTTAAAGTGCCCCACCATACCATAAGTACAAGAACCTCACTCAAGAAAGGCTTATTGGCCAAAGAGTATGTAGCCCTTTGGCCTTTAGCAACTGTGGGCTGCTAAATAGTCCATGACTGACCACCAGTAGAAGATGGTAGAGCTGACTAAATAGGGTAAGATAGATAGGCCTTCTAGTTATGACCCCTTGAATAAGAAATGCCAAAGTTACCCACATTTTGGGACTTTTTTGCTAACACTTTTGCCTGACCAACTTGTTTTACCTCCTCTACCTTTTTTACATAATCAGCAACATCATTAAAGTTTTTTATAATATAAGTCATATGAATAGTCCAAACATACAAGGCAGTGTTCAGGCCCGTCACAAAAACCTAAATCCTCCTATGTACCAAGCAACAATTTAGCATAAAGAGACAAAGCATAAAATTTGGCCTCATAAGCCGCAATAAATATATTACCCTATTCAAAAGCCAAAACCTCATCCCTCTTATAATTGTGAAGAGTATGGGGTACATACTTCTCCAAAAGTAGGGCATGAAATTGAGCCCATTTTAATAGAGGCAAAGCTGGTGACCGACACTCCATATATGCCCTCCACCACTACTTGACATCACCTTCCAGCTGGAATGTAATAAACTCAACATAGCGCTGCTCAACAATAGCCAATTTATGCAACCTTTTTTAATAATCAATAATGAACTCAAATGCTTCCTCCCTCTCAAAGCCAACAAAAGTAGGAGGATTCATCTTCAAGAACTAGAACAGCATGTCATGCTTGGTTCCAGTCATGATACGACCTAACACTGAGAGAGGGAAAATCTCAGTCCCCAAGGCGTCACCCATTCTAGGAGTAAGTGTAACATTTAACTGGACACCTAGAAACTGATAATCCAGAATAGCAAGAGAGGCCCTAATACCAGCCAAGCCACTCAAAAAAGAAAGCACCTGTAAATCAACTTAGACGATATTGGGGGAAGAGTTGTACCCTAACTTTTGCCACCTCCTCCTACTCCACAACATCCTTGTTTATCTCTTCGAACTCCTTATAATGATCCTGGGGTGAGGGAGATGTCGTTGACCTTTAAAGGTCCTCGTTAGCTGTTGCCTGAGATCCACCCCTGAGGGGTGTTGCTCTCCCTCTTCCCCTGTCCCTACTCCTTCCTCATCCTCATCCCTAAATAACTAGTTCCATAGCTGGAGCTGCTGGTATGGGGGCTGCGGCTCTAGTGCTATTTGCTCTCGAATTCACCATCTAGGGAGAAAATAGTTAAGACAGTCAGATGCCAATTTGAATCACCAAATACCAATTGTAATCAAGTTATAGCATGAAAGAAGAAAGAATTTGATAGTTTTCTAAAGTCCTATAGCCTATTGAAGAAAAGTACAGACATCTCCATACCATTCTGCAAGACTCTACTAGTCTCATTTTGGTACAACACTATCTACAAACCTAGGGATCTGCTACCAACTTTGTCACGACCCAACCAGCTGTGAGTGTCACCCACACTGACTCCCGATGGGAGAACCATCCAACCCCAAATGTGTAAACCTAGGAATTAGCCTAAAATAAGGCAAATTGGTTGTTTTGCATTAAATAGGTACTGGAATCCACAAGCTAACATAAAACAATGCAAAAAATAACAAAAGCTAAGAATCCTCTAGAATCTAAAAGTCATTGTACTAAAACACAAAAATATCCGAGAAAGGGTTCAACCCCAAAACAACAAAAATATCCAAGTCTGAAATAATGGACTAGAAACTAAGTGAAGAAATCATGGGAGCCCAAAATATATTGTTCACCTTTGAGTTCAAATGCTATCAACTCTATAGCTGAGGTCTCGAAACTGTATCTGGAATATGTCCTACACTCAAGAAAAAAAGATCATGTGCAGTATCAGTACACAAGATACATAAGTGTACTGGTAGGGTCAACGGCCAACCCAAATGAGAAATATGAACAAGTAACAATAACTTGGTACAACAAGACAACGATTAACACCTACCATGTAACCTTACCTCACATTTATAGCATTTAACCTTATTCAACAACATCATCGAGTTTAGTCAATACAAGTCATCATGGATAACAAGTTGAGTCAAGAACATGACTATCAGCAAGACTACAAGTCAACAACCAAGGCTCACACAATTATATCAACCATATCTCAATTACAAAAGTAAATAGATAATATAGAGTAATGTAAATCTTGCAATTAAACCTGGACAACTCAACGATCCATTCCAACAACAACTATGGAATTAATCATGAATCCTAGTTTACATCAAGAAATCAAATACATCAAATAAACACATAAACTTGGTTCACTCAAGGAACCAATATCGCAACTCAACACTTAAATTTGGTTCACTCAAGGAACCAACATAGCATGTAACCACAAAAAATTGGTTCACTCAAGGAACTTTCACACTCATATGTACCTTGCACATATATGCTAAGGGTCTTATGGTCACTTACTAGTCATGATCTGCAGGGGATGAGGTCTTGTTCATGTACCAAATCCCAGACATCAAGTGTCTGCCAAACTTATAAGAACCAAATGCCATAAATATGTCCATCTACCGATACATCCCACCATAATTATAGATATCACAGCAACAAAACCACAATCATAACAGAACAAAACTTGTAAAAACCAACAAGCTCCTCGTTTAAGTTCATTCCATGTGATTAAATAACCTTTCACTTTACTTGAGCATGAATTGAAACAAGCAATACAAAGGAATAGTAATCATGCACACATAAAACAAGTTGGGTTTCAACTATATTTAACCATCACCTACTTCTATCGAAGCCTAAAATGCTCTAGTAAACTTTAGCTTTTCTTTTCTTACAACCTATCTTGATTGTGGTCTAAATACATGAATATAACACATAATCAACCAAATGGCCTACAATATCAAGGATTATAACCTAATCCCAAAACCCTAAGGCCAATTCATGATTATTCCCCCACTCTAGGTTTTTTCTACCATAATTTCACCTTATTCCTAACAATTTCATGGTTATAATAGTAAATTATCAACATCCAAGCACAAATAAGCACTATTTAATCAAAACATAAGGGTTTCTACCCAATTCACTTAATTGCACTAGAAAATGTAACGACCCAAAATTTTGTTATATGTGAAAATGCCTCGAAAAAAATTTACGATGAATAAAATGCTCTTAATGGACCTAGAGGAATTTATTTCATGAGGAAAAATGGGTCCCAATGTAATTGTGCTAAGAAATGAAGAAAAGAGTTGGGTCAACGTGCTACCTTCTGCTACAATGGTAAATCAACCACTGCAACGGTAATTCGACAGTATCCAGCCTGAGGTAAATTTTAAAACCCTCTGTTATTTCATCCCACTAGGTAATTTTTTCCACTAGAAGCACCCTGAAAAAAACCCATCACTATAGCTATGAGATTTTAAAGGCTAAGCTTTATTAGGGCACTCTCGACGCACACCCGACTAGAACACAACATAGGGAGACACTTAGCACTTGCGAGACAAATCTCTCCATTCAATAGCACCATGTTTCATCTATGTGGTAGGTTGTGATTTTTATTATAGCGATTATACTTAGGTTAGATTCATATAACTATAGTAATATCGGGAGTTCTCATGCATTAGGCCTTTGGGCATGGTATTTGAAAGGTCGAAAATAATAAAAATCCGATTAGGCTATAATAATATGGTTAAATTTTGTTGTACCTCATTGATGTGATATTCATGGCAAGGAATAGATTAAATCTTGTGAGAATCTAGACTAACTGATTGTATACTATGTTTTATAAGTATGGAGTGAGTTAAGCACGGTAATAAGGGGGAGTAAGTATTAAGCTATGGTTGATAGAGGGTGCTATTGGTATTCTAGATGGTTATGTCTTGTATTGAGAAAGTTTAATGAGGCAGAAATATGGATTTGGGGTTAATAGTAACCTATGAGTGTTTTAGGCGACCTATGAGCGTAATTAAGGAGGGTAGGACAACTTAGGATACAACCTAGTAGAAGGGTAAGTGGCAGAGTAGGAAAGTTTGATAAGAGTCATAGAGTAAGCAGGGTAAGGTTAGTAAGGTTAAGTATGAGAATTCTGATAGAAGTATTTAAGAGAGAATTTTATAGCAAGGTCAGAAACACAAGTATGGGTTGGAAATAGAGCAAGAGTTAGTAATGGCATCTGGGTAGAACTATCACAATCACGTAAAAGGTGCAGTGTACATGATTATGTAAATGTATGCATTTAGGAATAGGTAATGAAATAATATTGATGTCTCTATGGTTCCATGTGAATCAATGATTATGATTGTTTTGGATACTGCTTGTCATTATTGACTGCATTGCATATTCATACATGTTGAATTGTTGAGTTGATGATGATGATGATAATCATATACAACTTATAATGTTCATGAGATTTGTGATGATGGTAATATTGCTAATTTGATGATGATTTTAATGAGAATGAGAAGAAAAATGGGTGATACACATATCTTGAGTACATGTATTCATTCAAATGCCTTGAATATTTCAATTATATTTATGTATATTGTTGTTGGTTCCTTGAGTGGACCGGCCTATTAGTAGTGTTGATGGAGTATGATCATAAAACGTGAATACAAGGTATGCCTAGTTAACTTTAATGCTTATTTACCCCAAGTGTATCTTCATACAAGTGAGCGCATGAGAAAAGTGGATTATGTGCAAATATTATTCTTTTTTGTACATAGTTAGATCGTGTCAACCAAAGGATGCCCCAGAATCTAAGATATTAAGGTTTGTGAAGTTGTCTAATGAGAGTCAGAGTGAATTGTCAAAGGAAAAAGATATACAAAATGTTAAATGTAAAGTAGGTCATAGAGATGTTTAAAATGTGGTGTTAATAATTTCATAAATTGGGGATTAGACAGCCGGAACCTTACTTGATGTTATGATTCCTTCCTATTTACTATTATTATTATTATTATTATTATTTCTAACCCTGGTGCCGATGATGCCTACCAGTATATGTAGTTGTAATGATGCTACACTTACTATATCTCCTATCGGGGATATAGCCATGGTGCAGGTTAGTTGGGTTTTTATAGCAGCGATGATGATCACTCTGCAGTAGCTCCTGCCTTCTCTATTCTGCATGGATGCTATGTTATGGACTTTTCTATTCCTTGTATAGTGCTCTTGTACCGGTTTAGGATAGTTTCTGGGGATTCACTGTTGATTCTTTTCGGCATTACCTTTACGTATCAAATGTATTAAACTAGAATTATATATGTACGATTTAACTGGATTATGTTGGGAAAATAAATTGTTTTAACCTCTGCATTAAATGAATGGTTGATTAGTAAGGGTTCTCTTATATGGGGTAGGTGTTAGGTAGGTGCCCACATGATCCGTGGTTCGGGTTATGTCAAGATGGTATCAGAGCCCATGTTATCGGCCTCCCAATACAAGAGCAAATGTCGAGTAGAGTTTTGTGAATTGGTGTGTTGACGTCTACATCAAATCTATAGGATGCTACAAGGCATCTAGGAAACTTGTTCACTTTCTTCTCCCCTATTATACTATCTCAGTGCTTTCTCCTTGAGTTGAGTCCAATTGGTATCTTGTATATTCCAATTGGTATCTCAACCATCAACATTGGGACTAGTTGGTCCCAATTGGTATCTCACTAATTTTTGAAAGGTTGGAATAGGGTATTCCAACAAGGAGAGGTTAATAAGAAGTGTAGGTGTTGAATTATTATGCTATTAAACTCATTTTACATAATGTTAAAATATTGGAGCTTTAAATGTTTTTGTTGTAGTTTCATAGAATGTGACGTTTAATTATTATGTTGATAGTTATTGTCTGATCATATTTTTACTTGGTTGTTGGATTGTCAAACTTCTTAAGTACAAAAAGTTTAT
Organism: Capsicum rhomboideum; assembly: GCA_031232105.1. Taxonomy (NCBI): domain Eukaryota; kingdom Viridiplantae; phylum Streptophyta; class Magnoliopsida; order Solanales; family Solanaceae; genus Capsicum; species Capsicum rhomboideum. The sequence continues at coordinate 121,587,090 of CP124714.1, forward strand.
TGTGTATGTTGGTTGTATGATGTGTGTCCAAGGGACCCAGGGATTGTAAGGATTGGTGTGATCTCAAGGCGTATCTTTATTTCTGCGACTTGAGGCAAGCCTCATCTCCCCATAATTTGGACTATTCCTTAATTTCTATTTGAATCCTAATGAACTACCCAGCTTCCCTGCCGTTTTGTGGAAATATCGTGTGGGATGTGATGCTTGTGAGTAGAGGAAGTAAAAAATGTGCTAGAATTAATCAAGTTGAGGAGTTAGTTGCATTTACGATAGTCCGGTCGTAATCTATTCACTCTAGACCTTAAAAACTATGGGATGATAGTGTTCAGGGGATAACGTAGTGTGAGAAAAAACCGTGAAATAGTTAGGCAAAAGGAAAAAAGAAGAACCACTAGAGGTTACCGCTGCAGTTGAAATTTTACTACTGCAATAGTAAAATTAACCACTACAGTGGCTCTGGGCAGTGAGTTGCCAGGGATTCCCCTCTTTTTGTGATTTTGCAATCGTTGCAAAGCAACCCTATAATCACAATAATCAAAGACAAAAACCAATTCTGATATACAAGATAAGCTAAAGCAATTATTATTAAAGGTACGGGAACGATAAATGTCGTAAAATGCAATAAAAATAAAGAAAAGTAATTGTTTTTTGCATTCCCCAAATGGTGGCAACCCAAATCCAGAATCAATAAAACATAAAATAGAAAGGACATCTAGCTGGTGGCATCGTCTCCTAGGCTCGAGGCTCCTGAAACCTTTCTCCTCCATCCCTCTAAGGAATGAGAACTCATCTGCATCCTTCTTTGTAAACTTTGGGAGTTCCTTGGTAGGGGAGGTGCACTTGAACATCACCTGTACCGCCTTCCACATCCTCACCTGCATGAGATCCCAAGAGCGGTGCTTCTTCTTCTCCGTATCTAGATCAATCTAGAGCTAGGTATAAGCACGGGCTGGGTCCATGGGTACAACCAATTTCGAAGGAGAAAACCTAGGAGGGGGCAACTGAGTCATCTCTAGGTATCCTCATATAGTTGTAAGATCTGCCTACCAACCCCCAGGAGGTATGAGAGCTGAAGTGGTAGGGATGCCATAAGCCTCGCCCCCACCCCTGACCCTCCACAGGTTGAATGCCACTTTACATTCCTCTATAGTGTCGTGGTCCTCATTGGGTACATCCACCCTCCTACACAACTAGATAATCAAGAAAGGCAAGAAAAGATCCCTCACCGAACACTCTTGTGTATAAAATACCACCACTCGTCCACTGAATGTGTACCAACATTAATCTCAATCCCTAATAGAGCACACACTACAACCATATCCATGTGGAAAACCATATTTTTCACATTTCTTGAAGGATAAATCCTCCGGGACATCAGCTGTAGCCACACCTTATCCTCATCTGAAAAGTAAGCACTCTTAGTTTCTTTGAGACCAAATCACTTTACTTTATTTGCCCGACCCTTTGGTTCCAAGACCCTAGCTACCCATTTTAGGTATGCCTCCTAGACATTAGCTTCAAAGAAAATATATGAGGGGTTTGGGATGCCCAGAGTTTCATTAATGGGGGCAGTATCTATTGGGACATTCTTTCATCGGATGGAAATAGTGGGGAGAGGCGCTAACCACTTCATGATAGGAAGAATAACATAAAACGCCCCGACTAAGGCCAGGTTAAACTTAGGGATAAGCCCCGTTAGCATCTCCCATCCAAAGGATTTAGCTGGTAGTAGAAATCTGGGCCCTCATCTTCAATATCCTTCATTAAAAAACCCCTCCCATGGAGGAAACCCCTATTATGCTGCCCCTTCTCATAGCATTCCCTGCGGGCAGTATCTGGAAATCTATGGTAGTAGGGTTTTTGAGCCATGATAATCCTATGAACATCACAACTACAGGGTTAGAAACCATATCGGGTGCACTGGAGGAGGAAATTTGAAGCTGCAAGAAACTAATGACCGGGGAAAGGTATTGCCAGGCACCACCACAGTTAGTTAACCACTATAGTGGTACCTCTGTGGCAGTAACTTACTACTGCAGTGGTACTACTACGGCAAAAAAGTTACTGTTGTAGCAGTCTCATCGTTCCCAACTCGCCAACCTCTTCTCCCATGGTGGATTTTTTATTTTTCTTCATATTTTCTAGAATTAAGTGTAGATTAGGCTTAGTGAAGTTTGTATGAACCTTTTTATACAAAAATAGAAGTGTGTAACACTCTAATTCACCTTTAAATCACCCCAATCCATTGGGGAACATAACCCTTCAGCTTCTACACCTCCCATGGACAAAATCCACTATGAACTACATCAATCTTACGTCCAGAATGCTATAGGAGCATTGTATACATAATAGAACCTAACATGCTTGTCATTTCATTCAAGAACACTATCAAAATTCAAGTCCCAAAAGTTGCACCAAAAATTTTATAATATAACCGACAATACGTTAATAAAGTAGTATGGGTGAAGAATATATGTGAGGAGTGGAAAACGGGTGAAATTCTTCATTTCCCACTATTTGAACTATTTCAAACCACTGCTGCAGTAAGCTTACCACTGTAGCAGTACCACTGTAGCGGTAATCAACTGTTGCAGCAGCAAAAATCCCTGGGTGTCAGCTTTCATCCCGACTTTTTATGCATCGTGGTATTGTGCAACCTCTGGACATTTTAAAATAATTGGCACGTGAACATTTTTTCAACTTCTTTTCCTAGTCCTCGTGAGTCTAGTAAATAAAGGTGAACCATTACAAAGTCTTGCTAAAAGTGTCAGGATGGTAATTACGTGGTTCTGTTATTAATTAAAATGAAGGTAGACCAATATGAACTAGTGAAAAATTAAGGTTCTATTATTTTCAATGTATCCTAGGCTGAATTTCCTTGCATATTTCATGCCAGAGACTCCTTAATCTTTACCTGTGGTTGTTTGAAAATGAACGGTGGGTAAATTGGTCTCTAATATACGTCGTTAGATATGAAAATGCCTCGACAAAATTTTACAATGACTAAAATACTCTTAATAGGCCTGGGAAAATTTATTTCATGGGGAAAAATAGGGCCCAACATAATTAGGCCAAGATTCAAAGAAAAGGGTAGGGCCGGTCTACTGCCTATCATTGTAATGGTAAGCTAACCGCTGCAGCGATAAATCAACTGCTGCAGTGGTAACCCAACAGTAGCCAGCCCAAGGTAAAACTTAAAATCCTCTTTTATTTCATCCTCCTAGGTCATCTTTTCCCTCCAAAAACACCGTGAACAAACCCTACCTCCATAGCTATGAGATTTTAAAGCCCAAGCTTTATGAGGGTTGTTTCGAGGCACACCCGGCAGGATCCTAACATGGGGAGATGCTTAGCACTTGCAAGATATCTGTCTCTTCTCAATAGCAACATATTTCATCTATGAGGTGTATTATGGTTTTTATTGTAATGATTAGACTTAGGTTAGATTCATATAACTTTGATAGTAATATCGGGAGTTCTCATGCATTAGGCCTTCGGGCATGGTGTTTGGAATGAAGAAAATAATCAAAATTCGATTTGGCTATCATAATATGGTCAACTGTTGTTGTACCCAGTTGATGTGATATTCATGGCGAGGAATAGGTTGAATCTTGTAAGAATCTAGACTAACTGATTGAATAGTGTGGTTCATAAGTATGGGGTGAGCTAAGTACAGTAAAAAGGGGGAGTCAGTAGCGAGCTAGGGTTGATAGAGGGTGTTATTGGTGTTCTAGATAGTTATGTCTTGCATTGTGGAAGGTTAACGAAGCATAAATGTGGATTAGGGTTCAATACTAACCTAAGACAGTTTTAGGCTACTTATGAGCAAAATTAAGGGGGGTAGGACAGTTTAGGGGACAACCTAGTGGCAGGATAGACAAGTTTGAGAAGAGTCATATAGTATGCAGGGTAGGATTAGTACGGTTATGTATGAAAATTATGATAGAAGTACTTAAGAGAGAATTTGAATGCAAAGTCAGAAACACGAGTGTAGGTTGGAGATAGAGAAAGAGTTAGTAACGACATCTAGGTAGAACCATTATGATCTTGTAGGATATGCGGTGTACATGATTACGTAAATGTATGTATCTAGGGATAGGTGTAGAAATAAAATTGATGTCTCTTTGAATCCATGCGAACCACTGACTGGGATTGTTTCGGACACACCTTGTGATTATTGATTGCATTGCATATTCATATATGTTGATTTTGTTGATTTGATGATGATGATGTACTATCACAACCCAAATTGCCAGATTGTGAGGGTACCTACTCTATTCCACCTAGATAGGACAACCCCTTAATAATATATTGAAGCCTTTACTAATACATTAATCAAACGGTAATACAATGATTATAAAGTTAATTCTGGAAATAAACTACCCTAGGATCTACTCTAAATGGGTACAAGAGCTACTAAGGTTAGTAATGCCCAAGACACAGCTTCCACCATGAAGGAGAAAGTGGGAGTTGTTGGATTATCTCTAACACAATAGTCACGAAACAAAACTGAAACCTGCAAAGGAATATACGCCAAAAAAGTATAGCAAGAGTAGCATCAGTACAACCACACGTAGTAATAAGCCTTAACGGTTGCCCCGAGTCAGATTATACAATTATAACATAAATAATCAGAAGAAAACATGCATACTTATGCAACTTGTTATCCCTTCCCAAATCTTCCTCTCTATCCCAAAACCACCGAGCCTAATCTCACACTAAAAGCTAACACCACTCCTAAGGAGACTACTACCACACGGACATACTCTAGACCTAAGCTAAGAGTCTAGCCATCCATCTAACATACCCGATAAAGGCCCATTTGGCACAAGGCCTGCCTTTTGGATTTTCGGTAACCACCCAGCCTACCCCAAGCCGACTTTCATCCCTTTGTTTACTAGCCTCGCTTCTTTTAAACAACCCTATTCACACCAGTACCTGGCCACCCAGAATAGTAACATGATAGCCATGACAAGGAAGAGGGTTTGAGTTGGGTATTCATTAATTCTAAAGTAATATAGCATCCAAAGATACCAAGACCCAAACAACCTACCCATAAGAGTTATACAATAAGAAACATGTGAATACTCAAGAGAAACAAATCAACAATGTTCACCATGTCAATTCATTATGAATAATAATATCAAGGATACACAATTACACTAGCAGAACCCTAAACAATCAAGGAGTCGGACCTCAATAACTTCTAAGTCAACATACCCTGACTCTAACAACAGGGCATCCAAGGATATTAAAAGTACCTGAACCACACAAGGAGCTCAATAAACATATATCCAACATGTAAGAATAATCCTCGATTCACTCATGGAACCATCAAACTTATACATACCTTCGTACATACATGCTATGGGTGATGCATCAACCCTCTAGACATGACCTGCAGGGGACAGTTACCGTTCATGTGCTAAAACATGAATGTCTGTAATCCATAATCTAACCATAACCTATGCGGACATCCTAAATACCGAAACATTCCACAATTCACAATATAAGGCAGGCTAAGTCATAAAGAAAGTAAACAATGCATGGCTCACACACATAAGCATGAATTAACCAATCACACTACAAAGTAGTTAATATGTAAATATAATACAAGTTGGATTATTTATACTATCATCACCTACCCCACCGGTTTGGAACCTCACCATCTTACACCCATAAACATGAGTCTCGAGGACCATAACAATTTATACCACCTTAAGTACTAAAGAACCTACCCTACCTCACCTATGGTTATGACTCCTCTGAAGCAACATTGCCCATGACCAGAAGTTTACCCATACATTACCTCCCAATCACATACATAGGATGGGGAACATTAATTTATTGAACACGCACAGCTCAGCATGACACTTAATACATATGCAACCCCTAAACGAACACTACTTAGACTCCAACTGATACTAACCACTATAACCCCTTGCCCGAAGGCCTGATCATGCAATCTCTTGTCAATCTACATAATAATCATACTTTCAAATCCGAGTCTGTGCTACTCAATTAAACCTCAGCTTGCCTGTATATTATCCAGTTGAAAAAAGGATGAACTAAGGGAAATCCTAGCTTGTAGTCAATCTCACGAATATGTTACTCCCTAAAAATCCATGGGTTTGCACCTATACACACTATTTTCTCCTTATTTTGTGGCTCTAAGGTTTGGGATGCAGCCTTTAGGGTTATTTGGAGCCTCCCCACATTTTTACATTAGTTAATAACAAGGAAGAAAATAAAACCTGACTACAACCTATACTAGTCGCATCACATCGCTATAGCGGTAGGTCTACCTCCATAGCGGTAGGTCTACCGCCATAGCGGTACTGCTATTGTGGAATAATTACCTATTCTACTATAGTGCAATAACGTCAGCCCAGCCAAAAATTTTAAGTCTCTTAATTTTAATACTCATGGCCCTGCATACATTTTAATTAATGTCTCAATAATTTTGGGACTCCGTACTAACCTCGAGGTGATTTCTAATAATGATGAATTTGGTCGTTACAATAGATACCAATTTACCCATCATTCGTCCTCAAAAGATAGAAGAAAGAACGATCCAAATCTAGATACTTGGACTTAACACTGCCCCACGGGATCATAAGCCATTAATTAATACACCTGGGTCCTAATTCAAAATTCAAATTACCCGGCAAATTTTATTGAATCATGACCGCTCAAACCCTAATTCACTAAATACACAAATCAAAACCTCGCCATCAGTCTTTTCAAAATAGATTCTTCGTGCCCCTATGAGCATGATGAGACAAAAAAATTTATTATCCGAAGGACGAGGAAATAATACCCAGAACCAATCACACTACAAACATCGGATGGGGTGTTAAAATTTGAAATTTAAAGGCCAATGAAAGATGTGGCGGGTCCCTACTACAGCAGCTATCATAATGCTATTACAATACTGCTATGGTGGAAGGATCGCCGCTATAGCTATCCCAAGTAGATTATAGAAGGGAGGAATGGTTTCTTTCCTCATTCTCCCTCTCTACTTGAAAATATTCCTACCCTTCCCCAATCACTACACTTTCATCATCAGAAATAGGTAACACTCGACTGCCTTTCTCTCTAACACTTTGCTACTCCAGAATTTGCATGTTTTAGGATAGAATTTATGTTGAAATAGAGAGTTTAGAGTAAATCTTGACTTCTGGTCTTCAGGGCTTGGTTGAGTCAAAATTTTAAAGCATAGTTGCCTCCCTTACGTTCACAATGCTTTTATTGAATTATGGGCATAAGAAACTTAAAGCTTACGGCCTTAATGGGCCTGGAATGATGGGGAATATGAAGTGTACTTTTTGGAGTTGGAATGTTGATTTAGGCATGAATTAGGAGTTACCATGCCTGAATTTTTGCATATAATAGTTGTAGGATACTGTTGGAATACTGATCTGAGTTCAAAATTTAAACACAGAAATTTTGAGTCAAAGGGTGCCATTGTTACACCTCTTGGCTTTTGGAAATGATGAATACCGCTATAGTGGTGTTCACCACTATAGCTGTACCACTATGGTGATGAAATTATAGGTTTAGCAGGAGGTCGCAGGAAGTGGCCTCCCAGCCCAAAATTGGAGTTTCTTGCTTTTTAAAGCTCAATCTTTAACTAACGTATGTTAATTTCTAATGAATTCCCTTTGTTAAAAGCAGGTTAACATATAAAATGGCTAGAAACCAAGTAAACGCCCCTGCCTATGAAAGATTTCTCGATAATGCTTGTTAGGGACGATTCTGGGAGTACCGGTGGTTAGGGCTTTATTTTGAATGAGGCTTTGAAATGAAAAATATAGATTAGAAAGCACCAGAGTTCTACAAGCGGCTATAGGAATTTAAGTGGGGCCTGCTGGTGGTAGCTCCCCCCGATGTGGTCGCGACTTGGACAAGTGAGTTCTTTGCCATACTCCCTACTGTGCTCTGGGACTACCCAACCCTAATATCCGCATTCGAGGAGTAGACGTCCTCGTTGACTCTCGCACTGTTAGTGAGGTACTTGGTGTACCCACATCTCTAATGCTGACTATTTGGACAAGGCTCGGGAGATGGACATGGGGTGGCTGAGGGATACACTGATTCTGGAGGAGTTTTGGGATCGGGTATAATGGCCTAAGACTGTGGGTGTCACCGGCACTTACTTTTTATATGATGCTAGGAGGTGTCTAAACCTAGTATCCTAGAGGATTCATCCGTCGAACAACACTTAAACGAGACCTATCCTCGGGCCTTGGTGGTGGCCTATGCTATTAGAGGTGTTTGGCTGAATGTGGGGGAGCAGATTGTGATAGAGTTGAAGGACTTCAACTGGGATCCTAAGAGGGGTCCCTTCCTCCCAGGGCTGGTGTCAGAGCTATGCAAATGGGTGAGGGTACCAGAGGAGCCTAATGATATAATGGCGGATATGGACATCCCTTTTACCCTTTTTTTAGAGAGAGTGCCCTCGTCCCAAAAAAGAAAGAAGAGAAAGGCCCGTGAGGCGAAGTGTAGTAGGGCCACGGAGGATGCCCTTAGAGCGGACGAGGAAGATGATGATGATTTCGTTCCCTCCCAGTCCCTGGATATTGTAGTGCTCCACTGATAGTTTAACTAGAAGAGGCGGAACATGCACTCCTAGGATCGCAATGTGGGATACCATGAAGGTCATGTTCGGGTGTATAGCACCCATCCAGGAGCTCCCCAAGCTGGAGCCGAAGGATTTAAGGGAGTTTACCTTCCTAGGTGATACTGAAGGATATGATCCTGCCCCAGCAGCCCGCGACTGGCAGGGCATCTAGCTAGGCTCCTTTTCCCTCTCCTTTTTATTTTAGATTACTTGGGTTGCCCCTATTTGCGGTATGCACTAGAAATTCCTCCTTTTTCTTTTTTATTTCCCGTACATAGATGTTATTTTTATTTCCGCATTAATAAATGATAAGCCTGCTTATATGATATTGATGTTATTTCTAATTAATGCAATGCCTCACACCCTAATGCTGAGAAAAACTAAGCAAACATGAAGTCAAAAATAGGGGAAGAACAGGTCAAGCTCACTACCCTGCCCTTACCGCTATAGTGGTGAGCCTTCCACCATAGCGTTACTGCTATAGCGGAGCCGCTAGAGCTATGCTCATGTCGCTGTAGCGGCCCGAACCAGAGGCTACCCAAATTTTATTAAAAAAATTCTTATATTTCTTTCCCAAATAACTAGTAACCTAATGCAAACCTGGAAAACATCGAAACCCTGCTAAGTTACCCAAAATGAGTTTTTAACTAATTACAATCAACCGCAACCTTGCATCACAAAACATAATGCATTTATGAAATCATAAAACACAAGATAACACCCTTTAAGCTGAGCGCGCTTTTGCAAATCCCAACCTTGTTTTCATATCATAATACTCAGCCTTTTGAACAACAACAACCACGCTATTTCCATGCGTTTTAACTAGACTTAGCACAGGTTTTATGATTTTCAACATCAACCACGAGTTAGGTTTTGTATCCCTAAGCACTCGGTTAGACCCTTATAACACTATAAAACAATAGTACAATCGTAGTGTAAGGTTTACCTACCCCAACATTGCATACAAAATTCACAACATGCAGGCAACACAAATTCAAACCAATCAAGCAACCACAATTTCCACATATAAAAGAAGAGACAATCAAAATCACATCACTTTTCCATGCCTTAATAACACCACACCTAACTGTGCTGGTGACGACCCCAAGTGGGTTGTCTAATATGCTTATATGGCCTGGAGGGCTAGATACCAATTGAAACCTTTCCAGTTCCAATTTGCGTCACTTATATCCTTTCCAACAGATTCAAGTAACATCTACTTTCCTAGTCGAGATACCAATTCGGATCGAGAGAAACCAATTGGACTCAACCTATATAACAACTGAAAGAGGGCACGAGAATAAAGAAAAAAGTGAAACTATTTCCTATCGAGCCTTATAGCTTCCCAAAGATTAGATGTGTACATCAACACACCAATCTGCAGGACTCTACTCGATATTTCCGCTTGTGCTGGGAGACTGATAACCTAGGCTCTGATACAAAATTGTCACGACCCAAATAGCCGGATCGTGAGGGCACCTATTGGGGATTCACTGTTTATTATTTTCTGCACTAGCTTTACATATCAAATGTTTTAAGCTAGAATTATATATGTATGAGTTAACTGGATTATTTTGGTAAAATGAATATTTTTAACTTCCGTAATAAATGAATGGTTGGTTAGTAAGGGTTCTCTTATCTGGGGTAGGTGTTAGGTAGGTGCCAGTATGATCCATGGCTTGGGTTGTGATAGAAAATTAGCTAGGTTATGTCAAATCATTACCAAAAATAAGTAATTCTAGTAGTTAACAATCAAACTAAGAGTTAATGGAAGAAATCACTTACCTTTACGAAGAGTTTGGATGAAAATTGAGTGGAATTTGCCCAAAATCGCCTAAGCCCTTCCCAAAATGAGTTTTGAAATAATGAAAAAATTTGGGGTATTTTTCTAACATAAATCTGCATATATACCACTATAGCAGCCCTATCTCACTATAGCGGCCTCGTTATAATGGAATTCATCTGCTACGGTAGGATTGTCTAACGTTGACTCCCACTATAGCAGGAATATTTCCACTATATTGGCACAGTCATAGTGGCCTACCACCTGCTATAATAGGTGTGGAATGGCAGAAACTTCGAATTGCTCCAAGTTTTACCTTTTTCCCAATGCACCCCTAAACCTTGACATTCTTGACTAACCCTTTCACGTCAAGTTCAATATAGAGAGTTCTACTTACCCAAATTCACTTCCGAAAGATCCTTTGGATTTCTTATCATCTTGGATAACATAAAAACATATAACATCCTTTCACCTTTACCCAATTCATTTTCAAATTTCCATAGAAACCTCACTCGGATTTCATCCAAGACTATCCTAGCGTGAAATATTTAACTCCCAATTCGGGAAAAACTTTAACCCAAATTTTTATAAGCTAGACTCACCCACAATGATGGAAAGGATTGTTACAACAAATGATCAACCCCTATGCATTATGAATATGATTAACAAACTTATTCCTCATCTCCACATCAACATACTTCAGCCACATGGTACGGTCACTTTGAGTTAGACAAGAGGATAACAATCGAACTATTAAAAGCTGATAAAATCAAAATTATTTATTGCTATATTAATTCTTATGACCTAGAATATTCAATATTAGTTTTGAATTAAATTTCTTTAAAAAAAGAGTACCTTTTGCCTCATGATAGGCTTTTGTTTTCACAATGTTTTGAAATTTTTGAATTTTTTCTTCACATTTCTAGATTTTCTTCCCTGACTAAAAACCCATCTCATCTTGCCATTGTTTTTTAATAATATTATTTTACCTTTTATTCCACCTTATTCTTACAAGATCTTCACTTCATATCCTATTTTCTAAAATGTATACTATTATATATTTATTCTTCAAATTATTGGTGTGTGACATTATGAAACAACGAGAAACTATATAATCTACCAAATCAAAATATTACATTAAAATATGTGCAACATATTCTGAAATGATATGCAATAACCATCTAAACAAGTCGTAAAGCAACAAAACAACATATCTTCACATTAAATTGTTGGAATTAAGACAAGTAAGTAATCTGTCATATTTCTTATCTAAAATACACTACTAAAACTACTGTCCGATCCTTACCATGATTAAAACATTACTTTAATTAATTAAATCTCATTCATAATATAACTATGTCAGATGGCTTCCATCCAAGTCAGATCTTGGGGAAACTAGAGAAAAGCTAAATAGAAAGGAGTCGAATTTGACATCATGCCTGATGGAGTGAAGTATATAGTCAAATTTCTTGACAGTGCAACTTCTCACAGAAAATTCCAAAATTTTCATGTCTCGAAATATGATGTCTTCTTGAAATAATTCAAAAAATCTTTGGAATAACATAGAAGAAAAATATTTCTTTGGGATACGATCATATTTCACACCCTTCTTACCTATATACATAGTAAAAAATGCGTTCTGGCATTCCTTTTGTAACTTCTCGGCAGCTATAAGCTTCTTTTTCTTCTTGTTCTCCTTCTTCTTCTTGTTGTTCTTCTTATTCATCAACACCTCCTTAACTCTTTTGTAGAAACCAAAAACCTCCATTGATGAATTAACCTAAAAAACTTTTAGTGGAAAAATAGAGAGGAAAAGAATTTTGTGAGACTTTTTGATTCTTTGGAGTGCACAATTAAAATGTGTATATATATAGTTTTTTACTGCTTAAAATCATAATCCTACTAAAACTAGCATTTGAAAAACTGCAAGGTTTAAGTCGGCTAAAAATTTTTATTAGGTTTTTGGGTATTTTCTTTTTAGTTTAGTTTTTTAATTTTTTGTGTTTTAGCAAACGAAAGAATAGCTCATATTAACTTTGTGCAAAATAATCAGTTTAAAGTTGTAGCTGCATCTAATTGTCTTAGATTACTCAAGTATTATTATTAATAACAATAGGCATATTATTATTACCCTTGATGTCTATTGATTAAGATTACAAGTTTTCCAAATTCGAAAACCTAAACTCATTCACAACTAAATATATATTGTGAAATTTTCTAGGATCTGATCTAACAGTTTCTCAATAAATTAATTTTTGAAATAAAATCGACCGAAGGTTGTCGGTTATTTTCGGTGCAAAAATATTCGAAAACTATTAAAAAAAATAAAATTGATGCGAGTATGCATGAACTAGGGTTACAATTGCTCAATATCAATGGTAAATACTTAGGATTTCATCGATTTTGCATCTTTCAATGTTAACAAGTCTATCGATTTTGAGTCAATTTTAATCAAAAAATCGAGGATGACCATCGATTTTTGACCTATTTTAAGTAGTATTTTGCGTTTCTCAAATTTCAACCAACTTATTCTCAAAATAATAATAATGGAGTGTCCTTTATTTGGTGATTAGACAAATATAAAACATCCATTAGAAAAGCAAGAAAACTAATTAAAGCAACAAAAGATTGTTAAGACAATAATTTAACAAAACATAGAATTATTCGAAAAGGATTAACATAATTTGTTATTGAAATAAAATACGAAGAAGTAATTTTCTATTGAAATAAAATACAAAGAAATAATTTTATATTTTTCCCATGTCATATTTATTACATATTTTACTTTTTCCCCACATTGGGTAGAGTTGAATCTTGTTGAATCGAATAACGTATTCAAATTCAATTACTGTACAGTTGTTCATAGAAAATTCCAAGTTCTTCATGTCTCGAATTTCAATATCTTCTTGAAAATCATCGATGAATCACTTGAAAAAGTAGAAGACAAATATTTTCTTGGAACCTCGTATTTTAATATATTTTTCCCACGTACACAATAAAAGTTGCATTCGTGCACTTCTTTTGTAACTTCTTGGCACTTATAAGCCTTTTGTTATTCTTATTCATCAAAATCTCTCGAACCTTGTAACTTAAAAATTATAAGAAGAGAAATATTTTGGAACTTTTTTGCAAAAACAAAAAAACTTTCATTGTAAGAAGAGAAATATTTCGTGAGTATTTTGCCAGAACTTTGATGAGCATATATATATATATATAAGTTCTTAAATTCTAATTATAATGGAAGTAGGATTAGTTAGGGGCCTACGTACTTAATTTCCAAAATGTTCTTGGATTAGGTTTTGGGTTTTTTAATTAATAATTTTCTAATTACTTTTACTTAAGCAAGTAACAAGCTTAGCATAGCTTATTGGAGAAGTACGTGTATTTCAGATATGCATCCTTTCAGATATGTAGCTTCAGATACGATTCAATATCAGTTACTACAGATTTATGACTACATTACTTAGTCTCTGAATGAGCTTTTACTTAGATTTTAGCAATTATGACTTTATTCATATTTTCACCACCTAAAAGTATTTATTTTGCTTTGACAACCTTTGATATGGTCATTTTATGACTCTACATAGTATGATTTCACATATATACTTTCCACAATGCTTTTCTCATGGTTTAGGTAAACTTACTCACAGTTGATTATTATTATCTTTATGAATACAATTCCTTGTTTTTTTCTCTATTTATATTACATATATGATTTCAATTATTTAATCTTATTCCTTAATACTCAGTACATTCAAACGTGCTGATAGTATACCTCTTCTACCTATATTTTTCATATGATGTAGCTATGACTGATCATTCTCAGGATCGTGGCTAGAGAGTAGCAGGTATTAGTTCAGCAGTTGGTGATTCCTCCTTATTCGGGGACGTAGCTTAGTCCTTTTGTTCCTTATTTTAGTCTTTCTAGTATTTTAGTATTCGATTTAGTGGGGGGCTTGTCCTAACAACTCATTTTTTAGTAGAGGATTTCAAACATAGTTAGTGTATTTAGTTTTAATAGATTTATCTTTGAATTTTATTATAGTATGGTTTTAGTTTTTAGCTTTTGCTTCACTTTTCCCTATATTATGCTTAGATATGATATGCCAAGGGTTAGCTTGGGATCACTTGTGGTTCTAAGCATTATATTTCATCCAGAGTGTAGACTCAGGTCATAAAATCTATACTGAATGGTATAACAGGTGTCATCATGGTCCCTATATTTTATAATGACAAGTTAGTATCAGAGCTCTAAGTTCATTGGTCTCGCAAGTACAAGCTGAGTCTAGTAGAGTCCTATGGATCTTTATGGAAACATCTGTTATCTATCTCCGATAGGCTATAGGACTTTAGGAGAAATCCATTTCTTTATTTTGTGTTGTGATCTTACAGTCTAGTACAACTCAAAAGTCTCTTATTCACTCTCTCACAGATGGTAAGGATAGGTTCTTCTTTAGCTAGAGACATAGAGCATGTGCTCGTGGTATGTGGATAGGAAAGAGGTTATGAGAGTTGTCATACCAGAGCATCCAGACTAGTTAGAGTTCAGGCTTAGGTTGCCTTCACAGGTTTTGGAGTTGTTCATGATGATGGGTCTGTTAAGACAGAGAGTTGAACCTAGTTCAGACACCACTTATTCTCATTCTATATCTATGCTTGAGGATTTCTTAGTACAGTTGTTGGGTTTCCTATAGGGGATGGCTCAGACTTTCATTCAGTATGTTACTTTACGGCTTTAGACTCTAGATACATAGTTGGTTGATGCTATATATTCTCTTAGTGTTAATGTGATGGTATTACTCTATTTTTAGTGACCTTACTTACTATGTATGTGGAGGTTCGAAGAGGGGTTTATGGAGTTCAAAAATATGAATGCCCCACAGTTTAATAGGGATTCCTGAGTTGATGCTTGTGAGTATCCAGTTGGTTTCCATGAGAGGTTGCACAGGTTAGGCTTGGTAGGCTCTAATAGGGTAGATTTTATTGTCGTTCAATTATTTGGACTAGCCAAACAGTGGTGGGGTCTGTGGTTGAGGATAGGCCAGATGGGTCATCTTTTCTCTTTTAGGATCAGTTTACTCTGGTTTTTCTAGGGGAGTTGTGTGGATACATGATGAGCATGTGGGCAAAAGACCTCGTAGATTTGACAGCAGTAGGACACTTATGGTTTTAGTACAATTTTTATCTGTCTTAATAGTGTTTGATTGTAGTTTACATTCGCATATGTGCTTACTTATTCCACATTAGGTCTTGATGTAAATCTTAAGTTTTTAGTCATGCCTATTCATATTACTACCCGGTAGGTGATTCTTTAGTGGTGGATCGGGTGTGTTGATCCTGTGTTGTGACTCATTTAGAGTTGAGTTAGGTTTGATTTCTCTGGATATTATGAATTTTTGTGTTATTTGGGTATAACATTCTTGATGGTTATGCTATGGAATAGTGGTAGATCAATGGTAGAAATTGGTATGATCAGATTATGGGATGTACTCAGAGGGTTACCTGAGGGTCCTGATATCTGTTGGGATTGAGGAAGTGATTTGATTATTAGGGTGATGAGTTATGAATAGAGGAAGCTTACAGCTGGTATACTTGTTTGAATTTGTCTAAAGGTGTCATTAGAAAGGTGCGTGTGTGGATTATTTGCCTTATAGAATTACATCGGTACATTTGAGTTTGTGTTAGCGCATGATAAAACATATGGGATGACTAGGGTTTCTAATCAGATTAGTCAAGAATACCTTGTTATGGATAAGACTTATGATATGACTAACTTGGTAACATTGCAATTAAAGGATTATAGATAGATTAGGGAAGATTTTCAGACATTTGGGCATAGTGATTTATTACTGCCTTGGTGATTAGCTTTGCTTGCGTGGAAATACTTATGGAATTTGAAACACTCCTTGAGTAGATCTAAAGGAATTCAAATTGTAAGGATATTTTATTTGATTCAAAAAGTTATGGGTTTGTCTTCAAGTATCGGGAATTACATTCGGAGCAGCGTGGTTAGTTCGATTTTGTTAAAATTATGATGGTACTACTTTGTGTTTTGAATGTGTTGTTATGAGTTGGTAAAGAAAGTTATCTGTATGGGTTGAGGTTAGAATTTTGTTCTTTTGTGGTAAGGCTACATTAGTAGTGGATTATGTTATTTTATGGATTGAAAAGAAAAGAAAGATTACGCATGTCAGTTTTAGAGGACTTGGTCGATATTGTACATATAAAATTTTGAGGTATTCAAAATTGTGTTATGGGTATGAGTTGGAAATTTGCAGTTCTGACAGCATGATTTGGCAGTGATTAATGAAGTGAGTGATGACTCTCCTAAGATTTGATTCTGATTTGGACGACAATCACTGATATGTGGTAGCTTGCACTTCTACTCTAGGTCAAATTGTTCCTGGTTATGATGGGTCGCTCATGTATGTGTTATCATAAAAGGACTTTAAAACTATAGATTTATTAAGGAATTTAATTTGATTGGAACTACATGGGTGATGAGAACTTTGTAGATTATTATGATGGGTTTTGTAAGAGTTTGGTGACGTATAAAGGGTACCTGTTGTGGTATGGAAAGTTTTGTGGAGATTTGTGTTTTATTTCAAGGGTTGAAGATGAGAATATGACTATTTAAATGGCGATCAAGGTATGCCATTTGAGAAATTGTGTGGAATTGATATCAATTTTTGATTTAATTATTTCGGATTCAGGACACAGTACTATTCGATTCAACATTTATGGTATTAGCCTTACGTAAGTGCAATTAAAATGTGTAAAGTGGGCTTGAAAATAGCAGAAAGTTCTTTTAAGATAGAGGGAGGTATGATTTAGTATTGTGGAGAGTGACAATGTGGCTCCATGGGTTCTTTCAAATTTTATTGGTATAGTGACGACATCAATGTTGTAGTATAGTTAGTGACTTATAGTGTTGATTATATATATAGGTAAACCAAGTATGTTGAGAACCTTTATTGCGGTCAACTCAGTTATTTGATATAAACACAGTTCAGAAATAAAGAAAATCGAATAAATTGAGAAATCTAGTTCAGGTACAAGAGTTGTGGTCTTTAGAGTTAAAATATGAAGAGATTTTTGTTACTATAGGGAAACTAGTGGTATTTCAGATATGACTCAACTTTAGAGTGCTTGTGCTAGAGGCCTGACTCTTAAACTCGACAGATGGCATGATGGCGAAAAAGGTTTGGGATAAATGACTTTGTCAAACTCCTAGGTGTAGGTTGAATCAATCATGTGGGCAATGAGGTGGCATTTCTAAGTTGGTGACAAGCAAATTTGACAAGGCAGCGTGCTGCTTCATGGCACAAGTACTGGCCTATGTCGAAAGTAGGTAAAGTGGCATAGGGCATGTGTCAGGTCAAGTTTAAGTACGGGCAAATATAGTGGAGCTAAAGGTAAGAATAGGCTTAAACGAAGCTAAAAAAGTAAAATGATGAAGAATGGCATGAGGTAATATAAAGCAAGCATGACCAAGGAAGAATTAGGAAAGGTGTCGGCAGTGGGATCGATAGTGGCATGGGCGGCTGGGCTAAAGGTAGCAGTGGCAAGGCAGTCGCTAGACAGGTCCTAGACAATGCCTTAGCAACATGGGCAGGGCACAAAAATTAGCCCTTAGTGCAAAAATGAGTCAGCACATGTCACATGCCATGTACATGTGGCAGTTATTTTTTGTAACTATTTTTGTTTGCTAATTTCTTATCTTTTTTTAAGCTTGGAATTTTGAAATTTTGAATTGCCTATGCAGTTAGGGTTGTCAACTTCATTTTATTCGATTGTACTGATCTTGACAGGTATCAGTAGACTATTGGTTGTAAGCCAAAGGTTGTCACATGTGCTATAAATGTGCAGCCTTGGCCTTAGATGAAAATGAGAATATATAGAGTGAATGAGGGAGAGTTAAGTCTGAAATTCAGTAAGTAACACTAGAAAAAATGTAATGGTTTCAATAAAGTGTTAAGGCAGCAATCGACATATGATTATGCCTAAGTCGAAGTCGAAGTTGAAGTTGTGGAAGACTTGTTGTCATAACAAGTGAAGGTCCTTTGTATTGTTTTTATATTAATATAAAGGCTGGGATTTTGTTGTATATCATGTTGTTCAGTCTTGTTTAGCATCAAAAATAATTCTAAGTCCAACACAAAAACATTGGGCAAGACAGTCACACTTGACTGCATGCAGGCTGAGTCAAGCAGGTAGACTTGATTGCCGCATGGTTGGCTAAACTCTATCATATTAGAATAGTGTAGATTGGGGTTTACTAATCATTTAGGGTGTAAATCAATTATAGTTATAAATAAGGAATAAAAAAGAGGAACCTTGGCTTTACTACTATGTAATGTGAGTGAAATTGAACCTTTGAGCTTACTTCATGGCAAATACATTTCCCCTTGTGAGTATTTGAGTCTAATAGTGGAATTATCAAAGAAGGTCGGAAACTTATCATGTAAAGCATGTATGAGTTGGGTGAATTCTCTATGTTTATACTATTTGGGTTGATTATTAGTATTATGATGCCCGTGTGGGACTTGTGTGAACCTTATGATTAATTTGGTCGATTATTATTATTATGATGCCCGAGTGAACGCTTGAGTTTATTTTATTATTAATTAGAGAGTTTATTATCATTGTGATACTCGAGTGGGGGTTTGTGTTGACTTTATTAGTGCTTAGAGAGCTTATAATCGTTATGATGCCCGAGTGATGGCTTGTGTTGACTTTATTATTTCTTCGAGAGCTTATTATTATTGTGATGCTTGAGTGGGGGATGATATTAGACTTATTTTTATCTTGAAGCTCTTTATTATTATTGTGATCCCCGTGCAGGTGCTGGTGTTTGTCTTTCTTGAGTATTGATAGTTCCTTATTATTATGTGACGCCCGTGAGGGGGTCTTATATCTTGATTTATTGAGATTTAGGTGACTTGGATATATTATATCATTGTTGAGATGATTATTATGCATTGTTTATTTTTCCATGATCATCCATACTCATTCATTATTCATATTCATGGAACTGGTACTACTATGGAATTTGGATTTCTCTGTGAAAGAAAATAAGATATTTTATAAAAATGTCTTAGCCAAGGAATGTGTCAGCAAGATTGATTGATGAGATTGTGATTAGTATATGGGTTGTGAACCCCCATGGGTCATATCCTGGAGTTTAGGCTCAGAAGGTGTATACGAGTTAAACATTTGAGGATTGCATACATATCATTTCCTTGCATTGCATCACTTGCATCTCTCTTATGTTATTCATATCATGTATTTTCTTATACTATTATTAAAACTATATATTTATCTGTTAGGATTTGTACGAGTTGAGCCGCCATTGTAATCTTTTTTGAGTGCAAGTTTATTTAGGGTAATCTTGGATAGTTAGTGTGGTAGTTCTCTCCATCACTTTGGATTAGGATCAGTTGTCGACGATGCTTGCTGTCGTACTTACCCATTGCTTTTCTCTTCTTTTCTGCACTTCTTGCAGGTATTGAGTGAGTAGCATAACATTGATTATGCTCTCCTAGTGTTGGCTTGACGGAAATCGAGGTAGCAACTGTTGGATTGCAGAGCTTACTCAGATCCCTCTTTCATTTATCTTATGTATTTAATTACATTTAAGATATTTTGATCTATTGTATTACATTTGATATTAAAGGCTTGTTCTAGTAACAACCAGACTTGGAATGGTTTGTAGATATTGTATGTCTTTTAGATAATTTGTTTATTATTTTTGTTTCTTATTTCTTCCATTGTTAGTTTTACTTTCATAATTGTGCTTGAGTTGGGAATGACATACCTGTATCGAAGGGTATGACTTTTGTCATCACAGTCCCTATTTTTGGTCGAGACATGTTTTTACACCTCTTGTTGCTTAAGTAGTTTCTTTTATTGGAGACAATGCAATATTTTTAGTTGGGGTAGGAATAATCGTAGTAGTAGAGTACATAAAAAGTCTTTCGGTTAATTATGAGACTTGTCACTCTATGTGTATCTAACTCAAGAGGCAGTCTTAATAGAGTCACCTCCTAGTTTTTCTTAGTCATGGTTTTTTTTTTGAGAGTTTATAATAATGTTGAACTAAAGAAAAACTATTTTTTTCTTTTAATTTAGAGTCAGACTTTTCCTGATAATTTATTGGTAGGTGACTTTCTTAAGAGAATAGGTCCCACTTATAATTTAAGTAAATATAGTGGTTTTAAATTATATGGTAACTAGTTAATATGCCTGCGCTTCGCGCGGTCGTGGAAGAAATATTTAAATTAACTCTTTGTTGGTCTATTAGTATTAACAGCAAACGGTAAGTGGAGAAACAGAGTAATGAAGGTTGTTTAGAAAAAATAGAAAATTCTGATAAAAATGGCCACCTAAAGACAAACCCGTTAAGGAGGTCATGATAAAATCGTGTAGACTTGGTTCTTAGAGTTTGTAGGAAGGAAAGTGTTGCATGTTGTTGATAACTGAAATGAATTTATCTTCACAATTCGACTCCTAATCTCCATATAATGGTATTAACTCATCACATATTAGGTTGAATATTAAATTAAGTCTTCCATTATGAAAAACAAAATTTAATAGCAAGTACTGCACGCATATTGAACCAAAAAAAACTAAGCAAGGAATCACAACCGTTTTGCTTGAAATTCTTTGAACTTTTGATTTCAACTTTCATTTTTAAACTCTGAATCAGTGTAAATTTGGAACCCTACCAATAAGAGTGATCATCAATCAACCAATCTGTTAAACATG
The DNA here is from genome assembly GCA_031232105.1 of Capsicum rhomboideum. NCBI lineage: Eukaryota > Viridiplantae > Streptophyta > Magnoliopsida > Solanales > Solanaceae > Capsicum > Capsicum rhomboideum. The sequence goes on from CP124714.1 coordinate 121,608,263, forward strand.
TAAATCTTATATATGAATGAAGTTACTAATTATTTTTGTTACTTATATACCTAATTAGTCCAATTCTAAAGAATCTATAGCAAGTATTTTTTGTTCACACATCCAAGTCCAATGCATGCATTTCGATATAAGTTCCATCTGCATGTTAACACCTTGTCTGTCATTCTGCTTTGCAGTTCTAATCAAGTAAGAAATTTGGTAAAGCATTCCCAACAATCACGGGTCTAATAATAATGTATTGATCTCTGAGCTCAATATCGAGGTATTGATTTGATTCTAATGCATAAGGTAATTTGTTTTCACAGAGATTTAAAGAAACGTTTTATATGCCTCATTCTTCCTGCATCATTTGTCATGGAAACTTTGAGAGGCAATTCAATTTATTTACTAAGAAACTCAAGCGGATCACCATCCTTACATTATCATTTGGTTCTTTATTCCATAAACATCATGGTCTTTCTTTTCTTGGATAGTTGACTCAAAGCTTCACATTGTCAATCAACAACAATAACAACATATCAGTCCTACAAGCCATGTTGTCAGTAAACCTGCAGTTGAAGAAAGAAAAGCATTGTTACAAACATCCAAAGTTGAAGTTCATGAAGGTTTAATATTTGTGTAATAAATAAGTGATTGATCATATGTATATAAATTAAAATTTCAAAAAGAGAACAAATATTTTTGGTAAAATTTTTTATTCAAACATTATTAGAAAAAGAATAAATATTATTTGAAACATGCATCTTTAAAATTTTAGAATATGAAATAACTACAAATTACTTAATTACTCAATGCATCCACTACCAAATCCACTTGTAATTGTTGCACTCCATTGACAACATTTCATAGTAAGGAGGGGTTATTTAAAACCGTAGCATAGTAAAGGAAATTCATTATGACTCATAATGAATATCCAAAAAGCACCTATATACAAGAATTGGTGTGTAAAATTGGAATTAAGGTCTTAAACCCCCAACTGTAAAACATGTTTACTACTACAATTTCTGCAGTAGTCATATAGTGTAATTCCTCTTGTTGATTTACCAATTAAAGTACAATCACACAATAAAATTGTCAATATGACTTCAATGTTGTCCTATTTAATGCATCCATAAAGATACTACTTAACTGCATGTTGCAAAAGAAAACAACATAAGCAATTGAAAATATTATAGTAAAGCTATATTGCGGGATAAGAAAAAGGTTCTTTACAATAGGGAAGGATAAATACACGATGAGTAATCTCAAATCAAAAAATAATAACACGGAGAAAAACTCTGCATAGATCATAGGTATAACAAATACCAAACCCAAAGAGCAATGGAGAAATCTATTATCTAGCAAATATAGATCTATCAATATTTATTATCACCATCTTTATAAAATTACTTTAAGTGTGAAAAAATAGTGACAATGGAAATATTAAATCAAAAAAATACTACAATAACATAGTTGATCAATGGGCAATGTCTTCATAAATTGAACGGGAGAGGGATTCAAAAGCAAGTCGCATTCGAAAATAAGTAGTTGATTCACATGAAACAACAAAAGAAATCACAAGCTTCAAATATCAATGGTAACCATGAACAATGAAATGAATTTTCCTAAAATATAAGATAATATATTTAGTGCTCTTTTCCATGATAAAAAATTAAGGAAGCTCATCTTCATGGACACATGTTAGATGGGTAAACTATTATTCTTAATAAGCCACTCATATGTGACCATCACTTAAGGGATAACTTTGAGTAAGCAGACTGCTTTTGCGGAGTAGCAATAGCAGTTTTGAACAGATTCAGCTACAAATAGCTATATAATCCCTGAGTGGTAATCAGATGCATGAAAAACAAATAACTTTTTGGACATTTCCAAAAGAACTATACTTTTATTTGAACTCTTAAATTGTAACACGCCTAACTTGTTTTACCTCAAGAAGTTATCACGTTTCATAATATTAGGGTGTCCTTCACAATCATGAGAAAACATGAGTAATGAAAGATTGTACTAAAAAATATACTTTTTTTTATATTTACATTTGTAACTTACAAACCTAAAATTAAGTCGAGACTGCCAAATAGATTGAGATGCTACCTGATGGTTTTATTTTCCATTTACCTACTCAGTATATCATGATGGACATTGAATTCTTCTGAAAAAGCAAAAGTCAATTCGTGAGGTAGAGCTGTTTGTAAATTAGACAAAATTAACTTTACATCACTGTATATGAGTAGTTGCATTGTAGAGCCTTTAAACTTTTCTATTTTTTCCCACGCAGAAAGAAGAACCTTTTGGGGCCTTTATCTGGACAATTGCAATATGTAGAAGAACACCTCAATGTTGTTAGAAGGCAACAACAATGACGGAAGGACCAGTGGAGAATCTAACTGCCAATAGGGCAACAATTATTTTACCACAAGTAATGATTCTGTGCTAAAATTCTATGAAAAAATCTGTCATTTATGAGCAAAATTGGTTCTAACAACCAACATTTTACAGCAAACATAAAGGACAGCCAAAATTTAACAAACCTACTATTTCTATATGTTAGCCATGATAAACATACCAAGACTAAGAATTGTCATCCCAATAACAACATCCGATAGCATGTTTGTTGGCTTAGATATGGTTGCCAGTATCTCATTATTCTACCTGAAACCATTGAATCTAGTTAATTTTGGAATTAGCTAGGCTATAATAGAAAAGGGAAAAGTGAAAAAGTAATTCAGAGAGCTCACATTCAGATAAAAAATGGAACATTACAAAGTACAGAGCAAAATAAGTGCAACAAATATATTATCAATCATAATACAACAGTTTCAAGAAAATATTTTCAACTTCTAGATTTTTTGATCTATTAAAGACACGTTTGTATGTCATAGAAATGTTGTTCGCATCTAATCCCTCTCCATTTTCAGAATCCTCTCTCTATTCCCTGCATATGCATCTACTACCTGCAGAATGCATCATCCATTTTGAGATGGTAATCTAAGACATCTGTAGTTAGAGAGCAAAATAATTTGGTACTTTCAAATTATTAGAGGCAAAAACTATTTTTAATCATTATTTACCTCTTTCTTTGACTATAGGAAAATAGTTTACTCAATCATCAACATTATGCCTCAAGAATTTAGAGGTTTTTCCTATGTTCAAAGGAAAGGAATAGGCCTCGAAGTCCAAAAGTTTCAGCTTCACTTTTTGGCCTCTACTACATGCTAGATCTAGGAAGACATAATTAATGGTTGAATCTATTAAGAGTCTTCATGATAAGGAAAACCTGATGAAAAAAGAAACAAACTTCTGGAGGAAAGGATAGCAACAATCAATAACATCAAAGAGGTCGGTGATATGGCTTTCGATTTCATTAACTTTGCACCAGCTCGCATTATTTGTGGTAATAAATTTCTTATAGTTATTGTTGCATATGGTGCTTCTAACTTTGCACCTCTACTTTGTAATTCCTACTTGTATGAAGAGTCATGTTGCACCCTCAAACACTGCAAGTAAGGAGTGTCAAAAATTTTATTTCAACAAAAGATATTGGTGTAATCTTTATAAGAAATTATTATATTGTTCAACTGTCACTATGATGAGCTCTATTATAATTTCAAATGTGTACAGATTCAGTTAAAAAAAATAGAAGGAAGAATACATTCAAGAGAAACATAACATAGCCAATCATCAAACATATCCATCTATTTTCTGCTATAAAAATCGATTAAAATCTACAACAGTAACCAACAGAGAGACAAATTGACAGAGCTCTCAATTAAACCAAGACAAAACCTTTAGAGTATCATCACGAGATCACAAGTATTTCTAGATATGCAAATGTTTGGAACAACTTACTGAAAAGTTGAAGATGCAATCAATATTTTGTAGACATTATTGTCGAATGTTGTAAATGTAGATTATACAATTAAAGGAACACAATTATTCAAGGCCATTTGTTATGTGTTTTTTTTTCCACAGTTATAAAATTGGATTAAGGAATCAAATATATATTGGACAAAGACATTCAGTAATTGAATTTAAAGAGTCTAAAAAAATATGCACCTGTTGAGTGGATTCTATAGGATTCTCCTGAATCCGTGAGGCGATGTGTGTCTTTAGTGCATTTTTTGAACGTTTCATGGGTATCAAAATTAAGTTGGTAATGACTGTTGATACAGTTCTACGCTAATTCACTGGTAACATAGATGGAGTGAATGATGAATGATGGGAAATGAGTAGCCGGTAAGACGTTGATTTCAATGAGTAGCTGGTAAGATAAAGACTGCAATGAGTGGATAAAGTACATTTTAGCAGAAAAAATGAAGAAATTGAAGTTGTAAAGCAAGAGAAGATTAGACAGAGAAGTAAGGAAAGAGACAGAGAGAACATGCGAAAATTAATAAATAATAGAAAGTAGAATCCAAAGAAAAATACGGTAAGAGACAGTTGAATATTCTGAGCGGTGTTTTGATGTGCGAATGGTTGTGTTTTTTCACTGTGAAAAGTAAAGGCAAAAATAAAATATAAAGTCAAAAATTCCTAAAAAAAAATGTTCAAAGAAGCTTCCACTTAGGTGGGTCTATGACCCTCTTTTATATATATATATATAGATAGATAGATAGATAGATAGATAGAGAGAGAGAGAGAGAGAGAGTTGTTTGCTTAAGGCTTGAAACTTAGACTTTGACATGGTGTGAAACAAAAAGATTGAAAATAAAATTCTGAATTTTTTATATATTCTTATTTAATCATAATAGCTGGAGACAAAAGATTGATATGAGAAAACATACGTAAACGAGCCTCTACTTGAGCCTTCAAGGATAAAGGTACATGAACAACCATTTGATCTCAATCAAAATTGGTATTGAATCCCTAGCAAACTAATGGGTTTAAACAAATAGCGCACCAAATTTTGAAGTCATTTTCTTTCACTCATATAACTATTTACTTAAATAAAAAGTAGGACTTACTTTAATAGCATTAAAAGATATTGTTCTTATTCAACAATTTGATAAGGAAACTATTCAACCCTTTAACATAAAAAATTTATCAAACAAATTTACAAAACAAAAGTTGGATACAACAATACAAAATCTTCGAACTAAATTATTACACATAAAAAGGGAAGTTAAAGAAGTTAAGTAAAGATTTAGCTATATAGAAACCGAATCACTTGTTAATAAAATACCAAATGATTTAACATCTAATCATGAACCAAAATCACATCAATTTGAGCTTGGAGAAACATCAAAATTAGAAAACGACAACAGAGAAATAGAGTCTCGAGAAGAACCTCTAGTAAAAAAATAAGGAATTATTACAATTACAATAGTTAAAGCCCAAAGTTACTAGATACCCATTTAAATAAAAATTATATCATTCATATGATTGCATTATTAGGTACAGATGCGGATCAAAACTGCATCATTGAAGGAAAAATTCCTACTAAGTACCTTAAAAAAGTACTACATGATTATTTTCTGCAACAGCTGAAAGACTAAAAAGAAATTATAAACTCCATAAGGCACGTATATGCAATAATGGATTCTGTTTTGTTAATGACCTCATAATAACCAAAGATATCAATGAAGAAATAATTTTAGTTAGTCAGAAATAATTTTAGTTATTCCCTTTATAACCCAAATAAAACCATACACTGTTGAGTTAGATGGTATTCACACCACTATATTAGGAAAAAAGATTTTTTTCCCTATCTAAATAGTATATTGTCATGACCCGATTCCTCAAGACATGATGTCACCACTTTGACCCACCAGTATTTAAGCCAAACCATTGCCCGAAATGATGAGTAATGGGCTAAACAGCGAAGGGTAAAGAATACAACATTTAGACATGCAATAAAAGACTAAGTAGTGGTATATATATAAAAACAATAGTACTGAACAACCAAGGAAAAAGGAGAGAAATGTTCAAAAGAGTATCCCATGACCTAGTAAGGTCAGTACAAGAGCCACTAAATTAAAATGAGAGTACTAATTAGTAGAAAATATATAGGTAGTCTCGAAATAAGTAAAGACTGTCCAAAATAGTAGAAAGAGAGAGGATCAGCTTCGTCTCTGAAAGCTTACCCTATCTCCAAAAGCACAGCAAGCCTGAATGAAACATCAACGACGGTAGCTCTTATGCGGATCTACATCAAAAAAAGATGCAGAAGTGTAGTATGAGTACCAAAAATAATGGGTACTCAGTAGGCATCATCGGCCGACTGAGCTAAATTACAGTAAAAGTATAATAAAATACGATAATGTCCAAGGCTAATGACCGCTTTGAAACTGAAATAAAGGCTAAGCTACCCATCTTCACTGCCTTATGGCTCAAGGCATCCCTTACGATAGATGTGGACTCTTTGGTTCCTGATTTCTAAAACCCCACACAAGAGATTGACAGTAATATCGAAGAGATGGGGTGAGATTTGGAGCCTTAGAAGATAAAGAGAGGAAATGATTCTGGGAAAAAAAAAGAAGAAAAGTAAGAGCAGAAAGGATATGGAGACCTCCAAGGCAGGCTTATCGGAGGATGTTGATCCACCACCCAAACTGGAGACATTGAGTGCACCGGCCGCCCGGTGCCCATGCCGTTATGAGTTCCCTGGACACTATCGAGGCCAATGTCACTTTAAGTTCCACAACCATAGTCGAGGCCACAAATGTAGAGGAGATTATTGGGGACCCACTTGGGGCCCCATTGATCAGAGTTCCACCGGTACCTAGGGTACCTCAGTTATGTACCTTACCCTAGTTTTTATTTCTATATTCGATTTTATGAATGGGTACATTGCATAATTTCATAGTTGGGGTTGGGGGGTATACCACCTCCTAGGGTTTCTATTGCCATGTTTCTTTTCCCTCGGCTACACTATCATAGTTAGAACCGACATGTTTAGGTGTTTTTACTTTTTATTTTATTGTTTTTAATCATGGTCGTATAACTTAGAGTAATTGTAAGATACCTTGGTGTAATCTAGTTTGTTTTGTAAAGAATGCTTACTGTTTTTGAAATGAATTTAAAATGATACCCCTTCAAATTTTTGTTTTGTGATGTAATGTTTGCATGTATTGTACTGCAACCAATGTTAGGATCTAGATTTGGCATTAGGATTGTTAATAGGATAACCTGGCTGACTTTGCATGAAATGAATAGTTAGTAACCTAGACGAAAGCACGATCCATGAGTGAGAGAGATATAGTACCTAATCGATGTGTGTGCGATCCAGAACATGCCCAGTTAGTCTCGCTGAAAGATGTAGGATAGAAGGTTAGGAAATGATCATAGGCCATTTTTGAATTAGTACATTTTAGCCTAAAAGACCTACCAAATATTCATGTATCCCCCGAACCCAAATTTTGAACCTTATTATACCTTTTCTTTGAACTACACGATTCACCTTCTTAGTTTTACAATGAACCTTCTTTGTCCCTAGTCCCTCCTTGGACACTGTCTACCTCAACTCAGGCAAATCGCCTAAGTTGAGGGTGGCTATTATGTAGGGGTGCATAAAAAGTGGGCATGAAGAATTAGTAGCCCCAAAAAAATGGACTCGGGTGTGGCATGTGAGAAAATGAGAAAAAGAAAAAAAGAAAGAAAAAAAAATATATATATATAGTGAAGTAATGAAAAAATAAAACTGCACCCGATATCCAAAAAGGAAATAAAAAGAAAGAAAGGGAGAAAAATGAAGATAAGAAAAAGTGGAGGCAAAAGTAGTGTAGTGCCATGGAGGAATAAGTCACTATACCCAAATATACCATAAATGTCCTCGAGCCTACATTACAAGCCTAGAAAGACCTATAGTGATCCTAACTCAACTGTCCGAAAGCTGAGGCATTGAAAATAAGGGCAAGCCTATGGTATCAAACGCACACAACCGGACTTCTTTGTGAGAGTGAGAGATTTAACTCAGTCCCAGTAATAGAATTCATTACATATACTGAGTGAGTCGGGTTTTCTTTCATATGAGGGCATATGGGTTGTAGTCTAGTTATTGCTTTTTTAGGTAGTGTATTGGTCAAGTTGTTAGGTTGTCTATTCACAATGTAATGTCATATCTTGATCACATTGTGTTAAATTATTTGCATTGCATATATACTGCATTTGTTGTTTTTGCTAAGAGTGGAGGGGGTTGAGTATACTTAGATGGTTTGCATGTGTGTTTTGAAAAATAGGCTATCGTAGTGATCTAGATTTTGCTATAGCTTAAGTGTCTTAGCTAGGTCAGTATTTTGTTTGCCTGAGGACATGTAAACGTTCTAAGTTGAGGGTGTTGATATTTTCTGAACTTATGACATTTGAGACGATTAAAACAAGGATTTTTTGTAATTTTAAAGGTACTTTTTGTGGGATTTGATGTGTTTGTTAGTGTTTGCTGGCCTTAAAAATGGCATCAGATGATCCTTACCACGATCATGGGATCTGACCACGATAGTGCCTAGGCTTTCGTAGAAAGAATCAGAGATTCCCAATTCAGGAATCGAACACACGGCAGGATATACGATCGTGAGTTGATGTCACGATCATACCATGGGATTGTGATATGTAAGGGAAAATTCAACCTACAGAAGTCAAGTATAAGGAGATCAAATGATATCTGCCACGACCGTACCTTGAAGGAACGATCGTACCATGTTGTCATGGGATGAGGGTTCAATTTTGTTGAGTTGTAGAATTTTAGAGGCATGATGATTAGACGAAAAGAAGCCACGATCGTAGGTTGAAGACACGAGACAGTACCTTGGTTCGGTTGATGAAAGATCTGCCAGCTGACAAGTCCAAGTAAAAAATCACGACAGGCAAAGGATGATAGTGGGTTCTAACCACGATCATACCTTCTTCTCGTCTGAGGCAACTGACATTGTTTTCTTTTTTTGTTTAGGATAGGCTTTGTATTGTCTATAAATACTATTTTAGGGTTATTTTTACAGGATGTGCATTATTATTATTACACAACATTATATTGTGAGATTCTAAGGCATCTTCTTGGGATTTTATGAATATTGGTTTTACGATTTTAATTCTATTTGAGATTTTGGAGTTTATTCATTTTCGTAAGTTTCAATTCATGTTTTCATCTATGAATTCTTGTTTTGATCATCCAATTATGAGTAGCTAAACTCCACAACCAGGGTTGTGGGAACCATGACGGATTAACGAAGTAGTGTTCGAGGTACAAAGTGATTCTCGAGAGGTGTTAGGGCATGTATTATTGGTAACTTGGAATTGGTTGCTTTTTTTCATGCATTGGGACTCATCCCGTCTCTACGCTGGACTGTAGCAAGGGTATTCGGACTAGACTAGAAAATCAACAACAAGACTTGGAGTTATCTTCATTTAATTAGCCATGAATCGTGATACAGGAAAGGCTATATTGGGATCATAGATAGGGGGCAACATAGCAACACTCATGATGCATTAACCTTTGTGCTTGAGGATAGTGGTTTACAAGGGGCATAACATAGTCGGTTAGATGTTACAGAAACTATCGATTTTGCATGTTGGATACCTTAAGAGATCACTAAAGTACCGAGAACCTACGAAGTTATGAAGTTATTGGGGAACACAGTCCTAGTGCTTTTCTTATCTTGATTACAACCTCAACAAACAATCACTCGTTACTACTACTCGTTTACTTTACAATACCCCCTCTCTTTTACTTATTTACCAATTACTCAGACAAATAGAGTTGATTGAAATCCGACCTATTCCCTGTGGGATCGACCCCAACCTTATTGGGTTCGATATTTGATTCAACAACCGCTTTATAGTTTTTGGGAGTTATAATTTAAGAGACATCAAAACCCAAGCACAAATAAGATCCAAATAAGCCTGCAAAGTAAACTAGGGATTTAAAGTAAACTGGAGAATTAATCTAGAAATTAGATAGAAACTTATGAAATAAGGATGTGGAGATGACCACAACAACATCTCCAATTCACCCCCCATACCCAAAGATCGATTTCCTATAATTTTTTAAGCTTTATAGGGTTTAATAAAGGTGGGAGTTGAAATAAATGAGGAAAAGTCAGTTTCCACAGCTTTAAATGCTGCTAGGGGTCCCTTTATCGCGACCGTGAAACCCCCATCGCGAACTCGACCTCAGACCTGGCTAACCATTCACGAATGTCGCCTGGTCCACTGTGATCGAAAATAAGAAAGCCTGGACCAATTGGTAGCTAACTCTTTACCAATTTGAAGGCCTGCTTGTGAACACAAAGACAAATAACCTTAGCCCTCGCGAATGCGGTCAAGTCCTTATGAATACGAACGTTAAAATATGGTTGCACCAGTAAACTTAGCTAAGTGCCATGTTTTTGATTGGACCCTCAGGATTCGTTTAAAATCCAGTGAATGCAAACAAACTATGCTAGCCTACCAAATTCAATATTCCATATTTCATTTGAGGGCGTTTTGATCAAAAGTGGGTCCTACATCTAAAGGGCCATTTTAACCAAATTACATCCATTAGCCCAAAATGAGTTTGGAATCCTTGGGACCCAAACCAAGGGTCCCTTAGCCTAAAATTGACATTCTAGAACTAACGGAACTATGAAAATTATCTTTTGGGACCTTTTATCAAGAGTTTAGTTCCGATACCCATTCCTTTACAGTGAAAGCTCTAAAATAGGGAATTAGCTTTAAAAACCAAACGAACTGCCCGGTGACCAAACTGCCAGTCCCAATAGGTCATAAATGACTTGTACAACTCAGGAAAATCTTTAAATGCCAAAAAATTAAGAAAACGCAGGAAATGTCCAGGTCATTACATATATCAAAAGAGGAAAGTGACTTTATAAAAGATAAAACTATCTTTAGGATAAATTTAGTTTCACATCAATTAAACTGTTTAAAAGATAAAATAAAAATTAAAAGAAATGAATCCTCTTTAATAACCCCAGGAGTAGAAGCTAAAATTAAAAGTCTACAAGAAGTCATAGAAAGAAAAAGTCTACAAGAAGTCATAGAACGAGAAGTTTGTTCGAATTTCCCCAATTAGCCTTTTTGCAAAGAAAAAGACATATAGTTGAATTACCTTGTATTGAGGGATTTAATGAAAGGGTTATCCCCACTAAGGCAAGACCCATTCAAATGAAACATGAATTAATAAAATATTGCAAAAAGAAAATTAATGATTTGCTTGATAAAACAATTATTAGATCTTCCAAATCACCTTGGAGTTGCTCAGCCTTTTATGTCAATAATAGTACTGAAAAAGAAAGAGGTGCTCCAAGACAAGTTATCAATTATAAATCTCTTAGTAAAATATTAAAATAGATTTGGTATCCAATACCTAACAAATGTGACCCTATTAAAAGGACCTATAAAGCGAACATTTATAGCAAGTTTGATATGAAATCAGAATTTTGGCAGATAAAAAATCCAGAAAAAGATAAATATAAAACAACCTTCAATGTCCCTTTTGGACAATATGAACGGAATGTAATGCTATTCGGACTAAAAAAATGCTCCATCTAAATTTCAAAATACCATGAATAATATATTCAATTAATATAGTCATATTTCTGTAGTCTACATAGATGAGGTTTTAATATATTCAGAAGATATTGACCAATACTTTAAACATCTCCAAACCTTTTAAAGGTTGTTAAGCAAAATGAATTAGCAGTGAGTGCTAAAAAAATTAAATTATTTCAGGCTGCTATTAGATTTCATGGCCATGATTTACATCAAGGAACCTATAAATCCATTTGTAGAGCCATAGAGTTCTCATCTAAGTTTCTGGATGAATTAATTGACAAAACACAACTCCAACGATTTATAGGAAGTCTCAACTATGTTACAGATTTTATTCTTAATATTCGACAGGTTTGTAGGCCTCTTTACCAGCATCTTAAGAAGAACCCAGTGCCATGGAGATTAGAGCACGCTAATACAGTCCAAAAAATTAAATCAATAGTTCAAAAACTTCCATGTTTAGGAATACCAAATCCAGAGGCTCTTTTGATTGTAGAAACTGACGCCTCAGATATAAGATATGGAAGCATCCTTAAATAGAGAATTTTGATAGAGTCCATTGAAAAATTAGTGAGATTCAGTTCAGGAGTCTAGAATGATACTCAAATTAATTATAGTACTATTAATAAGAAATTTTTGGTTGTAAAACTATGTGTTACCAAATTTCAAGATGATTTAAAAAATAAAGAATTTTTACTAACAGTAGACTGCAAAACAGCCAAAGATGTTTTACAAAAAGATGTTAAAAATTTGATTTTTAAACAGATATTCGCCAGATGGCAAGCTTTATTGTCCAACTTTGATTTTCAAATAGAATTTATAAAGGGAGAAAATAATTCTCCCCCAGATTTTTTGACAAGAGAATTTCTACAAGGAAATAATGAGACCTAGAATACCAGGAATAATACCTTTAAGGCCTGCCTCCGTTTCAGCCCTTCCGACCTGAAGAAAAAATGAAAAGACCCTTCAAAGAAAAAGATAAAAAGTCAAAAAAATAGATATTCAGTCCTAGCAGAATTCCCATGTATGCCAAATCTACCATTCCCTTACCATTAAAAGAACCCATAACAAGTCTAGCCAAATTACAATTACTTAAATAAGTTTTTATAGAAGTCCTCTTTTCATCATCCAATAAAGGTATTTCTATCCAAATAAAAGATAGTTATGAGATGAAACCACAAGAGACATACTTATAGGCGGTCTCTCCAGCGACCCCAAAAAAGAAAGGTGAAACAATTATTCCAAATAAAACGTAATTTGAGATAACAGTTTTACAGGTACTGCCAATCATGGAACTTTATAAAGGATATGAAGGTTTTGGAGTACCGAAATTGTTAAAACCTTGTTATGCAAATCAGAATTATTTGGAGATATATGATCCCCTAAAAACTCTAAGGTATTTTGAGTTTATTTTAATAGATAATGATTTAGTGTAAATCGAGCATAAATTAGAAGATATAAATGTGTAACACCCCGTACGTTTCTAAGTCTAGCTGACAACCGTAACATTTACGAATATATAGAAACATGAGAGAATTGATGAATTATGTATCAATATGTGGGCATTTAAAAGTCTTGCACAATTGGGCCCAAAAAGAAGCCCAAAAATCATAAGAAAACATGGCCCAAAAGACTTTTTGACCCATTCTTGCATTGCTTATCCATGGACTAAGTAAACCCATCAAGTGTGTGGATAAGAATCATTCAAAAGGGACTATATAAACCCATAAATCAGATTTTTAGTCATTAGATATACACATGCCTTTTTAACATTTTCTTAAACATTATTTCTCAAGATACAAACCCTAAGGCAACTACTTGTTGGGCCAAGATCACACTTTGGTAAGTATTTATTCTCATGGTTCAGTATATAATATGTGTAATATGATTTATAAATCATGTTGGTTGTGTTGACAAAGTGTTGGACAGTGTGCTATGTGTAAAACTATCTTTTTTTGCAATCGGAGAAGGGTTTTTGTCTTGTGAACTTGAACATGGACTTATGGTCATGAAGGAACAGAACTTGATGGATTAAATATTGAAATATGAGATGTTATTATAGTCTTACCTTGTTTCATTCTTGTGCATAATGTTTGGAGTTGCTATTGTAAAGTTGGTTATGGTTTTGGGTGGCGTATTGGTCGTAAAGTTCAGTTTTGGGTGTTGTTATGTGTGTTGTGGGATCATGGCTGAATGTTGGTGTTTAATATGATAAAAAATATGTCAAAATAAGTTTGGTTATGATCATGGACCATTCATGGCATGAAAAGACCCCAAAAAGACCATTTCGGACCAAAACGGGCATCCGCCCCCGCAGACGGAGGCACCTGCGGGGGAAGATGCCAATGCAGATGCCTATGGATACTGCCAGAGGGAATCTGCGTATGCACCTAATCCACCTGTGGGCGCAGGTGGCAGCGCAGGTCATTCCAGATTTTCGTTTTGGGTGCTTTCGTCTCAAGTATGGATGTAATTATCAACTTGTGATGTTGTTTTAATGACTTTAAAGTATCGTATGGAGGTGTGTTGGAATGTATTAAGTATGGATGATTGTTCATATGTTGTTATGAAGGATTAATTGTGACAGAATGATCAAGGTAAAAGCGTAAAGGATAAGTATGGTGTGAAATGCTATCGATGTATGATCTCTTGGTCAATGTGCATAGTGTTATGGTGTTGTTGCTATGATAATGCCTTGGATTGTATTTTAAGGGGTGACATGACGCTATACGACTTTCATATAGTTCATTTACATCTTGTACGCCTGTATAGCAACTTGTTGCTAATGTATGCTACGATATGTACTTGCATTGTAGAGTAAGAAGTAAAAAAGAAGCTGGACTATTGTGTTCATACTTGGAAGTGAAGGTATGTAAGGTTACTTTGTCCGTATCTTTCTGCAGCATATAGAATTCACATTGACGTTACACTTGTACTATTTCGAAATGTGTTAAGGTATACTATTCCGGTTCAAGTTGTTGTTATCACAAGTTTCCTATTCATTGCTCAATTATGAATCACATGTCTCCTCTTCATTGATAATGTTCCAAAATCCTAATAAATTTGTGTTCCAAAGTTCCAATATTGGTTAGGCTCATGTATCTTGTTCATTGCTGGTTGTCTAATGGTTCCAATAGGGTTATGTTTTCCAAAAGGCTCTATATCCAAATAATGTTATTCACATGTCCCTTACTTATTGGTTAATGATCCAAAGCTTCAAGTCAAGTTATGACTATCATGTGTCAATCTCAAAGTAATAAACAACGTAATGCATATGTGGTCAATGATGAAGTATGGGTGGCAGCTTTGGGGGCAAAATGCCTAGCTCAAGCCGATCCTAAATCAGGGGGCAGTCCTAGGGGCATAAGCCTAGCTCGGACCGATCCTAACAGGGGGCATCTCTAGGGGTAATAAACTATCTCGAGCCAAACCTGAAATATTATATGGGTGGCATCTCTAGAGGTACTAACCTAGCTCGAGTCGATCCCGATATATACATTGATTTATAGGGTGACAGCTCTAGGGGCATAAGCCTAGCTCGAGCCGATCCCAACGTACCATGATGTTATGTTTAAAACCCACTGTTCAGTTGGGACCCGGGTATCACATGTCACAGTTAAGTCTAAACAATCATAGAAGCAAAGATGCAAAGAAAGTAAAGAAAGCAAAATACATGGTTTCCAAAGTACAGAAAAGTGACTCATCTACATTGTGCTTATCTATATTGGTTATGCATTTGAACTTGAGTTCTTTGACATATTTACATATCTTACAAGTTTCATATGGCCTTACATACTCAGTACATTCTTCGTACTGACCCCTCTTGGGGAATTTACCTTACTTGCTGCAGGCGCAGGTTCTAGTAGGCCTCCACAGTAGGTTGCCATTTTTTGTAGATCATTCCAGTTAGTTCGGGGCTTCTCCGAGTCACAGTTGCACATATGTTTTGGTGTTGTACATATTGTATAAAGTGTGGACTTGTCCCGACTATTAGTTCATTTTGGTCAATGCACTTGTTAGAGGCTTTTGTAGACGGTTGAGGGTGTATAAATGTAAAAGGTTTATGTCGTTTTTGACTTGGTGGCCTCAACGGCCAAGTTTCGCATATATATATATATATCACATATTCCATGAATTCCATTGTTGGTATCCAAAGTTATTATGTGATTATGGGTTTCTTATGGCATGCGTATGAATGAACATAGGCAAAGCTTGGTTCTCTCGGGCTTTATCGGCTACGGGTGCCAATCATGTCTCGATGGGATTCGGGGCGTGACAAAATAATCTCGATAGTATTCAATACTCAAAGTTCACAATTAAAAGAATTTTAAGCCCTTTTGAATGGTTTGTAGATCATTTGCATTCCCTCATTCCCCTATCAAGAGCTTATCGACCCTAGACGTATAATTGGTATGATTATAAGGTATCCTGAAACATTTTTTGTATGTTAGGAACAACACTCTTTCATTGTTTTTTAAATATTGAGAGCAAATGAAAAATGCAATAATTCCCTGATGGTTTTTCGAATGGTGGAGCCAATTTGGAGGAAATAAACAGGTATTGTCAACACAATTTTTGACGTAGTTTGAAAAGTTCCAAGTAGAGCAGAATATCTCTACACTATCGAAAAATATTAAATGATGTAAATTTTCTATTGTAAAAAGATTTTCATATATTATTTATTGGTCCTTTGATATTCATGAATTTGAAAGGATCAAATATTTAAGTAAGACCATCAAAATTAAATGGACACCAATAGATAAGCCAACATCAAGTTCATCCTCACGGAAGGAATCTCACATTTCTCGATAAAGATACATAACCAAAGTAGATAATAGAGTTATTAGACACTACATCCTCACATGCCAGTGAGCCGAGCAATGGTGATATGATGGATACACAAGAAATAGCACACACATACCTCCTCAATTAATAAAAGTTTTTGTAAGTGTATTTCTCTACTTCTCTTTACTATTTTCTCTGCATCTTGTTTGCTATCTTGTCAATTGTTTTTAAAATAAGTTTTTAGTACTTTACTTGTTTAAAGTTGTCTTGCTCCTATTTTTAACTTTGTTTTGCCACTACCTTTTAGTTGTTTTCACGGTCCATCTTTAAATGGTATCATAGCTTAACTTGTTAATTTTATTATCATTTTTTCAGATAGAGTTCTTATAACTTTATCGTCTATGACTTTTAGTTTAGATTTTAACCTTTCATTAATCTTCTCGATAATATCATCTGTTATTCCAAAATTTTCTTGAAATTTAGGAAATTTATCTTTTGAAAATTCTGGTAATTTAAATATTTGATGAGTTTCCAACTTTTTATCATGGTAAGAAGAACTTGGTTTATTTTTAAATATTTATTTATTCTCTGCTTGAAGGATTTGTTTGGAGACCACATGTAGTAGTTGATTTGTATAATTATTTTTTTTAAGTATTCCGTTTGTATCTTTATTTTTAGGATCACCTTTAGAATCTACTATATCCATTTTAAATGGTGAAGCTGTAACAACTCTACCATCTATTAGAGTTAATTTCCTCTAACGGGGGAATTATAGATTCAACTACTTTGTCGTTAGTATACCATTTATTAACAATCATGTTTAATAATTTATTTTGATCATCTAAATTTTCTGTGTATTCAAACTATTTAAAAAATTTGATATTATATCTTATTTTTTTCATATCTGGGTACCAGTTTTTCCTAAAGGATAATCATTCTTTTAATGAATATTTTTATATATATCATTGCCTTTTTATGAAATTTTCTGGATTAGTCCATAGATTATCTAAATACTCAGAGTCCTATTCAAATTTCTCATCTGACCTAATCATGCATAAATAATACTTTACTCCTAGCATATCGCTAGCAGTGGGACTTACCGACTTTTTGGGTTTGAAATTTCTAGGTTCATATTCCACCTTAAGAATTGTTTTCGAAAAATCTACCCCTTTTTAATTTTTTTTCTATATCTTCTAAAGTTACTTCTTTTTCTTCTGCAGTCTTGGAAACTGATGGCCTAAAAAAGGACATTTTCCTACTTGATGTTGACTAAAAGACTGGAATCTTAGAAATTTTAAATTTATAGATCCATCCGAAAATTAAATTACTTGTTCAATGTTTGAATTTTCTTCTGCAATTTCTGGCTCCATTATGGAGTCAAAATGCCAATTATCTTTTATTATTACGTCATCTCATTTTATAATTTTTGGGAAAAAGTGTTATTGTAATTATGATTGGCTTCCATAAATAGGTAAGTCCTTTATTACTTGCTATTTTAGCCTTAGGAACTAAGGTAGTTTTCATTAATCTATAATATACTCTATATATTATGGCTATTTCTCTTGCGTTTACCTTACTGTTCATGTTTTTTATTTTAACATTTAATGTTAATGTATCCATAACATTTTGATGATTAATATCTATAGAAAAATTGGGATAGCAATTAAATTATACCGGTTCATTGGCTAGGTTAATTTGTAATACAACTAATAATGAATCATCAAAGTTTAATAATCTATTATCTCTTAAGAGGAGACATATAGGCACATCTAAACCTAGTCTATATAATGGTTTAACTGCTACTTGGACAAGTCATATGTGTAAAAACTTATAATTTTTCTATTCATGTTGTCATGACCCTAATGTTGAGGTCATTATGGAACCTACTTCAGACAAGCCTTAGTAGGTAAGCCAAAACACACAAGACAGAAAGCAATCGATAGTGCGAAAGAAAAACCCAATATTCAAGACTCCTAGAACAAAGTCAAGCCAAATTATGTAAATAACATAAAACTTCGGACAAATACAACAAGTGCCAAAATAATGGTGTCATAAGTAAGGAGCATCTATAACAAGGTTTGAAACTGAATATACAATAATTTGTCTCCAAATGTAAGTAAAGACATGATAAAGCTAAGAGGAGGTCTCAAAGCTACCCTAAACTCAGGAGCTCACCCGTACCTCAAACACCAACCCTGATAGCACGAATTAGTTGCCACGAGTCAAACTTGAATTAGGATCTGCATCAAAAGGGTAAAATATGAGTGAGTATGGTCCACTTGTACTCAGTAGGTATCATAGGCCGACTAAGCAAAGTAGAAAACAAAATAAGTAAAATATACTATGAGCACGTCACCTGCAAACAAAAAAGTTTTGAAACGATAGCTCACGCCGCCTTCACTAATAGTTCTAAGATATAAAGACAATAAAGGAAACATACTACACAACAACAACACATAAGAAAATACACAACGAATGTAAACAATGTAATGCAATGCAATGATGATGTGATTATATTGGAATTAGACCATCGTATGGTTTCTTATATACACTTCCGAGCCTCCACTCTTCAAGACAGGACCCATGGGGGGCTCACAACCTGTATACTTTCTTATATCTCAACTCACCTCTCCGGTGAATGTTCACGAATCAAGGGTGTTAAAAAGTGTCTCATTCACCTCTCCGGCTATTGTTCAAGGATCAAGGGTTTTTATAAAGTGTTTCTAAGTGGTATCAATGTCTCATGAAGTGTATATATATCAATGAAGATTGAATGCTCACAACCAATCAGTATAAAGATAATGATCATTTTAATAAGGTATAAGTGAGCTCAAAAATCAACTCAACATGTCGATGATTCATGATATAAGCCCTCACTAGGCACCACTAAGATAAATAGTCATGTTGGACATCAAAATATCATTTCAAAAAACCCTCTATCAGGTATTACTATCATTAAAAAGGCAATTAATGCTCAAAGAAGGCCTATAACATCTATTCAAGCCCCCGCATGGGCATCACAATAATAAACATGGCATTTAATGCACAAATAAGACCTATGATGTCAATAAGCCCCCATAAAAGGTACATGATAATAATTACCTCAAAACATAATTTCCATTGCTAATTCCCCAATTCATAGCATACTTTACATGTCCGTTAACTACCCAGCCCATTCTGAAGAAAGTTAAGCCATAACCTACCTCGAAAAGCCAAAAATCCAAGCCTAAGCCTTCAACGCGGATCCTTTCCTTCATGAACGATCTCGGCACGAGCTAAAACTATCAAAAACATAATCTATGTGTCAAAAGGAAGCTAATGATACCTATATTATCTATATTGGAAATGGGTCCAAAAATTAGTTTGAAAAATGGGTTTGAAACAAAAGAGGTAAAACATGAATTTTATTTTAGAAACATGTTCTCCAAGATCATAGGATTCTAAAATTAAAAATCCACGCCAATATGAGTTGAAATCAGTGTTCAAATCGATGAAAAACCATTTTAGAAACTTATCAAAAAAATCCCCAAATTCTAGTTTAATTTTTTTTAAAGGTGTTTTCAAAGATATAATCATAAGGAATTAAAGGGAACAAGAGTTTGGAGCTTACTCAAGCTCAAACAGTGAAGAAAACTCTAGAAATCACCCCTTCCCAAAGCTCTAAGGTGTAAAAAAGGTGAAACCCACGAAAAATTGAGTATATATACTATTTTATGAATAGTACCTTGCAATCGCAGCCCAAGCCTCGCAATCGCGAAGTTCAATGTTGAATGGGAATTTCATTTCCCTTTGAAAACGCAGCCCAATCCATATGAACGCAAGGGCTAGCGACTTGACCACATCGCAAACGCGATGACCCTATCGCGGATGCAAAGAAGATGAAAGTCCGACACAATCCTGGTTACCTTTGCAATCGCAGCCTCCCCCTTTGCATTCGTGATGATCCATGAGATCTTTCTCCATGAACATGAGGCCTTGCCCATGAACGCGAAGGAGGATTTTTGTCTGCACCAGATATCAGCAAAATGCTGAGTTTTTACAAGTTTCTAAACTTTTGAACGAACCCTCGAGATTCATTAGAGACCCCACATGAATAAACTATATATGCTACTAGTCTATTTTCGATGTTTTGAACTCAATGGCAATGTCAGGTTTTTGAAAAGAGGTTGTTTACAACAAATTAGCCCCTGGGACCCTTAAAAAGCTTATTTTAACTAGTTTTCAAATAAAAGGTCGAAATACAAAATAAAAGTTTCGAACCCGAACCAACCCCACTACTAACCTAACATTGACATTCTGGATCCAATGGAACTGTCTAAATCACCATCTGTCGCTCGAAATATAAAATGTTGATTGAAGTAAAACTAATAGCTTTTAAAGCCTCTAAGAGTCTCAAACTGTCCCAAATCATTCCCTAATGCATTGGGACCGTGCCAACCATCCCTATACCTCATAACCAGCATATAATAACTATGGGGAAGGGTAAAATGGTCAAAACACATAAAAGGAAAATTTCACACTTCAGGTTATTACATTATCCACTACTAAATTATACTAGTTCATCCTCAAACTAAAAAGAAAATAAAGTACTTGAAGCGGTAAAGAGCTGGGGATATATACATCTCATATCAGACTCGACCTCCCAAGTATCCTCCTCAATAGGGCGATGTCTCTACTGGACCTTTACTAAATAAATACTCTTAGAACTTAACTTCCTAGTCTGCGTTTCAAGGATATCAATAGGCTCCTCCTCAAAGGATAAATCATGCTCTAGTGCAACTGAATCCCATCTAATCACATGTGCATTATTTTGACAGTATCTCTTCAACATGGAAACATGGAATACAGGATGAACAACTGATAGATAAGGAGGCAAAACTAGCCTATACGCCATATTACCATGTTTCTCAAGGATCTCAAAAGGGCCAATGAACCTTGGACTCAACTTTCTTTTCTTCCCGAACCTCATCACACCCATCATGGGTGAAACCTTCAACAGAACTTGATCTCCAATCATGTATGATACATTGTGGGCTCGATGGTCGACATAATTATTCTGCCTACTCTGGGCACCAATAGTCTCTGATGAATTAGTCTCACACAATCCATTTGAATCCCCCAACAAATCTATACCCCAAGGTCTCACATCAAACGAGTCAAATCATCCTGCGGAGGATCTATACCTCCACCCATATAAAGCCTTAAAAGGCACCATCTAAATGCTGGAATGATAACCGTTGTTGTAGGCGAATTCTGTTAGGGGTAAGTACTGGTCCAAATGACCTCCAAAGTCCATGACACATACTTAGAGTGTGTCCTCTAGCACCTGAATAGTCCTTTCAGACTGACCAAAGATGTAAAGCTGTGCTCAAATTAAGATGAGTACCCAACTCAATCTAAATAGTACTCCAAAAACCTGAGGTTAACTGAGTACCTCTATTAGATACAATAGATACAGGTACACTATGCAAATGAACAATATCTATAATGTAGATCTAGGTCAACTATAATTTGCCTTCACTGGTATGAAATGCGTTGATTTGGTCAATCGATCCACAATCACCCAAATAGTCAACTTCCCTAAGGTCGGGGGTAGGCTAGCTATGAAATCCATGGTGATCTGCTCCCAATTCCCCTAGGGAATAGGCATCCTCTACATCGTACAACTCTTTCACTGATGCTCATACTTCACCTGTTGGAAACTAAAAAACTTAGCCATAAACTACACAATATTTTTCTTCATACCACCCGATTAATAATGTTGATTTAGGTTATGATATATCTTAGCTGCTCCTGGGTGAATGGAATATCCAAAAAATTATCTTACTACAAGATAAATTTAACCCATCCACCAATCCTCAGCACACAAACTGGACCACTAATCCTCAAAACACCATTAGAATCAAGAGATGCCATCTTGGCATCACCACTCAATACTCTATCACAAATTACCATCAATCTATCATCATCAAACTAATGAGCTTGAATCTGCTCCATCAAGGAAGATTTAGCCTCAACAAAGGCTATCACACACTCGAGCATTGAAATATCAATGTTAACCAACTGGTTAGCTAATGAATAAATATCCAAGGACAAAGGTCACTCCTGGGTCAAAAGATGAGATAAACTCCCCATACTCGTCGTCTTTCGGCTCAAGGCATCTGCAACCACATTAGCCTTGCCCAAATGATATAGAATAGTGAGATTATAATCCTTAATTAACTCAAGCCAACATCGTTGTCTCATATTAAGATCTCAATGGGTGATGAACTACTGGATGCTACGATGATCAAAGAAAATCTCACAATAGACTCTATATAGGTAACGTCGCCACAACTTCAACACAACACAGCTGCGGCCAACTCCAAATCATGGGTAGGGTAATTATTCTCATGAGGCTTCAATTGACGAGAAGTATGTGCAATCACCTTCCCCTCGTATAACAATATATCACCCAATCTGACACCAAAAGCATCACAAAACACAGTAAAACCTACACCTTCCTTAGGCAAGGTTAAAATAGGAGCCAAAATCAACAACTCCTTAAGCTTTAAAAAGCTTGTCTCACATAGCATCTGACCACTGAAATAAAATTTTCTTCTGAGTTAACTTGGTCGATGGAGTCACAATAAAAGAGAAACCCTTTAAAAAACTCCAATAATAACCCGCCAAACCAATAAAACTCCAAATATCGGTAGGAGAAGTATGTTTAGCCCAATCATGAATCGCCTTTATCTTAGCCAGATCAATCATAATACCATCCTTAGTCACTTGTGATCCAAGAAAGAAATAGAATCCAACCAAAACTCGAACTTGGAGAACTTAGCATACAACTTCTCATCTTGCAACCTCTAAAGCATAGTCCTCCAATATCTCACATGATCGCGCTCATTCTTGGAATAAACCAAGATATCATTTATGAATACAATCACAAAGGAATTAAGGTATGCTAGATATACTTAGTTCATCAACTCCATGAACGTTGTTAGGGCATATGTCAACCCAAAAGACATGACTAAAAACTCATAATGACTATACCGAGTCCAAAAAGCCATCTTCGGAATGTCCAAAGCTCTAATCCCTCAAGTTAATCTTAGAAAACACTAAAGCACCCTGAAGCTAGTCAAATAGATCATCAATACGAGGAAGAGGATACTTATTATTGACGGTCATCTTTTTCAGTTGCTGATAGTCAATACACATGCGCATAGATCCATCATTTTCTTTTTCATAAACAAGAACGGGGCACCCCAAAGAGACACACTAGGTCTAATCAAACCCTTACTCAACAAATCATGTAACTGTTTTTTTAATTTCTTCAACTCAGTCAGGGCCATCATATAGGGAGGAATGGAAATGGACTTGGTGCTCAACTCGATATCAATAACAAAAATAACATCATGATCTAGAGACGTACCAGGTAAATCTGTAGGAAACATGTCCGAAACTCCCTAACAACTCAAACAAAATCCAAAGGAGGTAGTGAAGCAACACTAGTATCATGAATATAGGACAAATAAGATCGACATCCCTTTTTTACCATACAATAAGTACGTAGAAAAGATATGACTCCCTTCAAACAAAAACTAGGCGTACCCTTCCATGGTAATCTTCACACACCCGAAGTAGTTACAGTCACGATCTTGGCATAAAAATCCAAAATAGTATAACAGGAAGCTAACCAATCCATACCCAAGATAACATCAAAATCAATCATATCTAGGTTAATCAAGCCTACCCAGGTCTCACGCCCCATAAAGGTCACTATACAAGATTAGTATGCCCGATCCACCACTAAAGAATCTCCTACTATGGTAGAAACACGAATAGACACAATAAGAAACTCACATGCAGCATCAAAACTAGTAGAAAAATATGTAGACACATAAGAGAATATAGACCCAGGGTAGCTCACACCGTCTCCACTAAGAGTTCTAAGATATAAAGATAATAAAGGAAACTAACTACACAACAACACATAAGAAAATACACTACAATGTAAGCAATGTAATGTAATGCAATGATGATGAAATGATGATGGAAGTAAACCATCGCATGATTTTATGTATACATCTTTCGAGCCTCCATGATTTAAGATAGGACCCATGGGGGGTTTAGAACTCGTACACTTTCTCATATCTCAATCTCGTATCTCAAGTCACCTCTCTAGATAATGTGCATGGATCAAAGGTTTTAAAAATGTCGCATTCCCCTTTCCATCTATTGTTCATGGGTCAAGGGTTTATATAAAGTGTTTCTAAGTGGTATTAATATCTCATGAAGTGTATATATATCAATAAGGATGGAATGCTCACAATATATCAGATAATGATCATTTCCATAAGGTATAAGTGAGATAAAAAATTAGCTCTACATGTCAATGATTCATGATATAAGCCCTCGCTAACCGATAAATAGTTATGTTAGACATCAAAATATCATTTCAAAAACCCCTCTATCGGGTATTCCTATCATGATAAGGCAATTAATGCTCAAAGAAGGCCTATAATATCTATTCAAGCCCCTGCACGGGCATCACACCAATAAACATGAAATTTAATCCACAAATAAGGCCTATGATGTCAAATAAAGTCCCCACACGAGAAAAACGCAATATATATTCTCTCAAGTAAACAACAATATGCAAATAAGCCCCCACACGGGCACATGATAATAATAATAACCTTAAAATATAATTTCCATTGCCAATTCCCCAAACCATACCATACTTTACACGTTCGTTAACTACCCAGCCTATCCTAAAGAAAGTAAAGCCATAACCTACCTCTAAAAGTCAAAAATCTAAGCCTAAGTCTTCAACGCGGAGCCTTTCCTTTATGAACGATCTTTGCATGAGATAAAATTATCAAAAACATAATCTATGCGTCAAAAGGAAGCTTATGATACCCATATTATCTATATTTGAAAGGGGTCCAAAATTAGTTCAAAAAGCAAATTCAAAAATGAAAGGTGTAAAACCAAAATTTTGTCTTAGAAATATTTTCTCCAAGATCATAGAAATCTACAGTTGAAAACCCAAGAAAAACGAGTTAAAATCAGTATTTGAATCATTGAATAACCATTTTAGAATTTATGAAAAAATCCCCAAATTATAATTTAAAACAAGATTTAAAGGTGTTTTCGAAGATATAATTATATGCAAATAATGGGAACAAGAGTTTGGAGCTTACCCAAGCTCAAATGGTGAACAAAACCCTAAAAATTTCCCCTTCTCAAAGATCTAAGGTCCAAAAATGGTGAAAACAACAAAAATGGAGTATTTATACTATTCTGTGACTAGTACCTCGTGATCGCGTTCCAAGCCTAATGATCGCAAGGGTCAATATTGACTAGAAATTTAATTTCCCTTTGAAAATTTGGCGAAGTCCACATGAATTCAAGGCTAGCAACCTAAGCACATCACGATCGCGATGACCCTATCACAGTTGCAAAGAAGATGAAAGAACGACTCGATCCCGGTAACCCTTTGTAAATGCGGCCTTCCCCCGTGCATTCACAATGATCCATGAGATCCTTCTCTATGATTGTGAGGCCTGGACTATAAACACGAAGGAGGATTTTGGCCTGCACCAGATATCTGCAAAATGTTGAGTTTTTGCAAGTTTCCAAACTTCTGAACGGACCCTCAAACTTTGTTTGAGACCCCACAGAAATAAATCATATATGTTACTAGGCTATTTTCTATGTTTTGGACTTAATGACAATATCGGTTTTCCAAAAAGAGGGCTTTTACAACAAATTATCTCCCGAAACCCTTAAAAGCTTATTTTAACTAGTTTTCGAATGAAGGGTCGAAATGCAAAATAAAGGTTTTGAACCTAAAACAACCCTGCTTTTAACCCAAAATAGACATTTCGAATCCAATGAAACTGTCCAAATTGTCATCCGACGTTCGGAATACAAAATGTTGACTGAAGTAAAATTAATGGGTTTTAAAACTTGTAAATGTCTCAAACTCTTCCAAATCATTCCCGAATACATCAGAGACCACGTCAACCATTAACACACCTCATAAAAGGCATGTAATAACTAGGGAGAAGTGCAAAATGGTCAAAACACATAAAAAGAAAAATTTCACACTTCAGGTTGTTATACCTATTAATATCTTCAGTTGTTAATAATTTAATAGTTTCAATGTTCCAACTAATGGCAACCATAGATTCAGAAGTTTTAATATTATAATTTTTTAAAAAATCAAAGTGCTTAGTTTTATAGACCCTTTTAATGCATTCTCTTGGAATATTCCAATTTTGTAAATCACTTTTGATTTTTGTTATTTTATTAATGGTAGCAGAAATATTAACACTATTTATTATGTATTGATTTATAGAAGCATCCATTAAAATTGTGCAGATGGTTATGATTGAATATAAAGACTTGAGATTTTATATGAAGTATTAAGAGAGATCTAGCACTATTTTTGGGCCAATATCTACTTTAGATGTTACACCTTAATAATTATTTCATTGTGTAGTATTAACTTATTATATTCTCTAATATGTTTTTATTCTATTCCTATAGATTTGGCGATGGGAACACCCTTCGGGTCTGGCTTTAGTACTCAACAAATTCAGACCTAATCCAACAGAAAATACAAGCTTGCCAATGTCTAGATTGTGATTAAACGACTAACCAACTTAAGGAATAAAACTAAGAAAATAGAATAAAACTAACAGTAACTACTAAACATAGAAATTATTGTTTCAAGAGTAACATAATTTTGACTGGATCTAGGAGAGTGTAAGGATTTAGCCACTCCAACTCATATCTCTCTCGGGCAACTTGGCTCTAATACAATTTAAATACGGATCATGAAAACAACTTAAAAGTAGTGGCAAAACAAAGTTAAAAATAGGTGCAAGACAACTTTAAACAAGTAAAGTACTAAAAACTTATTTTAAAAATAATTGTCAAGATAGCAAAGAAGATGCAAAGAAAATAGTAAAGAGAAGTAGAGAAATATACTTACAATTATTTTTTTTTGATTTGAGGGAAACAAAAGGAACATGGAAAGAAAAATATGGGCAATATGGAAAGTAGGTAGGGTATTTTCGAATGCCCCTACTGATACAAGTTGAAGGTCTTAAATAGACCTCAAAGTGCTGACTAAGTTAACTAATACCTGCTATCTATTTTATATGTGTCCATGATGTAAGACATGGTATCTATTTTACATGTGTCATATGAGTAGATAATGACTAAATATCTATTCTACATGTGTCCATGAGTAGTTGATTTATTTTACACGGGTCCTTTCCTACCGTATCTTTTTGAAAATATAATTTTGTCTTCTTGTGATTTGTTGTTTTCTGTGCCTTTGTCTTTTTATTGTTTGAAAATTTGTGCTTCTTCGTCTTGTAGTTGCATAGTTGTTTGTGGATGTTTTGGGGTCCACCTTTTTGTTGAAGTATCTTTTTAAATTGTTGAAGAAGTGTTGGATCCTTTCTTTTAATTGAAGAGGTATGTTTGTGCTATCTCTTGTGGATCCATCATATCTCCATTACTTGGTTCACTAGCATGTGATGATATAGTGTCTAATAACTCCATTATCTGCTTTGGTTCAGTATCTTTATCGAGACTTGATAAAGCTTCTTCGAGCCTTCTTTTTAATTCTTCTTTAGAAAGGTGGGATTCCTTCCATGAGGATTGAACTTGATACTGGCTTATCCGTTGGTGTCCATCCTTTAATTTTGATGGTCTTAATTAAATATTTGATCCTTTCAAATTCATGAATATTAAAGGACCAATAAATAATATTATGAAATTCTTTTTGCAGTAAAAATTTTTTACCATTTAATATTTTTCGACAGCATAGAGATATTCTGCTCTATTTTGAACTTTTCAAACTGCATTTGAAATTGGGTTGACAATACCTATTTATTTACTCCAAATTGGCTCCACCATTCGTAAAACCATTGGGGAATTACAGTATTATTCATTTGCTCTAAATATTTAATAAATCATGAATGAATGTTGGGCCTGACATACAAAAAATTAAACCAGGCTTCCTTATAATCATATCAATTATACGTCTGGGGTCGATGGGCTCTTGATAGGGGAATGGAGGTATGTAGATGATCTACAAACCATTTAAGAGGGTTTAAAATTCTTTTAATTGTGAACTTCGAGTACTAAATACTGTCGAGATCATTTATATCTTCTAATTTATGCTTAATCTGCATTGAATCGGTATCTGTTAAAATAAACTTATAATAACTTTGGGTTTTGAGGGTATCATCTATCTCCACATAATTCTGATTTGTATAACAAGGTTTTAACAATTTCGATACTCCAAAACATTCTTAACTTTTATGAAGTACTATGATTGGTAGTACCTGTAAAATTGTTACCTCAAATTGCTTTTTATTTTGGAATAATTTTTTTTACCTTTCTTTTCTAGGGTCGCTGGAGAGACCGCCTGTAAGTATGTCTCTGGTTGTTTCATCTTATAACTATCTTTTCTTTGGATAGAAATACTTTTATTGGCTGATGAATAGAGATCTTCTTTAAAAACTTGTTTAAGTAGATGTAATTTGGGTAGGCTGGTTATGGGTTCTTTTAATGGTAAGGGAATGGTAGATTTTGGCAGAGATGGGAATTCTGCAAGGACAGAATATCTATTTTTTTACTTTTTATCTTCTTCTTTGAAAGATCTTTTCATTTTTTCTTCAGGAAGGAAGAGCTGAAACAGAGGCCTCCAAGGTCTTATTCCTGGTGTTTCGGGTCTCATTATTTCCCTGTAGAAATTCTCTTGTCAAAAAATCTGGTGGAGAATTATTTTCTCCCTTTATAAATTCTATTTGAAAATCAAGGCTGGACAATAAAGCTTGCCATCTGGAAAATATCTATTTAGAAATTAAACTTTTGACATCTTTTTGTAAAACATCTTTGGCTGCTTTGCAGTCCACTCTTAGTAAAAATTCTATGTTTATTAAATCATCTTGAAATTTGGTAACACATAGTACTATAGACAAAATTTCCTTTTTAATAGCACTATGCTTTTTTTTTTTAGTATCATTCCTGTCTCCTGAAATGAATCTCACTAATTGTTCAGCGGAATCTATTGAAATTCTCAGTTTATGGATGCTTCCATATCCTGTATCTGAGGCATCAGTTTCTACAATTATAAGAACCTCTGGATTTGGTATTCCTAGGCAAGGAAGTTTTTGAACTATTAGTTTAATTTTTTTGGACTGTATTAGTATGCTCTAATATCCATGACACTGCATTCTTCTTAAGGAAATAGTAAAAAGGCCTACAAACTTTTCTAATATTAGGAATAAAATCTGCAACATAGTTGAGACTTCATAGAAATCTTTGGAGCTGTGCTTTATCAATTAATTCATCCGAAAAAATAGATGAGAACTCTATGGCTCTACAAATGGGTTTATAGGTTCTTTAATATAAATCATGGCCAAGTAATCTAATAACGGTTTGAAATAATTTAATCTTTTTAGCACTAACTACTAATACATTTTGTTTAACAACCTTTAAAAGGGTTTGGAGATGTTTAAAGTCTCGGTCAATATCTTCTGAATATATGAAACATCATCTATGTAAACAATAGAAATATGACTACATTTATTGAATATATTATTCATGATATTTTGAAATTCAGACAGAGCATTTTTTAGTCCAAATGGCATTACATTCCATTCATATTGTCCAAAAGGGACATTGAAGGTTGTTTTATATTTATCTTTTTCTGCAATTTGTATCTGCCAAAATCATGATTTCATATCAAACTTGTTATAAATGTTAGCTTTATAAGTTCTTTTAAGAAGGATACGTTTGTTAAGTATTGGAAACCTAATCCATTTTGATACTTTATTAAGAGGCTTATAATTGATAACTAGTCTTGGGGTACATCTTTCTTTTTTAGTACTATTATTGACATAAAAGGCTGAGCAACTCCAAGGTGATTTGAAAGGTCTAATAATTATTTTGTCAAGCAAGTCACTAATTTCCTTTTTACAGTATTCAATTAATTCATGGTTCATTTAAATGGGCCTTACCCTAGTGTGGATAACCCTTTCGTCAAATCCCTCAATATAGGGTAATTATACAATATGCCTTTTTCTTTCCCAAAAAGCAGTAGGAAAATCCGAACAAACTTCTCGTTCAATGACTTCTTGTACACTTTTAATTTTAGCCTATACTTTCAGGGTTTTTTAAGAGGATTCAATTCTTTTAATTTTATTTTAATCTTTTAAATAGTTTACTTTTTGTGAAAGTAAATCTATCCTAAAGATAGTTTTGTCTTTTATAAAGTAACATTTCAATTTTAGATACTATTTAGACACAGGAAAATAATCATTTTTCCTAATACAGTGGTGTGGATACCATCTAACTCGGCAGTGTATGATTTTATTTGGGTTATAAAGGTAATACTTAAAATGTAATGACCCTTCAGGTCATTTTCTGCATTTCTGCATTATTCAATGTTTAGAGCTTTCCCATAGCTGTCCCAAAACCATTTAAGACTCACTGGAGCTGACAGTTCAGTTACCGAGCAGTTTGTTTAGGTTTTAGAGCCAATTACATGTTTTGAAGTTGACACTTTTCAAATTTGTCTAACTGGGCCTAAACTCTAGGTAAACGACCTCATATACCAATCTTAACAGTTTCATCAGCTTCAAAACATTAATTTTAGGCTAGGTGGACCTTTAGTCTAGGTCCCAAGGCATTCAGACTCATTTTGGGTTATTGGGTGGAGAGTGATGAAAATGGCCATTTGGGTGTGGGACCCATATTTCATCAAAAAAAAAACAGATGGAAATTTCCATTACGTCGTTGAGTCCGAAATATAAAATTTGATAGGGTAGCATAGTATATTTGCGTTTACAGGAGTCCGAACGAATCTCAAGGGTCCAATCGAAAACTTGGCAATTGCCAAGCTTAGCTGATGCAGCATCAGCCGGTGCAGACCAAAAATGGCCCGCGCCTTTGCGAGGCCTTGGCTGCATTCGCAAAGGCCAAGCCTTTAGGTTATCACGTCCATGAGGCCTTGGCTGCATTCGCAAAGGCCAAGCCTTTAGGTCATCGCGTTTGAGAGACGGCCTTCTCATTCACGAAAGGTCCTTCTATTCTCGGTTGCATTCACGGTGGGGTCCCCGCATTCACAAAGAAGGGACCCCTGGCAGTATAAATACATGCCAATACCTAATTTTTTTATTTTCCACAAGTACCAAACACTATTAAATGCTCTAGAGAGCTAAGAGAGTGAGAGGGTCAATAAGTGGGTGTTCAGGGTGGTTGGAGAGTGCGTGGGAATGTTTCCTCATCAATATTATCCTAAGTTTTTTAAATTTATCGATAATTTACCCATTTTAAAGTTTTAACCCTTGTGCATTGATGGGTTGATTTTGAATGTTATTGTGCTCAAAATATATCCAAGTCTGTGTTGGTTTCTAAGGTTTTCCTTGTTTCACTCTTTCACAGATGGCTAGGATGCGAGGTACGACGATGGGTGACGGTGACCCCAAACCTGGTACTAGGGCACCTGCTAAAGGCTATGGCTGACCCAAAGGTTACATCCAGGGTAGAGCTACACCTCTAGTTAGGGGGTTGGATAGAGAGCCTTCTCCAGATCCAGTTATTGCTCCAGAGGTAAAGGTTTCTCAACAGGTTCTGCCACCCCAGCCTTTGGTGGGCCAGGGGCAACCTAGGATCCACCGGGGTTTATTTCTTCATCATTGCTCGGAGATGCCTTGGTCCAGTTATTGGTTTCAGTTTGTGGTTCACCGTTTGATGGTGCAGAGTCTGCGAATTAGAGTGGTATGGATATGGGAGCGCAGCCTGTAGCTACAACACCCAGAGTTCAGGTTCCCCCAACACCAGTAGTTACTCAAGCAGTGGTCGCCCAGCTTGCTATGTCAGTTGAGGAGCAGAAGTTGTTGGGTATATTTCTGAGATTGACTCCTTAGACGTTTATAGAGGATCCAGGCGAGGATGCATTTGAGTTCTTGGATGCTTACAAGGTTCGACTCTATAATTAAGGCCAAGTTGAGGCTCATGGGGTAGATTACACTATTTTTTAGTTGGACTTGGCTGCTAGACATTCGTGGAGAGGTTTTCTTTATTCCAGACCAGCTGGATCTCTCCCTTTGGCATAGACTCAGTTCTCCAAGGTCTTCTTGGAGAAGTATATGCACCGCATTCTTTGTGAGTGCTTGAGAGATCAATTCATAGGGTTAAAGCAAGGTTCTATGATAGTTCTCGAGTATGAGGCACAATTTCACGAGTTGGCTAGACATGCTATAGGGATCTTGCCTACCAAGTATGAGAGGATTTGGTGTTATGTTTGGGGATTGAGACTTTCTCTTATCATGGCTACTCAGAGTTTGGTTACTATCGGTAGGTATTTCGTTGAGATTTTTGATTATACCCAAACTATGGAGGAGATACATCTCGAGTCCTAAGGGGGCAACAATAGTAGACCACGTCATCATGGCAGTTTCAATGGATCCATAAAGACTCACTGTTCAAAGGCATAGGTTCTTAGGATAGGTACCCTTCACGACAGTTATACCGGCACCAAGGCCTATTCAGGCAGCACTTCAGATCTCTGATTGAGATTAGTCCAATTTCAGTGATTCTTACGGCCAGAGCAGTGGCCAGTCTCTGAGTGGTCCACATTTTGGGTCTTCTAGCTTTGGTGGCTATTCCATGTCAGCCAAATCTTCTGGACCGAGTGGTATTTCGGGGCCTTGTTAAACTTATGGAGTGTTTGGCCATTCCTTCAAAGAGTGTCCCCAGCATGGGATAATTCAGCCTATAGGACAGAGTATTCAGCCGATCAGATCAGTGTCGCCTCCAGCTAGAGGTGGTGTTCAGGGTCGCAGGGGTGGTCCTCATGGTTCTCGAGGAGGTTCTTAGGCAGGTAGGATAGGTGGTATGTTAGACGTCTAGCCAGACGGTGAGCAAGGTCATTTATATATTTTACCTGGTAGACTGGAGGCAAAGTTTTTGGATGTTGTTATTACAGGTATAATTTTAGTGTGCAATCGGCTGGCTATAGCTTTATTTGATCCGAGATCCACTCATTCATATGTTTCTGCTTATTATGCACCACAGTTAGAGTTGTCTTAGGAGCCTTTATCTGTGCCATTGTGTGTATCTACTCCCATTGGTGATTCTTTAGTAGTGGATCAGATTTAAAGATTATGTATGGTGACTGTTTGAGAGTTTGATACTCCGGCTGATCTTATTGTATTAGATATGGTGGACTTTGATGTGATTCTGGGCATGGATTGTTTATCCCTTTATCATGCGATCTTGGATTGCTTTACCAAGACCATTACCTTAGCCATGCCTAGCATACCCCCAGTTATGTGGCAGGGTTCTTTTAGTCGTGCACCGATGGGGATTATTTCTTATATTTGGGCTAGGAGATTGGTGTCGAGGGGTTGCGAGTCTTATCTCACTTATATTCGTGATGTTAGTACTGAGAGTCCCTCACTTGATTTTGTTTTTATTGTCTGTGAGTTTGCTGATGTTTTCCCTACCGACCTGCCTGACCTTCCTCCTGAGCGTGATATTGAGTTCGCTATTGATCTTGAGTCGGGCACCCGACCTATTTCTATGGTACCTTACCGAATGGCTCCTGCAGAGCTTAAGGAGTTGAATTCTCAACTTCAAATCTTTTGAGTAAGGGTTTCATTTAGCCTAGTGTATCACCTTGGGGTGCTTCTGTCCTATTCGTGAAGAAAAAAAATGGCTCTATGTGTGTGTGTATTGACTATAGGCAGCTGAATAAGGTTACAGCAAAGAATAAGTATCCTATGCCTAACATTGATGATTTATTTTACCAGCTTCAGGGTGCGGCAGTGTTCTCTAAGATTGACTTGAGATTGGGTTACTATCATTTAAGGATTCGGGCTGAGGACATCCCTAAGACTCCCTTCAGGACCTGGTATGACTATTATGAGTTCTTGGTGATGTCTTTTGGGTTAACTAATGCCTCTGCAGCAATTATGGATTTAATGAATTGAGTTTTTAGGCCCTATTTGGACTCTTTTGTTATTATTTTCATTGATGACATTCTTATATATTCGACGAGCGGGGAGGAGCACGAGCAGCATTTGAGGATTGTGCTCCTGACTTTGAGAGATCATAGGCTTTATGCCAAATTCTCAAAGTGTGAGTTTTGGCTCAATTCTGTTACATTCCTAGGGGACATAGTGTCTAAGGATGGGATTATAGTGGATCTAGCAAATATTGATGCTATTCGTGATTGGGCCAGACCTACATCTCCGACTGAGGTTTGTAGCTTTATTAGGTTGGTGGGTTACTATCGATAATTTGTTGAGGGTTTTCCTTTTATCGTATCGCTTATAACCAGACTGACTAAGAAGGAAATTCCATTTTAGTAGTCTGAGGATTGTGCATTGAGCTTTCTGAGGTTCAAGAGCTTACTCATTGTAGCTCCTCTATTGACCCTTCCTACTTAGGGCGAGGAGTTTATAGTTTATTGTGATGCTTCTGGTGTTGGCTTAAGTTATGTTCTGATGCAGAAGGGCCGAGTTATTGCTTAAGCATCGAGGCAACTTAAGATTCACGAGCACAATCGCCCCACTCATGATTTGAAGTTGGCGGCGGTGGTTTTCGCAGTTAAGATTTGGAGGCACTACTTGTATGGTGTTCATTATGAGATCTACACTGACCATCATAGTCTTCAGCATCTTATGACTCAGAGAGAGCTTAATTCTAGGCAGCGTAGGTAGATTGAGTTGCTGAAGGACTATGATATCTCTATCCTATATAATTCAGGCAAAGCAAACTTGGTAGTGGACACATTGAGCCGAAAGGCGGTGAACATAGGTAGTTTAGCTTTTATTTCAGCTTTAGAGCGGCTGTTGGCTTTGGACGTTCAGTTCTTAGCCAATATTTTGGTTTGGCTCGATATTTCAGACTCCAGGAGGATCCTTGCAAGTGTCGAGGCTAGGTCTACCTTATTTGAGCGATTTGGTGTCGCTAATTTGAGGATAATAGCCTTTGTGACATCTGCGATCAGGTGGCTAGAGGTGAGTCC
This sequence comes from Capsicum rhomboideum, assembly GCA_031232105.1. Taxonomy (NCBI): domain Eukaryota; kingdom Viridiplantae; phylum Streptophyta; class Magnoliopsida; order Solanales; family Solanaceae; genus Capsicum; species Capsicum rhomboideum. The sequence goes on from CP124714.1 coordinate 121,643,580, forward strand.
AGTCGGCTACCCTAGATTCAGAGGGTATTTTGAGATTTAATGGTCGCATCTGCATTTTGAGGGTTGGAGACTTAATTCAATTGATACTACGAGAGGCGCATAGCTCCATATATTTTATTCAACCTGGAACAACAAAGATGTATAGAGATTTGAGGTAGCATTATTGGTGGAGTGGCATGAAGAGAGATGTTGCAAGCTTTATAACTCATTGCCTTTGTTGTCAGCAGGTAAAGGCCAAGCATTAGCAACCAGGTGTATTTCTTCAGAGGCTATTACTATAGACTTCGTTACTGGTTTACCTCATTCTCTGCGTGTTTCTGACAGTATTTGGGTCATCGTGGATCAGTTGACCAAGTCATCTCATTTTATCCCAATTCAGATCTCATTCAGTGCCAAGAGGTTAGATCGTATCTACATTCGAGAGATAGTTTGCCTTCATGGAGTACCCATATCCATTATTTCTGATATTGGCTCAGTGTTTACTCCTAGCTTCTACAAGACCTGTTAGGAGGAGTTAGGTACTTAGGTCGATCTTAGCACCGCATTCCATCCTCAGACAGACAATTAATAGGAGCAAACCATTCAAGTTCTTGAGGATATGTTCCACTTATGCGTGATGGACTTGGGAGGTCAGTGGGAGCAGCACTTATCTTTTGCAGCATTTGGTTATAATAATAGCTACCATTCGAGCATTGAGATGGCACCATTTGAGGCATTATATGGTAGGCGTTGTTGATCTCTGATAAGTTGGTTTGAGACTTCAGAGATTAGCCCCCGTGGCACTAACTTGCTTCATGAGTCCTTATATAGGGTATGGGTGATTCAGGATAGGTTGAGGGCAACTCATAGTAGGCAGAAGAGTTATGTTGATCATAGACTTCATCCCTTGAGATTTAGGGTCGATGATCGAGTTTTCCTTTGAGTATCATCCATAAAGGACGGGATAAGGCTCAGGAGGAAGGATAAGCTCAGCCAAGATTGGCATACGAGGTTGTTTATCGTCCATCGTGTGGAGGCTTCTTCGAAGGGAAAGGGCCCATTTTAGCAGACTTTATCAAGCTTTCTTCGGTGTCCAGGTAGTCTAGGATTACCCTACTTATAGATTGAGCTTAATTATGGTATTAGTATGATATTATGCTAGTTTGGGGTTGGAATTTATGGTTTGTTGCTTAGCTATTAAAAGTTGGGTTATTTGGCCTATTTGAGGGCCTTTTCGGGGGTAGAATTGACCCATTTACCCTTCCCATAGGTAAATTAATGCTTTGGGGTTGGTATATATCTCTTAGATCCTTGTAGACTTAGGAGGCCTAACTTACCGATTCGAGTACGACATATTGCATTGATTTATGGCATTTAAAGACCAGTTCGAGTCGACATATTCTATTGATTTATGGCATTTAAAGACCAGTTCATGTCCAGTATATTCTATTGATTATGGCATTTAAAGACCGGTTTGAATCTGACATATTCTCTTTATTTATGGCATTTAAAGACCTATTTTAGTCCGACATATTCTATTGATTTATGGTATTTAAAGACCGTTTCGAGTCAGGCATACTCTATCTATTCATGGTACTAACTTACCGGTTCGAGTCCAGCACTTGTGGTGAGTTATGAGGAGGGAAATCTGGTTCAAGTCTAGTGTCTATTGGTTATTTCATAGTATTATGGTGCCGGTTTGAGTCTGATGAGTTGTGGTACGAAAGGGATTCATATGTATTGTAATGGTATATTCCTTGATAGCATCCATCGGGCTTATGGGGGTTCGTTTGGATTAGCCTTCTCTAGTTTGTATCCTCTAGGCTTATGGGGGCCTAGTTGTGTTGTAGTAACTACTTTAATTTTGGCATCGCGTGTTTCTTTATTTATATACCTATCTCAGAGCATGTTCTCAGGTTTGCCCCTCTCCCTTGACTTATTTTACATTCTCGCATTTTATTATACTTTTATTATGATTTAGCTCAGTCGGCCGATGATGCCTACTGAGAACCCGTTGTTTTGGTACTCATACTACACTTTTGCATCTTTTTTGGTGTAGATTCGAGTACTAGTCGACGTCATTGACATTCCACCCAGCTGCTTACAAGTCTTAGAGATATGGTAAGCTTTCAGAGCCGGAGTTGATCCCCTTTCCTTCCCCTATTTTTGGACAATCTTTCATTTTGAGACTATTTGTATATTGATATTACTAGTACTCTTATTCTTTTGGTTAGAGGCTCTTCTATCAGCCTTACTAGGTCATGGGTTATTCTTTTGCTCCCTCCCTATTTTATCTATGAATATGTTATTTTCTGGTAATCTCTTTATCTTCCGCCATTTAGCCCATTACTTGTTGTTCCGGGCTACGGTTTGGCTTACCTACTGGTGGAATATAGTAGGTTCCATCATGACTCAGAAATTGGGTCGTGACATAAAATTATTTCTTTATTTATACTTTTGTTATTACAAAGTCATTAACAAAACAGATTCCATTATTACATATATGTGCCCTATGGAGTTTATAATTTATTTTTAGTCTTTCACCCGTTGTAGAAAATAATCGTGTAGTACTTTTTTCAAGGTACTTAGTAGGAATTATTCCTTCAATGATGTAGTTTTGATCCACACCTGTATCTAATAATGCAATCTTATGAATGGTATAATTTTTATTTATGACTAATATAATGGGTATATGGTAACTTTGGGCTTTAACTACTGTACTTGTATTAATAACTGATTTTGTTACAAGAGGTTCTTCTAGAGACTCTTTTTCTCTGTTGTCATTTTCTAATTTTGATATTTCTCCTAGCTCAAATTGATGTGATTTTGGTTCTTGATAGATGTTAAATCATTTAGTATTTTACTAGCAAGTAATTCGGTTTCTAGACTTCTAAGTCTTTGCTTAACTTCTTTAACTTCTCTTTTTAAGTGTAATAATTCAGTCTAAAGATTTATATTATTGTTTCCGACTTTTGTTCTTTAAATTTATTTAATACATCTTTCATGTTAAAAGGTTGAATAGTTTCCTTATCGAATTGTTGATTAAGAACAATATCTTTTAATGTTATTAAATTTTTTTTCTTAATGGTTGAATCTTCAATATGATCAATCATATCAAAGAAGTTCTCCTTGTTGCTACTGGTAATGATATTTAGAGAATGACTATCGCAAGTGCAGATTGCACTGTCGCATCTACAATGATTAGTTGATTCACTACTATCCGAACTATATGAGATATTAAGCTGGTCATCATTACTAAGACTTTGTTTAGAAGAAGAACTATTTTCATTTTCTTAAAGAATGGAGTATAATTTATTCTTAACCTCTTCCTCTACTTCTAACATAATTATCTTGTCTTTCTTTTTATTAGGGGCTCGACAATCTCTAGCCCTGTGTCCTATTTTGCTGCAGTTCCAACATGTATCATTATTATTTTAATGTGATTTAAATCCACCTTGTTTAGATTTCTTAAATCGTCTTTTATAATAATGGGGTTTTTCAGATTTACTCTTATAATATTTATGTCGTCTTTTAACTTTCTTGGAATCTTCTTTTGAAGGGGCTGATAATTTAATATACCCAAAGTCCTCACAAAAGCTTCCTAGCTTATTTGGTGATATCTTACTGTCCCTTTTTAGTTGATTTTTAAGTTTCATAGTTGTACATAATTCAAGTCCTGTGACATTTATAAAACTTATGAGATCACCATAACTTAAATGATTATAAGAAATTTTTTGATCAAGCCTATCTTTTAATTTTATTCTAACTTTTTCTGCAAATAATGTTGGTAAACCGCTTGTATATTTTTTCTTCCAATATTCATGATTATAGTCTTCTCTAATCATGACCTTGTTGAGGAAAACATCTTAATACCATCTAAAATTGTCTAACTTTGGACAAGATAGATTTGATAATACTTCCAAACTCCTATCTTGAAAAAGCTGAGGTTCTCCTATAAAATGTTTAGCTATATTATAAATTAATATAGCGGTGGCATCATCAAGGATTTGATTTTCAACTGTTTGCCCCACAATTTCCCCTTCCATAGTTGCACATTGTTCTGTACCTTCTTTATTCCCTTTTCTATCATACCAATTGGACAACCTAGATAAGTCAGAGGGTATTTTCCTCTAGGAAAACCTAAACATTCCTCCACCACCTGAACATGAGCCTGAGCAGCTTTACTATACATGAAAAATGCACTTTTATCCTTATTAATTTTCTAGCCAGATTGTGGTTCATACTCTTCCAGCATCTTCATAATCAATTATAGTGAGGCCCTGTCAGCATAAGCAAAAATAATAGTGTCATCATCATACGCTAAGTGATTTATGTTCTCACTTCACTTAGGCATCCCATAACACTTGAAATCAGTATGCAAAAATAAACTGTTTAGAACTTTAGATAATACTTCTGCAACAAGTATAAAATGAGATGGAGATAAAGGGTCTCCTTCCTGTACCCCCTTATGGAATGAAAAATCCATGAGCCTGGCCATTAATTAGAATCGAATACCAGTTATTAGCAACTAGTATCCATATCATAGCTACCATTCTACTACAAAAGCCCATCTTTTTCAACACCTTAATTAGGAATTTCCACTCCACCCTATCATTTGCCTTGTCCATGTCAAGTTTAATCACCATATTAGTTGTCTTAACTCCTTTTTTAGATATCACAAATAATCTCTTGAGCAAGAAGGACATTTTCGGTAATGCTTCTGCCTTTTACAAAACCTGACTGGTTTTGTGACATAAGCTTAGGCAAGTAACATTCCAATATATCATGTGGAAGTCTATAAATGACTTTGTTTAAAATATTACCCAAACTAATAGGTCTTAAGTTCGAAAACGTCATTACATTTTCTCTTTTTGGCAATAAAACTAAATTAGTATGAGTAATATATTTTGGTAAAGTCACTCTCTCAAAAAAAGCATGAACTATATGTACCAAGTTAGCACCAACTATGTCCCAACAAACTTGTTAAAAGTGTCCAGTAAAGACATCAGGCCCACAAGCACTATAACCATTTAATTCAAAAACTACCTGTTTTACATCTTTAACAGTGAGTTTGGCAGTTAACAGTTTGTTATCTTCTTCTGATATCACCTTTGGAATTAATTCATCCATAGATAAATCACCCTCAACATCGTTCCCTGAAAATTGATCTGTATAGAAGGATTTAGCCACTACAACAACTTGCTCAGATTTTTTAGCCCATGTACCATCACTTCTTGGTAATCTTTTTCTTTTACCTTTCACCAGGCTGTGGAAAAACCTAGTATTTCTGTCAACTTCAGTAAACCACTAAATACCAGCTTTTTGCATCCAGAATTCCTCTTTAAAATTCAAATATTGTCTCATTTCAGCTTGTGCCCTCTGAAAAATAGTTTTGTTAGCTGCAGTCAGAAATTCTTGAAATAGATCTTCTTTCAATCTAACTATCTCTTCCCTGATAGATAGATGTTTGAAAATACCGCCAAATTTCAACCTGCTCCATGAAGCCAGGTCTAGCTTAGTTCTCTTTATTTTCTGCTTCAGCTTGATAAAAACATCACCAACCTTTATAGTCACCCAATTCTGTTGTATAACCTCTTTAAAATCATCTTTTTCAGTCCAAAATTTCAAAAACCTAAAAACTTAATGAAATTGTTAAGTCTGATCACACAAGACATTAACAGAGGTGCATGATCTAAACAAGTCCTAGTCAAATGTTCTATCTCTACATTCCTAGCCATGCCAAGGAAAGATTGATTAATAACTATTCTATCAAGTCTCTTGAATCTACACTCTTCATCTGCCCTTCCATTCCACCAAGTGAAAGGAATGCCTTTGAAATTGATATTAAATAGTTAATATGTGTTGATGTAAAAAGAAAAATCCTTATATTTTTTAAGGTACACCAGTAGACCCCCAATCTTCTCTTCGTCATTTAATATAACATTGAAATCCCCCAACTATCCAGGGTATTCTGAAGTTCTGATTCAAAGAGTATATCCTATTCCATAACTTTAGTCTTTCTGCATCTTCACCTTCTGCATAAACAATGGTTGCAACAAATTGTTGACCATGTTTAAAAGAGAGTTGTAAAGTAATCTATTGCTCAAAATCAGCCAACACCTCCACTTGAATCTTCTCTTGTACAAACACCCAAATCATCCCATTCACATTAAAGTTTGCATATTGCATTCCTAGCCTTCTCCTATAGTTTTGAATGTACCTTGTATTCTGAAATGACTCCATCAGGGAAATAAGTGTAAAATTGTGATATTTATACAACATTTGAACTCTGTGAAAAGAATGTTGAGATCTTACTGATCTAATATTCCAAAACAAAAATTTCAACTTTTTTTGTTAATGGATTTAGCACTCCTCCTTGGGATAACCCTTGTAGGCTTGTCAGCCTTGATTTTTCCCTTTCTACCCTTTGTAAGTGCAAGTGGTTATAAGTTTGCTTCCTTCATCATCTAATTTATATTGTTCTAATTATTTGCTTCCTCCTTATCTTCTAGCATGTCTTTACCCTTGTAACTGCTTGGTTGTTTTTCTACCTCTGCTATACTGTGTGACACTAGATCATGAAGTACTCTATTTGCGGATCTTTGATTTTGCACCAAACCTTGTTGAACCTCTATTGTAGTCACTATATCTTTATGGGAAGAATCAGTAAGTAACAATTTTCCTTCTGTCTCAGGTGGGTATCTCTCTATTGTATCAATATTTTTAGTTGCATTGCCGTTGCATTCATTACAGGTATGATACCATCACTTTGAACAATAGCCATCTCTCCGTTATTAACACTATTTGTATCCTTATCATCTGCCTTGTCTTGTTTATCATCTTGAACTTTGAGATCTGCTTCTTTATTGCTTGCTAATGGTGCCATCACCTTGTCTTTATTTACAGCTTGGGAGCATTCATGCACAGAGCCTGATTATTGAACTATTATAGACTCTACCTTGTCTTTGTTTTCAGCTTAGGAGCATTGATGCAGAAACCCTGAATGTGGAAATACTACACCCTCTATCATCTCTTCTTGGATATCACATTGCAGATTCTTTCCATTTGCTTGTTTGACATTTACATCTGCTTTTTCTCCTTGCTTATCGCTACTGGATGTATTACTTCTATCAGTAGATTGAGCATTAGTCTCATTTACCCTTATAATAGATTGTTGTTATTCAAGACTACCCTCCCCTTCCTCTTGTAAGAGATTAAACTGACTTGTAGTAGTAACGTTTTTGTTGGATGGAGTAGTCTCTATTGCAGCTTCACTCAAGAAGTTATTTGGGCCTCTTTCAACTTTGAACCTTCTCCAATTAGGATTCCACCTTGCAAACACTACTTTTCCATTGATATATCTCCTCTGAATAGGTATTTCTTTCTCATTCTCCTTATCATTCAGTTTATCATCTTGCTTATCTTCTTGAACATGTCTCTTTAGTTTCGGGTGAAGGATTCTACACTCTCTTTCCTTATGACCTTGTAGTTTACAATTATGACAGTATTTAGGAAGCATGTCATATTGTACTTTAATTACTTGGACCCTTGTGGTATTCGCTTTATTATTCACTACTTATACCTCCACAATTTCTTGTAATTTTGCATCTAAATCCAATTGTACCTTGACCCTCGCACAACTTGGGTGCATTTCTTTAATAGTATCCAAATCAAGATGAACTGTCTTACCAACAGCAACAGCCTTCAAGAAGATGTATTCTTTCCCAAAAAATATATGTAACAAATTAAGAAACGATATACAAGTAAAATCTTGAGTAGTTTCCTCCTCTGGTGTAAATTTTGCATCATAAATGAGGGGTCTCATTTTACATTCCATGCCATCCTTAAGCATAATATAATACACATTCTTTGACATCATATTCACAAAGTCCTCTATTAAGTCAAATCTCATCAGAATGTGTCTATTTCACAATATATTGATCTTGCATTCTCCTTTTATTTTGCATTGCTTTGGGATTTGATATCTGAGCTCATCTAATTCTGACCAACCATATGAAAAATTGTCGATTACTGATTGTAATTCCTCTATCACATTCATCTTATGAACTTCCTCCTCCATCCAAGTAACCCTAGGAATTCTATTAATGTACTCCACTAATTTCATGGTAATTGATTCAACTTGGAGTTTTTTGGCTTGTTAACTAATATTATTTGATTTCATTAAATCCATAAACTTCAATTTATTACTAGTTTTATCATCATTAATATGAGTTTTCTCTTTTCCTTTTCCATCATCGGTAGGCAATACTATAGGCTCGAAAGGAAAACTAGGTTTTTTAGGGAGATTTAGGGTTATATGGTTTGGGAAAATTGGCTAGGGGTGTGACAAAGATAACCCAGAAAGCCCCAAGAGACTGGCCAGTGGTCGGACTAGTCATATCAGTAGTGAAGAAAGGTTTTCAATAGTAGCAAGTTTGGCATCTTAGAGGGAGAAACTCACCCAAGGAGAGAGAGAGAAAAATTCGTAACTACATATAACATTTACAATCATAGTATCTGCATATACATTTGATAACCATTGATATGTATTACCCCCATATATATAATATATGTCAAACAAGTTAATTTAACAGTCATGGAGGAGAAAGTTAGTTGGTAAGGTAAACTTACCCACTTGTACTAGCAAGTCATCATTTATTTCGATAGGCTTGTTTATTGACTTTTCTATCATCTACATCCACATGATTGTTTGTCTAGGCTTGTTCAGCTCAGACTCCTTATAGATATCCAATGGCATCAAGTTAATGCTAGCCCTGTTATCTTACAAGTAATTAGCAAACTTTTGATGACCAATGGTGCAAGGAATGGTAAAAGCTCCCATATCCTCCTTCTGCTGAATTGTACATGCACCAACAACATAATTTACCAGGTGAGTAATCCTTACTTTATCCTTTTGTATATACTTTTTATTCATAATTAGGGTATTGAGACACTTGGAGATTCCAGTTATTTCATGTATAGCATCCATGAATGGGACATTGAGTACTGCCTATTTTAGAACATCAGAGTACTTCTGGTTGTAGCATTTTTTTCTTGCTAGATAATGCACTAAGAAAATGAGGGATAGACTTTCAGTGAGAGGGTACAAGTTTGGACACCTCTACTAGTTCATCCACCTCTTCTAGAGAAACACTTTCTTCATGCCTATGAATCGGAACAACAACTCTTGCTCGAGTAACTACAGATGGGTTAATAACCTCATATTCATCTACCTCTCCTTGGATCATCCTTCTACTATTATAGTGATTAACATGCATTAAGACATATATCCACTTCCATTACTTTTAGGATCAACAATATTGCTTGGAAGTTGCCCATTTTGAAGTGGATTTTGTTTTTTCGAGAGATCTCTCATTTTCATCTATAGTTTTAGATGGAGGCAATATGGGAGCTTACTGTCTTAGACATGATATGTATTTTAGTCTCCATTCTTTCATAATTCTGTAAAACATTTTCAATCATACTTTCTAATTTAGCATTATTTTGCTCATACAAAAAATATCTGGCTATTGCTGCGAGTTTGATATCTTCTCTCTGGAAGGGACGTACAAATTTACATTTCAATTTTTGAAAATTTTATTGTCAGCCCAATTACCTTGACTCTAGGTACCATGATTTTAATGCCTGATCCCTTGGTAAACTTGAACTTGTGGATGTGGTCACCATTGGTTTTATTAGTTCTGACATTGGTAGTTTTGATGTTGATATCCATTTTGAATGTTGTTCACATAATTAGCTTCATTGAAATACATTGAAGGAGATTCTAGAAATTGCATCATTTGCCGGCAATAGTTTACTTATGACACAACAGGTATATCTTTAAGTACTTTGACCATTCTTAGATCACTATCTGCAATCCTTTTTCTTAGTAATTTGATATTTGTCGCCACGTTAAAGATCAGTTGATTCCTTTCTTGATATTCTTTAACAAGTGTAGTGAGTGAAGGATTTCCATATAAAATACCACCACTATTGTCTGATGAATACCACATCTGATTGTGCCTAGTTATGTTATTCATAAGCTCACATATCCATATATGACTTGTCCATAAACCAACCCTCAGCCAATTTATTGGCTATACATTGATTCCATGTCTCAAGACCCATATAATAATTTACAACAAGGATATTCTATGTAAACCCATGATTAGGTGATATTTGGATATACTGCTTGAATTGCTCCTATGTTTTATACGGTTGCTCCCCAGGTACCTATTTAAAGTGAAAGATTTTATCTATCAGCTTAGTTTTCTTGCTCGGGAGGACCATTATTTTAAGAATGTAGCGACCAACTTTACCCATATGGTGATAGAATTTAGTGGTAAGTTATGGATCTACATTCTAGATTAGCCTATGAGGAAGTATTTGATACCCTCAGTATGATGTCATTTTCTGGGACATTGGTTATCTTATGCATAGCACACACCTAATAAAGTTTTTTAGGTACTGATGGGATCATCATTTATAAAGTTTTGAGACAACCCTCAACTATTAACATTGTATATATTTTGCATCCACCTTGAAAGATGGAGCATTCACCTTGACTGACACTATGGAATTTGTATAGTCAATTTCCTGATGTTGGTCATCATATCTATTGTCCACTTCTTCGAGTTGTTGCAGGATTTCTTTAGAAGCAATGTTTGCTGCCTCTTATAACACCTCAATTTTTCTGGCCTACCATGAGCAAAATCACGATTGATGACACAATCCACAGTCCATGGGATCGATTATGAAATTAGACCAGAAAAACAACACTATCTTCTAGAAATCAAATGGTAGGGTCATGATTCATGAAATGGCCCATGGTCTGTGAACCCATGCCATCAATTCAGTCCAGTAATGTTTGAAAAATCCCCCAGAAAGAGACAATTTAATTGACAGACCATGAGATGGTCGACAATATGTCAAATAAAATCATGGAAATCATCCACCGACCTAGAGAAAATCCCGCTAAAGTCAACGGATCAGACCACGATCCCTGAACTGTCCCACGGTCCATGGGGCAAGCCGTACAACAAAATTTCTACGATTTGACAGATGTTTTTAAAAAGGTATTTTCATCTATCTTTGCTTTATTACTCTACCCCATAACTTCTAAACTCCCCAAAAGGGACTATTTTCAGAATTAATTCATCTTTTTCCACTCTTCTCTCAAATCCCAAAAGCAAGAGCAAGTTTCAAGAAGTTTGACCTAGGATTCCTACTCCAGTCACTCAAATCCAAGCTTTCATTCTAGAATCCTCATCTTGTCAGGTATGTAAGAATTCAGTGAGGAAATCCCTCCATCCTCACACCATAAAATTCAAAAGCTTGTTAATTAGAAGTTTAAAGTTAGGGTTTTTATAGTCATTTCTATAATTTCTCTTGTTCTACTTCTTGGTTTGATTTTATTGATGCTTAATCTTGAAAGGTTATAGTAAGATATCAAATTTGAAATCTTCTCGCATTTATTGATATTTTAGTATGTGTTTAAAGGGTTTATAAATTAAGAAAGTTCACGTTGTAGTTCTCTTCAAATTTAGTTATGTTTTTATCGAATTCCTTTAAATTTATATTTTAAAGCATGTTATTAAGAAAACCTAGCCATCATGAAGTTCAAAGAATTAGTATAAACTCATAGAAGAGTTAATTTTGAGCATAGTTTCTTGGAAAGATGATTTTTAGTAAAGTCTCATACTTTAGCTTTAGATAGATAGAATTTTTTTAATTTTATGAGCATATGATTATGTAATTGATATTGGGAGGATTATTTAGCGAAGAGGATATGGGTTTAGCTAACCCAAGTCACATAGCTATATGCCACCATAGAATTTATGATTGTACCGTAAGTCAGGAAATCTTTCTTAGTCCAAAAGGCTAATGTCACGACCTAATTTATCGAGTCATGATGGCACCTACATTTACCCACCAATAGGCAAGCCAAATCATATTCCGGAACGACAAGTAACGGGCATACCGACAGAAAACAAGGAAAATATATGAAATAGGCAAGTAATGGTAAATATGAACAACTAAAAGCAACGATAAATAAATACGAACATACTATACAGTAGAGGGAGAAGGAAAAAAAATATAAAATGAGTTTCCCCATGACCTGGTAAGATCGGTACAAGAGCCACTAAATCAAAATAGAATACTAGACAGTATTAATATATAACATAGTCTCAGAATGTACAAAAAAACTATCAAGAATTAGCAGAAGGAGAAGGATCAGCTCTGAACTGTAAAAGCTCACCCAATCTCCGAATCAGCAGTAAGCCCGAGGGTAACATTAGTGCCAGTGACTCGTACTCGGATCTACATCAGGGAAAAGATGTAGAAATATAGTATAAGTACCAAAACAACGGGTACTTAGTAGGCATCATAGGCCGACTGAGTTAAATTACAATAAAAGCATAAATAAAGTGCAAGAAAGAGACTAAAGTCAGAAATAAAGGGGCAAAAATGGAAATAGTAGATCATGCCAAGCAGATGTGACAAAGTAACTCGAGAGCGGTAATAAAGTCTAACTGCAACCTAACTCGGCCCCCATAAGCCCAGAATGGACAAAAAAGAAATAATAACCCTACCGAGCCTCCATAAGCCCGGTGGGTACAAACAAGAGTAATACTAGTATAAAGATGGAATGACAACAACAATAAATGAAATATGAGCCAACAGTGGTAAGCGTACCTGAAACTCCTTTTCGATCATAAATCCCAAGCCTTACCGGCATTTACCAAATTTAAAATCCCTAACCAATATCCATATAGGTCGTAAATGTCAGACTTGAATTGAAACTAGAGATTAATAGAATAATGGTAAAATACCGGACTGAAATTGAAACTGGTAAATAAGAATAGAGTCGCTAGAAGTCGAACTCGAATCGAAACTGATAACGATGATCCAGGAATATAACTTCGACTAAGTCCTACTAGTCATAGTCTATAAGGTCAGGTAGTCAAGTCTGCAAAGGTGATACGGGCCCAAATCTCTAAGCCTATGGGGTGTGATTACGGCCAAATACTACTCCACCTAGGGTAGCAAGGCCAAATAGGGCCCGTGTAAAGGACTATCTCTTTCTAAACTAAGAATAAGGCTAAGGTAATGAACAAAGGTCATTTAGGTCAACAAGGAGCTATCCTAGGCATTTTATCCAAAAAAAGGGTAGGTGAGGCCCATTACTAGTCTCGATAACCCCACCTAAGGCAAAAACCTTCCCAGACCTAGTCTAAGGCATTTCAATCCCATCCCATGGAACTAAGTATTCTAAATCCAATCCTAAGTCTAATTATAGGCTAATATAAGGGAAAATGGGGCAAAATTCTACCGAAAAGGGCCACTAACTGACTAAATAGGCCAATAAATGCTAAAATGACAACTAGGTCACAAATACCCAACCATAGCTAGCACAATACTACATTAATACTATAATGAAGTAGAGTCTAAGAGAAAAGTAAGCCTAGCCTACCTGGATGCCGCTGAACTCTCATATAATCCTCTACTCTGGAGTTTTTCCCTTCCGAGAAGCCTCCGGCCACTGTCACGCTAGCAAAAATAATGATCTATGCATTTAGATGAAAATAACGAAACCTATATTGCATATAAATGCTCTGGGTCAAAAATCAGACTAAAATCCCACGTGGCCCGCTTGTGAAATCACAAAATTGAAACTGTCACAGCGCCCCCCTCAACTCATGGATCATTTTACCGATAAATAAGGAAAAATTCGAGCTCAATGCAGCCTCTAATCAGTCCTAACACAATTCAAAGAATAAAAACTAAATTAGAGAATTAATCGATGAAATTAACGAAAAACTTACGGATATCAATGATATAATGTTTCCAATTCGGTCCCCAAGCTAATCCCAGCACCAAATATTAATTCCCACACTGATTTTAAGCTCTTAAGTCTCTAATGGTGTCCAACACATAGGATGATATGTTGGAAAAATAAAGGGGGTGAATTATATACTGCCAATGGTTTCCTCATCACTATCGCGAGGTCCCCTGGTCCCAAATGAGGCATCCTACTAATGGGACAATCGCGATTGTGGTAGCAAAGCCATGTAGTTTTGATGAACAAGCTAACCCAGTCCCACTGCCTCCTCTATCGTAGTCAACACAACCTCACGATTATGATGACCACAATCCTAGACCCTCGCGATCGCAGGGGTCCTCGAGGACCTAGGCCTGCATTAGGTGCTGATGCACCAGTAATTTGCCTAAATTGTCAAATTTGTAAATGCACCCTAGAGATTCATTCAGAATCCTGCGAATGCAAACAAACTATGCTACCCTACCAAATTTGGCATTTTAGACTCAATGGCACCATCAAAACTCCCATCCTAGGTAGTTTTAATAAAATGTGTGCACCACACCTAAGGATTCATTTTAGCCAAAATCCACCCAATAGCCCAAAATGAGTTCAGAAGCCTCGAGGCCTAGACTAAGGGTCTCTCTAGCCTAAAATTGATGTTTCAGAGCTAATGAGACTGTTAGAATTGGCATCCGAGGTTGTTTGCATATTCTTAATAGCGAAAGCTCCTAAAAACCAAACAAACGGCTTGGTAATCGAAGTGTCAGTCCCAGCAAGTCATAAATGACTTGGGGCAGCTATCGAAAAGCTCTAAACGCAGAAAAAACACAAAAATGGAATAAATGACCTAGAGGGTTATTCCAACATCCACTACTAAAAAAACTTTCATTCTGGAAAGTGAAGGATTAAGAAGTACCTAAAGGCTCGAATAGGTAGGGATACTATGTGTGCATCTCACGCTCGGTCTTCCAGGTAGCCTCCTAGACTGGTTAGTGTCTCCACTTAACCTTAACCATAGGAATGTCTCTAGAGTGCAACCATCAAATATCCCTGGATAAGATAGAAAATGGCTCCTCAACGAAGGTCAACCTCTCATCGAACTGAATCTAGTCCCACCGAAGCACATGAGACTCATCTCCAATATAACCCCGCAACATAAAACATGGAAAAATAGATAGATGGTTGAAAATATTAGAGGCAAAGATAACTCATAAGCCACCTCCCCAACTATCTGAAGTATCTCAAATGGCCTGATATACCTAGAACTGAGCTTGCCCCTCTTCCCGAACCTTATCATGCCCTTCATGGGCGATACCCAAAGAAATTCCTGATCACCAACTCTAAATTTCAAGGAATGAAATCTACCATCAACATAACTCTTCTGCCTACTTTGAGCTATCTGTAGCCTATCCTGAATAACCTAAACTCTATCCAAAGACTCACAAAGCAAGTCGGTACCGTAGGGCTAACCTCTGAAATCTCAAACCAACCAACTAGAGATCGACAACGCCTACCATGCAATGCCGCAAATAGGGCCATTTGAATACTTGAATGGTAGCTATTATTATAGGTAAACTCCGTTAAGGCTAAAAATTATTATTATTGACCCCGAAAGGCCATCACGCACGTGCGTAGCATATGTTCCAAAACCTGAATAGTCCGCTCTGGCTCTTCATCAGTCTTGGGATGAAAAGTAGTGCTAAGGTCAACTTGGGTACCCAAATCCTCCTGAAAGGCCCTCAAAATGCTAAAAGTGAACTGAGAGTCTCTATCTAAGATAATAGACACGGCTATCCCTAAAGATGAACCACTTCTCGAACATAAGTACAAGTCTACCTCTCGCCACTGAAGGAAGTTTGAATAGGGATGAAATTGGAAGACTTGGTCAATCGATCTATGATGACCCAAATGCTATTGGAACCATAAGAGGTGCAAAGATAACCACCCATTAAATCCATAGTAACCTGCTCCCATTTCTACTTCAGAGTGGGTAGTCTCTGAAGTAATCCATCGGGTCTCAAATGCTCAGCCTTTACCTGCTGACAACATAAGCACCGAGCCATAAAGTCCACTATATTTCTCCTCATACTGCTCCACCGGTAATGTTACCTCAAATCTCTATACATCTTAGTTGTCTTGGGGTAAATAAAATGCCTAGAGCTATAATCCACCCAAAGTAACAACTGAATCAAGTCCCCCACCCTTAGAACATAAATACAACCGTCAAATCTCAAAATACCCCCAGAATATAAGGTAGACCTCCTGGAATCACCTCTCAATACCTGATCTTGAATGCCACATAGCCTGCTATCCTTAAATTACCAGCCCCAAATTTTCTCCAATAAGGTAGACCTAGCCTCAACACTAGCAGAATCCTTCTGGGGTTTGAAATACCAAGTCAAACCATCATGTTTGCTAAGGAATGAATATCCAAGACCAACAGTAGCTCAGAAACTGGAATGAAGGCTAAGCTACCCATACTTACTTACTTCCAGCTCACGCCATCTGCTACCACATTCGCCTTGCCCGAATGGTATAGAATAGAGATATCATAGTCCTTCAATAACTCAATCCACCTAAGCTACCTTAAATTAACCTCTCTCTGAGTCATGATATAAAAAGACTATAGTGGTCAGTGAAGATCTCACAGTGAACACCATACAAGTAATGCCTCCAAATCTTAAGCGCAAGAACTACCAATTCTAACTCTAAGTCATGAGTGGGGTAGTTGCGCTTATGCACCTTCAGCTATCTCAAAGCATATGCAATAAACCAGCCCCACAACATAAGACCATAGCCTAAACCAACACCTAAAGTATCACGGTACACCGTAAACCCCTCAACTAGAAGAGTTAATATAGGATCTGAGTTGAGCAAGTCCTTAAGCTTCACAAAGCTTGCCTCACACCCATCAGACCACTAAAATGGAACCTTATTCCTAGTCAATCTAGTCATAGCCGCTACAATGGTAGCAAATTTTTTGACAAACCGCCTGTAGTGTCTTGTCAACCAAATAAAAATGTGAATCTCAGTCAAAGATGTAGGCCTAGCCCAATCATGATAGCCTTAATCTTTACCAAGTCCACTATAATCCTATCCTTAGACACTATGTGTCATAGGAATGCCACAGACTTGAGCTAGAACTCACACTTTAATAATTTGGTAAAAAGCCTATGATCCTTCAAAGTGTGGAGCATGGTCCTCAAATACTACATGTGCTCTACTTTACTTCTCGAATAGACCAGAATATCATCGATAAAAACTACCATGAAGGAGTCCAAATAAGGCCTAAAAACTTAGTTCATCAAATACATGAGCATCATGAAGGCTATCTTAGGGATGTCCTCCGTCCAAATCCTCAACTGATGGTAGTCAAATCTCAGATCAATCTTAGAAAACACTTTTGTACCCTGAAACTAGTCAAGTAAATCATCGATACGAGGCATAAGATACTTATCTTTACTGTTGCCTTATTCAGATACCTATAATCTATACACATACGCATAGAACCATCCTTCTTCACAAAAAGAGTAGGAGCACCCTAAGGCGATACACTTGGCCTAATAAAACCCTTACTTAGAAGATCCTAAAGACGAGTATTTAGTTCCTTTAGCTCAGTAGTATCCATAAGGTAAGGTTCCATAAAAATGGGTCGGATGCCTGACTCAAGCTTAATATCAAACTCAATATCATGCTCAAAAGGAAGGCCAAGTAGGTTGGTAGGAAAAACATTAGGAAAGTCGTGGACTATAGGAACAGAACAAAGCAAAGGACTCTTCGCACTAACATCTCAAGCTTAATATCAAACTCAATATCATGCTCAAGAGGAAGGCCAGGTAGGTTGGTAGGAAAAACATTAGAAAAGTCATGGACTATAGTAACAGAACCAAGCGAAGGACTCTCCGCACTAACATCACAAACATAAGTAAGAAATGACTCACAACCCTTTGATACCAGTATCTTAGCATAAATATAAGAAATAATGCCCATCGGTATGCAGCTAAAAGAACCCTGCCACACAACTGGGGGTATGCTAGGCATGGCTAAGGCAACGACCTTGGCAATGTAATCCAAGACCACATGATAGGGGGATAACCAGTCCATGCCCGGAATAACATCAAAATCCACTATATTTAGCATAATATAGTCGACCTGAGTGTCTCCTGAGTGTCATACTATAAAACAATCATAATACACGATCTAAATACTCGATCCACTACTAAAGAATTACCCACAGGAGTAGCTATACTCAAAGGTACAGATAATGCCTCCCAAAACAACTCTCAATGCAATGCATAATAAGCATAAACATATGAAAATATGGAGTCCGAATCAAATAAAGTAGAAGTTAGTTGATGGCATACTGAAATCATACCTTTGATCACGATATTTGATGCCTCAACCTCTGGCCTACTAGCAACCACATATAAATGACTCCATCCGCTTCTGGACTAGGTGCCTGCTCGACCACCTGTCCAACCTACCTGAGGACCACCTCTAGAACCCTGGGAACCACCCCTATGACCTGGTGTACCACCCCTAGCTAAAGGTACCGATCTGATCGGCTGGGCACTCTGCGCTGAAGGCTTAATCATCCTACACTGGGAATACTCTCTTGCAAAATGGACTACAATACCATAATCATAACATGACCCAGATGCTCTACTCTTTTGAGAAGGTATAACTAATTTGGAATGGCCACCTCCTTCTGAAGACCTTGATTGTGCACCCCTCGATGACTGACCCCTACTATAACCAGGCTGACCCCCATCTGAAAGTTGAAGTGCTGCTTGAATGAGCCTACTAGACTGACCCTGATGCTGATATGGCTGATGCTGGGGGTGCCTACCCTAAAAACATCTGCCTTTAAGTTGTGAGTCATTATGGCTCCCACTATAACTACCCTGCAATGTGGCCTCTTAGTGCTTCCCCCTTGGGCCTCATGATGTATCTCCTCCATAGTCTGGGCATAGTCAGTAGTGTCGACAAAATATCTACCCACAATAACTAGACTCTAAGCAGCCATGCAAAGAGGGAGTCTCAGCCCTCTAACAAAACATCAAATCTACTCGTACTCAGTTGGTAGAATCATAGTGGCTTGCCTAGCCAATTCATGAAATCTCTCCTCATACTCAGCAACCGACATAGAACCCTGCTCCAGTCCTATAAACTGATCCCTTAGATGCTCATGCAAGTTGTGAGGCATATACTTCTCAAAGAAAATGGTATAGTCTATACCATGAACCTCTGGCCTAAAATTAAAAAAACCCCTCCACCATTGTTTGGCTACCTAATCAAACAAAAAAGTGGTATAGTCTATACCATGAACCTCTACCAAGCCAAAATTATGAAGCCTTTTCTCACAACTAGTCAGAAACATAGAAGCATCCTTCCCTGGGGCTCCTACAAACCTAGGTGGAGCCACTCTCAAAAATTGGCCCAGCATCTTCTACTCCTCTATGGTCATAAAAGGCGGGACCTCTACCTTGTGAGCCACAATTGCAAGTTGCGCTCCTAAACCAATACCAACCTGGGTTGCCTTCTAATCCCCATCTATCGATGGACTACCCACTAAGCCTAATAGCTTTACTAAAGTATCATAGAGAACTAAGGATGATATAAACCCATGTGGGACTGCTTCACCCTAGCCAACCTACTGCTCGGGTGGCTAAACCTCCGGTGCTACCTTTAGCTTAGGATCAATAATTGGGTCTGGTAAAGGCTCCCTGTCCTGGACCCTAGCTGGGGCTAGAGCTCTAGCCTGACCTTGACCTATGGTTCAACCTCCGCCTCTGGCTACAGGCTCGGGGTCCTTAACCCCGGCTGTCATAGCGAGCATCCCGCCATATGCAAAAGAGTGAAACAAATAAGAATTTAGGAATCAATATAGACTCAACTCATGACAATGAACCAAAAAGGTGAAATTTTCCTAAGAATATCCTGTAGCCTCCAAAAGATAGGATACATACGTCATCACACCAATCCATGGAAGTCTACAGATACTTGCTCTTGTACCAATAATATCGGTGAACCTACGCTCTGATGCCAAACTATCATGACCCAATTTCTTGAGTCATGATGCAACCTACTTTTACCCACCAATAAGCAAGCCAAACCACAGCCCAAAACGGTAAGTAATAGGATAACCTGTGGAAAACAAGGAAAATAAAAGAAATAGATAAGTATTAGAAAATACAAACAACTAAAAGCAGTGATAAATAAATATGAACATACTATACAATAGAGAGAAGAGGACAAAATACATAAAATGAGTTCCCCCTTGACCTGGTAAGGTCGGTACACGAGCCACTAAATCAAAATACAATACTAAATAGTGTCAATATATAACATAGTCTCAAAATGTACAGAAAGACTATCCTAAATTAGCAAAGTAGAAGGATCAGTTTAAGACTATAGTAGCTCACCTTATCTCTGAATCAGTAGCAAGCCCAAGGATAACATCTGTTGCGGTGACTCATACTCAGATCTACATCAGTGAAAAGATGCAGAAGTGTAGTATGAGTACCAAAACAATGGGTACTCAGTAGGAATCATAGGCCGACTATGATAAATTATAGTAACAGCATAAATAAAGTGCGAGAATGTAAGTAAAGTCAAAATAAAAGGGGAAAAAATGGAAATAGTAGATCATGTCGAGCAGATCCGATAAATGAGTAAAATAAGTAACTCGAAAGCAGAAATAAAGTCTAACTATCACCGAACTAGGCCTCCATAATCCCAGAAGGCACAAGCAAGAAGAAAATAACCCCACCAAGCCCTCATAAGCCCGATAGGTCAAAAGAAGAGTAACACTAATATAAAGATGGAATGACAACAACAATAAATAAAATACAAGACAATGGGTGGTAAGCGTACCTAAAATTCCTTTCCGATCATAAATCCTAAGCCTTACCGATCTTTACAAAATTTCAAATCCAAAAACAATATCCTTATAAGTTATAAATTTTGGACTCGAACAGAAACTAAAGATTAATATAATAATGGTAAAATGCCAGAATCAAAGTGGAACTGATAAATAAGAATAAAGTAACTAGATGTCGGACTCAAATAGGAACTGATAAATAAGCTAAAAAGTAACGATGATCCAGGAATATAAGTCCAACTAGTCATAGCCTATAAGGTCAGGTTGTCAAGTTTGCAAGGGCAATACGGGCCCAAATCTCTAAGCCAGAGGATGGAAAGGACTAAGTCCTTCTAAACTCAAGAATAAATTTCATGTAGGTCAACAAGGATCTATTCTAGGCATTTTATCTAATAGGAGGACTAGTGGGCCCAATACTAGTCTCAAAAACCTCACCTAAGGTAAACACCTACCCAGACCTAGTCTAAGGCATTTAAATTCCACCCCATGGCACTAAGTATGCTAAATCTAGTCCTAAGGCTAATCATAGGATAATATAATGGAAGATGGGGCCGAATTCTACCTAAAAGGACCCCTAATCGGCTAAATATGTGCCAATAAATGTTAAAACAACAAACAGCTCATTACTATCAACCCATAGCTAGCACATAACTATAATAATACTATAATGAAGCATAATCTAAGAGAAATGTAATCTTGCTACCTGGATGATGTCGAACGCTCATATAATCCTCTACTCCAAAGCTTTCCCCTTTCGAGAAGCCTTCGACTACTGCCACGATATCAAAAATAATGATCTATGCATTAAGACGAGAATAATGATACTCATATTACATATGAAAACATTAGGTTAGAAATTGGAATAAATTCCCATATAGAGCCTTCTTGCAGAATCACAAAATTAAAATCGTCACAGCTTCCCCCTAACCTCAAGGATCATTTACCCTAAAATTTGGCAAAATTTGAGCTCAATGCATCCCTTAATCAGTCCCAACACAATTCAAAAGATAAAAACTAAATCAGAGAATTAATCGATGAAATTAACCAGAAAATTACAAGATATTGATGATATAATGCTTCCAATTAGGTCCCCAAGCTAATCCCAGCACCAACTACTAATTCCCAAACTGTTTTTAAGCACTCAAGTCTCTAATGGTGTCCAACACTTAGGAAATTATGTTGGGAAAACAAAGAGGATAACTTAAATATTTCCAGGGGTTTTCTCATCATTTTCTCATCCGTTGATCACGAACACAGCATCCCAATAATTGGACAATTTCGATTGCGGTGGGAAAGCTATGTTGTCATGATAAATAAGCTGACCTGATCCCACTGCCTCATTCACTGCGATCGAAACTCCACACCCTTTCTACAATGATTACCATGATAATAAACCCTCACAATCGTAGGAGTCCTCATCATTATAGCCATGAAAGACCTGAGCCTGCACCAGGTGCTCATACACCAGCAATTTGTCCAAGTTGGTAATTTCCCGAACGGTTCCTCAAGATTCGTTCATAATCCTACAAAAGCAAATGAACTATGTTACCCTACCAAATTCGGCATTACAAACTCAATGGAACCATCCAAACTCCCGTTTGAGGTCATTTTGATAGAAAGTGTGCCCCACACCTAAGGTTCTATTTTACCAAAATCCATCTAATAGCCCAAAA
Organism: Capsicum rhomboideum; assembly: GCA_031232105.1. Taxonomy (NCBI): domain Eukaryota; kingdom Viridiplantae; phylum Streptophyta; class Magnoliopsida; order Solanales; family Solanaceae; genus Capsicum; species Capsicum rhomboideum. The sequence continues at coordinate 121,665,937 of CP124714.1, forward strand.
TGAGTCTAGAAACCTCAGGACCGGGACCAAGGGTCCTCCTAACCTAAAATCAATGTCTTAGAGCTAATGAGACTATTAGAATTGGCATTCGAGGCCTTTTATCGGAAGTTTAGGCCCTAGACCCTATTCTTAATAGTGAAAGCTCTAGAATAAGAAAATGGCTCTAAAAACCAAACAAACTACTCGGTAACTGAACTGTCAGTCCCAGCAAGTTATAAATGACTTGGGGTAGCTATAAAAAAGTTCTAAATGTAGAAAAATCACAAAAATATAGTAAATGACATGGCGGGTCATTACAACTAATTAGTAGATCCACAGAGATAGATAGATTCTACCCTATGGCAAGGTTTAGAGCATCCCTCCCAACTGAGTTAGATGTTGGACATCATAATCTCATATAATGTATGCCGGTTGTAGAAAATTTCCTACCTAAAGACTTTCCATTATTTTTATAGTTTGACTTGATATGATCATTTATGTTGTCACAAATATGATGATTTTACAGGGATGCATTTTTAGATATGTTTTAGCTTAATAGTCAAAGTTACAAATTTACATTGTTAAATTTTGAAAGTTTATTTCTCAAATATTCTCATCTTATGCTATTAGTTATGTCTCTTTCTTATACAACTTAATTTATGCCTATGGACCTTATTCAATCTCAAAGCTTGTTGATATGATTGTTTTAAAATATTTAGCTTTAATCTTCCATGCCAGTACATTCCCACATACTGACTGTGAATGTGGTTTGAAATCTATTGAATCATATTTGCAATGACCTCGGGGTCGAGAGGAGGCAAATACACCCAGAACAGACTCAGACTCAATTGGAGCTTCTCCTCTTCTACTCTCCCAATTTTGATAGAAATTTCTTGAATTCTTACAATCTTTTTCTTATGCTATATCTTTTCATTGATGTAGATTTTGTTGCTCATTCTCAAGATCATGAATAGATAGTTGTATATTTCATTCTACAGTTGATGAGTCCTCTTAATTTGGGGACATAAAGTTGTTAGTTTCTTAGTCTTAGTTCAGACATTTATTCTATTTTATAGGTTGTTGGGGGAATTATATTGATGAACTTATCTCATTTGAGTTGTTAAAGGCTTTGTCAGATATTAGCTATTTAGTATATGGTAGACTTTTAGTTGCTTTCAGTATTCAACTATGAAGACATGATTTGTTTTTAGAGATTAGTTCATGACTTTGTTTCATAGGTTCTACTTCAGTTTTAAAATTTATATTGTTCTATAGATATTCTATGTCAAGGGTCCACTTTGAATCACTTCCATTTCCAAGTGTCGATCACACCTAGGTGTAGGCTTGGGTCGTGACACCTTCTTAGAAATCTATACAACTTCTGCTTGCAATGCTATTATTTATGTCATGCCCAACTTATCTTATAGACAAAACAAGTAAACAAGTAATTGAAAAATGACTTAATGTAGTAAGCATCAATAGTAAAAAGGTGTCATTATATTTTTTTTACAACGACATCAAAATTTGATATACTCAAGATACACCTTCCTTTAATGTAACATGGATGTTTGAAAATATAGTAACTTAGTGAGGTTGGAACCAAATGCCAATAGAATAGGGAAAATCTTTAACTTTACTATCAGAGTAACTTCTAGATTTGTAGCCAATTTCTATTATGTAAGATTGTAGAGAAATTGCATACTAAAACTAAAGCTAAAATTGTAGTAGGTAATAAAGTTATAAAACATATAATATTAAAGCATCAAGATTGTGTTGTCATAATGGATTGTTTTATTCATCATTTTTTCATGTAGTTAAAGATATTTTAGGTTATATATATGTACTCCGTCCTTGCACTATCACTCAATATTTTTCAAGAATTGAATGATTTATCTAAATATGATGTTTTTGCAAATATACAAGTTATTGACATAGGATGGCCGATTATGCTAAGTAAATCCTACCATTCCTAATATGAGTTTATCAAATAAGGGTTAGTGTCTCGAGTTCATGCACAACTTCTTTTATAAAATCTTAACCCATCCTTCTGGGTTAAAAGATTAAGATATTATGGTGTAGGTTAATATAACCACTCTTATAGTGATTATAATTAACTTTTGGTGTATTTTGACTATTTTACCCCTCCTCATCATTACTTTATGGTGTTTGTGACCTACAAGTATAGGTGGCATGATTCTTGAGCTGGTTGTTTAAGCATTATGTGAGTTTTATATTTAGAAAGGTTTGGTTGTTAGTATGATTGACTTTGGTCAACATTTAGAGATTTTGAGGTTGCATGGGAATTCTGTCAGTTTTATTAACTTTAGAATTTTTATGTTAGTAGGACCTTTGGTTTGGGTATGAAGGTGTTCGAATAGATTCAAGTGGTTGGTTGGAAATTTGTAATTTAAAGGCATAGAGTTGACTGTGGTCAATATTTGTTGAAGATGATCTTTGTTGTCTAACGATTCCATTAAGTCAGAAATTCATTTTTAGTAGTTGGTATGTGTTTGTGGGGTTCTGAGTGAGTCCTAAAGCTCTATTCTAAGTTATTTTATTAGCTGTATTTACTTTTGGTTTGAGTGCTGGTACAACCTCACTTATGGGGCTTTGACTGCACCAATGAAGTTACTCCTACGGGTTTAGTTTGTGCCTATGGAGCCAATATAGATAGGGACTGCTCTCTCATGTGGAGACACGTCCACATCAGTAGGTCTGCTTGGTTAAGTTTCTTCTTCTATTATTGAAGATCCCCTGCACCTGCGATCAGATATATGTGCAGGTGTAGCTATCATTATAGCCTAAATAGTGGGGTTTCCTTTACTCGTCTTATTTTTGCATATCTCAATTTTTGGATCTTTGAAACTTGATATTGGAAGATTCAAAAGGTGATTTTCAAGCACTCCTCTTTGGATATGATTTTTTATACTATTTTTACACATTCTCCAATAATTTATTTTTAATTTTATCTTCAAATCTTGATTTTTCAAATGGAAAAATTTGGGGATCTTGGGGTAAAGTTAAGAAACTGTTTTTTGGTGAGTTGAAAATTGATTTTAACTCCATTTTTGATGAAATTTTAAATTTGAACTCCTTAAGTTATGGGTAACGTATTTTTCAAATAAAACTCTAATTTTTCCCTTATGGACTCGGGGTTGACTTTCTAGATTTCGGATTTAAATATAGAAATATGGATGTGTATGGTTTTGATTTTTTATGTAGAATGCATATGTTATTGGATTGGATTCATTTAGAGACACTTTAGGAGGGTAAATATTTGGTTTGACTTTTCGGGTTTCCTTTAAGGCAAGTTGAGACTTTCTTTAACTTTTTTTCGACGTGTTTATATGTTAGTTACTTGTATTTGGAGTAATCGGGATATGAGGGTCCTGTATAGATGAGTTTACGAGCATCTAGCGGGTATCGATGTACTTGTGAAAGGGTTAAAAGTAACTAATTAACTGTTTAAATTGAGATTTCTGAGATTCTTTCTTATGTGCTATGTCTGGTTGATAATTAAGTCCTTGGTACCTTTATTTTAATTATTAGCATGCTGGGAGCTAGGAAATGTGTTTAGATATTAAGGTAGATAATTATGATAGTTATAGACCTCTTTTATGATTTTAGCGGGGTTGGACTAGTGTTGATATATTATGGCACATTCCCTTTTTTTCTCCCTTATACATATTATCATGATATCATTGGTTCTTCTTCGATGGCCTTCGGGTGGATCCAGGGTTTTGCTTCACTTGAGGTATTATGACTTTTTGCAATACTCTTTAAGGGACCTAGGGTCTAATCTGAATTGAGTTGTTATATGATTATTATCTGATGGCTCTCCAAATGGAGCCAGATTGGATAGTTATATGATTATAACTTTGATGGCCTTTTGGCAGAGTCAGAGGATGTAAATGGACCTCGTGAGCTCCCCATGTTTCCTATCTATGGAGATAGTAAAAACATGCATCATATTCATCATCAACATTTCCCCTATTTGATTGCACGACATACACCATACTCACCATATCCATTTGGTGGTTTGCCTTAGTATGGTGAGTGACTGATTGACTTTGAAAGTGATATTTCCCTTTTATAAACTAGGTTATTAGGATATATTGGATTGTTCTTTTGGAGCTATATAAATTGGAAAAACAAAGGCACTTTGACATCATGTTTATGATATTGACGGCTAGACTAGTGTGGCCTTCCTGATTGCAGGTTATGTGAAAGTGTCGATTAATTGTTGAATTAGGTGGTTCTATCCATCACTTTGAATTAGGTCGGTCAACTATCCTGCTTAGTACATATGGATTAGTACTCGCACTTGTTTATTTATGGACTTTATATACAGGTACTGAGATGGTGGTCCTTAGTCGTTGATTCAAGGAATTCTTTATGGTTTACTCCCCAGATATTTCGGGTAGTGGCTTCTTAACCCTAGTGTCTACGAAATCTCCTCTATATTTCTTACTTTTGTTATAATCCCATTGTATTCGAGATACTTCAGACTCTTATTTTTATTTTCAATACTCTTGGAGGTTTGTACGTTGAACCTACCGTTTCTTGAATTGGCTTTTAGTAATTCAATTGAGATTCTTCATTATTATCTTCCTTGTATATTTACTTTGAATGTTATAATTCTTTGAAGTATTAGGTTGGCTCGCCTATCATGGTGGTGTGATAGGTGCCATCATGACTCGAGTTTTGGGTCGTGACAGTTAATGTTTGCAACCAATCAATTAATTAAGAATGAAAAGATGTTTGATATCTTATAAACCTAATAATATGCAACACAAAAAAAGCCTTATTAACTCTACAATCAAATTGGATTTCACAACCTTAGTTGAGGATTTAGCTACTCATACTAAAACTACAAAAACAAGAATAAAATAGATTGCATAAACATACTCTGAATATTAAAATTTGAAAGAATATTAAAGATCTTCAATCAAAGAAACTAAAGATAAAAACTATGAACTCTACGACGGATTCCTACAACTATACTAAGACTATAAAATTGTCGATTCTTTATAACTGAAACCTAGCATGTCTATTTATAATGGCCAAGTTGGAATCCTAAATATATCAAATTAGCACACAGACATGGTTGATAAACTAAATCATGATCGTCTATAGATTTACAGTTCGTGGATTATTCTTCCTTCACCATTGACTGCCTTTTAGGGTTTAATAGACACGCATCATGAACTTACTCTACGAGGTGAATTATTTCATGGTCTGCATCTCCTTTTCATAGGTTCCTCTTTAATTTCGGTCTTCTTCATCAAGTATTGGTCATTGATTGGTTTCAAGACCATCTTTTATCTTGAGCTTTGATCATATGTTGTAGGGTCCTTGTTGACATTCTCTGTAATATTTTCTATGATCTTCTTTTCAGCCTATCAATTGATCTGTGATAGATATTGTAATCGTAAATCTCCTAAAATGGAAATTTGTTGTGTTTTTCATCTTTTGGCTATTTGGACATTAAAAATCTACAAAATTATTAAATAACATAAAAACACAACAAGACAAGCATAAGAACAACAAAAACATAAATTAAAAGATATAAGATGTGTTATAAATTCAAGACACATCATCCAAATACGCACAAAAATATGTGATCGCCAAGAAATACATGATTAAATCCAAATACTATTTATACAGAGACTTGTAATTAATTATTCACCAAATTAAACTTAACTTCTTTATACCATTAATTTCACCCATTTAGAGTTTTGTTATTACTATAATGGTTGACACGGTCCCCAAAGCGTTCAGGAGTGATTTATATGAGTTTATGATTTTGAGTAGTCTTTAAAGTGATATAGTTGAATTTGGTCAACATTCTATGATCTGAGCATTGGATGAAAGTTTTGTCAGTTCCATTAGATTCGAAATATCCATTTTAGGTTAGAAGCATAGTTGGTTCAGCTTCTGAGACCCTTTTGTGATTTTTGTGTGTTTAGTCAAAATACTAGTTTTATTGGCCTAGAGTTGGTTTTGGGGGTAAATTGTTTAAAACAACCTCCATTAGTGATTCTGATGGTTTCATTGGGTCTAGAACGTCAATATTAGCCTAGTAGAAATATTGATTTGTTTTTGTAGGATCCATTTGAAGAGTTTTTGACCCATTTCCTTTGTTGTCATTTGTTTTTTTGATAATGTTCAAGATATATGATGTTGCTAGCAATATAATGTTTAACAAACAAGGAGTCGGGATCAATTCGACAGGGAATGAAGGCGATAGGTTCAACATTGAGTGTTGTAAGTGACTAAGTGATTTGCACTTAATGCTAAAAATAATACGGTAAAGTAAAATGGGGGTTAGTGTAAAAGGATTTTGTGGTCGTATTTGTATTATCAATTTCAACTTTGGGTTGTTAAAACGAATGCTAGAGAATGTAATCGATAGGTAGAAGTACTTGGGGTTATGCCTTCCTATGAGTGATTATAAGTGTGGGTAAGTGAAAATGCGCCTAAAATTCAATTGATGAGTGATTATAAGCGTGGGTAAGTGAAAATGTGCCTAAAATCCAATTGATATTTATGACTAGGATTGGTCTTAGGTATTGGAGGTAATCTTTCAATCTACCACCAAATTTCATAAGGTTTTCTTTCAATCACCCATATGTATAAATACGAAGAAACCAATGACCTCAAATTAGTTAGGCTATTTCTAGAACTAGCTATTAAGTGAGAAATTCTCAAGTTTTTATCAACTAAATCTCTCCACCCTTGTCTTCTCTTTCAAGCAAAACAAGAGATCTAAGCATGAATAGAGTTTGCAACCTCAATTCTTGAGTTGAAAGATAGAGATTTTGCTAAAATCATAACATTCATCCAAATATAAAGGTAAATAATCACAACCCACACAATAATGAACACTCAATAATGCATAACCCCAAGCTTGGAAAATTAGCTACTCATAACAAGAGAAAAAGGAAACATACCTATATCCTCATTCAAATCTGCCATAGAATCCAAATATTTCCAAAGAAAATCAAAATTCAAAAGCAAGAAATTAGCAATCAGTAACTAAGATTCTAACTAGGGTTTTAGTTACAAGCTTTAGATTCAAGACATGACAAAAGATAAGGTTCCAAGCTACCTAAAAGGCTTAAATAGCTTCAGTAAAAATGGGCTTTAAAATTACAAAATTGCCACGACATCCAAATAGATGGAGGAAATGTTCATCGTCGAACACTTTGGCGATACGCCGAAGTACCCTAGAATCGCTAATTTGTCAATGAACTTGAGATATAGGGGATTAGAATTAGGTACTTTTGGTGATGAATATGGGGTTCGCTGATCAGTTTGGGGATACGCCAAAATTTTCTTCTTAACGCCATTTTTTCAAACTTGGTCCTGGCCCGAACTATTACAATTTGCGATGGAAAAGACAAATTGGTAATACGAAAAGCACTTTGGAGTTGCGCCAATTATCTTTGGCGATGCTTCTTTTTATTTTTAGCTCAAATCTTCCATACTTTTGCTTTTTTTGCTGTTTCAGCCACTTTTTGGCCTTAACCCTGGAATTAAACTAAACTAACATTAAAATGCATTCAAATTAACATTGAGGACTTGATTTCTTACCATTTTTAGACCAAATAAGTCACAATTTGCTAACTCATCAACACCCATATCTTAAATATTTGCTCGTCCTCGAGTAAATCAATGCACAAACATCAAAATCAACAATGCTTACAAATGGTACTACTTAGGATCTTGGACACATGCTTCTTTTTGGAAAACACTTTTCCCTCTTGGTCTTGAAAATATGTCACAATTCTCACCTATCAAATGCTCATATTTTGAACAATGAGCCTCGAATGTTGACTAAATGTCACCACACCTCACTCATGCTCATAGACTCTAACCAAGATTAAAATGTGATCAAGTATTGCAATCAAGTGCCCTAACACAAAGAAGTCCTTTCTCTCAAGAACAAATCAACATTAAAACAAAGGACTATCATGAATCACTCGCACTCTAAAAGATGATCATGCACATGAGAACACACTATAGTCTTTCCCATAATATCCATTTCACTACATACAAGTGTGCTACTTTGGAGATCACTAAGGTCTTGCTTTAGCTTGTAGCGAAGGCATTAGGTAAGGTAGGGAAGGTTAAGGTTATAGTGACTCTACCCTCTCGAAGCATCTAAGGAGACCTCAATCATACTTATTTCCCAAAGCTTACTTCTCAAGTCATACAAAGGACCAATTCTCAAATATTTTCATGCTATCTTCCCCCTCTTATCCTTTTAACACAAAAACTTCTTATTGACATGCTAACACAATTTACACTCTTTTTCAAACTCTTTTTAAATCTATTTCAAGTTTTTTTCTCTTTTTTTAACTATTCACGAGGAATACTAGGATAACTATGAATGAGGCAAGTGATTGGTCCCCAAATTCATGAACTTTCTATTACAAATCCCACTTAAGATCTCTACCACCCCCAACTTAGGATTTTGGTCTAAGTTGGTTTTTGGTCTCACCTAACCACTTCAAGAAGTGTTAGGTTCAAAAGAGGGGACTTTGAATAATGAGTTTTGGCTTGTAATGAGGCTATCCTAGAAAAAAGGTTCCAAGAATCGAATTAGGGAAAAAATTGGTCACTCAACTCACAATGGGGTGGCTATTTTGGTCAAAAATTGGAGGTTCACTCTCAATCAATGGCCTAAGATCACTTCTCAAACATTAAACACTTTTTGCTTTAGAATTAGAGTAATCGGGCAAGTTCTAGGTGGACTCAATAAGCAAGATCAGATGAATTCTCACCCATACATGCCACTCAATTACATACTTGAAGCACCCTTCCTCAATTGATACACCACATTCATAGCGCATATCAAAGAAGGTACTCAAGTAGTCAAAATAAGATGCGGGTGTTCACAAATAATAAGCGCCTAACTAGTTAAACTAAACCAAAGAAATTTTTTGAAAAGGGGCACATTTTCAATAATGGAGTAATGCACAATGATTCATCATTTTTAATAGTTGAGCATGTGAAATATCTCCTCAAGAGAACTATTTGAGTCAAAGTGCTATTGATACTAGACTTTTCTCCTAAGTACGCACCCTAAAAAGAAATTTTATTTGCAACTAGCTATGAACTACAAAGCTAAAAATAAGAAGTAAAGAAATAAAAATGAAACATTACACACTACACACACAAATATTACAATCAAATGAAATATCCATAATAATATCTTAATCGCAGTCATAACCACACATCAAAATTAACAGAATATCTAGAATAGTGTATTAGAAGAACCAAATATTACAGAGCCAAATAAAATAAACACCTCACCCTAAATTTACAGTATGCATTGTCCTTAATGCAATAGGATTAAAAGAAATAGTGGAGAATGAGAGTAAGAGTCCCCCTGAGCATGGCTAAGCATACAGTAGTGGCTGGCTTACAGAAGTGGCCTTAGTCTGAGCATCGGTGCTCGGCTCAACTACAAGTGTGTCCTATGGGAGTGGATCTGGTATAGTATCCTAGGTCTAAATAACAGTAGCTAAACTGGAGGTCCCAATCTGTTTCTTCTTACAAACTGGCCTCTCCAAAGTGGCAGCAAGAATAGTATCATAAGTCTCCTCCCAGTCAGTCTGCTCATCAATCTGTGCTGCAACCTGAGGCTCAACCTGTATACTGGTCAGGCCTGCTCCTCAAAGTAACCCTTAATCTGGGCCTCATCAATCTCCTCATAATTTAAAGCGTGGTCATTCTCATCCTCCTCCTCCTCTTATATGACTAGAGCATCCTCAGTAGCCAGTGCTAGGGCTGGCGGATCAGATGAAACTCCCCATAAGTGGGTCAAGTCTGGGAAACAACTCATCCTAGATCTTTTTTAACACACTATCTGGGATTACAGGCTGTGGAGCACCCAACTGATCTATCTTGGTACCAAAAATATGTAGGGTCTCACGAATGCCCTCTAACTCCTCATGAACTAGCACCATAGCGGCTTTCACCATATCAACAATATTTTGAGGTATCTCTCTCTCCAATCTAGCTAATCTCACATCACTAGAATAAGCTAATTGTCCTATCCAAATAATGTCAACCTGAGTCAATAGTGCTCTCGATATGCCTAGGGAAGTTGATAGGTGAGGGACAGAAGTAGTGGGTCCCAAAGGCTGAGTAGATGGACCTGTAGAGGGTATTGGAGGAGAAGGAGTTGTAACTAACCCAGGAGGGGTAGGAACTATAGTAGTAGCAGGAGTTAGCTGGATGGCACCACTATTAAGGGTATCAATGTCAATTGTCAGGGAATCATCCACCCAAAGTTTCTTCTTCTTTAATTCTTGAACAAGCTCAAGTCTAGTAATGTCGACTATAGAAGTAGGGGTATACTCAAAATCCTTTTTCTTGTTGAAGGGAACCTTGGAAATCCAACATAGCTCTATGATCAAGTACGGGAAAACAAGAGAGATTTCTTTTTGTTGTGCCTAGTAAGCAATATTCTGGGCAATGATGAAAGCCATGTTGAACCTCTTCTTTGCAATAATAGTGCCAACAAGTACTTCCTGTGGGTGTACAAAGATTTATTGTTTTTTTGAAGATAAAAGGTTGCTACAAACAAAGCTCAGCCAATACCGATCTTTCAAATTAATCTCCCCTTTCTCAATTTGAACAGCCGGTGCAAGCCATCAATGTGGACTATCACTTAGCAAAGGGATCAACCAGCCCTAAACCTCTTCAACTGGCTTCATTACCAGAGTGGAAAAATAGTGAACATTAAGGGTTTGTCACCCAAATGCTGTGTTTATTATTCTCTTACCACACCAAACACTAATACCCCAAACCTTAACAAGATCTCTAGTTTCTCGTGGCCCCCTCTTTTTCTTAGTCGGCAAAAGCTTCCCATACACCTCATAGAATTCTCGTACCTAAATTTCAACATAAGGTTTCAAGTGTTCAGTGAATACCTGAAATTCATGGCACATCATTCCAGATAATACCTTGGGATGCTTGCCTTCCAACTCGTTCAAACTTAGCCTTTGTTCCTCAATGATTATGTGTTGATTGGGCCCCTTCAGACAATTAAGGAATTAGTGAAACCCATGAGGATGGGGTGGAGGATTTGATGCAGTAGTAGAGCATTGATCCACCATCTTCTTCTTAAGTGGTGTTGCCTCGGGAGTGGACAACGGCTCATGAATAGGTGTAGTAGTCACCTCCTCCGAGGAACCAAGGTTAGACCTCTCAAAATTTGAACAATGTTTTGAGATTTCTTCCTCAACTATTGGTGATTTGCTTGCATTCTCATCCATCCTCTTTCATTTATAAAATCTTTCTTCTTGAGATTTTTCATTGTATTTGACACCCTTTGAAATGCTTGAGGAAGAAGAAGGAGAACCAGTTTTCTTTTTGGCCACACGTTTGTTCCTGGTCATATCTGCACGTAAGAGTAGCAATAGGATCGGCCAAGGTTTTCAAAACAAATCCTAAAAATATTCCAAAAAAGCATCGCCAAACAAATCAATGCATCACCAAACAGTTCGGCGATGCACATCAGTTATCGCCAAATAGAACGAAACAGGGGAGAAGGGTCGGCGATTAAAAGTGGGAAATTACCAATACACCGATGAGTTTGGAGATACTCCCAGAGCATCAAAGAACCACTACAGCATCACCAAAATGTCACTTAGACTAGCCAACACATTGTGATGATAAGTGACATGGGGAGTGTTTTGGCAATGCACCACGTAGTTTAGCGCATCATCGAAGTACTCAACCCTTCACTGAATGGTCATTGTACCAAAAGGTCTTTCAAAATTTTCAAGGTATATTAATAGCTATTTTAGTTCCAACAACTATGGGTACTCAGACATACCTAGGTTTTAATAATTAAACATCAATACTATGATTTTTCCCTTAAGAACGACGTCACCCAAGCTATTATTTGGAAAAATCAGTTGATTTCAAATACTACCAATAAAAATTCAAGCCCTTTTTACACCCATTTCATCAATGAGTAATCCCATAGCAACTATAACTAATAATTAAGTATTTGGATACCAAATTTCAATGATTTAACTTCAATCTAACAAGAAACCAACGAATAAAATTTACAAGTTCAGCAAAAACTTCAATCAAAAAACAATAAACTTGAGCAAGAACAAACCCAAGACAAAAACTCCAATATGAATCAATATTAAATAACTACACATGAACAATATTGAAAATTAATGGATTTAAAATGAAATTGATTCTAACCTTCAAGATTTAGAGAGAATTCGACGAGAAAATAAAAAATGCTTGTGGCGTGCAACTCTGGTGACAGTTATGCTCATGTGGTGATAATGGTAATTCCTGAGAAGATGATGAGTGTGTGTAAGTGTGCTTGTGCATGTATGATTAGAGAGAGTGAATGAAAAGAGGGAAAGAGGGAATATAAAAGGTTTGAATAATATCAAAGGTCAAAAGACAATGAATAGTCAAGGGTCATAGGAAGTCAAATCATCATTCATTAAACAAACGCCTCTTTTTGGCAATACTATTCTATCGTGGAACTCATCGATGATATGCCAATTTGTATGTCCTTCACTGAATCTATCAGTTTTCAAAACCTGGGTCCTCTTTAATGGCGAAGCATTTCAGTGATGGTTAGCCATTTGCCAAAGTGTTCAGCAATATACCAAAAGGTAAGTTCTATCGCTTATTTTGACAGTTCATCTGAGTTGGGAGATCCTTTTTGGCAAAGGGCTTCGGCGAGCCAATTGGGTCGGTGTATTGCCAAAGCCTCTTCCCTGGAGCTTTGTGCATGATCTCCTAACTTTACCTTTTTTGACTTGTGTTATGACATGTTTCCCATATTCCAACTCCATAAAATACCTGCACCAATCAACACATGTTATTCAAAATAACAAAAATAAACTTAGGTTGCCTCCCAAGAAGTGCCTTAGTTATCATCATGTCATGACGTTGTTCTTCATCAATCACACATCATCTAGGTAGAGCACCTCCAAGAAATCTACTTCCGGTGACATCCCATGATAATATTTAACTCATTAACCATTCACCATAAACCGAGATCCCGTGTCATTCTCCAATTGTATAGCTCCACTAGGAAAATATTGAACCACCTTAAAGGGACCCCGACCATCTAGTTTTGAGCTTACTCAAAAACAACTTGTAACTTGAGTCAAACACTAGGACATCTTCACAGCTCTTGAACTCCCTTGTTTGGAATTTTGGCATCATTCTATCTCCTTATAGGCTCCTTGTAGAGAGTGGAACTCTCATAAGCTCTCAAGCGGAATTCATCGATCTCTCAAGTTGCTCCACCCTTGATTTGGAGGCATCCTCCTAATTCATATTCAACTTATGCAAGGCCCATAATGCCTTGTGTTCTAATTCAATAGAGAGGTTACAAGATTTGCCAAAAACAAATTGATATGGTGACATGCCAATGGGAGTTTCGCATGTAATTCTATTGGCCTAAAAAGCATCGTCAAGTTTTCAGGCCCAATCCATTCTACTAGAATTCACGATTTTTGCCAAAATACTTTTTATCTCCCAATTGGACACTTTTGCTAGCCCATTGGCTTGAGGATAGTATGGAGAATCCATCTTATGCTTCACTCCATATTTAGCAAACAAAGTACCGAATAACAGGTTATAAAAGCAAGAACCCCCATCGCTTATGATAGCATGGGGTGTCCCAAACTAGGTGAAAATGTATCTCTTCAAGAATTGCGTAACACTCTTAGCTTCATTATTTGCAATGCAATGACCTCTAACCATTTAAAAACATAATCAACCGCTACCAAGATGTTACGGTTCCCATACGAGCTCACAAAGGATCTCATGAAGTCCAACCCCCATACATTAAATAACTCCACATCCACGCTCTATTTCAAGGGTTTTTCATTCCTTTTTGAGATTCCACCTTTCCTTTTACGTTTCTCATATGCTCACACTAACTCACGGGCATCACAATACAAAGACGGCCAATAGAATCCACTTTGGAGGACTTGTACAGTTGTACGCACACCACCATAGAAATCCTTGATAAACTATCTATAGAAACCGACGTGCCCAAGAAAGCTCTAAACACCTTTCACGGAGATAGTAGGGGGTAACGTGGCAATAACTTCAACTTTTACTTGGTCAACTTGAATGCCTTGACCTAAAATTTTATGTCCAAGCACAATACCCTCCTTTACCATAAAATGGCACTTCTCCCAATTCAACACAAGATTAGTTTCAACACAATGTTTGAGTACTTTGCCCAAATATTAGAGATAAGATTCAAAACTGTCACCTAGAATGGAAAAATCATCCATGAAAACCTCTATGGTATCCACCACCATATACGAGAAGATCGATAACAAACAACTTTGAGAAGTGGCGGGTGCATTAAATAACCCAAAGGGCATGCGCTTGCAGGTAAAAGTGCCATATGGAAATGTGAAGGTATTCTTATCTTGATCCTCAGGGGAAATACAAATTTTATTATAAGCAGATTACTCGTCTAAAAAGCAATGCCAACCTCGCCCCGCCAAGCGGTTAAGCATTTGATCCATAAAGGGCATGGGAAAATAGTCCTTCTCCATCCAAGATTTCAACTTCTAATAATCCATACATACTCTCCACTCCATCGTCGGTCTCATGGGAATAAGCTCATTGATTTCATTAGGAACCACTGTGATTCCTTTTTTGGGGGGGGATGCATTAAACTGGGCTCACCCATGTGCTATCTGAGATAGGATACACGACGCCCATATATAATCACTTGATGATCACTTTTTTAACAACCTATTGCATAGGAGGATTTATCCTCCATTGATTTTCAACACTCGGTACATAATCGGGCTCTAACATTATCTTGTGAGTACAAATATCAGGAGCAATCCCAATAATATCTACAATAGTCCACCCAATGGCCCAAATATACTTTTTTGCAATCGACTTCAATACTTCAACTTGACATGGAAACAAATCTTGCCTAATAATAATGGGTAACGTGTTACCTTCCCTCAAGAAGACATAGCAAAGGTGAAGTGGTAATGGCTTGAGCTAAAGTTATGGTAGGTCCACAATTGAAGGCTTCGCGGGAGGACTCCCTCAATTCTTTAAGTCAAGATCTAATTTGCATGGGTTCTTGGTGTAAGATCCAAGAACCATCAATGAATCCAAGACCTCATCATACTCTTTAACCTCTTCACTTTCATAATTCCACAACACTACCGCTAGTGGCTCACTAATGAAATCTACCTTCATAGAATCGGCTACCTCATCATCAATCATATCAATCATGAAGATCACTTGTAAGTCCTTCAGTTGCTTCATGGACTTGCACACATTAAATGTCACCTCTTTATTATTCACCCTAAACTTTATTTTGCCATATTTCACATCAACGAGTTCCCTTCCAGTATCAAGAAAAGGTCTATAAAGAATAATTGAAACTTCGTAGTCAATCTCACAATATAGGATCACAAAGTTGGCAGGAATTATGAATTTGTCGACCCAAACAAGTACATTATATAGAATCCCAGTAGTCATTTAATGGACCGATCCATCATTAAGAGTCTTATGGTTGTGGGATTTGGAGCACCCAACCCCAATTTCTTGAATATAGCTAGAGGCGTCAAGTTTATTCTTACCCCTAAGACACAAAATGCTTTTCCAAATTGATACACCTCAATGGTGCAATAAATAGTGAATGCATTGGGGTCTTCTTTCTTGACCACCATATGGCTTGCCATGATAGCTCTACAACTATGTGATATCTCCACCGTTTCAAAGTCCATCATTTTTTTGTTACCAAGTCCTTCATGAACTTGGCATAACCAGGCATCTCTTGCAAGGTTTCTAATAAAGGAATTTTGAGAGGAAATTCTTGAAATTTGTATCATCCTCCTTCTTCTTAAACTTTTTTGCCTATCGTGAGGGGGGATGTATCTGTCATGGTTGCGTTCCTTGTCTCTCCAATAGTGATCCCTATCTTTTTCCTTATTTCTCTAATATCTATCATGATCTCATCCCCTCAAATCACGGTCCCTTTTTTTCCAACATTAATTCCCGCCTTGCCTTTAATAGGTAGGTCGGTAACTCCCCATTTCATTCGACAAGAACCAAATTTTTGCATCAAGAGATTCCACATCATCATCTCATATGCTTTATTCCTCTTTGAAACTATGGCATTGACCGTCCTTGGAATTATACCCATTACATGTTTTATGAGGAGATCTAATTATGTCATTACTTTGGCTATGTTTTCATCTCTGTTCTAATCCTTCTTTCTTTTCTCTTGGATCACATAAGATGCGGAGAGAGCCCCCACGGCCACCTCGATATCTTGTGTGTACCAAGTTCTACTTTGCTTTGTCACTTGGTCCAATAACCCCAGAGAAACTCTGAAATCTTAGTTAATCAAAGACCCTTCGATCACGTTATCCACCACTATCTTGTTCAATTGGTCCAATAATCTATAAAAGATTTGGAGAAATATCTTATCCGGCACTTCATGGTATGGGCATTGTTTCAACTTCTTATTGAACCTTAACCATGGTTCATGCAATGTCTCACTACTCAATTGATGGAAATTTGTGATCTTATACCTCAATTAGAGCATGTAGGATTGTGGAAAGAATCGATCTAGAAAAACATCCGTCAACTCAGCCCAGGATGTTATAGATCCTGCGGTAAATTTTCATTACCATAATACTGCATCACCCATCAATGAGAATAGAAATAGCCTCAATCGGATGGAATCTTGTGATATATTGTCACATTCCAAATCCCAATGAGGCGTGATTGGCACCCGAAGCCGACATGGCCTGAGAGAACCAATCTTTGCTTATGAACCTTCGTATGCATATCCTCATATGAATATTGTTAAGCCTTATGCAACTATGCATAAAACATGAACATGGAACATATGCTATATATATATATATATATATTTATGAAACTTAGCCGTTGGGGCCATCAAGTCAAACGGACCTTTATCTCGTACATTCATAACCCACACATGTCTACAAAAGCCTCTAACAGATGCATTTACAAGACCAACTTAAAGTTGGGACAAGTCCCCGCTTTATACAATATTTACAATGCCAAACAAATATATAACTATGACCCAGAAAGCTCCGAACCAAGTGGAGCTCACCAAAACTCTGCAAATGATCCCCAGTCTACAGAGGAGGTCTACTAATGCCTGCACCTGCAACATGTAAGGTAAGTCCCCCGAGGGGGTCAGTACGAAGAATGTACTGAGTATGTAAGGCCCATAAAAATATCATCATACATGAGAATATCAATAGAATAAAATACAAGAGAATAGTCAATGTGGATAAACCATCATTTTATATAATATCTTCTATAATTATTTTCCTTCAAGGGAAAAATTACCTTCACTCAAGAGACTTGCCTCCAATAGATTCTTCTATACCCAAGAGATTCTTTCTTGCTTCTATATTCATTACCACTATTGTTCATCTACTTGGTTAGTAGGGTGTAAAAGAATAACACTCATCCACATACATCCACTCTATTGGTGGGGGTAATAATATAACATACATCTACTCTATTAACGTACATCCACTCTATTAGTGGGGCAACATACATCCACTCTCATGGTGGGGCAACATACATCCACTCTATGGTAGGAGAACGTACATCTACTCTATGGTGGGAGAACATACATCCACTCTATGGTGGGAGAACATACATCCACTCTCATGGTGGGGGCAACATACATCCACTCTATGGTGGGGCAACATACATCCACTCTCGTGGTGGGGCAACATACATCCACTCTATGGTGGGAGAACGTACATCCACTCTATGGTGGGAGAACATACATCCACTCTCATGGTGGGGGCAACATACATCCACTCTATGGTGGGGCAACATACATCCACTCTCATGGTGGGGCAACATACATCCACTCTATGGTGGGAGAACGTACATCCACTTTATGGTGGGAGAACATACATCCACTCTCATGGTGGGGCAACATACATCCACTCTATGGTGGGAGAACATACATCCACTCTATGGTGGGAGACATACATCCACTCTCATGGTGGGGCAACATACATCCACTCTCATGGTGGGAGAACATACATGGGAGAGATTGACATATCAACTTATGAGAGATTAATACATTAAGGATCATGCCACTATTTTAAACACACAAAATATACTTTACCTCACGCTTATACTTCATGATACCAACACCTTAACTTGTGAAGGATAGATCTATTAGCTCGCACTTCACTTCATTCACTAATCCTATGAGATCTTACATAAGTAAGTATATGATACCGGACCTCCACCTTTGGTGGGTTATAATAAATAACAAATCATAATCTAGGAATTATTCCATGTTGAACTTATGCCCTCTAGAGTGTGACCCATACTCACTGAAACATATAGCAACCATGCTCTTTACCTCTTTACAATCTTATACCCTCTACTTAGTTATGAGAATGACACGCTAAAGTTCATGGCATTACAGCACACACTTATATACACATCTCACTTCACTCTTTTACCTCATGAGTTTGACATCCTTACTTATGAGGAATAATTATACTAGCTTGCACGTCACCTCTCTTATTAATCTTATGAGATTGGTACTTCTACTTATGAAAGATTGGTACAAGAATAATCATCATACTATAGGACTTTGGAACATGACATAATTGGAACATGCTTTTTAAGAATATATAGATTCCTTTACATCTTACACTCCTTGAGATAGTTCTTTTAGGAATTACAACTTCATGACATCTTTGGAACTTCAATCAATGATCAAGAGATAAATGAACCATAAGTCATATAAGAATAGGACACATATGAATAACAACATACATCAAACTTAATTGATATACTTCAAACCTCTCGGAATTGAAACAAGTCCAATGTCAATAGGCACAATATGTTGTAGAAGGATATGGAAAGAGGAACCTTACATACCTTGTATTCTTAATACGAATACACAATCTTAGACGTGCATAAAATAGTCCTACTCAATCCTTGTGTTTTGCTCTACAACACAAGTTCATAACGAAACCAACATTAACCACCAATTACCTTATAATGGCATACAATAACAATAAGTCACATGTTTAGCTTCAACATGTCATTTCCCCCTTGACAATACCATTTATGAAATCATCATACCAATAATCCCACAATATTCCATGCATTGACTAACACATGATAACCAATAGTATGTCACACCAAGCTCATATTTTACACTTCTCCATCACCACTACATCACAATTATTCCATCAAATTACTTTAATACACCTCACAACAACAAATCGGCCAAAATCCCATAATTTAGACTTATAGAAAAATAACATGTTTAATAAAAAAAATAACACCATACACGTTCATATTTTATCCATACCATGATCTTTCATCAAAGGCACAAGTCATAATTCAAGCTACAATCCCATGGATAACACATCTCTTTCACAAAACCAAAAGTGCCATGTCCAACATTTCCAACCATAACCAACATGATATACATGATCTATCATGCTTATAATATGTTAAAGTAAAAGAATAATTACTTACTCAAGCTTGGAAAAGGATGATCTTGTCCAAAAATGCCTTAGGGTTTGAAGAGCACCAAAAGAGTTATCTTGAAAACTTCTAGAAAATGAGAGAAATGAGATGTGTGTCTAATAAGATAAAAATATGATTTTTTTGGACACCTTTTATAACATCATAAAGTCATCCTTAGCCATTTAATCCACCCTTTGACAAGTCAAGGAAAGAATGGGTCATTTTGACCCATTGGGCCATGTTTTCTTTTCCTTTTGGGGTTCTTTTTGGGCCCAATTCACTTAACCCAATAAAATCAATAATTTATCGTGTTTAAATCATCTCATACGTGTTACAACAATATTCCCACTCACTCTATTCATATCCATGGCCTCAATCCCAAAAACAAGTGATTCTAGCCACGTATGGCTCATTTTGACCAAAAGGGTAAAACCGTCATTTTGATGCCAAATTCGTTCTCGAGTAATTTTATCATACCAACATAATATATTACTCATTTCATGTATATACTCATGATTGTAGAACAAACGTGACAAAAATTGTCTCAATACGTCCCCGGGCACCCTTGGGACTTAAGAAAAATTTCAACTTTTGAAAGGTGATCACAAGCAGCCCGGCACGCCCTTGGGCGCTCCACCTTGCTGCCTGTGGGCTAAAAATTTTAGCCCAGATTGGCCCAGTATGCCCCTGGGCGCGCCTCACCTCTTTTTTTTTCAAAATTTTCATTTCTTCGACTTTTCTTCGCGGATTTGGTTAGACACTTCAAGTCCTATTCTTTAACTTACTTCTTATACTTAATATCCTTTGTTTAGAGGTCCTCTTAGCCTCATTTTGAACCCCACAACTGCGCCACAAAAATCACAAAACAACTCTTATGAAGGGCTAAATCACATGTATGAACCCAAATTTCACTTTCCTCAACATTAACATTACCAAAGGCATACTTATAGCTCTCGACACCTAAGTATACATTGTTCAATGTAATCAAGTAGGGTTGGGAAGGTACGGGGTGTTACATATATGAGAAATGTCAAACGGGGTGCAAACATCTATAAATTTCTTCAAATGGAGGTTTGCATCCTTGTGAGCTTGGCCACCAAATAGGCTCTTTATTTGGAGTAAGTGGAGCATCACACTTGTGACATGAAATACTCCATTACCCTCTGCAGGTTGGATGTAAATTACACTTGCCCTTCTGACATCCCCTAGGTGATTTTCATCCTCATATTGTCCATCAAAGGTAGTAGTATCGCTACCATGTTGACTCATCATATCGTGAAGACTTAAGTTATCACATGAAAAAGACAAAAACAAAAAATAAAGTAAAGTTAATACTACGGCTAACAAAATTAACATATAACACTATAATGAATGAATGCTATGTTTCATTCCCAGGCAATGATGCCAGTTTAATAATGCTCAAGATACACCTCAAGATGTATGTGGTTGCTACCAATATAATTTTTACCCAACTAGGAGTCGGGGTCGATTCCATAGGGAATGAAGGTGATAGATTCACCTTCGAGTGTTGTAATTGACTAAGGGTTTACACGTAATGCTAAAATTAATACAGTAAAGTAAATTGGGGGTTAATGTAAAATGATTTTGTGTTTGAATTATCAATTTCAACTTTGGGTTGTCAAATTGAATGCTAGAAAATGTAATCGATAGGTAGAAGTAGTTTGGGTTATGCCTTCTTAAGAGTGATTATAAGCGTGGGTAAGTGAAAATGCACCTAAAATTCAATTTATAGTTATGACTAGGCTTGGTCTTAGCTATTGGAGGTAATCTTTCAATCTACCATCAAATTTCATAAGAGTTTCTTTCAAACACCCATAAGTACACAATACCAAGAAACCAATGACCTCAAATTAGTTAGGCTATTTCTAGAACTAGCTATTAAGTGAGAAATTCTCAACTCTTTGTCAACTAAATCTATCTACCCTTGTCTTCTGTTTCAAGAAAAATAAGAGATCTAAGCATTAATAGAGTTTGCAATCTCAATTCTTGAGTTGAAACATAGAGATTTAGCTAAAATCATAACATTCAATCAATTATAGAGTTAAATAATCTCTACCCACTTAATAATCAGCACTCAATAATGCATGACCCCAAGCTTTGGAAATTAGCTACTCATAACAAGAGAAAAAGGAAATATACCTATATCATTATTCAAATCTGCCATAAAATCCAAATATTTCCAAAGAAAATCCAAATTCAATAGCAAGAAATTAGAAATCAGTGACTAAGATTACTACTAGAGTTTTAATTACAAAAAACTAGCAATCAGTAATAATGATCATCACCAAACACTTTGGCAATACGCCGAAGTGCCCTAGAATCGTCGATTTTTCATTGAACTTGAGCTCCAGTGTTTAGCATCTGTTAATTTTGGTATTGGATTTGGGAATCATTGATCAGTTTGATGATACACCAAAATTTTCTTCTTATCGTTGTTTTAGTCAAACTTGGACCTAGCCCGAACTGTTACAATTTGTAATGGAAAAGACAAATTGGCAATACGATGAGGTTTTAGAACTTTGATTGAGGCTAATTTTGGTCTATTATTTATCCACTTATTTTACCACTACTATTTACTTTAATCTAGGGATATTCCGACCCTTTGTACATGATTATGATGATTTAGTCCCAAGTATGATCTCAGGCAATGGATTTATGGACTTACATCATTTAGTCATGGTTCAAGTCCATGCACTAATTATATATATATTTGTCTCTGGTACTGGATCGAGTATTTGGATTATGATGGTTATTAAAAGTCCTGTATCGGCACCAGACAGTGTATATGAATTTCCCAAATCCCCTAGGAGGCCCATTCGTCCGAGAGCCATCTTGTCATAGAAGCTTGGTCACCATAGGTCCTACCTTTGTGAGCTAGGTAAGTTGTAGGATGTGTATACACTTGGTACATTATGGTTTGAGTTTATGGAAGTAGTTCGAGTCTGGTGTCTACGATAGGGTTATGGCATTTCGATTTATGTTGCATGCATGAATGACATTATCTATCACCAGTATATTTTTTTGGTACCTGTATCTATCGGTCTTATGGGGGACTATATACGTACAGGATATGGTTGTTGTTTGCTAAGTTATTTTGTGAAACTTTCGGGTTTATGGGGGCTCGATCAGGTATTTTGTCTATTAGAGCTAGTCGGTTACTTTATTATTGATTATTATTGTTAACTCGTAGCAGGATGGTTGTGTACTGGTACCCGAGAGTGATGGTATGTCACTTATTTTCCTTGCTTTATCATGGTTACATATATATTACTGTTAGAGGACCTTATGATTAGCCGCCCTTTGGTTAGAGGGTTGAGTATGCTAGTATTAGCTCCCTCACTTAGCCAGGATCCTTGAGATGTTAGGTTTACTCCCTCAGGTAGTTATATCTGAGTTAGTCCTATATGTATACATATAAGTAGGTTATTACCGTATATCCCTCTCTTCCTTGATATATTCATATTGTATACCTATTGGCCTAGTATATTACTATATATACTACTTTCTCTATTTATTCATGTATTGGCCAGGGATATACGGTATTGCACTTTAGTTCCTGAATGTTGTCAGTATAGGATAGTTATCCTTATTGTTCAATTAGCACTGGTATGCCTAGTTCCTTGGATATTTACCTGTAGTTACACTCACGCCATACATGTCTTACATGTCATTTTATGCTTACATTATTTCTGGACCTCAGTTGGTCAATGCCTACTGAGTACCATATGTTTGGTACTCATACTACACTTCTGCAGCCCGCAGGTTATAACACAAGTTATCATCGTTGATGTGTGTATCATGTGTAGCAGCTATGGATCGGAGATTTAGGGTGAGCTCCTGCCATTTTGGAATATCCCTACTCTCCCTTTTATTGTTAGACTGTTCTCTATGTTGTGTCAGAGATGGTTTGTATATATATATTTTTCCTTTATTTCACTGGTACTCCTGTTGTATTAGATGATCTTGTACATGATCCACCAGGTTTTGGGATTATAGTAGTCTTGTTATTATATTTATTCCACTGTTTCCTTTATTTCTATTAGTAGTCAGTTACTAGCTGTTTTGGACTACGAGTTGGATTACCTACTAGTGGGTTATAATAAGTGCCATCACGACCTGAGAAATTGGGTCATGAAAAATTGGTATCAGAGCCTAGGATTTGTTGGTTCAAGAGCTAAGTGTTTAGTAGAGTCCTGCAGATCGGTGCAGAGACGTCTGTAGCCTATCTTTGGGAGGCTACAGGGCATTCTTATAAAATTCTATTCTTGACTCCTTCTCGTGTATTCGTACTTTTATGAACCTCTAAGTACTTCTTTTGACTCCATTCTCTATCATATGAATAGCACAAGTTCATCAATAGATGCGGATGGTATTTTGATGCGTGTTACAAGAATTTCAGCTCAGCGTCGGGCTAGAGACTTAGAGATAGATATCAAAGTTCTTCAGCGTCAGCTAGAGGGTTTGGGGTCAGCCCAGGTTCTGACAGAGTTTGTGACCTTCTTAGCTCTTCATGATTTAGTGTTAGGGGCTCCTAGTTTGTTCTCGAATACCCCCAGCCAGAGATGATGCCAGGTATATTCAGTACCCCTCAGACAAGAGTTGGATTTTTTGGTGTTTAGCAGGGTTCTCTGTCTATTTCAGAGTATGAGATTGGGTTTTTTTAGTGGGCCATACATACTCATATGTTATTTCCTACTGAGCATGAGATGGTGTAGAGATTTATCAGAGGGCTAACTTTAGATGGGGGGGGGTTTCTCTGAGGTTGTTGATCATGAGGTAGCTACAGAGAGGGCTTTCTTTGAGGCATATGGAGGTGGAAGTATGAGGCCATATCAGCAGTTCAGTGTTAGTGGTATTTTTTCTGGAGGTCAAAATCTTCCCAACAGAGTTCAGCACCATCTGCAGCCTATTAGACCTGTACAGGTAGCACCTCAGCTTATGGATAGCTCTCAGGTAGATCATGGTGGTATCAATAGATAGGATTCTGGTCAAACTTTACGAAGTATTCGGTCTAGGTCTTTTGGCAGTGGCGACCATTCTGGATCAGTAGGTTCGGTACATCTGAGTGTTCCAAGAGTATGTTTTGATTGTGGTAGGATTGGTTATTGTTCTAGGGAGTTCCCCAATACGGTTCAGTCAGCCAATTATGGTTAGCTCATATTTTCTACCAGGTTAGAGCTTCAGGAGTTTGTTATAACTATAGATAGACAGGTCACTGGCCCAGAAAGTGTCCTCTACATGGGATAATTAGTCATTCAGATCATCCAAATCAGCCTCATAGTGTGATGGCACCTTCAGTTTGAGGTAGTGCACCTAGTGCCTCAGCTGATCATTCAAACATTCCATTCGAGTTCGGACATGCTCAGATTCGTACTCTTTCGGCCACACCAGAGTTATGATTTCAGATTTCCACAGTGATAGGTGCACTTTTGACTCTTTGACTTTAGTTACTATTTAAGTTGTGTTGGGTTTTTCATACCCAACGGTGGTTATATGCCTTGACACTTCTATATTGATTGTTCTCTGCCTTGGTGTTTTCATAGTGATTGATGTATACCTTTTGTAGGTTTATGCAAATATGACTACCTCCATAGATGATTCCTTAGCAGTGGATCGAGTGGATCAGTGTGGTATTTTCCTTGGGGAATAGCAATCAGGTTAAAGTCCTATTTCCTTGGCATTCCGGCTTGGTTGTGGCCTTAAAGTGGTGCTTGTTGTTGAGTTTTTTTTTGTACCACATATATTTTATGCTATTATTTTTATGGTCATTGGTTTGACCTTTACTGATTCTTAGTTGATAGACGGCTAGACTAGCATTATCTAGTTAGTGTTTCCCTTCCTTGTGATTCTTATTTCTTTGGATTTGATAGCTACCTCGGTTGGTTCACCTTCTCTTTCTGTTAGCAAGGTTGGCTATTGATCAGATTGTGAGAATGAAGGTAAGCTTGACCTTCCAGGGCTTTGTTATGACTTTAGTATTGGTAGCTTTCTTCTATAGCCCATTTCTTTTGGTGATGCCCTTGGAATCTATCCTTAGGATTGGGATAGTTCATCACCTGGTAGTGGTCTTGACCTTGATGTTGATTTTGAGTTAGGGTTGGTGATTCAGTTCTATCACCCATTTTTGAGACTGAAAGGTCTGAGAGTTACTTTCTAATTTGTCGGATTCGTCTCTCGGTGATCATGTTGATCTTGGTATTGGTGTGGAGTTAGATACTCCACTCTTTCTGTGCTATGGTTTATGGTTCAGCCTAGTTAAAGTTGATATAATTAGGAGAATTCAGGAAAATTCTCATTTCAGCACTTGTTTGACCTACTTTGTCGTTGTAGAGTGCGTCCTCTTGATGATATGTGCCTATTGATATTCGTTGCCATGTATTGAGTATTGGTTTGACCAAATCCATGTTGAAGTTGTGTTTTTCTGAGTTGGGTAAATGGGTGATTTCAGAAATTCCCATTTCAACTTTTGTCTGGCCTGATATGGCTTCGCGGATTACTTCTACTTAGTGATATGTTCTTGGTTACTAGTTGTTGATTACCAAAGAAGGTGTCTTGGGGAGTTAGTATATGTTGCCTTAAATTGGCTATTGGATTTGGCCAGATGTTGGTTGGATTGTATAGTATGAGTTGCTTGAGTTTTGGCTCTCACTAGTACTATTTACAGCCTTGGCGAGTTCTTAGTTATGCCCTCTAGCAATTGTGGAGTTGATTGCTTGCCTTTTTAGCCAGTGGTTTCCCTCCATTGTGATTATGTCCTTCGACCACATTTCAGTTTAAGCTCTTACAGAGATTGTTGGACATGTGCTTGATTTTCTGGTAGCGAGGTTGATTTGGGCAATTGGCCTTTGTAAGGACTTGTTTTCCCTAGTTATGACTTTGACCTTTCTGGATGACGGATTGGGAGTCGTGATAAATTTTGATTTGTGGATGCCTACTCGTCAACGTATCAGTCTGGATAGTTGAGATCGAGTAGTTCAGCTCTAGTATCGAGATTTTAGCTTGGGATTGCATGACTTGGTTGCATCTCCATTTCGAGGTTTTGCTTCGGTTGGGCATTCATTTATAGGCGGGCTAAGCCTACTCTTTACCTTTTGAATCAGTTCTTTTCAGTCCAGATAGTCGGTGCTTGGTAGATGCTCAGAAGATGGTCCATCTGTATATGGTATTGATTTCTACTGCTTCTGACCTTGGTTTCTCAGTTTTGGTCAGAATTATGAATTTTTTCCTTAGTGGGTGAAGTTCGCTTAAGTTGGGCTTAGCATGGCTTCATCCACGGTTGGTGGGACGTCTTGAAGCAGATTTTTTAATTTCATGAGATTGGTACTTCAGACTCTTGACTGTCAGTTTTGAGGGTTATAAAGACCAATTGTAGCTTTGGTTTTAGAGTACAGATTTTGGTCACCTCTGCTATGTGTCCTGGTAGCACCTTATGGGCTTATTTCTTACGTTTGCCATCATGGATTTTTAGTAAGTCAGCTTCAGCCCTTCGAGCCCAATGTGTGGTGAATGCCCGAATAGGACTCAGATGATATTTTACGTTATTCGGAGTTGATAGCAGGTTTGGAAAGGCAAAAGAAGGTTAAGTTTGGATGTTGGAATTGTAGCATGATTCTGGCCTTGGATTGCCTTTAGCCTGGCTGAGTTTCATCTTGATTACACTTGTATTGGTGTGTTGTCCACGTGTTGTGATGTTGGGTTGATATGATTCAATCGTATTCAGTCCAGTTGAAAGCTAATCAGTCACTGAGTTTGGGTTTGTGGCTACTTGGAAAATTAAAGTAAGGATGTGAAGTAAAAAAGGGATACTTTTGGTGAAATCCCTTGGAAGCATGGTCTCTTCTTATAGGTTATCTGGGGAGCCATGCTCGGGGCATACGGACCCAGACCTCGTCCCTTTGAGCTTTTGGGATCTTTCTATCCATTGACTTTTGTGGACGAAAGTCCTTTTAGTAGTGGATACCCTCTAGGTCATTTTCCCAATTTCTGCACATTCTGGCATTTTGAGCCTTCCCACAATGGCTACAGGTCATTTATGACTTGTCAAAACTGTCGGTTCGGTTATCGGACAGTTCATTTGGGTTTTAGACTCATTTCCCTATTTTGGAGCTTTCATTGTTAAAGATTTGGTCTCGGACTAAAACTCCTAGTAAACTATCTCAAATGTAAATTTTGATAGCGCCATCAGCTCTAGAACATTGATTTTAGGCTAGTGGACCTTTGTTCCGGGTCCCGAGGCTTCCGGACTCATTTTGGGCTAATGGGTAGATTTGGTGAAAAATAAAACTATAGGTGTGGGCCCCACATTTAATCGAAATGACTTCGGATGGAATATTCGATAGTTTCTTTGAGTCTGAAATGTCGAATTTGATATGGTAGGATAGTTCGTTTGTGAGTACGGGATTCCGAACGAATCTCGAACCACCAATCGAAGTCTATGAGGACTTAGTGAAAATGGTGGTGTTCAGCATCTGGTGCCAGGCACCTTTCTTCTTCTAGTTCACGGGGAGGTGACTGTGTTCTCAAAGGGTCAAGTCATTGAACTTCCCATTCGCGACCCTCCCATCGCGTTCGCGATGAGGGCTCGACTCGACCCAACCTTTTCCCCTTCTTAGCTATCGCGGTCCTCATTGTCTCGTTCGCAATAGTCTGTCCCCTTCATCTTTGTATTTACGAAGGGTAAATTATCCCGGTCTGGTCTTCACGTTCGCAGCCTTGGCCTCCAAGTTCACGAAGGCCGAATCCCTGGCAGTATATATATCCCTCTTCCGCAACTTTCTCTCATTTTCCAAGTCCCAAATAGCCATTAATGGAATTGTGAGCACAAGAACTCATGGGAAATCATAAGTGGGAGTTGGGCATTATGAAGTGATCATTTCCCGTTAATTCCTTTGTAAGTTTTTGCCCCAAAATCCATTTAATTCTTAATTTGTGCCCCGTTTGTACTCAACTTTTGAGCACACATTCCTTATCATTCGAGGGACCTCGTGATTGATTTAATTTTAGAATTCTGTTAGCGAGCCCCATGGGCCCATTATTGACCCGATTTTGGGCCCAAAGTATTATATTGCAATATGGGTATCATTTTACTCATAATAATGTATAGGTTATTATTCTGATAGTTTGACATTGATTCGGGGTCATGGAGAAAGGATGAACAAATTGTGGATGATTCAAGTATTGCGGTTCGGCATCAAGGTATGCTTCGGTCTGCTTTCCTCTGTGAAATTGTGTATAGTATAGACTACATGCTAGGTAGAGATTATAGGATATGATTATGGCTAGTAAATCATGACTTATCCTATTTAGGGAATTTGGGGTATAAGTGTGACCCAAACCTTAGCATTGGTTGCTTCTTATGGCCATAGAATCCTACTACCCTTGATGATAAGCATGATAACCATAGTTGATGATTAAGGATCCTTTAGTATAAGATTTACCATTCAACTTAGTGAATTGGGTAGTATTTTTTCCCGATTAGATCCTTTAGTGACTTTACGCCCTTATTTATCGTAGTTTCCCGAGTTATGAGGCGTTATTATGTCGATTATGTATTATTGGGCCTGAGGCCATGGTTACAATGCCAGTTGGACTCCAGGTGAGTATTTTGTCCCTAAAGGGACATGATTCTAGATTATAGATGCTTTGGTGCTTATAGTGGTTTTGTTTAGATACAGGTGATAGCATGCATACTTTTAGGCACATTCATGCTCACTTAGTGGTACGATTCCAACCAAAGCTTGATTTTACTACTATTTCCAAAAATGTATTTATTCCTACTTTTCACTTTAAATATGCATTGATTTATAACGAGAATCGTAGCACCTTATTTACTGGATTATGAGCTTTTGGAACTAAAGATAAGGTTTTAGAACTTCGATCGAGGCTGATTTCAGTCCATTATATATCCACTCATTTTACCACTACTATTTACTTTGATCGAGGGATATTCCGACCGTTTGTACATGGTTATGATGATTTATTCCCGAGCTTGTTCTCGGGCAATGGATTTATGAATTTACATTCTTTTAGTCGCGGTTCGAGTCTATGCACTAATTATATATGTATCTCTCTCCGGTACTGGATGGATTAGATGGATTATGATGGTTATTAGAAGTCCTAGATCGGTACAAGGCAGTGTATATGGATTTTCCGAATGCCCTAGGAGGCCCCTTCATCCGAAAGCCATCATGCCAGAGAAGCTTGGTTGCTGTAGGTACTACCTTTACGAGCTAGGTGATTTGGAGGAGGTGTATACACTTAGTACGGTATGGTTTGAGGTTATGTAACTGGTTCGAGTTCGATGTCTACGATAGGGTTATGGCATTTCAGTTTATGTTGCATGCATTCATTCATGTGCATTACCTAACACCAGCATATTTGTTTGGTACTTGTATCTATTGATCTTATGGGGGGCTTTGTAGGTACAGGATATGGTTGTTGTTTGCTGAGTGATTTTGTGAACCTTTCGGGCTTATGGGGGCTCGGTTAAGTATTTCGTCTGTCCGCGCTAGCCAGTTACTTTATTATTAATTATTATTGTTAGCTCATGGCAGGATGGCTGTGGATTGGTACCCGAAAGTGATGGTACGCCACTTATTTCCCTTGTTATATCATGGTTACATATGTACTTCTGTTAGAGGACCTTATGATTAGTCTACCTTTGGTTAGTGGGTTGAGTATGCTAATGTTAGCTCCCTCACTTAGCCAGGATCCTCGGGATGTTAGGTTGACTCTCTCAGGTAGTTATCTCTGAGTTAGTCCTATATTTATACATATAAGTAGGTTATTACCGTATATCTCTCTCTTCCTTGATCTATTCATGTTGTATATGTACCCTTTGGCCTAGTCTATTACTATATATACTTCTTTCTCTATTTATTCATGTATTGGCCAGGGATATACGGTATTGCACTTTAGTTCCTGAATGCTGTCAAGAGAGGATAGTTATCCTTATTGTTTCATTAGCACTGTTATGCCTAGTTCCTTGGATATTTACTTGTAGTTACACACGCCTTACATGTCATTTTATGCTTACATTATTTCTGAAGCTCAGTTGGCCGATGCCTACTCAGTACCACGTGTTTGGTACTCATGCTACAGTTCTGCAGCCTGCAGGTTATAGTACAAGTTATCACCGTTGATGTATGCATCATGCGGAGTAGCTATGGATCAGAGATTTGGGGTGAGCTCATGCTATTTTAGAGTATCCCTACTCTCCCTCTTATTGTTGGACTGTTCTCTATGTTGTGTCAAAGACGGCTTGTATACATACATTTTTCCTGTATTTGAATGGTACTCCTGTTATATTAGAAGCTCTTGTACTGGCTCCACCAGGATTTGGGATTATATTAGCCTTGCTATTATATTTATTCTTCTGTTTCCTTTATTTCTTTTCGTAGTCAGTTACTAGCAGTTCCAGACTACGGGTTGGCTTATCTACTGGTGGGTTATAGTAGGTGCCCTCATGACATGTGAAATTGGGTCGTGACATTGAGAGATGAAAAGTTGTATTCCAAGTTTTCAAAGAGTGAGTTTTGGTTGAGTTTGGTGTCTTTCTTGGTATATGTGGTGACCAAGGATGGTATTATCGTTGATTTGACCATGGTTGAGGTG
Organism: Capsicum rhomboideum; assembly: GCA_031232105.1. NCBI lineage: Eukaryota > Viridiplantae > Streptophyta > Magnoliopsida > Solanales > Solanaceae > Capsicum > Capsicum rhomboideum. The sequence continues at coordinate 121,697,104 of CP124714.1, forward strand.
GTTTGTTATTAGTCTAGACTTACTTCTCCTATCGAAATCTAGAGTTTTATTCGTTTGACTGGCTACTACAAACGATTTATGCAGGGCCTCTACACTATCACAACTCCTTTGACTAGGTTGACCCAGAAGAGTGTTGCTTTTCAATAGTCTGATGTGTATGAGGAGAACTTCCGAAAGCTCAAAAACTTATTGACTTCGGCTTTTATTCTGACCTTTCCTATAGAAGGTGAAGGATTTATAGTGTGTTATGATGCTTCAGTGGTTTCCCTAGGTGGTGTGTTAATGCAAAAAGGAAAGGCGATCACGTATGCCTCCAAATAGTTGAAGGCCCATGATAAGAACTACCTCTCTCATGACTTGGAGTTGTCGGCGGTAGTGTTCGTGTTGAAGTTTTGGTGACATTATTTGTATGGAGTCCATTGTGAGATTTTCATAGATAATCATAGCCTGTAGTACATCTTCAGCCAAAATGACCTTAACATGAGACAATGCAGGTGGCTGGGGTTGCTTAAGGACTAAGACATTTTGATTTTATATTACCCGAACAAGGCAACTATGGTAGATACCTTGAGCCGGAGGCAGTGAGTATAAGGTGTTTGTCTCTTCTTGCAGTGGAGGAGTGAACTTTTGCCTTTGATATCAGTCGTTGGCCATTCAATTTGTTCAACTTGATATTTGTTAACCAAGTGAGTTCTCGTGTGCGTTGAGGCTAGATCTATGCTATTGGAGAAGATTTAGGCACAATTGTTTAATAATGAAAAGTTTAGATTGATATAGGATAAGGTGTTAACTGGCAAAGATTAGGAAGCATTTCTTGATCTGGAGGGCGTTTTGAGGATCAAAGGTTGGGTTTGTGTTCCTAGAGTGGGTGATTTGACTAGACTTATCATAGAAGAGGCTCAAAGTTTGAGGTATTCTATTCATCGGGGAGTACTTAAGATTTATCATGACCTAAAGCAGCATTATTGTTGGTATGGAATGAAGAGAGATATCATGGATTTCGTGGCCAAGTATTTGAATTGTCAGTAGGTGGAGTATGAGCACCATAAATTGGCTGGTTTGACTTAGAGAGCGCCTATACTCAAGTATAAATGGGAGCGTATCACTATGCATTTCATGGTTAGTTTACTCCAGACTTTGGGGAAGTTTAACTCAGTTTGGGTTATTATGGCCAGATTGACCAAATCAGCGCATATTGTACCGGTGAAGATGAACTACAATGCATAGAAATTGGCCAAGACCTATATTTGAGAGATAATTCAGATGCATGGTGGGCTAATTTCTATCATTTCAGACAGAGGTACTCAATTTACTTTGCACTTTTAAAGTTCTATGTAGCGGGAGTTGGATACTTATTTGGAGATAAGCATGACATTTCACCCTCAAATAGATGGTCAGTCAAAATGTACTATTCAGGTGTTAGAGGATATGCTTAGTGTTTGCGTGATAGATTGTGATGATCATTGGAACCAATTTTTGTCTTTGATGGAGTTCTCCTACAACAACAGCTATCATTCCAGCATTCAGATGGCACCATTCGAGGCTTTGTATGGGAGGAGTTGTAGATCTCTAGTATGGTGCTTTGATTCCTTTGAGGTGAAGCCTTGGGGCATAGAATTAGTGACAGATTCAACGGATCTAATGAGATTGATTCAAGATAGGCTCTTGGCAGCCCATAGTAGGCAAAAGAGCTATGCAAATCGTAGGCTTTATGATTTAGAGTTCATAGAAAGTGAGCAAGTTATGTTGAAGATATCACCCATGAAGGGTGTGATGAGGTTTGGGAAGAAGGGAAAGCTTAGTCAAAGGTTTGTTGTCACTTTTGAGATTCTTCATCATGTTACGGAGGTGGCCTATAAGTTAGCCTTACCTCCGAACCTTTCAACTGTGCATATCTTTATTCATGTTTCAATGTTGAAGGAAGAATTATTCAAATAGTTCTCATGTGATCCAGTGGGATTCGGTTCGCATGGACCAGAATTTGAGTGTTGAGAAGGAGCTTATAGTTATTTTGGATAAGTAGACTAGGAAGTTAAGACTAAGAGTATCGATTTGTCTGATCAAGGAGGACATACAGAGTAGATATCCCTAGTTTTTTATAGTTCAAGTACCTTTTGTACACTAACATTCGAGGATGGACGTGTGTTTTAGGGTAGATAACGTAACAATCATTATAGTGATTTTTGGATTTTTATGTGTTCTTACTATTTTACCTCTCCCCGTAGTTGCTTTATGGTATTTGTGAATTGTGGGAGTGGGTAGAATGGTTCCCGAGGTATTTGGTTGGGTTTTATGTGAGTTTTCTATTTTTGAAGGTATTTGAGTTAGTAGAGATGACTTTGATTAACATTTGGTGTTTTAGACATCGTAGGAGAATTTCTTTAGTTCCATCAGCTCTAGAGTGTTATTTTTGGGTTAGTAACAATTGGTTTGGGTCCCGAGGCTTTTAATGATTTTGACATTTAGGAAAGGTGTTAGAAAGTTTAGCCCAGGTCAACATTCGATGATAACAACCTCAGCTAGAAATTTAGATGGTCCCATTGAGTCTGAAACGTCGAATTTAGACTAGTAGCATAGTTGGTTTATTTTTGTATGGTGCCGAATGAATCTCGAGGGTCTATTAGGGGCATTTTTTTACTTGAATTTTAACTGGTGCACAACTTATAGTGCAACTACTTTTCCTTCTTTGCATTTGTGAGCCCCTCGTCGCGTTCATGGAGAAGGATTTGGTAGAGCTTCAGTTATGGAGGGTCCGCATTCCCAAAAGGTCTCGAGTGGGTCTGGGTCAGGTCGCCTATTTGTTCTTTGCGATTGAGACTAAACTATTGTAAATGAGATAGGTTTGGGTCAGGGACCCTCACCCTCACAAATGCGATAGTGGTCCCACAGATGCAAAGAGGAATCACATGGCAGTGTATAAAATCTTTTTCGTCATTAACCCTATAACTCAATTTCGGAGCTTTAAAACAAAATTTTGGGAGATTCTAAAAGGGGATTTTGAGATTTCTTCATTGGCTAAGTGTTTATATCACTTATTCAACTTTCCTAATGATTATTCATGATTTCATCCTCATATCTTTATTTTTCATCTAGAAATTTTGTGATTTGCCTGTTCAAGTTGACGTATGATATTTTGATGATTTCAAACTCAATTTCAACCCGGTTTTTAGGGAAATTTCATATTTGAACTCTTTATGTTATGTTAAATTGTTTTTCTAGTAAAATTATGGTTTTGCTTCTGAATTTTTGAGGTTGATTTATGGACCCGAATTAGAACGTTAGTAATATGGGTACCGTTGGAGTTGTACTTATGCGTAGAACTTGTTTTTGATATATTGGGAGCATTCTAAGGCAACTCAGGAAGTGGAGGCTAGTTTATGATTTTATGAGACTTGCAATTCGGCATCAAGGTAGGTTATGGCTTAACTTCTTCAGACTTTACTTGGATGGGGACTTATCGTGTAAAGCATGCTATGAGTTGGGTGAAATAGTGGTTTAAAATAGAAAATGAGATGGTTTCTTAGTGTGATGTTCATGTGGGAGCTTGTATTTATTTTGATAGTAAATGAGAAGGTGTATTATTGTGATGCCCGTGTGGGACTTATATTGATGATGTATTGTGATTTGGAACGTCTGATTCGCTTATTACATTATTGCGTTGTTATACATATTATTGATATGTATCAAGATCTATATTTATCATGGTCATGCATATTCACCCATCCCATGAATCTATGACTCTGTACTATTGGAAAAACAGATTTTGAAAGAAGATGAACCATTTTTATATGAATGAGTTGATGCGACATTTTGGACAAAGAGTGATGATATTCAAAAAATTTAGATGGGGTATATTTCTAGTCCCCCATGGGTCTCACATCTACAGCGACATATGTTGGGTGGTGGATGTATACTGGTAGACATGGCCATTACATATCATTACATTACATTACATCGTATTTCCTTTTCAGATTGAGGTTGTGATTCAGATATTTGTAATATATGTGTGATATTGAACTGTTGGGACTTTTCTGCATGCAGGGTTATTTAGCATTCTTTACTCGTTGTAGTTTTCTACTTGAACTTAGAGACCTATAATGCCTACTGAGTACTAGTGGATTGTACACAGTCCTACTTTTCTACATCCTTTCGATGTTGATCCTGGTATGAGAGCTCCACGTGGTCCTTGATCGTGCATACTTGTGGTGTTTTGGAGTCGTAGTAAGTGGTCTCCAGGCTTCATCTATTTCTATTATGTCTTTATTTTCTATCAAAGACAGTATTGTAGATACTAGTTACTTCTTTCGGTATTAGAGTCACTTTGTACTCACGACACTAAGTCTTGGGATGTTTTCAAAGATTTATGTTATGGTTTCCTTTGATTTTTCTTACATTTTATGAGTGGTTATTAAATATTAGACTGGTTAATCCATTAATTAACCTTATATCAGTTACATGTGTTTTCGGAGACTCTGCTTACCTACAGTGGATGGGTTAGGGTGGGTGCCATCACAATCTGTTGGTTTTTGGGTCATGACAATTTTGGATACAAAAATATTGAATCTAGCAATTTAGTTTTAAGCATATGTCAATTAAAATTCTAAATCATTTTGAAATAAAATTTTATTGTCCTAGCAAAGATGATTTCTGGTACAGTTATTAATCAATTTGAGTATAAAAAATAGAGGTTCTTATTAATTTTTTAGATTGAACTTTTATAAACATTCAAAAATTAAGAAATTCATCTATTATATGCTTTAGTAAAAATTATTACAAATAAAATTATATTTTTAAAAATAAATAGTTAGTTGACATACCTAAAATTAGATGACTAAATTTCATTTTCGTGTATCTAAAATTATCCTAGTTCTGTCCTACATGACATAAAATATAAGAAATTAATATGAGATGACATGTCAACTAAGACATCTAGTGAAACCATTGAAAAATTTCAACACTCTTCTCTTTTCATGCAATACCCTAACCCTAACCCTACCAGATTTTCGATCGAAACCCACAATTAATGGCCACTCACTAGTCAACCATCGACGGCAATGGTTAACCAGTCACACCTAGCTGCACCACCCAAAATAATACCCTCCACCACCAATACTTATGCTTCTACATGTCTAGACTACTCAAAAATTTTAAAACCTTCCACTTTGAATAACTATCAAGCGTGTACTAAAAAGGATTTACCTTTTATTGAATTTAAACCTATTACAATGTTACATGGTGAACCGTACATAAAGTGGTCTGAATCTGAAGTTGCCACTATGAATGCAATAGAAAATTTGTAACATGCTGTTGTGGGGAAATTTTCTTATGGTTGGCCCGATGTGGAAGAATTGTGTACCACTATCCCTGCACAATGTAACATCAAAGGTGATTGTCAGACTAGTTATTTAACAAATAAGCATATTTTAATGAGGTATCTCTGAAATAAGACTTCATTAATATTACATCCAAGGTTGCTTTCTATATCAAGTCCAAAGATGGAGGCTCTATCAAATGAGACCTTTGATATATGATTCTAAATTCACTGTGGCGGAGGAAACTACCATGGCTATGGCTTGGATTTCATTTCCAAACTTATTACCAACCTACTTTGTTAAGGCGTCTTTATTCTCTTTAGCATTTGTAGTAGGTACTCCTACACATCTAGATATGGCTATAATAAATAAAACTAGACCTAGTTGTGCTAAAGTTAAGGTTTTAGTTGATTTAATGGCCAATCTACCCGATTATGTGAGGATAGACATTGAAGATGAGGCAACGGGTGCTATCAAAACTATTAAAGTCAATATTCAGTATGACTACTTACCTAGATATTGCAAATACTCGAGACTTCAAGGCCACAACATGTATGAGTCTAGGGATATTCACCCGGAATTAGCCAAGGAGAAAAATGATTACTAGAAGGAAACTGATATGCAAGAGGGAACAGAGGAAAGATATGTGGGAGGTGAGAAACATAAGAGAGGCCCTATCAAAAATGATGGTCAAGAGAGAGGAGGAAACAATCAACAAGCTCAACCCACTGGGACTTTTCCTAGAAGACTAACAAGTGGTTAAATTGTTAGAAACCTCAAAGACTAGAATGAAGTGTCAAACAAAAAAAGCAAAGAACAAGGGTATCGATCGGGCTTCACAAGTGCTAAATAATTAGAATGGGACAAGGGCCGAGATATATAACCAATATGCTGCTTTAGATTCTATTTCTGAAGAGGGCGAAAATGATGGATAAGAAAAAAGTAGTAGAACAACTGAGTCAACAGTATCTAAAGGTGGGTTACAAGAGATGGAATTCCCAGATAATACAAAAGATGATAACACAAGACTGAGACAGGTGATACAAAAATGGTTGAATTATGCAAAAAAAAAAACATTGATTTGGACCCCCAAAAAGAGCAATGCAATGAATAATGAGCAGCCTACAGATGATGATACTAGAAGCTAGGTAGAAAAAATCTTTTTCATCCACCAATGCAGCAAGAAGTTTTGAACAAGATCAGGTGGTCGAACAAGCAGATAAAAGGGATTTTCCCATTAGTTCCATCAATCCAGTAGGTAATTCTCATGTCAAACAAGATCAGGTGGTACAACAAGGAGACACAGTGAATATTCCTCTAAACTTAGAGTCAGTTACAGAAACTAATAATAGGATTCTTACCAAGGATTACAAGAAGCAGGAGCTACTGGACACTTCTCAGGTTCTAGAGAAAAAGAAAAAGAAGGTGGAGGGGGAATTACTTTTGAGAAACATAGGAATAACAGCCCTCTTTCTCAACAGCAGGATCTTCTAGTTGCTATTGTACATAATGATCAGTCTTGTCATGCCCCGAGTTCCAACGAGGCGGACTGGCACCCTAAGCCGATAAGGCCTGAGAGAACCAATCTTTGCTCATGTACTCTCATATGCTTGTTTACGTATAAATATCATTCTATCCCATATAATTAAATATCAATGGTGGAAGTCATGGCAACATGTGCAATATATGAAACTTGGTCGTTAGGGCCATCACGTCAAAATGAACGTACATATCTTATATTTAGTTTCCCACATAAGTCTACAAAGCCTCTACAGATACATAACTATGACAAACCTAGAGTCGGGACAACACCCCGCTCTATACTCATATAAATATCAAACAAATGTGCATAATGACTCGAAAAGCTCCGAAGCAACTGGATCTCACCAATAATCCGCAAATGATCCGCAACCTACTGTGGAGGTCTACTAGCACTTGTGCCTGCAACAAGTAAGGTAAGCCCCCCAAAGGGAGGTCAGTACGAAGAATGTACTGAGTATGTAAGGCTATAAGAAACTGAATGCAACATAGGATCTAAAATTGGATCAATACATGTGAATAAACATTATGGATCAATCATAATTTTGCACGTGTGGAACCATGTTCATTACTCCCATTGTTTTCATTACTTCCATTACTTGATCATTTATTCATATCATTTGTTATTCGTGAAATAACATTCCTTCATATTTTCAATTACGTGACATACTTTCTTTGGCTTTACGTTCATCTTTGTTATCAGTCATCCACTTATTAGTGGGCCATAATATAGTAACGTCATCCACACTTTGTGGGCTATAATATAATAATCGTCATCCACTCATAGGTGGGCTATAATATACTACCGATCATCACCTTATAGGTGGCTTATGATATAATACCATTCATCCACTCATGGGTGGGCTATAAGATAATATCGATCATCACCTTATAGGTGGCTTATAATATAATATCGTTCATCACCTTATAGGTGGCTTATAATATAATAATAACAATATAGCATAATATTGGGATTGTTCCATCCGAGCTTATGCCCTTTTGATTTGATCCATACTCAATGAAACATAAAGTAACCATGTAAGCATTACTTCTTTGCATTGCTTCTTCTCTTTACTTTTTTTATGTTATGAGAGTGATACATTGGTGATTGGAACATCATTGGGAACACGTGTATACATTACTTCATTCCTTACTTTCATGAGATTGATACACTCACTCATGAGAGATTAATACATTCACTTATGAGAGATTGATGCTTTTGATAATTGTAACATTATTGGAAATTGGAACATTAACCAAAGAACATGAGTCATGTGAATCACAATTGATGTAGGAATAAGGAACATGTGAATAACAATAATGAATAACCGGAAATGGGATACCTTTGGACATTTCGGAATAGAATAGGTACAATGTCAATGTGACTAATATGTGCTGCAGAAAGATACGGAAAGAGTAACCTTACATACCTTATCTAGGCAGTCCTGCATTCTAAAAATGACCTTCACTATTTCTTGGCTTCGGCCAGTAGCTAAAAAGAAATAAACTTCACACTATACCTTTCAACAATACCCATCTTGTGCAGACGTTTATGACAATCTATCAAAAAATTAATGCATCCTCATACTTTGTACCCTGGAATACTGGGGTTTTATCTTCATGAACCTGCAGAATAGTAAGTGTTCATCATCAGTCATCACTGGCCCAAGTACCTGTTGGGGATACACCCCTATTTCAGAGCCTTCGTCCATCCTTGTTTCTACAGCACCAGCATGTTGAAAGGCTAGGGGCAACCTCTTGAGTTATAGATTCGTCCAAAGCCCATTGTGCTATTGAGGCTCCAATAGCATATGTGCCAGCCGGCGTATCTGCTTCCCGAGCATGCCATCCTCAATTGGTCTTAGTGATATGATCTAATATTTCTGAAGCTTATTCCCACATCAGACTCATAAATGCTCCACCAGTGATAGTATCTGCTACAGCCTTAGTATTGACGTTTAAAGCCTTGTAGAAGATTTCAAGTAAGTTGGGGTTGGGAGCACCAAAACCAACCTCTATGAGACTTCTCATGGCGGATAGAATTGTGAAAAATCCAGTGGGAATTTTGTATGATGTTTTGGTAAAAGTTGCATCTTTCATATTTTCGGCTGACTTTGTGATCCTCGATTATGAAGTTGATTACGAGGTTCCCATCATATTGGGAAGACCATTCCTTGCCACTGGTTGTGCATTGGTAGACATGGAAATAGGGTAGATGAAATTTAGGTTAAATGATGAACAAGTCACTTTCAATGTTTGTCGTTCCATGAAGCAACCAAAAGATATGCGGGTGACTTCGGTAATAGATGCGGTTGAGAATAATGACGTTGTCGTGCCTCTTGAAGAAAGGTTGGGGGTAGAAGCTCTCGCAGCCGTGATTATGAATTTTGATAGAAACGGTATTGAGGAATACGATGAGATAGTTGGTGCACTCACTGGTAAGGGAGCATATACTTATGCTCCAATGAAACTTGATCTCGATTTGAAGAATAGGGTAACCCCACCAGCTCGTCCATCTATTGAGGAGCCTCCAATTTTAGAGCTTAAGGCTCTTCCGGCTCACCTTTGCTACATATTTTTGGGAGCCAACAACACCTTGCCTGTGATTATTTCTACTAAATTGGTGGAGTGGCAAGTAGGGGCTCTAGTTTCAGTATTAAGAAGATTTAAGAGGGCCATTGGATGGTCCATTGCTGATATTATAGGTATTCCACCCGGTATTTGCACTCACAAAATTCAACTTACTTCTGAGTGCATACCGAGCATTGAGCATCAACGTCGTCTAAACCCACCTATGCAAGAGGTTGTGAAGAAAGATATCATTAAGTGGTTAGATGCAGGAGTGGTTTACCCCATTGTTGATAGCAAGTGGGTGAGCCCAGTTCAGTGTGTGCCAAAGAAGGGAGGAATCACTATGGTTCCAAACGACAAGAATGAGTTAATCCCAATGAGGCCGGTTACTGGATGGAGAGTTTTCATGAATTATCGAAAGCTGAATTCTTGGACAAAAAAAGATCATTTTCCTATGCCCTTCATGAATCAAATATTAGATCATCTTGTCGGTAGAGGATGGTATTGTTTTCTTGATGGCTATTCAAGGTATATTCAGATTTTCATTGCTCTCGAAGACCAAGATAAGACCACTTTCACTTGTCCACATGGGGCATTTGTATTTAAAAGGATGCCCTTCAGTCTATGTAATGCACCGGCCACTTCCCAACATTGCATGATGTCTATTTTCTCCGACATGGTGGAAGACACTATTGAGGTTTATATGGATATTTTTCTGTTGTGGGAGACTCATTTTATGATTTCTTGGAACACCTTGCTAATTTGTTGCAAATATACAAGGAGTGCAACTTAGTGCTAAATTGGGAAAAATGTCACTTTATGGTCAACGAGGGTATCGTATTAGGGCATCAGATTTCAAAGAAAGGTATTGAAGTTGATAAGTCAAAGATAGAGGTAATTGAGAAGTTACCTCCACCTACCTCCGTGAAAGGTATTCAAAGTTTCTTAGGTCATGCTGTCTTTTATAGAAGATTCATCAAGGATTTCTCTAAGATTGCACATCCTTTATGCAAAATTTTGGAGAAAGAGGTGAAGTTCATTTTCGATGAGGCATGTCTAAAAACATTTGAGTGTCTGAAAGAGAAGTTGGTTTCAGCCCCTATTATTGTGTCACTAGATTGGACGATGCCGTTTGAGGTTATGTGTGATGCTAGCGGAGTGGCTTTGGGTGTAGTCCTTGGCCAAAGATGTGAGAAGATTTTACATTCGATTTACTATGCTAGCAAAGTGCTTAATCCAGCTCAAAAGAATTATACTGTGACTGAATAGGAATTGTTGGTTGTGGTCTTTCCTTTTGAGAAATTTAGATCTTACTTTATTGGTACGAAGGTGATTGTGCATACAGACCATGCAGCTCTTCGGTATCTTATGTCAAAAAAGAATTCTAAGCCAATATTAATTCAGTGGGTGCTCCTACTGCAAGAATTTGACTTTGAAGTCAAGGATCGTAAGGAAACTGAGAATCAGGTCGCTGACCATCTATCACGCCTTGAGGAGGAGGCCATACTTAAATTAAGGGATGATCTTGAGATTGATGATACTTTTCCAGATGAGCAGGTATTGGCAGCATCACAAGATTTAATCCCTTGGTTTGCTGATTTTGCCAACTTTTTGGCAAGTGATCTAGTTCCAAAAGATATGTCGTATCAGCAATGAAAGAAATTCATGCATGAGGTACAAAAATTCTTCTGGGATGAGCCGTATTTATTTAGGGTATGTGCAGATGGCATGATTCGAAGATGTATTCCATAGGTCGAGATGATGAGTATTTTGTAAGCATGTCATTCATCTCCAGTTGGGGGTCATCATGGAGGTGCACGAACTGCCCATAAAATCTTGCAATGTGGGTACTATTGGCCCAATATTTACAAAGATGCTCATGATTACGCTCGAGCTTGTAACCAATGTCAAAGGCAAGGGAATATCTCACGCAGACACGAACTTCCCATGATAACTATACTTGAGCTTGAATTGTTTGACGTGTGGGGAATTGATTTTATGGGCCCTTTCGTGAGCTCACATGGGATGAAATACATTTTGGTAGCTATTGACTATGTTTCTAAGTGGGTGGAGGCAATTGCGCTTCCTAATAACGAAGGAAGAAGTGTCACAGCATTCTTCAAGAAGAACATATTCTCACGATTCGGTACACCCCGAGTTATCATTAGCGATGGAGGATCCCACTTCTGCAATCGTTTGTTAAATACCCTGCTTGAAAAATATGGTGTTAAACATAAGGTGGCAACACCTTACCATCCTCAGACAAGTGGGAAAGTTGAGGTGTCAAATCGTGAGATCAAGTCTATTTTTGCAAAAACAGTGAATGCCAATAGGACTGATTGGGCTCAAAGATTAGATGATGCATTATGGGCGTATCGAACTGCTTTTAAGGCGCCAATTGGTGCATCACCATACCAGTCAAATTTTAGAAAGTCTTGCCATTTGCCTGTTGATCTTGAACATAAGGCTTTATGGGCTTTGAAAAGGTTGAATTTGGACTGGAGTGAAGCGGCTAAATTGAGACTTGAGAAGATAAATGAGATGGATGAATTTCGTCTCTGGGATTATGAAAGTTTAGAAATATATAAAAAAAAGATGAAATTATATCATGATCGACGGATTGAGAAACAAGAGTTCCATCCGGGAGATTTGGGTCTACTTTATAACTCCAAGCTTCGCTTGTTTGCTGGAAAGTTAAAGTCCAAATGGGCCGGACCATTCATGGTAGTCAAGGTATTCCCACATGGAGAAATTGAGCTAAGAGGGGCTGATAATGTTCTATTCAAGGTGAATGGGCAGCGTGTTAAGCTTTATATGGGAATCACAGAAGAAGTAAGGACTTGTGAGGAGCTTGAGCTTGATGAAGTCTAAGTAGTCAAGCTAGTCATGTCGTGCTGCGACGTTAAATCAGGCACTTCATGGGAGGCAAACCATGAGCTAGTTGGTGAAGTCTAAGTATCTAAGTTAGTCGTGTCATGCCACGACATTAAATCAGGCGCTACTTGGGAGGCAAACCACGATCTGAGGATGTTGTGATCTGAGCATTGGAGGTACAAGTAGCTGAAATTCACAAGATTTACCTGAACAGGTTCAGTACTAACCACGCCAGGTACCTACGAGAAGTAGGTCCACCCACGTCACGTGGGTGGTGCCGTAAAAATCAAAGCAAAAATTTCATGTTTCAGATTCACACCCACGACAGGTGACCCATGTGACGTAGGTAAACCCACGTCACGTGGGTGGTATCGTGAATACAGAAGCAAAGATCAGAAATCAGAATCTCACCTACGGCAGAGGACCCATGTGACGTAGGTCAACCCACGTCATGTGGGTTCTATCGTGAATGCAAAAATCCCAGGTAAGTTCATACCCGACCCGACCCGATCCAAATTGAAATATATATCGGTCCTACCCACATAATTTCGATCCCAATTCAATTCTTCTTCAAACTTCTCCACTTTAAATCCTACAAATAAACCCTAATACCCATAAGTCACCATATCCCATACCTTCAAATTCCAAATTCCAACTCCATCTTTACTACAAAACCCGACCCAAACCCAACCTCAATATCCAAATTTCGGCCGACCCACGCCTAATTTCAGCAAACCCGACCCAAACCTAACCCCAACATCTAAATTTTGGAAAAAAAAAAAACCAAATTCGATAAACCCGACCCAAACCCAATACCATGCCTCCCAAATCTAACCTCAAAAGTGACCACCTTGATGCTTCGTCCAGAATTCGAACCAAAAATCCAGAATTATCGACCCATTTGTGTGATGAACCGACTGAATTAGGAAAAAGTAGAGTTTCCATGTCTACCAATGCACGACCAGTGGCAAGGAATGGTCTTCCCAATATGATGGAAACCTCGAAATCAACTTCACAATCGAGGATCACAAAGTCAGCCGAAAATATGAAAGATGCAACTTTTACCAAAACATCAAACAAAATGCCCACCGGCTTTTTCACAGTCCAATCCGCCATGAGAAGTCCCATAGAGGTTGGTTTTGGTGCTCCCAACCCCAACTGCTTGAAAATGGCTAACGGCATTAAGTTAGTGCTAGCATCCAAATCACAAAGTGCTCTAGCAAAGTTGTAGGACCCAATAGTATAAGGAATTGTGAAAGCTCCTGGATCCTCCTTCTTTTCAACTAGGGAACGCGAAGCAACTACACTACAATGATGTAAGTTATCTGCCGGCTCAAAACTGGCAGTTCTCTTCTTTGTCACCAAGTTTTTCATGAACTTTGCATAACCTGGCATCTGCTCCAATGCCTCAACAAGAGGGATGTTTACCGACAACTCTTTCAACATTGTAATAAAATTTTGATATTTGCCTTCCTCAACCTTCTTTTTCAATCATTGAGGAAAGGGAGGAGGAGGTCGTGGTATAGTCTTCAACTTTTGTAGGACCTCCTTTTCCTGGCTCTTTTTAGATTTTTCCGTTTCGCTAGTATCCTGAGGATTTGGAACTGTTTTGACCTTTGAATTATTCGTCTCTATCTCAGTTTCTACATCAACAACCATCGGCTTATTGGTCTTACCACTATCTACATATATAGATGGATTTGTCGTGCATTTTCCGCTTCTAGTAATAATGGCCATACAATAGCCATCATTTTTCAGATTCTGGACGGTGTTGCTTGGAAGGGTTCCTAGCTGACGTTGGTTCAATGCCACCGATATCTGGTTGAATTATTGCTACAACTGTTGATAGCAGTTGAATGGGATTTTACTTTCTGACTTATTCCTGAGATGTCTGACCTAATCTCCTTTAGGCATTGTTCTTGACTTTCTGACCCTTTCACAAGTTTATTGAGAAGGGATTCCATTCTTGAATTTCCAAAGTCAGCATCGCGATTTCCAGGTGGAACATATACGCCACTCTTCTCTCTATAATCATACTTCTTCCTCCAATCACCGTCATGATCTCGTTCTCTATCTCTATATCCCGACTTGTTGTAACTGTCACTATAGTAGTTCTGACCTTGATTCCCTTGTCTCAAGTTCCAGGAGTCTTGGTTAGACCCTTGGCCCTTGGTTCGGAAACCCACCACTTCTCAATCCAGATACTTTGCCTCTTCATTAGATTCATAATCTTCATGTCTAGATGCGTTACCTTGTGCACCTACAGTATACACCTTTTCAGCATCTCTAGCCAAAATCTATTTAGCCAGAAGACCAATTTCTATCCTCAACTGAGCGACCTCTTGAGCTACAGATTTGTCGAAAGCCCATTTTGCTACTGAGGCTCCAATAGCATATGTGTCAGCCGGCGTATCTGCTTCCTGAGTATGCCATCCTCGGTTGGTCTTAGTGATACGATCTAATATTTTTGAAGCTTGTTCCCGCCTCAGACTCATAAATGCTCCACCAGTGATAGTATCTGCTACAGCCTTAGTATTGATGTTTAAAGCCCTGTAGAAGATTTCAAGTAAGTTTCTACCACTCATCCTATGATTTGGCACATTCTGCAGCTTCTTCTTGAACTTTATCCATGTCTCATAAAGTGCAATGTAGTTGTCTGAAGTTGTAGATCTCATCCTTCAACTGTAGCATCTTTAAAGGTGGGAAAAACCTCTCCAGAAATTGATTTCTCAATTCTTGCCAAGTAGTGATGGATCCTCGTGGTAATTCTGCCAACCACAAGGCTGCTTCTCTTGTTAGAGAGAATAGAAACAATCTCAATCAAATAGCCTCTTGGTCAACTCCAGGCAAATTATATGAGGTGCAGACCCCCATAAAATTCATCCCTTGTATGTTTGGATCATCAGTAGGAAGACCGGCAAATACACCCTTCAAGTTTAGCAGGTGAATCATGGCACTGATAATGTCAAACTTAGTACCCGGAGGTAACTCGGGTGGAATAATGGCACCAGTCTCTATTGGCTCAAAGTAGGCCACATCTTCTTCCTCAGGATCAGCATAAACTGGCACATGCTGTCTTTGAAATGGTTGTTGATCTCTCAATCTTCTTTGTCTCTCTTCAGCTGTCTCTTGCATAGCTCTATTATCTCTCTCTGCTTGTCTAAGAGCAACTTGTCTAGCATGCTGTTCTCGTGTCAATCAAGCATTAGTTTAATCCGCTATTTCATGACCAACCGGCTGAATTGGTTGATTATGAAAGTCTCTCATAGGGGCAGGATCCTGAACTTCATCGGTATTCACCATTCTTCAATTAGCCCTCAGAGTCCTTTCTATTTCAAGATCAAGTGGAATCAGGGGATTGCCTTGACTCCTTGTATTGGGCATACACCGGCGTGTGCCCGTAAAAGTATCAGAAGAACAAAACCAATCAACTTAAACCAGTATTAATCAACTCCGTAACCGTATTCCTCGGCAACGGTGCCAAAATTTGATGTCGCCCAAAATATGCCTCCTAAGAAGTATAAAATGGTCGCTGTATCAAATATAGAACCCAACTAGCTTGGGGTCGATCCCACAGGGAATAGGACGAAAGTAGATTGAGTTCTTGTTTGAGTAGTTGGCAAATAAGTAAAAAAAAGGGGGTATTATTTGTAACAAGTAGTGATAGTAAAAAGTGTTGATTCTTTGAAGTTGTTATCACTATGAGAAATACACTTGGACTGTGATCCCCAATGATTCTTAACTCTACCGGTTATTAGTGCTGGCAAAACTGTCCTGCTACATTGCATGCAAAATCTGACAAGTTATGTTCATCTAAATATCTCTCGACCTTGGTTAGACGAATTTCACTCTTCTTCTCTTGGTTTCTGAGCGTCGCACTACTAACCCTTGTCCTGCATCTCAGATAACTCTTCCCGCTAAGGCTCAAGTTATTAGATGAAGGTTGATAGCTTCAAATCTCTGTCGTTATTTCCTTTTCCCAATCTCTACCTCTCTCTCGAGCAAGTCTAGAATACAAGCGAGTTTCTAACGTTTGCAACCATTAGAAGATCAATCACAATGAAGAAAATAACAATACATGCATTCACACCGGTTCAAAATTGCTTTGCACTTAACCCGTTTCGTTAATTACCATGGTTCATACAACCCTAGTTAATGAGTTTAGATACTCATGTTCGCAAGAGCACAATCAGAATTCGAAGATGAAGACATAATTGTAAACTCATAATAATGAAGAAAATCTGAAATCTCAATTATGAATAAAAACCCTAGAATCGGTGTTCCAAGATTACAAAATAATAATGTGTTTATGAACTCAAAATAATGAACAAACTACCTCAAAACAATGTACTGACTAACTCCTGAACATAGGACAATACAGGGGTATTTATAGATACAAGGCTAATCCTATCCTAACCAAAATAGGATAATAGAGTCGGCAATGTTCCACGATATCGTGACTTGGTGTCGTGGAACCAAGTCACACCAAGTAGGTGAGTGTCATGGAAATCAGGCTCAAATAGGCATCTTCAGAAGTTAACTCACCCCACCAAGTCATGCCACGTGAGTGCAGTCACTCCACTTGACTGCTTGTCATGGGAATCAGATAATATTCAACATCTCTGGAGATGACTCACGGCATCCACTCACGTCACGTGAGTAGACTCACGGCACATGAGTGCTGTCGTTGGTCACTCTTCTTGTGTAGCTCCTTGTTCTTTTGTCTTTCGATACTTTGTTCTGGGGCGTGATTCTTTATTTTTGATCATATTGCTTTAAAACCTATTTTCCTGCAATGTAGGATAGAAAACACATCATACCAACCAAATACACCCAAGTTATTGCATATTTTCCTTGTTTTAAGCATCGAAAGTGTCATGTAACCATGGCTCATCAAGGGGGCGGGAAGGTCGTAATGACTGTTGTATGGCCAGTACCAGCCAAGCTACTCAGGAATCCCAAGACTTGCTAAATCACTTCCGCAAACAAAGGACCGAGTCTACACCATTCAGTGTTGGCACCACATTCTTTGGAATTACCATCTCTTCTTCCTCAACTATCACTTTCTCATTTTGAGCATGGTCTGGGGTGTCCTGATGTGAGGGAGGGGATGGTGATATCTGACTTGCCGATCCTCCGACTTCCTGGGCTCCACCCCTAATAGGTACTACCTTCCATCCTCTTCTTCTAACTCTGCCCCTAATTTGAGGCCTGCCTAGAACTATGGCCCAATCCGCCGTTGCAGGTGCTTCTAGTGGTGCGGCTGAGGGTGGGACTGCAGCTGCTGCTACTGATGCTCTAGTGGAATGAGTATTGACCATCTGCGAACAAGAGTGAATGAGTTAGCTACCAATTTGTATCACTTGATACCAATTGGAATCAAGTAATACCATGAAAGGAAGAAAAAAGAAATTCATTTTCTAAAGCCCTATAGCCTCCCAAAGAAAAGTACAGATTCTCTGTACCATTATGCAGGATTATACTAGACCTGTTCTTGTACGATGAGATCTATGAACCTAGCTCTCTGATACCTTCTTTGTCACATACTGGAACGGTTGTGTTTTGCACCCACCCTAACCTACGGCGGGAGAACCATGCTTAACCCAAATACCCAAGTAACCTAATGGCACATTTACATTCACTTTATACTACTTCATCATTAAACAAGTCTAAATTTCCTTTATTAAATTGGTAAGAAATCATCACCAAACCAATGAAATTATCCAACCACTAATAGAGTGTGGAAACCTCTATTTATTATAATCCTCGGGACCTGAAGTCACAATACAATAATATCTAAGAATGATTAAGTATATATCTAAAAGAATATCCAAAAATACAGAAATAACAAAAGAGTTTCTTAGTCCCAAAACAAAGGATATGAACATGAAACTGAAGATCCAAAGGCTTCCCAGTCATGATGCTCACCTTTAGATCGATGTCTTAAACTGTTGGCTAAAATTGAGGTCTTGTCTCAAACACTAGAACACACTCTGCACTCAACTAAAAGAAGAATACAGGTAACATCAGTACTTCAACAAGTACTGGTAGGTATCATAAGTCGGCTCAACTTGACACTATACAAATAGGCAAATCAAATAGATGTGAAGCGACCATCACAGAACTTATAATCAAAGACAAATACGCAATTATAACACTTCACTTTAGAGGGAATACAAACTCATACTCATGTATGTTTACACTTAGTTGAATTTAGCAACAAGTTACAACACAATATATGATTATAAGTACTCATTCAATGCACATGAATGAATATATGAATGCAAGATGTGCACATCTTCTCTTTCTCTTCTAAATCTTATCAACATCATCAATATCATCATGAACATCATGATTTCAATAATATTATTATCACCATTTCAACAACATCATTGTGTATGAATATTCAAAGAAGTCAATAATCACAAGTAGTGCTCGAAAGCTATCACAAATACTTAATTCATTTATAAGCACATAGTTAAGAAAATCTAATTGCTACAATACACTATAACCTACCTTGATTCCTTGCTCAAAATCTCCTCCAGGCCACAAGTTTTTTTTTCTATTTCAACTTGTTCTTGATCTATAACAATAATATGACACACTTATTTCAATCAATTCATCCCTTTTAACCACCGGGGATTAAAAATTAACAACTTTTAACCATAAAATTGTCTTAAATCATCATCTTAGGGGTTTCCCCTCCTTAAACCTCATGAACCCTATTTTATTTAGCATGAACAACTATGATTCTACTTTTGTTAGTGTTTACTAATACCCTAGAATCATTATCTACTGATTTTATACTTATTTCCATTATTTTACATCAATTTCATGAATTAGGGTTAAACTCCAAATTCAACCATGAACAAGTTTCCTAATGATTATTAGAGATTATAAGAAGTAATTCAAGTTTAAAATGTAATAAACTTACCTCTAAAGATGAAAACATCTAAATTCTACAGAAAATTGACTTCCCAATTCCCAAGAGCTCTCTCACATTTTTCATAAAGTGGGGAGTGAAAAATGTTTTTTGAGTTTAAAACTGTCAAAAAATTGTGCGTTACCACTGCAGCGGTTTGCAATACTATTGAGGTTACCGCTGGAGCAGTTATATTTTCCACTGCAGAGGTCCTGAGTAGAAACTTGGGAACTCTCCTCAGTTTTTTCCATTTCACAACACACTCCTCGAATTACAACATCGCGAACTAACCCTTCCACGGTAAACTCTATAACCAGAGTTCTATAACTCCATTTTATGTGCCGAAAGTTTCTATGGATTCTTAAACTCATTGGATTTGTAGAAATATAGTCACACACACCCACAAAAACTCACATGAATACCAGATTTTCCTAGAGCAGTACACCCTCAAAATTCGTCGAAGACTATCCCAGCCCTGAATTTCTTAAAATTATCATAAGAAAATTTTGATGGGGTTTTCACTCCCTATTTTGCGTAACAACAATTTGGATCATTATATTAGATACCAATTTACCCCTCATTCATCCCTGAAAGGCAAATATATTGAGATGCTAAAAGATTATGTAAAAATTACCTCGATCAACAAATAAGTGTGGATATCGCTTGCGCATGTCAGTCTCTGTCTCCCAAGCGGCTTTCTTAATAGTATGGTTCGTCCATTGAACCTATACACATGGAATGACATTTGTTCTTAATTTTCTCACGTCTTTACCCAATATTGTAATTGGTTCCTCTTCGTATGATAACTCTTTATCAAATAATTTGGGGTCCCAACGAAAGATGTAGTTTCCATCTCCATTGTATTTCTTTAGCATAAACACGTGGAATACTGGGTGAATTCCAGGCATACTGGGTGGCAATACCAGTTTATAAGCTACAACTCCTATCCTCTTCAAAACCTTAATGGGTCCGATGTATCTTGGACTCAATTTTCCCTTTTTACCAAAATAGATTACACCCTTCATGGGTGACACTTTCAAGAGTGCCTTCGAACTCATTTCAAACTTCACATCCCTCACCTTATTGTCTGTATACTTTTTCTGTCGTCTTTGAGCTGCTATGAGCTTTCCTTGTATAAACCTTTCCTTCTCTATTGAGTCATTGAGCATATCAGTGCCCCAAGGCCTAACTTGAAAAGTATCAAACCATCCAATTGGAGATCTATACCTTTTACCATATAAGGCTTCAAAAGGAGCCATGCCGATGCTGGAGTGGTAGTTATTATTGTAGGTGAATTCACTCAAAGGTAGATATTGGTCCCACAGACCCTCGAAGTCTTCGAGCACTTGAATAGCTCACACTGACTGACCATCGATCTGTGGATGGAAAGTGGTATTAGGTCTAATCTAAAACCCTAATCAGACTGGAATTTCTAACTAAAATTATAGGTGAACTGGGTATCTTTGTCTGACACAATCAAAATTGGTACCCCATGTAGCCATACAATCTCCTTCACATAGAATGTAGCAAACTTAGCCGCATTGTAATCTACTCTTATCGAAATAAAGTGAGACAATTTAGTCAACCGATCAAAAATGACCCATTTAGAGTCGCACTTCCTCAATGTCTTATGAAGACCAACCATGATGTTCATGGTTATTCTTTCCCACTTCCATTCCAGAATGTGCATCCTTTGAAAAGTACCACCAGGTTTTCGATGTTCATACTTGACCTATTGGAAATTTTGACACTTGGTCACAAAATCTACAATATACCGTTTCATTCTTCGCCACCAATAATGTTGCCTCAAGTACCTATACTTCTTGGTGGCACCGAGATGTATAGAGTACTTAGAGTTGTGGGTCTCAACAAGAATAGTTGAGATAAGATTTTCCAACTGAGGTACACATAAGTTTCCTTGAATTCTGAACACTCCCTCATTATCAAGGATGGCATATCTAGCCTCACCCTATAGAATTTTTTCCCTGAGGTTGCTCATCTTCTTGTCTTCAAATTGTCAGCTTTTGATTTGGTCAAAGAATGTGGACCTGACTTCAACATGTGCTAATATTCTCCTTTCGCTATTCTCCTGCAATCTCAGAAAATTGTTTGCAAGAAAATGTACCTCTCTTGCCAATGGGCGCCTTGATAACTAGAGTTATGCTAAACTTCTCATGCTTACAGGTTTCCCACATAGCGCATCTTCCACCACACTGGCCTTACTCGAGTTATATAAAATTAATATATCATAGTCTTTAATCAACTCCATCCATCTTCTTTATCTTCGGTTTAGATCCCTCTGGGTGAACACGTGCTGCAGGCTGCAGTGGTCTGTGAACACTTCACATTTCACCCCATAGAGGTAGTGTCTCTAAATCTTCAAAGAAAAAACCACCGCTACCAATTCTAAGTCATGTATAGGGTGGTTTTTCTCATAAGGCTTTAGTATTCTCGAAGAGTAAGCAATCATATTCTAATCCGGCATCAAAACTGCACCTAAATCCAAATGTGAGGTATCACAATAGATAATGAAATCCTTACCCTCAAAATACAACGTGAGAATTAGGGCTTAGGTTAACATAGTTGTGAGCTTTTGGAAGCTCTCCTCACACTTGTCATACCATACAAAGGGTACTTCCTTCTGAGTGAGGCGGGTCATGTTTGAAGCAATGGCAGCAAACCCCATGACAAATCAATAATAGTAACAGGCCAACCCTACAAAACTCTGA
The DNA here is from genome assembly GCA_031232105.1 of Capsicum rhomboideum. Lineage (NCBI taxonomy): Eukaryota > Viridiplantae > Streptophyta > Magnoliopsida > Solanales > Solanaceae > Capsicum > Capsicum rhomboideum. Next base: position 121,719,051 of record CP124714.1, read on the forward strand.
ATTTCAATCACATTCATTGGGCGAGCCTAATTTTTAACAGCTTCTACCTTATGCGGGTCTACCATAACCCCTTCCTTATCAACTATGCGCCCCTAAAAGGACACTGAAGAAAGGAAAAACTCACACTTGGAATATTTAGCATATAGTTGCTTCCCCTTAAGCAACCCCAACACCGTACGTAAGTGAGTTTCATGATCATATTTGCTTTTGGAGTAAACTAATATGTCATCAATAAAAATGATAACAAATGAATTCAAAAATGACTTAAATACTCCATTCATCAGGCTCACAATAGTAGCTAGGGTGTTGGTTAAGCCAAAAGACATAACTAGAAACTCATAATGTTCATAATGAGTTCAAAAAGTAGTCTTTGGGATATCCTCCTTCCTAATCTAGAGCTGGTGGAAGCTCAATCTCAAATCTATTTTGGAGAATAATGTAGCTCCCTACAATTGGTCAAAAAGGTCATCCATTCTAGGGAAGGGATATTTGTTGTGAATGGTTACCTTATCCAACTGGAGGTAGTCTATGCACATCCTCATGCCACCATCCTTCTTTTACATAAATAACACAGGCTCACCCCAAGGAGAAACACTTGGGCAAATAAAACCCTTCACTAACAATTCTTATAACTGCGATTTCAACTATCTCAACACTGTCGGTGCCATATGATAGGGAGGGATTGAAATCGATCTAGTTACAGGATCTAAATCTATACAGAAATCAACCTCACGGTCTAGAGTCATACCCAAAAAGTCATCAAGAAATACTTCTAATAATTCACACACCACTGGGACTGACGCTATAGGAAGAACTACATATTTATCTTCCCGAAGATGGGCTAAAAATGCCTTAAACCCCCTCTTTACTAGTTTTGGGCATGAAGAGCTGACACTATTCTCATAGGAGTAGGATTAAAAGTACCCTCCCACTTTAATTTCTCTATCCCAGGCATCACTACAGTGACGATTTTAGCATAACAATCAAGAATGGCATGATAAGGAAACAACCAACTCATCCGTAATATAATATCAAACTCCTTCATATCTAGAATGACTAAGTCTACCAAGGTCTTACACCCTACAAAATATTATATGACATGCACAATACACCTGATCAAAACCAATAGACACCCCAACTAGCATGGACACATACATGGGAGTATCAAGATATTCACAGTATAAGTCCCATCCTAAAGCAAATTTCACAAACACATAAGAGAAAGTAGAACTGGTATAACATAATACAAAAGTCCTACAATCCCAGACAACAATTATAAAAATGTGATCACAACATCAGAAGCTTCTATTTTAGGACAAACTAAAATAGCATAAATATGGGCTTTATCACCACCCTGACCCCCACCTCTACCAGTCTAAGCATTATTTATATCGACATGTGTCCAACCTCGGTTGGCTTGGTTACTACCCTTTCATGTAGTCTGACCACCACACCCACCTTATGGATGACCCCTACCATTTCCTCTACCACCATGACCTATCAAAACTAGAGCAGTAGAAGTCGGTAATTGAGTCAGCTGACCTATAGACAATAAATTAGGACTATACCTTTTGATATGACCCAAACTCCCATACTCATGGCACCTAATGCTCAAAATAGGCCTATGAACTGGAGAGGATGAAGGTGTATAGTGCCTGCCTATGAAGGATGATAACTTACCCCAGATAGTCCCTCTATGGATACATGCATGGCTGAATTGTAAGGTTTAGAAGAACTAGACCCCTTCAACCAAGTACCGTTGAACTTGCCTGAGGTACAGGAGTTCTTCTCTTGTTTTGTTACCTCTCCCTATTTCTCAAGTGCCTCATCCTTCTTGGCAAACTTAACTATCTCCTTAAAGCACTTACTAGATGCAGCCACAGATAAGGTAACCAACTTAATCCAATAATTCAGATTCTTCACAAAGTACCTAATCTGCTCTTCCTCTGAGATGATCAATTGTAGTCCATATGGACACAAGGAATGAAACATAGCCTCATAGGCCGCCACAGCCATGTTATCCTTCTCCAACCTTAAGAACTCATCCTTCTTCTGATCATGATAACTGTGGGGAATATATTTCTCAAGGAATACATTCTAAAACTGTACCCAAGTAAGTAAAGATAAGGCAGCCCTGCATTCTACAAATTACCTTCACTATTGCTTGGCTTTGGCCTGTAGCTAAAAAGAAACAAACTTCACACTATACCTTTCAACAATACCCATCTTGTGCAGACGTTTATGACAATCTATCAAAAAATAAATTCATCCTCATACTTTGTACCCTAGAATACTGGGGGTTTCATCTTCATGAACTTGCAGAATAGTAAGTGTTCATCATCAGTCATCACTGGCCCAAGAACCTATTGGGGATACACCCCTATTTCAGAGCCTTTATCTATCCTTGGTGCTACAGTACCAGTATATTGCAAGGCTAGGGGGCGGGAAGGTCAAAATGACTGCTCTGTGGACAGTGCCAACCAAGCTACTCAGGAATCCCAACACTTGTTGAATCACTTTTGTGGACAAAGGATCGAGCTTTCCCCATTCTATGTTGGCATCATATTCTCTGGAACTACCATCTCTTCTTCCTCAACTATCACTTCTTCATTTTGAGCAAGGTATGGGGCATCTTGTTGTGGGGGAGGGGATGGTGATTTCTATCTTACCGGTCCTCTGACTGCCTAAGCTCTACCCCTAACAGGTGTTGCCCTTCATCCTCTCCTTCTAACTCTGCCCCTAACTCAATCCCTGTCTTAAACTACGGCCCTAGCTACTGGTGTGGAAGATGCTAGTGGTGCAGTTGTGGGTGCGGCTGTGGGTGTAGGTGCAGGTGCAGTCGTGGCTGCAGGTGTAGCTGCTACTGCTGATGCTCTGGTGGAATGAGTATTGACCATCTGCGAACAATAATGAATGAGGTAGATACCAATTTGGATCATCAACTACCAATTAGAATCAAGTAATATCACGAAAGGGAGAAAAAAAGAAATTCATTTCCTAAAGCCCTAGAGCCTCCCAAAGAAAAGTGCAGACATCTCTGTACCATTACGCAGGATTCTACTAGACATGTTCTTGTACGATGAGATCTACGAACCCAGTGCTATAATACCATCTTTGACACGACTCAAACGGTCATGATTGGCCCCCGACCTAACCTATGGCGGGAGAACCATGCTTAACCCAAATCCCCAAGTAACCCAATGGAACATTTACATTCATATTATTCTACTTCATCATTAAACAAGTCTAAATTGTCTTTATTAAATTGTTAAGAAATCATCACCAAACCAACGAAATTATCCAACCATTAATAGAATGTGGAAACCTCTATTTATTACAATCCTCGGAACCTGAAGTCAACATATAAGAACATCTACCATTGATTAAGTCTATAACTAAATGAATATCCAACAATGCAGAAATAATAAAAGAGTGTCTTAGTCCCTAAACAAGGGATATGATCATGAAACTAAAGATTCAAAGGTTGCTCGGTCATGGTGCTCACCCTTAGATCGATATCTGAAACTGCTGGCTAAAGTTGAGGTCTTGTGTCAAACACCAGAACACGCTCTGCACTCAATTAAAAAAAGGGTACAAGTACCATCAATACATCAACAAGTGCTAGTAGACATCATAGGTAGGCTCAACCCGACACTATACAAATAGATAAATCAAATAGATATAAAGCGATCATCACAGAACTTATAATCAAAGACAAACATCCAATTAGGACACTTCAATTTAGAGGGAATACAAACTCATACTCATGTATGTTTATACTTAGTCAAATTCAGCAACAAGTTGCAACACAACATATAATTATAAGGTGCATTTAATGAACATGAATGAATGTATGAATGCAAGATGTGTACATCTTTTATTTCTCTTCTCAATCTCATCAACATCATCAATATCATCATGAACATCATGATTTCAATAATATCATCATCATCATCATTTCAACAACATCATTGTATATGAATATGCAATGTAGTAAATAATCCAAAGTAGTGCTCAAAAGCTACCACAAATACTTATTTCATAGATAAGCATAGAGTCAAGAAAGTCTAATTGCTACAATACACCGTAACCTACCTTGATTCCTTGCTCAAAATCACCTCTAGGTCACAAGCTTTCCTTTTTTTTCTATTTCAACTTGTTCTTGATCTATAACAATAATATGACACACTTATTTCAATCAATTCATCCCTTTTAACCACCGGGGATTAAAAATTAACAACTTTTAACCATAAAATTGTCTTAAATCATCATCGTAAGGGTTTCCCCTCCTTAAACCTCATGAACCCTATTTTATTTAACATGAACAACTATAATTCTACTTTCATTAGTATTTTCTAACATCCTAGAATCATTATCTACTGATTTTATTCTCATTCCCATGAGTTTACGTCAATTTCATGAATTAGGATTAAACCCCAAATTCCACCATGAACAAGTTTTCGAATGATTTTCAGAGATTATAAGAAGTAATTCAAGTTAGAATGTAATAAACGTACCTCTAAAGATGAAAACTTCTAAATTCCATAAAAAATCGTCTTCCCTAGAGCTCTCTCACATTTTTTAGAAAGGGGGTAATGAAAAATGTCTTCTGGGTTTAAATTTGTCAAAATACTACGTGTTACCACTACAACGTTTGTGACACTATTGTGGTTACTGCTGCAGTGGTACCCCTCGCTGCAGCAATTTTATTTTCCACAGTTGCGGTCCCAAGCAGAAACTTGGGACTTCTCCCTAGTTTTGTCCATTTCACAACACACTCCTCGAATTAAATCATCACGAACCAACCTTTCTACGATAAACTTTATAACCAAAATTCTATAACTCTGTTTTACAAGTCGAATGTTACTATGACTTTCTAAACTCATTAGCTATCTAGAAATTTTGTCAAACATCCCACCAGCGCTCATATCAACACAAGATTTTCCTAAAGTAGTATACTCTAAAAATTCATCGAAGACTAGCCCAGCCCTAAAATTTTTATAAATCTCATATATAAAATTTGGCAAGGTTTTCACTCCCTATTTTTAGCGTAACAATAATTTGGATCGTTACCATCTCCAAAATCCCAATTCAAAGGTAAAAAAAAAAGGTAGAGGTTGCGACAATCTTTTACCATCTAGAACTATTCCAAAAAGGGGTGTGAGATCTAATTTTAATTGATGTTAAAATCCCTTGTCTGGAATACAGGTCTGTCAAGACTCAACAGGACATTCACAGAGTTCAGATGTTAAATAGGCACCACAAATTCTTTCTTATTGCTTTATTAGAGCCTTTTCAAGAAGCAAGACATATCCAAAATATAAAAGGAGATTGGGGATGCATTATGCTAATTATAATCTAAATGGGCACATTTGGGTTTTTATCCAAGATGGGGTTCATGTGGAAGTGATTCTGGATTCTGTCTAGAAAATTTCCTTGAAGTTAATCTTTACAGATAGTGGTAAAATATTATTTGTCACACTGGTTTATGCCAAGTATGATTTTTTGGAGAGAATGGATTTATGGGATGACATCTACAACATAGCCAGCAATATGAGGTATCCTTGGTTGGTAGGAGGTGATTTTAATGTTGTGTTGAATAAGGAGGAGAAAATAGGTGGTCTTCCTGTTCATCCTCTTGAATATGAAGATTTTGTCTTTTGCCTCAACTCCTGTGAAATATTTGACTTCAACATCAAAGGAAGTCCATTTACTTGGTGGAATGGTAGGGTGGATGATCAATTTATTTTTGAGAGGCTTGACAGAATGGTTGGCAACCAAGAGTTTCAAGATTGTTTTGGTATTTCTAAAGTTGAACATTTGTCAAGAACTAGTTCTGATCATGCTCCCCCCCACCCCACCCCTTCTTACTTCATGTGGACTTCATGCCCCTCAGCTTTCAAGACTGTTCAAGTTCTTAAAAATTTGGACTGAAAAGGCAGAGTTTATGGAGGTTGTGATAGAAAACTGGGTTTCAAATACAGATGATGGTATTTTTGTTCAAATCAAGCAAAAAATGAAAAAGACTAAAGTTGCTCCCTCTAAGTGGAGTAGATATTATTTTGGTGATATTTTTAAGAAATTAATTATCTTAGATTACATTGTGAAGATGAAAAAGAAACTATTTGAAGAAACTCCCACTGGTGCTAATAGAGTTGTTCTTCAAAATGCACAAGCAAAAATGAAAAAATATATGCACTATGAAGAAGAATACTGGAGGCAAAAAACTGGGGTTGATTGGTTTACAGAAGGGGATAGAAATACATGATTTTTCAGCAATCTTGTAAATGGTAGGAGGAAAAGATTGTGTATTAATAGGATACAGAAGGCAGATGGTGAATGGATTGAGGTGATCTAGTGGCAATAGAATTAGTCAACTTCTTCTAGAATCAATTTTCTGGAACTGTGAATACCTCAGACATGAGTCTTCTCAAACTAGTTCCTGAGTGCATCTTTGATGAGGATAACAGGAAGCTGAATACTTGTCCAACCTTAGCTGAAGTGAAAAAGGTGGTCCTTAAGATAAATGGAGATAGTGCTTCTGGCTCGGATTGTCTTACTAGCCAGTTTTTTCAAAAATGTTGGGACATAGTTGTTGGTGATGTGTTTGGGATAGTGAAAGCTTTCCTTCTAGGCCACACTTTGCCAAAATCTATCACTCATACTAATTTGATTTTGTTGCCTAAGAAGGAGAGAGTTAGTTCCTTCACAGATAGGAGACCTATTAGTTTGAGTAATTTTATTAATAAGGCTATATCTAAACCCATTCATGATAGGCTTGGGGAATTTCTACATACAATCATATCACATAATCAATCTGGTTTTGTAAAAGGTAGGAGTATTACTGAGAATGTGTTGCTAGCCTAGGAAATTATCACAGATATTAGGAAAAAGGGAAAGCCATCCAATGTAGTAATTAAGCTTGACATGGCTAAAGCTTATGACATGGTCTTTTGGCAATTTTTTATTAAGGTTCTTCAGAAGATGGGTTTTGATAGCCCATTTGTTGATATGATTTGGAGGTTACTATTTAACAATTGGTACTCAATAATGATAAATGAACAAGTTAATGCATTTTTTCACTTCAACAGAAGTGTGAAACAAGGGGATCCTCTTTCACCAGCTTTGTTTATTATTGCTACAGAAGTGCTTTCTAGAGGTTTTAATGGTTTATTCCTTAATGATGGTTTCAAGGGCTATGGTATGCCTAAATAGAGTGTTGAACTTAATCATTTGGCTTATGCTGATGATACAATCATCTTCTCCTCTGTTGATAAGGAGTCTTTAAAGATGATTATGTCCCCTTTGGGGAATTATGAAAGACCATTTGGTCAGAAAATTAGCAAGGAAAAATGTTTTTTCTATGTTTATGGCAAGATTGATTATAGAATCAGCCAACACATAGATGAGATTACTGGTTTTAATAAAGGTAGGTTTCCTTTTACTTATTTGGGATGCCCTATTAGGCATGCAAGGAAGAGAAAGTCTCATTTCTCTAAGCTCATTAACAAGGTGAAGAACAAGCTTCAGGCATGGAAAGGTAAAATTTTATTTTTTGGTGGTAAGGATTTCTTGATCAATTCTGTGTTACAAAGTCTTCCTATTTATCTTTTGTCTGTCATTACTCCTCCTAAATATGTTATCCATGAGTTGCACAAGTTATTTGCTAGATTTTTCTGGAGTAACAATGAAGGGACTAGGCATAAATACTAGGTCTCCTGGACCAACATATGCTTCCCTAAGGAAGAAGGTGGCCTTGGCTTTAGATCTTTATTTGACATATCAAGAGCTTTGTTTGCAAAATTATGGTAGAATTTCATAACCATAAATTCCATGTGAGCTATTTTATGTGGAATGAATATTGTAAGAAATTTAGACCTCAAGTAGTGGAATGGAATGGAGTTTCACAATTATGGAAATACATGCTTAAAGCTAGAAATGAATTTGATTAGATGATATGGTGGGAACCTAAATGTTATCATTCAAGTATGTGATATGATAATTGGATTAAATTGAATGATTTATATTATGTCCTCCTCTTTCTAGCAATCCAGAGGTATCAGTGGAGGAGATTAATGAATTAATAGAAAATGGTACTTGGAATTCTGAAAAAATACAACAACCTTTCCCTCAAGAAATAAATGATTATATTCATAGGGAGCTTCATTATTTGGAGGTTAGTAGCCTTAGTTGCTACATGACTAAATGTCTTTCTATAAGATAGTAGGGGAGGTTAGTAGGCCTAGTTGTTACATGACTAAATACAGATACCCTTGGATGTCTGCAATCCCCTATCATTGGTCTGATTTGGTTAAATGCCTAGAAGAATACACTCCATTTGTGGTTACTAAAATTGTTCAGCGAAAAACTCATGTAGCTGGGTCTTTTAAATGTAATACTGATGGTGTTGCAAGAGGTAACCTGGGCCGAAGTCTTATGATTTTTATGTGAGAGATTCAGCAGGAAATATCATGTATGTAGAGGCTGCTAAATTACCATATGGCAATAACCTCATTGCAGATGCAAAAGCTCTGGTAGTAGGCTTGGAGTTTTGTATTAATAGACAATATATCCCTTTGATAATGGAGATTGACTCCTTGATCATGAAAAAGATCCTAGATGGAATTTGGGAGATTCCTTGATCTATATCTATGGAGGTGAAAAAAATCAACTAGCTAAGAAGCACAGGTGGTGTGGAGGTGGAGCATATTTACAGAGAAGGGAATCAGCTAGCTGATTATTTTGCTAACTTGGGTGTCCACTCTACAGGTACAATAAGCTTTAATAATTTGTAGGAGATTCCAACAGAGGGAAAAAGGATTATCAATATGGAAAAAGGACAGATACCAAATCTTTGAATTGGGAGATGCCAGAACAGGAGATATACAAATGCTAACAATGGGGCTCTTGTTATTGCCTTAAGATAGGATTGATTACATTACAAGCAAGGGAATCGGCAACAATTAGTGCAGCTTACACAGCAAATAGCGCAATTATTACTTCTAATTTTGAAGACCACAACAAAGCTCCAGGTTAAACCCATCAATAAAGACTATGACATGTAGGGTATAAATATAGGATTCTTAGGCTTACAAGCTGATGATTGATGGATAGTCGATGAGGGATGAAAAATTAACTATGACATCTTCTTCTAACAGTGGTATTAGCTTCGGTACAAGCCCAACATGTTGAATAAGAAAAATACTTGGTAGTTCATAACTCAAAGACTTGACATTTTCTAGTGCAAATTCAGTTGGGGTATTTATCTTCAAAAGTAGATTTGAGTGGAAATTCATCGAAGAGCTGAAGAAGTCTTCTATGGATCAAATTTCATGGCACCTGCAAGACTTGTTGGTGTCTTATGTGAAATCAATCCAAGATCGATGCTTCGATTTTCGTGGCAAATCTATGGCTAGGGGTTTATATCTCAGTTGAATCCCACCGGATCTTGACGTCATTGAAGCTGGGTTCATCAGTGCTTCTCGATCGGCCGGTCATCGAAGTGGTTCAGCTTAGCTGACCTTCTACTTTCCTTTTCGAAGCTTGTGTTGTTTTCTTCTGATTTTTAGTTTCTATTTTTCAGTTGTTTTGTTTTTGTTCTGTTTTTTTTTGTTGGGCTTTTATTTGGGCCTATTATTTTTCGGCTTCATAGGCTCTTGTGGCATGTGAAGTTTGTATTTTGAACCTTGCTTTCATGAATTTATTTGGTGGCTTGGCCACCTTTTGATTAAAAAAAAAACAAAAAACTAAGACATCTAGTGAGAGAAAAGTTTTTATAATTTAACCAAAAAAAAAGGGTTTTATAAGTTATAAAGCTATAATTGAATTATTTTATTAGGAAGAAAGATTCAAAAGTGACTTAAGTAGGATTTTTTTAATACTTAGATGATCATATAAATAAGAAAAATTCAAAAGTGACTTTAGTGATATTTTTCCAATCATACTTGAGAAAACCTTTAGACATATAGGAAATTAACTCTTTAAAATAGTCCTTTAGACGTACTTTTGAACAATCTCGATCCTTTAATTTGGCAAAATTGATATTTGTCAAATATTTGTATTGTTAGATTTAATAGGAATAGAGAAAAAAACTTGACCAAAAACACCAGTAGAATTTAATAAATCTCAAAAATTGTAGCACATAAATTGAATTAAACACCATAAATAGACTAAAATAAATAAAAATTGCACTTCAAAGTATTGCACTAGACACAAGAAATATAAAAAACTACAGAAACTGCACCTCTGAATTTTTGTTAATACGTTTTGTTTTCCATATTTGCTATAAATATAAGAGTTTATTAAATATTTGATGAAGAAAAAAAAATGCTCACCTTTTACGAACTTAATGAACTGAAACCTCTAAAGAGTATACTTAAAGAGATATCTAAACCTTTTTTTTAAGGGTGAAAATTATTTACACCCCTAAACTTTGCCTTAAAAATCAAACTTCTCCCTCAACTTTGAAAAATAATCATACTCCCTCCTTTTTCCTAATTGACTTTTTTAAATGCTTATGCTATCCTTACATTATCAACCTTTGTCTTTTTTTTTTCTTTTCTTTTTTTAACTTTCTTAAAATTATAATTTTTTTTATTTTTTAATCTATGTAATAAATTATCTATAAAATACTATGTTTGTCCAAAAAAGAAAGGAAAAAATATTGATTGAGTATAATAAAGATGATGGCGTTATATAATGAAATAAATGAACAAAACAAAAAAATAATTTTATTAATAATGAAAGCTATAATATGACAACTTTATAAATATATTTTGATGTAGGTAATAAAAATTAAGTAACAAAAATAAAGCAATATTTTATAACAAATTCGTAAAAGATTATTTATTTATATTGTAAATAAATTTTAGATTATAATAATTTAAAAAATATTTCATTTATGACAATCAAAATCCGTTTATCTATAAGACAATAGAGAATAACAGGTAAGTGAAACTTAAAGGAAATATGCATGCATGTCCATGCATACATATACATATATTCACACTTAATGTGTGTACTATTAAAATAAAAATTATAAAAAATAATATTTAATTTTGCAACAAATTTATAGAAGGGTTATTCTAGTTATAATATTAATTAACTTAAGTAAAAATCTATAAGTACCTAGATTAAAAAAAATTTGTTATATATAATAATAATAAGAAGATTTTACATAGATGGAGGATTGCATAAGTCAAGGATAAAATAGACATTATATAGGGTAAGTGGGGGAGGATGATTGTTTTTCAAAGTTGAGCGGGAAGTTTAATTTTTAAAGCATAGTTAGGGGCGTAAATGATTTTCACCTTTTTTTTTTAATTGAAATAGGTAGGGGATATCTAAACCTGTCCCAAGCATAAGAGACCATTTTTATTTCACGCAAAAAGAATTGGAATTATCTAGTAACTTCGTGTCTAAATTGTGTGTAGCTAACATAATTTTAGGATTCGTTGCTTGAAAAATTAACAATAAATTTTATTGTTTAGAGATAGAATTTATCCATCGTCGCTGATTCATATTTTTGTAAGTAGTGTCATTTTCTCCAATTTATCCCATAAAAAAAAAACAAAGATTATATGGATACCTACCCCAATCCAATTGTCCAGTATATATTATATTGTTTTATCCCATAGAAAGAACATAATACATTATTATATTGTACTAAAATACATTATTATATTGTACTTACTACTTTGACTTTTCTCTAAAAGGCTTACGGTATATACTTAGCTTGAAATCAATGTAAGTTTTGTATTTCGTTTTTTTTTACATTGAAATAAATGGACACTGTAACTTTGTTCATTATTCTGATGAGTCGGGAGAGGGAGAGTTCAGGAATATAGAAGAATTGAGAAGCATGATAAAAACAAATTACAATAAGTCAAAAAAATTAGCTGAAGAGTTCACATCTTGCCTGGAAATTTTCGAAGTTTTGAAACCTATACGCACAAACAGCTGAAGTCATTTTCCACAATACATTAAATGAATGTTATTTCACAATACGTATGCAAGCCATCTTCTAGAGTGCACGTTATTTCACCAATATTGGTAATTTGGAAATTTCTACCTTAGTTCCTCTTCATACACAAGTACATAGAGCAAGAGTTTAATAAGTTCGAGTAAATCCAATATAACTTTTAACACAAAATACATATATATGTAAATTATTGTCTAAATTTAAACATTGAATTTGTAATTTTAGAAGTGTGATAATTTTTAGAGGTAAGAGCATTAATTAATTTTAAATTCATTAAATCTAAATTCTGAATTTGATTTTATTTTTGTATATATATATATATATATTTGGTACAGGAATGAATTGGAGATATGTCCATGTATTTCTTGCCAACAAGTCAAATATTCAAATTTCCCACTCTGGATCAATTTTCTCATTAAATATGACCCAACATAGTGGCATAATCATTTGGGGTTAGTGTGCATACAGATGCTTCCAAATCTGTAATGTTTTGGACATTGCATAGAGTCAAAAAAAAGCTGAAACGTTTTCCAAGTCAAGCACAACATATCTCTCCTATGTATGAACTGGGTCAGGAAAATAAAGATGCTTTGACAGAAAATAGTTCAACTTTCACCACATTTGGATTGGTTCTAGATATATATTGAAAGGAATTTAAATTGGCTCCACTTTCTGTTTGGTGCTGACAATGGGGAATTTTCTTTTTCTTTTTTCTTCTAGAAATATTTATTTAACTATATAACACTACCTTAAGTAAGAATGAAATATTTAAAGTTGTCCCTGATACATATTTAGAATTCAAATGTATATTTTAAAAAAATAAAAAATATTATTTAAATATAAAATATAATTTATATGAGGTTATTTTATAAAACTAAAAATTAGGATTTTTTTGAGATTTGTTTTATTGAAAAAAGTGATAAAAGTAAAAGTGAAAAAGTTTTGGCTGTTTTCCAATATTTTAAATTTTCATAGTCAAATACTGATTTTCAAATAAAGTGAAAAAATTATTCCAAAAAAAAGTGAAAAATTTTCATAGTCAGACGAGTTTTACACATTTGTATGAAAAAATTTACCATGGGAGAGGTCCAACCAACAATAATTGTGTGATCCTCCATTCTTCTTTTGACACTTGGATGGTGGACCCATTTATATACTTTTTCATGCCACTCACCACCACCCCCCTCCTTCCACTCACCCCTCTTTTTATTTCATTTTCTTATTCTTTTTATGTTTAAATAAATATCCAACTCCCAAGTACACAATTAAACAATTAATATATTTAATAAAAGATATTACTAAACACATTTTTTTGGTTAAAAATAATTAACATCCTTAGAACTATTAATAATAAAACAACTTAGTGTTCGTTATTTTTTAATAATATTACATTAGCTCAAAAATTCTATAATGTCTTCTCAGTTACTAGCTTTTTTTTAATAGTACTTCCTGTTGTCCATATTAACTTAATTTGTGAGACAATGTACATCTATTAAGAAAAAAAAAATTAAGACATAAATTGGACACTAGTTTCCACTTTTCCCTTTTTAAAGTCAAATTTAAATCATAAATATGAGCAATTAAGTCTCTTGGACTCATCAACTAAAAAATATGAAGGGCATATAAATGAAAGAAATTTCAAACAACTCTCTTGAAGATTGAACAATTAAGCTATTTTGAACATTAAAAAATGACTCACAAATTAAGTTAATATGGACTAGAGGGAGTACTAAATTAACTATATCATCCTAACATTTTTCTAGTTTCTTCTTAATCACTATCTTTTTTGTTATCTTTTAATTTATATATCTATGATCTTTTTCACGATGAAATAATTTAACTTTAAAATATTTATTTTATTCTTAGAGAAATGATGAAGTGAATGCAAACACAAATTAGTTTATTTTCTTAATTAATTTGATACTATTAAAAATATTGAATAAGTAGTTTTTTCTTAGCTTTGTTGAGAAAGAATGTAGTAGTGGTTAGCGTGCAAATTGTATGGTTGCTATGTCAGTACAACTTCTCAACTTTGTGCAGACCAATGTAGGTAATGAAAATGTTTCAATTGCCAAAAGAAAATACTGAATAATACGCTTATTATAAATTTTGACATTTTAAAGTCATCTCAAAGCCAAAATGTGTTTGGTAATATTTTTTTATTACATAAATTAATTGCTTAATTGTATATTTGGAAGTTGGGTATTGGTTAAAAATAAAAAGAATAAGAAAATAAAATAAAAAGAGGGGTAAGTGGAAGATGGGGGTGGTGAGTGGCATGAAAATGTACATAAATGGGTCCACCATCCAAGTGTCAAAAGAAGAATGGAGAGTCATATAATTATTGTTGGTTGGACCTCTCTCATGGTAAAAATTTTCCATTTGTATCTTCACAGTCGTTTAATTTCCAAAAACGAACATTCAACAGAAATTAAGGGCTATATCTAGAAAATACACTGTGGATTGAAAAGGTCAAATAAGAAGATTCTTTAAACAAATGTATATTCACGTACGAATCTGACATATTGACATTATACTCGCCATTTATTTTTTGTCGATATTAGTTTCAGGAACTACCGAAGGAAGAAAGGAAAAAACAAATAGATAAACGAATGAGGTGTAAATTCTAAGGTGATCTAGTTTAGTTTGGAGTATTGGAGAAAATAATTTACACATATAATTTAACATTACTAATACAATAGTTGGTTTCATTTTTTCTTAATTTCCACATAAACATTAACATTATTTTATGAAGGAATTAAACCAAAAACTAGTTAGTTTAGGAGACTTACAAGTTTGTCCATAAAAAAATTGATCTTTTTGTATGACAACTTAGATTCAACTAGGATTACTGATCGGTAGGAACCTGTAAGGCCAAGTAATGTTCTACAGTGATATTCTATACGACCTAGTGTTTTAGTGAATTTAACTTACAAGTTGTCTATGAGTGAAACGGGTTGCTTAACGTGTTCCAACGGAAGCAATAAAGACAATAAATAATGAACACGATAGTTTTACGTAAAAAACACCCAGCTCACAAAAGGTGAAAAAAACCACGACTTGTACCTCTTCATGATTTAACCCCAACTTCACTTAACACAATGAGTCTCTCAACAAAAGATTACAAACTCTGTAACCTAAGGAATTATAAACTCTAATTCCTAATATTCAATAATCTCCCCAGACTGTTGAATCTCACTTCAAGTTCTCCGACTTGAAAATCAGATTACAAAACTCTTGAAATCCTAGGAACTAACTCTAATTCCTAAAAACACACAAACCTCCCAAGGTTTGCATTCCCAAGTCTTCGAGTTATCCCAACTTGAAAACTAAAACTCCTAAACCAGTTTATAACACACTGGCAATAAGAAAGCATGAAAATTACAACTCGATTGAACAATACTCAAAATTAGACTCAAGAACAGTAAAACATAGTCCTATGGAACAGGTTCTTCAATCTAGTTCTTCATACTAGCAGCACTTGGATAGCTAGGCAGAACTCTCTCAAATATTGTTCTTGCTTATTTGCTCGTGTTCTATCTTTTTTCCCTCAGTATAAGTGCATGAATCTCGTTTTGGAAGTCCTTGAATATTTATAACACTAATTAATCTTCACAACCAAGGAGACTTTTAACTCCACAAGGACTCTCATGCTTTTTGGACTCTCTTCTTGAGTGTTGTAGTCAAACACTAACTCTGATTCGTGCTTTGTGGGGACTTTGAGTTCTCACGCAGGTAGACTTCTAACTCCACAAGAACTCTTTTCTTTCATGGACACTCTTGGTCTATTTATATGTATACTTCTTATCATATGTAGACTCTTATCTCCTTCGTGATTTGTGCAGAATGCGTGATCGTTTCTACCTGAGACTCCTTCATGAAAGAGAATCCTATTGCATGTTAAATTCTGCATGATGGAACAGGTAATATCAACATGTTTCTTGTACCTATTTCATCACCTTGTCAATGATCAAAATCTATCAGTCCGTCAAGAACTCTTTCTTGATAACGACTATCATCTTGCTTGAATGCTTGAGCCTACATATTTTTGGACTCCTTATGTGGATATTCTTTTCCCCAGACTGTAAGAACTCTTGCTTGACAAGGACTCCCATCTTTCTTAAATGCTTGAGTTTGTATATTTTTGAACTCATGTCTTGAATATGCTTTGTATAGACTTCATGGTTTGATCTACTTGAGACTATCTTTATCTAAGAAAGTCCTTATAAAAGTTAGACTCTAGATGCAGGAACGTGTAGATTGACCTATTTCATTTAGGTGTTCCACTGCTTTGTCAATCATCAAAACATATATGAACCCAACAAATTTCCCCTTTTTGATGATGACAAACTCATGCGTCTTGTGTACTTTGTTCAACCTACTATGGTTACTTGTTCTATGACCACTTGTCAATCATCAAAACTTCACAAGTCCTAACAGATTTCCTATTTATGATGATGACAAACTCTTGCCCTTGTGCATTCCATTTCAGTACCAACATCTTGACTTGTGAACACTAAAGCATGGAACACTTGAATGAACCAGGTTAGTCAATTGGGTTATAAATGGTGCACCATCCTTATCTTTCCCTTTTTGGCATCATTGAAAACTATTTCAACCATATGGATAGCAAAGCATTAGGAGAAATATGTTACAAGAACCAGGTTAGAACATTGGGTTATAAAAGTTACACAGTATACACACTTCCCTGTTTTAGCATCATAAAATATTGTACAAAAAAAAGCACACTAAGATTGGCAGGTTAAACACTCATGGCCACTGCGGCTATCATCTATACAAGCACTTAAAAGCCAAAAAATCAGTTAGATATAACAAAGTATTTACAAAGAAAAGGGAATAGCGAGAATCAAGAGACTAAAATCAAATATTTTCATTGATCATTAATAAGATGCACCATAATTTTTTAACAAAATTAAAAACAATATTAAAGCACTTGTGATGAGAGTAGAAAAGGATTAGAAGAGTCTAAAAATAGGAGGGCTAGGCTTTTGGTGAAGCTGAAGCATGAGATGATAAAGGAGGATCATTTTTGAGCAAGTAAAAAAAGTCCTATAGGTAATGCAAATGAGCATTGGACCTTCTTGAAAAGAAGGTACAACATCTTTATTCACAATCCTTATAGTGTCTAGTCTATTTACTTGTCATATAGTGATTGAAACTAATCTTTATGAGTTGAGATCAGACTTGTTTTGGAATTAATGTGGCAATAATAGTGCCCTTGTCATCAACTTTGTCCGTTGGTATAGAAGAACCAGGTTCCTCAACCTATTTCATAGGTGCAAATATTTTAGATCCAACCCTTTATTATCCATCTTTGTTCACCAATCCTAAATCCCTTTCTACAGTGAGCCCAGTAGAAAAATTAGGTTCTACTGAGGGTCCCCAAACACTTCTCCCTAAATTGATGCATCAATAAAATTGAGCCCATCAGATGAATCTGGTTCAACTATGGGGTCACATAGATATTCCCCCATTATAAGATACATCCTTCTTAACTCCCTCAACAACATTTACAAACTCATACATAGATTTCCTCTGATTCATACCCATATGATTCCTTCTCACTTAGTACCTCAAAATACACAACAAGAG
This sequence comes from Capsicum rhomboideum, assembly GCA_031232105.1. Lineage (NCBI taxonomy): Eukaryota > Viridiplantae > Streptophyta > Magnoliopsida > Solanales > Solanaceae > Capsicum > Capsicum rhomboideum. Next base: position 121,736,644 of record CP124714.1, read on the forward strand.
CACCTTCATAAAAAAATAATTCTAGTAATAGTTACTCTCTCAAAATAATTATTCACCTGAGCAACCCCTAAATCATCAATCATGTTTGGCTTTGAGAAGAGGTGTGATGAGATGAGACTGACAATTTTATCAAAAAGAGAGTCATCATTATCTTGGGCTTCTTATTTTTGGAAAAATGATGATTATGAAGTTCTTTTAGGAGTCAATCTCTTTTGGGCATTTTGGAAGGAATAGGTACACACATTTTATAATCATTTTTAATATTTAAAAAAAAAACTTTGGTGCACATACCTCGATCAGTATTTCAATGCTTGATCCTCTTTTTATTTTTCAAGCCATTTTCTTGTGACATAGGTAAAATAATGTTATATTGTAAGAGTTACTTAAACTTGAAAATAGTATAGAGACGTACAACAAAATGTACAAGGCTGAGCATAAAATTAAACTTAATGTGCATTTTGTACAGTACTCTTCAGCCAATCATTGAGGGATACTAATGTAATCTTTCTCATCCCTAATTAGATTTCTGCAATGGACCCAATTCATCCATATGTTTCATATGTGGTTTCTCCTATCACAAGGTTTCCAATCTTTTCAATGTAATTCCTTGTGAAGTACTAGGGTTTTTCTATGAAAAAGGTACTGATGTGCTTGGTGACCCTGTTTCCTGATTCGTTATTCCCCCTGTCGATGAGCTTTCCTCTTATTCATCTAATGGAATGGATGACACAACCTGTTCCCTCGTACTCTTCTCAATGGCAACATCTTCATTAGGTAATCTCCTCCAAAAACTACCTTTTCCACTCTTTTGCTTAGTAAGTGAGTGGAACTTTTATTTATCTCCAGTCATATATCTTGTGCAAGCACTATCTATGTATTAATTTTGCTTGCTTTCTCTCACTTTTGCCTACAACTGAATCAAAGGTTAGTTTTAGGAACCCAGACAAACTTGGTCCCTTTTTCTTCGAATAAAAGGATGAATGAGATCTCTTTTGGTCCAGTTTGGCAAAACATAACCATGTTTTTCCCTTTTTACATACCTATTCCTTGGAGATGTTTCATCACCTCTGATTGAATTTTTCTTTTCATTCATAACAGCTCTTAGGTTCTTGTTATTCTGACTTGTAGCTACTGGACAAAATGATATTGTGTGACTAGTATTACCACAGTGTGTGTAAAGATCATCTTTATTGAAAGGTGTTTCCTAAACAGAATCTATCCCAGCTTTACCACTTTTATTTTATGGTGTTTCATTAACAAATCTTAACTTAGTCTTTGCATTATATGTTCTTTCACTAAGTTGACTTATAGTCATTGAGGACTGGGTCCACCTATTTTCTCTCTTAAGCACATACCTAGCTCTAGATAACTCCGAATTAGTTCTCCTAGATTTCTCCCTTTATAGGTACAATTCATCCTTAAGTTTCTTTAGGTTTTGTTTATATCTGATTTGATCATCTCCTATTTCAGATTTCCTTTTACCAGTGATATTCAATTTTAAAATTTCAGATTTGAGAGACAAAGTGGATGAATTAAGTTGTTGGACCCATTCCTTTAATAACTATTTTTCCTTTTCCAGTCTGATGTTGATATTCTCAAGATCAAAATACTTATCCTTTAGACTGATTAAGGCGACAAACAACTGTTCTCTCTTCTTATTTGAATCATGAAGATTGTCAATGAGATTTATTATTAAAGAGGTCAACTTTTTCTTGGAAAGCGATTCTAACATATCTTTTAAGTCAAGAATGTTTACCTCTTTTCGTTCTGTGTCTAATTCTAAGTCTGACTCTGAGTCCTACATGATCATCAATTCAAAATCATATGTGGAATCATCATCTGACTCATCAGAACATGTTCCTTTATACACGTTCTCAAGAGTGTCCCAAATTTGTTTTGTGGTAGTGCAGCTTAAGATCCTGGTGTACTCATCTAGTCCAAGTCCACAAATGAGAATATATTTGGCTTTAGAATTCTTTCCAATCATCTCAAAGTCAGCCTCATCATACTCATTCTTGTCTTGTAAATCATCCTTATTTTCAACATACTTCTTCATGGGGTATTGAGGTCCATTAATAACCCTTTTCCAGAGTTCGTAGTCTACAGCCTGAAGAAAATCTTTCATCCTTTCTTTCCACCATAAGTAGTATTATCCATTAAACAACAGAGCCATATTGATTTCGTGTTTCTCACCGTGTCTATATGGAGGTGCAGAATTCATTTTGATCTTATCTTAAGGTGTTAGCATTCAAAAGATAACTTGCTCTGATACCAATTGATATTGTTTATGACCTAGTATTTTAGTGAATTTAACTTACAAGTTCCTATGAGTGAAACGAGTTACTTAATGTATTCCAATGGACATAGTAAAGACAGTAAATAATGAACACAATAGTTTTATGTGGAAAACACTCGGAATACAAAAGGTGAAAAAAACCATGACCTGTGCCTCTACAAGATTTAACCCCAACTTCACTAAGTACAATGGGCCTCTCAATAAAAGATTACAAACTCTGTAACCTAAGGAATTATAAACTCTAATTCCTAATATTCAACAATCTCCCAAGACTGTTGAATTCCACTTCTAGTTCTCCGACTAGAAAATTAGATTACAAAACTCTTGCATGGAACTAATTTTAATTCCTAAAAACATCCCAAGGTTTGGGTTCCCAAGTCTTTGAGTTATCCCAACTTTTCAACAAAAACTCCTAAACCAGTTTATAGCACACTGGCACTATAATGCATGAAAATTACAACTCAATTGAACAATACTCAAAACTAGACTCAAGAATTGTAAAATATAGTCCTATGGAATAGGTTTTTCAATCTGGTTCTTCGTACTGACATCACTTGGATATCTAGGAAGAACTCTCTCAAATATTGTTCTTGCTTATTTGCTCATGTTCTAACTTTTTCCCTCTTAGTATAAGTGCATGAATCTAATTTTGAAAGTCCTTGAATATTTATAACCCTAACTAATCTTTCCAACCAAGTACACTTTTAACTCCACAAGGACTCCCACGATTCTTGGACTCTCTTCTTGATTGTTGTAGTCAAACACTAACTCTGATTAATGCTTTGTGCACTTTAAATTCTCACAGAGTTTGACTTTTAAATCTACAAGAACTCTCTTATTTCATGGATGATCTTGGTCAATCCATATGTATACTTCTTATCATATGTAGACTCTTACCTCTTTCGTGATTTATGCAAAATGTGTGATATTTTCTACCTGAGACTCGTTCATTAAAGAAAATCCTATTGCAAATTAGATTCTGCATGATGGAACAAGTAATATCAATATGTTCCATATACCTATTTCATCACCTTGTCAATCATCAAAATCTATCAGTCTGTTAAGAACTCTTTCTTTATAAGGACTATTATGTTGCTTGGATGCTTGAGCCTGTATATTTTTGGACTCCTTATATGGATATACTTTGCCCCAGTCTGTAAGAACTCTTATTTGATAAGGACTCTTATTTTGCTTAGATACTAAGTTTGTATGTTTTTAGACTCATGTCTTGGTTATGTTCTATATAGACGTCATGGTCTGTTCTACTTGAGACTTTCTTTATCTAAGAAAGTCCTTATACAAGTTAGACTCTAGCTGCAGGAACATATAGATTGACCTGTTACGTGTTCTACTACTTTTTCAATCATCAAAACATACATGAACCCAAAAAATTCCCTATTTTTTGATAATGACAAACTCATGCTCCTTTTGTGTTTTGTTCAACCTGCTATGCTTGCTTGTTTCATGGCCTCTTGTCAATTATCAAAACTTCAGAATTCCTAATATATAGGTAGTTAAGACTCTCTTAAAGGTAACATAGTGTTTGAAACATATTAATGTATATACTAAATGACATGGGACTTAGTAGAAGTGGTAGGTTGGCATAAAACTAGCTTCGACCATGTCTCGAAGATCACGCTTATGCCTATCCTCATACTGGTGAGATTATATCTGTCCGCTTTATCAAGGATGACTAGGCAAACACACATGCCAAAATCTTGCTAGACTCTAAAATATTCAATCTCACTAATTTCTTCACCAAGACCTGTATATCCCTAGTTGAAGTAAAGGACACTCCGTTCATCAATAGTCAGAAGTGTCAAAATGCCCATGTTAGCTGATTTAGGTCTATATAAATGTAAAAATCATATTTAATAGTTGATCATGCTTTATTGGTATGTCATATGCTTGCATATCTAAATCTAATTTAATTATGGAATGCGCATGGAAATTATTCCAGCGGATTATCAGATATCCTCATGTTTCGAGTATTGGTATGTATATTAAGATCATCTATACTACATATGGAGATCATCCATGCATCATATGGACAATGCAATTGTCCCACATGTATCACTACTTGAAGATACACCAGTGAGGTAGTGGGCATGCATGTTGTATTGAGTTAGGTATAGAGCCAGTATTGTATCATAGATTTATTAACAGTTATTTAAGCATATCATTTGATTTATTGTATCTGTGCTTAATTACTAAGATGATTTGGTAAGAGATGCATGTGTATTGTTAATTACCCTTTATTTATTGACGTCGTGTGAATCATATAGGATTTAAGCAATTATTTCTAAGGCCAATCTTTGTCACTTGTTGGGATTAGTCGATGATACTTGTCGACTACGCATTGTTTTTTGTACTCATGTTGTTGGGATTAGTCGATGATACTTGTCCAGTACGCATTATTTTTTGTACTCATGTTGTACTTGCATGTTGCAGTCTTTGTGAAGATCAAGATATTGGTACAAATGAACCTCGTGGTTGCATTAATAAAGAGGTTATGGTTTCAAAGTTTCAAGGTGAGTTTCTTGGCTGATCCGTATCAGTGGACTCCCTTCTTATCTTTATCTTTCATGCCTTTCCTATACTGACACTGTATTCATATTATCAATTGTATTTCTTTAGACTGTGTAGAGCTCTTGACTCATATTCTCTGATTTTTGGGAGTGTTTGGTTGTATATTTTGCACTTTTATATTAGACTTATATTATGTTACTTGTTGCTTTCAAATGTCTTTAATTATACATGTTAATAATGAAAATTTATTAAGACTGGAATTGATACGTCTACCAAGTACTGGAATTGATACGTCTACCAAGTTAAAATGTAGGTATTATCATGACTGAGGAGATTTTGGGTCATTACACAGGCCTAGCCACCCCCAGTCTGAACCAGCCTCTGCTTGCTTGAAAACTACTGCTTGTAGTGATAGGATTATATAGGATCTCCTTCCCTTCAAAATTGGACATGGAAGTTTCCTTTCATCCAGCTCAAGTAGGTATACCAAAAAAGGAAAAGAGTTCTCATTAGTTTCCTCGATCCTACTCGGTCTTCCTTTTCTATTTTCTTCCAATAGTTTGACCTATCCAGAAAAATTTTGTGGAGCACTCTAAACCTAGAAATATCTACATGAAATATCTTATCCCTTTCTGTTTACCCTGAAAATGGTACAATTGAATTTATATGAGGTCAAGATCACACGAATTAAATCTAACTCTATTCAAAATATGTTTACCAGCGGATTGATTATCTATGCAATGAATAAGAGATAATGTAAGTGTAAGTAAAGTAAAGTCTATAATCTAGTATAGATCTGGGAAAAGAGATCCAAGCAACATTCCCCGAGGTCCAAGGTTCCTTCCACGAAAGCAGAAATACTAGAAAATAAGTAGAGGAAACCAAAGAGGTACAATGGCTGACAAAGTAAGTAGAAAATGTATTTTATTGCCTAGAATCTATTTTTCATATATCTTACAAAAGATGTGAAATGATTATTTATATTGCACTATAAATGGTTTGTAGCTAGTAAAAAAAGGTCTCTCAATACCCTATAGTACTAAGGCTAATAACGTGGCTCCAGGTGCCTTATCTATTGCATGTGCCAGCTTATCGATGTCCTCTGCATAGGTCAGGAAGGTACATTATGTGTCATACCTAACAGTGTTGACGCCTTTATCCCTTGTCCTTTCTTCCACATTATTTGGGCCTTTCGAAGGGAGGAAATTTCGTCGAGTAATATTCCCTTTGGAATGATCTTCGATAAAGGTTGCGTCGATGACTCCTCTAATTGTTGATTTTTAATAGAGCACCTCTCTCCAATATGTTCCCTTGAATTCCTCTCACATTCTTCAAGAATCATCACCATATTCAAATAGTCCTTCCATTTCTCAATTGCTATGTCATGAGAAATCAAGGAATGGAATAATTTCATATCAGACCCTAGTATGCCATATACTTTCTAGGGTACCGAAGCACTTTCTTTTCATAAATATGGCTTGAAACTTCTGGAATCTTGACACTGCATCCTACTTACAACATTATTGGTGAAGAAACCTTCTCCCTCTTTTTATTAGTTGTATTGTAATGACCATCCAGGTCATTTTCTATATTTCTAGTCTATTTTGGCATTTAGAGCTTTCCAATAGCTTCTCCAAGTCATTTATGACTTGCTGGAGATGACAGTACGGTTATCAGGCAGTTCATTTGGTTTTTAGAGCCAATTATATGTTTTGAAGTTCTCACTGTTAAGAATTGGGCACGGGCCAAGACATCAGGTAAATGGATTCGAATGCCAGTTTTAACAGTTTCTCTAGCTCCAAAATTTTTATTTTAGGCTAGAGGGATCCTTGGTTCGGGTCCCGAGGCTTTTGGAATCATTTTGGGCTATTGGGTGGATTTTGGTTAAAATAGCCCTTGGGTGTGGGACCTGCATTATATCGAAATGACCTTGTTTGGGAATTTTAATGTCTCCATTTAGTTTGGAATGTTGAATTTGGTAGGGTAGCATTATTTATTTGCACTCACGGTATTTTGAACGAATCTCGAGAGTCCGATTAGAGTTTTAGCACTTGGCCAAAACTGCTAGTACAGGCCCAAAATGGCCTTCACGTTTGTGAGGCCTTGGCCGCATTTGCGAAGGCCAAGGTAATAGCCTATCGCAATCGTGAGACCTTGGTCACGTTCGTGAAGGCCATGTTTATCACCCACTTGTTTTCGCATTCGCAAAGGGTCTCTGCCAGACCGGACCAGAATTCCTCCTTCGCAATCATGGTGAATCAACTACATTCGCAAAGGGTAAGCCGGGTTATGTGTTGCATTCGCCATGGGGTCCTCGCAATCGCGATGAAGGGACCCCTGACAGTATTAAATGTTGAGAAACCTGATTTTCTCTCATTATTTCCAAGTCCCAAGTCCATTAAAGCCCTAGAACGCTTAGAGAGAGTGAAGGTTGATCTTTGGGTGTTTGGGGTGAGTTGGAGGCGTAATTGTAGTCATTTTTCCGTCGATTATTCTGTAAGTTTCCTTTAAATTCTTGGTTAATTCTCCGACTTAAATCCAAATCCCTAGTTTACTTTATGGGTTGATTTGAGGTTCATTTGTGCTCGAAATTTACCCATTTTTAAGTATAAATGATCCTTTAGCTTAGAGGGACGATTTGATGGTTTCAAATTTACAATTTTAATGGTGGGCTCCACATGGGATTTTTAGCTCAATTTGGACTCAAAGCATTTATTTGCAATATGTGTATTGTTATTCTTGTATTAATATGTAGATTATTATTTTTATAGCGTGGCATTGTGCAGAGGATTCTCGAAATGGAAAAGCTCTGATTTAGTGGACTTTCTAGAGCTTCGTTGGTGTCCAGGTAGGCTACGCTTACTTTCCTCTTAGATCGAGCTTTATTATGGTATTAGTATAGTATTGTGCTAGAGCTGGGTGGGTATTTATGGCTTGGTTGTATGTTTAGCAAAATTTGGATGGTTTAGCCGATTAAAGAGCCGTTTTAGAGAGAATTTGACTCATTCTTTCCCTTTGAGTTAGATTGTACCTTAAGATTAGTTTCAACCTATTTGATACCTTGAAATAGAACTTTAAAGCCTTAGTCTTGTTTTGGGGTTGAACTTGCCCTTGTAGACCTAGGAGGCCTTCTTTCATCATCTTTTATACAATCTTAAACCTTAGGATGATTTAGATATCTTTTCATCCCTTGGCTAGACTTGTTATTTAGTATTTACTTTAAGTTTCGGTTCGAGTCTGATATTTACTATTCATATATGATATTAAAGTTCAGGTTTGAGTTCGACATTTACTATTTACATATGATATTAAAGTTTTGGTTTGAGTCCGGCATTTACTGTTCACATATGATGCTAAAGTTTTGGTCTGAGTCCGACAGTTATGGTACCAAGGGATTCTCAGATATGATTTCGATTGTCGCTTACTTTACATTTACTACTATCGGTGACTCTTCCTTGATTTTACCCATCGGTTTTATGGGGGCTTGATTGGGTTAATCCTCTCTTGTTTGTGCCTTCTAGGCTTATGGGGCCCCAGCTAGGCTGTAGTTAGCTTGTATTTTTTTTGAGTTGTTTATCTTCTTTACTTATCATTTATCTGTCGGGGCACTATTTTAGGTTTGCTCCTTTATCCCTGACTTTAGTTTACATTCTCACATCTTATTATGTTTTTATTATGATTTAGCTCAGTCAGTCGATGATGTCTACTGAGTATCGCTTGTTTTGGTACTCATACTATACTTCTGCATCTTTTTCTGATGCATATTTGAGTACGAGTCACCGCCATTGACGTTCTATTCCAGCTTGCTTTTGGGATTCAAAAATAGGGTGAACTTTCAGAGCCGGAGCTGTTCTTCTCTCTTTTTACTAGTTTTGGACAGTCTTTACTTTTTGAGACTACCTGTATATTGGATATTATTTAGTACTCTTATTCTTTTGGATTTAGTGGCTCTTGTACCGAATTTACTAGGTCATGGGATATTCTTTTGTATACCTTCTCTCTCTCCCTTGATATTTGTACGGTTGCTCTTATATTTTAGCGCCTACAATTCTATTGCATGCTTATTTTGGCATTTATTATACCTTTAATGAACTATCCCATTACTTGCCGTTTTGGGCTACGGTTTGGCTTACCTATTGGTGGGTTAGAGTAGATGACATCAAGACTCGCAAAATTGGGTCATGAAAAATTAATATTAGAGCCTAGGTTTACTGACATTGTTGGTACAAGAGCAAGTGTCAAGTAGAGTCCCACGAAATTGGAATGATGACTTCTGTATCTTATCTTCGGGAGGCTATAGGCATTCTTAGGGAAAATCTCACTATCTTTGTTCATTTCGTGCGTTGAGTCTGAGTTGGTTTCTAATTTCTTATTATTCCACTCTTTTACAGATGGTTAGGACGCGAGCTACTACGACTGGAGGAGAGGACCCCGAGTTTGCAGCCAGAGCCCCCGCTAGAGGTCGTCATCGACCCAGAGGTCGCAACCAGGCTAGAGTTGTAGCCCCAGCTAGGGGTCAAGGTAGAGAGTCTTCACCAGATCCTGTTATTACTCTCCAGCTAAAAATTCCACCCCCCATCCATTGGTGGTCCAGGGGTAGCCCAGGCTCCACCGAGTTTTATTTCTTCTTTATTGCTCAGAGATGCCTTGGCCCAGTTAATGGGATTAGTTAGTGGTGCCCGTCTGATGATGTTCAGTCAGCAAACTAGAGGGGTACTGATTTAGGGGTGTAGCCTATAGTTGTGGCCCCCAGAGTTGAGATTACTCCCGCACCAGTAGCTCCAAAGTTGGCAGTTGCTCTACCTGTTATGTCTGTCGAGGAACAAAAGATGTTGGGCCAATTTCCAAAATTGACTCCACCTAGGTTTGTAAAGGCCCCTGGATAGGATGCTTATGAGTTTCTGACTAGTTGTGATGAAAGGCTCCATAATTTGGGGCTGGTTGAGTCACATGGAGTGGACTATACAACTTATCAGCTTGACAGGGCAGTGCGATAGTGGTGGAGGGGTTATCTTGATTCAAAATCAGGTGGATCTTCATCTATGACTTGGACTTAGTTCTCCGAGAATTTTTTGGAGAAGTACATGCCTCGTACGATGCATGAGCACCTGAGGGATGAGTTTTCTGCTTTGAGATAGGGTTCTATGACGGTGGCCGAGTATGAGGTAAGATTTCACAAGTTAGCCGGACTTGCCACCATGATTCTGCCTATAGAGTACGAGAGGATTCGATGCTTTGCTAGAGGATTGAGCCTACCACTCTGTAGGGCTAGTCAAAGCTTCGTGACTTTAGAGAAGTCTTTTTCTAATAGTATCGCTCATATTTATTCTATAGAGGAGATAGATCACGAGGCCAAAAGAGGATAGCGATAAGAAGTCGCGTCAGTAGGGTAGTTTCAGTGGGAGCCCAAGGTGGCTCGCATTTTAGGGGCAGAGATTTTTAGGGTGGGTACCTTCAGCATTAGTCTTATCAACACTAGGGTCAGTCTAGATGACCCATTTAGGCAGAACATCAGATTATTGACGAGGGTCAGCCGGGTTATAGCTACTATAGTAGTCAGAGCAGGGGTCAGCCTTCTAGGGGTGCACATTCTCGGTCTTTTAGCTGAGGTGGATATATCGGGTCAGCTGGATCATCTGGATAGAGCAAAGTACCTGAGGCATTCTATGATTGTAGGGTCGTCGGCCATTACTCTAGAGAGTGTCCCAGTGTGGGATCGTTGTGCCTATAGTGTAGAGTGTTCAGTCGATTAGAGCAGTGCTACTCTCAGCTAGAGGTGGTGCACAAGGTCACATAGGTAGTCCCTAGAGTTATCGAGGAGGTCCTCATATAGGTAGGATGGGTGGTCGGTCAGGCACCCAGCCAGATGGCAGGCGAGGTCAATTATATGCTATACCTGGTAGGTCGGAGGCAGAGTCTTCGAATGCTATTATTACAGGTATAATTTTGGTATACCTATAGCTAGCTATTACTTTATTTGATTCGAGATCCACTTATTTATTTATTTTTGCGTATTATGCACCGCGGCTAGAGTTGTCTTGGGAGATCTTTATTTGTGCAATTGCATGTATCTACTCTCGTGAGTGATTCTTTAGTAGTGGATGAGTTTATAGGTCATGTGTTGTGACCGTTTGAGAGATTGATACTCGGGTTGACCTTATTATGCTAAATATAGTAGATTATGATGTGATTCTGTGGATGGACTGGTTATCCCCCTATCATGCGGTCTTGGATTGCTTTGCCAAGACCGTTACCTTAGCCATATCTGGTATACTTTTGGTTGTGTGGAATGGTTTTGTTAGCCACGGGCCTACCGAGATTATTTCTTATATTCAGGCTTGGAGAATGGTTTCGAGGGGTTGCGAGTCTTATCTTGCTTATGTTCGTGATATTAGTTCGGAGAATCCTTCGCTTGATTCTATTCATATTGTTCGTGAGTTTCCTGATGTTTTCCATACCAACCTACTTGGCCTTCCTCATGAGCGTGATATTGAGTTTGCTATTAATCTTGAGCCGGACACCCGACCTATTTTTATGGCACCTTACCGCATTGCTCCTGCTGAGCTTAAGGAGCTAAATTCTCAGCTTCAGGATCCTTTGGGTAAGGGTTTTATTAGGCAGAGTGTATCGCCTTGGGGTGTTCCTGTCTTATTCATAAAGAAAAAGGATGGTTCTATGCATATGTGTATTGACTACAGGCAGTTGAATAAGGTGACGGTAAAGAATAAGTATCCTATTCCTCATATTGATGATTTATTTAACAAACTTCAAGGTAAGGCAGTGTTTTCTAAGATTTACTTGAGATCAGGTTATCACCAGTTGAGGATTCGGGCAGAGGACATCCTTAAGACAGCCTTCAGGACTGGTTATGGCCATTATGAGTTCTTGGTGATGTCTTTTGGGTTTACCAATTCCCCAGCAGCATTCATGGATTTGATGAACCGTGTTCTCAGGACCTATTTAGACTCCTTCGTGATAGTTTTCATTGATGATATTTTTGTTCATTCGAGCAGTAGAGAGGTACACGAGCAACATTTAAGGACTGTGCTCCACACTTTGAGAGATCATAGGCTTTTTGCCAAATTCTTAAAGTTTGAGTTCTACTTAGAGTCTGTGACATTCCTAGGTTACGTAGTGTCTAAGTATAGAATTATAGTAGATCTGATGAAGATTGAAGGTATTTGTGATTAGGCCAGACCTACATCTCCGACCGAGGTTCGCAGCTTTATTGGTTTGGCAAGTTACTACAGATGATTCATCGATAGGTTTGCTACTATTGCGGCACCTATGGCAAGATTAAAGAGAAAAAAGGTTCCTTTTTAGTGGTTCAATGAGTGTGAGTTGAGATCTTTGAATCTTAAGGACTTGCTTACTTCAGCTCCTATTTTGACTCTTTCAGTTAAGGACAAGGGGTTTACTGTGTATTGTGATGATTCTGGTGTTCGTTTGGGTAGTTTTTTGACGCAGCAGAGCTGAGTTATTACTTATGCTTCAGGGCAATTGAAGGTGCACGAGTGCAACTACCCTACTTATGATTTGGAGTTGGCGGCGGTAGTTTTTGTGGCTTAAAATTAAGAGGCATTACTTGTATGGTGTTCGCTGTGAAATCTAGACTGATCATCATAGTCTTTAATATATTATGAATTAGGGGGAGCTTAATTTGAGGCAGCACAGATGGATTGAGTTACTGAAGGATTATGATATTTCTATCCTATACTATCTGGGCAAGGGGAATGTGGTAGTGGATGCCTTAAGCCGGAAGGTGGTGAGTATGGGTAGCTTGGCCTTAGTTTTAGGTTTGGAGCAGGCATTAGCATTGGACATTTAGTCCTTGGCCAACTTGATGGTTTGGCTTGACATTTCAGATCTCAGGAGGATTCTTGCCAGTGTTGAGGTTTGGTCTACCTTAATGGAGCAGATTCAGGATCGTCAGTTTGAGGATAGTAGACTTTGTGGTATCCGTGATCAGGTTAAGAGGGGTGAATCCAGTAAGGCTACCTTGGATTCTGAGGATATTTTGAGATTTGATGATCGTGTTTGTGTTCCAAGCGTTGGAGACCTGATTTAATGGATATTACGGGAGCCTCATAACTCCCAATATTCTATTCACCCTGCAATAGCTAAGATGTATAGGGATTTGAGGCAACACAAGTGGTGGAGTGGTATGAAGAAGGATGTAGCGGACTTTATAGCTCGGTGTTTGTGTTGTCAGCAGGTAAAGGCCGAGCATTAGAGACTAGGTGGATTGCTTCAGAGACTACCCATTCTTGAGTGGAAGTGGGAGCGGATTACTATTGATTTTGTGAGTAGTTTGGCTCATACTTCTTATGGTTCTAACAATATTAGGGTCATAATAGATTGATTGACCAAATCGGCCTATTTTCTCCCTATTCATATGTCTTTCAGTGCCGAAAGGTTGGACCGTATCTATGTTCATGAGGTAGTTCATCTTCATGGAGTACCCATGCCTATTATTTCAGATAGAGGCTCAGTGTTCATTTCTAGCTTCTGGCAGACATTTTAGGAGGAGTTGGGTACTCATGTTGATCTTAACACCATTGGAGAATATGCTCCGAGCTTGTGTTATGGACTTTAGAGGTCAGTAGGAGCTTCACTTAGCCTTTGTAGAGTTTGCTTATAATAATATCTACAATTCGAGTATTGTGATGGCGCCATTTGAGGTATTATATGGCAGACGTTGTTGATCTACTATTGGATGATTTAAGACTTTTGAGGTTAGTCCCTGTGGTACTGACCTGCTTTGTAGTCTTTGCATAGGGTTTGGATGATTCAGGATAGGTTACGAGCAACTCAAAGTAGACAAAAGAGTTATGTTGATCGTAGACTTCTTATCTTGAAGTTTGGAGTTGGTGATTGGGTTTTCCTTAGGGTATCACCTATGAAAGGTGTGATGAGGTTAGGGAAGAGGGGCAAGCTCAATCCTAGGTACATTAGGCCATTTGAGATACTTCAGACTATTGGTGAGGTGGCTTATGAGTTAGCCATGCCCCCAGATTTTTCAGCTGTTCCCAATTTTCCATGTCTCTATGCTACAACAATATATTCCAGATGAGTCTCACGTGCTTTGTTGGGACTCAGTTCAGTTAGATGAGAGGTTGACCTTCATGGAAGAGCCAATTTCTATACTGGCTAGGGATGTCAGGCGGTTGCACTATACAGAGATTCCAGTGGTTAAGGTTCGGTGGAGGGACCATCCAGTTGAGAAGGCTATTGTGATCGCAAGACCTTGGTAGCGTTCGCGAAGGCCAAGTTTATTGGCCATCGCATTCGCGAAGGGTCTCCTCTAGACCTGACCAGAATTACTCCTTAGTGATCGCGGTAGACTGGCCACGTTCACGAATGGTAAGCCGAGTTATGTGTCATGTTTGTGACAGGGTCCCCGTGATCGAGATGAAGGGACCCCTGGCAGTATTAAAAGTTGAGAAACCCAATTTTCTCTCATTATTTCCAACTCCCAAGTCCATTAAAGCCCTAGAAAGCTTAGAGAGAGTGAAGGTTGATCTTTGGGTGTTTGGGGTGAGTTGGAGGCGTGATTGTAGTCATTTTTCTGTCGATTATTCCATAATTTTCCTTTAAATTCTTGGTTAATTATCCGACTTAAATCCAAATCCCTAGTTTACTTTGTGGGTTGATTTGGGGTTCGTTTGTGCTCAGAATTTACCCATTTTTGAGGATAAATGATCCTTGAGCTTAGAGGGACATTTTGACAGTTTCAAATTTGTGATTTCACAAGCGGATCCCACATAGATTTTTAGCTTGTTTTTGGACCCAGAGCATTTATTTATAATATAGGTATTGTTATTCTTGTATTAATGGGTAGATTATTATTTTGATAGTGTGGCATCATGTGGAGGCTTCTCGAAAGGGAAAAACTTTGATTTAATGGACTTTCTCGAACTTCGTCAGTGTCCAGGTAGGCTAGCCTTACTTTCCTCATAGATTGAGATTTATTATTGTATTAGTTTAGTACTGTGCTAGATTTGGGTGGGTATTTACGACTTGGTTGCATGTTTAGTGAATTTTAGATTGTTTAGCTGACTAAAGAGACGTTTTAGAGAGAATTTGACTCATTCTTTCTCCTTTGAGTTAGATGGTACCTTAAGATTAGTTTTCAACTATTTGATACCTTGAAATAGAACTTTAAAGCCTTATTCTAGTTTTGGGGAATAACTTGCCTTAATATGGACTTTTGGGGTAAGTAACGGGCCTTGCCGGACCTCTTTTAGGTCAAATATTCTAATTAACTCTTTGTAGACCTAGGAGGCCTTCTTTCGTCATCTTTTATGCAATCTTGAACCTTAGGATGATTTAGATATCTTTTCATCCCTTGGTTGGACTTTTTATCTAGTATTTACTTTAAGTTTTGATTCGAGTATGGCATTTACTATTCACATATGCTATTAGAATTTTGGTTCGAGTTCAGCATTTACTATTCACATATGATATTAAAGTTTTGATTTGAGTCTGGTATTTACTATTCACATATGATGCTAAAGTTCTGGTTCGAGTCCGACCGTTATGGAACGAAGGGATTCTCAGATATGATTTCAGTTGTCACTTACTTTATGTTTACTTTTGTCGGTGACTCTTCCTTGATTATAACCATCGAGCTTATGGGGGCTCGATTGGGTTAATCCTCTCTTATTTGTGCCTTCTACGCTTATGGGGGCCCAACTAGGTTATAGTTAGCTTGTATTCTTTTCGAATTGTTTATCTTGTTTACTTATCATTTATCAGTCGGAGCATTATTTTGGGTTTGCTCCTTTATCCCTAACTTTAGTTTACATTCTTTCATCTTATTATGCTTTTATTATGATTTATTTCAGTTGGCCGATGATGTCTACTGAGTACCCATTGTTTTGGTACTCAAACTACACTTCTGCATCTTTTTTTTGATGTAGCTATGAGTACGAGTCACCGCCATTGACGTTCTGTTCCAGCTTGCTTTTGGGATTCGGAGATAAGGTGAGTTTTCAGAGCCGGAGCTGATCTTCTCTTCTTCTACTACTTTTGGACAGTCTTTACTTTTTGAGACTACTTGTATATCGGATGCTATTTAGTACTCTTATTCTTTTGGATTTTTTGGTTCTTGTACCAACCATGCTAGGTCATGGGATATTCTTTTGCATACCTTCTCTCTCTCTCTCCCTTGATATTTGTATGGTTGCTTTTATATTTTACCGCATATAATTCTATTGCATGCTTATTTTTGGTATTTATTATACCTTCCACCAACTAGCCCATTACTTGCCATTCTGGGCGATGGTTTGGCTTACCTACTGGTGGGTTAGAGCAGGTGCCATCATGACTCAAGGAATCGGGTCGTGACATGTTTGTTGATGGTTTGTTTCTCCTTGATTCTTCTTCTAGAGTTTCGCATCTCCCTACAAAGTTTCTTCCTCTATCCTGTTTGGATCTCCCCATCCTTGTTTTTCTTCATAACATCTATGCCTTTATGTTTTACTCTTGTCATCATGGAACTAACTGTTAACGATATTGTATCATGAATGTTTTACTTTGAATAAGACTTCATGATCACCCTAAGTATTGATTTTTAGCCATCAATTAGGTTTATCGGTGATCTGGGTTTCTTGATTAAGGAAGAGCACATCCCTCTTATTCAATTGGAATACAGTTAGCCCATTAAAGAATATTGAGTGTTTTCCCCATCTAGTTGTGAGAGTGTTACTTCTCTAAGGCCTTGTTACACCTTTGTTTACATCTATTCGTTTAGTATGGGGCTTGGAAAACCCATCGATAAGGTGATATCTCCTTTTACACGACCTTCTACCTGAGCATCGATCAAATTGGTCTCGAATTTTAGAGAATTGTAGCTTTCCTTTGAGTTCTGGCCTTTGAAATTGCAAGGACTTTGACTTACACCACCTTTTACTTCTATTTTCTACCCGTATTATACAAAGGGGAGTGGTTAAATTGGTATATCGTGAAAGAAAATCTATCTTTCCATACTTGAACGATGCCAGACAAAGATTGGTTCACCCACTTCGTTATTGTGGCTATCGAGGATCTCTCGGACACACCCATTCTAACTTTCTAGAATATGCATCGTAAGTTTCTTTGTTTATCATTCCTTTCTTTGCTCTATTTTCTTTACCCTTATTTTAATCTCATTCTTTATTCATCAGTCTATTGCTCAGTTTCTTTTTGGTGTCCTAGCTTGAAAATCCAACTCCTGGACATGATGAGGGATCTTCACATCTGGGGCACCAAGCTCTTAAATTCTTACTACGCTGAGGAACATTCATGGGCCAAAATATCTACCAACCAATTGTGGGAAGTGAGACACCATGGTTTAACATTGCAACATTCACCCTCTCTTTGTTATTGCTCCTTTTTTTCATATGTAACTCTCCAAGTTTAATGGACTCCCTAGTGTTCTTATCTCTACTTGTTATTTGTAATAACCTTTATAGTGTTTTTTTTTATTTTGATCATTTTACCATACCCCATAGTCACTTTAAGGTGTTTGTGGTCTGCAGGTGTGGGTGGCATGGTTCCCAAGTTGATTAGTTGAGGGTTACATAAGCTTTTTATTTTGAAGGTTTTAGAGTTAGTATGATTTACTTATATCAACTTTTGGTGATAACTAGGTCATCTGAAAATTTTTTCAGTTCTGTTAGCTTCACAATGTCATTTTTGGGTTAGTAGGACCTTAGGTTCAGGTCCCAAAGTGTTCTGATGAATTTTGAGTAGTTGATTAGAAAGTTAGAAGCTTAAGGCATAGAGTTGACTTCAGTCAGTATTTATTGATAACGGTCTCTATTAGGCGATCTGACGATTCTATTGAGTATGGAATGTCATTTGTAGCCAAATAGCATAGTTGGTTTATGCTCACGGAGTATCAAAAAAATTTTGAGGGTCCATTTGGGACTTATGGAGTTTGTGGTTTTAGTTGGTTATACTGTTGTTGATCCTTGGGTAAATGGTTCATCATGTTCATGATGCCCCTATTGAGATCACAAAAAAGAAAGTCTTTCCATATCGCGGTGCTGGGGCCTGATTACAATCGTAAAGAAGTGAGTTTTGTTGGGTTGGGCGAGGTTCGAGGTTGCTCTACGTGAACAGGACTAGACCATCGTAATCATGATGGATCTAGATGAAATATCTTTGTAAATGTGTTTGGGGTTCCACATTCATTAAGAAGGAAATAGTTGGTGGTTTTTTAAAAATTCCAATTCCGAACATAAATCCCATAACTCAATTTTTAATGGGAACTTAATTTTGGGAGATTCAAAAGGTGATTATCGATTTTTCTTCCCTGGGTATGATTATGTAACAACCCTTATAGTGATTTTTATCATTTTCTATATTTTGACAATTTTGACCTTCCCTATAGTTTTTTAATATCATTTATGAGTTGTGGGATGATTGGCACAGTCCCTGAAACATTTGGAAATGATTTATGTAAGTTTAAGGTTTTGAGTAGCCTTTAAAGTGAGATATTTGACTTCGGTTAATATTTTGTGGTTCTTGTGTAATGATGATTCTGCCAGTTCCATTAGATCTGGAATGTCGATTTTAGGTTAGTAGCATGGTTGGCTCAGGTTTTGACTTTATTTGATTTTTGAGTGTTTAGACGGAAAACTAGTTATTTTAGCCTAAAGGGGTTCCTATGGGTAACTAGTTGATAATGACCTCTTTTGATAGACTGATAGTTCCACTGAGTCCGAAACATCAAAATTAGCCTAGTAGCATCATCAGATTATTTTTGTGGGGTCCTGAACAAATCCTGAGGGTTCAATCGAGACAGTTTCTTTTCTAAGATCACTGTTGGTGCAGTTTTCTGGTGCATCAATTTGTTCATTCATTATGGTTGTGTGGCCTTGTGTCGCGATCATAAGGCTCGACCAGATTACTCATCATGATCGCAAGGTAGGGCACCATGATCGCAAAGAGACAGATATGGTCTAGGTCAGGTAATAAATCGCTATCGTGTGTCCCATTCCCGCGATCATGATGACCAAACTTATTGGCCGATCAATATTGACTTTGCGATCGTATGGGTAGGGTCGC
Organism: Capsicum rhomboideum; assembly: GCA_031232105.1. Lineage (NCBI taxonomy): Eukaryota > Viridiplantae > Streptophyta > Magnoliopsida > Solanales > Solanaceae > Capsicum > Capsicum rhomboideum. The sequence goes on from CP124714.1 coordinate 121,755,524, forward strand.
GACCTGAAAATGTTGTTCAAAGAACATTCAACTTCATTTTCTCTATTTTTGAGCTTTGGGACCTCGAGATAGGTGATTTCAAAGAGGATTTTTCTTTAAACTTGCTTGAGTAAGCTTCTAAACCTAATTTTTATCATTACCCATTGATTATATTACTTAAACATCTTCAAAATTTGGATTTTAAACTTGGAATTTTGGGTTTTACCTGGTAAAGTGAAAAATGGGTTTTTCAATGATTTCAACTTGTTTTTGATGGATTTTTATATTTAGAACCCTTGAAGTATGAGTAACATAATTTTGTATCAAAATTATAGTTTTTCCCTTTTATTTTTTGGTCAGTTTTTAAGTAATTTTGGGCCTGAAACCAAAGTATACCAATATAGGTATCAATAGACTACTAATCACGTATAAAATTCATTTTTGACAAATTAGGAGCATTCTAAAGCTGCTCTAAAGGAAAAAGCTTCTTCTTTTGGGTTCCTGGCTCGGTTTGAGCTTTCAAGGTAGGTTATGGCTTAAATTTTTTCAGACCGGGCTGGATAGATAATTATTCATATAAAGTATGCTATAGGCTGGAGATTTTATTATGGTATCAATCTTTTGAGATCATTGTTTTATCGCATTTCCCAAGTGGGGTTTTGTGTGAATCTTATTGACTTGAGAAGTTATTATTATTAAGATGTCCGTACGGGTCTGGTATTGATCTTGTTTGAGCATTATTTGATCTTTATCATTATTGTGATGTCTGAGCGGGGGCTTGGATTGATATTACTAATGTCTCACATGATTTTGTACTATTGTGTTGCCGTAAGAGGGCTTATATCATGATCCATTAAGATTTGGAGTGACTTGAACTCATTTATACCATTGTTGAGTTAATTCATTTATGTTGTTGAAATGGTTATGAGCATGCATACCCATCGATTTCATCCATATTCACGGAGTTGGCACCGCTGAGAAATTCTAATTTTGAAAGAAAATGAGATACTTTATAAAACTCCTTGGCCGAGGGATATGCTAGTAAGATTGATTGATGAGATTGTGATAGTATATGGGTTGCGAACCGCCCCATGGATCCTTTCCCGGAAGCTTATGCTAAAATGGTGTATATTAGATGACATTAGAACATTACATACTTATTATTTTATTGCATTGTATGACTTGTATCTATCTTATATAATTGATATCGTGTATTTTAATCTTCCTTTTGTATATATCTATTGTGCTTTTACTTCTTATACTGTTATTGTAGTTGTATTATTTATATTGTTAGGAGTAGTAAGGCTTGAGCTATCGTTAGGAACTTTTCTATATACAGGTGGAAGCAATGCTCATAGTTTCCTTTATATGTTTAGTTATCTACTTTGCTTGGTCAGACTATGATGCCTACTGAGTATAAGTGGACCGTGGTCACTCCTACTTTTTGTACACTTTCAGTATAAATCCCAATTCAAATGCGACCCACGGATTGTGAGTTTGTGCAGTTTGAGCATTTCGAAGTCAGGATGAGCTCCCCATTCCGGAATTTTTGCTTGGCTTCATCAAGTACCCTATGTCTTTATTTTTACATTCAGATATAAAGTTTATGTATTTCATACACTATGTCAGTTTTAGTGTTACTCATTTACTCATGACACTAGATGCTTGGGTAATTTTGAGTTGTATTTCAGATATCTATCTTTGTTATTATATTGACTTGGTTTTATCCTAAGTCTCAGATTTAAGTTACTTATTTATCTTCTTTCCGCAATCATTCTCTTTTGGTGTTGGGCTTACCTAACAAGGTTGGGTGGGGGTTGGTGCCACCATAAACTCGGGTTTTGGGTTATGACAAATTGGAATCAGAGTACTAGGTTCACTGATCGCATGAGTAAAAGAGCAAAATGTCTAATTGAGTTCCGCAGATCGACGACGTCCTTATCTATCTTTGGGAGGCTAGGGGTCATTTTAGGAAACTTCTCTAACTTGATTCCTTATCGTGTTTGATGTTCATACCCAATATTCTAAACTTGTATCTCACTCTTTTTAGGCAGATGGTGAGAACTCGTTAAAGAGTTGTTGAGGATGTTAAGCCAGCACCCACTGTAGGAGCCCCAGTCAGGGGATGATGTAGGGGTCGTGGCCGAGACTGAATTAGAGGTCTGGCATGAGGAGCAACTCTAGCTAGAGAACAAGCTAGATCGGCCTATCATGAGCCAGTGATTGGTCATGTTGAGGTGGCTTATAAGATAGAAGGAGTGAGACCAGCCTAGTTCCCTCAGGGTTTCATTGCCACCCCAGTGTTGCAGGATATTCTGATCCAGCTTTTAAGCCATTTGAATGGTACCTCTTGGGAAGGTATTCTACCGGGTACACCAAATAGTTCTCAGATAAGAAAGGGAGTTCAGCCACAAGGGCATGTTCCTATTCAGGGTTTTCAGACTCTCGAGGCACAACCAGCTACTATTATGGCCTCACATGTTGAGGCATTTCCTAGCTGACAAACTTGTTGTTTCACCTGTAGCTCCTAGACCAGTGGTGTCTGCTGATGAGTAAAAAAGGTTTGAGAGATTTATGAGATTGGCCCCTCCCAAGTATTGTGGTGCTATAGGTGAAGATACTTATGAGTTCTTGGTCAATTTCAGGAGAGGTTGCATAAACTTGGTTCACTTAAGTCTCATGGTATTGATTACACTACCTTCCAGTTGACTGATGTGGCTAAGCAGTGGTGGAGATCTTTTGTCAGTTGTAGGCTAGTGGGTTCCCCTCCTTTGACTTAGACCCAGTTTTCTAAGATTTTCCTTGAGAGGTTTGTGTCCTTTAGCTTGAGGAACAAGTTGGATGATTTGGAGTAGGGCTCCATGACTATTGCTGAGTATGAGGAGGCTCGTTTCCATGCCTTTTCTAGGTATGCCACAACTATTATCGCCACAGAGTCCGAGAGGATAAGAAAGTTTGTTAAGGGTTTGACTACTTCTTATTAGTTAGCTACGACCCAGTTAGTGACATCAGGTGACACCTTTTAGAATATTGTGGCTCATGCCAAGAAGATCAACACTATTTTCCAGTGTGCTTAGAGTGGTTGTGGTAAGAAGGGACACCGATAGGGTGATTTCATCGGTCATTCATCCCGAGGTAGGTATTTTTCAGGCAGAGGTTCCCATGGTTACCACAACAAACCAATTCATGCAGCTTTGTAGAATTGAGATAGTGGATTTGCAGGTTCTGAGGCTTCGAGTGGTCAGAGATCAGGTCATGTAGGCTAAGGGTCTCATTCTGGTTCATCACATTATGAAGGATGTTCTGGTTCTTTTGTGACCTCACAGTGTGATTCATCTAGTAGGAGATGTTTTGTATAAGATAAGTTTAGCCATTTAATGAGGGATTGATCCTAGCATACAATTGGTCCTCCCCAGTAGGGTTCTCAGCTTTAGATTTGTCTGATGCCAGTGTCAACAGTTAGAGGGATACATGGGGCAGTAGAGGTGGATCTAGGGGTACCTGAGGTGGAGCATGATATTCCCAAATTACAACTCCTTTAAGAAGCGTAAGTTGTCGTTATCGAATATATAACCCAACAAAGATTGGGGTCGAATCCCACAGGGAATATGGTTATAACTAAGTCGTATGTAATTCAAATGACTATTAGTTGACAATTTCCCTGAAATGGGGGGGGGGGTCTTTATAACTGATTGATGAATAAAGATTCAAATTGTTTCAAGTAACCAACGTTAAATTCATGAATCATTTATCAATAGAGAAGGCAAACTATAATTGTGTTCACCATGGCTTTCAATCACTTTCGGGTTAAAGTAGATAGTGAATTCATATCAACACAAGTAAATGTCAAGCAATCGAGCTCAAATGTTCACCTAAATATTTTCCAACCTAATAAGGCGATTTTCCCTTTAATTCGTTCAAACTTAAAGAAATAGAAATAACAAACTCAATTTTAGCCTTAAGTTGATTAATTTTGTTAGAGCATTACTCATTAGACAGAGATTAGAAACTCCGAATTCTTGTTGCTAAATCCTTTTTCTGATTTTAACCTCTTTGTTCAAGAAATTCAAACCAAAGGCTTGTTCTAATGTTTATAACCATTAGAAATCTGTAAAAATGAAAGGAATAACAATATATTTACAAGTGTCAACCGAATCCACCTCAAACCTAACCCTAGAATCACTTTTTAGCCATGGATTCCACAACCCTAGTTATCGAGATTTTAGCCACACATAGTTGTTAACAGGAAGAAAGAAATATAATTCATGAATGAAAGGTAAATTCTTACCAAGATTAAATTCTAGCTTTCAATCCTCCACACGAAACCAAGAAGTAGCGTACAAACCCCAAAAATGAGTTTCTCCAGAGAAAACTAGTCATAAAATATTCTAAGTGTCAAAAGATTCCTATTCTAAATCCTAGACTACGTATTTATAGGGTTTAGGAAAGTGGCATTTAAAATTCAAATTTGATCTGTCGTTTCCACTTTGACGGCTCACCTGACGGTTCACTGGATACGTGGTGGTTTGTTACCTGAACCATCACTAGACTTCAGTTTGACATGTATTCTATTTATCTCTGATGGGAGAGCTAAAGATTCTTCATCCTCTTGGTTGATCATCACAAAGTTTCGTCACCAATAAGGTAGAATTGATCCAATCTGTTTTAGCCTGACAGTTGGAGTGACGACTCATTTGATACTTGATGGATTGTCAGTTGAGTCATCACATCGACTTCATTCCTTGTTTATTCTGGTAAGAGCTAATGATAGGCGTGGCGGTCAGTCACTCCTATGGTTGTCCGTCATATGAACCACCACTTGGTGTTAATTTCCCAAATTACTCCTTTTTGACACAAAAAGAAATCAAAACTACCAAATGTTGCTTAAAATCTCACAATTATTCTTAGTTAAAAGCGTAAAATATGTCGCCATTAGCTGTCACATCAACACCCTCAACTTAGAATGTTCGCTTGTCCTCAAGCAACAAAGCAAAACCAAATTAAAAAAATGCTTTACACATACGACGACTAAGCTAAACTGTAGCGATCAATTTATAATTTTCAGTTCTTTCCAAAATTTACCCCGTTTTTATCATCTTTCAAGAAATCACAAGGAAATCATCCTACATGTCAACGATTCTAGATCTAAGCATGTCATTATAATATCAATGAATAATTTATAATAACCGCTATCCTAACAGTAAGTGATCAACAATGCCTTTATGGTGTCCTCGCTAGAATGAAGTACCACACACACGCATATTTAATCAGGGACTGAGAAAAATTTCGCTAACAGTCAAAAAAAAAATTTCCAACGATGCAAATACGAACCCATAGGCTTACCTTTACTATCCTAATTCAGTTTTTCAAAACGTTAATCAAGATCACTACATGGATTTTCTAGGATTGTAATGAGGGCTTGGGTGCTGGTAGGATATATTTAGGGATCAGTGACTCATCCCTTCTTGACATAAATGAGCTCTATTTCCACTTAACTTGAGATTCCGCCCTTATTCACCTTTTTCTATCAATTAATTCTATTGTCGAGTGCAGTAACTCTGTTGGATCTTTTCTTTTTCTTTCTTTTTCTATCTCTCTTTTTTGCATTCTTTTTCTTTATTTTTCTTTTTTCTTTCTTTTTCTTTTGCTCACACTCATAGGATCTTCTTTATCCACACCCACTTTCTTCATACCCTTTTTCACTTATCATACACGTCTGCAGTAGCCACCCTCAGCTTTGGCAGTTTGCCTAAGTTGAGGTGCCTGATGTACAAGGAGGGACCAAGGCCAAAATAAAGGTTCAAAGATACAAAAGGAAAGGTGAATAGTTATTGAATTAAGAAGTCTGAACAACTCAAAGTAGGGATTAAGGGAATTGTGAACAACATTTGGACAGTCTCTTTAGGCTAAGTGGACTAGATCCAAACAGGGTATGTGATCCTTTCCTAATCAAAGACTTATAACTTAAACAGCATAGACCAGGCAAGTTCTAGGTGCATGCACAAAGTCAGAAAAACACAAAATAGGCTCACACGTGTGGCACAAAACAACACTTGTTAATACCCACTATCACGATGAAAATTAAGCTTAAGAAATACTGTTCCATCAATATATACTAATGAAATTCAGAGATCCAAAAGGTCAACAATATGAAAACATACCATCAGTGTTACAAGCAAGTTAATTTTGGAGGGGTCTCCATTTTTCACAAAATCCACAGAATAGCACAAACTTCAAATGATCGATTGCTAACTGTTTAACTTAAAAACAAGTAAAAGCAATAAACCTAAATATGTTGGTTCTACTAGATAGCAAACCCAAGGGAAAAAAACACGGTAACAAAAAACCTCGAGTAGTGACAGACTCACAGGTACCCCCACCTCCCATCAAAAGCAGCATGCATTGTCCCCGATACATAAATACAATAAATAAAGGCTTAGAAGAAGGAATACCTGCGAAGCCTTAGGCCTCAGATTTTGACAAATCTTTGGAGGCCATTGCGGACTCAGAACCTAGAACTATGACACCGGTATGAACCAGAGTAGTCAGATTATCAACAACATCCTCGATAAATGGAGTGGGAGTAGGCAACACCTATGGTGTGGGCCCAACTCTAGGTTCCAAGATGGACAAAACTCCCACTAGTCAGTCTTGCTCATGCTTCTGCCTCAATGCTTCATCTTTCATAGAGGCCTTTAATACCTTCCTGATGTTTCTTTCTTCTAGCGTCTCATCCTGATGCTTTCTTTTCTTTGACCTTTTCTATTCTCCACCATCACTTGGTATCTTACCGCTCTCTCTGAGTGGTCACCCCATCAAATCAAATATGGTATTATCGTCCTCTGACTCTACTATTTCTAGATCAGGGAATCCAAAAGAGGGGCCCTTTTTAGTGTGGCGATATGAGCTTGGGCCTTCTTCAGTTCGGCCATGAACTTGGCCAAATCTAAGACTAACAACTCCCTCAACCTGTTTTTCACCCACAAATCCTTATCATCCATACGGGCATGTAGATTATCATACGGCATTAGTGACTCCTTAATTCTTCAATACATGAAAGGCTGGAACTCCTTGGCCCATTCTTGCAATTTCCGCTCAAAATTTTTATGCTTCTTGACCATTCTCATGAAATTTTGTGGAGTTAACTGAAACTCTGAGTATGTAGGTGGCATCGATGTTGTGTCCACTATGTCAGTAGTTGGGGTAGCAGAAAACGTACCCTATGGGTTAGCAGTCACAATGGCTAATAGTGTACCTGAAGGAGTACCGAACATATCTAGAGTAGTCTGTGATTGAGGTCCATATGAAGGAGGTTTGTGGACCCTCAACTTGAACTTAGTATCATTCTGTATTCTATCAATGTCCTAGGTATGTGCGGTTGCCACCTCATTATTAATATCACTCAAAATAGGTACTTTGTCAAGTCTACATAGCTCGGTCACCAAGCAAGGAAATGGTAGTGATATTATAGTCTTAGTGGACCTTGCATGCATTTCATCCACAATCAATTGGCCAAAGTTTTCCTTAAAGCCTTCCATTATACTTGCAACCAAAATGGCTCTGATCTTATCTAGATTTGCATATTCACCTATAGACATTGGTCATAGTCGGACCATTACCCACCAAAATTCTGCTGCAAAGCTCAATAAGGATTTAGCCATCCTTTTCTTCTTATTTATTAACCATGAGAGCTCACCACTCTCTGTTAATATATGTACTACCCATGGTCGTTGTGTGGATGCCAACATCATTCGGCGTTCATACTCTAGGCTGATAGCGAGAGGTTCATAAATTTGGCCAAAAAGAATTCGGTTGATGGTATGCTTGGAGATGTCCACTGAAACCCCATGAACCGAGAGCCTTACCAATAATATGGTATCAAAAACTTTCTGTTCCTTCTCATAGTATGTATCAAGGACTACCAAATAGTTCACATAGAATTTATGAACCATAGTATGGTAGTACTTTCCAAGAGGTGTGCTCATCCAACCCAAATCATAGTCATTAAATCGTCACTCAATGTCTGGGTACTCAGGCAGTTCAGTTGTGATGATTTGAACTTCTTCAGCAAATGGACTCTTTAAAATTCGTGTCTTTGTCTGGAGGAGACAATCTAGGTAATGTTTTTCTGCCCCTTTAACCTTCCACTGAATAAATTCTTTAACCCCCGGGGCCTTCGTTCGAATCACTTCACTCCTCTCTAGTTTAGGTTTAGTTTTGGGAATTTTGGTGGCCTCAGTACCACCATATTCATTTGGGTTTGATTTGAAGCTATTACTATTTTTTTACTATGGCTAGACTCTTCACTTAAGGACTCACCCTCCTCATCAGACTTAAAGAAATGAGCACATTTCTTTTTGCTTTGTCTAGTAGGGTAATCTGGTGCTTCAGATTTCTCGACCATATTCTCTAGTTCATCTTATAGTTTCAAGGTTGAGAAAGACATGTCCTACCTCTTTCTTTATCCACCACGTGATATGGGAAGTTTTTGATTCATGGTACCTGTGGAGGGAGTAAGTTAGTCATTGTGCAAAACAAAAAGCTCAAGTGAAACACTTAGTATTGAAATTATTTGTTCCAATGGGTTAAGGTGATGAGTCATCACAGTCGTAATGGTTAGCTAGACCCAACCGTCGGTACTTTCCAGTGTTTCAGTCACAAGTGATGGCTTTCCTTGACGGTTCATCACATGCCTTAAGATGAATAGTCAGGGAATCACGGAATATAAAGTAATTTTCTTTCTTGTGACGGTTTAAATTAGTGGATCGTCAATGTTGTGACGACTCTTCACACCAACCGTTAGAGCTGACCAGTTAAACTTTCTTTCACTGAGGCATTTCATTGAACACTTTTGGCTCAAAGCTGTTACTTTCTTTGTTTTCTTAAAAATGCCTCGACTTGGACCTACACAACCAATCATATCCAAGTCATTCTCGGGTTACTTGATGTTCCACGGTTTCATGGCATTTTCGATGCTTAAAATAAGGAAAATATGCAATAAATTGGGTATCTTTGGTAGGTATGATGTGTTTTATGTTCTATATTGCAGGAAAATAGGTTATGGAGGCAAAATAGAGAAGAAGGAAAGAAGTAAGCACTAGAATGGAGCATTTGAAGAATAAAAGGGCCAAGTCATAACTGAGGGAGTGACTCCTGGCAGGGACTCATGACATGTGAGTCGACCTGCAGCACGTAGGTTTGTGTCGTGAGTCAAACTCTTTTGGAGGTATATTTTGGGCGACAACAAATTTTGGCGCTGTTGCCGAGAAATACAGTTATGGAGTTGATTAGTTTGCTTGTTGGAGTTGATTGGTTTTATTTTTCTATACTTTTAAGGGTACACGTCGGTGTATGCCTAATAGTAGGAGTCAAGGGAGTCCCCTGATTCAACTTGATACTGAGATAGAATGAACACTGAGAGATAATCAAAGAATGGTGAATACCGAAGGAGTTCAGGATCCTGCAATCGCGGAAGGTATTCATAACCAGCCAATTCAGCCAGTTGGTTATGAAACTATGAAACAAATCACTAGTCGATTAACGGATGAGGAAAATATGAGGCAAGCAGCTCTTAGATAAGCAGATAGTGATCATCAAGGAATGCAAGAAGCAGCATAACATCTCGTTGCACTTAAAGAAAGACAAAGAAGACTGAGGGTATAACAACCACCTCAAAGACCATATGTGCAGGCTTATGATGATCCCGAAGAAGAGGATGTGGCTTATTTCGAGTCGGTTGAGACTAGTGCTTTTATTCCACCAGAGTTACCTCAGGGCACTAAGTTTGACGTTACAAGTTCCATGATCCACCTACTAAACTTGAAAAGTGTGTTCATCGGTCTTTTTACAGACGATTCGAATATGCATATGATGAAATTTGTGGGGGTCAGCACTTCATTAAATTTTCTTGGAGTTGACCAAGAGGCTATTTGTTTGAGATTGTTTCCATTCTCTCTAACAGAAGAAGCGACTTTGTGGTTGGCCGAGTTACCACGAGGTTCCATCACTACTTGGCAAGAGTTGAGAAATTAATTTTTGGAGAGATTTTTCACACCTTACAAGATGCTACAGTTAAAGGATGAGATTTACAACTTCAGAAAACTACATTCTGAATCACTTTACAAGACATGGCTAAGGTTTAAGAAGAAGCTGCAGAATGTTCCAAATCATAGGATGAGTGGTAGGAGTTTACTTGAAATCTTCTACAGGACTTTAAACGCCAATACTAAGGCTATAGCAGATACTGTCACTGGAGGAGCATTTATGAATCTGAGGTAGGAACAAGCTTTAAAGATTTTAGATCGTATCACTAAGACCAACCAAGGATGGCATACTCAAGAGGCAGATACACCTGTTGGAACGTATGCTATTGGAGCCTAGACAGCACAACGGGCTTTGGATGAATCTATAGTGCAATAGGTCGCATAATTGAGGACAAAAATTGGCTTGCTAGCCAAACAGATTGTGGTTAGAGGTGCTGAGAAGGTGCATGCCGTAGGTGCATAAGGCAAAACACCTAGGCATAACAATTATGAATCTTATGAGGAGGCTAAGTACTTGGATCGAGAAGTGGCGGGTTTTTGAGCCATGGCCCAAAGGTCTAATCAAGACTCTTGGAACTCGAGGCAAGGGAATCAAGGTCGAAACAAATATAGAGACAATTACAACAAGTCAAGTTATAGTGACAGAGATCGGGATTGTGATTGGAGGCAAAGAGACAACTATAAAGATAAGAGTGTCCTTTATGTCCCTCCAGGGAATCGTGATACGAGAAATTTGAGGATGGAAGCCCTTCTCAATAAACTGGTCAAGGGGTCAGAAAGCTAAGAAAATTGCTTGAAGGAGATTAGGGCAGACATCTCGGGAATAAGTCAAAAGGTAGAATCTCACTCGACGGTGATAAAATAGTTGGAGCAATAGTTGGGAAGATATTTATAGCATTGAATCAGCGTCAACAAGGTACACTTCTGAGCAACACCATCCAGAACCCGAGAAATAATGCTTATTGTCTGGCTATCACAACGAGAAGTGGAAAGACTCTCATTGAGGCACCTAAACAAGTTAAGGGTTCTCATGCTACACTTGAAGAACAAATGAATGCCACAAAAAAGGTAAATGAAGCTCTAAAGAAGTATATTCCATCTCCAAGACTTTCTCCACCTTTTCCTCAACGTCTAAAGAAAAAGGTGGATAAAAATAAAATTGTTAGTGGGGAAATCATGAAAGAAGTTGAAGAGCCTCAGAGTGATGAAAACAAGGTGAATGCTAAAAACAAGCAAGAAAAGAAATCCCTACAAATGCTAACCCCCATTTCTAGGCCGCCACTTCTATTCCCTCAGTGCTTGAAAAAGAATAAGGAGGATGGAAAATTTCATAAGTTCATGTCTGTATTGAAGCAACTTTCTATACATCCCATTGGTGGAGGCTCTGGAACAAATGTCGGGATATTCAAAGTTTATGAAAGAGTTGGTCACAAAGAAGAGAACTGTCAGTTATGAGTCCATTTGTGATTTACCCCATTGTAGTGCAATTGCATTTTGTTCTCTTGTGCAAAAGAAAGATGATCCCGGTGCCTTCACAATTCCATGCACAATTGGGTTAGTTAACTTTGCCAGATCTTTGTGTGACCTTGGTGCGAGCATTAACTTGATGCCGCTGGAAGTATTCAAGAAATTAGTCTTGGAAACCCCCAATCCAACAAAGATACGGTTATTGATGGCGGATCATATGATCAAGAAGCCTGTAGGCATATTATTTGATGTTTTGGTCAAAGTTAAACACTTCATCTTTCCTGCTGACTTTATTGTCTTAGACTGTGAGGTCAATTTTGAGATGCCCATAATTTTGGGGAGACCATTTTTAGCCACCGACAGAGCATTGGTAGATATGGAGTGGGGTGAGCTGAAATTCAGGCTGAATAATAAGGAAGTCACATTCAATGTTTGCAGAACTATGAAGCAGCCAAAGGACATGAGGCTGGTTTCAGAAATAAATATTTTAGATGACCCTAGAGGCCAACCCAAGGGATATCTTGATGAAGTCTGATTAATCAAGAACCCACGTCGTACCGCAATGTTAAATCAAGCGTTGCTTGGGAGGCAACCCAAGGTGTCTTGCTATTCCTACATTTGCTTTGGTTTTTTTATTTTGATAGACATTAGACCCCCATACCTAGGGTGCCACAGGTATGTTCCTAACTCCCTTATTTTACTTTGGTCTAATGCATTGGGGACAATCCAAGCTTATTTGGTGGGGGCGGAGGTACTTGTGGATCTATATGTCCTCTTGGGGATTTTTGTTACTGTGTTTTCTTTTCCCCCAAGTGTTCTATCATAGTAGAACCGGCATGTTTAGGTGGTTATTTATATTATTTATGTGTTTTCGTGTTTAATTAAGAGAAAAATAGAGGAACCTTAGTGCAGTCTAGTTTTGAACAAGTTTTGAACAAGTTTATGATAATGATGCTTTTTGATTGTTTAAAGGACACCCCTCCTGAAAATTTTGTTTTGAACTGTGTGTGCAGTATATAAATTTGTGACAACTGTTGGATCTTGTTATGGCATTAGTATTATAGGCAAAATGATTGTAGCCAACAATGCATGAACTGGATAGGTAGTAGTCGATAGTGTAACCCTGTGCTATATATGTGTGAGGTCATTATTGAGTTCACTTTATGTGTACGATCCAAAACTTGCCCAGTTAGTCTTGCCTAGGTTATAGGATAGTGGTTAGGAAATGATCATAGGTAGCTCTTGAATGAGTCCACTTTTAGCCTAAATGTCCAACCAAATGAATTAAGTATCCCTTGATCCCGAGTTTGAGCCTTAATTGACTTGTTTCTTTCATTAGCCCATTCACCTTCCCAGTTTAACTTACAATGAATCGGTCTTGGCCCTGGTCCCTCCTTGGATATTATGTACCTCAACTCAGGCAAATCGCCTAAGTTGAGGGTGGTTATTATAGGGGTACGTAGTTTGATTTGGGTATGAAGAAAGGGTTAGTAAAATAAAAAGAGAACACATTTGGGTGTGAAATAAGAAAATAAATGTGTTTTGAAAGTATGAAGAAAACCACACTCAAACTCTGAAAACAAAGAAGAAGAATGAGGGAGAATAAAATAAGAATGGTTGGAAAGTGGAGCCAAAAATAGTGTGGTGTCAAGGAGGGTTGAGTCACCATATCCATATGTACCACACCTGTCCCCAATCCTACATTACAAAGTAATGAAAGTCCTATAGTGATCCTAGTCCAACTGTCCGGAAACCTAAGGCATAGAAAATAAGGGCAAGCCTATGGTATTTTATGCACATTGTTTGAACTTCTTTGTAAGAGAGAGTGTTTTGACCCAGTCCTTACTTTGATAGTCATTGGTATACTATGAGTGTATGGGACTTCTTTGTTGTGAGAGTAAATGGATTACATCGTTAGCTGTTATTTGTTCGGATAATGTCATTTGCATTTATGCTTAGTTGTTTGTTCGTAATCTGATGCCATCATTTGATCCCTTCTATGTCATTATAATATGTTGCAGGTATACACACTGTGGTTTTGATTTTCAAATAGGAGAGGTCGGAAAAGTTTTGGTGCCAAAAGTAATAAGTCGACTGTCGTAGGTCACTTAGGTTTCTCTTAGCTTAGCATCGATTGTGTTTATTTTGTTTTGTTTCCCTGAGGACATGCAAACGTTCTAAGTTAAGGGTGTTGATGTACCATGGTTTCATGGAACTTTTGATGCTTAAAACAAGAAAAATATGTAATAACTTGGGTATGTTTGGTAGGTATGATGTGTTTTATGTTCTATATTGCAGGAAAATAGGTTATGGAGGCAAAATGGAGAAGAAGGAAAGAAGTAAGCACTAGAATGGAGCATCTGAAGAAGAAAAGAGCCAAGTCAAAACTGTGGGAGTGACTCATGATAGGGACTCACGCCACGTGAGTCAACCTACGGTACGTAGGTTTGTGCCATGAGTCAAATTCTTGAAGATTATGAAGAATCCTGATTCTCACGGCAGGGACCCATGTGACTTGACTTGGTCCCACGACACCAAGTCATGGTACTGTGGAAAAGTATCGACTCTGTTCTCCTATTTTGTTTAGGATAGGATTCATCTTGTATCTATAAATACCCCTATATTGTCCTATGTTTAGTAGTTAGTCAATTACATTATTTTGGATTATATTTTCATTATTTATTTGAGTTCATAAACACATTATTGATTTTCTAATCTTGGAACACCAATTCTAGGATTTTTATTCATATTGAGATTTTAGAGTTTTCTTCATTATTGTGAGTTTACAATTATGTTTTCATCATTGAATTCTTCTTGTGTTCTTGCAATCATGAGTAGCTAAACCCATCAACTAGAGTTGTGTGAACTATGAGGAATTTACGAAATGGATTAAGTACAAAGCAATTCTGAACCAATGTGACTGCATGTATTGTTATTACCTCCATCGTGATTGATCTTCTAACGGTTGCAAATGTTAAAAACTTGCTTGTATTCTAAAATTGCTCGAGAAAGAGGTAGAAATTGGGAAAAGGAAATAACAACAGAGATTTGAAGCTATCAACCTTCATCTAATAACTTGAGCCGTAACAGGGATAGTTATCTGATATCCAGAACAAGGGTTAGTAGTGTGATACTCGGAGATCGAGAGGAGAAGAGTGAAATTTCTCTAACCAAGGTCGAGAGACATTTAGATGAACATATCTTGTTAGATTTTGTATGCAATACAGCGAGACAGTTTTGCCAGCACAAGTAACTGGTGGAGTTAAGGAATCATTAGGGATCACAGTCCTAGTGTATTTCTCATATTGATTACAAATTCGAAAAATCAAAAATCATTACTATTACTACTTGGTTACAAACCCCCCCACCCCCACCCCCACCCCCCAGTTTTACTTACTTGCAAATTACTCAGACTAGCATTCGACAAACTTTTGTCCTATTCCATGTGGGATCGCCCCCAACCTAGTTGGGTTCTATAGATGATACATTGACCACATTATACTTTTCTGGAGGTATAGTTTGGGTGACATCCATTACTCAGACTTCACCCTCAAAATTATACATTCACACATTGAATTGGAGAGTAATACCACCCATTGAATTTAACTTTAGTTGTTCCAAAGGTGTGTTCTCTCCACATTCAAACTTTTAGCACATCAAACTATCCAAACACAAAATTTACACTAAAACTAAGGAATCAAAATTTACTTATGAGCATACCTGGATAGTCGATAAGGAATAGAGGGAACACTTTTAGTGGTGTGCATAATAATCACGGGTATGCAGGGAGTGAAGGAGGTTCAGGAGGTTGGGCATTAGTGATGACTTAGGAGTTGAACAAAATGGTTTACGCAGTGAAAGAGAGTGGGTAATGGAATTAATGGATGAAAAACATGCGTGATAGAAGAGTTACGAGAGTTATGGTATTGAGTAGTGGGGATTGAAGTTGAAAGGAAGAGACTTAGAAGAGAAACTAATTGATTTGAATCGATTCTCTTAAATACCTCAGGCTTTAATTGGGTTTGGATCGGCCTTGGGTCGGATATTAGGTTTGGGTTTTTTTATTGTTGGATTGGGTCGGGGTAATGGAAATTAAAAAGGGATAAGTAGAGTGCAAGATTGAACTCTTCATATATTTACAAGGTATTGCTGAGATTTGCCAAATAGTCTTCAAAGGTATCACCTACCACAGAGAAGTCATCCATAAACACCTCCAAAGTGTCTTCCACCATATCTGAAAAAATTGACATTATATACCTTTGGAAGGTTGAGGGAGCGTTACATAACTCGAATGGCATACGCTTGAAATCGAAAGTCCCATAAGGGCACGTAAAAGTTGTATTCTTTTGATCTTCTGGCATAATAGAGATTTGATTATACCCCAAATAACCATCCAAAAAGTAGTACCAACCTCTTCCTGCCAACCTATCAAGTATTTGTTCCATGAATGGCATTAGAAAGTAATCCCAAAGAGTCCATAAATTAAGCTTTCTGTAGTCCACACAGACCCTCTAACTGATGACCGGCCTTAAAGGAATCAATTCATTCATCTCATTAGCAACCACGGTCATACCTCATTTCTTTGGGATGCACTGCAAAGGGCTCACCCACTTACCGTCTGAAATAGGATAGATAACACCCACATCTAGCCACTTAATTATCTCTTTCTTTACCACATATTACATTGGTGGGTTAAACCTTTGTTGATGTTCAATGGTGTGAACACACTTTTCTTCCAAATGAATCTTGTAATTACATATGCCCAATGGAATTCCAATAATATCTGCGAATGTCCAACCAATAGCCCATTTGTAATTTTGAAACATAGAGACAAGCGACACTACCTTCCATTCTATACAGTCAGCAGCTATAATCACAGGCAATGTGTTCATCTCACCAAGAAATATAGATCTAAGATGGCTCACAACTCTTTAAGTTCTAACACCCGCTCCTCTATAGATGGTTTTGCTGGAGGAGTTGGCCTATTTTTCAAATCCAGGTCCAACTTCTTTGGCACATAATAATATGACCCCATTTCACTCAAATCACTCACAGTCTCCTCATAATCTTCTATGTCCTCCCCATTGAAGTTCATCATTATAGCAGCTAATGTCTCCACCACAAATCTTTCTCCAATAGGCACCTCAATATAAATTTCATCAATGACATCAATAACTGAGACAACACTCATGTCCTTCAGTTGCTTTATCGACTTGGCATATATTGAACTTTACCTCTTCGTTGTTCAACCTAATTTCAACTCATTATACTCCATGTCAACCAGCACTATTTCGGTGGCTAAGAACGGTCTACCAAAGATTATAGGTACCCCAAAATCCACCTCGCAATCAAGAATGAAAAAATCCACCAGAAATATAAAGTTCTCAACTTTTACCAGTACGCCATACAATATTTCCACTGGCCTTTTGATCGAACGATCGCCATCAATAGTCATTGTTTTGGGGGTTCCCAAGCCCAAGTGCTGATAGATAGCTAATGGCATCAAGTTGATGCTAGCTTCGAGATCACATAATGCTTTAGCAAACTGGAATGCACTTTATACACAGGATAGTGAATGCCCCAGGATTTGACTTCTTCTGGACTAGTGATCACAAAATAATCGCACTATAATGATGTATATTGTCTACTGGTTCAAAGCTCACCATCCTTTCTTTAGTGACTAAGACTTTCATGAGCTTAGAGTATCCCCATATTTTCTTAAGATCCTTCACTAGCGGGATATGCACTGACAACTGCTTTAGCATGGATAGAAACTTAAGAAACTTACTATTTTTCTTTACTCTATGTGGGAATGGAGGAGGAGGTTTTACAATCTCTTTACATTCTCCTTGTTCACAATACTATCATCTTTCGCCTTGGTAGACTTTTTTAGGTCTAAATTTTTATCATCAACACTTTTTGGCTTCTTAGACTCGATTGAAATCTCATCAATACCAATATCATCATCCACCATTTCATAATCAGTGGCTACATCATCCACTTGTGTCTAAACTATCGAATAGGGTTCAGGTAAGACTTTACCACTCCTAATGGTGATAGCCATGCAACTCCCATCATTCCTAGGGTTCTGAACAGTATCACTAGGCAAAGTACCACTCTTTCGCTGGTTGAATGCCACAGACAATTGGCTCATTTGGTACTCTAACTATTTGATAGAAGTTGAATATGAATCTATGAGTTGACTCACTGAATATAATCCACTCTTCATTTCTTTCACTCCTGTGTCAGTAATTCAACACTTTTTAACACCTTCGCCTTCATCTCTTCCATTTCTGACTTCCTTGAAGAGTTTCTACCTCAATCACGATTTCCTAGCTGTACATACAAACCACTTTTGTCATTCTTGATTTTCTAGTTCCCCTGGTCACGATCCTTGTAGCCATACTTATCACAGTAGTTATCCCATGGATAGTTCCGACCTTGGTTTTCTTGGCCATTGTCCCAAAAACCCCCCATTTGATTGTTCAAATAATTTTCTTCCTCTTCATAATCAGACTAGATTGACTTGACCTATAAACCAATAGCCTTCACCTTCTCTACACTACCTACTAATAAGAGCTTAGTCAAAAAATCCATTAGAGTTTTCATGTGTACCATGTCTTGGTCACGTTCTTTTTTTTTCAGCATTACTCGAACAACTTACCCATAAAATAAGTGTTGATTGCTACCTCCAAATCCCTTGTGTGCCAAACTCTATTAGTTTTAGTCAGCCTCTCCAAAATCACAGTTGCTTCTACAAAAGTTAATGCCATAAAAGCTCCACCTTCTGCATTATCCATTATTGGCTTAGTGTTAGAATTTAGAGACCTACAGAACATCTTCATCAAGTGTTCATTTGTCAACTTATGATTAGGACATTGGGTCAACTTATTCTTGAACCTCAACCACGTCTCATGCAGTGCTTCATTCGATAGCTTCCTAAAGTTACTGATCTCATCCCTCAACTGTAATATCCTGGAAGGTAGAAAGAACCTTTCTAGGAAAGATCCTTTCAGTTGCCTCCAATTTGTTATAGAATTGGGTGCCAGTTTGGCCAAACACATTGTTACCTCTCCAGATAGAGATAATGGAAACAACCTCAATCAAATTTCATTCTAACTAACGCTCGAAAAATCAAAGGATTTGCAGATTCCTATGAAATTCATCAAGTGCATATTCGGATCATCACCAGCCTTTCCTTCAAATAAACCGATGAGATTCAACAACTGTATCATGGTGCTAATGATATTAAACTTAGCTCCTAGAGATAGTAGTAGTAAAACAATAGCTCCAGTGGCCCCAACTCCATCCAAATCAGCATCATCTTCTTCATCGAGATCAAATCACATAGCATGTTATCGTCAACCTTTACCTCTTTTCTATTAACACTAGTTAGCTAGAGTGATGTTGTCATCAAGTTGTGCATCCTTATTGCTACCCAAATCATAATTATCTGGTAAATTACTGGGTGGGTTCAGATTCTGTTAATTCAATTGACCAACAAAAAGTGCAGCAAGCCTTGCTGCTTCTTATGGTTATGTATTCATGTTCCTTCTCAAAGTTCTTATGAGTTCAGGGTTGAAAGATAATAATGGTTCACCCCAACAATAAGGATTTGGCATGTACAACCAGTACCCTGCAAATTACAAAAACAACAAACAAAAGTAAAATAAAAAAATAGGACTACAAGTCAAATAAACACAACAACTTAATTGACAATAGTATTCCCAGGCAACGGCGTAAAAATTTGATACGTCCAAATTACAACTCCTTTAAGAAGCATAAGCGGTCGTTGTCAAGTAAATAACACAACAAAGATTGGGGTTGAATCCCACAAAGAATATGGTTATAACTAAGTCATATGTAATTTATATGACTATTAGTCGATAATTTCCATGAAATGGGGGGTCCTTATAAATGATTGTTGAATAAAGATTCAAATTGTTTTAAGTAACCAGCATTAAATTCCTGAATTATTTATAAATGGAGAAGACAAACTAGGATTGTGTTCACCATTGATTTCAATCACTTTCGGGTTAAAGTCGATAGTGAATTCATATTAACACAAGTAAATGTCAAGCAATTGAGCTCAAATGTTCACCTAAAAGTTTCCCAACCTAATTAGGCAATTTTTCTTTTAATTCTTTCAAACTTAAAGAAATAGAAATAACAAACTCAATTTTAGCAATAAGTTGATTAATCTCGTTAGAGCATTACTCATTAGACGGAGGTTAGAAACTCTGAATTCTTATTGATAAACCCTTTTCCCAGTTTTAACATCTTTGTTCAAGCAAATCAAACCTAAGGCTTGTTCTAATAGTTTCAACCATTAGAAATCTGTAAAAATGAAAGGAATAATAAGACATCTACAAGTGTCAACCAAATCCACCTCGAACTTAACCCTAGAATCTCTTTTTAGCCATGGATTCCACAACCCTACTTATGGGTGTTTTAGCCACACATACGTTTTAAGAGAAAGGAAGAATTATAATTTATGAATGAAAAATCAATTCTTACAAAGATAAAATTTAAGCTTCCAATCCTCCACACGAAACCAAGAAGTAGCGTATAAACCCCAAAAATGAGTTTCTCCGGAGAAAACCTGTCATAAAATATTCTAAGTGTCAAAAGATGCCTATTCTAAACCCTAGATGAGGTATTTATAGGTTCCAGGAAAGTGGGATTTAAAATTCAAATCTAGGCTACCACTTCCACTTTGATGGCTCACCTGAGGGTTTGTCGGATATGTGATGGTTCGCCACCTGAACCATCACTAGACTTCAGTTTGATATGATTCTCTTTAGCTCTAATAGAAGAGCTGACGGTTTGTTAGCATCTTGGTTGATCGTCACAATGTTCCATCACAAATGAGGTAGAATTAATCCAATTTGTTTTAGCCTGATGGTTGGAGTGATGACTCGTTAGATCCTTGATAGATCATCAATTGAGCTGTCACATAGACTTCATTCCTTGTTGATTCTGGTTAGAGTTGACGATAGGCGTGGCGGTCAGTCACTCCATGGTGGCTCGTCAGATGAACCACCACTTGGTGTTAATTTCCCAGATTCACTCCTTTTTTCCCTTGAGTTAGTTTCCTGTCATTAAAATAGAAAAATACATCAAAACTACATAAGGTTTCTTAAAATCTCATGATTATTCTCAGTTAAAAGCATAAAATATGTCATTATTAGTCGGTACATCAGAGCTCAGGGAGCTTATGGCGGTGGACGAGAAGTTGCTCAGTCTGATAGCAGATGTGGGCAGTGTTATGCTTTTCCTGAGAGACTTGAGACAGAGGCCTCTAATGCTGTGATTATAGGTATCGTCTTATTTTTCCATCATCATGCTTTAGTGTTGTCTTACCTTGTGTCTACATTTTCTTAAGTATCTGCATATTTTTTTTCTAGTATTGATGTTATATGTAAATCTCTTATCGTACCCATTTATATTTCTACCCCCGTAGGTGACTCTTTAGTGGTGGATCGGGTGCACCAATAATGTGTAGTGATTCTTTTAGGGTGTTACACTTGGGTATACATGATCATTCTTGATATGGTTGACTTTGATGTCATATTAGGTATGGATTGGTTATCCCCTTATCATGTGGTTTTCGATTGTTATTTCAAAACCATGACCTTCGCTATTTTGGGTATACCGAGGTTAAAGTGAAAGGTTCTCTTAGTTTATGTTCGAAAGGGGTTATTTCTTTTCTTCGTGCTCATCACATGGTAGAAAAGGGATGTCTTTCATAGTTAGCCTACTTGATCGATACCAGTGTTAATTCACCACTTTTTTTTGATTCTATGAGAGTTGATAGAAATTTCATGGACGTGTTTCCTACGAACTTTCCTGGTGTTCCTCCAGATAGGGATATTAGTTTTGCTATTAATATAGAACAATGTGCCAAGCCCATTTCCATTTCTCCTTATAGGATGGCCCTAACAGAGTCAAAGGAATGGAAGGAGCAACTGCATGATTTGTTGAGTAAAGGGTTCATTAGACCGAGTGTTTCCTCTTGGGGTGCTCCTATCTTATTTGTGAACAAGAAATATGGGACCATGCATATGTGTATTTGATTATCGACAGTTGAACAAAGTGACTATCAAGAACAAGTATCCTTTCCAATGTATCGATGATTTATTTGATTAGCTTCAAGGTTCTTCAATGTTTTCTAAGATTGGTTTATGGTTTGGTTACTATTAATCAAAGATTAGAGCTTTGGTTATTCTAAAGATGGCTTTCAAAGAGCAGTATGGTCACTATGACTTCTTAGTTATGTCTTTTTGGCTGACTAATGCCCCGACAACATTTATGGATTTGATGAATAGGGCGTTTTGGCCTTATGTTTATTCTTTTGTAATTGTGTTCATCGATGATATCTTAGTTTATTCTAACAACAAGGCAGATCATGTGAGGCATTTATGGGTTGTACTTTAGAAATTGAGAGATGAGTAGTTGTATGCCAAGTTCTCTAAGTATGAGTTTAAGTTGGATGATATTTCTTTCTTGGGTCATGTTATAACCAAGAATGGTATCATAGTCGAATCCATCCAAGGTGTCGACGGTGCGTGATTGGGCTAAACCTACTTCTCCTACCAAGATTTTGAGTTTTATCGAGTTAGTGGGCTATTATCTACGGTTAGTGTAGCATTTCTCTTCCATTGCGGCACCTTTGACTAAGTTGACTTAGAAAAATATTATTTTCCAGTGGTCAGATGATTGTGAGAGGCGCTTTTAAAAGCTCAAGGAGTTGTTGACTTTGGCTCCTATCTTGACTTTGACCAAGGAGGGAGTGGGCTTTACTGTGTTTTGTGATGCTTATGGAGTTGGTTTGGATTGTGTGTTGATACAAAAGGGTAAGGGGATAGTTTATGCCTCTAGACAGTTGATGGTCCATGAGAAGAACTACCCTACTCATGATTTGAAGTTAGCCGCGGTTGTGTTTGTGTTGAAGCACTACTTGTATGGGTTTCATTGTGAGATTTTCTCCAATCATTGTAGCCTTTAATACCTCTTCAGTTAGTAAGATCTTAATATGAGATAGCGTAGGTGGATGGAGGTTCTTAAGAATTATGATCTAACTATTTTTTATCATCCGAGCAAGGCTAATGTAGCAGCGTACGCCTTGAGTTGGAAGGCGGCGAGTATGGGAAGTTTGGCTTATCTTTTGATGGAGGAGTGACCTTTAGCCTTATACATTCAATCCTTGTCTAACCAATTATTTGACTAGATATTTCGGCATTTGAGCATATGTTGGAGTAAGTTAAGGCTAGATCCTCATTGATGGAGCAGATTCGAGCTTGATAGTTTGATGATGAGAATTTAAGAGTGATTCGTGATAAAGTGGTGGGTGGTAGGGCGAATGCGGCATCTCTTGATCCCAAGGACGTTTTAAGGGTTAATGGTCGTGTTTGTGTACCGAGAGCTGGTGGTTGGATTTGACTAATCTTGGAAGAGGTTCATTTTATGAGGTATTCTATTCATCCCAAAGAAGCTAAAATATACCATGACTTGAAGCAACACTATTGGTGGTGTGAGATGAAGAAAGACATTATAGATTTTGTGGCCAAGTGTTTAAATTGTCAACAAGTGAAGTATAAGCATCAGATATCAGGTAGTATAATGCAGTGGATGCCCATCTTGGAGTGGAAATGGGAACAGATTACTATAGACTTTGTGGTTGGCCTACCCCCAACTTTGAGGAAATTTTATTCCATTTGGGTGATTGTGGATAGGTTGACTAAATCAACATTCTTTGTACCTATAGAGGTGAATTATAATGCAGAGAAGTTGTCTAAGATCTATATTCGAGTGATTGGCGGGTTGCATGGTGTATCTATCTCTATTATTTTTGATAGAGGTATATAGTCTTCCTCAAATTTTTGGAGTTCTATGCAGAGTGAGTTGGGTACTCTGCTTGAGATGAGTATGGAATTTCACCCCTAGACGGATGGCCCGTCAAAGTAGGCCATTTAGGTGTTAGAGGATATTCTTTGAATGGGTGTTATGGATTTTGGTGGTTATTGGGACCAATTCTTGCCCTTAGCGGAGTTCACCTACAATAACAGTTATCATTCCAATATTTAGATAACACCTTTTAAGGCTTTGTATGATAGGAGGTATAGATCCCCTGCGGGATGGTTTTATTCTTTTGAGGTTAGGCCTTGGGGCACTGATTTATTGAGAGCTCAATGGATCGAGCGAGATTGATTCAGTAGAGGCTTGTGGCTTCCTAGAGTAGGGAAAAGAGCTACATTGATCGGTGGATTTGTGATGTGGTATTCATGCTTAGTGAGCAGGTTTTGTTGAAGGTATCACTCATGCAGGGTGTGATGAGATTTGATAAGAAAGGGAAGCTTAGTCTGAGGTTTATTAGACCTTTTGAGATCCTTGAGAAGGTTGTAGATGTGGCCTGTAGGTTGGCTCTACCGTAGAACCTGTTAGTTGTTGATCTGGTGTTCCACGTTTCGATGTTTAAGCAATGTTGTCTAATGATTCTCATGTGATCCGATAGGATTCAGTTGTATTAGACCGTTATTTGTCCTTTGAGGAGGAACCTATTACTATTTTGGATAAGAAGACTAGAAAGTTGAGATCCAAGAATATTGATTTTGTGAAAGATCAGTGGAGACATCACCCTATTGAAGAGGCTATGTGAGAAGCTGAGTCTGATATACAAAGTATATACCCCAACTTTTTATCGATTCAGGTAATTTCTCTGTATTTTTTGTTCAAGGATGAACGTGTGTTTTAGTGGTGGATAATCCAACAACCCTCATGGTGATTTTTAGCATTTTTTATATTTTGACTATTTTACCCTTCCCCATAGTTGTTTATATGATTTATGAGTTATGGGTATGGTTGGCACGGTCCCTAAGGCATTCAAGAATGATTTATTTGAGTTTGAGGTTTGAGTAGCCTTTAAAGTGAGATATTTGACTTCGGTCAACATTTTATGATCGGAGCATCAGATGGTAATTCTGTCAGTTCCATTAGATCCTAAATATTGATTTTGGATTAGTAGCGTGGTTGGTTCGGGTTTTGAGACTTTATTTTGAGTTTTGAGCATTTAGATGGGAAACAGCCCTAATGGGTTCCCAGGGGTAACTTGTTGATAATGACCTTTTTTGATAAATCTAATGGTTCTATTGAGTTCGGAACGTTGAAATTAGCCTACTAGCATTATTGGATTATTTTGGTGGGGTTCCAAACGAATCCCGAGGGTTCAATCGAGATAATTTCTTGTCTAAGATCACTACTGGTGTAGTTTTCTGGTGCAGCAATCTGGTCCTTCATCACGGTCACATGACCTCATGTCGCGGTCGTAAGGCTTGACCATATTACTCATTATGATCGCGAGGTGGGGCACCGTGATAGTGAAGAGTCAGTTGTGGTCCAGGTCGGGTAACTAATCATGATCACGTGGCCCATTCTCGCAATCATGAAGACCAAACTTATTGGCCGGTCAATTCTAACCTTGCAATCGCATAGGTAGGGTCATGATAGCGAGGTACTATTCATAGAACATTATAAATACTTCATTTCACCATTCCAAATCCATTTTATACATTTCTTAGCTATGGGACCTCGGGATGGGCGATTTCAAAGAGGGGTTTCCTTCAAACTTGCTTGGGTAAGCTTCTAAACCTAGTTTCTTTCATTACATATTAATTATATTGCTTAAACATATACAAAACATGGAGTTTAAACTTAAGATTTTGGGTTTTACCAGGTAAAGTGAAAAATGGGTTTTTCAATTATTACAAGCTCGAATTCAACTTGTTTTTTGATGGAGTTTTCTTATTTCGAACCCTTAAAGTGTAGGTAACATGATTCTTTATTAAAATTTCAGTTTTATTCTTTTATTTTTTGGGTCAATTTTTGAAGTGATTTTGGACTTGAAACCAAAGTATGCTAATATAGGTATCAATAGACTCCTAGTCACATATAGAATCCATATTTGATAGACTCGGAGCATTCAAAAGTTGTTCGAAAAGGGAAATCTTCTTGTTGAGGGATATAAGCTTGTGTTTAGAATTTCGAGGTAGGTTATGGCTTAACTTTCTTCAGATCGGGCTGGGTAGATAACCATTCATGTAAATTATGCTCTGGGATAGGGATTTAATCGTGGTATCCATCTTTTGAAATCATTGTTTTATCGTGTTGTCCGAGTGGGGGCTTGTGTGAATCTTATTATTGACTTGCGAAGTTACTATTATTAAGATGACCGTGCGGGGCTAGTATTTGTCTTGTTTGATCATTATTTGTTCTTTATTATTATTGTAATTCCTGTACGAGGGCTTGGATTGATATTATTGATGTCTCACATAACTCCTTACTATTGTGTTTTCATAGAGGTCTTATATCATGATCTATTGATATTTGGGGTGACTTGAACTTATTTATACCAGTTTTGAGTTGATTCATTTATGTTGTTGAAATGATTATGACCATGCATACCCATCCATTTCATCTATTTCATTCATATTCATGAAACTGGTACCATTGAGAAATATTAATTTTGAAAGAAAATAAGACACTTTATAAAATTCCTTGGCTGAGAGATGTGCCGGTAAGGTTGATTAATGAGATTATGATAGTATATGGGTGGGTTTCAAACCCCCATGGGTCCTCTACTGGAAGATTATGCTTAGAAGCTGTATATGAGGTGGCATTGGAACATTTCATTCCATTGTATCACTTGCATCTCTCTTATGTGATTGATATTATGTATTTTAGTCTTCCTTTTATGTATATTTTTTGTTCTATTACGTCTTATATTGTTATTATAGTTGTATTATTTATGTTGTTAGAAGTTGTATGGCTTGCGCCACTGTTGGGAACTTTTCTGTATGCAGGTGGAAGTGTTGCTCATAGTTTCCTTTCTATATTTAGTAGCTACTTTGCTTGGTCGGCCTATGATGCCTACAGAGTACAAATGGATAGTAGTCACTCCTACTTTTTTACCCCTTCAGTGCAGATCCCAATTCGAATGTGACCCCTAAAGATCGTGAGTTCGTGCAGTTTGAGCATTTTAAAGTCAGGATGAGCTCCCCCTTTTAGAGTTTATGCTCGGCTTCATCTAGTACCCTATGTCCTTATTTTTACATTCAGAGACAGAGTTTATGTATTTCGTACACTATGTCAGTTTTAGTGTTGCTCATTTACTCATGACACTAGTAGCTTGGGATATTTTGAGTTGTATTTCAGATATCTATCTTTGTTATTGTATTGACTTGGTTTTTATCTTAAGTCTCAGATTTCACTTACATATTTATCTTCTTTCCGCAATTGTTCTCTTTTGGTGTTGGGCTTAGCTATCAAGGTTGGTGTTATCATGCCCTCGGGTTTTGGATTGTGACAGATTCTAATACTACTTTTACACATTCTTCAATGATTTATTTATGATTTCATCTTCAAATCTTGGTTTTTCAATTGAAAATATATGAGATAATGGGGTAAGGTTAAGAAATAATAATTTGATTATATGGAAGTTGATTTTAACTCTATTTTTGATTAAATTTCATACTTAAACTCCAGAAGTGATAGGTAACATGATTTTCAAATAAAATTCTAGTTTTTAAATTTTTAGATCCGAAATTTAAGTACATCAATATGGGTATCAATGGTTTCATTTTCTTACTTAGAATACGTATTTGATCTGATTAGGCTTGTTCAGAGGCTCTTTAAAAAGAAAAGTCTTTGATTTTACTTTGTTGCACATTTTTTAAGGATAATTGAGGTTTCTTTGACACTTTTTCAAAGTACTTAAATGCTAGGTTCTTGTATGGGGAATAACGGAAAGTGAGAGTCCCGTATAGATGAGATGACAAGGATTTATGCGGGTACCGATGTTATGCAAGGGTTAAAAGAAATTATTTAATTTATTTTGGATGTCTTCCCCTATTTTCTATCATGCTAGTTGAGGATTGTATCCTCTTTTGAGGAGTTAAGTCAGTTTATAGTGATATTTGAAGAAAAACTGAGATTTTGGTCGATTAAGGTACAAAAAGGGAGTTTATTTCGCTTGTGAAAGCTGATAAAGGTGAACTTAAACTGGAAATTAAATTGATTTATGGTATGAAATGCTTTTCTTGATATTGTACTTGATATTTGGGATCATGTGACACACCTAAACATTTTGCATTACATTTTATTGGGATCAGAGTGGAGCGCCTGCCCAATTTTGTATGTGTCAAAGTAGCACACATGCCCAATATAGTTTGGATAGGATGGGCATGCTTGCTCAATATTATTGTTGATATTTTGTTAAAGGGGAACACGTATGTCCAGTATATGGACCTCTAAATTCCCACATGGGTCCTAGCTAATTATATAGAGAAGTAGGACACAATATATGAATTTCATTCATTTACTTACATTCATTGTACTTGGACGGCTATTGATGCGAAGGATAATTGACTTAGTTACTACCCGTGTATTGATTTTAGATGTATGAGTACTATTGGATTATGTTATATCATTATCATTGTTGTTTAACTGCTATTCGTGTGAGTTTAATTGAGTAGTTGAAAGTTTAGGTGGCTTCTTGCCATCACTTTGAATTAGGGTTGGCCGATAATGATGCTGAGTGCATATGGTTTAGTACTCACATTTGCTTTCTTTTGCACTTTAATGTGCAGGTTCTGAGTTTGGATCACTTGGTTATTGATTTTCTTTCATCTAGATCTAAGTCATTGAGATTTGAGGAAGCTACTTGACTGATCTAGAGCACTCTAGGATCTCTTCTATGATTATTCATTCTGTTCTTTTTTTATTATTATTTTGGAGTTTTTTAGACTTGTATAGGATTTGTTCTAGAAGCTTGTTGTCATAACCCAAGAAGACACCAAAGTTGCAAGCCATAACTAGTTGCTCACTAGTGGTCCGATGGGACCCTTGGCATTGCATGTCTATAAAAAATGATAATGTAGCTGAATTTGAAGGAGAAGACCCCTATTGAGACATAACTAGAAATAAGTAAAAGAATGTCAACCACTACATAATTGTTGTCTAGTGAAGCCTCTATTACTAAACTTAAGAATCAACAAGGATAAGACCCCGTAGATACTTTTACTAAATCAAATATCCAAATTGAATTAAGGAAAAAGCTATAATTAATTCTACGTCTCCTAGATGATACGGGAGCTCACCAATCCGCTGAATGTCATATGCTACCGAACGTCTAGCAGCACACCTTAGGCTTAAGCACCTGAATCTACATCATGAAATGATATAGTACAAAATGCAGTCAATAGAATGAAATGTATTGGTATGCAAGATATACACACCACACACACACGTATATATATATCTATATATATGAAAAGTTGATCATGAAAACATATTGAGAGTGGCTTAAAACATGACTTGAATTGAAACATGAGTCATGGAAAATTATTTTAAATATCTCAACCAGCTGAAAATCTGAGGAAAGTCACGATAGCTAAAGTATGCAAAAAAGAAAAGTATTTCATGAGTACATAGATAGTAATATGATAAAATTTATACATGTGGGGAGTTTGAGAGCTCATTATGTACAATGTCTACCAACACTGGAAGAGTTGTTCCAACATGCCAGTGTATAGGATAACGAACATATGGATTCTAAACTGAGCCTCTTGGGCTAATACCTATGGTGGAAATGTATTTATAGGGCATGTGTTATTTGAATTCATGCGCACTTGATGCTAAATAATCCTTCCAAAATATACTAGTACTTATACCATGTCATGTAACATAGTTGAATCATACATGTAACATAGTTGAATCATAGTTTGAGTCTGTACTCAACATGCTTGTAAAATTGTACTGTTGTGAGCCTAAGATTTGGGCCTTTCCTACGCAGCTTAGGTGGAAGGCGAAGAAGGCCTCCTTCCGGGGGGCCCAAGCCATCAGTGAGATACCACTCTAGAAGGGCTAGAATTCTAACCTTGTGTCAATCTCATGTCATGAATCATGTGCTGAAATTTTGTATCTAAAACATATAAATTTTCCACATAGGGTTTGTAAAACATTCTTAAAATTATGAGTTTCAAAACATAAATCAGGAATTTGCATAATATTCAAAGATCATAGAAAACCTTTCATGAAAATTAGGTTAATCATATAAAGAATTCAACTTTAATGATTTGAGCATGAAAACTCTAGTTTTGAACATAATTCAAGATAAGTTCAAAAATACTTGGTTGTAATGGTGAATAGAATCCATCACTGAATTCTAGAGTACTTGTTGAAGATAGTAATTTTGACAAGACAAGAATTGACTTGGTTGGAACAAGAACCCTAGATTCTTGATTGCTTAAAGAAATTGATATTGACTTAATTGGAGAGAATAAAAAGGAGAATTGACTTAAGGATCTAATATTTATACCTTTTAGAGGTCAGAATGTTGTGGTATGGTGTAATAAGGTAAGGAAAAGTCAAAAATACCCTTCTTAAAATATTACTAAAAATTTCAGAATTTCATTCCACGGGTTGTTCCGTGGACCGTGGATTACTTCCACGAGTCATGGTTTGATCCGTAGATTCTTAAAATATTTTGCTAAAATTTTGGAATGCAACCACGGCGGGACTTCATGGGCCGTGGAATGATTTCCATGAACCATTATGTCATTAGTGGTTTCCTAGAGGAAATTTGTAAGATTTTGAAATCTGATTCAAAATTGGGTTTTATGGACCTTGCTGGGTTTCACGGCTCTTGAACCCTTCTGTGGAGTTCTAAAGAAAGTTGTTATTATGCAATTCTAATACCACATTTGATCCCATGGACCATGAACTGATATTACAAGACATGGTTTCATCTATGGTAACCTGGAGCACTTAAGGCTTTCAAGACCAACTCCATGATTGGAAGCAAGAATTGTGGACTTAAATTACGAGTCATGGTTCCTCTTGTGAAAGCCTGGAAATATAAGATTCAATCTTAAACTAAGCTAAGTACTGAATAATCATGAGTTTAACTTCTGAGGAGTTTTAGTATCTCCCCCTTGGGATCGATTCATCCTAGAATTATGACTAAGTTTAGAGTCAAAGAACGAACGAAACTAGTCATACAATCACAGCAGAATCATACTAAGACTTGGAACTCAACTAGAGAGTGACTGAGCACAAATATAAACAAGACATGACATAAGAGTTCTAAAAATCACTATAGGAATAATGATGTTGCCTTAAACGTTCACGCTAGAAGGAGTAAAAAGATGAGGGTATCTAGCTATCATATCTTCTTCAACTTCTCATGTAGCTCCTTCAACAGCCTGATTTCTCCATAAGACTTTAATTGATGTAACCTCATTGGTTCTAAACTCACAAACCCGATAATCCAAAATCTGAACCAGAACCTCTTCATAAGATAGGTTGTCCTGAATCCCAACATTCTTTATAGGAACAACATGTGAAGGATCAAGAATATACTTCTTTAACATAGAGATGTAAAACACTGTATGCATGGATGCCAACTCTACAAGTAACTCCAATTTATATGCCATCTTTCTTATTTTATTAACAAACCAATAGGGACCAATACACTAGGGATTAAGTTTTCCTTTCTTGCCAAAATGTATAATTCCCTTCATAGGTGAAACCCTTAACAAGTCCCAATCATTAATCTCGAGCTCTAAGACTCTTTGCCTCACATCCGAATAAGATTTCTATCAGCTTTGTGCAGTCTCCAACTACTTTTAGATCACCTTAACTTTCTTTATAACCTCATGAACTATGTATGGACTTAGCAATACAGCTTCACCAACCTCAAACAAACCAATAGGAGATCTACATCTCCGCCCATAAAGTGCCTCAAATAGTGTTATCTGAATCTTAGAGTGATAACTGTTATTATAAGCAAACTCAATAAGAGGTAGGTGATCATACTAATTACCTTAGAAATAGATGACACAGGCTCTCAACATGTCCTTAAGAGTCTGAATAATGTACTCTGCCTGCCCATCAATCTGCGAGTCAGAATAATGTACTCTGCCTGCCCATCAGTCTGCGGATGGAAAGTGGTACTAAGATTCACCCTCTTACCTAAACCTTTCTGAAATGACTTCCAAAGTGAGTTGTAAATTATGCACCCCGATCTGAAATAATAGACCAAGAAATTCCATGAAGCTTAAATATCTCTATGAGGTACATCCTAGCATAATCCTTTACTATAACAATAATTTTGTTAGGAAAAAAGTGGGTTGATTTAGTCATTTGATCAACTATCACTCAAATCAAATAATGTTGATGATGAGTGCGCAACATACATCTCCCACTTCTATGTAGGAATACTTATGTCTTGAGCCAATTCATCAGGTCTTTGATGCTCAAACTTTACTTTCTGACATTTAAGACACTTAGCTATAAATCTACGTATCCCTCTTCATAGCATTCTACTAATAACTTCTCTAACATCAGGGCACATATTTGTGGAGCTTGGATGAATGGAGTATCTATAATTGTGTGCCTCAGTCATAATTCGCTCTCTCAACTGATCAATATTTGGAACACACAACCTTGCTTAATACCAAAGAACATCATCTCCCTCTCAAGAGAAAACTAACACCCTTTGCATAAGAACTACTTCTTTCACTTACAATAGCATGGGATCTCTATCTTTCTTCAATTTTAATTCAATCACTAATAAGGACTCGGAACCATTTTGTACTATTACACCCCCATCATCGTGCGAGTCTATGAATATTCTTCGCAAGCTCCTTCTTATTTTATTTTGCATGAGCAACACTTCACATGGACAATATTCTAAGAGCATCAGCAATAATATTTTCCTTACCTGAATAGTATAGCACACTCATATCACAATCCTTGAGAAGGTCTATATATCTTCTCTACCAAAAATTCAACTCTTTTTGACTGAAAACATACTACAGGCTCTTATGATCTGTGAAAACATCAACATGTACACCATAAAGATAATGATGCCAAATTTTTTAAAGCAAACATAGCAGCTAACTCGAGGTCATGGGTAGGGCAATTTGTCACGACCCGAATTCCAACGGGGCGGACTGGCACCTGAAGCCGATAAGGCCCGAGAGAACCAATCTTCATCCATGTCTATTCATATGTATGTCATTCAAGAAACATCACCACCACGTATAGAGATATAAGATACCATTAGTGGAAGTCATGGAAACATGTAATATATATATATATATATGAAACTTGGCTGTTAGGGCCATCAAGTCAAAGTGGACGCACATCCCTTACAATCATATTCCCACATACGTCTACAAAGCCTCTAACAGATGCAGACACATAACCAACCTAAAGTCGGGACAAATCCCCGCTTTGTACAACATTACAGTACCAAAACAAATATACACATATGACTCGAAAATCCCCGAACCAACTGGAGCACACCAAAGATTGGCAAATGATCTGCAACCTACTGTGGAGATCTACTAGCACTTGTGCCTGAAGCAAGTAAGGTAAGTCCCCCAAGGGACGTCAGTACGAAGAATGTACTGAGTGTGTAAGGCTCATATGAAACTGTATGATATATAAGTACTTCCATAAAATCAAATATAAGAGAATAGTTGGTACAAATAAACCACCGGTCTGCATATGTAGAACCATGTACATTATGTCCTTTACTTCTTTTGCCTTTACATTTATTCATCGTTATAGTATTACCCATGTTAGGCTTATTTCGCCCCTGGAATGAGATTTATCTACCCATGTTAGGCTTTCCTGTCGCCCCTGGGATGAGATTAACCCATGCTAGGTATTTTAACCCCTGGGATGCAATTAACCCATGCTAGGCTTTCATGTCGCCCCTGGGATGTAACTGTGATAACCCATGCTAGGCTTTTATACCGCCCCTGGGATGTAATCGTGATAACCCATGCTAGGCTTTTATATCACCCCTGGGATGTAACTAAAGCATATAGAAACAATTATACATTAATTTATTTCTTTAATTATATGAGCTTGATACATTGGTAGTTATAACATTATTGGAACTTTAGAACGTTAGCCAATGAACATGAGACAGGTGAATCACAATTGATCAATGAGTAAGGATCATGTGAGTAACAATAATTAATAACCCGAAATGGGATACCTTAGAACATTTCGGAATGGAACAAGTACAATGTCAATGTAAAAACTATGCACTGCAGAAGGATACGGAAAGAGTAACCTTGCATACCTTATCTTCCTAATATGAATACACAATCCTAAATGTGAATACAATAGTACATCTCCTTCCTTACGTTTCACTCTACAACACAAGTACATAACGGAGCTTACGTTAACAATCAACTACCTTACAAGTGCATATGACGACAATGAGGTACATGATTGCCTTAAAAATGTCATTTCCCCCTTGACAATACCATTGATGAAATTATCATACCAACAATACCACAACATTCCATACATTGACCAATATATCATAAACCAATAGCATGTCACACCAAGTTCATACTTTACACTTTTCCATCAACACAACATCACAATTACTCCATCAAGTCACCTCAATACACTTCATAACCACATATCGACAACAATCCCACAAATTATACTTATAGAAAAATAACAATTCAAGGAACATAACCACACCATACATGTTGATATTTCATTCACACCATTCACTTTCATCAAAACCTCAAGTCTCCTTTCAAGTTTAAATCTCATAGATGACACATCTTTTAGCAAAAAGCAAAAATGCTTTACTTAAACTTTTAGACATAACCATCATGATCTACATACTCTCCCATTCATATAATATTTTAATCCATAAGAATAATAACTTACCCAAACTTGCAAATAAGTGATCTTGTCCAAAAAGATGGCTTAGGGTTTGAGAGCTTGAAGAAATATCTTGTGGAAATGTTGTGGAAATGTCTAGAATGGCATGTGTGCTTTGTGGGAATAAATTATGATTTTCTGCCACCTTATATAGCCCCTCAAGTCATACTTATCCACTTCTTGGCATTAAATGCCATGTTTCCTTGGTCAAAGTGGAAGAATGGGTCATTTGCCTTTTTGGACCATGCCTTTTAATCCATTTTGGGCATTAAATTGAGCCCATTTACACATATTAACTTAGCCCACCAATTTCAATGTGTAATGCTCCAATTATCTCGTGTTTAAATAATTACATAATGTCAAGAAAATATTTAACTCGCGATATTCACATTCGTAGCCTCAATCCTCAAGAATACGCGATTTTTGCCACTCATGGCTTAATTTAACATAATTTGATAAAACACTTGTGACGAAGAATTAATCCCAACTCAGATGCCAAACTTGCTCAAGATTAGTCCTACTATGATGGAATAATGATACCATAACCCAAGATCCCTCTTTATAGACTAATAATCGTAGAAGAAATTGGGCAAAAAGCACCCCGGCACGCTCCCGAGCGCCCTAGAGACTTAGAAAAATTTCAGCTATAGAAAGCTGTCCAAGAGCAGCCTGGCGCTCCCCTGGGCGCACCCCCTTGCTACTTGTGCCAAACAAAATTCATCCAGAAGCGGCCTGGCACGCCACTTGCAGCGCCCCATGCTAAATTTTTTATTTCGATTTTTCTTCGCGGATTTGGTTGGATATTTTAAGTCCCAACCTTTTGCTTACCTCTTATTTTTAAGATCCTTTGCTTGTATGTCCCTTAAACCTCACTTTTAACCCCACCAATGCTCCACAAAGTCACAAACATCTACTACAAAGGTCTAATAACATTTACTAGCACAATATCAAATGTTCCATCAATAACAATGCTAAATACGTACTTATTGCTCTCAAACCTAGGGTAAACATGGTTCAAGGTTTGAAATTAGGGTCGGGAAGGTACGGGGTGTTACATTCTCCTCCCCCCCCCCCCCCCTCCCCGCCCTTAGAAACATTCGTCCTCGAATGTTAATAGCATCATCTCATGTACACCAAATGCATCTCTACATTAACACATATATACATATACACATAATGCTCATGCATACTTACTTGTTATTGCTCCAATCCCGCATCTTGAACTTTCTCTTGCATTTGAAATAGATGAGGATACTTGGACTTCATCATTTCCTCGGCTTCCCAGGTGATCTCTTCTACTTGTTGATTTCGCCAAAGTACCTTTATGGAAGCTATGTCTTTATTCCTTAACCTCTTTACTTGTCGATCTAGAATAGCAATGGGTATCTCTTCATAAGTAATATCCTCCGTAACTTGGACATCCTCAATGGGAACAATACGATATGGATCCCCTATGCACTTTTGAAGCATCGAAACATGAAACACTGGATGGACTGAGGAGAGTTCTTGGGGTAGTGCCAATTCATACGCAACTTGCCTAAATCTTCATAAAATTTCATATGGCCCTATATATCTGGGACTCAACTTCCCTTTCTTTCCAAATCACATTACCCCTTTCATCGGTGATACCTTCAAGAATACCCAATCACTTATGGCGAATTCGAGCCCTCTTCTTCTAGCATCAGCATAGGAATTGTGTCAACTTTGGGCCGTTTGTAGCCTCTGTTGGATAACTTTAACTTTCTCCATAGATTGATGAAAAAGATCTGGCCCAAGTAAAGCAGTTTCACCTGCTTCAAACCATCCAATCGGTGATCTACACTTCCTTCCGTATAAAGCTTCATAAGGTGCCATTTTGATACTTGAATGATAGCTATTGTTGTAGGCAAATTCAATAAGAGGCAAATGATCATCCCAACTGCCTTGAAAATCTAACGTACAAGCTCGTAGCATATCTTCAAG
The DNA here is from genome assembly GCA_031232105.1 of Capsicum rhomboideum. NCBI lineage: Eukaryota > Viridiplantae > Streptophyta > Magnoliopsida > Solanales > Solanaceae > Capsicum > Capsicum rhomboideum. Next base: position 121,791,733 of record CP124714.1, read on the forward strand.
TGTTTGGATAGTACGTTCTGCCTGTCCATCAGTTTGAGGATGGAAAGTCGTACTCAAATTCACCTGTGTACCCAAACTCTGCTGAAAAGATCTCCAAAAATGTGCATTAAACTGAGCTCCTCTGTATGATATAATGGAGATCGGAATCCCATGTAATCGCACTATTTCTTTAACATACACCCTTGCATAATCTTCAGCTGTATAGGTGGTCTTAACTGGTAGGAAATGCGCTGACTTGGTAAGCCTGTCAACTATGACCCATATAGAATCAAATTTCCGCAGTGTACGAGGCAAACTTGTGATGAAATCTATGTTAATCATATCCCATTTCCAGACTGGAAGATTGATACATTGCATGTAACCTCCTGGTTTCTGATGCTCTACTTTCACTTGTTGACAATTTGGGCATTGAGCTACAAATGCTACAATGTTCTTCTTCATGTTTCCCCACCAATATATTTCTTTCAAGTCATGATACATTTTGGTAGCTCCAGGATGAATAGAATATCACGAATGATGCGCCTCTGTCATAATTCATTTCCTCATCTTATCTATATTCGGTACACATAATCTACCTTAGCATTGAAGTACCCCTTCTTGTGTAAGATCGAAGGCCTTAGTCAGACCTTGTTGTACATTTTCTTTCAGCTGCAATAACATAGGATCCACAAACTGCTTCTCTTTCACTTCAGCTATTAATAAAGATTCTGTCGTATTTTGTACAATAACCCCTTCATCTGAGGATTCAAGAAGACGAATCCCCAAGATGGCTAATTGATGTAAATCCTTAACTAAGTCTTGCTTTTCCGTCAATTGGCCACTAGTGCCTCCTATTGCCTTGCGGCTCAATGCATCAGCAACCATATTTGTTTTTCCTGGATGATAGAGAATATCAATATCATAATCTTTCAATAACTCAAGCTACCTCCGCTGCCTCAGATTCAACTCCTTCTGCTTAAAGATATATTGCAAACTTTTGTGATCAATATATATATCAACATGAACTCCATACAAATAATGACGCCATATCTTTAAAGCAAAAACCACCGCTTCTAACTCAAGATCATGTGTGGGATAGTTTCTCTAGTGTGGCCGCAACTGTCGTGAAGCATACGCTATGACATTACTGTGTTGCATCAATACACACCCTAGGCCAACTCTGAAAGCATCACAATATGCTGCATAACCTTCGGTGCCTTTCGAAAGTACCAATACTGGTGTAGAAGTCAATTTATCTTTCAGCTCTTGGAAACTTTTCTCACAACCTCATTCCATTGAAATTTGACTGCCTTCTGTGTAAGCTTCGTCTAAGGTGCAGCAATATAAGAAAACCCTTCAACAAACCTTCTATAATAACCATTCAATCCTCGAAAACTATGAATTTCTGTGGGCGTCGTAGGCCTTGGCAAATTTTTCACCGCTTCGATCTTTTGTGTATCAACCTGAATTCCTTCATCTGACACAATGTGACCCAAGAATGCTATGAATTTCAACCAAAATTCACACTTAGAGAACTTTGCATACAACTTACGCTCACGAAGAATTTGTAACACCTGTCGTAAGTGATTGGCATGATCCTCTTGTAATCTTGAATAAACCAGGATATCATTTATGAATACCGTCATGAACACTAGGAATGGCTTAAACACCCTATTCATCAAATCCACGAAAGCAGCTGGTGCATTTGTTAGTCCAAACAACATAACTAAAAATTCATAATGGTAATACCGTATTCGAAAAGCTGTCCTGGGTATATCCTTTTCTCTAACTCTGACTTGATGGTAACCCGATCTCAAGTCAATCTTTGAAAAACATTTGACACCCTGTAACTGATCAAACAAATCATCAATTCTGGGGAGGGGATATTTTTTCTTGACTGTTACCTTATTCAATTGCCGATAGTCAATGCACATTCTCAATGTGCCATCTTTCTTCTGTACAAATAATACCAGTGCACCCCACGGGGACATACTAGGCATGATGAAGCCCTTGTCCAGCAAGTCTTTCAATTGATCCTTCAATTGCAATTCTACTGGAGCCATTCTATACGGAGGAATAGAGATAGGCTGAGTGCCTAGAATCACATCAATGCCAAACTCTATTTCCTATTCTAGGGTAAAACCTAGAAGATCATCCGAAAATACATTGAGATATTCATTGACCACTGGAACCGACTGAGGAGTTAGTGGTTCCACATCAGTATCTTTCACTCGTACTAAGTGATATATGTACCCCTTGGCCATCATTTTCCTTACTTTCAGATAGGAAATAAATTTTCCTCTCGGTGCCCCCACATTACCCTGCCATTCAAGAACATTTTCTTGTGGAAAATAAAAATGTACTTTCTTAGCCCGGCAATCCATCATGGCATAATAAGAAGCCAACCAATCCATACCCATAATGACATCAAAATCCACCATGTCAAGTTCAATAAGATCAGCCAGTGTATCATGACCACACACAATTACCACACAATTACGATATACTCTTTTTGCAATAATATATTCACCTACTGGTGTAGATACTTCAATTGACTTAGTTAATAATTCCGATGTTCTTTCAAATTTTGCAGCAATCAATGGAGTAACATATGATAATGTAGAACCCAGATCAATCAATGTATATACATGATACAAAAATATGGATAATGTACCTTTGACGACATCAGCAGAAGCCTCCGAATTCTGCCGATCCACTAAAGCATAGGTGCGATTCTGGGTTCCACTGGAACTGGCTGCACCTCTGGCACCTCTACCATGACCCGCAGGCTACACACCTCGGCCTAGGGAAGGAACCGATGATGATGATGCAACAGTTGATCCCATAGGTCGTGCTATACCACCCGTGCCCCTTTGTGGGCATTCTCTCATTAGGTACCCCGTAGTACCACACCAAAAACAAACATTTGTCCCCAAATGGCATTCACCTAAATGATACCATCCGCAGTGCTGACACAGAGGACGAGAAAATCTTGCTACCTGTTATCCGTGAATTCCACTACTCTGCCCAGATTGACCGCCTCTAAACCCTCGAAATTGAGAGTGAGTGTCTGCTGTGGAATAGGAGAATGATGGTCTAGGCGGTCTAGGAAACATCCGAGGCCTAGATTCTCCTTAGGACGCCATAGACTGTCCCATAGGTCTAGCTCTTTTGGACTGTCCTCTTTCAGATTCATGTACCCTTCTTCTCTGTCTTTGATCCTCCATTTTCTAGGCGAAGGCCTGTATTCTGGCTATGTCCATATCTTTGTTCAAGGCAGTAATGGTGCAGTCCCTTACCAAATATGGCTCTAATATTTCCACATATCGATGAACTCTGTCTGTCATTGTGGCCACTACATTTGGAGCATATCGAGCCAAAGAATTAAACTGCAAACTGTATTCTCTAACACTCAGATTCCCTTGACGGAGATTTAAGAACTGATCCGCACGAGCATTTTATAGGGAAGATAGTGATCAAAGAATGTCGCTTTAAATTCTTCCTAATAAGGTGGATTTGCACCGATGCCACGAGATTTCTTCCAATCTTCATACCATAATATCGCCTCTCCTTTCAATCTATATGCCGTAAGTTCAACTGTTTCTACCCCAGTCACATGCATAACCTCTAAAGCCCTTTGAATTTGGTCCACAAAATCCTGTGGATCTGCTTTCGGATCTGACCCCGTGAATATGGGAGGGTCTAATTTCAAAAAATCATGTGTCCACTGACTAGCTACTCTAACCGCGTCATCCTCACTTGTCATTGGACCAGCTCATCCCTGAGTTTATGCCGCAACTAGCTGTGTCAACATATGTATTGTATTTCTTAAATCCTGATCAGTAGCATTCATAGGCGGTTCTGCGGGTACTTCTCTACCTATTGGATCTTTAGGAGCTGGAAAAGTAGAAGAAGACCATGATGCAATTTCAGTGTTAGCCCTACCTTGACTAGCTTGGTCAGGAGGTGATTTACTCATTCCTTCACGGTAAGCATATCTACCTGCTTACCTTTGCCTCTACCTCTTCTTGTCATTGGCAGTTTACTATAACAAAGAAAACCAATTCCAATGGTTAGATACGATTCCACCTACGACATTGGCTCTATTGCACGATCTAGAAATGAAGAAAATAAACAACTCCTAAATATCCCGTATCCTCCTACTTATAAATGTGGTGCACAACACATCCATAAGCAATACTCTACTCAGAACGGCTTTGTAGACACCCTTAGGACGACCTGCTCTGATACCACTTCTATCAAGGCCCGAGAGAACCAATCTTCATCCATGTCTATTCACATGTATGTCATTCAAGAAACATCACCACCACGTATAGATATATAAGATATCATTAGCGGTAAGTCATGGAAACATGTAATACATACATAGATGAAACTTGGCCGTTAGGGCCATCAAGTCAAATTGGACACACATCCCTTACATTCATATTCCTACATACGTCTACAAAGCCTCTAACAGATGCAGATACATAAACAACCTAAAGTTGGGACAAATCCCTACTTTTTACAACATTACAGTACCAAAACAAATATACACATGTGACTCGGAAAGCCCCGAACCAACTGGAGCTCACCAAAGATTGGCAAATGATCCACAACCTACTGTGGAGGTCTACTAGCACCTGTGCCTGCAGCAAGTAAGGTAAATCCCCTAAGGGACGTCTGTACGAAGAATGTACTGAGTATGTAAGGCTCATATGAAACTGTATGATATATAAGTACTTCCATAAAATCAAATATAAGAGAATAGTTAGTACAAATAAACCACCGGTCTACATATGTAGAACCATATACATTACGTCCTTTACTTCTTTTGCCTTTACATTTATTCATCATTATCGTGCTACCCATGCTAGGCTTATTTCGCCCCTGGGATGAGATTTATCTACCCATGCTAGGCTTTTCTGTCGCCCCTGGATGAGATTAACCCATGTTAGGTATTTTAACCCCTGGGATGTAATTAACCCATGCTAGGCTTTCATGTCGCCCTTGGGATGTAACTGTGATAACCCATGCTAGGCTTTTATACCTCCCCTGGGATGTAATCGTGATAACCCATGCTAGGCTTTTATATCGCCCCTGGGATGTTACTCAATCATATAGAAACAATTATACATTACTTCATTTCTTTACTTCTATGAGCTTGATACATTGGTAGTTATAACATTATTGGAACTTTGGAATGTTAGCCAATGAACATGATACATGTGAATCGCAATTGATCAATGAGTAAGGATCATGTGAGTAAAAATAATTAATAACTCGGAATGGGATACCTTAGAACATTTTGGAATGGAACAAGTACAATGTCAATATGAACACTATGCGCTGCAGAGGATACGGAAAGAGTAACCTTACATAGCTTATCTTCCCAATATGAATACACAATCCTAAATGTGAATACAATAGTCCAGATCCTTCCTTATGTTTTACTCTACAACACAAGTACATAACGGAGCTTACGTTAACAATCAACTACCTTACAAGTGCATACGACGAGAATGAGGTACATGATTGCCTTAAAAATGTCATTTCCCTCTTGACAATACCATTGATGAAATTATCATACCAACAATACCACAATATTCCATACATTTACCAATATATAATAAAACAATAGCATGTCACACCAAGTTCATACTTTACACTTCTCCATCAACACAACATCACAATTACTCCATCAAGTCACCTCAATACACTTCATAACCACATATCGACAACAATCCCACAAATTATACTTATAGAAAAATAACAAGTCAAGGAACATAACCACACCATAAATGTTGAAATTTCATTCATACCATTCACTTTCATCAAAACCTCAAGTCTCCTTTCAAGTTTAAATCCCATAGATGACACATCTTTTAGCAAAAAGCAAAAATGCTTTACTTAAACTTTTAGACATAACCATCATGATCTACATACTCTCCCATTCATATAATATTTTAATCCATAAGAATAATCACTTAACCAAACTTGCAAATTAGTGATCTTGTCCAAAAAGATGGCTTAGGATTTGAGAGCTTGAAGAAATATCTTGTGGAAATGTTGTGGAAATGTCTAGAATGGCATGTGTGCTTTGTGGGAATAAATTCTGATTTTTTGACACCTTATATAGCCCCTCAATTCATACTTATCCACTTCTTGGCATTAAATGCCATGTTTCCTTGGTCAAAGTGGAAGAATGGGTCATTTGCCCTTTTGGGCCATTCCTTTTAATCCGTTTTGGGCCTTAAATTGAGCCCATTTACACATATTAACTTAGCCCACCAATTTCAATGTGTAATACTCCAATTATCTTGTGTTTAAATAATTCCATAATTTCAAGATAATATTCAACTTGCAAGATTCACATTCATAGCCTCAATCCTCAAGAATACGCGATTTTTGCCACTCATGGCTTAATTTAACATAATTTGATAAAACACTTGTGAAAAAGAATTATTCCCAACTCAGATGCCAAACTTGCTCGACATTAGTCCTAATATGATGGAATAATGATACCATAACCCAAGAGCCCTCTTTATAGACTAATAATCATAGAAGAAATCGGTCAAAAAGCACCCCGGCAAGCTCCCGGGCGCCCTAGAGACTTAGAAAAATTTCAGCTTTAGAAAGGTGGCCAGGAGTGGCCTAGCACGCCCCTGGGCGAGCCCCCTTGCTTCCTGTGCCAAACAAAATTCGTCCAGAAGCGGCCTGGCACGCCACCTACAGCGCCCCATGCTAAATTTTTGATTTCGACTTTTCTTTACGGATTTGGTTGGATTTTTTAAGTCCCAACCTTTTGCTTGCCTCTTATCTTTAAGATCTTTTGCTTGGATGTCCCTTAAACCTCACTTTTCACCCCACAAATGCTCTACAAAATCACAAACACCTACTACAAAGGTCTAATCACATTTACTAGCACAATATCAAATGTTCCATCAATAATAATGCAAAATGCATACTTATTGCTCTCGAACCTAGGGTAAACATGGTTCAAGGTTGGAAAGTAGGGTCGGGAAGGTACGTGATGTTACACAATTCCTCTCATGGGTCTTAAGATTTCTATAAGCATAAGCAACAACCTTACCATTCTGTATCAATACACAACCAAGGCCAACTATGGAGGTATCGTAATAAACCAAAACACCATCTATACCCTCTGGCAAAGTCTAAACTGGAGTTGAAGTCAATCGAGCTTTAAACTCTTCAAACTCTTCTCACAAGCTTTAGACTATTGAAATTTATCCTTTTTCTGAGTCAACTTGGTCAATGGAGCAGCAATAGATGAAATACCCTTTATGAACCTTCTGTAGTAATCGTCTAAACCAAAGAAACTCCTAATATCTGATGGGGATGTAGGTCTAGGCTATTCTTAACTGTCTCAATATTTTGGGAGTCAACCAGAATACCCTCACTAGAAAAAACATGCCCAAGAAAAGCTATGGACTTCAACCAAAACTCATATTTAGAAAACTTTGCATACAATTATCTATCCTTGAGAGTCTAGAAGACAATTTTGAGGTGATCAACATGCTGCTCCTTACTATGGGAGTAAACCAAAATATCATCTATAAACATAATCACAAACAAGTCGAGGTATGACTTCAACACAAATTCAAAGAAAGTGTTACTACTAAAAATAAGTTTAATACATTAACAGTTGAAAGAGATGACATAAAAGTAAAGGAAAGGGGACAACAATTTAAAGAGTCACAAAGTGGTAACAAGACAGATCAGAAAAGAGTGCATTTAGCCAGTAATACAATAAAATAGTGGATTATAAAGTCTTTCTATAGTCACAAATGGGGAGATAGAGTTGAAACTAAAAAGGAGGAGGAAGAAGAAGAAGCTAAGTTCATCAAGGATTTCTAGGAGAATATTGTGAGATTAGTGTAGCAGATCCAACTAGAACATCAAAGGAAGGGTAGAGACATTGGAAAAGAGAATATGCAGGGCAATAATGATGGGAGAATTTGTAACTCTACCAGTTTAATAGATAGGAGAATCAAGCAATACAAAATTCTTGTGAAATGTTGAACGAAGAGGAGGGAACAGACAAACATCATGAAGGTTAATAACTAGCTGATGTTTCATTAAATAGAACAGATATGACAATTAATGAGGACTTGATGGTAATACTATAGGGGAAATAGAGACAAGGAAATTTAAAGGGGAATTATAGTGCACAATGTCCTAGATAATAGTGTAGTAGATGGGAAAGCTCTAATAATTATCAAAGAGGAACATGAGGTGCCACTTAGTAGAATCTCTCCTAACAAATCATTGCATGAGATTTGTACTCACAGTCAGATCCTAATTATAGAATAAGGCAAGAAAAAGGAATAGAGGTACTCACAGTCAGATCCTAATTATAGAATAAGGCAAGAAAAAGGACTAGAGTAAGAGGTCATTAAGGAAGATATAAAAGCCAACAGAGAGGAAAATAGTAGACATTTCCCCAATAACTATCAAGAAAGGCAGAAATGGAAAGAGACAGAAGGAAGCAAATCACAAACATCCTGATGGGGTGTTAACATGAGGAATAGCCACAAAACTTAATATTATAGGATGTTGAAAGAATTTATTTGGAATATCAGATAAGTTAATAACCATCAAGATTTTAACAAAATTACATATGTTAAACAGACAACATAAGTTTTACTTAATAGCATTAATGGAACCTTTTCAACAACCTATATACATTCAGAAATACAAAAGAAGATTAGGTATGCACACAACAGGATTTAATTCATATTGGAAGATATGGTTCTTTGTTAGAGAAGATGTGGGAGTAATAGTTTTAGAAGATATAGAGCAACTAATTACTCTTAAACTTAGTGTGCAGAAGCGAAGTGACAATGTTACTTTAGTCTATGCAAAATGCAAGGCTAATGATATATTATAGTTGTGGGACAACATTTTACCAATTATCCAACATAGTATCTACTCCATTACTAATTGGTGGGGACTTTTAGATAGTGCTTAATAAAGTGGAGAAAATTAGAGGCTTACCAATGTCATTGTAATAATGTGAAGATTTTGCTTTCTGTGTAAACTCATCTGAATTATTTGATGCTGGTTTCAAAGGGGAACCTCTCCCTTGGTGAATAGAAGGATTGATGAAGAGTGCATTTTTAAGAGACTGGACAGAGTTTTTGTCAATCTCCCTCTCCAATCTTTGTATGGTTTGTTTGAAGTGGAACACTTAGCTAGAATAGGTAAAGATCATGCCTCACTTCTTACAATAATGGGAGGAAGCAATCAACATATCTAGAAACCCTTTAAGTCCTAAATTTTTGTATCGAGCATGAAAATTTCAAAGCCATTGTGGATCATAATGAGGTAGCAAATTGTGAAGGGCATCATTTAATCTTTTTCAAATAGAAATTAAAGAGGATAAAATAGACTCTCAATAATGGAGCAAAGATACTTTTGGTGACATTTTTAGATAACTAGTGATAAGGGAAGAACTGGTGAAGATAAAGGAGAAACTTTTTGATGAGCAACCTAATGCAATCAACAGAATGGTTTTGCAACAAGCACAAGAAAATATGAAGAAATATATATATTTTGAAAAGGAATTCTGGAGACAAAAGGCTAGAATTGCTTGGTTTACTGAAGGTGATAAAAACACAAGAGTTTTACATAACCTTGTATATGGTAGAAGAAAGCAACTACAAATTAAAAGGATTTAGAGTGCCGAGGGTGAATGGCTAAAAAATAAAGATCAGGTAGTAAGAAAAGATAAAGAATTTTTTCAAAAGCAATTCACTCAAGAGGAAGAAGTGTCTGACTTTCACTACTTGATTCTGCTTCTACTTATGTCACTCAGGAGGATAATCAAAAGTTGGTGTCAACTCCTACTTATGAAAAGGTGAGGAAAATAGTTTTCAAGTTGGAAAGGTCAAGTGCTAGTGGGCCAGATGGTCTAACTTGTAAGTTCTTTCAAGTTAGATAGGATATCATTGGACATGACGCTTTTATGGTGGTTAAGGCTTTCTTTAATGGTGATATTATCCCTAATTCCACAACTCACACAATCTATCCTAGTCAATACTCTCCCTAAATCCATATTCATAAGATCCATAAATGATACAGGAGCATTGGTTAGTCCAAAAGACATGATAAGGAACACGTAATGGCTATATCCAGTACAAAAAGTTATAGTTGGAATATCACACTCCTAACCTTCAACTTATGGTAATCGGATCTAAGATCGATCTAGAAAAGCAAGTAGCACCCTGAAGTTGGTCAAACAGGTCATCAATTCTGGTAATGTGATACTTATTCTTGATTGTGACCTTGTTCAACTAGAAGTAATTGATATATATACTAAAGGAACCATCTTTCTTACACATAAAAAGAATTAGGGTACCCCATGGGGAAATACTTGGTCTGATGAATACCTTATCTCGAAGATCTTTTAATTTCTCATTTACTCTTTCAACTCAAAAAGAGCCATTCTATATGGTGGAATAGAGATCCACTATTTATTAGGAAGAAGGTATATCCCAAAGTCTATCTTTATATTGGTAGAAACTCTAGGAAGGTCATCAGAGAAGACTTTTGAAAGCTCATTTACTATAGGGACTGACTGAAGATAAGGAGTTTCAGCACTAAAATATTTAACCTGAACTAGATAGCAGATATAAACCTTGAAAATCATCTTTCTGGCCTTAAAATAGGAGATAAAATGACCCTTATGCTTGACTGACTACCTTTCCACTTTAAGACAAGTTCATTAGGAAACCGAAATTTCATAATTCTGGTTCTATAATCAACTGAACCATAATATGAATATAGCCAGTCCATGCCAAGTATGACATTGAAATCTACCATGTATAACTCTACTAGGTCAGATGTCATATCTCTTTGAAGAATTGACATGATGAAATTTTTATAGATTTGTCTAGCTAAGACAGAACCAAATAAAGTGGAAATGGAGAAAGGCTTTAGAAGCTGGTTGAGACTAATTCTAAAATTCTTAGCAATATATAGGGTTACAAAATACAAGGTATATCTAGGATCAAACAAAGCATAAACATCGATAGAGAAGACTTTTAACATACCAGAAATAATATCAGGGAAACCTTCCTGAATTGGATAAGCATAGAAGCGGTTTTGATCACGACCTGAACCTGAAGAATTTCCTTTCTAAGTAACACGTCCTACCGGAGTTTTTGAAGTAGTCTGAGCTCTATTATCCCCTTTACCCAGCATAGTCAAAGGGCAATCTCTAACTATGTGACACGACATACCATATCGGAAGCACCCATCCTTACCATGGAGACATTTACTTGGATGGTGCCTCTCATATTTATTACAATAAAGGTATGATGGTCTCTTTACAATGTCACCCTGAGACTGAGAACCTAATGCTCTAAACTTTTGATCATTCTTAAACCTTGGTGATGGTACATTTGCCGATGATAGGGTTAATCTGAATGACCTCTTACAAAAGGATGATCGATTTACATTCTCGAGCCTCTACTGACTATCCTCATAGATTTCCATCTTAGCCCTCTTACTCTGATGCACTTTTTTCTCACTCAGCTTATCCTTCTCAACCTATTGCACATAAATCATAAGTCTAGCTATGTTCATGTCTCTAATCAACATTGCTTCCTTTCCATCCTAAATAGAAAGCCTAGAAAGTCCTGAAATGAACATGCTAATCCATATCTCATATTAGACACCATATCATGGAGTATAGTAACAAAACTAGTGAACTTAAGATTTTTCTCCTTTACACTCATAGAACCCTGCTCCAAATTGATGAACTCCCCAGTCTTGGCCTCCCTTAACTCTTGAGGGAAGAAACACCCCAAGAATGCTTCATCAAACTCATCCCACTCTATAGGTACAACATATCCTTCTCAGATATATTTCCACTAGTTAAACTATATACCCACAACACCCTAAGCTAATATGAGATAAGCTCTACCTCCCCCAAATCTGTAGCATGCATAACCCAAAGAATCTTCTAAATCTCATCAATAAAATTATGGAGGTCCTCACCAAGATTTGACCTTGTAAATTCTAGAGGGTTCATTCTTATAAACTCGCAGATCCTAGAAGTATCTTGAGAGCTAGAGCTGGTTATGGCTCAATGGTTTGCCTGAGTGACCACTAACTTAGTCAACATATGAATAGCATTCCTGAACTTGGCATTATAATCGATATGAGATGGCTGAGAAGTAGATGAATCAGAACCCCTCGATGGCATAGGTGGAGTCTAGATATTAGCATTCTGACCGAAAGTATGAGCTCCATTCCTTTTTTGCATAGTACAAATTAGAGGTATCAGAGTGGACTTGACTCCAGCACTAGCAGTAGCTCTCTAGTTGAAAATTCTGTTTTGAGGCATGATCTGAAACACGGTAAAATACGAGTTAAAAAAGATACATAGAGTTAAACTTTATCACACAAACTAGATCATGAAAGAAGGGAAATATTCCTAGATGCCTTATAGTCTCCTAAATACAAATGTGGTATGCTTCATATCTATAATTAGAACTCTACTAGACACAACTTCACATATGCCCTAGGACACTTGAACCTAATGCTTTAAGACCAAGTTTTTCATGATTCAAGTCTACACCCAAGCTACAACCCATAACTAGTTGCTCACTAGTGGTCGATGGGACCTTTGGGATAGCATGTCTATAGAGTAATATAATTAACAAAACTGAAGCAAAAATATTAACAATGATAATGGGATAAATCTAAAGGAGATGACCCTTATTGAGACATAAGTAGAAATAAATAAAAGAATATCAACTACTACATAATTGTTGTCTAGTGAAATGTCTACTTCTAAACATAAGAGTTAATTGGGAGAAGGCCCCGTAAATATCTTTACTAAATCAAATTTCTAAACTGAAGTAAGGAAAAAGTTATTATTAACTCTATATATCTAGGATAATAAAAGATCTTACCCATCGCTGAATGTCAGGTGCTACCAAATGTCTAGCAGCAACACCTTAGGCTCAAGTACGTGAATCTAGCTACATCATGAAAAGATATAGTGCAAAATGCAGTCAATAAAATAGAATGTATTAGCACTCAAGGTATGTGTGTGTATATATATACACACACATACATACATATCATAAATCTAAGAAGAATTGAAACATGAGTCATAGGAAAATCATTTTAAATATCTCAACCAGCTAAACATCTGAGAAAGTCACAATAGCTAAAATCTGTACAAAAAGTATTTTATGGGAACATAGATAGTAATTTCATAAAGTTTGTACATATAGGTAGTTTCTTATAACAGACATACACCATATGAGCTCATGATGATCATCTTACCCACATGGGAAAAGCTGACCAAACATGCTAGAGTATAGAACCATGAACTTGCAGATTCAAAACTTAGCCTCTTGGGCTAATACCTATAGTGGCAATGTAATTATGGGCATGTGGTATCTGAACGCATACCCACTCAGTGTTGAATAATTCTCTCACAATATATTAGTGCTTATATCATGTCATGTAACATATCTGAATCATAGTTTGAGTCTGTACTCAACATGTCTGTAAAATTATATTGATGTGAGTCTAAGCCCAATCTCATGTCAAGAATCATGTGCTAAAATTTGTATCTAAAATATATAACTTTTTCACATAGGGTTCATAATTTGTAAAACATTCTTAAAATCATGAGTTTCAAAACATAAATCAAGAATTTGCATAATATTTATCAGATCATAGAAAACCTTTGCATGAAAATTAGGTTAATCATATGAAAAAATCAAATTTAATAATTTGGGCATAAAAACCCTAGCTTTGAACATAATTTAAGATAACTTCAAATTACTTAGACGTGAGGATGAAAGTAATCCATCACTGTATTCTTGTGTACCTATTGAAGACAGTAATTTTGACAAGAGAAGACTTGACTCGCCTGGAACAAGAACCCTAGATGCTTGATTACATAAAGAACATCCTCTTGACTTTATTAGAGAGAATAAAAAGGATGATTGACTTAAGGATCTGATATTTATACCTTTTGGAGGTTAGAACATCATGGGATAGGGTAATAGGGTAAGGAAAATTCAAAAATATCTTTTTTAAAATATTGCTAAAAGTTTAGAATTTTGTTCCACGAGTTGTTCTAGGAACCGTGGATGAATTCCATGAGTTATGGTTTGATCCGTATATGCATGAAAGATTTTTCTATGATTTTGGAATACAACCATGGCTAGATTTTGCAAGTCAGGGAATGGCTTCCACGAACCTGTAACACCCCGTATGTTTTCGAACCTAGTTGATTACCGTAACATTTATGGAATTATTTAAACATGATAATGTTGGTGTATTATACATTAAATTTGTGGGCTAAGTTAATTTTGTGATTTGGGCCCAAAATGAATTAAAAGACATGGCCCAAATGGGGCAAAAGACCCATTCTAACATTGACCAAGTAAACACAACATTTAGGACTAAGTATGTGGACAAGGATGACCATTGAGGGACTATATAAGTCAAGGAAAATCAGATTTTATTCATTAGAGACACATATGCCAAATCTAGAAATTTTCACAAGATATTTCTCATCTCACAAACCCTAAGCCTTCATGCCTTTGGACAAGATCACTCTCTTGCTAGCTTTGGTAAGTATTTATTCTCATGGTTTAATATATTATATGTTTGATATGGTGTATAAATAATGTTGTCTATGTTGGCAAAGTGTTGGACAGTTCACTATGCGTAAAACTGTCTATTTTTGCAATCGAAAAAGGGTTTTGCCTTGTAAACTTGAAAATGGACTTGTGGTCTTGAAGGAGGTGAATTTGATGGATTAAATATCAATATGTATTATTTTTTTATGTCCCTAACTTTATTTCTCCTAAGGTATAACATTTGGAATTGTTGTTGTGAAATTGTGTATGGAATTGGTGACGTATTGAAAGAAAAATGTAGTTTGGTGATGTTTATGTGTGTTGTGAACCCTTGGATGTTTGTTGGAATATAATATGATATAAAATATTTTAATATAAGCTTAGTTATGATCATGGACCATTTATTACAAAAAAGGACCCAAAAGAGACCCTTTTTGGCCGAACCGGGCATCAGCCCTCGCGTCTGGAGCACCTGCGGGCGCAGGTGCCAACGTAGGTGACTCTAGACACTACCAAGGGTCACCTGCGGCCGCACCTCATCCACCTTCCGGTGCAGGTGGCTTCGCAGGTCAGCCCAGAAGTTCATTTTGTATGTTTTTGTCTCTCTTTGACCCCCCGGAACCCCTATACCCTTCATGGATGCAATTATCAACTTATGGTGCCTTTTGAATGACTTTAAAGGAGTGTACCAGAGGTATTTTTAATGGAATCAATTATGGATTATTGCTCATGTGTTATTGGGAAAGGTATTGAGATGACTAGATGGAGTAATTGTGACGTAGTGTTAATGTGGAAATGTAAAGGATAAACTTGGTGTGAAATGTTATTGGTTTATGATGTCTTGGTGAATGTATGGAATGTTATGATGTTGTTGGTATGATAATTCCGTGAATGGTATTGTAAAAGGGTGAAATGACGTTATGGAGCAATCATGTAATTCATTGTCGTCTCATGCCCTTGTAAGGTAGTTGATTGCTAACGTAAGCTCTGTTATGAACTTGTGATGTAGAGTAACACGTAAGGAAGGAAATGGATCATTGTGTTCACTTATAGGACTTTGTATTCCTATTGAGATTATAAGGTATGTAAGGTTACTCTTACCGTATCATTCTGCAGCACATATTGTTCTCATTGTCATTATACTTGTTCCATGCCGAAATGTTCTAAGGCATCTCATTTCAGGTTGTCATGTATTGTTATTCTTATGTTCCTTATTCGTGGATCAAGTGTTTTTCATGTGTATCTTAATCATGGAATAATGTTCCAAAACTCCAATAATGTTGCGACTATCAACATATCAATCTCTCAAAAGTAAGAAATTAAGTAATGCATATTTGTGGGTTGTAAGAGTACGGGTGGTAGGTCTAGAGGCATAAGCATAGCTTGAGCCGATCCCGAATTTGTTGGATCAGGGGGCAATCCTAGAGGCATAAGCCTAGCTCGGACCAATCTTAATAGGGGGCAGCTCTAGAAGTAAGAACCTAGCTCGAGCCGAATCTGATATGTTGGTTTATGGGTGACAGCTCTAGAGGTAAGAACCTCGCTCGAGCCTAACCCGATATATTGATTTATGGGTGGAAGCTCTAGAGTCATAAGCCTAGCTTGAGCCAATCCCAACATAACTTTATGTTATGTTAAGAGCCACTGATCAGTTGGGGCCCGGGTACGATATGAGATGAGTGATGATGAATAACCATTAGAAGCAAAAGAAAATAATGAATATAAGGTACATGGTTCTACATATGCAAAACGATGGTTTATCCATATTGACTATTCTCTTATATTTGATTTCATTGGAATAATTATGTGTCTTACAATTTCTTATGGCCTTACATACTCAGTACATTTTTCGTACTGGCCTCCCTTGGGGGGGCTTACTTTACTTGTTGTAGGCATAGGTGCTAGTAGACCTCCGAAGTAGGCTACGAGAAATCCGCAGAATATTGGTAAGCTCAAATTGGTTCGGGGCTTTTCGAGATGTCTATGTACATTTATTTTGGTTTTGTATATGTGTATAGAGCGGGCTCTTGTCCCGACTCTAGGTTGGTTATGGTTATGCATCTGTAGAGGCTTTGTAGATGTTGTGGGGACAGATGAAGGAAATGTAAGGAACGTATGTTTTGTCTTGATGGCCCTGACGGCCAAGTTTCACATATGTATATATCACATGTTTTCATGACTTCCGCTATTGATATCTTATATCTCTATACGTGATGGTGGTGTTTCGTGAATGACATGTATATGAATAGACATAGATGAAGATTGGTTCTCCCGGGCCTTATCGGCTTCGGGTGCCAGTCCGCCTCAATGGGATTTGGGGCGTGACAAAAGTGGTATCAGAGAAGGTCGTTCTAAGGGTGTCTACAAAGCCGTGTCTGCGTAGAGTCTTACTTATGGATGTGTTGTGCACCACATTTATAAGTAGGAGGCTATGGGACATTTAGGAGTTGTTTTTTTTTTTCATTTCTAAATCGTACAATAGAGCCAAAAGTATAAGTGGAAATTTTTTTAAAATTATATCTGACCATTAGAATTGGTTTTCTTTGATATAGTAAACTGCCGATGACGAGATGAGGTAGAGGCAAGGGTAAGCAGGTAGATATGCTTGTCGATGAAGGACTGATTAAATCACCACCTGACCAAGCTAGTCAAGGTGGAGCTGACACTGAATTTGCATCGCGGTCTTCTTCCACTTTTCCAAACTCCAGAAGAGCCGAGAATGAGAGAAGTATCTTCAGAACTGCTCATTAATACTATTGAGCAGGATTTAATGAGTGTGGTGCAAATATTGACCCGTGTAGTTACTGCACAAGCTCAAAGACAAGCTCTTGTGCAGCAAAAGGAGGGACAAAGGCAGAGGAGGAGGATGCAAGAATTGGAAGGAGGATCGTCAAAAAGAGCTAAACCCATGGGACAGGTCATGGCATCCCAAGGACAATTTGGGCCTCGGATTTTTCACAAACCGCCTAGGCCATCATTTCCCCATTCCACAGCAAATACTCCCCCTCTATTCCAAGGGTTTAGAAGCAACCGGTTTGGGCAAGAAAGTGAGACTCAGGACTTATGGACAGTGGGGTATCGAGCACAAGGAAGTATGAGCCAATTGAGGTCTCCTCATCAGCAGTGTCAGAGCTGCGGAAGGTATCATTTAGGTGAATGTCAGTTGGGAACAAATGTTTGCTTTTGGTGTGGCATGCCAGGGTACATGGTGAGAGAGTGCCCACGAAGAGGCATGGGTGGTATGACACGACATACGTTATCAGCCGTTGCATTATCATCATCAGATGTACAACCTGTTGGTCATGGAAGATGGGCTAGAGGATCAGCTAGTTCTAGTAGAATTTCGGACCATACCTATGCCATGGCGGATCGGAAGACATTTGAGGCTTCTCCTGATAAAGTGACAGGTATATTATCTATCTTTTCACATGATGTATTTGTATTGAATGATCCGGGTTTTACCCTATCATATGTTACTCCATTGAGTGTTAAAAAAAAATAAAAAAATTGCAAGGACACTAGAATTTTTAGTTAACCCATTTGCCATTTGAGGTATCTACACCAAAAGATGAATCTATTGTAGCTAAAAGAGTGTATCGTAATTGTGTGATAACTGTGTGTGGCCATGATACATTGGCTGATATTATTGAATTGAAAATGGTGGATATTGATGTCAGAACGGGTATGGATTAGCTGGGTTTTTATTATGCCACGGTATATTGCCGGGCTAAGAAGCGACATTTTCATTTTCCACAAGAAAATGTTCTTGAATGGAAGGGTAATGTGGGGGCACCAAAGGGGAAAATTTATTTCCTATCTGAAGGCAAGGAAAATGCTAGTCAAGGGGTATATATGTCATTTAGTCTGAGTGCAAGATACTGATGTGAAACCACCAAGTCCTTAATCGATTTTGGTGGTTAATGAATTCCTCGATGTATTTCCTGATGATCTTCCAGGCTTACCCCCAGAACGGGAAGTAGAGTTTAGTATTGATGTGATTTCATGCCAAGCATTTCGTCTATCTCTATTCCTCCGTATAAAATGGCTCCCGCAGAGCTACGGGAATATAAAAAAAAATGACACATTGAGAATGTGTATTGACTATTGGCAACTGCATAAGGTAACGATCAAGAACAAATATCCCCTCCCTAGAATTGACGATCTAGTTAACCAATCACAGGGTGCTACATATTGACAAAAATTGACTTGAGATCGGATAATCATCAAGTCAGAGTTAGAAAAAAAGATATATCCAAGAAAGCTTTTCGAACACGGTATGGCCATTAGGAATTCTCAGTTATGTCATTTGGACTAACAAATGTACCAGATATTTTTATGGATTTGATGAATAGGGTGTTCAAATCATTCTTGGATGTATGTATGGCCGTGTTCATAGATGATATTCTGGTTGATACTCAAAAGATTGAAGCGGTGAAAAATTTGCCAAAACCTACGACACCTACAGAGATTCATAGTTTTCTTGGATTGGCAGGTTATTACAAAAGATTTGTGGAAGGGTTTTCTTCTATTGCTGCACCACTAACGAAGCTAACACACAAGGCAATTAAGTTTTAGTGGAACTATGCATATGAGAAAAGTTTCCAAGAGCTGAAAGATAACTTAACTTCCACACCAGTTTTAGTACTACCCGAAGGCACAGAAGGTTATGCAGTGTATTGTGATGCTTTTGGGGTTAGCCTCGGATGTGTATTGATACAGCATGGTAATGTGATAGCGTATGCCTCACGATAGTTGCGGCCACATGAAAGAAACTATCCCGCACATGATCTTGAGTTAGTAGTCGTAATATTTGCTTTAAAGATATAGCGCCACTATTTATATGGGGTTTGCCTTGATTTATACCGATCATAAAAGTTTGTAGTAGTATATTTTTAAGCAGAAGGACCAAAACGAGGAACTAAATTTGAGGCAGCGAAAGCGGTTGGAACTCGTAACAGACTACGACACCGAAGGTGGATGGAATTACTAAAAGATTATGATAGTAATATCTTATACCATCCGGGAAAAGCAAACGTGGTAACCAATGCATTAAGTTGCAAAACAATCGGAAGCACTAGCAGCCAGTTGACGGAAAAGTAAGGTATAGTCAAGGATCTACATCAATTAGACAGCTTGGGGGTTCATCTTCTTGAAACTCCAGATGAAAGAATTATAGTGTAAAATGCAGCAGAGTCTTCATTAGTAGCTGAAGTAAAGGAAAATCAATATGTGAATCCTATTTTATTGCAGCTGACAAAGAATGACAACAAGGTTTGATGAAGGCATTTGATTTTACACAAGAGAGAGAGAGTACTTCAATGCCCAGGGTAGACTTTGTGTACCGGATATAGATGAGTTAAGGAAATGAATTATGATGGAAGCACATTATTCACAGTATTCTATTCATTCGGGAGTAATCAAAATGAACCATGATTTAAAAGAGATGTATTGGTAAGGTTACATGAACAGAACATTGTAAAATTTGTGACTCAATGTCAAAACTGTCAACAAGTAAAAGTGGAGCATCAGAAACCTGGTGGTTATATGAAATATATATATAAATCTTCCAGTTTGAAAAGAGGGATATGATTAACATGGGTTTTATCATAAGTTTGCCCCGTACATTTTGGAAATTTGATTCCATGTGGATGATAGTTGACAGACTTACCAAGTAGCACACTTTTTACCTGTCAGGACCACTTGTGCAACCAAAAATTATGCAAGGTTGTATGTTAAAGAGATAATACGGTTACGTGGGATTCCAATTGCTATTATATCAGACAGATAGACAAACAGAATGTACCATCCAAACACGTGGAGATATGTTACGAGCTTGCACATTGAACTTTAAAAGTAGTTGGGATGGTCATTTACCTCTTATGAAATTTGCCTACAATGATAGCTATTATTCAAGTATCAAAATGACACCTTATGAAGCTTATATGGGAGAAAGTGTAGATTACCAAGTGGATGGTTTGAAGCAAGTGAGACTGCTTTACTCGAGCCAAATCTTGTTCATCAAGCTATGGAGAAAGTCAAGGTGATACAACAGCGGCTACAAACAGCCCAAAGTCGACACAAGTCATATGTCGATAGTAGAAGAAGGGAATTAGACTTGGCCATAGGTGATTGGGTAGTTTTGCCAGTGTCACCAAGGAAAGGGGTAATGAGAGTTGGAAAGAAATGAAAGTTGTCCCTCTATAACGTGCCATATGAGATTACCCGAAGATTTGGGTAAGTTGCATATAAATTAGCACTACCCTAAGAACTCCCCACAGTTTATTTAGTGTTCCATGTTTCAATGCTTTGAAAATGCATGGGAGAGATGTACACGTTACGGAGGATATCATATGTGAAGAGGTACCTACTACTATTCTTAATTGATAAGTAAGGGGATTAAACAAATAAATAAGTAATTTTCGTAAAGGTACTCTTGGAGGAATCAGTAAGTAGACAGAAACACATGGGAAACCAAAGGAATGATGAAATCTCAAGTACTCGTATTTGTTGTAAACAGAAGAAAAGTTCAACGTGCAGAATTGAAGAAATAACAAGTAAGTCTCTACAAGTATCGTGTGTATATGAGAACATGAATGATACACATAGATTTCAATTTGTTTCAATGAGATAATGTTACTAACATTCGAGGACGAATGTTCCTAAGAGGGGAAGAATGTAACACCCCGTATGTTTCCGAACCTAGTTGATTACCGTAACATTTATGAAATTATTTAAACATGAGAATGTTGGTATATTATACATTAAATTTGGGGGCTAAGTTAATTTTGTGATTTGGGCCCCAAATGAGGCCCCAAATGAATTAAAAGACATGGCCCAAATAGGGCAAAAGACCCATTCTACCATTGACCAAGTAAACACAACATTTAAGACTAAGTATGTGGACAAGTATGACCATTGAGGGACTATATAATTCAAGTAAAATCAAATTTTATTCATTAGAGACACACATGCCAAATCGAGAAATTTCCACAAGATATTTCTCATCTCACAAACCCTAAGCCTTCATTCCTTTGGACAAGATCACTCTCTTGCAAGCTTTGATAAGTATTTATTATCATGGTTTAATATATTATATGCTTTATATGGTGTATAAATCATGTTTGTTATGTTGGCAAAGTATTGGACAGTTCACTATGCGTAAAACTGTCTATTTTTGCAATCGGAAAAGGGTTTTGCCTTGTAAAACTTGAAAATGAACTTGTGGTCTTGAAGGAGGGGAATTTGATGGATTAAATATCAATATGTATGATGTGTTTATGTCCCTAACTTTATTTCTCCTAAGGTATAACATTTGAAATTGTTGTTGTGAAATTGTGCATGGAATTGGTGACGTATTGAAAGAAAAATGTAGTTTGGTGATGTTTATGTGTGTTGTGAACCCTTGGATATTTTTTGGCATCTAATATGATATAAAATATTTTAATATAAGCTTATTTATGATCATGGACCATTTATTACAAAAAAAGACCCAAAAGAGACCCTTTTTGGCCGAATTGGGCATCCGCCCTCTCGTCTGGAGCACCTGCGGGCCAACGTAGGTGACTCTAGACACTACCAAGGGTCACCTGAGGCCGCACCTCATCCACCTGTAGGTACAGGTGGCTTCGCAGGTCAGCCCAGAAGTTCATTTTGTATGTTTTTGTCTCTCTTTGACCCCCTGGAACCCCTATACCCTTCATGGATGCAATTATCAACTTATGGTACCTTTTGAATGACTTCAAAGGAGTGTGTCAGAGGTATTTTTAATGGTATCAATTATGGATTGTTGTTCATGTGTTATTGGGAAAGGTATTGAGATGACTGGATGGAGTAATTGTGACGTAGCGTTAATGTGGAAGTGTAAAGGATAAACTCGGTGTGAAATGTTATTGGTTTATGATGTCTTGGTCAATGTATGGAATGTTATGATGTTGTTGGTATGATAATTCCATGAATGGTATTGTAAAAGGGTGAAATGATGTTATGGAGCAATCATGTAATTCATTGTCGTCTCATGCCCTTGTAAGGTAGTTGATTGTTAACGTAAGCTCCGTTATGAACTTGTGATGTAGAGTAACACGTAAGGAAGGAAATGGATCATTGTGTTCACTTATAGGACTTTGTATTCCTATTGAGATTATAAGGTATGTAAGGTTACTCTTACCGTATCATTCTGCAGCACATATTGTTCTCATTGTCATTATACTTGTTCCATGCCGAAATGTTCTAAGGCATCTCATTTCAGGTTGTCATGTATTGTTATTCTTATGTTCCTTATTCGTGGATCAAGTGTTGTTCATATGTCTCTTAATCATGGAATGATGTTCCAAAACTCCAATAATGTTGCGACTATCAACATATCAATCTCTCAAAAGTAAAAAATTAAGTAATGCATATTTGTGGGTTGTAAGAGTATGGGTGGTAGGTCTAGAGGCATAAGCATAGCTTGAGCCAATCCAGAATTTGTTGGATCAGGGGGCAGTCCTAGAGGCATAAGCCTAGCTCGGACCAATCCTAACAGGGGGCAGCTCTAGAAGTAAGAACCTAGCTCGAGCCGAATCTGATATGTTGGTTTATGGGTGGCAGCTCTAGAGGTAAGAACCTAGCTCGAGCCGAACCCGATATATTGATTTATGGGTGGCAGCTCTAGAGGCATAAGCCTAGCTCGAGCCGATCCCAACATAACTTTATGTTATGTTAATACCCACTGATCAGTTGGGGCCCGGGTACGATATGAGGTGAGTGATGATGAATAACCATTAGAAGAAAAAGAAAATAATGAATATAAGGTACATGGTTCTACATATGCAGAACGATGGTTTATCCATATTGACTATTCTCTTATATTTGATTTCATTGGAATAATTATGTGTCTTACAATTTCTTATGGCCTTACATACTCAGTACATTTTTCGTACTGACCTCCCTTGGGGGGGGGGGTTCCTTACTTGCTACAGGCACAGGTGCTAGTAGACCTCCGCAGTAGGCTACGAGAAATCCATAGAATATTGGTGAGCTCCTGTTGGTTCGGGGATTTTTGAGATGTCTATGTACATTTATTTTGGTATTGTATATGTGTATAGAGCGGGGTCTTATCCCGACTCTAGGTTGGTTATGGTTATGCATCTGTAGAGACTTTGTAGATGTTGTGGGGATAGATGAAGAAAATGTAAGGAATGTATGTTTTGTCTTGATGGCCCTGACAGCCAAGTTTCACATATGTATATATCACATGTTTCCATGACTTCCGCTATTGATATCTTATATCTCTATACGTGATGGTGGTGTTTCATAAATGACATGCATATGAATAGACATAGATGAAGATTGGTTCTCCCGAGCCTTATCGGCTTTGGGTGCCAGTCCGCCTCAATGGGATTTGTGCCGTGACAGAACCGTTCTATCATTAGTGGTTTCTGGATGAATTTTTCAAGATTTCAAAATCTGATTCATGGTTGGGTTCTATGGACTATGGATTTGGTTTCACATCTCATAAACCCTTCATTAGAGTTCTAAATAAAGTTGTTATCATGTAGGTTTGATTTCACATTTGATCTCATAGACCATAGATTGATATCATGGGTCGCAGTGTTATTTGTGGTAACCTGGAGCACTCTAGGTTTTTAAGACCAACTCCATGGTCACAAATTGTGGACTTAAATCATAGGTTGTGGTTCCTCTCGTGGAAGCCTGGAAATCTAAGAATTGATCTTAAACTAAGTTAAGTACTGAATAATCATGAGTTTAACTTTTGAGGTGTTACACTTGTACTAGTGACTTTTGGGTTTTGGGAGAGATGTTAGTATTGTTTTATTTTGGTTATTGAGATATTTATTGAGGATTGTTCATATTGACTTATTTAGTATTACTCCATGGATTTTTGCTTTTCTATTGCATTTTTAATATTTGGTTCTTAGGCTAGCTTACCTATCAGTGGGTTAGATAGGTGCCATCACTACCCTCAATTTTAGGTTCGTAGCAAGATGGTATTAGAGAACTAGGTTCATTGGTCTCACAAGTACAAGACAAATCTAGTACAGCCTTGCGGATCGGTGCAGAGACTCCCGTTATTTATCATCTAGGGGCTACAAGACTTTAAGAAAATACTTTTTTCTTTCTTATTGTGTGAAATTGATATCATCACGTACTCAGATTCTTATTTCATCTTGTCACAGGTGGTGAGAACTCATGCTATTATAGAGAGATATCAGAACCCCATTCCAGCACTCGTGCCTACTGTACATGCAGGGACTTACAGCCATAGCAGGGGACATGGTAGGGGACATGGAAGAGTTCGTGCTAAGGGTAGATCTCAGTAAATTGCTCAAGTCTCAACTAGAGTAGAGTCTCCTGACGCTGAGTATGAGATTAGGGATGATTAGGTTTTGATTGAAGAGGTGGGCATAGTTCAGGCTCCACCTGGGTTTGTTGCTACTATGGTATTTCAGGATGCCTTGGATCTGTATTAGGTCAGTTAGAGAGTATATCATAGAGCGATGATTTGGATGGTACTCCACAAGGTTCACAGACTAAGGTCGGGGCTCAAACCCTTAATTAATAGCCTATCCCAATTTTCCATGACCAAATAATTACAACAGCTAGATATGTTGGTATGCTTTTACCAAGTGTAGAATCCATAGACGTGTCAAGATCAGTGATGTTTGATGAGGATCAAATGAGATTCAAGAGGTTCAAGAAGATGAATCCACCTCAATTTGAGGGTGGACAATGTAAGGGTGCTTATGAGTTCTTAGTGAGTTTCCACGAGAGGCTCCAGAGTGTGGGGTTAGTGAGTTCTCATGAGGTTGATTATATCGCTCTTTAGATATGAAACCTTGCTAAGATATAGTGGCATTCTTATATTGACTCTAGGCCCATAGGATCTCTGCCTATGACTTGGGAGTTGTTTGCTCAGGCCTTACTAGATCAATTTGTTTCTCACAACTTGAGAAAGGAGTAGAGGCATCAGTTAGAGCATCTAGCTCAGGAGGGGATTTCAATGATTGAGTATGAGATATGGTTTTATGCTTTGTTTCTCTATGCCTTAGTGATTTTGCAAGATAAGATCGATAGGATTTATAGATTTATTTGGGGTTTGACCTTTCATATTCGAGAAACCCTCTTTCCTACAACTCAATCTGAAGTTTTGTTAGAGGGTGGTTGAGGTAGACATGGATTTTGATCTCATGTACCGTGAGAAGTTCATGGACTTAAGAGATAAGAGGTCATACACTTATGGTTATTTCAGTGGTATCTCATCAAGATGTAGAGGTTAATTCAGGAGAGTTATTCATCCTTGGCACAGTAGGCCAGTTCATGCTGCTATTCAAGTGTCGGAGTGTGGGTATTTCGGATGAGACTCATTCAGTCAAGGACAGACTTCTCATGGTTCTTCTCAAAGTTTCCTAAGCCATTTCAATTATTTGAGATTAGCAAATAATGGTTCCTAAGTCTTATTATGAGTGTGGTAGCATATAGCATCTCAGGAGGGATTGTCCCCAGACTCAGGGGTGGGTGTCAAAAGAAGGGTTCTTATGCTCTAGCTAGGGAAGTAGCACCCCAACTAGGGGTTGTAGTGGATGTCATACAGGTAAATATACACCACCTACTGGGTCATAAGGTGGTATATGAGTTACTTAAGAAGGTGGTGACAGGGCTTAGTATTATGATTTTCCAGAAGTCTCCTAGCTACTTAAAGCATAGCACTCTTGGGAGGGGTACGCCTCTTCTCCCTTAGACACTTTTTGGCTTTGGACCCTCTCAATGGTAGTTAAGAACTTTTACTGGTGTCAAGAGTACCTTTAATATTAGGCCTTGATGTATTGCTTAGGGGTGATTATTCGGTCATGACTTTGTTAATCAGGATTTATGGATTTTTCTAAAGTTATCCTAGGTCCTCATTCTAAGAACCATGCTTATCCCATCGACAGCCCCTAGTGCTCGACTAGCTATGTATGTTTTTTGGTAATCGTATTTGAGTCCCTGTTGGGTGGTAGGTTCTCGATATTGCAGGGCTTTGGGCCCCCTGATATTTAAGAGCAGATTTCTTTTGGCTTGGGGCCGCTGGAGTTCAACTCTTCTTTTGCTTTTTAGAATGTTGACTTCTACTTTATGAACATGAGTAGTTCACTTGCATTTAGAGAATGAATTATTTTATTCATTAGTTGAGCTAAGAGTATTAGAGCCATGCTTAAGGCATTTAACTTTTACATAACACAAAAAAAAAAACTAGGAAACTAGTTATACCCAAGAACTTTTTGTGTTGCCTCATTAAAAACCTTCTGAAAATAACCCATTGAGGGATAAAAACTGGTTGAAGGAAAAAAAAAGTGCAACCCATGTTTTTCTGGGGGCCTATAGTTGCTTCTTACTGCCTTTCTCCTACTTCTAAAATCTCCAAGAGTCAATCCTATAAGCCCTTCCTAATAAACTCGGCGGCACGTTCTGAGGGCAGGATATCTTTTTCGTTGGAATGGCTGAGTTAGGTGTACTACATAGGTTTTAGGAGAAAAAAAAGAATTAAGTTAGAATTTAAAAGAGGGAATAATTGAGATGAACAAACTTGAGGCCCCCTGTTGAGGGTTGTAATGCTTAATTAGTGATATTTGGCTCTTCGATCATAATTATTCTTTGTGTGATTGCTTAGAAACTCTTTCATGTGCTCATCTTTCAGAAGGTACGCAACAGTCTCTCTGAGATGATGGAAGTCCCCTGTCTCATGACCATGTGTGCCATGGTACTCACACCATTGGGTTCTATATTTCATGTTAAGATCAGACTTGATAAACTTTGGGAAATGAGCTTTTTTGATCTCTCTCATTACTAACAACAACTGCATCGGGCTGATAGTGAAGCAATATTTGAGGGAAGGGGCTCGTTGACTGAATGCATTGTAGGTTTGACAGACTCTTTGTCTTACAACCCTTTTTGAGCTTGATACCTATCCAAAATTTTCTCGCTCTGTCCTGGAAAATGTGAGTCATGCCCCCTACTTGAGTTTATTCTTCCATCAGATAGATAAGGAAAGTATCTATTTTAGTAGGCCCCCTTGAATCTAAAACCTAATAGGGATGACTCTTTCTCGAATCGCTATTCCATTGGTTTTTTGTTGCTTTTGTATCACTCTAGACTTAGAGTCCCTTGTTATATGTCCTATGAAAGTCATCTTCAATCCAAATTTTAGATTCATAATAGTTGTGGAAATCTGCCCACGTCATTATTTCAAACTTAGTTTGATTTTCTTTGAGTTTGAATGAAGCCGCTGAACTCTTAGGGTTCAGACCGTTATTGAATGCTCCCACTGCCCACTCATTGGGGACTATTGGTAGTTGCATCCTCTCCTTTTGGAACCTAGCCATGAACTCTAGAGTAGCTCATATCTCCCTGCTAGATCTTGAAGATGTCCCCTCTTCATGGTTGTACTTTTTTTTCCTGTGTGAGCCTTGATGAATCTATCAACCAACATGGTAAAAGAATCAATTGAACTATCAGGGAGGAGAGAATACCAGACTAGCGCTCCCCATGACAGGGTGTCTCCAAACTTCTTCAGCATGACCAATTCAACCTCCTCCTTGGTCAGGTCATTGTTATTTAGGGCAGTGGTGAAAGATAACAGATGTTCTTGTGGATCCTTGTTCTCATAATACTTTGGTATGTTGGGCATCTTGAACCTCTTCAAGATTGGCTCGGTGATTGTGTTGTCCATGTAGAAAACCTTTGCATAACTCTTTGAATTTAGCCCCTTAATAATCGGCGGAGCTCCCAAAATATGGTTCATTTGAGAATTAAGCTATGAGTAATGAGACTTCATCTCCTTTCTCAAAATCTCCACTATCGTTAATGGTATTTTTTTATCCACCTCTGCCTCATTCGTTTCCCTACCCTAGAAGTGGTCATCTAATTCCAAGCCAAGGTCATCGCCCTAAGATTACAATGATTTTCCCCAGGCATTAGAGGTGTTCTGGACCAGGTTTTTCTCTAGTTCATCCATCTTCTATTTATGTGCCTCCATCTGCCTTACAATTCCTTATGCGTTTTAGTGAAATTTAGGAGGATATCCTTGAAGTTCTTCGGACTAATCATTGTGTTTTCCCATCCGTTCTCCTCACCATCTTGAGGAAGAGTCTTACACCCTCTTTTTTTGGTATTTACATTTATCAAGTCTAGATCTATTCCTTGTTATGTCTCACTTTGGTGACTTAGGTCGTTGTTTGGGTCACCAGTCGTGGTTCCCATCATTTCTCTTTCCCCACTATCATCACCAGGCCTTTTTGTGACTTGTTCATCGTTGGTA
Source organism: Capsicum rhomboideum (assembly GCA_031232105.1). Classification (NCBI taxonomy): domain Eukaryota; kingdom Viridiplantae; phylum Streptophyta; class Magnoliopsida; order Solanales; family Solanaceae; genus Capsicum; species Capsicum rhomboideum. The sequence continues at coordinate 121,820,641 of CP124714.1, forward strand.
GTCATCCTATGTTACCTGTAGAATATGGATAATCAAGCTATAATATAAATAAAGTAAAATCTACACATAATTGCTCTGAACCCATGGTAGGCACTAAACTGTTTACCCTGAAAATAGTGCATGGATTTGTTATTTGTGCATATCACTTGATATGTGTATCTGTGCTTAATTACTAAGTTGATTTGGTAAGTGATGTGTATTGTTAGTTATCCTTTATTTATTGATGCCATTTGAATCATTCAGGATTTAAGCAATTATTTCTAAGCCCAATCTTTGCCACTATCTTATTGGGTTTGATCGATGATACTTTCCGAGTATGCATTTTTTTTATGTACTCATGTTGCACTTGTTGCAGTCTTTCCAGATCTAGACATTGGTACTAGTGAAGCTCATGGTTGCATTAATTAAAAGGTTCTAGTTTCTGAGTTTCAAGGTGAGCTTATTGGCTAATCTGTATAACTGAACTCACTTCTTATGTTTATCTTTCCTATTTCCTATACATACTATTTCTATTTATTTAGACTTTGTAGAGCTCTTGACTCATTGTTTGATTTTGGGGTTTTTTTGGTTGTATTTTGTGCACTTTTATATTAGACTTATATTATACTACTTGTTGCTTTCAAATATCTTTAATTATACTTGTTAATTATGTAAATTTATTAAGACTGGAATTGATACGTATACCGAGTAAGAATATAGGTGTCATCATGACTTGGGAGATTTTGGGTCATTACACAAGCCTGGCTGCCTCCGGTCTGAACCAGACCTCTACCACTTCCTCTGCTTGCTTGAAAACTACCAATTGTAGGTTGTGGAGCACTTTGAACCTAGAAATATCTGCTTGAAACATCTTATCCCTTTCTGCTTACCCTGAAGATTGTACAGTTGAATTTATATGGGATCAAAAGCACGTATAGTAAATCTAACTCTGTTTTAAAAATCCATTTACCAGCGGATTGATTATATCTATGCTATGAATAAGAGATAATGTAAGTGTAAGTAAAGCAAATTAAGTCTATAAGCCAGTATAGATCTAGGAAAAGAGCTCCCAACAACGTTCTTCGAGGGTCGAAGTTCCTTTCACGAGAGAAAAGATGCCAGAAAAATAAGCAGAGGAAACCAAAGAGGAACAATGGCATAGAGAGCAAGTAAAATATGTATTAAATTGTCGAGAATCTGTTTTTTAGATGTCTTACAAATGATGTGAAATGATTATTTATTTTGTACAACAAATGGCTTGTAGCCAGTAGAAAAGATTTCTCTAAACCTTATAGTACTATGTCCAATAGTGTTGCTCCAGGTGCCTTATCCATTGCAGGTGCCCGCTGATGTCCTCTACACAAGTCATGCAAGTACATTACGCGCCCGTGCACCTGACATTTTGTCGCCTTTGTCCCTTGTCCTTTCTTCCACGTCATTTCGGCCCTTTGAAGGGAGGCAGTTCCGTTGAGCGATATTCCCTTCAGAATGATCTTCAGCAGAGGCTCCTTCAATGGCTCCCCTAATTGTTAAGTTTCATCAGAGCACCTCTCTCGCCCGAGGTCCATTCACTTCTTCTCGTATTCCTCGAGAATCATCACCCAATACACTTTCTATATCTGAAATATTTTATATATTAACTAGATAAAGCAATTAATTTAATGAAAAACATAACCCAATCTCATTCAATACAATATATGCTAATGATGTGATGTACAATCAGATTGCTAACATTAAAATTACTTCCTCCGTCCATTTTTACTTGTTTATTTTATTAAAAATAAATGTCTAACAATATTTATCCAGTTTGAAAAATTAATGGATAATTTATCCATTTGTGTCCTTTTGTTCAGTTTTACTTGTCCATTATTTCAAAAATAAATTTTCTCTTTTACTTTTTACTTTTAAGCATATTAAGAAAAGACAATTATTTTTTTTATGTTTTATCCTTAGCATTAGTTACATATTCCCCAAATCATTTTTCAAGACTTAACTAATGTGGACATTATAGTAAAATCCTTACATCAATTATCGTTTCTAAGGGGTGTACAAAGTCCAAAGTGAACAAGTAAAAATAAATGGAGGAATTAAATAGGGATTGGATTATCAGTTTCATGAAGGGCATTTCTAACACAAAAAATACTCTGTTAGAACTATTAGCTCCTATGAAGGGACTTAAGAGTGGCTATTGAAAATGGTCTGGCCCTACTGAAAATTGCTACGGGTGGTAATTAGAATGATCAATAATTGTCATTTACATTATAGTTCTATCATTATATTATATTCATGACTATATCCAGAGGTCAGAAAATGCGGTGATAAAGCATACCTATCGAGAACAGAACATAGTTGCGGACCACCTAGCTAAGAAAGGAGTTGGAAAAAACTATTTTGATAGGATTAAGTTTTTAGTAGTTCCTCTAGCGTTTGCAAATAAAGCAGCAGTATGTACAAATATTCTAGGAACTACGTACTTTTGATCGGTAAAATTTGGTTCGTACTCTAATATTTTGTTTGTCTTATATTTATGTGAAGGTGTTAGGCTGAGCACATATTTTAAGAATGAAAGAAAGATTTTTGAAACTTGTGATTTATAATAAATCATAGATATTTGTGTGATTATAAATTATTTTATTAAATTGTTACTAAATATATAATCATCTACTCTATCCGTTTTGTTCTACTTGGTCCTCTTATTAAAAATAGTTGTTTCAATTTATGAATTCAAGAAAAGTTTATCATGTTATTCCAATACTACCTCTATCATTAAATAATTATATAAAGTGTATAATACTTAAATTTATATTTTTAAAACATAATTAATAAGGCTAATTTAGTAAAATAAATTCTAAATAAATATTTTTTAAAAGTGTATATCAAGTCAATAAGGATCAAGTAAAACGTAATAGAAGAAGTATCTAGTTAACCAAAAATAGAAAAAGTTAAAATTAGGGAGAAAAGAAAATCTGTCTTTGACTTTATATTCCAAGCAAGACAATCATCAGGTCTACAATGGGGGCAGACGCATTACTTCTTCTTGGTTAATTGGTGAGTCTAATATAAATGCATATTTGGTCAACGATCTATCTATCTTCCAGACTTATTCCTGAGTTGTTTATTGGCTTTTAAGTTTTATTATTATTATGTTCTTTATTTTATTTGCTTGTGCACTTTCTAATGTCTTTGAAATGTTGTTGTTTGAATTAGTAATATGTTCTCTTCTAACTTTGTTCTTTCCAAGTCAATGTCATACCCACTCTAGTGGACTCCCTACAGTTGTTTGTGATGACCATAGAGTCCCAATTCTCAAAAGCTCTCTACTTCACGTTTCTTTCACCTTTCCTACAATTTCCGGTGATTAATGCATCTTATTACCCTTTCATGATATCACCTTTTGTATTTTCAAAGAAGTCATAAATTAATTAGCTCTTGTTTGGTCGTAGATTTTGAAATTTAAAGTTGTATTTGGATATGGATTTTACTTAGACAAAAGATTAAGGATCTATTTGGAAAGTCACCCTGGGAATTGGATTTGGTGTAATTACACTGTTTGACATGTTTGGTTGGAAGGTAATTATTACTTGGTCAGCAGTTAATTGGGTGTAATTTGAAGGGGGTAATTACACCCTCCAATTCACAGGGGGAAGCTGTGAATTGCTGGTAATTACATAGTGTAATTACAAGCTGATTATTTTTCTAATTTTTTCCTTTTATTTCTATTTTTATTTTTTTCATTTTAATTTATTTTTTTATTTCTATTTTTTTAAATTATTTTTTATTTTTATTACTCTAATATTTTAAAAATATATTTTTATATTTTTTATATTTCACTTCCTTCTCACTTTCCAACCTATACTTCTTGCGATTACATGCAATTGTTCGTATTATCTATTTATTATTTATTTTTCATTTAGCATAATTTTATTAGTATTTTAATTTTTAAATTAAAGTAAAATTCATTGTTGAATAAGGTTATAGACTTTCATTTTCCTTTTCTTTTGAATCATATTTATGTACTTTATGTTGAAATTTGACATAAGAATACTATGTTAACTTCTTTTTTTTGAATTTTGAACTTATGTTATAGTTTCAGTTCCAATTTATTTGTTTTACCAGTATTGACTTGATATTTCACATTTCAAGCCATTCATTTTTCAATTAAACTTGATAGATTTATCTTTTTGTCAAATGTTTTAATAATTTTATGATATTATATTTATAATATGAATTTCTTTGTCAAACATGCATTTCATGATGTTCTTAAAAATCATGTATTTAAAGTTTTTATGATTAATTTAATTAAAATATACTAATTTAAAAAATATAAATTAATTATTTTTTTATAATATTAGTTAAGAACATATGTTTATTAATTAATATATTTTCAAAAGACTATATATATATATATATATATATATATATATATCTAATATAAATTATTTATCTAATATAAATTTTTAGCTTTTGACAATTAACTTTTATTTTAAAATTTTAATATAACCATGTAATTACACTTGTGCAACCAATCAGTACACTTGTAATTACAATTACACTATAATTACATTGTGGCAAACAAGCAGATTATTGTAATTACTAGGATGTGTTATTACTAGGTTGATAATTACTGCCCTAGTAATTACACCAATTTCAATTATCAGGTCGCTTTTCAAACAGACCCTAAAGTTTTGTGAGTGGAAGTTCCAGAAATTATTTTGAGCTAGTTTTGGAAACTTGAAAATATTTGAAGTGAAAATATGATCAAATTTCATGGCCATAAAAATATTTGAAGATAAATTTTCAAAAAATCTACTCCCAAAATCTATAGTCAGACACTAGCTTACTCTCATACTCGCTCGTTTTTACTTAATATTTATTGACTTAACATATGTTTTAGAAACATAAGTTTGACTACTGGCTATAGTACTTTAGATGATTGCTTAATGATAAGGATAATATTGGAAGAAAACAATAAAGGATAATATTGGAAGAAAACAATAAAGGCCAAACAACAGAAATCCCGATAGTTTGGACCATAATTATCAAAAATCCCAATATTTTATAGATTTATAGAAAATTCCGATTTTTAAGATGTCGAGATACATAATTGCATTCAGATACATTTTCTAAAGATACATTTCTTTCCGGAAAAAATGACTTTAAAATGGAAAGTAGTAGATTTAGCGAGATTTAATGGTCCATTAACGCGTTTGTGATTTTATTTCGACTGTTGAATCCCTTAAAAACAATAACAAATTTCCATTTTCAAAATTCATTTTCACATTCAAGCTCATTCGACAAAAAGATTCAAAAATTCTCAAGCTCTATTTCTCCACTTTAGAATTTTATAGCAGATTCACATTGAACATTTCGATCTTGTTGAGGCATTCCGAAGTTTGATTTTTTGATATCCAATACGAACAATACAAAAGTGAAGGAATTGTCTTCGGAGAGAATATTTCTTATTTGAATTTGATTTTGACTACAACTGTTGAATTGGAAATTGTTGAATCATTAAAGAAAATCAATGTCAGATGTATAGTAGAAGGGAATTCCTCACCAATGGTGATTCGCAACGATGATGGAGTGAAGCTATGTGTCGAATTGAAGAAAAGTGTGTCAGAATTTGTAACGTATCCATTGTGCATAACAACAACTGAAAAATTTGCCGATGAGAGGGCATTTGAAGTATACTGGTGCAATTATTTGCGTTGAAGGAATGGAAGTGGATGCTAAAGCACTTGCCGTAGTTGAGACAAAAAATGATGACTCGTTGTATGTATCGAAAATGGAGATTGCAAACTTCATTAGTGATTGTAAAAATGAAGATGTTAAGGTGGATCAGCTTTACAAGGATAAGGCAACTCTTGTATCTGTTATGGCCAAATATGTCATAGAACATAACTTCAACTTTAGAGAGAAACATTCCTAAACAAAGGTATGTTTATTCATGTATCTTTTAAAAATTTGAGAAAATTGATTTATATTTTGTTGTAATTTGTGGCAACTGATGTATCTTTTGCAAATGAAAACATGGCTAATGTAATAGATTTTGTATCTGTTCAGTTTGTTTAATGTACTATTTTACAAAATTACTAAAGATACATAAGTATTAATTGAATATGTTGCATTTTCCAAATCCGATACATGTTATTATTGAAAGATACATTAGTCGTTGTACATACTAACTTTGTATATGAAAACATGGCTAATGTAATAGATTTTGTATTTGTTCAGTTTGCTTAATGTACTATTTTACAAAATTACTAAAGATACATAAATATTAATGAATATGTTGCATTTTAAAATTCCGATACATTTTATTATTGAAAGATACATTAGTCGTTGTAAAGACTAACCTCACTGATACATTATATTCATTGTGTGAAACATTAATTTGTTGATTTTTTTTGTTTTTGATGTCTGATACTATTGTTATTACTAAGATTGGTTTGTTTGATTTTTTTAGCTATGTTCTACAATGTTATTCAGAGGATTGTACATGGATAATGAAAGCATTTTGTCTGAATAATTGTGATCTATTTAGAATTTGGACTTTCAACGGTGTATATAGTTGTCCGGTGAGTGAAAGGGCAATCACCCAAGTTCAAGCTATAGTTTTCTTTGTTAGTGGGATTACAACACCAAAATTAGTCAATCATAAGAGAAAACACACTCCAGGAGACATAATTGAGGAGATGAAGTCTTTATATGATGTCAATATTAATTACATGAAAGCATGGCTGGCTAAAAAGCATGCAATAGAGATGCTAAGAGGTGGACCAGCCGATGGATATAGGCGAATGCCAAGATACATTCATATGCTAAACACTCTATACCCAACTCACACATTAGGATGCATAAGTGGTCAGAAAATGAATTCATGTATCTTTTTATATCTTTACAATCAATGATGCGAGGTTTCGAGTTTTGTAGACCTGTAGTTGTTGCTTATTTGAGTGGAGCATATAAGGAAATGTTTGTTTCAGCTAGCACTCTCGATGGTGCAGGTATATCATCTCATATTTATCTAAAGAATCAGATTTAAACTCTGGTTGAATTAATCTTGGAGTATATTGAATATGAACATCATAAATAAACTAAACTGCATTGGCCTGATGATTATAATGTATCATATTTTGTCTATCCTTTAGGTTGCATATTTCCAATAGCATATGGTGTTGTAGATACTGAGAATGATTGCTCACGATCGTGATTTTTCGAACAGTTTAGAAGTGCCTTTGGAGAACGTGAGAACATGTGTGTCGTGTCTTATAGGAATGAAAGAATTATAAAGAGTGTAAGTGTTGTGTATCTTGAGATACATAATTACTAATGTATCTTGGAATGTATCTTGAAAGTGTGTGTGATTAACTAAATGTAAACAAAAAAAATTCACTGAAAGATGTGTGTGATTTACTAAACGTAAACAAAAAAATTCACTTTAAAAGAAAATAAATCAGAATTGAATATGAGATATACCTTACTTAACATAGCTCCCATAAAATATTCATATTGCGGCCTGACTCCAACAACTTTCCAGTTCAGTATCCTTGAAATATTGTTACCCTTACGGACAACTACCTTTCCCTCAACTACAGAACAACATTTGTACATCCATACGTTTAGTGCGTGTGGAACGCCTCCTAATCAATACAACATTTTTACAACATTCACATCTTGTCTCAATGTATGCATAAATTTGTCCAAAGCAATCTTTCCCCATGAAAAATCTCTATATCTCCCGTCCTCTATTATTTTAAAATCTGCTACACTGCCAGATGCATCGTGCAATTGAGAGAGAATAAAGGTATGAATGAAGTACAAGATAGCCATCTGGAGAGCATCCTGATTATTGTCGAAATTGCCCAACTTGAAACGTTAAACAAAATCCAGCTTATTCACAACAACCTTTTCAGGGAAATACTTTTCCATCAACACACTGGCCGAAGAATTCGGGTCATCAAAATCTGCAGTATTGCCGGTGCATTTTAAACCGATAATGAGAGTAAATTCAGCTATGAAAAATCTGAGCATATTGTCGTTGACCCATACATGAACTTCATCAGGATTGTTCTGTTCTAACTCGGGCATCAAAACGCATTTGGTTATTTGATCAGTGAACTTACAACTTGGAATATTGAGATAAATACCAAAGCATGTTTCTCGGAATAACTCAATGACCTTACTGCTCAGAATCTCAATAAAATCAGTTAGAATATGCCGGTTGCATGAGCTTCTGAACCTCAAAGGATGAGGTAGAATGTCTTGCACAACATATTTCATGCCCTGCATAGAAACCAAAATATATATTTAATTATTAAGTGGATATTCATAACATAAAACACTTTAACACATAATAAAATAACATATGTATCTTTAAAACAAAACACCCACTGATATTTGACTTTTATGTATCTGTAAGGCAATGTTGTCACTCGATACATAAATATTATGTATTGGACTGAACAAAAAGTAGTCGATACATAAATTTAAAGGATTTTTCAACAAAGATATATTTTTCAAAAGTATCTGAGGCACACTAGTACCGATGATACATAATTGCATACCTTTGGTGGAGCTTTAGCTTTTCTTTTTGAAGATGAAGCCACTGATTTTTTTGATTTTCTAGCCAACTCCTCCCATAACTTCTTCATCATAGAAGGGTCATTGCGATGCTTGGATCTATTTTCACGGAAATCAATATCTTTTGAATCAAAATGGCTCGGAATAAAATTTGTTGGTGTAGTAATATCATACACAATAGACATTAGATTTTCTACATCTAATTCCTCCATTGGAGTTTGCTTATCTAATTGGGTTATACCAAGACTAAACGATGGTCTTGATTTCATTAACTGACCAAAATATGTTTAAGAATAGTGAATTTAAGATGTACTGAACTAGAAAAATTTGAAAACAAACTAACCTCCTTAATGATTTGGATAATAGGTTTAGATGGAGAAGAAAAAACAGTTGAAGCTTGTAAAATTGAAGATGAAGTTGAGAAAAAAATAACTTCAATTCAAAATCTTCTAAAATTGTTGAAACCGCCGATACATGCATGATTGAAGCCGCTTTTCTAGGGCATTTTCGCGAAGGGGGAGGGGAGGGGTTGGGCTATGTATTAGATTTTTAGATAGAGAAAGTGCTTTTAGGAATTTTTGTAATTACTTTTGAAGGGAAGGGATATGTGTAAATATGGTTAGTTAAGTCGTATGTTTATGTAATTTATCCAACAATAAATCTCTCTTGATTTGTTAAAATGGACAAATTACAAAAACTAGTTTTAGTAGAAGAGTCAAGCAAAATGAAATACAGGGAGTCACTACTAAAATAAACAGGAAAACCGACCACAAAAAGCGACCACAAGTGGTCGGTTTTCCTGTATTTGCGACCAAAAAACCCACCACAACGTGTGGTCGAAAAAATAGTGGAAGCTTTTTCAAAAGCGACCACATGTGGTCGCTTTTTCCAAAATATATTTATTTATTTATAAATTGATATTAATTATATTTTAAATAATATTTTTTATTAAAATTCTTTTTATATTAAAAAAAAATTATTAAAATTTTTCCGACCACATATTGTGGTCGGTTTTTGTAATAAAAAAAAACTTTTTTTAGAAAACCGGCCACATGTGGTCGGTTTTTGTAAAAAAAAAAATTAATAATTTTAGAAAACCAACCACATGTAGTCGGTTTTTAAAAAAAACAATTAATTTTTTTTAGAAAACCGACCACATGTGGTCGGTTTTTGTTAAAAAAATTTAATAATATTTTTTTAATTAAAAAAGTTTAAATAATATTTTTTATTTATTTTTTCAAATTTCCAGAAAAAACGACCACTTAATTTTTTAAAAAAATTACAGCATATATGCTGCATTTCCACAGCCCACCAATTCAAAAACATTCAATCATCTCAATACAACCCACCAATTTAGAAACATTAAAACATCTCTTTAAACATTCAAATATCAAAATCAAAACATCCAAATATCAATATCAAAATCAAAACATCCAAATATCAAAATCAAAATCAAAACATCCAACTATCAAAATCAAAACATATAAACATCAAAGTTTACAAATCAAAAATAAACTAAAAGTCATCCTCATCATCCTCATTCTCACCTTCATCATCATCATCAAAATCATCCTCCTCATCTGTAGTGTAATCATCAAGTGAGCTTAGGCCTCTCGCAGCCCGAGGTACATCACCGGGACACGAAGGAAGTATCTGTGGAGCTTGACGAAAACTATTAATCTGCTCTTGCTACATTTTCATTTGCATAGCCATATCCTCCTCTCTCTTCCTCGTCCTCTCAGCCTCTGCAGCCATTTGACTAGTGAGTTGAGCAACCGTATTTTGTAACAAAATAACGATTTCTCTATCAACTAGTGGGGTAGAGGAGGATCCACAATCCGAAGAGGTAATGTTCTTCGTAAAACATTTTCTCGAGTAGCCGTAGACATTACCCCTAACAGGTGGAACCGCACAATCGATTGACACCTGCTGCAAATTCCTCTCTCATACCCACTCTATTATCATTATTTCGTTGATATATCCAGCTATAATCAAATTCCATCTACACAAGCAATCACAATCTTAATTAAAGTTTCTGCACTAAACCATTTTCAAGTAACTAATTCACATTTCAAGTCTCTACAATTAACTATTTTCAAGTAACTAATTCACATTTTCAAGCCACTACCATTTTCAAGTAACTAATTCAAATGCCCAAGTCTCTACACTAAACCATTTTCAAGTAACAAATTCACATTTTCAAGCCACGACCATTTTCAAGTAACTAATTCAAATGCCCAAGTCTCTACACTTAACCATTTTCAAATAGCTAATTCACATTTTCAAGTCACTACCATTTTCAAGTAACTAATTCACATTTTCAAGTCACTACACTTAAGCATTTTCAAGTAACTAATACACATTTTCAAATCACTACCATTTTCAAGTAACTAATTCACATTTCAAGTCTCTACACTTAACCATTTTCAAGTAACTAATTCACATTTTCAAGTCTCTACCATTAACCATTTTCAAGTAACTAATTCATATTTCAAGTCTCTACCATTAACCATGTTCAAGTAACTAATTCACATTTTCAAGCCACTACCATTTTCAAGTAACTAATTCAAATGCCCAAGTCTCTACACTTAACTATTTTCAAATAGCTAATTCACATTTTCAAGTCACTACCATTTTCAACTAACAAATTCACATTTTCAAGTCTCTACACTTAAACATTTTCAAATAACTAATACACATTTTGAAGTAACTAATTCACATTTCAAGTCTCTACCCTTAACCATTTTCAAGTAGCAAATACACATTTTCAAGTCACTACCATTTCAAGTAACTAATTCACATTTTCAAGTAACTACTTCACATTTTCAAGTCTCTAGACTTAAGCAATTTCAAATAACTAATACACATTTTCAAGTAAATAGTTCACATTACAACTTACTACACTTAACCATTTTCAAGTAACTAATTCACATTTTCAAGCCACTACCATTTTCAAGTAACTAATTCACATTTCAAGTCTCTACCATTAACCATTTTCAAGTAACTAATTCACATTTTCAAGCCACTACCATTTTCAAGTAACTAATTTAAATGACCAAGTTTGTACACTTAACCATTTTCAAATAACTAATACACATTTTCAAGTCACTACCATTTTGAAGTAACAAATACATATTTTCAAGTCACTACACTTAAGCATTTTCAAGTAACAAAACTACACTTCAAAATGAAAGTGAAACCAACACTTCGAAGCAAAAAGAAACAGCCAGAGCATCGATACATCAGCCACAACTTTCAACAAAAAATCCTACGGCCTTCATAACCTTCTACAGCAAATAATCCCAGCATTCTCACCTAATGTGAGATTCCGACAGCTACAAAATAACTATATCTACTCGACGAAAGAAAATCTACACTACGAAAACGAAATCCTAAAGGTAGCTAAAAATAAAAGAAGGGGGGTGTTTACCTTTCTTAGAGCAGCAAAACGGAACTACGAGCTTTGTCGAAATCCTTGCCACCACGAAATCCTTGAAATTGGGGTTTTTCGTTTTTTGTGGGTCAAATCTGAAATTGGACGTTCAATTGATTCAGATCCATTCAACACTATCAAAACATTATAAAATTTTCAAATTTTTAGTTCAATCAACACATGATAAAATTTTCAATTTTTTAGTTCAATCAAAATATGATAAAAATTTCCAAATTTCAGTTCAATCAAAAGCAAACTTTTTTACCATAAACAAAATTGGGAAAGGAAATTAACAATAAGATACATACAATTGATTACGCCAGAAAATGAGAATCTGGGGAGGAGTTCGCCGGAGAGAGAGGAAGAAATTAGGGCAGCGCAGAAAATGGATGGCAATGGAGAGTAGTAAGTAGTTTATAAGATCCGTCTTTAGCCTGTTGGAAATAATTTGGGCTATTTTTCTTTTAGGAAATATTATATAGAATAGCAAGCATGTGCCATATGTCTAGGGAGCGTCATGAGGCGGCAGCGTTTACGTGAAGTCGTCGCTGGTGGTGTTGATATTGTCGTATTTGTTGTTGTTGTTCTAGGTGTTGTATGTTAGATGAGAAGAAGATATAAGGGGTGGGGTTGGGCTGGTTTGATGGAGTAGGCCGGGTCAATGGTGAATTCGACCCAAATTTAAATAAGAATAAGGAAATAGGTTTGGCTATCAATTAAATAACCTAATGGATTAGGAATTCAGCCAATTGTATTTAAATTTTAACCAAATAGACAAATCAATTGGCCAATTGCATTGCAATTGTGGCCAAATTGATTTCAATTACGGCCAAATTCAATAAATTAGCTAAATTGAATCAAAATTTGATAAAAACTAAAACCGATTTAATCTCGAGTTTCTTGATTTAATAAAATCAAATGATTATTTTTCAAATAATTCATTTTAATGACAAAATATATTTAAATCAAGATTTATCCATTAGAATTAATAATCAAGACGAGTGTTGATTAAAATCTTATTTTCGATAAAATAATTATATAGAATAGATTCGGTTAGCTTGCTTTTGAATACTACGTATATATATCACTACACGAGATATACGTATATATACATATCGAGTGACGAGATGAGCTTCAACATACGTAATGTATACATTACATAAACGAGTATATATACTCTGATGAATTATCGATTAATTAGCTGACATTTTTATAACTTCAATAGTATATTTATTAGTACGTGGATCGTATGATATCAACGTATTATTCAAACTACTGGGATAGATTCACTTAGCTTGCTTTTGACTACTACGTACATACTACACGAGATATACGTATAAATACACACGTACACTCTATCGACTATCAGTTTCAAAATACGTACTGTATACATTACATACACGAGTATATTACCACGTAATACAACGAATTTCATATATACTCTGATGAATTATCGATTAATTTAGCTTACGTTATTATAACTTCAACAGTATATATATTATTACACTGCTCTTGTGATATCAATGTGTTATTCAAAATACTTGGATAGATTCACTTAAATTGCTTTTAACTACTGCGTATATCAATACACGAGATATACATATATACACACACACTCTATCGACTATCAGGTTCTAAATACACACTATATATATACATCACATACACTAGTATATTACCCCGTAATACAACGTATTTCATATATACTCTGATGAATTATCGGTTAGTTTAGCTTATGTTATTATAAGTTCAACATTATATTATTACCTTGGTCATATGATATCAACGTATTCAATATACTTGGAAAGATTCAGTTAGCTTTTGACTACTACATACACTAGTACAAGAAATATACATATAGATCACATGCACGAGTATATTACCCCATAATACAACATATTCCTTATACTCTAATGAATTATCAATTATTTACCTTACATTATTATAACTCCAACAATATATTATAATTACCTCAATCGTGTGATATCAACGTATTCAATATACTCGTTTACATTCAATTAACTTTTGACTACTGCTTAAATAACTACACGCAATAGATGCATATACATATATACATACATATATATATATATATATATATATATATATATTTATTTATTTATTTGATTGAAACGTACGTAAAAAATAAAGATTGTGTTTTATGTTATTTATTAATTTTATTTAATATATTTAATATTTCTTAATTTATTTTTAGTTTTTTTTATAAAACCAACCACAAGTGGTAGGTTTTTCTTAATTCATTTTACAGAAACCGACCACTTGTGGTAGGTTTTTTAACATTAATTAATTTTTATTATTATTTAAAAATAAACCGACCACATGTGGTCGCTAAATTTTAAAAAATATATTTAATATATTTTAACAATTTATGTTTTTTATTTATTTTATTTATATTAATTTTTTGGGAAACCAAAACCGACCACAAGTGGTCGGTTTTGTATAAAAATATTTTTTTATTTTTTGAAATCTAAAACCGACCAAAAATGGTCGCTTTTTATAAAATATTTTACATTTTTTAAATCTTAAACCTACCACAAGTGGTCGGTTTTTTATAAAATATTTTTTTTTATTTTTAAAATCTAAAACCGCATGTGGTCGGTTTTTTTTAAAATAATTTTCACAAAAAATAAATATATTTTGTATAAAAAATTAAAAAGAATTTTTAAATAATAATTTTATTTATTTTTTGTTATTACCGACCACTTGTGGTCGGTTTTTGATTAAAAAAATTTTAAAAATAAATTTAATGAAAAACCGACCACATGTGGTCGGTTTTTGTGCGACCACAACTTGTGGTCGCTTTTTCTGTTTTTTTTAGTAGTGAGTAATACTCGTTCTACTACCCTTTCTATTTAAATCATTTGGAAGAGTTTTTCATTTTATTGCTTTCGTTTCTTTTTACTTGACTCTTATACTTCCTCCGTTCAACAATACTTGTCCACTATTGATTTGGCACACAATTTAAGAAATAATAAATAATAGAGGTAATTTTACTATATGATCACCCTTTGAATATAATAAATTTAATACTTTGGGAAATGCCTTTGATGATAAATAGTATTTAATACCAAGGGTAAAGTGGACACAAATGGATAAATTATCCATTAATTTTTCAAGTCCAAGTATTATTGGACATTTATTTTTAGTAACATAGACAAGTAAAGATGGACGGAGGGAGTACTAAAAATGTTTTTTTTTTCTTTCGACTTGTTAATTTTAGTGGATCAAGTGAACTTTATTATTTTCTTTCAATATTACTCTTATCATTAAGTAACAAAATAAAATACTAATAGTCAAACTTAAATTTTTAAAATATAAATAATAAAATTAATTGAATAAAACAAATCCCTAAAAAAATATTTTCTTAAGAGGAGTGTCAAGTCAACATGACCGGGGAATCTTAGTAACTCAGTTGTTGGCTATCTCAACTTTCACCTTACTGGTGAGGGTTCGATTCCCTACATTGTAATCCCCTCCCCATGTCCCCTTCCGCTACCCCCAATTTTATTTATCAAAAAAATAATGACCAAGTAAAAATGAAGAGAGGGAGTCATTTTAAAGAGTTTACCTTATATACACTTTGAAAACGTAAAATAATTTTCACAATATCATATCATTTAAAAGATACATCCACAAGTAATTATCCAAAACAAGTACTATTAGTTACCTGAAAAATAATGCGGCAAACAACCTGCTTGCTACTTACAACATGTTAAATATATTATACGTACTATTACTTAAGTATTTTTTATCCGACCTAGTATTTACTCTAACGTTTTTTTTCTCTATTTTACTATTACCACACAAATTAAAATACAGTAACATCTTAACTTCATGTGCAATCAGATACTCTCTTATTACTATAATGGAACAGTGAGACTAATAATTGGAATTTCTACAGTTAAATAACATATGCCAAAGAAACTACTTACGTTTATTGACGCACTGCAAATTAAATGTGACCCAATCATACACATTTAAGTTAATCTCATTAGGAATTCCAATATCTGTCAAATACAACATAAAGTCACTAATTAGTCATTCTTGACTTATGTGCTAAGTTACTTCATGTTATATATATGCTAGGATCCACGAGGTTGACCAAGCAAAAATACCATCCTTGTATATCATTCTCCTTTTACTTTGTCCTCTCTTTGTTCAATGAAGTTCAGTTTTTTGAGGTAATAAGTAGTACTCATTTAAATATGACGTCCGTGGCTGCATGCACGTAATTGAGAGTAATTAAGATGAATAGAGTGAAAAAAGGGCAAGAGCAGAGTGAAATTATGGAAGATATGTCAGCTGAAGTTAAAACTACCAAAGAGGAGAATGAAGAAGATGTAATTCTTCCAGGATTTCGATTTCATCCAACTGATGAAGAGCTTGTTGGGTTTTATCTGCGACGCAAAGTGGAAAACAAAAGAATCAACATCGAACTCATCAAACACATTGACATCTACAAATATGATCCCTGGGATCTTCCAAGTAAGTGTATAAGCATTTCACTACAAAATTACTATGAATTTCGTTGTTAATCCATTGCTAAATTGTTCATAGGTAGCTAGCAATTTTTGTTATTTATCAGTGCCATAGAATTTGTCTCTCGCTAATTACTGCTATTTTAATAGTGTTTTCTTTATGATCTAGGTAATATTGAAGTCTCCAGTGAAAAAAAAAAGAGAGAAAATTGTAGATTCCCCAATCTAATTTTAATAATTAGCTTCTCCCTCTTCGTAAAATTTTGTGAGGACTATACAATTGAAGAAAGGATGTTTGGATTCTCATGAGAATATGTTCTATTATAGAAAATACTACATTTTTCCTCATAATTTTCGTAAGAATTTGGTTAATGGATCGTGGCCTTTATTAAGATTTTAGGTTGGGATGCTCGGATTCTTACCTATATTTCTTAATTTGTAGACATATATTGATGAATTGGAAAGAAAGCTGACAGCTGCTTATTATAACCTCTGAGATTCATTTGAAGTCCTTTTTGTTGGATGTTATTTGAGTGAACAAAATTGAATGTAACTATTAAAAAACCCAAAAAAGACTACGTGGAGTAGAGATATTTTTAATAGTTTCTTCTTTTTCTTTTTTGAGGAAATTACGTGAATTCTTTATCTAACCTTTCCAACATAAAGACGAGAAATCGGAAAAATAAATTTTTTTAGTTTGCTTAAATGATCAGTTCGTTACATATGATTTGTTAATTAATTAGCACTACATCTTTTTGTAATATCACCACCGCATATACATGCCAAATTAACACATCAGGTAATACAAGTTACAAATTAAGAAGAATTGGGCAACTGTTTTATCTTTAGGATTCATTTGGACTCCTCATTGAAGATTCTTTAATCTTGATTTTCCACATAAAGAACAACAACAGAAGTGAAAGTTCTTTCAATTTTAATTCATGGACAGTTTATAGAAAAGTAGCAAACTAGATGACCTGTCTAAATAGTACCCTAAGGAAACTTCAAATTTCAAAATTAAATCAAGTACGCAGAGCTTGTTTCTGAAAGTAGTCTAGTACTATAGTAGTAATAAATATTAGGAGCCGAAAACTACTTTTTCAATGAAATTGTATATATAAATAAATAAAAATACGACAAATTAATTATAACAATAAAAAATAAAAAAAAACAGCAGTGGTTGCATTCTGTGAAAGTTGTTTAGTATATTTTTTATTTATTATTTTCTTAATGAACGTGAAATGAGCTGAAGTGAGACGTTTTTTTAAACAAAAAAGGTACAAATAATGAGTTTAGTAATTGATGGTTCATTTTTAAAAGGATAAACGATAGAAGGAAAAAGGAATTTGTATATATTAATATTCCATCCATTTTAATTTATGTAGCTGTATTAAATTGAGTACAGAACTTTTTTAAAAAACAATTGAAAGTTATGTTCTTAAATATATCAAGATTTTGTGATTATAAAAGCATATCATTAAAATAAGAGAAAAGACTCAAATATGCCATCGAACTATAAGAAATGACTCATCTATGCCATCCGTTATAAGTTTGGCTCATCTATACCACTGTCATTAAAAGTTTGGCTCATCTATGCCACTGTCATTACAGAAAGGTTCATTCGTGCCATTATTTTGTAACGGTGATTTTTGCAAAACCATTTTGCCACGCGACCTCTTATTAGAGACCCGCATTACCAAATCCAAATCAACCAATATTACTTAAAATTAAAAATTAAAAATTGGACCCATTAAAATAAAATTTGATCCACACAGTTTATAAAATAAAAATTGGACTTATTAAAAATAAAAATCGGACTAATTAAAAATAAAAATCAAACTCATTAATTGTGTCGGGTTTTATTTTAATAGGTGTGATTTTTTATTTTGATTTAATTAATATTGGTTGATTTAGATTTGGTGACGTGAATTTCTAATAAGAGGTCATGTGGCAAAATTAGTTTTGCAAAATCACCGTTGTAAAATAATGGCACAAATGAACTTTTCTGTAACTGCAGTGACATAGATGAGCCAAACTTTCAAAGGCGATGGCATAAATGAGCCAAACTTATAACGGATGGTATAGATGAACCATTTTCAATAGTTCGATGACATATTTGACCCTTTTCCCTTAAAATAAAATTGAAAGTATAAGTTAAATTCTTTCAAATGTCAAAGTATATTACTTTTTAACAAATAAATAAAAAAAATAGTCACATAACATAAAACAAGTATCGATTTTCATGAATTCACACCTCAAAAAGAAAGAAAAAAAGTAGGTTTGAGAATTTGGATAACTTCCCTACTCATGCAGAGCTAAAACGAGATAAAACGTTAAAAGGTGGCATGGTGAACATTGAAATTTATATACTAGGAATTAGGAAAGTGATACTAATTGATAGATTTGGATTTATTTGCAGACTTGGGACCTGTTTTTGGTTGACTTTGTCCTGCAACTATTTTAGACCAAGCATACAGATTTCTCATTCTCTTCGTTTACCAAGTCTTCTTATACCTAGTTAGCTAATCAAAACACTACCACTTACAATGATATTACTTTGTGTATAAATGCACTAACACTGTATTGATTTTTATAATATTATCCGAGTTAAATTAACTTATAACATTTAATTTTATCATAACAGCAAGTCTCATAATAATTTGAAAAATAGAATAATAGGAGTAATAATATCTTATATATATATATAACATAAATTGCAATAATAATGAAAAATCTTTACGCTAATTTCATAACTGTTGGTTATTGTTTTTCTCTTTCAGTTGTTAGCTAGTGTTTAGTTGACCGAGTCTTTAGCAAGTAAGTATTTAGTTGAATAAAAGTAGGAGAATCTTTTGAGTTTGTTAGTAGTTGAGTGATAGTAGGAGTTAGTGGATTGCTACGTTATTTTTCAGTTAGTAAAACTCTATTTAAAGAGTTTAATTGATGTACTTCAGATGGATGAGAATTCTAGCCAAAAGAATAGAGTCCAAGTATTCTCTCATAAATATCACTCTCTGTTTTTTTTTACCATCAGTGGTATCAGAGCCAGTTTTGTGCGAGAAACGCATAAGAAAAATTGCAGCAGCAACGTTAACCTATGGCTTCAGAAAACTTTGTGCAGGCATCCATTCCTCGCTTTGATGGTCACTATGACCATTGGAGCATGTTGATGGAGAATTTTCTAAGATCAAAGGAGTATTGGCAAGTGGTTGTGGATGGCATACCAGAACCAGCAGAAGGCACTGCAGTGTCAGACGCACAAAGAGCAGAAGCACAGGCAGCAAAGTTGAAGGACCTCAAGGCGAAGAACTATCTTTTCCAAGCCATTGATCGTTCAATCTTGGAAACTATTCTTTCTAAGGACACTTCTAAGCAGATTTGGGACTCCATGAAGAAGAAATATCAAGGATCAACAAGGGCAAAGAGGCAGCAGCTTCAAGCACTTCGTTCGGAGTTCGAAACTCTTCGAATGAAATCTGGAGAGTCAGTTACTGACTATTTTTCACGGGTGATGACAGTCGTCAACAAGATGCGGACCCACGGTGACAAGTCAAATGAAGTTACAATTGTTGAAAAGATTCTTCGGACAATGACACCAAAATTTAACTTTGTCGTTTGTTCTATTGAAGAATCTCATGATATTGATACGCTTTCAATTGATGAATTACAAAGCTCTTTGTTGATCCACGAGCAAAAAATTACTCAACAAGAAAAGGAGGAGGTGGCATTGAATGCCTCAACAAATGATCGTTCCGGAGGACAAGGGTACAACAGAGGTAATGGTAGAGGTCAAGGCTATAGTGGAAATCATCAGCAACGTCAACACCATGATAATCAAGGAAGAGGAAAGGGACGAGGTGGCTACAACTCAAAGCCATCAGACAAGTCTAAAATTGAATGTTACAGGTGCCACAAGTTTGGTCATTATAAATCAGAATGCCGGACAGATTTGTCTAAGGTGCGTGGAGAGGAATCCAATTTTACAGAACAAGAGGAAGAGGAGATATCTTTGTTGATGGTTTGCCACATAAAGGAGGAAACAAATAAGAATTTATGGTACCTCGACTCCGGATGTAGCAATCATATGAGCGGAGATAAGTCGGTTTTCTCTGCCTTGGATGAATCTTTTCGAGATAGCGTGAAGTTCGGGAACAACTCCAAAGTTGCAGCCATGGGAAAAGGGCAGGTTCTAATTCAGAACAATAGAGATTTCACCCAGACAATTGCTGATGTTCTTTTTGTTCCAGATTTGAAGACCAATCTTCTGAGCCTTGGTCAATTGCAAGAAAAAGGGTACGAAATTTCTATAAAAGATGGAGTTTGTAGAATTCGAGATGCCAAATTTGGACTAATTGCTCAAGTTAAAATGACTAGAAACAGAATGTTCCCTCTCTATCTCCACAATGTTCATCACACATGTTTTTCTGCAAAACTAAAGGAAGAGGCATGGCTGTGGTATTTCCGTTATGGGCATCTTAATTTTAACGGACTGAGAACGCTACATCAAAAGAACATGGTGAACGGTCTTCCTCAAATTGCAGCTCCTTCGGCTACTTGTGAAAGTTGTGTTGTTAGCAAACAACCTCGCAATCCATTTCCACAAGGCAAATCTAGGAGGGCAAAGGCGTTGCTGGAATTGGTGCACTCGGATCTCTGTGGACCAATAAATCCAAATTCCAATGGTGGTAAAAGGTACTTCATAACCTTTATTGATGACTTCAGTCGGAAAACATGGGTGTATTTTTTACAAGAGAAGTCTGAAGCGTTTGACGTTTTTAAACGTTTTAAAGTACTTGTTGAGAAAGAAACTGGTAGTCCATTGAAAGTTCTTCGTACTGATCGTGGAGGAGAGTTCAATTCTCAAGAATTTACAAAATTTTGTGAGGAAAATGGAATCAAGAGGCAACTTACAGCAGCTTACACACCTCAGCAAAATGGTGTCTGTGAGCGGAAGAATCGTACAATCCTCAATATGGTACGCAGCATTTTGACAAGGAGCGGTGTCTCAAAAAGTTTTTGGCCGAAAGCTGTTGACTGGAGCATTCATATTTTAAACAGAAGTCCAACTTTCTCTGTTCAAAATATGACTCCGGAGGAGGCATGGAGCCGGCAGAAACCAAGTGTTGACCATTTCAGAATATTCGGATGTGTGGCTTATGCTCATGTTCCAGATCAGAAAAGGATCAAGCTAGATGATAAAGGAGAAAAATGCATTTTTCTTGGTGTTAGTAATCAATCTAAGGCTTATAAGTTATATAATCCTAACACCAAGAAAATTGTCATTAGCCGTGATGTAATTTTTGATGAAGATGCTACCTGGTCATGGAAGGACAAAGGAGATCAGCAGCTTGTTCCAGTAGCTTTTGAAGAGGAAACGCTGCAACTGGAGGAGACAGAACAGCCGTCAAATTCAGATCCAGTTCATTCACCGATTTCAGCTCCTACACAAGAAGAGGAGCGACCTCAACGATCAAAAAGAAGACCCGCATGGATGACAGATTTTAAGGTAACTGGAATTGGTCAATCGGAAGATCCACTCATTCATTTTGCCCTATTTTCAGAATGTGATCCTACCAGTTTTGAAGAAGCTGTTAAAGATGCAAAATGGCGAAAGGCAATGGATGAAGAAATAGCAGCAATTGGTAGAAATGACACTTGGGAGTTGACTGAGCTTCCAAAAGGGCATAAGACAATCGGTGTCAAGTGGATATACAAGAAAAAGATGAACAAGGAAGGTGAAGTCGAGCGGCACAAAGCACGCTTAGTAGCTAAAGGCTATAAGCAAGAGTTCGGTGTGGACTACAGAGAAGTTTTTGCTCCGGTGGCACGACTTGACACTATCAGATTAGTGATAGCTTTGGCTGCTCAACACTCATGGCCCATTTTTCAAATGGACGTCAAATCGGCCTTCTTACATGGGGACTTGGATGAACAGGTATTTGTTGATCAACCTCCTGGTTATGTCAAGGTTGGAGAAGAACATAAGGTGTGCAAATTAAAGAAAGCATTGTATGGACTAAAACAAGCTCCACGAGCTTGGTATAGTCGTATAAATACTTATTTTTCTAAGGAGGGATTTAAGAAATGTCCATATGAGCACACACTTTTCACAAAGATTGATGATAAAGGAAAAATGCTCATTGTTTGTTTATATGTGGATGATTTAATTTACACCGGAAATGATATCTCCATGGTCGAAAGTTTTAAGAAGTCCATGATGGTGGAATTTGATATGACGGATATTGGAATGATGCATTATTTTCTTGGCATTAAAGTTGTTCAATCTGCTGATGGGATTTTCATCACACAAAAGAAGTATGCTCAAGAGATTTTGGACAGGTTTCAGATGAAGAGTTGCAACTCTGTCAGCAGTCCCACTGAGTTCGGTTCGAAGCTCACTAAAGAACCTGGAGGAAGAAGAGTTGACAACACTCTTTACAAGCAAATAGTGGGAAGTTTGATGTATTTAACGGCCACAAGGCCTGATATTATGCATGCTGTAAGTCTTATTAGCAGATACATGGAAAGTCCCAAAGAGATGCATCTTCTAGCTGCAAAGAGAATTTTTCGCTACTTGCAAGGAACTACCAATTACGGTCTGTTCTACGCGAAAGGAGAAAAATCAGATTTGGTTGGCTTTACTGACAGTGATTATGCTGGAGATTTGGATGATCGGAAGAGTACGTCTGGTTATGTCTTTATGATGGGGTCGGGAGCAAGTTCATGGTCTTCACGAAAGCAATCAATTGTGACTTTATCAACTACAGAAGCTGAATTTGTAGCAGCAGCAGCATGTGCCTGTCAAGCAATTTGGATGCGCAAGGTTCTTGAAGAAATTCATTTCAAGCAGAATGGCTCTACTACCATTTATTGTGACAGCAGTTCAGCAATAAAGCTTTCCAAAAATGCTGTTCAGCATGGGCGAAGTAAACATATTGATGTCAAATTTCATTTCTTAAGGGACCTCACAAAAGATGGAGTAATTGATCTCATCTTCTGCAGAAGTGAAAATCAGATTGCTGATGTGTTTACCAAATCTCTCAAGTTAGCATCCTTCCTGAAGTTCAGAAAATTACTTGGTGTTTGCACTCTGGAAAATCACATTTGAAACAAGTTGTCTGTTGCAAGAGTGTTAAACTGATAGTGTGACTTTCAGTTTAAGGGAGCGATTGTTGGTTATTGTTTTTCTCTTTCAGTTGTTAGCTAGTGTTTAGTTGACCGAGTCTTTAGCAAGTAAGTATTTAATTGAATAAAAGTAGGAGAATCTTTTGAGTTTGTTAGTAGTTGAGTGATAGTAGGAGTAAGTGGATTGCTACGTTATTTTTCAGTTAGTAAAACTCTATTTAAAGAGTTTAATTGATGTACTTCAGATGGATGAGAATTCTAGCCAAAAGAATAGAGTCCAAGTATTCTCTCATAAATATCACTCTCTGTTTTTTTTTACCATCAATAACATAGTAACATAAATCCTCCATTCGATGTAAAAATACACCATACCTATCACTAGCTCTTGTATATTATTAAAATACACCTTATATTTGATCATAAATTTTAAATATTCACTTTATTTGGAATTGATGAATTTGGAGTTGAAGTGACGTTGTGTTTGGTTATATTTTTTGCAAAGAAGAGAAGAAAACACTTTATTTGGAATTATAAAAATGGAGTTGAAAACAAATTTAGAATCCAATCCAAAAGTTAGATTTGGAAATTTTATAACCAAACACTAATATTAAAATAAAGTGAAAAAAATTATTCTGAAAAAAAAGTAAAAAATAATTCTCATAGCCAAACGACTAAAATTAATTGTGATGTGTTTCATAATTAAGCAACAATTTAATGACGATATTTTCTGCCCCAAAGGACAGCCTTGGAGTAATTCAATAATTCCTTAGTATTTTCAATTTCATGATATGCCAAATTCTATGGATTGATGAAAAATCTACTATCTCTCTATCTTATTTTGCTTATATACATATAATTGATTCATTTGATACAAATTCTTAACAATATAAATTTATATAATGAACTTGATAATGTTCAGAGATGAGCACAGGAGTGGGGGATAAAGAATGGTATTGTTTCTGCATGAGGGGGAGAAAATACAAGAACAGTGTAAGACCAAATAGAGTAACAAGATCTGGATTTTGGAAAGCAACTGGGATTGACAAGCCTGTTTATTCTATTACTACAAATGACTGCATTATTGGGCTCAAGAAATGCTTAGTTTATTATAGAGGAAGTGCTGGCAAGGGCACAAAAACTGATTGGATGATGCATGAGTTTCGCCTGCCCGATACTAATCATGAAGCTGTAAGTTAACTTGCTCTTTTATTTTTACTACCTCCCTACATATTTACTTATCCACTTTGAACTAATTTGCACACTCATTAAGAAATAATAATCGATATAATTATTTTATCATAATGTCCTATTAATTGATGTTTAGTACACCCTCTGTTCTAAAATACTTGGCCTCTTTTGACTTGGCACACCCATTAAGAAAATATTAATTAGAAGTGTATTTTACAAAATTAACCCTATTAATGATGTTTTAAAACTCTAAATCGAACTATTATTATTTTCTTTAGTTATTTAGTACTGAAGGTAATATGAGAAAAAAGTAATAAAACACTCTTGATTTGCGAAAATGGACAACTAATTTGAAATAAACACATTTAGAAAGAAGACCAAATAAAATGGAACGGAGGGAGTATTAAGAATTGGACAATGATTTGGGAAATATATAATTAATGCTAAGAGTAAAGCATAGAAAAAAATTAATTGTCTTTTCTTGATATGTTAAAAGTGACAAGTAAACGTGAAAAATTTATTTTTAAAATAGTAAACAAATAAAAGTGAACGGAGGGAGCAACTTCTTCGGTGGTGCGCTAATTTTTCAAAATCTGCTCATCTTAAACATATTTTTAATTTATTTTTTAAAAAGTAGCAATTTGTGTTTAATTAGTTAATTTGAAAAATGCTTTTACCAATATTATAACAGTATCTTGTGTTTATCCAATGTTCGAATTTAAAAGTTGAACAATTATTTTTTTAGATTCTGAAAAGTATTTTTTCCACTACTCAAAAGTATTTTTTTTTTTCAAACACCTCAATTCTAAAATAAGCACCTTCCCAAAAACTTTATCAAACAGGCTATATATAAATTTAAATGATATTCTCTAAATTTTGGTTCTTGCACTTACTCATAACTTCAGTGAATCATAGAGTGCAGAATCAATTAAGGAAATGAAAGCCTACATGTTCTAATTAATTATAGTTTAAATTTCTGTATGAGTAGGTTAGGCAATTCATTATAGTATCAAAGCAGACATGATCATTTATTCTTTTTTACTTCTTCGGTCCCTTTTACACGTTTACAGTACTAAAAATAGATGTTTATTTTTACTTGCCCAATTTGAAAAAGGAGAAAAAATTAGCCATTTTATACCTATTTACCCTTACTATTAAGTACTAATTATTTTCAATATGTTTCCCAATGAGTGAGATCACTTGTAATAATTAGGATGGTATTATAAAATTATAATCTTATTTAAGCTTCTTAAGGGGTGTATAAATTCAAAGACAAGTAAACATGAATAGACGGAGTAACATTTTAAGTTGTGAACATATTAAAGAGATATTGGTACTTGTAGCTTTAAGAAACAAAATCGAGATAACAACAGATGTAATTCTTTGTACCAGTATCACTTTACAACAGATGTAATTCTTTGTTCTCTTCAATATCAAGTATTAATTAGTTACTATATAAAAAATTGCAGGAAGTTTGGACCCTATGTAGAATATTCAAGAGGACTTCCAATTATAAGAGATCATGCACACAAGAAATGAAGCATCCAGTAAACTATGGTGATGTAAGTTCTAAAGCATGTAGCCTGGAATCTGATGAGAACAGTACTGATGACCATTCCACCAGCTTTAAAGATATGTCTTTTCAACAAGAAAATTATAATGCAGCTCAAATGGATGAAAGAAACCCTCATTTCTATATCACCCAGCAAAATCTAATGTCTCAGTCTCCATTTGCATCATCAAACTCAAGCTTTCGAAACACGAATA
Organism: Capsicum rhomboideum; assembly: GCA_031232105.1. Classification (NCBI taxonomy): domain Eukaryota; kingdom Viridiplantae; phylum Streptophyta; class Magnoliopsida; order Solanales; family Solanaceae; genus Capsicum; species Capsicum rhomboideum. The sequence continues at coordinate 121,847,215 of CP124714.1, forward strand.
GCCAGGAGGAGTACTTGTTTAGTGATCATGGGGATAAATGGGATGACCTCAAATCAATAGTTGACTTAGCAACAAATCCATCTATTATTTACAGATGTAGATGAAAAAAGTGAGCATTACCGTGAGCAGAATTTTACGTAAGTGGTATTCACATATGACATGATGTTATCGTAAGTCTTCTTATAATTGGGCTTTTAGGATATTTGGCAATTTGGTGGTTTTAAAATTGTTATTCCTGTCTGCAATCTTTTTCAAGTTGTTTTTGATCTATTTCATATGTACATATTACTATAAATTTTAAAAATAATACTTCCCTTTGATTCAATTTGTTTATCTTACTTGTTTTTTAGTCCGTTTTAAAAAAATATTTCTTTTCTTTTGTGACAACTCATTAATTTCAATTTTTCACATGACATATTTATGATCACATGTGAATATATGTTTAAGTTGGTATCCAGCGTGTAATGTGTGTACAAAAAGATTGGAGTTGAAAAGAATTGAAAATATCAAGTATGGGATGAATTGTGTCGATATACGGTGGACATGGATATACGTATATGTAACATACAGACCCCATATCCAATCGTATGCGAGGTTCAGAAGGTTAGAATTTTTGGAGTTTTAAGGGTTGTGATGCTGAACCACATACGGACGATAAGTATTGAGATGTGGAACCCCATACGGATGATAAGTGGAGATTTTAGCTACTTCATTACTACCTTTTACTATAATTTTTGAGTTCAAAAGTTAGCAATTAAGCTAGGAGATGCTACTGAAATGTGTTTGATTTCAGGAAAATTGAAGTAAACCAATTGGCTTGTGCGAATTTGATGATTCGTGTGAAGATTCAAGCGGATTGGTGAAGATTGAAGGAACTGCAATACTTTTGAGTTCTTTGTGGACCACAATGTTTTGATTGCGGAGCACAATTGAAATGTTATGGCAATGTGGTCCGCTTGTTAGCCCGCAATAGTAAAACTTCATAAAGTCATTTTGATTGTTTTCATCAAAATTGTAGAGAACAATTATCCATTGTCTCCGATTGTGGAGCACAATGTGTGCCGATGGCCAGTTTTGGTATTTCTTTTTAGCGACTTTAAAAAGTATTTAATTTTTAGGTCTATTTTTCTATTCTTCTTCGACATTACAACAGCTAGAGCGACTCCTGGAGCTTTCTTATCCATTTTTTAGACTTTCAAAGGAAGAAGAGAACTAGAGTTTATAATTTCTTTTTAATTTTTATCATGTTTATGTTTTCTAGTTTAGTTTTCGTTGTATTTTTCATTTAATTTCCTGAGTAGCTTATCTCTTCTTCTATAATTGCAATCCAATCCTAGTATGTGATTCCTGATGAGTAAGTAATTAAATTTTTGATTATATTTGTGGTGATTGTTATCTCTCTATTTACTTGCTTAATTTGTGAATTTGTGTTGCAAACGTAGATTCATGCCCTAATTGCCTAAGGAATTGTGTCACTAATCAATTGCCCTAATTTCAACTATTTCATGTTGAGAAAGTGACTTTGAGTTGGGTCACTCGTTATTGAGAAATATTGAGTGGTTATTTTAGCTATTTGATGACTATAATTAACTAGAGCAATCGCCTATCCGGCCTATTTTAGGTTATCCAACTGAAATTACAGCTAAGTGAGGGAAGCAACCCTAGACCTCAATTCCCATTAGTTACAACTCTTAGGTAATTATCTTACTTTCTTACTCACTTAGTTAATTATTATTTTCAATTATTAGTTAAAAAATACAAAAATATCTTTTCATTCGAGTAAATGTTAAGTTATTTGATAAGATGCACATGAATACAACTTTCCCAGGATTCCTCGTACAATTCGAACATAATCTCGTTGGATTCTATATTTAACCATGACTGCATCCATAGTTAGGGTGTAATTGAGCATATCAAATATTAGCGTCGTTTCCGAAGAATTTAAGTGCTCTTTCACTAACTTCTTTTACCATGCTTCTTCTTTGATACTATGTGAATATTTATTTGTCTGTTAAGTTTTTTAAATACGTGTTCGAGGTATTTTATGTTTTTTCTTTTCTTTTTGCTACTTGTCTCATTTATAAAATTAGAGAATCATAATGGAGTTGGTGGTTGCAATTCGTGTTTGAGTGATCCATATCTATATTTTGGAGGACTCTATTATTGGAAAGATGGTCAAAATGCTTTCAAGAGAGAGATGTGTGCACCATCTCAATTCTATGATGGAATGTTTGCAACATGTGTGGTGATCTAGATGGAGATGTGGGTAATTGCTCCAATTATTTTGCTCATACCCCAAGTTATACTAACGAGAGAATGCTAGCTATTATAGTTTTGAGTTTGATAGAAACAATGAAATGGAAAATGAAAGATAATGTGATGGGTTTCAAGGCATTCAAAAAATGTCCCAAATTTATATGGAGCGGCAAGCTAGATTGGAGAAGGAGAGAAGACACTTCATCTTGGAAAACATATTGTCACAATTCACTCTATCCACTCTAACAAATTATCACACCCCAATTATATTTGATCAGCATCCAACACACTACACTACTCATTTAAACCAAATCCATATCCCTTATCGTACGCATGAAAATTATAATCACACGAAAGTCATTTGAAAATCATGTACATTTTCAAATTAAATCATGAAATCTTTTTAAACCTAGAACCATACATGAATCATTTCAAAAGAGTAATGAAATCAAAATAAAATAAATTTTCCTTCACGTATGTCGTGTATACTTCTATTATTATAATCCAAAATAATTATGTATGGAGCCTCTATACCAATGTAACACCTCGCATCTTGGGGCATGTTTGAGTCGTCCCATACACTTGTCATATTGGGCAGCGCATTGGCTGCCAAAGCTATGGCCAACATGTTGCACCTGTCGTCAAACTTTAAAGAGATGGAAAACTGACCCTGCCACTATGTTGGGCAAGACGTTGTGCTACCTCCCCAATGCTATGAGAAGTACGACGCATTGAGGCCTGTCCTGACGGGAATTTTTTCACTTTATTTCATTAAGTGTTTTTTATCCAGCCCTTTTTATGTAATCAGTACCCACGACTAAAAACACTCTCAACACTTGGAAAAACTTAGTATAATCATTCGAACAAATTCCTTTCCTCTCAGAACTCCAAGGGTTTCAAGAACAACATTCCAAAGATCTTGGGAAGGGATTCTCTCAGTCTTCTTCAATTCCTTCCGTCTCTCAAGGTATGCAAGGTTAACCTTTGGTGTAGGAACCATGTTCTTTTCCATAAGCGTGTTATCAATATTCAATTTCGTTCATAAATCAAGTTAGAGTTTTGAATCGAATCTTAAAAGTTTAGTTTCTTTATGTCTTGATGAGAATCCTTAAATCCTTCATAAAACAGTAGAAATCTCATAAAGAACTCATCTCCTGATTTTTATCCTATTTCATGTTCTTGGAGTACATTTTCAAATCATATGAACTTGATTCAAGCTTATGCTGCCATCAGATGGTTTATACAAGTTTTTTCATATTTTCTACGAAATATAATTGTTGATCTTAAAAGTTTACTTCTTGAATTTTATGGGTTCCTTTTATGCATGTTTGATAAGCTTTGAACGAAAAAAGGGGTCTTTTATCTGAAAACTCATACTAACATATTTTCTAAAGATTTAGCACCAAGGCTTTTCAACAGTACATTTTAGATACGGTAGATACAAGGTTCACCACCGTACATATACGATTTCATAACACGATTTTGAACCAAGGCACAGTATGATTTTGAGCTTATGTTAAAAAGTTATACTATGAGCAAACAATATATTTTGGGAGGATTATTTGACACCAAGAAGGGTATGAGGTCAAATAACACATGCCCCAAAAACTACATATGCTAGCGTAGGACAGGATCTTGCCTTTGTTTCAGGTGACTGCTCTTTATCCCCCAGAAAAGGCTCATTATCAATCCTAGTTTAGTTATGTTTTCTTTTTATGCTCCGAAAAACTTTGGGATGGTCTCCCAACCAGGTAGAGGTTGGTTATCATGCACTCACATGGTGATATGTCAGATATAATAAACTCCCTAACGAAAATATAATAATTTCAAGAAAAGTATAATTTTGGCACAAGACCACCAGTTTTTAGAAGAGTCTTTATAATGTTTTACATCCAGTTAAACATGCTTTATGTCATCTTGCATACAGTCAATTATACAGGGTTTCATTAGCATTGATAATTTAGATAATCAAAATGTTCTGTAACTACGTATTTCAGTTAATTCATGACCTTGATGTATATCATACTCATGGCCAATTATTCAGTTAATCAGATATTGTGTTATTTCACTCTAACTTTATTACATACCATACATCCATGTACTTACATCATTTGGCACTGCATCATTTCATGATGCAGATTCAGGTACTCAGACCCGCAACCAAATGCTTCGTTAGATTCACATCCTCAGCTTGTGGTAAGTCCTCCTTGTGTTCAGAGTGTTGACACCCACTTTTGGCTCTTCATACTTAAAATTAAGGTCTTCAGAATTCCTGATCGTTAAAAAGCACAAAATATAATTTTTATACATTGTTTATGATTTATTGATAATTATCCTTATTTTAGGGTTTTTACCAATTTATTTTCATATTTTCACTTTTTCACAATTTATTGATAATCATCCTTAATTTCATAAATATTAGGCTTTTTATCAATTTATTGTCATTTTAATTCTCTTCACAGTCATCTGCACACATTATACAAATACTACAATTTTGATCATATAAAACACATACATTTTTTTAATCAATTACATTTTATATTTAAACACTCACATTTTTGTACATTATTTATTTTAATACTGTCTACAAACTGAGGAAGTCGGAGCAATTAATTACCAACACAGAGTAAAAATTATAACGACACATTCCGTCGTTACTGAAAATATCTGCTGTAAAGGAATAAGAACCTCATTCATCATAAGTTATAGGACTAATTCTTTAGTATAGGAGTGCATTGGACATGTACTAAGGTCATACAATACCTTTAGCACCAAGTTAAGTTGGAAGTGTTCTTACCGATTAAGGTTCGAGCTAAGTTCAAACTAGGATCAACATCAAATGAGCATATCTCCTAGAATATAAAGATTTATGGGGATAAATACCCACTAAAGGGAAGATCTTTGAGTCTTCTTTCCAACGATCTGACCGTTCATTAATCCTCCTTCGGAGTAAAAAGTTACGACTATTTTACTGAACACTATTTGGACTGAGAAGTTAACCACCAGTAGCGGTACCGCTGCAGCGGTAACATGATAGTACTTAAGGCTGGTTTTGATGGATTTCAGCTCCAAAACTCAAATATTTCATTCCTAATCCCTAGAGAGGCGATTTGCTCATGGTTGGGGTGGAAATCCTTCGTTGAGGTAAGATTTTTACTCCTTTTTAATATTGATTAATTCGTTCATCTTCTAGAATTATTAGAATGAGGAATTATGGTGAAATTCTCGTGGTTTAGAGCTCTACGTTCACAAAATCATGGGGAAAACCTATGGGTATATTTATTTTCACCTATAATTAATTTTAGATTGTAAATTAACTCTTCCTAGTATGAAATTGTGGTTCAAAAATATGAACTTTGATGGTTGGGGATCTTGAGTTCAATAAAAGTGGGGCCTTTAGCTTCAAAACTCCATTAATGGAGTTGGGATGAGTTTGATAGAACTAATCTGATGATTAATTGACCCTTGGATAATTTCATAGACCATGAATAAGGGTAAAATTAGTGGGTTTGAATTCTCAAGGTAATTTTTTGAAGAGTAGTTTATTAATTACTCTTATAATTGTTGTGTATTAGATGATTTAACCTTTGAAAACGTGAAGAAGAAGGAAGATCATCCATGGTATAGCTTACTTGTTGTATCAGCATGACGCCTAGGTAGGTTATGGTTTTATGTGTAGTAGACTTGGTTTAGATGCATGTAATAACTGTAGTGGATGGGAGATTTCATGTCTACGCTTGCGGGCACGGAGTTAGGATGGATAAAACATGAAATTAGAGTAATAATGATGTAATTGTATGTTATTGTGTTTGGTATGAATCCCTTCATGGGTGTTTGTAATTTCTTGAATTACTTGATGATTTTACAGAGTTTAATATGTGACTGTGAATAATAATAGAAGGATTAGGTGACGTGGTAATCTATAGAACTAGTCCATAATACCTTAAAAAGAGTGAACCTGATACTATAGATATTCAGAATATGAGATATTCTGGCTAGACGATAGTTAGGAGGTTTGGCTATAATAAGATGAGGTGATGATACAACTTAAGAACCTAAAGTTAAGTTGGGCTAAGTGCTAGGAAGTAAAATGTGTAAAGGTGGATAACCCTAGCTAGAATTGTAAGTAGAATATAGTCGAGTAGTTGAATAACCGGCTAAAGGGGATAGTGTCTAAAACTTTGTGATGACTTGAGTGTAAGGTTTATTAGTTAGTAACTGAAATTGGCCTATCCCAATATGAATAGAAGAGGGTTAGATTTGTGAATGAAATAGGATGATGGTTTAAAATGTATATATCAATCTTGGTGAAATGTGAATTCTTAAATAGATACCCGATTGATTGGTCTTCGAACCTGTGGTGATTGATGATTAGATTTGATAATGCTTGATTGGATAAGTGGTGAATTGACCTTCCGGCAAACTTGTGATTTCTCGTGGTAGTGGATATTCATTGTTTACTTGGGTAGATGAACTTGTGATTATTGACTTAATTTACTTAGTTGTCATTAATTATAAGTTTTATTTTGATCGTCATTGCTTGCATCTGATTTCAATTGGGTGTTTGTGATTTGCCTTCAGGTACTACTTATAGTTATTGACTACATTACATATTCATACATATTATTGATATTACTTGATTTTGAAGGATCGGGTACCACACCGATACAAATATGGATATTGATGATGATGATGATGTTGATATTGAAATCATGATGTTGATAATGATGTTGATGAGATTGAAAAGAGAAAGAAATCATGCATATATCTTGCATTCATTCATTCATTCATTCATATGCATTTAAATATACATTAACATTTATATGTGGTTAATGGTGCCTTGAGTGGACCAAGTTATATTGATGATATGTCATAGTTCCTTGTGCAGACTGGTTATTAATAAGATTCTGTGGTTTCTTAAGTGGACCGGTTATGTAGATGGATGTGATTTGACATTATATCAAAGCGTGAATATAAGATACATCTTGAATTTTGTATAAATATTACTCTTCTGTGTATATAGTTGAAAGTTTGGTGTATATTATAGTTTCATTTCTTGTAAAGTCATTGAGGTTAGTAATTGTATTAGTTGTTGCAATCCCAATGGTTAATGGTAGTATAATAGGGAGTGAGGATTGCCATAAAAGAGGATTAAGGAGAGAGAGAGAGGGAAATATATAGAGTTGCTACAATAAGATAAGTGTGTAAGAATTGAGGTTTAGATTAATTCATAAAAGGTAGTTAGTTATTCATAACCTAAGGGTAAATTGATATTGCTTAAACAAAACAAAGGCGATAAGGTTGGAAGTCGAAGTAAGTTAAGTATGCTCAATTATTAACCATGTATGCTTGTCATGATCTTTCTTATTTGCTATATGTTGTTAAATGTTTCTAACCTTGGTCGGCCAATGATACCTACCAGTACGTGTAGTTTGTACTGATACTACACTTACTATATCTCCTTTTGGAGATATAGCAATGTTGCAGGTTAGTTGGGGTTTCTTTAGCAGTGACGGTGATAATTCTCTAACAGCTCCCGCCCTCTCAATCTTGCATGGATGTTGTGTCATAGATTTCTCTACTCCTTGTCTAGTGCTCTTGCACTAGTTTAGGCTAGTTTTTGGGGATTCACTGTTGATTATCTTCCACATTACTTTTACGTATCAATTGTATTAAACTAGACTTATATTTATGATGTGAACTAGATTAATGGGTTGAATGAAGGATTATTTTAATTAGATGACTAAATTATACCATTGAAAATGAATGATTTTAACTTCACGAATGGTTTATTAGTAAGAGGTTCTCCTATCTGGTGTAGGTGTTAGGTAGGTGCCCACATGATTCTAGGTTTGGGTTGTGACAATATGGTATCACCTGTATCCCAGTACAAGGGCAAATATCAAGTAGAGTCCTTCGGATTGGTGTGTTTATGTCCACACCAAATCTGTAAGAAGCTACAAGACATCTAGGAATGTATCTAACTTTTTTCTCTCCTATCGTGCTAATTCAGTGATATTTCCCCGAGTTGAGTCCAATTGGTATCTCAACCATCACAATTAGGATTAGTTAATCTCAATTGGTATTTCAAAAATATTTGAAAGGTTGGAATAGTATTATTCTAACCGATAGAGGTCAATAAGAGGTGTAAAACTTGTATACTAATGTTGTGAATTAGGTTTTGGAATGAGTGATATGTTCACCTTATAGGTGGTTATGTTTTTTGATGTAGTGAATATTGTAGTTGTTAGTGTCGTTGGTAAGCACAAGCTTTCATTATTTGATCGGCTATGCTTACTTGAAAAATACTTGTATTTTAGATATTTTTGTTGTGGTATGATAGAATGCTACGTGTATTACTTATGTGGATAGTTGTTGTTTTTATCATACTATTACTAGTTGTTTGATGGTTGAACTTCTTAAGTGCATATGATCATTATGAGATAAGTTATTACAAAAGAATGTCCATGAATCATAAAGGTTGGGTGTGATTTTGAGGTATGTCTTGATTTTTATTTAGCCTTTGACAAATACTTAGGATCCTTGTGTGGTCCAAACTTTGATGGTTATATTGAGATCCTTGTGTAGTCCGACCCTTTGATGATTATATTTGGGATCCTTGTACGGTTCCAGTTTTTGATGATTATAGTTGGGATCTTTGTGTGGTCCGATCTTTGATGATTATATCTGGGCCTGAAGTGCTATTGGGTCATCCTTGTGTGAATAATCTAGTTAATGAGTTGACTTGTTAATGATGCCTTAATAAGTGATTAGTTAAACTGAGATGAACTTAGTTATTTTGCACAACCTTGGTGACTTGAACGTAAGGTGAGTTGTGTATTTGCTATCACTAATGCAAGGTAAATTGTTTTGATATATAAAATTGGTTGTTTCCTGTCAAATGATAAGTATAAATAATAATAATAGTTTTACTTGATATTAGTACGTTGAACCTTAACAGTGTGATTGTTAATTATGTAGCTTATTTGGTTAAGTGACTTGAATGATCTTATGAGGGTAAGGGCATTGATGTCCTAAAGGTAGACCAACTGGTTGTACAAAACCTATAGTGGCTATGAATACATATAATGGGTTAAGTTTTAAGGGTGTGAATAAAGTTATAGTAGGATAATGTTCATAGGCTTAATGAGGAGTCAAGGCTACTAGACAGACCTTGTAGTTGGCTCATTATGACTTGATATTGCATGTATGTTTATTGTATAAGAATAAATATTGGTTAATAGTATCCCTTTAATGTGGTGCATTTAGGTTGATAAGGTTGGTGAAGTAAGTTAGCTTGGCTATAGTTGATGATCGTTAGTTGTAGGACCGTATGAAGAAATAGAGTTATTAGATGTGTTTATACATATTCTTATCCCTTCCATCGATACATAATAACTGTGTAGGTATTGCCCATTAAGTAGTTGAGGTATGTTGTAGGGTCGAATAAACTAATATGAGTTGTGGTGGAGAATATATGTGATAGTGAAAACCCATAGTGGTGTTGGTGTTGTTGTGTTAGTTATAGCATTTGGTTAGGGTGTAAGTTCCCCAATAAACTTGTTCCTAGTATAGAACTGACAACCTCAGAGTAGTGTAGTTTTGGTTAAAAATATAGCATTGTATGGATTAATGTTTAATGGTGGATCCTAGTGTGCTAATTGGTGGATTTTAGTGGTTAATGTGTTAGAGGACAAATTTAGGAAGTCGTAGAAATTTCTGGTGCGATTACCATGAAAGAGTTAGTTCATAATATCCAGTTTTGAGAGGTGTGTTGTGAAATGGATTGAACAGGGACAAGGTGCCGAGTTACTACCTTGGACCACTGCAGCAGTAAAAGTATCGCCGCAGGGGTAACCTCAATAGGCCTGCAAGTTGCTGCAGCTATAACTTTACCGCCACAACAGTAAAAATACAGGTTTTAATTTTTCATTCTTTATTATTTCTGTTGTCTCCCCAAATATTCGTGTGTCATAATATCGTATGGTGTTCCAGGTACTGTAGGTGACCCATTACATAAATTTCATTATGAGTCAAATTCCTTGGGCTATAGTGATCATACTTTGTGTCTAGAGCTTAGTGGCATGTGGTACGTAGGCTGGTTGGGTAGCTATTGGCATTATTTATGGGATGGCAGTTCAGTAAGTGTTATCAAATTGTGTTTGATGTGTATGGGAGTTTGTATTAGTTCCTAACCATTGTGTATATTGAATTTTGAGAATCATGCTAAAAGCTATCCTCTTTACCAATGACCGTTTAGGGACGAACAGTGGGTAAATTGATATCTAATATAACGACCCGTTCCGTTCGTTACTAAAATTATCTGTGGTAAAGGCATAAGAAACTCATTCATCATAAGTTATAGAACAAATTCTTTAGTATGGGAGTGCATTGGACATGTATAAGGTCATACAATACCCCTAGCACCAAGTTAAGTTGGAAGTGTTCTTACCGATTAAGTTTCTTGCTAAGTTCAAACTAAAGGAAACTTAAAACGAGCATATCTCCTAGAATATAAAGAATTATGGGACCAAATACACACCAAATGAAAGATATTTGAGTCTTCTTTCCAACGCATCCAACCATTCATTAATCTGCCTTCGGAATAAAATGTTATGACTATTTTACTGAACACTGTCCGGATTGAGAAATTAACCGCCGCAACGGTAATCTAACTGCTGCAGTGGTAATGGGATAGTACTTAAGGCTGGTTTTGACAAGTTTCAGCCCAAAACTCAAATATTTCGTTCCTAAGACCTAGAGAGGCAATTTGCTCATGGTTGGGTGGAAATCTTTCGTTGAGGTAATATTTTTAGTCCTTTTTAATACTAATTAATCCGTTCATCTTCTTGAATCATTAGAATGGGAAATTATGGTAAAATTCTTGTGATTTAGAGCTTTAGGTTCATGAAATCATGGGGAAAACCTATGGATATATTTACTTTCACCTAGAATTGATTTTAGATTGTAAATTAACTCTTTCTAGTATGAAATTGTGGTTAAAAATTATGATCTTTAATGGTTGGGGATCATGAGTTCAATAAAGATGGGGCCTTTAGCATCAAACCTCTATTAATGGAGTTGGATTTAGTTCGATAGAACTAATCTGATTATTAATTGACTCTTGGGTAATTTCGTAGACCATGAATGAGGCTAAAATTAGTGGGTTTGAATTCCCAAGGTATTTGTTTAAAGAGTAGTTTATGAATTACTCTTATAATTGTTGTTTATTAGATGATTTATCCTTCGAAAACATGACTAAGAAGGAAGATCATCCATGATAAAGCTTACTTGTTGCAACAGTTTGGGGCCCAGGTAGGTTATGGTTTCATGTGCAGTAAACTTGGTTTAGATGCATGTAAAACTATAGTGGATGGGAGATTTTATGTATAGGCCCACGGGTATGGAGTTAGGATGGATAAAACATAGAAATAGTGTAATAATGATTTAATTGTTTGTTATTGTGTTTGGTATGAATCCCTTGATGGGTATTTGTAATTTCTTGAATTACTTGATGATTTTATAGATTTTAATATGTGAGTGTGAATAATACTAGAAGGATTAGGTGACCGGGTAATCTATAGAACTAGTCCTTAAAACCTTAAAAAGGGTAAACCCGATACTATGTATATTCAAAATATGAGATATTCTGGCTAGAATATAGTTAGGAGGATTGGTTATAATAAGATGAGGTGGTGATATATCTTAAGAACCTAAAGTCAAGTTGGGCTTAGTGCTAGGAAGTAAGATGTGTAAAGGTGGATGACCCTAGCTAGAATTATAAGTTTAATATAGACTAGTGGTTGAATAACCAGGTAAAGAGGATAGTGTCTAGAACTTAGTGATGACTTGAGTGTAAGGGTTATTAGTTAGTAACTGAAATTGGCCTATCCTAATATGAATAGAAGATGGTTAGATTTGTGAACGAAATAGGATGATAATTTAGAATGTATATATCACCTTGGTGAAATGTGAATTCCTAAATGGATACCCGATTGATTGGTCTTCGAACCTGTGGTGATTGATGGTTGGATTTGATAATACTCGATTGGATAATTGGTAAATTGGCCTTCGGGAATACTTGTAATTTCTCATGGTAGTGGATATTCATTATTTACTTGGAATGATGAACTTATGATTGATGTGTCTTGATCACCTGGAACTTTTGACGCTTAAAACAAGGAAAATATGCAATAACTTGGGTATATCTTGTGGGTATGATGTGTTTTCTGTCCTATATTGCAGGAAGATAGGTTTTGGAGGCTAAATGGAGGAAACAGGAAGAAGCATGCACTAGAGTGGAGCATATGAAGAAGAAAAAGAGCCAAGTCAAAGATAAGGAGTGACCCACGGCAGGGACTCACATGCCGTGAGTCCACCCACGTGATGTGAGTCCACCCACGTGACGTGGGTGCCTGTCATGATACACCTTCTGCAGCCTGGACAAGAGCCTGATTTCCACGACATACAGTAACGTGATGTGAGTCCACCCACGTGATGTGGGTGGGTGACATGAGTCGACTTCAGAGATGTGCTATGTTACCTGATTTTCACGAAACTGACCCAAGTGACGTGGCTTGGTTCCACAATGCCAAGTCACGATACTGTGGAAAATTGCCGACTTTAGTCTCCTACTTTGTTTAGGATAGGATTCATCTTGTATCTATAAATACCCCTGTATTATCCTATGTGCGGGAGTTAGTCAGTACATTGTTTTGAGATAGTTTTTCATTATTTTGAGTTCAGAAACACATTATTATTTTGTAATCTTGGAACACCGATTCTAGGGTTTTATTCATAATTGATATTTCAGAGTTTCTTCATTATTATGAGTTTACAATTATGTTTTCATCCTTGATTCTTATTGTGCTCTTGCAAACATGAGTAGCTAAACTCATCAACTAGGGTTGTGTGAACCATGAGGAATTAATGAAACGGGTTAAGTGCAAAGCAATTCTGAACCACTGTAAATGCATGTATTGGTATTTCCTTCATTGTGATTGATCTTCTAACGGTTGCAAACGTTAGAAACTCGCTTGTATTCTAGACTTGCTCGAGATAGAGGTAGAGATTGGGAAAAGGAAATACCAATAGAGATTTGAAGCTATCAACCTTCATCTAATAACTTGAGCCTTAGCGGGAATAGTTATATGAGATCCAGGACAAGGGTTAGTAGTGCGACGCTCGGAGACCAAAAGGAGAAGAGTGAAATTCGTCTAACCAAGGTCGAGAGACATTTAGATGAACATATCTTGTCAGATTTTTTATGCAACGTGGCGGGATAGTTTTGCTAGCACCAATAACCGGTAGAATTAAGGAACCATTGGGGATCACAGTCCTAGTGTGTTTCTCATATTGAAAATAATTTCAAAGAATCAACACTTGTTTCTATCACTACTTGTTTACAAATATTTCCCCCTTTTTACTTATTTGCCAACTACTCGAACAAGAACTCAACCTACTTTCGTCCTATTCCCTGTGGGATCGACCCCAACCTAGTTGGGTTCTATATTTGATACAACGACCGCTTTATACTTCTTAGGAGTCATATTTTGGGTGACATCAAATTTTGGCGCCTGTAACACAAGTTTCTGAGTCTAGCTGACTACCGTAACATTTATGGAAAAGTGGAAACATGAGAGATTTGGTGAATTATGTATTAATTTGTGGGCATTAATAAGTCTTACACTATTGGGCCCAACTGAAGCCCAAAATCATAAGGAAGACATGGCCCAACATGGGAATTTGACCCATTCTTGCCTAGTCTTCCATTGACCAAGTAAACACACCAAGTGTGTGGATGAGGTTCATTATAAAAGGGACTATATAAAGAGAGAAATCAGATTTTTATTTCATTTGAACTCTCATGCCATTTTCTAGACTTTTCCAAAAAATTTCTTTTTGTCTCTCAAGAACCCTAAGTCATTCTTTTGGCCAAGATCATCAACTTGTAAGACTTGGTAAGTGTTTCTTATGATGGTTTACTATATTTTATGCATGGGAGATGGTTTATACTATGTTGGTTATGTTGGTGGAGTATTGAGAAGTTCACAATGTGTGAAATGTTACATGTTGCTAAATCGGAGGATGGTTTTGCCTTGTAAACTTGAATATGTACTTGTGGTCTTGAAGGAAGTGAACTTGATGGAGTAAATATTGACATGTGAGATGTGATTATAGTCTTACTTTGTTTTATCCTTGTGTATAATGTTTGAAATTGTTGTTGTGAAATTGGTGATGGTTTTGGTGACGTATTGACCGTGAAGTGTAGTTTTGGGTGTTGTTATGTGTGTTGTGAGAACATGGCTGGTTGTTGGAGTTCAACATGATAAACAATATGTCAAAATAAGTTTGGGTATGATCATGGACCATTCATGGAATTAAAACACCCAAAAGAGACCATTTCGGACCAAAACGGGCATCCGCCCCCGCAGACGAGTGCATCTGCGGGCGCAGATGCCAACGCAGGTGCCACTGGAATATTCCACCAGCCACCTGCGGGTGCACCTCATCTACCTGCGGGCGCAGGTGGATTCGCATGTCATCCCCAGGTGCGGTTTTGTATGTTTTCGTATCGAAGGCCCCTATACCCTTTTTGGATGTAATTATCAACTTGTGATGTCTTTTTAATGACTTTAAAGTGTCGTATGGAGGTATGTTGGACTGTATTAAGTATGGATGATTGTTCATATGTTGTTATTAAGGAGTAATTGTGATGGAATGATAAAGATAAAAGTGTAAAGGGTAAGTGTGGTGTGAAATGCTATTGATGCATGATCTCTTGGTCAATGTGCGTAATGTTATGGTGTTGTTGATATGTTACTGCATTGTATTGTATTGTAAGGGGTGACATGATGTTATACGGCAGTCATATAGTTCATTGCCGTCGTGTACGCCTGTATAGTCACTAGTTGCTAATGTAAGCTCCGATATGTACTTGTATTGTAGAGTAAGACGTAAGGAAGAAGCTGGACAATTGTGTTCATACCTAGGCTTGTGTATTCGTACTTGGAAGTGAAGGTATGTAAGGTTACTCTACCCGTATCTTTCTGCAGCAAATAGTATTCACATTGACATTACACTTGTCCCATCCCGAAATGTGCTAAGGTATCCTATATCCGGTTATCAATGGTCATTATCACATGTTTCCTTCTCATTGATCAATTGTGAATCACATGTATCATATTCATTGATAATGTTCTAAAATCCCAATAAAGTGATGTTCTAAAGTTCCAATAGTGGTTATACTCATGTCTCTTGTTCATTGATTATTGTCCAATGGTTCCAATAGTGTTATGTTCCCAATAAGGCTATGTTTCCAATAATGTTTATTCACATGTCTCTCACTCATTGATTATTGATCCAAAGCTTCATATAAAGTTATGACTATCCTTGTATCAATCTCAAAAGTAATGAATGAAGTAATGCATATGTGGTTAATGATCAAGTATGGGTGGTAGCTTTGGGGGCAAAATGCCTAACTCAAGCCGATCCCGAGATTGTTGGATCAGGGGGTAGTCCTAGAGGCATAAGCCTAGCTCGGACCGATCCTGACAGGGGGTAGCTCTAGAGGTAATAACCTAGCTCGAGCCGAACCTGATATGTTGGTATGGGTGGCAGCTCTAGAGGTGATAACCTAGCTCGAGCCGATCCCAATATGTATTGATTTATGGGTGGTAGCTCTAGAGGCATAAGCCTAGCTCGAGCCGATCCCAATATAACGATATGTTGTGTTAAAACCCACTGTTCAGTCGGGGCCCAGGTATTACAGTTCACAGGCAAAAATGAACAATCATAGAGGCAAAGTAACAAAGAAAGTAATGAAAGCAATATACATGGTTTCCAAAGTACAGTATAGTCACTTATCTATATTGATCATTCATTTGTATTTGAGTTCATTGATATATTTACATATCATATAGTTTCATTTGAGCCTTACATACTCAGTACATTCTTCGTACTGACGTCCCTTGTGGGACTTACCTTACTTGTTGCAGACGCAGGTACTAGTAGGCCTCCACAGTAGGTTGCCAGTTGTTGCGGATCATTGGTGAGCTCCAATTAGTTTGGGGCTTCTCCGAGTCACTGATGTACATATGTTTTGGTTTTTTATATGTTGTATAAAGCGGGGACTTGTCCCGACTTTCAGTTGGTTTTGGTAAATATTCTGTTAGAGGTTTTTGTAGACATATGTGGGTGTATAAATGTAAGAGGTATATGTTGTTCTTGACTTGATGGCCTCGACGGCCAAGTTTCCCACATGTATATATATATATATATATATATATTACATGTTCTATGGTTCCCGTCATTAGCATTATGTGTTCTTACATGATAGTGGTACTTCTTATGTCATGCATATGAATGGATATAAGCAAAGTTTGGTTCTCTCGGGCCTTATCGGCTACGAGTACCAATCCGTCACGATGAGATTCGGGGCGTGACATCGTCGTTGCTGGGGAATACAGTTAAGGAGTTGATTAGTACTAGTTGGAGTTAATTGGTTTAGTTTTTCTATACTTTAAGGGCACACGCCGGTGTATGCCCAATACTAGGAGTCAAGGTAATCCCCTGATTCCACTTGATCTTGAAATAGAAAGGATTCTGAGAGCTAATCGAAGAATGGTGAATATCGACAAAGTTTAGGATCCTGCCGCTATGGGAGACATTCATAATCAACCAATTCAGCCGGTTGGTCATAAAACAGCGGATCAAACTACTTCTCGATTGACACGAGAAGAGCATGCTAGACAAGCTGCTCTTAGGCAAGCAGATAGAGATAATCGAGTTATGCAAGAGGCAGCCCAGCAACTGGCTAAGGCTAAAGAGAGACAAAGAAGACTGAGAGCTCAACAACCACTTCAAAGAACGTATGTGCCAGTTTATGATTATCTTGAGGAAGAAGATGTGGCCTACTTCGAGCCAATAGAGACTGGTGCCATTATTCCACCAGAGTTACCTCAGGGCACTAAGTTTGACATTACAAGTGTCATGATTCACTTGCTAAACTTAAAGGGTGTGTTCGTCGGTCTTCCTACTGATGATCCAAACATGAACGTGATGAATTTTGTGGGGGTCTGCACTTCATATAATTTGCCTGGAGTTGACCAAGAGGCTATTCGATTGAGATTGTTCCCATTCTCTCTAACAGGAGAAGCGACTTTGTGGTTGGCAGAATTACCACGAGGTTCCATCACTACTTGGCAAGAGTTAAGAAATTAATTTCTGGAAAGATTTTTTCCACCTTCCAAGATGCTACAGTTGAAGGATGAAATTTACAACTTCAAACAACTACATTCTGAAGCACTTTACGAGACATGGCTAAGGTTAAAGAAGAAGCTACAGAATGTGCCAAATCATAGGATGAGTGGTAGGAACTTACTTGAAATCTTATACAAGGATTTAAATGCCAACACGAAGGCGGTAGCAGATACTATCACGGGTGGAGCATTCATAAGTTTGAGATGGGAACGAACTTGAGAGATATTAGATCGTACCACTAAGACCAACCGAGGATGGCATACTTGGGAGGCAGAAACGTCTGCTGGCACATATGTTATTGGAGCCTCAGTAGCACAACGGGCGTTGGAAGAATCTGTAGCCCAAGAGGTAGTTCAGCTGAGGACAGAAATTGGTCTTCTGGCCAAACAGATTACGGCTAGAGATGCTAAAAAGGTGCATGCTGTAGGTGGACAAGGTAAAATGCCTAGACATGACGAGTATGAATCTAATGAAGAGGCTAAGTATTTGAATCGAGAAGTGGCGGGTTTTCGATCCAAGGGCCAAGGGTCTAACCAAGACTCCTGGAACTCGAGGCAAGGGAATCAAGGTCGGAACTACTATGGAGACAGTTATAACAAGTCGGGATATAGAGATAGAGATCGAGATCATGACAGTGATTGGAGAAGGAAGGATGATTATAAAGAGAAGAGTGGAGTATATGTTCCACCAGGAAACCGCGATGCTGACTTTGGAAATTCAAGAATGGAATCCCTTCTCAATAAACTGGTGAAAGGATCAGAGAGTCAAGAACAGTGCTTGAAGGAGATTAGGTCAGACATCTCGAGAATAAGTCAAAAAGTAGAATCCCATTCAACTGCTATTAAACAGTTGGAACAACAGTTTGGGAAAATATCAATGTTATTGAACCAATGTCAGCCAGGAACCCTTCCAAGCAACACCGTCCAAAATCCGAAGAACGATAGTCATTGTCTGGCCATTACTACTAGAAGCGGGAAATGCACAACAGATCCAACTATACCGGTGGATATTGGTAAGACAAGTGAGTCGATGGTTGTTGATGTAGAAACTGAGATAGAGCCGGATAATTCAAAGGTCAAAACAGTTCTAAATCCTCATGATACTAGCAAAAAGGCAAAATCTAAAAAGAGGCAGGAAAAAGAGGTCCCACAAAAGTTGAAAACTATCCCACGACCTTCTCCTCCCTTTTCTCAATGATTGAAAAAGAAGCCTGAGAAAGGCAAATATCAAAAGTTCATTACAATGTTGAAAGAGCTATCAGTAAACATCCCTCTTGTTGAGGCATTGGAGCAGATGCCATGTTATGCGAAGTTCATGAAAGACTTGGTAACAAAGAAGAGAAATGTCAGTTTTGAGCCAGCAGATAACTTACATCATTGTTGTGCCATTGCTTCACGTTCTCAAGTTGAAAAGAAGGAGGATCCAGGAGCTTTCACAATTCCTTATACTATCGGGTCCTACAATTTTGCTAAAACACTTTGTGATTTAGGTGCTAGTATTAAATAAATGTCATTTGCCATTTTCAAGCAGTTGGGGTTGGGCTCACCAAAACCAACCTCTATGAGACTTCTCATGGCGGATAGGACTGTGAAAAAGCCGGTGGGCATTTTGTATGATGTTTTGGTAAAAGTCGCATCTTTCATATTTCCGGCTGACTTTGTGATCCTAGATTGTGAAGTTTATTTCGAGGTTCCCATCATATTGGGAAGACCATCCCTTGCCACTGGTCATGCATTGGTCGACATAGAAACAGGCCAGATGAAATTCAAGTTAAATGATGAACAAGTCACTTTCAATGTTTGTCGTTCCATGAAGCAACCGAAAGATATGCGGGTGATTTCGGTAATAGATGCGGTTGAGGATAGTGAGGTTGTCATGTCTCTTGAAGAAAGGTTGGGGGTAGAAGCTCTCGAGGCCTTGATTATGAATTTTGATAGCAACGATATTGAGGAATACGATGAGATGGTTGGTGCACTCACTCGGTAAGGGAGCATACACTTATGCTCAAAGTAACTTGATCTCAATTTAAAGAATAGGGTGACCCCACCAGCTCATCCTTTTATTGATGAGCCTCCAGTTTTAGAGCTTAAGGCTCTTCCTACTCACCTTCGCTACACATTTTTGGGAGCCAACAACACCTTGCCTATGATTATTTCTGCTAAATTGGTGGAGTGGCATGTAGAGGCACTGGTTTGGGTATTGAGAAGATTTAAAATGGCCATTGATTGGTCCATTACTGATATTATAGGAATTCCACCCGATATTTGCACTCACAAAATTCAACTTAATCCTGAGTGCATACTGATCATTGATCACCAACATCGTCTAAACCCACCTATGTAAGAGGTTGTGAAGAAAGAGATCATCAAGTGGTTAGATGCAGGAGTGGTTTACCCTATTGCTGATAGCAAATGGGTGAGCCCAGTTCAGTGTGTGCCAAAGAAGGGAGGAATCACTGTGGTTCCAAACGACAAAAATGAGTTAATCCTAATGAGGCCGGTTACTGGATGGAGAGTTTGCATGGATTATCGAAAGCTGAATTCTTGGACAAAAAAATATCATTTTTCTATGCCCTTTATGGATTAGATGTTAGACCATCTTGCTGGTAGAGGATGGTATTGTTTACTCGATGGCTATTCGGGGTATAATCAGATTTTCATTGCCCCCGAAGACCAAGAGAAGACCACTTTCACTTGTCTATATGAGACATTTGCATTTAAAAGGATGCCCTTCGGTCTATGTAATGCACCAGCTACTTTCCAACGTTGCATGATGTTTATTTTCTCCGACATGGTGGAAGACACTATTGAGGTTTTTATGGATGATTTTTTTGTTGTGGGAGACTTATTTGATGATTGCTTGGCACACCTTGCTAATGTGCTGCAAAGATGTGAGGAGTGCAACTTAGTGCTAAATTGGGAAAAATGTCACTTTATGGTTAACGAGGGTATCGTATTGGAGAATCAGATTTCAAAGAAAGGTATTAAAGTTGATAAGGCAAAGATTGAGGTGATTGAAAAGTTATCTCCACCCATTTCCATGAAAGGAATTCAAATTTTCTTAGGTCATGCTGGCTTTTATAGAAGATTCATCAAGGATTTCTCTAAGATTGCACATCCTTTATGCAAGCTTTTGGAGAAAAAGGTGAAGTTCGTGTTCGATGAGGCATGTCTTAAAGCATTTAGGTGTCTGAAAGAAAAGTAGATTTCAGCCCCTATCATTGTTTCACCAAATTGGACGATGCCTTTTGAGGTTATGTGTGAAGCTAGCGGGGTGGCTTTGGGTGTAGTCCTTGGCCAAAGACGTGAGAAGATTTTACATCTGATTTACTGTGCTAGCAAATTGCTTAATCCAGCTCAAAAGAATTATACTGTGACTGAGCAAGAGTTGTTGGCAGTGGTCTTCGCTTTTGAGAAATTTTGCTCTTATTTGATTGGTACAAAGGTCATTGTACATACAGATCATGCAACACTTCGATATCTTATGTCGACGAAGGATGCTAAGCCAAGGTTAATTCGGTGGGTACTTCTATTACAGGAATTTGACTTTGAAGTTAAGGATCGGAAGGTAACCAAGATTCAAGTTGCCGACTATCTATCACGCCTTGAGGAGGAGGCCATGCTTAAATTTAGGGATGATCTTGAGATTGATGATACTTTTCCAAATGAGCAAGTATTGGCAGCATCGCAAGACCTAATCCCTTGGTTTGCTGATTTTGCCAACTTTTTGGCAAGTGATTTAGTTCCAGAAGATATGTCGTATCAGCAGTGAAAAAAATTCATGCATGAGGTGAGAAATTTCTTCTGGGATGAGCAGTATTTATTTAGGGTATGTGCAGATGGCATGATTCGAAGATGTATTCTAGAGGTCGAGATGATGAGTATTTTGGAAACATGTCATTCATCTTTAGTTGGGGGTCATCATGGAGGTGCGCGGACTGCCCATAAAATCTTGCAATGTAGGTACTACTGGCCTAGTATTTACAAAGATGCTCATGCTTATGCTCGCGCTTGTGACCAATGTCAAAGGCAAGGGAATATCTCACGCAGACACGAAATTCCCATGACAACTATACTTGAGCTTGAATTGTTTGACGTGTGGGGAATTGACTTTATAGGACCTTTTGTGAGCTCACATGGGATGAAATACATTTTGGTAGCTGTCGACTATGTTTCTAAGTGGATGGAGGAAATTACGCTTCCTAATAACGAAGGAAGAAGTGTCACGACATTCTTGAAAAAGAACATATTTTCACGATTTGGTACACCCCAAGTTATCATTAGTGATGGAGGATCCCACTTCTGCAATCGTCTGTTCAAGGCCCTGCTTGAAAATATGGTGTTAAACATAAGGTGGAAACACCTTACCATCCTCAGACAAAATGGCAAGTTGAGGTGTCAAATCATGAGATCAAGTCTATTTTGGCAAAAACGGTGAAAATATTTACCTTTCTGAATCTTACCTACGATAAGGTACCTACATGACATAGGTACACCCACGTCACGAGGGTTGTATCGTGAAAA
This sequence comes from Capsicum rhomboideum, assembly GCA_031232105.1. Lineage (NCBI taxonomy): Eukaryota > Viridiplantae > Streptophyta > Magnoliopsida > Solanales > Solanaceae > Capsicum > Capsicum rhomboideum. The sequence goes on from CP124714.1 coordinate 121,869,255, forward strand.
TCAGAGGACATTGACACCTGCAGAAGTAAGCTATACAGAGACCCATGTGATGTGGGTCAGTTGTATCGTGAAAATCAGAAATCTCAGGCTACCCGAGACCCAACTTGACCCGATCCAACTTTTCATATAATTCCATCTCCCCCTCATACCCGATCCACACTCAATTTTAAATCAACTTTCTCCACTTTAAACCCTTAACATAAAACCTAATTCCCACAAATCACCAAATTAGCATACCTTATATCCATATTTCTCTGAATTCCCAAAGATCAAATTCAAAATCCAACAAACCCTCATCACCCAAACCTTCCACAGACCCGAATCTGAACCCCCCACTCTAAAATTTTGACCCACCCGACCCAATTACCCTAAAAACCAAACCCTACCCAAAAATTCAAACTAAACCCGACCCAAATACCCAAAATCCGACCCAAACCCAACACCATGCCCCCCAAACCAAACCCCAAACGTGACCACCTTGATTCTTCATCAAGAATTCGAACCAAAAATCTAGAATTTTTGACCCAATTGCGTGATGAATCGTCAGAATCAGGAAAGAGTGGGTCCGAGGAGGTTTTTGATATTGGTAATAATGATACTGTACTAGTACCTCGTACCACGAGGTTACAGAATCGGGCACAAGCTGCTGCCTGGGCTGTACTTCAGTCCATTCCACTGCCTGTCGAGTCGGTTATTCCTGATCAGTCTTTTGAGTTCGTCCCCCATTCTAAAGAGGGGTAGGATGAGTCGGTATCAGGCTCTATGGATGATACTACAAGACAGGGTACCTCTGCGGCAGAGGCTACAGCCTCTATTTAGAGCTCTGGTGAACAGAGTGCCCCGACTCCCTCACAGAGATGGGATATCCAACGATGGTGTGTTCAGGGCATACAGGTATTTTATGATAGGGATGCCGAGTTGACTGAGTGGGGCGTGTGTAGAAAAAGTATTATGGAGGAGCCCCGATATCTGCTTGAGAATTTAAAGGCATTGCCTGATATTTGGACTGTGTTTGAGCAGTATGGGTTTGGATGGATGGCGAAGCCTCCTGGTCACTACAGCTCAGAATTGGTCAGAGAATTTTATGCATCCTATGCTGCGTCTGTTGATTTGAGTACACCTGTTGGGCAGCGGTACCGGGACCAGCCACTATTGACGCACACTTTGGTTCGGGGGACCAGAGTCAATATATCTGAGCAGACTATTAACTAATTCTTATTTGGTGTAGACCGTCCTTTGACAGCTACGACTACTGAGTTTGATCACCGCATGGAGACTGTCAGAAATTGAATTAAAATGCGGGATGCTGATCAGAAGTTGGAGTTGCTGAGGTGGGTTGCTGGTTATATAGCGGAGGATGGTTTTGATGCTAGTAGGGTGACTGGGAAGCTGGATATCAAGAAGTCTACACTCTATTTTGCTGGCAGGTTTTGGTGGTCGGTTGTTAGGCATCGATTGGGGCCCACTAATACTGATAATTCACTCATCTTAGATTGGGCTGTGGTGGTAGCTAGCATCATTGCCGGTTATGATATTCATATTGCCAGGTACATTCTTAGGGAGATTCATGACCATACCTTTTGAGACCATACCAGTATCCCTTTCCCCTGTTTAATTTAGAGCTTGTGTGATAGGGAGGGTGTGGTTAGGATACCTACCATCAATCACTATATCAAGGTAACCCGCATAGCAGATATTAGGTTGATGTAGCAGTAGGGATCTAACCCCATTGTTCCACGAAGGTCTCAACCTTTCGGGTCATCAGGATTAGCCTTTTTTGAAGGGCCTAGATATAGAGACGAGCCGGTGAGCACCCCTATACCTATTCCTATACCGGTGCCCGTTCCTGATACAGTTCATATACCTGCTGAGGGCACAGGCCTGATTGACGATGAGGTACCCGACACTACAGCACCACCACCTCCTTCTGGTATGGTTTCGGTTTTGAGGGATTTCCTGCAGCAGCTGGTTGATAGGCAGACACAGATGTTTGAGAGGCAGGCCCACTCAGAGGCAAAGATAGCTAAGTTGGTATCCCAGCTTAAGCCATGGGTTAGGACCACATTTGAGGCTGCAGAGGCTAGAGTGGAGGCCCGGGTGTCTACCTCTATGGATAAATTCATGAGAGAGCTGCATGGACGGATTGATAGCTTTGAGGCGTGGATGGCTACTCGGTTGGGTTCGGTATAGACTCCTCGTATGGCAGCATTGAAATAGGAGGTAGCTGTATTGAGAGAGGAGGTTTGAGCTTTGGCACCTAGCAGCATCCCTGTTATTCCACCTATGCCTTTTCAGGCTTCGATGAGGCCATTTTTTGAGGTGGATTTGTTTGCCGATGAGGAGCCTCCTATTGATAGAGGCAAACAACCTCGTAGTCCAGAGGAGCAGGTAGATAGTGGTGACGAGTATGAGGGTGATCTCCGGATAGCAGTTAAGGCTTCCTGGTTGGAGTACCATACTAGTTAGATCGCCCAGGAGCAGAGGGCACGAGGTGCATCCTCTAGTCAGGCACCCCATCCACCGGATGCACCTAGTGGTTAGCCTAGAGAGCATACTGATGATCCCACTACGGGCGAGCCCACTTCCGACGCTTAGGGCGCTACAGGTATGTCTTCACTCCCTTGCATTTATTATATTAATAGCTTTGTACCGAGGGCAGTGAACTATTGTTAGTTGGGGGTGGGGGTGTACCACCACTTTGGTTTTTTTGTTGCCGTGTTTATTTTCTCCGAGTGTGATATCATAGTAGAACTGATATGTTTAGGTTGTTATTTATCGTATTTATGTGTTTTGTTGTTGAATTAGGAGAAAAATAAGGAAACTATAGTGCGGTCCAGTTTTGAACAAGTTATGCTGTGTGATTATTTAAAAGACACCCCTCCTAAAAATTTTGTTTTAAAATGTGTGTTTAGCATGTTAGTTGTGATAGCTATTGGATCTTATTATGACATTAGAATTATAGACAAAATAACTGCAGCTAGCATTGCATGAACCCAGATATGTAGTATTTGATAATGTAACCCTATTCTATGTGTGTGTGAGGTCATTACTTAGTTGACTTTGTGTGTGTGATCCAGAACTTGCCCGGTTAGTCTTGCCTAGGTTAGAGGTTAGTGGTTAGGAAAAGATCATTGGTCATTTTTGAATAAGTCCACATTTAGCCTAAATGCCTGACCAAATGAATTAAGTATCCCTTGATCCCAATTTTGAGCCTTAATTGACCTATTTCTTTCATTAGCCTATTCACCTTCCCTTTTTGATTTATAATGAACATGTCTTGGCCCTGGTCCCTCCTTGGACCTTGGACATTGTGTACCTCAACTTAGGCAAATCGCCTGAGTTGAGGGTGGATATTATAGGGGTGCATAAATTGATTTGGGTATGAAGAAGGGGTTAGTAAAAAAAAAAAGAAAAAAGATTTGGGTGTGAAGAAAAAAAAATGATTAAATTGTGTCTTAAAAGTAGGAAGGAAATCACACCCAAAATCTGAAAATAAATGAAGGAGAATAAGGGAGAATAAATAAGCATGATTGAAAAGTGGAACCAAAAATAGTATAGTATCAAGGAGGGTTAAGTCACCATATCCATATGTACCATACCCGCCCCCAAGCCTGCATTACAAGCCGATTAAAGTCCTATAGCGATCCTAGTCAAACTGTCCGAAAAACTAAGGCATAGAAAATAAGGGCAAGCCTATGATATTTCATGCACACTGTTTGAATTTCTTTGTGAGAGAGAGTGTTTTGACCGAGTCCCTGATTTGAGATTCATTAGTAATACTGTGAGTGCATGGGACCTCTTTGATTGTGAGAGTACATGAGTTGCATTGTTAGCTGCTATTTGTTCAGATAATGACATTTGTATATATGCTCAGTTGTTTGTTCATAATCTGATGCCATCACTTGATCCCTTCTGTGTCATGATAATATGCTGCATGTATACACACCGTGGTTTTGATTTGTAAATAGGAGGGGTCAGAAGAGTTTTGAGGTCAAAAGTAATGAATCGACTGTCGTAGGTCCCTTAGGTTTCTCTTAGTTATGCATCGTATATATGTGTTTTGTTTTGTTCGCCTAAGGACATGCAAACGTTCTAAGTTGAGGGTGTTGATGTGTCATGATCACATGGCACTTTTGACGCTTAAAACAAGGAAAATATGCAATAACTTGGGTATATCTTGTGGGTATAATGTGTTTTTTGTCCTATATTGTAGGAATATAGGTTTTGGAAGCTAAATGGAGGAAACGTGAAGAAGCATGCACTAGAGTGGAGCATATGAAGAAGAAAAAGAGCCAAGTCGAAGATAAGGAGTAACCCATGGCAGGGACTCACGTGCCATGAGTCCACCCACGTGACGTGGGTGGCTGCCGTGAGACACCTTCTGCAGCCTGGACAAGAGCCTGATTTCGATGAAATTCAGTAACGTGATGTGAGTCCACCCACGTGATGTGGGTGGGTGACGTTAGTCGGCTTCAGAGAAATGCTATGTTACCTGATTTTCACGAAACTGACCCAAGTGACGTGGCTTGGTTCCACGATGCCAAGTCACGATACAATGGAAAATTGCCGACTTTAGTCTCCTACTTTGTTTAGGATAGGATTCATCTTGTATCTATAAATACCCCTGTATTTTTATTTGTGCGGGAGTTAGTCAGTACATTATTTTGAGATAGTTTTTCATTATTTTGAGTTCAGAAACACATTATTATTTTGTAATCTTGGAACACCGATTCTAGGGTTTTATTCATAATTGAGATTTCAGAGTTTCTTCATTATTGTGAGTTTACAATTATGTTTTCATCCTTGAATTCTTATTGTTCTCTTGCAAACATCAGTAGCTAAACTCATCAACTAGGGTTGTGTGAACCATGAGGAATTAACGAACGGGTTAAGTACAAAATAATTCTGAACCATTGTAAATGCATGTATTGGTATTTCCTTCATTGTGATTGATCTTCTAACGGTTGCAAATGTTAGAAACTCACCTGTATTCTAGACTTGCTTGAGATATAGGTAGAGATTGGGAAAAGAAAATACCAACAGAGATTTGAAGCTATCAGCCTTCATCTACTAACTTGAGCCTTAGCGGGAATAGTTATCTGAGATTCAGGACAATGGTTAGTAGTGCGACGCTCGGAGACCAAAAGGAGAAGAGTGAAATTTGTCTAACCAAGGTCGAGAGATGTTTAGATGAACATATCTTGTTAGATTTTGCATGCAATACGGCGGGACAGTTTTGCCAACACTAATAACCGATAGAGTTAAGGAATCATTGGGGATCACAGTCCTAGTGTGTTTCTCATATTGAAAACAATTTCAAAGAATCAACACTTGTTACAATACAAATATTTCCCTCTTTTTACTTATTTACCAACTACTCGAACAAGAACTCAACCTACTTTCGTCCTATTCCCTGTGGGATCGACCCCAACCTAGTTGGGTTCTATATTTGATACAGTGACTGCTTTATACTTCTTAGGAGTCATATTTTGGGCGACATCAATGATTATTTACTGAATTTACTTAGTTGTGATTAATTGTAAGTTCTAATTTGATCGTTGTTGCTTGCATCTGATTTCAGTTGGGTGTTTTCGATATGCCTTCAGGCACTACTTATAGTTATTGACTACATTCCATATTCATACATATGATTGATATTACTTGGTTATGGAGGATCGGGTACCACGTCGGTATAGATATGGATGTTGATGATGATAATATGTTGATGATAATGATGTTGATACTGAAATCATGATGTTGATGAGATTGAAATGAGAAAGATATGATGCGCACATCTTGCATTCATACATTTATTCATATGCATTTGAATGTCATTGACATTTATATGTGGTTGATGGTTCCTTGAGTGGACCGAGTTATGTTAATAATATGTCATGGTTCCTTGTTTGGACCGGTTATTGATGAGATTCTGTGGTTCTTTAAGTGGACCAGTTATGTTGATGGATGTGATTTGACATTGTAGCAAAGTGTGAATATAAGGTACGTCCTGAATTTTGTATAAATATTGATCTCCAGTGTATTGAGTTGAAAATTTGATGTATCTTATAGTTCCCTTTCTTGTAAAGTCATTGAGTTTAGTAATTGTCTTGGTTGTTGCAATCCCAATGGTTAATGGTAGTATAATAGGGAGCGAGGATTGCCATGAAAAAAAATTAAGGAGAAAGAGAGAGAGAGAACAGAGAGAGGGAAATATATAGAGTTGCTATAATAAGATAAGTGTGTAAGAATTAAGAGTTAGATTAATTCATAAAAGATTGTTAGTTATTCATTTCCTAAGGGTAAACTGATATTGCTTAAACAAAAGAAAAGCGATAAGGTTGGAAGTCAAAGTAAGTTAAGTGTGCTCAATTATTAAGCTTGTATGCTTGTCATGATATTTCTTGTTTGTTATATGTTTCTAACCCTGGTCGGTCGATGATACCTACCAGTACGTGTGGTTTGTACTGCGACTACACTTACTATATCTCCTTTCAGGGATATAGCCATGTTGCTGGTAAGTTGGGGTTTCCTTAGCAGTGAGGGTGATCATTCTCCAACAGCTCCTGCCCTCTCGATCTTGCATGGATGTTGTGTCATGGATTTCCCTACTCCTTGTTTAGTGCTCTTATACCGGTTCAGGCTAGTTTCTGGGAATTCAGTATTGATTATCTTCCGCATTACTTTTACTTATCAATTGTATTAAACTAGACTTATATTTATGATGTAAACTGGACTAATGGGTTGAATGAAATATTATTTTAATTAGTTGACTGAATTATACCGTTGAAAATGAATGATTTTAACTTCTGCATTAAATGAATGGTTAATTAGTAAGGGTTCTCCTATCTGGGGTGAGTGTTAGGTAGGTGCCCGCACAATCCGGGGTTTGGATCGAGATAAAAATTCAATCAAGTCAAGGTCTCATTACTTTTAAAAAGAGCACATTTGAGGTGATAGATTGAGTTATCTAGCCTTTGGTTCAAGGAGTTTTTATATATTGGTTAAAAAGATGAAAAATCCCTTAGATAATAACCTATGGACTAAAGCTTGTCTTAAAAGGACACAGAGAGACAATCTTTTATTTTTGGGGTAAAAGGTGAGGGATAGTTTTTTTAACATCATCTTCTTTGACACATTTTTTACCAATATGTTCTTCCATTTTTGAGCTCTCACGGCCCTTTTTTTTTCCATTACTGCCAGAGCTCCGACGAGCTTATCTCCGTGATGCTCCACAACGCTGCCCTCTTCCTCCTATCTTTCCCATTGCTTCTCACTGAAAGTGATAGCAGGCGAGCTCACAAATGAACCACCACCACCAATACGACCCCTCTTTCCTTTTCTCCTCTCCCCTTTGCCATTGTTTTACCCAAAAATGCCAGGATCTGACCAAATTCTTCATGCTTCTGGCATTGCTTCGATGAAGTCGTTGAAGCAATGCCACTAGCTTCACCACTGTTCCTCTCTCCCTCTATTTACCTCTTTGCAGATCTGACCGAACTTGTTTATTTTCTGGTGTAACTCCATGAACTCGGGATGCCTCCATTAAAATCAAATACCCACTTGTCTCATTGTTCTTGCTTTTTTTTTTTTTGGACTTATTTAAGTTGTGCTATCGCTATCTTTGTTTATTGCTAATTTTTGTGTGGGCTTGAGGTATTTTCAGCTTTGGTTATTTCTCTAGTGATGCTCTGTATTTCAGATTTTTTGTGCTCCGTTGGCCACTTTTTCGATGACTGTACTATTGATGGTGTTTTCTTTTTTCTACATTTTTCGATTGCTTACACTCCTGGGATGTTTCTCGATGATTTTGCGCAATTACTTTACTGTTTTTTATATTACACTAACAATGAACAAGTACTACACAAGTTCGCCAATGAAGAAATTTACATCAATTTTTAGGGCTCCGCAAATAAAAAGACGGATATATGTATACAAATACGTAACAATAAATAATAAATTTGGGTGATGCCGAAATCTTTATATTATCAAGTAAGAGAAATTTTTTACGATTCGTATCTTAACGAGGCGATTTAGTACTACTGATAATTCGAACAACCACTTCGCATCAATGACGTATCTAAAACTTAATCTGAGCCCACTTTATAATAAAATTCTCTCTCTCTCTCTCTCTCTCTCTATATATATATATAAATATTTTCAATTTACTTTGATGATTAATTATTCACTACTAACATTTCTATCAAGTGTTTATACAGGCACTCGGAGACACCTCCCGAAAATGAAGTTCATAAAGGAGTTTGAACTCTATGTTCGTATTTAAATTTCATTCTTATAATTGTACCCAAAAAAAAAAAATTATAGTGAAAACTTTACTTCTGAGATGTCAAGCGGGAAAGTCCTTTACTTACATATTCATTATCATGCGCTTTGGCAAAACCTAGGCCATTAATATTTATATAAAAGAATTAAATTGATTTAGGTAGGTATTTAATCAGTTAATTCACACTTTTCATTAGAAAATATAGTGTAGTATTTTCTTTTAAAATAAATCTTCAATTTTGTTTATTCTTTTCTCCCATTAATCTTTGTCAAATAAAATATATTATTTGAGAATATCTTTTCTTTTACATAATACAATTTTTTTTTCCATATATTACAAAAAGTGCTTTCTTTTTATAAAAACACATTTCCTTCCATGCATATTTTTATACATTTTTTATACATTTTTTTTTATATATATTGCTATCTTTATGTATTTCTATATGCATAGTTTACAACAATAGGCTTTATTGATGTACAATCTATATATATACATTTTTTACATTATTTTTAGTACATATTTAAACTTTCAAAAAAAGATTTTTCCTCCTTCATTTTTTGTTAAATTTAGTCTATTCGGGTACCATATTTTATAGATTCTGAAGGATGCATAACCCCTTTCCTTCGGAATAATTTAAATCTTTACCTAGAATCTAAACTGATTTTTGTAGATTTAAACACAAGTTATACATGTCAATAATCAAAAAATAGATTTTCTAAATTTTCTTAAAATTTAGGTGGCGACTCTGTACAAAATCAAATCTTTTAGGATCCATAAGTCATGCTTTATTTAATCAAAACTAGAGCTTGATAGAATAGTGACTCTCCAGGGGAGAAAAAATGATTATGTGGTTGTGACGACCAAACTCTGCATAGAGCTTCCTACATATCTCGAGTGTCATGAGAATCAGGTCAATATAGTTCAAATATGCAAATTGCAGTAAATTTTGATTGACTTTTAAAATTTGTTCTAGTGTTGAATTATGATAAAACTATTTTCTTTTGTGATGATGTTAGAGAGGTTTCGGCACGAATGGAGGTGCAAACATGTAATGCAAAGGGCCTCCGACTAGCGAGGCAGTTGAAATATAAAAGGCCCTCGACTAACGGGGAAAATGAAATGCAATAGTTTTCGACTGGCGGGAAAACTGAAATGTTAAGGCCCTCAGCTGGCGGGGCAATTGAAATGTAAAGGCCCTTGGCTGACTGGACAGTAAAAATGTAAAAGGAGACTCTGTTTGAGAGTCCAAGTTGTTTCTAATTATGATATATTCAGTTTTTTCAATTGAGAGAGATATTTTTATATTTTCTCCACATATCAGTTATTTAATTATTTTATTCTTTATTTATTTACACTACAAATTTATATAAATTATCTCTAATTTGCACATAAATTGCTTACATTGATTATACATTTATTTTTTTTGTGTACATACAAATTCTTTGATGCATTATCTGTCTCATACAATGTAGTGTACATTAAGAACTCTTCTACATATTATTATCACTCTATTTAATTCTCAACTCATTTCTATCGAGTCTTGATCGTACACGATCACACCCTGACACGCGAGTTGTGCTTTGCACTTCTCCAAAATTCTATTCAAAACTTCTTAATTTCAGAGTTGGGGCTTTTAGATTACTACGTACCTTCTCGCAGTTGTATGGATACTCTATAGCAACCTAGGTGAATCTACTCTAGAATCCTTAGGTCGTTTATATACACAATTTTGATCATCACTTCAGCTGGATAAATTTCTATACTTTATTTGTTACACATTCTTTATTAGATACATTTTCTTTGTTCATCATATATTACACATTTTTTTACATTCACTGTACATTCATTAGCTGTTTATATTTATTTTTGTCATGGTTCAAATTAGATTCTATGATGACACCTGTCACACCCTCCGGTACAGGTAAGTCTATCCCAACCCACACTCAATAATCAAAATAAAGACAAAGCAGAAGAAATAAGAATTGAAATAATCTTAATTGATATAAAAGAAGTATAGTCTCGTTGATACATCCCAGGTCTGGTTGTCACTAGTACAAGCCTCTAATATAGAATATGAATAAATAGTCTAAAGTATCTTAAATACGAAAAAAGTACAAGATAAGATAATGAGAGATACGGGTAAGGTCTCAGACCTGTTAGCCGCTACCTCGAACAGTCCAACTTTGTCAGGACCAAAACCCATAGTGAATGGCACCCACGCTACTCATTCGGTGGGAGAACCAACTACCCCGAAGACCATCCCATAATCAACACTTAGAATAAAATAACTAATCGAATAATATCCATTCTAAACCAAAAATCGTAAGTATAACTTAAACCGAAAAAAAATAATTAGAAAAACATCCCTAGGACCCGAAAGTCGTCCGAAGCAAAATATCTATGATTGTCAAGAAGTGGATGCAACCCCAAAACTAAGATAATCACAATTTCGAAATAGAGAACTATGCTAAGAGAGAGAGATTTCATGGTAGCCCGGATAAGCTGCTCACCCTGAAATCTGGAATCAACGGCTGAAATCACAAGTGAGGTCTCGTAGGAGCCGCTGAAATATGCGTTGCACTTACAAAAGTAATTGCAAGTGTAGTATCAGTACACAAGAACAACAGTGTACTGGTAGGGTCATTTGGCCAACCTAAGATGAAAATATGAACACTTAATCAAATGATAGTATAAGAAGCTAATCCATACTAAAAATATCATACACTTAGCACATAAACACCAAAAAGATAGTTCAAGATTAAAAACCAGCAAGTCAACAAATATTACTAACTCACGTACAGCCAAGTCAAGTCAAGATACGTATACCATTATCAAGCATAGAAAAATGCATATTCCCCGGTTCACTCATAGAACCGTCAAACCCGCCTAAACCTCGTACATACATGCTATGGGTTATACATCCACCCTCTAGCCATGAACTGAAGGGGACAAATACCATCTATGTACTAAACCCCCATACAGAAGTGTCTGCCCACCTTATTTCACCTATAACCCATGAGAACTTCCCAAATACTGAAACATTCCTCATTTTAGAAATAAGGCAGGTCAAATCAATAAGCAAGTAAAATCATTGCATTAACCACACCAAACAACATGAATTAACCAGCCACACTACAAAGTAGTTAACATGCACATATAATACAAGTTGGATTAAACTACAATACCATCACCTACCTTGAATCAAGCTAGCACAACCCTTTAAGTTGGAGCTTTGCCCTTTCGTGCAATTCCTGCTTGCTCGTGGTCTAGAACATGTATATAAATACATAATTAAAGAAATGACCTTAACATGTCGGGATTTATAACTCACACCCAACTCCTAAGGTCAAGTTGATGATCATTCCCTTCCCGTTCTAGGACTTTTCCACCATATTTCACCCAAAAACTACCAATTCCATGGATTAATTAGTGAATTAATAAAATACAAGGGTAAATTAATCGTTAATAATCAAAACCCATTAACATATTCCTTAATTTTCCCTTTTGCACCAGCAATTAACAGAAATCTGCCCTAAACCCTTCCCCAAACTCCGTGAATTAACAATTCTAAGGCTTAATAACTAAATACGAGTTAACGGGGATAAATTCCTTACCTTGGAGAAGCCAAACGATGAATTTCTAGTGTATTTCACCCTAAATCACCTTTCCCTTGCCCCAAAATGAGTTTTAGAAAAATAACTATTTTGGAGAAATATTTTAATAAATCTGTGATTTTTATCGCTATAGTGGTACCGACCGCTATAGCGGTCGTTGATCAGCTTTGACAGCTGCTATAGCAGAAATTTCTCTGCTATATAGTAGTGTGTCGACTGATATAGTGGCGTCGATAGGACAAAAAGTCCATGTTCTCCCAAAAATCTCACTTTTTGTAACTCACCTTGAACCTGGGACATTCCAAACAATTTCCTTTACGCTAAGATCAATTTCGGGAGTTCTACTTATCCAAATTCAATTCCATAAACTCCTACAGATTCCTTACCATCTTAGCTAACTAGAAATTAATACAATTGCCACCAAAACCATCTAAATCATTCCCAGATTTTCCTAGACCACACCTCGCTCCGAATTTGATCGAAACTAGCCTAACTTGAATTTTGTAACTTCCAAACTGGAAAGAATTTGGACATGAGATTTTAAACGTAGGACTCATGCATAACGACAAATAGGTTCATTACAACAGATACCAATTTACCCATCGTTCATCCCTGAATGATTAGTTAAGAAAAATAGGCTAAACAAAGAGGAAGAAAGAGAGTACATGTATCCTCAAAAAATTGAGGGTACTTGTCCCACATGTCTTGCTCGATTTGCCAAGTGGCTTCCTCAATCGAACGATACTTCCATTGAACCTTTACCGAACGAATTTCCTTCATCCTCAATTTTCAAACATCTCGATCTAGAATCGCTACTGGTTTCTCCTCATAAGCCAAATCCTTATCTAGAAGCACTGAATCCCACTTAATGATGTAGTCTCCATCCCCATGATACTGTTTCAACATAGAAATATGAAATATCGGATGGACTCCTGACAAACCCAGTGGTAGAGCTAACCTGTATGCAACCGGACCCATATCTTCAAGAACCTCAAAGGTACTAACGTACCGAGGGCTGAGCTTTCCCTTCTTGCCAAATTTCATGACCCCCTTCATAGGAGACACCTTAAGCAAAACTTGCTCACCAAACTTGAAGTCCATGTCTCTTACCTTACAGTCCGCATACTTTTTCTGCCTACTTTGATCAGCCAGCAACTTGGTTTGAATGAATCTTACCTTTTCTTGAGTCTCTTTTACCAAGTCTGTACCCAAAGGCTTGACATCTCCCGCCTCAAACCACCCAATAGGTGACCTACACTTTCTTCCATAAAATGCCTCAAATGGTGCTATATCAATGCTGGAGTGATAACTATTGTTGTAGGAGAACACATACAACGGAAGAAACTGGTCCCAATAACCACCAAAGACAATCACGCAGGCCCTCAACATGTCCTCTAGTACCTGAATCGTCCTCTCCGATTGACCATCAGTTTTAGAATGGAAGGTCGTGCTAAATGTGAGCCTGGTACCCAACTCCTCATGCAACCTATCCCAAAAATTAGAAGTGTATTTTGAATCTCTATCTGAAATAATAGTAAGTGGCACCCCATGAAGTTTGATGATTTCTTTGACGTAGATTTTAGCTAACTACTGAGAGCTGTAGTCTACCCGAACCGATAAAAAGTGAGCTAATTTCATCAGCCGATCTACTATTACTCAAATGGAGTCATATTTACCCAAGGTCTTAGGAAGACCCACTAAGAAATCCACAGTAATACGCTCCCATTTCCATATGGGTATAGGCATCTTCTGAAGTAAACCTGCAGGACTTTGGTGCTCATACTTCACCTGTTGAAAATTGTGATACTTAGACACATGGTCCACTATGTCCCTCTTCATCCCGCTCTACCAATAAAGCTGCCTTAAGGCACGATACATCGTGGTCGTACCTAGATGAATAGAATAACACAAACCATGGGCCTCTAAAAGTACATAAAAAATCAAATCACCAACCCAAGGAACATGTAATCTTCCTTTAAACCACAACACCCCAACCGCATCAAGAGTGGCGTCCTCCACATCCTCACGCACCACTTTATTTTGGAGTGCATTCAACTTCTTGTCCTCAAATTGCTTGGCTTTAAACTGATCCCAAAATGTTGACTTCACCTTAACACTAGCCAACCTGTCTGAGACCCCAAACTGCATGGTCTGAGATGCTAGAGTTTGAAACTCTCTACCTAAAGGTCGCCTAGACAACTTCAAAATTTTTTAACTACCTATACTTACAGTTTTTTGGCTCAATGCGTCTGCACCACATTGGCCTTACCCGGATGATACTGAATACTCATATCATAATCCTTTAATATTTCCATCCATCTCTACTGCCTTAAGTTCAAATCTCTTTGAGTAAACACATGTTGCAGGCTACGGTGGTCTGTGAAGACCTCACACTTGACACCATAAAGATAGTGTCTCCAAATCTTTAATGCAAACACCACCTCTGTCAACTCTAAATCTTGGGTTGGGTAATTCCTCTCATGAGGCTTTAAATGCCTCGAAGCATAAGCAATGACACTCCTATTCTGCATCAACACAAGACCCAAGCCCAAAAGTGAGGCACCACAAAACACTATAAAGTCCTTACCTTCAACCGGCAATGAAAGAATAGGAACTGTAGCCAAAAGTGTTTTGAAATTTTGGAAGCTCTCTTTACATTGATCTGACCAAACAAATGGTACTTTCTTCTGAGTCAACCTTGTCAAGTGCGTTGCAATGGATGCAAAGTTCTTGACAAACCTGTGGTAATAATTGGCAAGACCCACAAAGCTCCTTATCTCGGTCACTAAACTACGCTGAGTCCAATTCTTTACTGCCTCGATCTTCTGGGGATCCACCATCACCCTTTTTTCAAAAACCACATGCCCCAAGACGCTGACTGGAGACAACCAGAATTCACACTTTGAAAACTTAGCAAATAACCGCTTCTCCCTTAGAATCTCCAAAACTATGTGAAGATGGCCTGCATGCTCTTCCTTACTCTTGGAATAAACCAGAATATCATCAATAAACACAATGACAAAAGAATCCAAGAATGACTTAAAGATCCCATTCATCAAACTCATAAAGGTTGCAGGTGCATCAGGAACCCAAAAAACATTACCAGAAACTCATAATGACCATACCGAGTTCTAAAAGCTGTCTTTGGTATATCCCCTAATCTAATTTTTAACTGATGATAACCCGACCATAAATCAACATTTGAAAACACTGACACACCCTATAACTGATCAAACAAATCATCTATATGAAGCAAAGGATATTTATTCCTGATAATAACCTTATTCAGCTGCCTATAGTCAATGCACATACTCTAACTACCATCATTTTTCTTAACAAATAGAACCAGGGCACCCGAAGGTGAAGCACTTGGACGAATAAAACCCTTATCAATTAGCTCCTGTAGCTGAGTTTTAAGCTCCCTCAATTTTGTTGGGGCTATTCAATAAGGGGGAATAGATATAGGGCGAGTGACTGGCTCTAAGTCAATGCAGAAATCGATATCTCTATCGGGAGGTATACCCGATAGGTCTGAAGAAAACACATCCTGAAATTTAGAAACTATAGAAACTGACTCTATAGAAGGGGACCCTGCATCTACATCCCAAAGATGGGTTAGAAATGCTAAACACCCCTTCCCCATTAACCTTCTTGCCTGGATAAATGATATAATTTTCATTGGCTTGGCCTTATACACTCCCTCCCACTCTAGTTTATCCAATCTCGGCATTGCTACAGTCACTGTCGTAGCATTACAGTTTAAGACAGTGTGATAGAGAGATAACCAGGTCATACCCAGAATTATATCAAAGTTCAACATATCCAAAATAATCTAGTCTACCCAAGTCTGAAAACCCACAAATAACACAGAGCAAGAATAAAAAACATGGGACACTACCACAGACTCACCAATCGAAGTAGACATATAAATCAGATGATCAAGTACAACACAGACCAGATTCAGACCCACCGCAAAGTGAACCGATATATAACAATAAGTAGACCCCAGATCAAGTAAGAAAGAAGCCATCCAGTCACAAATAAAAATAGTACTTGTGATTACCGCATCAGAAGCCTCAGCATCAGTCTTTCCCAAAAATACATAATAGTGAGCCCGGTCATCAATCTGAGCTAACTCCCTTCCCAGATGCGCTCCTCCCCCGTTGCCGCTGTGTTCTCGACCACCTATCTGATTTTTCCTCCCACTCTGTGGATGACCCCTGCCATTACCTCCTCCATATCTACCTGCTGGAACTATAGCCCGAGTCTGCTGCTGTGCATCAACACCACAATAGTAACATCCATGCTCAAGAGAAAGACGAATGGCAGAAGAGTAAGAATCCCCTTGGACCCTAACAACCTGTGTCTGAGAAGAAACCTTAGCTAGAACCACGAAAGAAGCTGGCAAAGCTGGCTGAATAGGACAGGCTGAATACGTCTGCTGTCCATGGCCCTTAGAGTAAGATCCACTGAAATTTCCAATATTGCTAGACTTTTTGGCTAACATCTTAGCCTGACCCGCTTGCGTAACCCCCTCCAATTTCTTCACAAAATCTGCAACTTCATTGAACCCCTTCCCTGTAGAAGTTATATGAATAGTCAAAACCTGAAGATTATAGTTCAAACCCTTGATATACAGTCGAATCCTCTCCTCCTTAGAAGTCAACAATTGAATAGCATAGCGAGACAAGGCATCGAACTTGGCCTCACAGGCCGCAAATGACATGTCGCCCTGCTCTAATACCAAAAACTCATCCTTCTTGATATCACGGATGGCCTGGGGCATATATTTCTCTATGAACAAAGCATGATATTGCTCCCAAGTTAAAGGAGGTAAAACTGGTGACCGTCATTCAACATATGCCCTCCACCATTGCTTAACATCCTTCTCCAATAGAAAAGTCACAAACTCAACCCCATGCTGCTGAATAATACCCATTTTATGCAACCTCTCATAGCAATCAATGATAAGCTAAAAAGCATTCTCAAACTCAGTACCCTGGAAAGTAGGTGGTTCCATCTTCAGAAACTTAGTCATCAGATCATGCTCTGTAGCTGTCATCACAGAACCCAACACCGAATGAGAAAAAACATCATTCCCTGAAGTCTCATCCATCTTTGGAGCCACAACAATAGTAAGGTGAACAATTGGAGCCTGGAAAATCGATACGGTAGGAGTGGCTCTATTCCCTGCCAACCCACGTAGAAAAGCTAACACCTATTGAACAACCTCAGCAGACATATGAGGTAAGGCTACAACCCCAGCTAGTGACACTACCTCAGGCCCTACTTCCTGCTCCTCTACTGCTTTTATCTCCTCAAAATGATCCTGAGGTGGGAGAGGGGATACTGACCTTTCATGAGCATGGCCAGCAGCTGCTTGAGCTCCACCCCTGGCGGGTGTGGTTCGTCCCCTTCCTCTCCCTTCTATCCCCTTACTCAACCTCTTCCCCTTATGGATGGATCCTCATCTGGAGCAGTCGGTGCAGGGGCTATAGCTCGAGTTTCGTTAGACCTAGTATTCACCATCTATGGACAAAAGAGTGAAGAGAATCAGATACCACTTTTGGATCGCCGATACCAATTGGAATCAAGTTATAACACGAAAGAAACAAGAATGACATATTTTCCTAAAGTCCCATAGCCTCCTAAAGAAAAGTACAGGCGTCTCTGTACCATTCTACGAGACACTACTAGACCCATTTTGGTATAATGAGATCGATGAACCTAGGCTCTGATACCAACTTTGTCACGACCCAAACCCATAGTGAATGGCACCCACGCTACTCATCCGGTGGGAGAACCAACTACCCCAAAGACCATCCCATAATCAACACTTAGAATAAATAAGCAGAACTAATCCATCAATAGAATAATATCCATTCTAAACGAAAAACCATAAGTACAACTTAAAGCCGAAAAAGTACTTAGCAAAACATCCCTAGGACCCAAAAGTCGTCCTTACCAAAACATTTATGAATGTCAAGAAGGGGATGCAACCCCAAAACTAAGATAATCATAAATCTGGAATAGAGAACTATGCTAAGAAAGAGAGATTCCATGGTAGCCCAGATAAGCTGCTCACCCTGAAATCTGGATTTAACAGCTGGAATCACAAGTGACGTCTTATAGGAGCCGCTGGAATATGTGTTGCACTCACAAAACTAAATGTAAGTGTTGTGTCTATGCACAAGAACAACAGTGTACTGGTAGGGTCATTTGGCCAAGCCAAGATAAAAATATGAACACTTAACCAAATGACAGTATAACAAGCTAATCCATATTAAAAATTTCATACACTTAGCATATAAACACCAAAATGATAGTTTAAGATTAAAAACCAGCAAGTCAACAAACATCACTAAGTCAAGTATAGTCAAGTCAAGTCAAGACACGCATACCATTATCAAGCATAGATAAATACATATTCCCCGGTTCATACATGGAACCATCAAACTCGTATGAACCTCGTACATACACCTATGGGTTATACATCAACCCTCTAGCCATGACCTGTAGGGGACAAATACCGTCCATGTACTAAAACCCCAGACATAAATGTCTGCCAACCTTATTTCACCAATAACCCGTGAGAACGTACCAAATACCAAAATATTCTACATTTTAGAAATAAGGCAGGTCAAATCAATAAGAAAGTAAAATCATTGCATTGACCACACCAAACAACATGCATTAACTAGCCACACTACAAAGTAGTAAATATGCACATATAATACAAGTTAGATTAAACTACAATACCATCACCTACCTCGAATCAAGCTAGCACAACCCTTTAAGCTGGAGCTTTGCCCTTCCGTGCAATTCCCGTTTGCTCATGGTCTAGAACAACAACAACAACAACATACCCAGTATATTCCCACCACATGGGGTCTAGAACATGCATATAAATACATAATTAAAGAAATGACCTTAACATGTCGGGATTTATAACTCACACCCAACTCCTAAGGTCAAGTTCATGATCATTCCCTTCTCGTTCTAGGACTTTTCCACCGTATTTCACCCAAAAACTACCAATTCCATGGATTAATTAGTGAATTAATAAAATACAAGGGTAAATTAATCGTTAATAATCAAAACCCATTAACATATTCCTTAATTTTCCCCTTTGCACCAGCAATTAACAGAAATCTGCCCTAAAACCTTCCCCGAACTCCGTGAATTAATAATTCTAAGGCTTAATAATTAAATATGAGTTAATGGGGATAAATTGCTTACCTTGGAGAAACCAAACGATGAATTTCTTGTGTATTTCACCCTAAATCACCTTTCCCTTGCCCCAAAATGAGTTTTAGAAAAATAAACTATTTTGGAGAAATATTTTAATAAATCTGTTGTTTTTATCGCTATAGTGGTACCGACCGCTATAGGGGTCGTTGACCACCTTTGACTGCCACTATAATTGGAATTTCTCCGCTATAGCGGTGTGCCGACCGCTATAGCAGCATCGTCGGTACAAAACATCCATCTTCGCCCAAAAATTCCACTTTTGCAGCACACCTTGAACCTGGGACATTCTAGACAATGCCCTTTACACTAAGATTAATTTCAGGAGTTCTACTTACCCAAATTCAATTCCGTAATTTTTTACGGGTTCCTTATCATCTTAGATAACTAGAAATCAATGCAATTGCCACCAAACCAATATAAATCATTTCCATATTTTCTTAGACCACACTTCGCTCCGTATTCGATCAAGACTAGCCTAATCTGAATTTTGTAACTTTCAAATCATAAAGAATTTGGACGTGAGATTTTAAATGTAGGACTGATCGTAACAACAAAGAGGATCGTTATAATTATTTATTCACTACTAACATTTCTATCAAGTATTTATACAGGCACTCGGAGATACCACCCGAAAATGAAGTTCATAAAGGAGTTTGAACTCTATGTTCGTATTTAAATTTCATTCTTATAATTGTATAGAAAAATGAAGTATAGTGATAACTTTAGTTTTGGGACATCGAGCGGAAAAGTCCTTTACTTACATATTCATTATCATGCGCTTAGGCAAAACTTAAGCCGTTAATATTTATATAAAAGAATTAAATTGATTTAGGAAGGTATTTAATCAGTTAATTCACACTTTTGCATTAGAAAATATTGTGTAGTTTTTTCTTTTAAAATAAATCTTCAATTTTATTTATACTTTTTTCCCATTGATTTTTGTCAGCTAAAAAATATTATTTGAGAATGCTTTTTCTTTTATATAATACAAAAAATACTTTTCTTTTCATATATTACAAAATGTGCTTTCTTTTTACAAAAATACTTTTCCTTCCATAAGTATTTTTATACATTTTCTTATATATAGGTATATTTACGTATTTCTATACAGACATTTTACAACAATAGGCTTTATTTATATACTAGATGTACACTCTTTATACATACATTTTTTACATTATTTTTAGTACATATTTTACATTCTTATACTTTCAAAAAATGATTTTTACATCCTTCATCTTTTGATAAATTTAGTCTAGTCGGGTACCACATTTCATAGATTCTGAAGGATGCATAATCCCTTTCCTTCGAAATAATTTAAACCCTTACCTAGAATCTAAATTCATTTTCATAGATTAAAACACAAGTTATACATGTCAATAATCAAAAAATAGATTTTCTGAATTTCCTTGAAAGTTAGGTGGCGAATATGTACAAAATCAAATCTTTTAGGATCCATAAGTCGTGTTTTATTTAACCAAAAATAGGGCTTGATAGAATGGAGACTCTCCTGGGGAGAAAGAATGATTATGTGGTTGTGACGACTGAACTTTGCATAGAGCTTCCTACATATCTCAAGTGTCACGAGAATCAGGTCAATGTAGTTCAAACATTCAAATTGCATTAAATTTTGATTGACTTTAAAAATTTGCCCCAGTATTGAATTATGATAAAACCATTTTCTTTTGTGATGATGTTAGAGAGGTTTTGGCACGAAAGGATGTGCAAGCATGTAATCCAAAGGGCCTCCAACTGGCGAGGTAGTTGAAATGTAAAAGGACTGACTGGGCAAATGAAATGTAATAGTTTTCGACTGGCGGGATAACTGAAATATAGAGGCCCTCAGCTGGCGGGGCAATTGAAATGTAAAGACCCTCGACTTATGGGACAGTAAAAATGTAAAAGGGGACTCTGTTGGAGAGTCCAAGATGGTTCTAATCATGATATACTCAATTTTTTCAATTGAGAGAGGTATTTTTATTTTTTGCCTCATATCAGTTATTTAATTATTTGATTCTTTATTTATTTACACGACAAATTTATATAAATTATCTCTAATTTGCACATAAATTGCTTACATTGATTATACATTTATTTTTTTGCATGCATTAGTTGTCTCATATATTGTAGTTATACATTTAGAACTCTTATATATATATTATTATAACTCTATTTAATTCTCACCTCGTTTCTATCGAGTATTGTTCGCACACAATCACACACTGAATATGCGAGTTGTGTTTTGCACTTCTTCAAAATACTATTCAAAACTCCTTAGTTTTAGAGTCGGGGCTTTTAGATTACTACGTACCTTCTCCCAGTTGTCTGAATACTCTCTACCAACCTAGGTGAATCGACTCTTAGAATCCTTATGTTGTTTATATACACAATTTTGATCATCACTTTAGTTGGATGAATTTCTATTCTTTATTTGTTACACATTCTTTATTTGATACATGTTCTTTGTTCATCATATATTACACATTTTTTTACATTCACTGCACATTCTTTAGCTGTATATATTTATTTTTGTCTTGATCCAAATTCGAGTCCATGATGGTACCTGTCACACCCTCTTGTACAGTAAGTCTATCCCAAACCACACTCAATTATCAAAGCAAAGACGAAGCGAAAGAAATAAGTAGAGAAATAATCTCAATTGATATAAAAGAAGTATAATCTCGTTGAATCATCCCAGGTCTGGTTTTTACTAGTACAAGCCTCTAATACAACATATGATCAAATAGTCTAAAGTATCTTAAATGCGAAAAAAGTACAAGATAAGATAATGAGAGATACGGGTAAGCTCTGAGACCTGTCGGCAGCTCCCTCGATCTCCGCAAAGCCAATGTTGAGAGAACACGACCTATGCTCCACTACTCGAATCAATACCTACATGGGGTGCAAAAAAAAGAGGAAAAAAAAAGCAAGGGTAAGTACGAAACACGTGTACTCAACAAAAATCGTCTATAACCAATATATATATATATATATATATTTCTTCAATTTACTTTGGTAATTATTTATTCACTAGTAACATTTCTATCAAGTATTTATACAGGCACTAGAAGATACCTCCCTAAAATGAAGTTCATAAAGGAGTTTGAACTCTATGTTCGTATTTAAATTTCATTCTTATAATTGTACAGAAAAATAAAGTATAGTGAAAACTTTACTTTTGGGACGTCGAGCGGGAAAGTCCTTTACTTACATATTCATTATCATGTACTTAGGCAAAACTGAAGTTGTTAATATTTATATAAAAGAATTAAATTGATTTAGGTAGGTATTTAATCAGTTAATTCCCACTTTTGCATTAGAAAATATTGTGTAGTCTTTTCTTTTAAAATAAATCTTCCATTTTATTTGTACTTTTCTCCCACTGATTTTTGTCAAATAAAAAAATATTATTTGAGAATACTTTTTCTTTTATATGATACAAAAAATACTTTTCTTTTCATATATTACAAAAAGTGCTTTCTTTTTATAAAACTATTTTTCCTTCTATACGTATTTTTATACATTTCTTTTATATATTGCTATCTTTACATATATATATATATAGAGAGAGAGAGAGAGAGACAGACATTTTACAACAATAGGCTTTATTTATGTACTTGATGTACACTCTTTATACATACATTTTTTACATTATTCTCCTCCATCTTTTAATAAATTTAGTCTAGTCGGGTACCACATTTCATTTATTCTGAAGGATGCATAAACCCTTTCCTTCGAATAATTTGAGCCCTTACCTAGAATCTAAACTGATTTTCATAGACTAAAACACAAGTCATACATGTCAATATTCAAAAAATAGATTTTTTGATTTTCCTTAAAAATTAGGTGGCGACTCTAAGCAAAATCAAATCTTTTAGGGTCAATAAGTCGTGCTTTATTTAACCAAAAATAAGGCTTGACAGAATGGCGACCCTCCTTGGGAGAAAGAATGATTATGTGGTTGTGACGACCAAACTCTGCATAGAGCTTCCTACATATCTCGAGTGTCACGAGAATCTGGTCAATGTAGTTCAAATATTCAAATTGCAATAAATTTTGATTGACTTTTAAAATTTGCCCCAATGTTTAATTATGATAAAACTATTTTCTTTTGTGATGATTTTAGAGAGGTTTTGGCACGAATTGAAGTGCAATCATGTAATACAAAGGGCCTCCAATTGGTGAGGCAGTTGAAATGTAAAAGGCCCTCGACTGGAGGGGCAATTGAAATTTAATGGTTCTCAACTGGCGGGGCAACTAAATGTGAAGGTCCTTGAATGAAGGGACAATAGAAATGTAAAAGGCGACTCTGCTGGAGAGTCCAAGATTGTTATAATCATGATAGACTCAATTTTTTCAATTGAGGGAGGTATTTTTATTTTTTTGCCACATATCAGTTATTTAATTTTTTGATTCTTTGTTTATTTACACTACAAATTTTATATAAATTATCTCTAATTTGCACATAAATTGCTTACATTGATCGTACATTTATTATTTTTGTGTACATACAAATTCTTTGATTCATTATCTGTCTCATATATTGTAGTTGTACATTTTGAACTCTTCTACATTTTATTATCACTCTATTTAATTCTCACCTCATTTCTATCGAGTCTTGATCGTACACAAACGCACATTGAACACACGAGTTAGTGTTTTGCACTTCTCCAAATTTCTATTCAAAACTCCTTAGTTTTAGAGTCAGAGCTTTTAGATTACTACGCACCTTCTCTCAGTTGTCTGAATACTCTCTACCAACCTAGGTGAATCTATTCTTAGAATCCTTAGGTCGTTTGTATACACGATTTTAATTATCACTTCAGCTGGATGAATTTCTATTCTTTATTCGTAACACATTCTTTATTTGATACATGTTTTTTTATCATCATATATTACACAATTTTTTACATTCTCTGCACATTCCTTAAGTGTATATATTTATTTTTGTCATGATTCAAATTAGTGTCCATGATGGCACCTGTCACATCCTCCGGCACAGGTAAGCCTATCCCAACCTATGCTCAATAATCAAACAAACAAGAAGCAGAAGAAATAAGAATAGAAATAATCTAAATTGATATAAAAGAAGTATAATCTCGTTGATACATCCCAGGTCTGGTTGTCACTAGCATAAGCCTCTAATACAGAATATGAGCAAATAGTATAAGGTATCTTAAATGAAAATAAAGTACAAGATATGATAATGAGAGATCCTAGTAAGCTCTGATATCCGTTAGCCGCTACCTTGATCTCTGTAAAGCTAATGCTGAGAGAACAGGACCTATGCTCCGCTACTCGAATCAATACATATATGAGGTACATAAAAAGGAAAGAAAAAGTAAGGGTGAGTACGAAACACGTGTTCTCATCAAGAATTATCTATAACCGACCCTAATCCAAAGTGATGGCGAGGACCACCAGACCAACCATCCAATTTAACCGAAATAAACCTGCAGTCAAAAATGTCCTAGTCTATCCTAGAAGATACCACCATTATCCAGACAAACAAATCAATGCCTTAAGGTGGGAATGTACATGTTTAAGATCAACGACAATAGATATAGGTCACATCACAAGAGGATCTCACCAACATGGTATTTAATATCAACTCACCATCTCAAACCAACAATCCTGGCTAAGATAGAGGTGGGTGCATATCTCGCAAATACTAGATGTGACATAATAGTCTCAATAGATTAAGTCGTAATAGTACCCCACATCTCATAATATCTCAACCACTAAAATCACCCAAGAGATGGTACAAAGTAACGTAATGTAGTAGTATGATATGCAAAATACACAATATCGCGAACAAGATTGAATCACAATAATACAATACAAAAGTAAATAATCATACACAATATCAATCATACAAAGGAATGCAATGCAATGCAAATGATGCAAATGAAATGGTGTGGTAATGATGTAAGACATCGCATGACACCTCGTACACACCTTTCGATCATAAGCTTCCAGGACAGGACCCGTGGGGGTTTTGCAACCCATATACTATCATGATCTCATAGCTCAATAAACCTCACCGACACATTGCTCAGTCAAGGCATTTTGCAAAGTGTTTCATTTTCATTCAAAAATGAGTATTTCTCTATGATAACCATTCCATGTATATAGATGAATGAAATGAGGATGCATGCTCATAACCAAAATAATATCATATAATGAATTAACTCAATGATTGTATTAAATGAGCTCAAATCTCAATAAGTCATAATATAAGCCATCGTATGGCACCACAGTAATAAAGAGTCATATAAAACATCAATGATATCAATTCAAGCCCCCACTCAGGCATCACAATAGTAACAAAGGTAATAATGCTCAAACAAAACCAATACCAATATATGCATGGGCATCTCAATGATAATAATATCTCCAGTCAATAATATAGTCAACACAAGCCCCCACTCAAGTATCATAATAATGATAATCAATCCCAATAACATAACATAGAGAATATACCCAAACCTAAGCTTGTTTTACACAATTAACATAACATAGAGAATATACCCAAACCTAAGCAAATGAAGGTAGTCATGACTCCATGTCCTAAAGTTTACCTTCATTTGCTTACTTGATAACTAAGCCAAGACTCCTTTCTTAACTGCTTAACTATACTAACATCGGTTATATCTTAAGAGATCACTAAACCCTAATAATTACATCAACTATTACAGATCTATTTATACCCGAAGTGTTTACTAACTCCCCATCATATCATCAAATAACTTACTAACATAATCATCCCTTAAATGGTTACTAAGCCCCAACCTTTTCATCAAAAACCACTAACATGAATCAATCTCCTAAATAGATACTCACTATCAATCTACTCAAGATCAATAAGTCATCTATTTACTATCTACCATAAAAATATACACACGTAGAGAAAACAAGCAAGATATCCATTTAATTAATTCGATCCATCAGGAGACTCTGGAACTCGCGGAGATGCTCTCGATCTCATCAAAGGGGACCCCCCAAACTTTTAGCGATTCACCAAACACAAGTAATAAGCACATAACACATAAACACCTTAGAAAAGAGTCAAGGTACATCTTCACTTGCCTTAAAAAAGACTCGCAAATCCAAAGCATAGTCCTAAGAATCAATCAGAATCTCTACTTCCTCGAATCATCACCAAAAGCATCCAATCCACGATAAACATCTTGAAAACCCACTTGAAATCATCTAAATTTGAGCTCTCAAGCTCTAAAAATGGAGAAATTCAGGTTTGGAGCCGAAAAAGGATTCTAATTCTATCCAGGTCTACTTACCTAATTGTGATTATGGGCCATCTATCACAATTGCAAAATAACCCAAACCAAGACCTTCACGAATGCAATAAAAAAAAGACACAACCCACTATATACTCTTTACGATCGCGGTACCCACCATCACAATCACGCTAAAGGAAACATTTGGACTTTGCAAACGCAACAGAGGGGTTGCAAATGCAAAGAATGAAATGTTGCACCAATAAAAAGATGAAATCAATAAAATTTACAAGATAAAAACTCTCTGATCGGACCCTCGGAATTCATTCGAGACCCCATAGAAATAAACCAATAATGATACTTGAATAATTTTGAAGTTCCTAAATCAACGGAACTATCGGATTTACCAAATAAGGTCATTATCAATAAGTTACCTCTAAAACCAACTTTAGGCCAAACAAAAGCTAGTATTTCAGATAAACACTCAAAAATCATAAAAGGCCTTGAGACCCAAACCACCTATGCTACTAACTTAAAATAGACGCTCCAGAACTAATGGAACTGACATAATCACCATCCGATTCTTGGACCAAAGTACAATATATCACTTTAAAGACTACTCAAAACCAGAAACTCATATAATCACTCCTGAATGTTTCGAGGCCCGTGCTCATAAATAAAGTAAAGTGTTGCGCCCAAGCACAGACAAGTGTACATGGTCAAACAAGTATTAAAGTGACTCTTGCAAGCTGGTTATCGATCCCACAGGGACTTGGTATTTAGCAGACGATCCAATTCTAGTATTACTATTTAAGTTAAACAAATGTTATTTGTAACCCAAGAGGAATTTGAGTTTTATTTTCTTATAAAGTAAATATTATAAATAACAATGATATGGACCTTGGATTGTGAACAATATACGGAGAATTCCAAGGTTGAGGCATTTACTCCTCGATCATGTATATAACTATGGTTTCTAGCCGGCATTGGTGGTTATCGTGACTATTGATTTACAAGGTTTGTATTACATATTGGGAATGATCATCCTCTAATTAATTTACCCAAATTAATCTCACAACTACATCGTTTATCGGGGATGTGAGTCTTTAATTCGGATGCATTAAACTATCTTCCTGTTTCATTAACCAAATGGGGCATTTAGGTATATCTGTATCCTAGCTGCAAATTATCCTTTAATAATTAGTATTTAACGATTAAAGACATGATAAAAACTCCCTACATTATTCATTCCATACCTCCATTCCTATGCTCAATTCGTTTTGAGACTTAAATTTATCCTAAATTTTATGACGCTTTAGAATAGTAAAATAAGATCGCAAGAATAATCATATTACTTGATAAACACATTAACCAACTAACAAACCATAATTAAAACAATCATGTTGTAGACTCAAGCCTAGAAAGAGGGTATTTATCCACTTATGTTCATACAAATAATTTCTATAGATGAATTCATAAATTCAAACTACAAGAAAGAAAAGTAAAAAGAAAAAGAACCTTAATTTCAAGCTCCTTGGTGTGTTTTCTGCTCTCCAATTCGTGTAGCCTCCAAGAATGTGTGTAAATGTGGCTAAGTACTCCTTTAATAGCCCAAAATTTCGTCCATAGTCAGATCTACACTAAAATATATTACATTGACCCCTTTGCCCTCACTTAAAATAGGTAGAAAACCAAATTCTAGTCTAATTAGGAGTGTGTGTGTGTTAATTTCATGTGGTGAAATGCTCCCACATTTTCCACACTCCTTTGAAGTGTTTTAAGATGTTTATATAGCCTCCAAGTCGTCCTAGACAAGTCCCATAAGGCTTAGGAACAAGTACCATGCGTTTCCTACTCAAACTAGAACTTTAGGACCGACTTAGCTAGCCTCTAGAAACATCCACGCCGCGGAGCTTGTTGTAGTGAATGGGTGGCGCGGCGCAGGGCTTGTAGGATTGATATTACAAATTAGAGTAGCACAATCCATGTTTTTGGAGTCACATGGCTGGGACCCTTGGTAGCCTGCGCGGTGCGGAGGGGGCATCAACTGGGCACAAATTCACCCGATTTTGTCCCTTATTGCCTGTCGAACTTGCTCCTTGTTCCATCATCCATTGTAGCTCATTTGCATATTCAAATGTCACCCAATGCACCTAAATTAACCTCCTGCACATGTTAATAATAATCATTAGAGAATACAATGGTTTAGGCTCATCAAAATCACTCGAGAATAAGCACAACTCAAGCTTGGTTTGACTAGTTAACTCGTCTAGCCTTGCCTTTGTTGTTTTTACTCTTGAATTCATTCAAATGCACCTTAAACCACCTAAACATGAGTATTAGCACAAAAATACAGAAATATCAATAATTATTCATGTAAGCATGCTAAGTTATCCTCAAAACTAAGTTAAACGCACGAAGATAATAACACTTAGGTGTATAAATACGCCTAAGATCACTACCCCACACTTAAAGCCTTGTTCGTCCTCGAACAAATCTTCACATTAACCACCACCAAGGAAGACTCTATCATCACTAGACATAAGACACTCAAGGTAGAACTACAATGACTACATGAATAGCACGTTCAATATTAGGCATGTCACATTCCCATTGAAAACACATGAATACTACTCCAAGACTTCCTAGCCTCAATAATTGACTCTACCAAGTTGGCAAACTCATGCACAATACTTAACAAAGATATAAAATAAGTCTCCTATCCATCATTAAACATGAGCCCTCACCACAAGAGAGTCACTCTTATTCACTCACATATGTATAATTTATAACAAGAATAGGTGTAAGAATCAAATTCCGCTCACTCTTTCAAAGAATTCACATGTCACATAAGATGAACCATAAGCTTTCCCTTAGAGTATTACTCCACTAATATAAGAATATCAAATCTCAAATCTTAAGATCAAGTAGGACTTTACGGGTTGTAATGTAGGCTAAGAGACGGGTAGGAACTATTTTGGTCAAGAATAGTGACTAACTTTCCCAAGCGCTTTAATACATCACACTTTCTATTAAGCTCATCTTCAATCAACATATTTTTCACCACTTTTCTCTTCCAAAACTCTCTTTTGGTTCGCCCCTCAATTTAAGCTAGCTTACATATCTTTTGGAGGGAGTTTTTGATCATCTTTTTCAAAACTCTTTACTCTTTTTACTTTACTTCCTGTCAACAACACATAAACTTTTCTAACACACTAATAGCTACTACTTTGGGGCTTCAACTTCACTCTTTCTCTTCAACTTTCACTCCTTCACAACTTTTATTTTTCAACTCAAGTGCTTAGGAGTTTTGGGTCAAGTTATGGTTTATTGAAAGAAAAGGAGTAATCTACATATGAGGCTACCAAGGAATAGGCTAAAGGCTTAACGGGGCTAGCTAAGATCATGAATTATGGGGAGATAAAGAACGTATAAAATATGGCTATCAAAGAAATGCCTATATCATCTCCCAAACTCAACATCCTTTATTTTGCTTTGCAAACACACCTTGTAAGTTCTAGATATCAATATGCACATGGAATATAACAAAAACCTCACTCACACTTAGCACATGTTCAAATCAAGAAGGATCCCAATAGACTCTCAATTAAGCAATTTCAAGAATTCAAATTTAAGCGAACATCACACAAAAGCCAGAGAAAAGAGCCTAGGTGTCTCAAAGAAGGCATACAATTTTTACATCATGCCTTAAAATTCAACAACAACTTGCTTCAAGTAATCATGTGTAGCACCTAGATAGAGCATCTCTATTTATTCCTAATGACTAAAATTTTAAAATTACCCCTAAAAATTAAAAAGGATACTGGGTTCAAAGGGCTTCCCCTAAAAAAAGAATCGAGGGGTGGTGAAGTGTGCTTCTACTAAACTAAAAAAACAACAAAAACTAAAAACAAACAAAAATAAAATCTTTTTGTAATTTGTTTTAGGTTTAGTCAGAAACATGCAAATAAAGCAAAATCAAAATCCTATAGCGCACTTCACCCTAAACAAATCGAAAGATTCCCCAACCCACACTTAAGATCATACTTTGTCCCCAAATTATAAATCAAAGTAAGGATAGAAATACTCACAGAGGCATCTAGGCCTAGCTAGTAGCATGCCACTTTCTCAGATTTCCATCATGGGGGTCGGAGGACGACCCCACACTTATGCTTTTATCATGCCTTAGCTTAGATTTTGGGTACTCAGACTTCCCCTCAACCTATCAACACAAAATAGAAACAAAAACCAAAGGTGATACCAGAAAAATAAAGAATTAAAAACAAACTAGCTTAACTTGGGTTGCCTCCCAAGCAGTGCCTGATTTATTATCGCGACACGACTTACATCACAACTATCATCCACATTCTCTCATCCTTTTACTCCTTGTTAGGGCCCATCTTCTCCTTTTTTTCTGACCTCTTGAGTGCTCACAATCAAGGTATACATCTTTGCTTACACTTACCTTTTCAGGATTCCTTTCAAGTTTTTCCAGCTTTGGCTTATTTTTCAATTTGGGAAACTCTATGAAAGAGTTTGAAGAGGCAATGGGAGGTTTTCTCTCCTCCACTCCACACTTATCCACTTCCATTATTGTGATCATGCATAAATCTCTGTAGTATAAGAGTGTGTTAAGTGCTTTGTAAACTCTGAAGACCACCTCTTCATCATTCAATCTCATCTTGAGCATGCCCTCACTAACATCTATCAATGCTCTACCAGTATCCAAGAATGATCATCCCAATATGATTGGTACCTTGTCATCTGCATCATAGTCAAGAATAATAAAGTCAGCAGGAATAATAAAGTTACCAACTTTAATGAGAACATCCTCAATGATCCCTTCGCGAAATACTCGTGTTCTGTTCGCCATCTGTAGCACAACTGGTGAATGCCTTGGCTTCCCTAACCCAATAGTATTAAACACTGAAAGGGGCATCAAGTGGATGCTTGCCCCCAAATCACTTAGAGCTTGACAATATCACTTTCACTAATTTGTATGGGGAGGGTGAAACTCCCAGGGTCTTTGAGATTTTTGGACATCTTGCTCATAACCACAGAACTGCACTTTTCAGTAAGCGTCATAGTCTCAATATCACCAAGCCTCCATTTGTTCGCTATCACATCCTTTAAGTACTTAGCATACTTGGGCATTCACTGCTAAACATCTACCAAAGGAAGGTCAATGTGAAGTTCTCTGAACGTGTCAAAGAACTTCTTAAAAAAAAACATCTTATTTATCTTTCTTAAGCTTTTGAGGGAATGGTGGTGGTGGTCTATTTTGAGATTGATCAACCAATTTTTCATTCGGGTACTTAAACTTCCCCTTTTTGTCAGCTTTTTTGGTTTCAACTTGCTTTTTTGTCTCCTTAGGTGTGATCAACTCTAATTGCACCTCATGATTATTCTATGGACATGCATCAATCAAATCTCTACCACTCTTTAAGGTGACTGCCATAACTTTCTTTAGATTTTGCTCTGTATCACCAGGAAAGCCCCTCTGAGGTCTTGCGTTTTGCGCCTGAGATAACTGACCCACCTGCATCTCTAATTTCTTTTGAGCCATTTACTGATTTTTTATATCCACATACATTTGTTCTTAAATGGCCAAAATCTTTTTCAAAGTCTCTTTTATATTATTGGCCTGAGTGTTAGTCTGTGTACCTTGTTTCTACTGAAACTGTGGATGTTGGACTTGATTATTACCCCAAGCTAAATTGGATTGAGTCTGCCAAGTTCGATTATAGGTGCTACCATAAGCCTGATTTTCTCTCTGAAAATTTTCTACAAAATTAATTGACTCCGAATTAGGACCACACAGGTCTGCATAATGATCACTTCATCCACAGACTTGACACCAAATTTAAGCTTTTTGAACCTGCTGCACTGATTGTATAACATTGGATAGAGCTTGGCCCTGAGCCATACTCAATTTATTCAACTGAATCATCAACTAATTTTACATGCTAGCCACTTGTGCAGTCAATGCTGTGATGGCATCACTTTCTGATATACTTAAAACATGTTTCATTGTAACTTTGTAAGCATTACTATGCCAATTTGGGTTACTCTGCACAAGTCTGTCCAACAAAGTGTAAAGTTCATTATAAGTTTTCTCTAAAGCTTGACCAACTGTAGCTGAATCTAACAAAATGTTAGTATTTGGGTCAAGACTTTCAACAAAAGGGTGAGCTAACACTTCATTAGACTGTTGATAATGAAGATAATCTTTGAGAAGACCCTTGAATTGCTCCCAAGCCTGGTACAAATTTTATTCGGTATTCTGAGTGAAACCCACTATTTCATTTCTCACTTTTGCAGTCTTACCAGATGGGAAGAATCAGATGAGGAACTTTCTTGCAAGATCGTTCCATGAGGTGATAGAATTTGCAAGCTCTCCATTTAACCACTTCTTCTCTTCTCCCAAAAGTGAGAATGGAAAAAGTGTAAGCCTCACACAATCAATGGAGACCCCTACATGAATAAACGTGTCACTAAACTCTAAGAAATTTTAAAGATGGACCTATGTGTCCTTATGAGTCTGAATAGTGAACTATCCACTCAAGTGCAACTATTGCACCATATTTTGTTTTAGCTCAAATCTACCTCCAAGTTTTGGTTGCGGATGGAGAAGGCAACGTTAGTTATGAGTGGGATTTCCACATCACACACTGTCCTTGGTGATGCCATGACTTCAGGAACAACCTCGACCTGTTGATCCTACTCAACCTACGATATTGGGTAGAGATCGCAATCGGTGTAAGCGACTCTCAAGCTCAGGATCTAGTTGGACCAAATCCTTATCCCTTACCAGCTTAAAAACTTCACAAACCTATACCTAAAAGATAAGTAGATAAGACAAAGTTGTTATCACTTATCAAACATAATAGTAAAACTAAAAATTAGAAAGTTGCTAATTTTTCAAGTCCCCGGAAACGGCGCCAAAAACTTGTTGCGCCTAAGCGTACATGCAAGTGCATGGTCAAACAAGTAGTAAACTGACTCTTGCGAGCTAGTTATTGATCCCATAGGGACTTGGTGTTTTGCAGATGATCCAATTCTAGTATTACTATTTAAGTTAAACAAATGAGATTTGTAACCCAAGAGGAATTTGAGTTTTGTTTTCTTATAAAGTAAATATTATAAATAACAACGACATGAAACATGGATTGTTAAAAATATATGGAGAATTCCAGGGTTGAGGCATTTACTTCACAATCATGTATAACTATGGTTTCTAAACGACATTGGTAGTTATCGTGACTATTGATTTATGAGGTTGATATTACAACTTGGAAATTGTCATCCTCTAAGTCATCTACCTAAATTAATCTCACAACTACATCATTGAGCAGGGATGTGAATCTTTAATTAGGATGCATTAAACTATCTTTCCGTTTTATTAACCAAGTGGGGCATTTAGGTACATCTCTATCCTAACTATAAATCATCCTTTAATAATTAGTATTTAATGATTTAAGACATGATCCACACTCCCTAAGTTCTTAATTTCTTCCCTCCACTCCTATGGTCAATTTTTTTTGAGACCTAGATTTTTCTAAAGTTCATGACGCTTTAGAATAGTAAAACAAGAACGCAAGAATAATCACATTACTTGATAAACACATTAACCAACTAACAAACCATAATTAAGACAATCATGTTGTAGACTCAACCCTAGAAAGAGGGTGTTTATCCACTTATGTTCATACAAATAATTTCTATAGATGAATTCATAAATTCAAACTACAAGAAAGAAAAGTAAAAAAGAGAAAGAACCCTAATTTCGAGCTCCTTGGTGTCTTCTCTGCTCTCCAATTCGTGTAGCCTCCAAGAATGTGTGTAAATGTGGATAAGTACTCCTTTTATAGCCCAAAATTTCGTCCATAATCATCCCTACACGAAAATATACACATTTCCCTTTGCCCTCACTTAAAATAGGTAGAAAACAAAATCCTAGTCGATTTAGGAGTATGTGTTAATTTGATGTGATGGAATGCTCCCAAGTGTTACTCACTCCTTTACAGAATTTTAAGATGTTTATATAGACTCAAATTCTTCCTATATAAGTCCCATAAGTATTAGGAACAAGTACCATACGTTTCTTACTCAAACTAGAACTTTAGGACCGACTTAGCTAGCCTCTAAAAACTTCTTCGCCATTGAGCTTGTTGTATTGAATGGGTAGCGCGGCACAGGGCTTGTAGGATTTAAATTCCCAATTATTGTAGCTCAATACATGTTGTAGGGAGGTTCATGGCTTGTATCCTTGGTAGGCTGCACGGCGCGGAGGGGGCATCAACTGGGCATAAATTTGCCTGGTTTTGTCCCTTATTGCCCGTCGAACTTGCTCTTTATTCCATCATCCATTGTAGCTAACTTAAAGCTACATATGTCACCCAATTCACCTCAATTAACCTCCTGCATATGATCATAACAACCATTATACAATACAATAGTTTAGGCTCATCAAAATCACTCGAGAATAAGCACAACTCAAGCTTAGTTTGACTAGTTAACTAGTCTAGCCTTGCCTTTGTTGTTTTTACTCTTGAATTGATTCAGATTCACCTTAAACCACCTAAACATGAGTATTATTACATTACAAAAATACACCAATATCACTAATTATTCATGTAAGCATGCTAAGTTACCTCAAAAGTAAGCTAAACGCGCATGGATAATGACACTTAGGTGTATAAATACGCCTAGGATCATAAAGCAATAACAGAGAAGGGAAAAATAGTCAAAACACAAAAAACTTTAAAAATCATGATGAGGGTTGTTACTATTTTATACGTCATGTTCAACATTGTCCCATTTGTTTGATAATTTTGGTTAACTTGTGTTGAGCTTAGAATATTTTCAATACCTCACACCCGTTTTTATTCTTATTATCATTCTTTTAATTATTTTTTACCAAGAATTATTAACACTACCCTATACATTCTTTTCATTCTTGGGACATATTTTTTTATCCGAACTATCATTCATACCATACTTTTTTCTTTCAAAACAATCACCAATTCATAATAACCAAACAAACCACCAATAACTACGTATATGTCTGAACAATGTTTTGACCTGATTTTTTTCTTGATAAGATATGTAGTCAATCCTATATAAGGGTTTGTCTCTTCACTATTTCAAAGACGCTCTCCAAATATCTTCTAAGAGTACAAATTAATAATCCCCTCAAATTCAAGTCTCAATAACATCTGTCAAGGGTTCAACACCCTCACATCCATAACAATCCTGCCGACAGTGGCAAAGTAATGTTGAAGCTTCAACGATGTTTGACCTTCACAATTTTGTCAGCATACTAGAGTAGTATCAAAGCTCTGTCTACGCTTGACATCTATCTTCTCGGTCATCTGATCAGAGTAATTTTTAGGCTTTATGTTTATAAGTTATTCCCTCTCTTCCACCTTTCACACCATTTTCAAGGACGACCACCACTTCATGATAATCATACATGCCACATACAAATCCATAAGTTTGTCTGAACTATATTTTAACCTGATTCTTATCTTGATGAGATATATAAGTAGCCCTTTTTGGGTTTGGTATTCCTTATCAAAAAAGAAAAATAGAGACTATTTTAGTCTATATCTTCACAAACTACGCGAACCTGATTCTCATCTCTATAAGATGCGTAGGCAGCCCTAAAAAGAAGGTTTATTTTCCTACTTCACATTTTTCTATCTTCATACACTACGCATACCTGATTCTCATATAGATGAGACACGTAGGTAACCCTTTTTGGATTCAGTACTCTTTTACAAAAAAACAAAAAGATTTTAAAAAAGTTTGTTTTCTTGCTTCACATCTTATACTTTATCTTTCTGAACTATGCATACCTGATTCTTATTTTCACAAGATATGTAGGCAACCCTCATTTGGGTTCGATCCCATTCTTTCAAAAAAAAATCAAAGTTTTGACTTGGTTGGTACCAACACGGTTAGGAGTGTGCATAGGAAAGAAACAAATTGGTAGGATGGAGAGGACCGACTTCATGATAAACCAAAGATTCTTTAGGTACCTCTTAATCACACCTGAGTGACACTTGAAAAAATCTCCTGCATACATCTAAGATAAAAATGAAACCAACTTCATCATTTTATATGCATTGTGTGGTGAGCTTAGATTAATTCATTGCATTGCATTGTTGATCTAGAATTTGGCATAAATGTCGATTGAGGCAAAATTATGAGTTACATTTGGTTTAGAAAAGGATCGTAGGCCTTCTTTGACCCAATTGTGCATTTCATAGCCAACCAAATGACATTAATCCCTAGCATTTTCCTTTGGTCCTAAAGCCTTTTTTTTGGACAACCACATCTTAGCCTATACCGTTTGAGTGCTTACATGAACTATCCCTCTCTTGGCCCAACATCCTTGAGCACACTAAATACGTGTATAATGCGGACAAAGATCCAAGATCAAATATGCCAAAGGCAAAAGATATAAAATTCCCAGCAGTGCAAAGATAAAGAGACGACTTCAAAAAACAAGGAGCAAAAATCCCCCACGCATAAAAAAGTGAGAAAATAACTCCAACAAAGGTGGAGAATCCTTAAAAAAAATCCTTGAACGTAAAGGTAAAAGACTCCAACACAAGATTCAAAGAATTCAAAGTAAATACAAGATGAGGGATAACAAAGCAAAGCAAAGAGGATCAAGCATAAACACAATACATGTCAAAAGCACATATACAGTGCAATACTCATTGAGGGATTGGTCACTTTCATTCTGAATGATATCCTACCCGTCCCCAAGCCTACATTACAAGTTGATACTAAACCCTACATGATCCTATTCCAAATATTCTCATATTAGTAGATACTTACATGAAGGCCAATCCTATGGCATCACAATTGCATGCGTTGAATTTGTTTATAAGTGTGAATGTATTTCTCTAGACATCCCCAAATTCAAAAAGAAAAATACTCAAATATGTGTGAAACGGGACTTTATTTTTGGAGAGGGAACTTGAAACACGAGGATAGGTATACTTTGAAACCTTTGTTTGAAGCAATACAAATAAATCTTGTTGATACTTAGGTATGTCTAAGGTACCACTTGAAACTATAGGAATTACCTCAAAATCGATCTTGATTAGCTGGGAAGAAAATGAGAGAATTTTTATGCACACTACTAATTGTTGGAACTAATTGAAGTTAAGACACAATTATGTCTTTTCTACTTTACAACATTTCTTACAAAAAAATAAAAAATAATTCTTTTTTTAAAGCGTCCAACTCCAGATACGGGAATTTTACCTTTCAGTCAAGATGTCCACCTCCAAATATGGGCATTTTACTTTTCAATCAAGGCGCCCACCTCCAAATATGGATATTTTACTTTTTATTCAAGGCGGCCACCTTCAAATATGGACATTTTACTTTTCAGTCAAGGCGCCCACCTCCAAATACGAGTATTTTACTTCTTAGTCAAGGTGCCCACCTCCAAATATGGGCATTATTCTTTTCAGTCAGGCCCCCACCTTCTAATACAGGTATTTTACATTTCAATATCCCCTCCAGTAGAGAGGCTTTTACATTTTAATCTCCCTGCCAGTCGAGGGCCTTTACATTTCAATAGCCCCACCAGTTGAGAGGCTTTTACTTTCTAGTCATCTCGCCAGTCAAATTCCCTTTATATTTTGGTTGCTACACCAGTCGAGGGTTTTTACATTTCAATAGCCCTGCCAATCGAGAGACTTTTACATTCAAGTCATCTATCCAG
Organism: Capsicum rhomboideum; assembly: GCA_031232105.1. Lineage (NCBI taxonomy): Eukaryota > Viridiplantae > Streptophyta > Magnoliopsida > Solanales > Solanaceae > Capsicum > Capsicum rhomboideum. The sequence continues at coordinate 121,907,388 of CP124714.1, forward strand.
TCAAGAGGCTTTTACATTTCTGTCGCCCAGCCAGTCGAGAGGCTATTACAATTCAATTGTCCCACCAGTCGAGGATATTTACATTTTAATCGATTTACCACTCGAGCGCCTTTACATTTTAGTTGTTACGCTATTCGAGGGCCTTTACAATCTAATTACCCCGCCATTCGAGGGCCTCTACATTCTAATTACCTCGCCAGTCAAAGGCCTCTATATTTTAAGTCTCCTGCCAGTCAAGGACTATTACATTTCAATTACCTTGCTGGTAGAGGGTCGTTGTATTTAGTTGCTCCTCCAGTCGGAGGCCCTTTGCATTACACGTTTTCTCCTCTATTTATGCTAAATCCTTTCACCATTATCACAAAAGAAAATAGTCTCATCATAATTTAACACTGGAAAAATTGTAAGAGTCAATCAAAATTTGCTACAACTTTGTTCTTATGAACTACATTGACCTAATTCTGTTGACACTCGAGATATGTAGGAAGCTCTATACAGAGTTCGATTATCACAATTATATAATGGTTCTTTCTCTCCAGCAAGTACATAATCTTGCATCCCCAGTATCTCACAACTTGATACTGGGGCAATTTTGAAAAAGATGTCGGGAATATATGAACATTTCCATTCCCAAACAATCATTCCTTCTTAATCATTTTCACAGGGGGGGAGTCATCTGGCTATAACAATAGGGCAAGGTTCGTTCGCCCCTAATAATAGGACAAGAAGCAATTTGCCTAATACTTTGAACTACATCTAACCTGATCCTCGTGTAACTCGAGGTATGTAGACAACTCTAAATTATAGTTTGGTCATATTTTTTAGAAATAATTCATTGTCAAGCAAAATTGGCTACACGTCTTTTCATCTGAAGACTTCTACTTCATCTTTAGACAAAAAGGGGCACGCTTTGACACCTAATTTGTCTCTCTATGCTTGAAATTAATGTCTTTAGGTTTCTTGATTGTTAAGAAGCACAAAATATAATTTTTACACATTTTTTATGATTTATCGATAATTATCCTTATTTTAGAATTTTTACCAATTTATTGTCATATTTTCACTTTTCACTTTTCACAATTTATTGATAATTATCCTTAATTTCATAAATATTAGGATTTTTATCAATTTATTGTCATTTTAACTTGTTCGTATCCATCTACACACATTAAAAATATACTATAATTTTAATCATATAAAACACATTATATTTTTTAATCAATTACATTTTATATTTATTGTAATGACCTTCCAGATTATCTTCTCGATTTTTGTACACTTTTGGTGTTTTGAGCCATCCCATAGCGGCTACAGGTCATTTATGACTTATCAAAATTGTCGGTTCGATAATCGGACAGTTCGTTTGGATTTTAGGCTCATTTTCCTGTTTTGGAGCTTTTACTATTAAGAAATTGGTCTCGAACTGAAACTTCTAGTTAACGGACTTGGATGAGAATTTCGATAGCACAGTTATCTCTGGAACGTTGATTTTAGGCTAGGGGGATCCTTGGTCTAGATCCCCAGGCTTTCATACTCATTTTGGGCTATTAAGTAGATTTGATGAAAAATAAAACTATGGGTGTGGGATCCACCTTTTATAGAAACGACCTCCGTTGGAAATTTTGATGATTTCATTGAGTCTGGAATGTGGAATTTGGTATAGTAGCATAGTTCGTTTACACGTACGGGGTTTCAAACGAATCTCGAGCCCAGGGTCAAAGTCCGTTGGGACTTTTGAAAATTGCTGTTGTTTAGCATCTAGTGCAACCAAACCTTTGCCTTCACATTCGCGATGGTTAATGAATCTTGACCTTCACATTCGTGAGCTAGCCTTCATGTTGGCGAGGAGTTAGCCGGCCTGGCCGACACAGCTTTGCTTTTCCCTTTCGCTGTGGATCGGTCGCGTTCGCAAAGACCTGGCTCTGGCTGGAATCGCAATCGTGACCCTTGCCCCGCATTCGTGAAGGGCATTGCCCTGGCAGTATACATATCTCTCTCCCTGGATTTTTCATTCATTTTCAACCGTTTTTACGCCATTAGAGGCCCTTGGAGCTTGGAAATTATTGGGATTTCATAGCATTGAGCTCAGGTACATTAGCCTATCGTTCCTTAGTCAATTTACCCTTTTGTTCTCGTGTTATACTGTCCCAAATCATGTTTAATTCTTGGTTAAAGGGTTAGTTTCCTTGAGTTTATAGGGCTGATTTGAGCCCCAATTTATGTTCCATTTCTGCTCAACTTTTGGGCACACATTTCTTGTCCTTCGTAGAACCTCATGAAGGATTAATTTTTGGATTTCATTTGAGGGTCCCACGGGCCATTATTGTCCCAAGTTTTGACCTGAGCTTTATATAGCAATATGGGTTTTGTTTTACTCGTGTTGACATATAGATTATTATTTTGATAGCATGGCAAAATTACGGGATCATAGTGCAAAGACGAGCGATTCATGGACGATTTAAGATTGCGGTTCAATAATGAGGTACGCTTCGGTCTACTTTTCTCTATGAGATTGTGTATTGTATAGATTTCATGCTAGGTAGGGATTATAGGATGGAATTGTGTCTAGTATATCATGACTTAACCTATTTAGAAAATTTGGGATAGAAATATGACCCAAACCTTAGTATAGAAAACTCATTACGGCCATAGAACCCTATTATCCTTTATTATAGACATGTTAACCATTGATTAACGTTAAGGATCCTTTAGTATAAGGCATACTATTTGAGTTAGTGATTGGACCGTAGTTTCCTGGATTATGGTGCTATTTTCATGCTAGTTATGCATTGTTGGGCACGAGGTCGTGGTTACGATACCAGTTGGACTCCAGGTGAGTATTCTATCCTTAAAAGGGACGTGATTCTAGTTTATAGATGCTTAGGTGCTTATGGTTGAATTGTTTGGAAACTGGTGATGGCATGCATACTTTTAAGTGCATTTATGCTCACTTTGTGGTACGATTCCAATCAAAATCTTGATTTTACTGTTGTTTTCTAAAAACGGATTTATTCCCACTTTTCATCATTAAAATGGATTCTTTTACAATGGAAATCGTACCACCTTATTTAATGAATTATGAGATTTTGGGATTAAATATGCTATTTTGGGAATTAGACCGAGGTTGATTCTAGTCCATTATTAATCCACTCTTTTAGCACCACTATTTACTTTGGTCGAGGAATATTTCAACCCTTTCTACACTATTATGTTGATTTAGTCCCAAACTCGATCTCAGGCATTGGATTTATAGATTTATACTCTTTTAATCTCGATACGAGTCCGAGCACTTATTATACTTATATATCTCTTTGGTACTGGACGAAGTAGATTGATTATGATGGTTACTTGAAATCCTGCTTCGAGATGAGATAGTGTATACGGATATCTCGAGTCCTTTATGGGCCCCTTCATTAGTGAGCCATAGTGTCAGAGAAGGATGGTCATCGTAGGTCCTCCCTTTTCGAGCTATTGAGCTGGAGGAGGTGTATACACTTGGTACGTTATGGCACTCAGTTGATTTGGTATTATTGGTCTACGTTGCATTCATACGTTCATATGCATCGCCTATCACCAGTATAATCATTTGACGTTTATATCTATCGGTCTTATGGGGGGCTGAACAGGTATAAGCTATGGTTATTATTTGATGAGTGCTTGCTTGAACCTTTCGGGCTTACGGGGGCCCGATTAGGTTATTGTTTTCCCGAACTAGCAGGTTATGTTATTGTTGGTTATTATGGATAGTTAGTGGTAGGATGATTGTGGATTGGTACCCGAGATTGTCAGTATACATCTGATCTCCCTTTTTCTATTATGGTAAGATGCATTATTGTTAAGTTACCTCACGATTAGTCACGCTTTGGTTAAAGGCTTTGATTATGCTAGTATATCTCCCTTACTTGGCTATGATCCTCAGAATATTAGGTTGGTTCCTTCAGGTTATTACCTTTGAGTTTAGTTATATATACATATATATATATATATATATATATATATATATGGTATTACCATATATTCCTTTCATTCCTTATCTATTCATATTTTATATGTATCCTTTGTCCTTGTATTACCACTATATATCCCTCTTTCACTCTTCATTTGTATATTGGCTAGTGATATATGGTATTGCACTTTAGTTCCGAAATACTGTTAGAATAGGATAGTTTATTTTTATTTCTCTATTAGCATTAGTATGTTTAGTTTCATGGATAGTTACCTATAGTTTATATTGTTGCTTTACACGTTATTTATGCTAACATTCTCTTTGGAGCTCAGTCGGCCGATGCCTAATGAGTACCACATGTTTGGTACTTATACTATACTTCTGTAGCCTGCAGATCATAGTACGAGTTCTCGCCATTGACGTGTGCATCATGCGGAGTATCCATGGATTGGAGATTCGGGGTGAGCTCCTTATATTCAGAGTATCCCTGCGCTCCCTTTTATTGTTAGACTGATCTCTATTTTGCATTTCAAAGACGGCTCGTATATATTTACATTATGCTTAATTTGTACTCCTATTGTATTAAAAACTCTTGTACTGGCTTTACCAGGTCTTGGGGATATATTTATTGTCTTCTTGCCTTCTCTCTCATTCTTATTTAGTTTTTCTTTTGCCTTTATTGCTAGACCGTTACTAGCAGTTCTAGACTATAGGTTGGCTTACCTACTGGTGGGTTATGATAGGTGCCATCATGACCTGAGAAATTGAGTCGTGACAACTTGGTATTAGAGTCTAGGTTTACCGGTGTTGTTGGTACAAAATTTAAAAGCCTAGCAGAGTCTTGCGGATCCCAATGAATACATTTGTATACTATCTTCAGGAGGCTACAGGGCATTGTTAGGAAATTCTTTTCTTGACTCCTTGTCGTGTGTCCGTAATTCTATGAACCTCTAGTACCTCTTTTGACCCCATTCTTTCCCATATGGATAGAACAAGGTTGTAGATAGATGCGGACGGGACTTCTATGCGTGTTACCAGAGTTCTAGTTGAGCATCGGACTAGGAAGTTTGAGATTAATATCGAAGATCTTCAGCATTAGCTAGAGGGTCTGGGGCCAGCCCAGGCTCCGATAGAGTTTGTCAATTCCTCAGTTCTTCAGGATCTAGTGTTGGGGATTCTGACTCTTTTCATGGATACTTCACAGTCATTGGTGGTGCCTGGTACATCAAGTAGTTCTCAGGATAGAGTTGGGTATATTGGTATTCAGGAGAGTTTTCTATCAGTTTCAGAGTATGAGATTAGGTTTCTGGAGTGGGCCAGACACACTCCTATGTTATTTTCTATAGAGCATGAGTTGGTGCATGGATTTTTCAGAGGATTGACCTTACCACTCCACTTGGCGGCGGAGCATTTGATAGTAGTTGGGTCCACTTTCCTTCAGGTTGTTGATCATATAAGGACCACAGAGATGGCATGTATTGAGACCTGTAGAGGTGGCGATAAGAGGCCATGTCAGTAGTACAGTGTTAGTGGTATTTCGTCTGGAGGTCGAGATCCTCCCAGCAGAGGTCAGTATCACTTGCTGTAACACCCCGTATGTTTTCGAACCTAGTTGATTACCGTAACATTCATGGAATTATTTAAACAAGAGATTGTGGAGGTATTGCACATTAAATTTGTTGGGCTAAGTTAATCTTGTGCCATTGGGCTCAAATGAGGCCCAAAATTAGTAAGGAAGACATGGCCCAAAATGGAGAAAAGATCCATTCTACCATTGAGCAAGTAAACACACATTTAATGTGGCTAAGGATGACTACAAGGATTATATAAAGCACAAAAAAATCAGATTTTTATTCATTGTAATACACATGCCATTTCTAGAAATTTCAAAGATATTTCTCATCTCACACAAACCCTAAGTCATCACTCCTTTGGATAAGATCACTCTCTTGCAAGCTTTGGTATGTGTTTATTCTTATGGTTTAGTATATGATATGCTTAAGATGGTGTATAAATCATGTTGGTTATGTTGGCAAGGTGTTGGACAGTTCACTATGTGTAAAACAGTCTATTTTGTTTAACCAGTGAAGGATTTTGCCTTCTAAACTTGAAAGTGGACTTGTGGTCTTGAAGGAAGTGACTTTGATAGATTTACTATCAACATGTAAGATGTGGTTATGTCCTTAACTTGCTTTCTTTTTATGTATAACACTTGGAATTGTTGTTGTGAAATTGTGCATGGAATTGGTGACGTATTGAAAGGAAAATATGGTTTTGGTGATGTCCATGTGCGTTGTGAGACCATGGTTTTTTGTTGGCATCCAATTTAACCTAAAATATGTAAAGAGAAGCTTATTTATGTCCTTGGACAATTTATAACAAAAAAGGACCCAAAAGAGACCCTTTTTGGCCAAAACGGGAACCCTCCCTCGTGGACAGGGCACCTGCGGGCTCAGATGCCAACGCAGGTGGCCCTGGACAGGGCCAAGGGTCACCTATGGCTGTACCTCAACCACCTTCGGGCGCAGGTGGCTTCGCAGGTCAGCCCCGAACTTCATTTTGCATGTTTTTGTCTCTCTTTGACCCCCTCAAGGCCCCTATACCCTTCTTAGATGTAATTATTAACTTATGGTACCTTTTGAATGGTTTTAAGGGGTCGTTTGGAGGCATGTTGGATTATATCAATTATGGATTATTGTTAATGTGTTATTGTGAAAGGTATTGAGATGACTTGACGGAGTAATTATGACGTGGTGTTAAAGGGGGAAGTGTAAAGTATAAACTTGGTGTGAAATGCTATTGGTTTATGATGTCTTGGTCAATGTGTGGAATGGGGTGGTGTTGTTGGTATGGTAATGCAGTGAATTGTATTGTAAAGGGTGAAATGATGTTATATGGCAGTCATGTAGCTCATTGTCATCTTATGCACTTGTAAGATAGCTAGATGATAACGTGAGCTCCGTTATGCACTTGTGTTGTAGAATAAAATGTAAGGAAGGAGCTGGATTATTGTATTCATATATAGGACTGTGTATTCATATTGGGAAGATAAGGTATGTAAGGTTACTCTTTTTGTATCCTTCTGCAGCACATAGTGTTCATATCGTCATTGTACTTGTTCCATTCCAAAATGTTCTGAGGCATCTCATTTCAGGTTATCATCTATTGTTAATCACATGTTCCTTATTCATTGATCAATTGTTATACATGTATCACATAATTGTGGACATGGTTCCAAAAGTCCAATAATGTTACGTTCTAAAGTTCCAATAATGTTATGGCTATCAACGTATTAATCTCTCAAAGTAAAGAAATGAAGTAATGCATAGTTGTTGGTTGTGAGAGTACAGGTGGAGGCTCTAGAGGCATAAACCTTGCTCGAGCCGATCCCGAGATTATTGTATTGGGGGCAGCTCTAGAGGCATAACCCTAGCTCGGGCCAAACCTGACAGGGGGCAGCTCTGGAAGTAAGAACCTAGCTCGAGCCAAACCTGATATATTGGTTTATGGGTGGTAGCTCTAGAGGCATAAGCCTAGCTCGGTCCGATCCCAACATAACGTTATGTTATGTTAAGACCCACTGATCAGTTAGGGCCTGAGTATAATATGGTTCAAATGATGATGAATGAGCGTAAAAGCAAAGAAAGTAATGAAAGCAATGTACATGGTTCCACATATACAGTATGGTGGTTTATTCACATTGAGTACTCACTTGTATTTGATTTCAGTGAAGTTCTTATGTATGATGTAGTTTCTTATAGCCTTACATACTCAGTACATTCTTCGAACTGACGTCCCTTGGGGGACTTTCCTTACTTTCTGCAGGCGCAGGTGCTAGTAGACCTCCACAGTAGGTTGTGGGTCATTTGCAGATCATTGGTGAGCTCCAGTTGGTTTGGGGCTTTCTGAGTCACATGTGTACATTGGTTTTGGTACTATGTAAATGTTGTATAAAGCGGAGACTTGTCCCGACTTTAGGATGGTTATGTACAGGTATCTGTTAGAGGCTTTGTAGAGGTACTTGGGAAGATGAATGAAAGAATGTATGTTTTTGACGTGGTGTCCCCAACGGCCAAGTTTCATATATATCATATGTTTTCCATGACTTCCGCCATGAGCATTTTATATCTATATGTGATAGTGATGTCCATTTCGTGACATGCATATGAGTGTACATGAATGAAGATTGGTTCTCTCGGGCCTTAACGGCTTTAGGTGCCAGTTCGCCCCGTTGGAATTCGAGGCGTGGTAAAAGTGGTATCAGAGCAGGTCGTCCTAAGGGTGTCTACAAAGCCGTGCCTGAGTAGAGTCTTGCTTATGGATGTGTTGTGCACCACATTTATAAGTAGGAGTCTACGGGACATTTAGGAGTTGTTTCTTTTCTTCATTTCTTAGATCGTGTAGTAGAGCCACATTTTTAGGTGGAATCATATCTGACCATTGTAATTGGTTTTCTTTGTTATAGTAAAAATGCCGATGAGAAGACGAGGTAGGGGCAAAGGTAAGCAGGTAGATATGCTTGCCAGTGAAGGAAAGAGTAAATCACCACCTGACCAAGCTAGTCAAGATGGAGTTGACACTGAATTTGCATCGCAGGCTTCTTCTACTTTTCCATCTCCAGAAGAGCCGAGAAGGAGAGAAGAACCTGCAGAACCACCTATGAATGCCACTGAAAAGGATTTAAGAAATGCAGTGCATATGTTGACTCAGATAGTTGCTGTACAAACTCAGGGACAAGTTGGTCCAATGACAAGTGAGGATGGCACGGCTAGAGTAGCTAGTCGGCGGACACAAGATTTTTTGAAATTAGACCCTCCCACGTTCACCGGGTCAGATCCAAAGGCAGACCCACAAGACTTCGTGGACCAAATCCAAAGGGCTCTAGATGTTATGCATGTGGCTGGTGTAGAAACAGTTGAGCTTGCAGCCTATAGATTGAAAGGAGAAGCTATATTATGGTATGAAGATTGGAAGAGATCTCGTGGTATCGGTGCAAATCCATCTAATTGGAAAGAATTTAAAGCGGTATTCCTTGATCACTATCTTCTATATGAGATCCGAGAGGCTCGTGCGGATCAGTTCTTAAATCTCCGTCAAGGGAATATGAGTGTCAGAGAATACAGTCTTCAGTTTAATTCATTTGATCGATATGCTCCGAATGTAGTGGCCACAATGGAAGACAAAGTCCATCAATATGTGGACAGATTAGAGACATATTTGGTGAGGGACTGTACCATTGCTGCTTTAAACAGAGATATGAATATAGCCAGAATACAGACTTTTGGACAGAAGATGAAAGATCAGAGGCAAAGAAAGAGGGTGCACAAATTTAAAAGAGGGACGTCAAAGAGGGCTAGACCTATGGGATAGTCTATGGCGTCCCAAGGAGAATCTAGGCCTCAAGTTTTCCCTAGACCGCCTAGACCATCATTCTCTTATTCCACAACAGGCACTAAATCTCAATTTTGAGGGTTTAGAGGCAGTCAAGCTGGGCAGAGCAATGGGCTTCAAGGTTCACAGGCAGCAGGATTTCCTCGTTAGCTATGCCAGCACTGTAGATGGACTCATTCAGGTATATGTCGGTTAGGGACGACTGCTTGCTTTTAGTGCGGTATGTTGGGGTACATGATGAGAGAGTGTCCACAGAGGGGCATGGGTGGTATAGAACGACCTACGGGATCAACCGTTGCATCATCATCATCGATTCCTTCCCTAGGAAGAGATGTACAGTCTGCTGGTCGTGGTAGAGGTGCCAGAGGAGTAGCCAGTTCTAGTGGAGCCCAGAATCGCACCTATGCTCTAGTGGACCAGCAGAATTCGGAGGCTTCTCCTGATGTAGTCACAGGTACATTATCCATATTTTCGCATAATGTATATGCATTGATTGATCCGGGTTCTACATTGTCATATGTTACTCCATTGACTGCTGCAAAATTTGAAAGAACACCAGAATTATTAATTAAGTCTATTGAAGTATCTACACTAGTTGGTGAATCTATTGTTGCAAAAAGAGTATATCATAATTGTGTAGTAACTATGTGTGATCATGATACGTTGGCTGATCTTATTAAACTGGAAATAGTGGATTTTGATGTCTTAATGGGTATGGATTGGTTGGCTTCTTGTTATGCCACGATAGATTGCCGAGCTAAGAAGTTACATTTTCATTTTCCACAAATGAATGTTCTTGAATGGAAGGGTAATGTAGGGGCACCGAGAGGAAAATTTATTTCCTATCTTAAAGAAAGGAAAATGATAGCCAAGGGGTACATGAACCACTAACTCCTCAGTCGGTTCCAATGGTCAATGAATTCCTTGATGTATTTCCTGAGGATCTTCCAGGTTTACCTCCAGAATGAGAAGTAGAGTTTGGTATTGATGTGATGCCAGGTACTCATCCTATCTCTATTCCTCCGTATAGAATGGCTCTAATAGAATTGCGAGAATTGAAGGAGCAATTAAAAGACTTGCTGGACAAGAGATTCATAAGGCCTAGTATGTCCCCGTAGGGTGCACCAGTGTTATTTGTACGGAAGAAAGATGGCACATTGAGAATGTGTATTGACTATCGAAAATTGAATAAGGTAACGATCAAGAAAAATATCCCCTCCCCAGAATTGACGATTTGTTTGATCAGTTACAGGGTGCCAAATAATTTTCAAAGATTGACTTGAGATTGGGTTACTATCAAGTCAGGGTAAGAGAAAAAGATATATCCAAGACAGCTTTTCGAACATGGTATGGCCATTATGAATTTTTTGTTATGTCGTTTGGACTAACAAATGCACCAGTTATTTTCATGGATTTGATGAATAGGGTGTTTAAGCCATTTCTAGATGTGTTCGTGACGGTGTTTATAGATGACATCCTGGTTTATTAAAGAACACAAGAGGACCATGCTAATCACTTACGACAGGTGTTACAGATTCTTCGTGAGCGTAAGTTGTATGCAAAGTTCTCTAAATGTGAACTTTGGTTAAAATCCGTAGCATTCTTGGGTCACATTGTGTCAGATGAAGGATAAGGGTTGATACGCAAAAGATTGAAGCGGTGAAAAATTGGCCAAGGCCTACGACACCTACAGAAATTCGTAGCTTCCTTGGGTTGGCAGGTTATTATCGAAGGTTTGTTGAAGGGTTTTCTTCCATTGCTGCACCTTTAACGAAGCTAACACACAAGGCAATCAAGTTTCAGTGGAATGATGCATGTGAGAAAAGTTTCCAAGAGTTGAAAGATAATTAACTTCCACACCCGTATTATTACTTCCGAAAGGCACAGAAGGGTATGCAGTATATTGTGATGCGTTCGAAGTAGGGCCTAGGATGTGTATTGATGCAGCACGGTAATGTAATAGCATATGCCTCACGACAGTTGCGGCCACATGAGAGAAACTATCCCACACATGATCTTGAGTTAGCAGCTGTGATATTTGGTTTAAAGATATGGCGCCATTATTTGTATAGGGTTCATGTTGATATATACACTGATCACAAAATTTTGCAATATATCTTTAAGTAGAAGGATTTAAATCTAAGGCAGCGGAGGTGGTTTGAACTATTAAAAGATTATGATGTTGATATCCTATATCATCCAGGAAAAGCAAATGTTATAGCCGATGCATTGAACCGCAAGGCAATAGGAGGCACTAGTGGCCAGTTGACGAAAAAACCAAGACCTAGTCAAGGATCTACATCAACTAGTCAGCTTGGGAGTTTGTCTTCTTGAATCTCCAGACGAAGGGGTTATTGTGCAACATGCAGCAGAATCTTCATTAGCAGCTGAGGTGAAAGAAAAGCAGTATGTGGATTCTATTTTATTGCAGCTGAAGGAGCATGTACAACAGGGTCTGACTAGGGCATTTGATCATACGCAAGAGGGAGTACTTCATGCCAAGGTAGATTATGTGTACCGGATGTAGATGAGATAAGGAAACCGATTATGACAGAGGCACATTATTCACGGTATTCTATTCATCCCGGATCCACCAAGATGTATCACGATTTGAAAAAAATGCATTGGTGGGGTAACATGAAGAAGAACATTGCAGAATTCGTAGCTCAATGTCCAAATTGTCAACAAGTAAAAGTAGAACATCAGAAACCTGGAGGTTACATGTAATGTATCAGTCTTCCAGTCTGGAAATGGGACATGATTAATATGGATTTCATCACAGGTTTGCCTCGTACACTGCAGAAATTTGATTCCATATGGGTAATAGTTGACAGGCTTACCAAGTCAACGCATTTTCTACCAGTCAAGACCACCTATACAGCAGAAGATTATGCAAGGTTGTATGTTAAAGAGATAGTGTGATTACATGGTATTCCGATCTCCATTATATCATATAGGTGAGCTCAATTTACTGCACATTTTTAGAGATCATTTCAGAAGAGCTTGGGTACACAAGTGAATCTGAGTACGGCTTTTCATCCTCAGATGGATGGACAAGCAGAGCGTACTATCCAAACACTTGAAGATTTGCTACGAGCTTACACGTTGGACTTTAAAGGCAGTTGGGATGATCATCTACCTCTTATTGAATTTGCCTACAACAATAGCTATCATTCAAGTATCAAAATGGCACCTTATGAAGCTTTATACGAAAGGAAGTGTAGATCACCAATTGGATGGTTTGAAGAAGGTGAAACTGCTTTACTTGGTCCATATCTTGTTCATCAAGATATTGAAAAAGTTAAAATGATCCAACAGCGACTACAAATGGCCCAAAGTCGACACAAGTCATATGCTGATGTTAGAAGAAGAGGGCTCGAATTTGCCATAGGTGATTGGGTATTCTTGAAGGTGTCACCGATGAAAGGGGTAATGAGATTTGGAAAGAAATGAAAGTTGAGTCCACATTATATAGGTCCATATGAAATTTTCAAAAGATTTGGGCAAGTTGTGTATGAATTAAAACTACCCCAAGAACTCTCCACAGTTCATCCAGTATTTTATGTTTCGATGCTTCGAAAGTGCATAGGAAATCCATCTCATATTGCTCCTATTGAAGATGTACAAGTTACGGAGGATCTCACTTACAAAGAGACACCTATTGCTATTCTGGATCGACAAGTGAAGAAGTTACAGAATAAAGAAGTAGCTTCCGTAAAGGTACTATGGAGAAACCTGTCACGCCCCGAATCCCATAGGGATGGATTGGCACTCATAGCCGACAAGGCCCGAGAGAACCAAGCTTTGTCTCTATTCAATCATGTGCATGCCATAAGAAACCCATAATCACTGAATAGCTATAGATACTAATAATGGAATTCATGGAACATGATATATATATACATAAGCGAAACTTGGCCGTTGAGGCCACCAAGTCAAAAACGACATATACCTTTTACATTTATACACCCACATCCATCTACAAAAGCCTCTAACAACTGCATTGACCAAAATGAACTAAAAGTCGGGACAAGTCCCTGCTTTATACAACATGTACAATACCAAAACATATGTACAACAATGACTCGGAGAAGCCCCAAACTAACTGGAGCTCACCAAAGATCTGCAACACTGGTAACCTACTGTGGAGGCCTACTAGTACCTGCACCTGCAGCAAGTAAGGTAAATTCCCCAAGAGGGGTCAGTACGAAGAATGTACTGAGTATGTAAGGCCATATGAAACTTGTATGATACGTAAAGATATCAATGAAATCAAACTCAAATGAATGACCAACATAGATAAGTCACTATTCTGTACTTTGGAAACCATGTATATTGCTTTCGTTACTTTCTTTGTGTCTTTAATTCAATGATAATTCATCTTTGCTTGTGACCTATGATACCCGGGCCCCGACTGAACAGTGGGTTTTAAACATAACATCATGTTATGTTGGGATCAGCTCGAGCTAGGCTTATGCCCCTAGAGCTTCCACCCTATGAATCAATATATATATATATATATGTATATATCGGTATCGGCTCGAGCTAGGTTGGTACCTCTAGAGCTGCCACCCATGCAACATTTCAGGTTCGGCTCGAGCTAGGTTATTACCCCTAGAGCTGCCCCCTATCAGGATCTGTCCGAGCTAGGTTTATGCCTCTAGGACTGCCCCCTGATTTGGGATCAGCTTGAGCTAGGCATTTCTCCCCCAAAGTTGCCACCCTTACTTGATCATTGACCACATATGCATTACTTTATTCATTACTTTGAGATTGATACAATGAAAGTCATAACTTTACTTGGAACTTTGGATCATTAACCAATTAGTGAGAGACATGTGAATACCTTGGCAACATAACATTATTAGAACCATAACACCATGGGAACCATTGAACAATAATCCATGACCAAGAGACATAAGTATAATCACTATTGGAAACATTGGAACATAACCTTATTTGAGCTTTTGGAACATTAACCATGAATATGAGACATGAGATTTACAAATGATCAATGAGTAGGAAATATATGACAATGACCATTGATAACCGGATATAGTATACCTTAGCACATTTCGGGATAGGACTAGTGAAATGTCAATGTGAATACTAGTTGCCGCAGAAGAATACGGACAAAGTAACCTTACATACCTTGTATTCTCAATACGAATATACAATCTTAGATGCGTATACAATAGTCCCGCTCCTTCTTTATGTGTCACTCTACAACACAAATACATAACGAAATTCACATTAACCACCAACTACTTTACAAATGCATACAATGTCAATGAATTACATGTTTGCCTTTAAACATGCCATTTCCCCTTGACAAACCCATTGATAAAATTATTATTCCAAAATTCCCCCAATATTTCCAACATTTATCAATACATTATAATCAATACATTTCACCACAACACTTCTCCTTTACACTTTCTTATCCACACCACATCACAAATAGTCCATCAATTCACCTTAATACACTTCATAGCACATATCGGCCAAAATCCCACAATTTACACTTATAGAAAAATAACAAGTTTAATACCAAAATACCACCATAAACGTTCATATTTTATCCATACCATGCTCTTTCATCAAGACATCAAGTCTCTTTTCAAGTTCAAATCACAAAGATGGCACATCTTTCACCAAAAGCAAAAATACACTATTCACCACCTTGCCAACACAACTATCATGATATACATAATCTCCCATACATATAATATGTTAATCCATGAGAATAAATACTTACCAAGTTTTGTAATAGGATGATCTTTACCAAAGAGTCCCAAAGGAAATATTTGCTTTAGGGTTTGGAACTAGAGAAATGTTTGAGAAATATCTAAAAAGGCATGAGATTTTCAAATGAACAAAAATCAGCCCTTTTGACCTTTATATATCCGCTTAATTTTTATCCTTAGCCACTCTTGGCATTTAATGTGGATTTCTAGAATGTCAATGCAAGAATGGGTCTTTTGACCCATTTTTGGGCCATGTTTTCTTTTCATTTTTGGGCCCAATTCACTTAACCTGATAAAATTAATAATTTCTCATGTTTAAATCATCTCATATATGTTAAAACAATATTCCCACTCACGCTATTCATATCCGTAGCCTCGATCCCAAAAACAAGTGATTCTAGCCACGTATGGCCTATTTTGACCAAAAGGGTAAAATCGTCATTTTGATGCCAAATTCGTTCTCGAGTAATTTTACCATACCAATATAATACTTGACTCATTTCATTTATATACTCATGATTGTAGAAGAAACGTGGCAAAAATTGGCTCGATACGTCATCGGGCACCCTTAGGACTTCGAAAATTTCCAACTTTCGAAAAATGGAAAAACCAGCGTGGCACACCCTTGGGTGCGCCAAGTTGATGCATATGTACTAAAAATTTTATCCCATAGTGGCGTGGAACACCCCCTGGCGCGCCCCAACCTTAGATTTTTCAAAAATTTCATTTTTCGACTTTTCTTTGCGGGTTTCGTTAGATACTTCAAGTCCCATTCTTTAAATTACTTCTTAACCTTAATATACTTTGTTTAGAGGTCCTCTTATCCTTGTTTTTAACCCCACAAATTCTCCACGACAATCACAAAACACCTCCTACGAAGGTTTATCACATATACGAGGCCAAATTTCAATTTTCTCGTTCATAACATTACCAAATACATATGTATGGATCTCGACACCTAAGTAACCATTATTTAATTTTGTAAAGTAGGGTTGGGAAGGTACGGGGTGTTACAAAACCAGCAAGTGGAAGAGATCACATAGGAAGCCGAGGAAATGATGAAGTCCAAGTACCCTCATTTGTTTCAAATGGAAGAAAAAATTCAAGATACGGGATTGGAGAAATAACAAGTAAGTATTTATAAGCATTAAGAATATATATATGATAACATGAAGAATGATCCTAGACTTAAATTTGCTAAACTGGATAATATCACTAACATTCGAGGACGAATATTTCTAAAGGGGGAAGAATGTAACACCCCGCATGTTTTCGAACCTAGTTGATTACCGTAACATTCATGGAATTATTTAAACATGAGATTGTGGAGGCATTGCACATTAAATTTGTTGGGCTAAGTTAATCTTGTGTCATTGGGCTCAAATGAGGCCCAAAATTAGTAAGGAAGACATGGCCCAAAATGGAGAAAAGATCCATTCTACCATTGACCAAGTAAACACACATTTAATGTGGCTAAGTATGAATACAAGGAATATATAAAGCACAAAAAAATCAGATTTTTATTCATTGTAATACACATGCCATATCTAGAAATTTCAAAGATATTTCTCATTCACACAAACCCTAAGTCATCACTCCTTTGGACAAGATCACTCTCTTGTAAGATTTGTTAAGTGTATATTATTATGGTTTAGTATATTATATGCTTAATATGGTGTATAAATCATGTTGGTTATATTGGCAAGGTGTTGGACAGTTCACTATGTGTAAAACAGTCTATTTTGCTTAACCGGTGAAGGGTTTTGCCTTCTAAACTTGAAAGTGGACTAGTGGTCTTGAAGGAAGTGAATTTGGTGGATTTAATATCAAAATGTAATATGTGTTTATGTCCTTAACTTTCTTTCTTTTTGTGTATAACACTTGGAATTGTTGTTGTGAAATTGCGCATGGAATTGGTGACGTATTGAAAGGAAACTGTAGTTTTGGTGATGTTCATGTGCTTTGTGAGACCATGGTTGTTTTTTGGAATCCAAGTTAACCTAAAATATGTAAATATAAGCTTACTTATGGCCTTGGAACATTTGTTACAAAAAAGGACCCAAAAGAGACCTTTTTTGGCAGAAACGGGCACCCGCCTTCGCGGATAGGGCACCTGCGGGTGCAGATGCCAATGTAGGTGTCCCCGCACAGGTCCAAGGTTCACCTTAGGCTACACCTCAACCACCTATAGGTGCAGGTGGCTTCGTAGGTCAGCCCAAAACTTCTTTTTGCATGTTTTTGTCTCTCTTTGACCCCCCAAGGCCCCTATACCCTTCTTGGATCTAATTATTAACTTATGGTACCTATTGAATGGTTTTAAGGGGTTGTTTGGAGTCATGTTGGATTATATCAATTATGGATTGTTGTTAATGTGTTATTGTGAAAGGTATTGAGATGACTTGACGGAGTAATTGTGACGTGGTGTTAAAGGGGGAAGTGTAAAGTATAAACTTGGTGTGAAATGTTATTGGTTTATGATGTCTTGGTCAATGTGTGGAATGGTGTGGTGTTATTGGTATGTTAATGCAGTGAATTGTATTGTAAAGGGTGAAATAATGTTATATGGCAGTCATGTAGCTCATTATTGTCTTGTGCACTTGTAAGATAGCTAGATGATAACATGAGCTCCGTTATGTACTTGTGTTGTAGAATAAAATGTAAGGAAGGAGATGGATTATTGTATTCACATATATGAATGTGTATTCATATTGGGAAGATAAGGTATGTAAGGTTACTCTTTTCGTATCCTTCTGCAGCACATAGTGTTCACATTGTCATTGTACTTGTTCCATTCCAAAATCTTCTAAGGTATCTCATTTCAGGTTATCATGTATTGTTAATCACATGTTCCTTATTCATTGATAAATTGTTATACATGTATCACATAATTGTGGACATGGTTCTAAAGGTACAATAATGTTACGTTCTAAAGTTCCAATAATGTTATGGCTATCAACGTATTAATCTCTCAAAGTAAAGAAATGAAGTAATGCATAGTTGTTGGTTGTGAGAGTATGGGTGGCAGCTCTAGAGGCGTAAGCCTAGCTCGGGCCGAACCTGACAGGGGGCAGCTCTGGAAGTAAGAACATAGCTCGAACCGAACCTGATATATTGGTTTATGGGTGGCAGCTCTAGAGGCATAAGCCTAGCTCGGGCCGATCCCAACATAACGCTATGTTATGTTAAGACCCACTGATCAGTTGGGGCCTGGGTACAATATGGTTCAAATGATGATGAATGACGTAAAAGCAAAGAAAGTAATAAAAGCAATGTACATGGTTCCACATATATAGTACGGTGATTTATTCACATTGAGTACTCACTTGTATTTGATTTCAGTGAAGTTCTTATGTATGATGCAGTTTCTTATAGCCTTACATACTCAATACATTCTTCGTACTACCTTGGGGGACTTTCCTTACTTGTTGCAGGCGCAGGTGCTAATAGACCTCCATAGTAGGTTACGGGTCATTTGCAGATCATTGGTGAGCTTCAATTGGTTCGGGGCTTTTTGAGTCACATGTGTACATTGATTTTGGTACTATGTAAATGTTGTATAAAGCGGGTACTTGTCCAGACTTTAGGATGGTTATATACAGGTATCTGTTAGAGGCTTTGTAGACATACATGGGAAGATGAATGAAAGAATGTATGCTTTTGACATGGTGGCCCCAACGGCCAAGTTTCATATATATCATATGTTTTCCATGACTTCCGTCATGAGCATCTTGTATATATATGTGATAGTGATGTCCATTTCGTGACATGCATATGAGTGTACATGAATGAAGATTGGTTCTCTCGGGCCTTAACGGCTTTGGGTGCCAGTCTTCCCCATTGGAATTTGAGGTATGACACTTGCAGCCTATCAGGTCCGTACAAAAAGCACCGCAACCAGGTAAATAGTGGTGGTCTCAGCAAACAGAGTTCTGGTCAGGCAGTACACGTAATTCGGTCTAGGTGTTCAGGCCATGGCGGCCTTTCTGGGTCAGCAGGTATAGTATATCAGAGAGTCCTAGGGGCATGTTTTGATACTAGTGAGATTGGTCATTAGTCTTGGTGCCCCAGATATCAGTTGGTCTGCTAGTTGGGGTCAACTCGTGTTTCTTGTCAGGATAGAGCTTCAGGGGTTTACTGTGACTGCAGAGAGTTGGGTCACTAGTCCAGAGAGTGTCCCCAGTGTGGGATTATTGGGAAGTCAGTATAGCCAAACCAGTCTCTTAGTGTTATGGAACCTTCGGCTAGAGACGGTGTCCTTAGTATTTCAGTTGATCGCTCAGATGCTCAATCTGGGTTCAGACGCGTTTAGATTTGTACTTCTATGGGTAGGCCAAGGACCATGACTTCAGATTCCATTGTATAGGTTTGATTTGATTTTCTATCTCTTAGTTTCTATTTGAATTATGTTGGGGTTTTCATACCCATCGGTGGTTACATGCCTTAATATTACTATATGGATTATTGTATGCCTTTGTGTAGATTTATGCATACTTGACTGCCCCTCGTAGATATTTTCTTTTAGTAGTGGATCGGTATTGTGATTTTCTTGGGGTGTAGCATTTGGGTTAAAGTCCCATTTTTTTTGGTATATTGGCTTTGTTATAGTTATAGAGTGGTAATGGTTGTGGTTTTTCATTTTGGTGCCTCCTACACTTTATGTTAGTGTTGCTATTGTTGCTATTATTACTTTGGAGGTAATTGATTCTTACAAGATAGATGGCTAGACTAGCGTTATCTTGTTAGTATCCCTTTTCTTTGCGATTCTTATTTGTTGGTTTAGATGGCTAACTCGATTGGTTGGTTCTCTCTCCTTTAGTGAGGTGAGGTTGGTTGTTTTTCTTCTCTGTTGGCAAGTTAGGTCCTTTTTGAAAGGGATTTAAGAAAGGTTCGGCCTTCCATGGGTTGTCGAGATTCGAGTTTTCACTATCCTTTTCTATAGCCATTCCTGAGGTTGATAAATTTCAGATTTGTTCTTTCGATTTGGATAGTTCATCGCCCAGTAGTGGTTTTGATCTTGATGTTGATATTGAGTTGGGTACTCAATTCTTTCTGTGATATGGTTCATGGTTCGGCTGAGTTAAAGTTGGTGTAAATGGGTAAATTCAAAAATTTGTTCATGGTTCGGCCGAGTTAAAGTTGGTGTAAATGGGTAAATTCAAAAATTTCTCATCTCGATACTTGTCCGACCTAATGTGACTTCGTGAAATGCTTTTGCTCAGTGGTATGTTCTTGTGTATCAGTTGTTGGTAATCAAAGCAAGTGTCTTTTGAGAACGAGTATTCTTTGCCATGTATTGAGTATTGGTTTGACCAAATTTGGACTAAGATCGAGATTTTTTGAGTTGCTTGAGTTTTGGCTACCGTTAGTACTTTTCACAGCCTTGATGAGTTCTTGGTTATGCCTTGATGCATTATGAGGCATTATGTCGTTCAACGGAAGTGGAGTTGATTGCTTGTGTCGTCAGCCGGTGGTTTTCCTCCATTGTGATTATGTTCTTGTCACGCCCCGAATCCCAACAGGGCGGACAGGCAGCCGAAGTCGATAAGGCCCGAGAGAACCAATCTTCATCTATGTCTATTCATATGCATGTCATTCACGAAACACCACCATCACGTATAGAGATATGAGATACCAATAGCAGAAGTCATGGAAACATGTGATATATACATATATGAAACTTGGCCGTCAGGGCCATCAAGTCAAAATGGACATACATCTCTTAAATTCATATTCCCACATACGTCTACAAAAGCCTCTAACAGATGTATATACATAACCATCCTAAGGTCGGGACAAGTCCCCGCTTTATACAACATTTACATAGCACCAAAATCAATGTACAACTGTGACTCAGAAAGCCCCGAACCAACTAGAGCTCACCAAAGATCTGCAAATGACCCGCAACCTACTGTGGAGGTCTACTGGCACCTGCGCCTGCAGCAAGTATGGTAAGTCCCCCAAGGGACGTCAGTACGAAGAATGTACTGAGTATGTAAGGCTCATATGAAACTCTATGATACATAAATACTTCAATGAACTCAAATACAAATGAATAACCAATATGGATAAGTCACCATTCTGTATGTTGGGAACCATGTATATTGTTTTCATTACTTTCTTTGCTGCTTTACTTTAAACATCATCACTTGTGTCACAATGTACCCGGGCCCCGACTGATCAGTGGGTCTTAACATAACATAACGCTATGTTGGGATCGGCTCGAGCTAGGCTTATCCCTCTAGATCTACCACCCATAAGTCAATATATCGGGCTCGGCTCGAGCTAGGTTATTACCTCTAGAGCTACCACCCATAAACCAACATATCAGGTTTGGCTCGAGCTAGGTTCTTACCTCTAGAGCTACCCCCTGTCAGGTTCGGTCCAAGCTAGGCTTATGCCTCTAGGACTACCCCCTGATCCAATAATCTCGGGATCGGCTTGAGCTAGGCTTATGCCTCTAGAGCTACCACCCGTACTCTTACAACCAACAAATATGCATTACTTTATTTCTTACTTTTGAGTGATTGATACAATGATAGTCATAACATTATTTGAACTTTGGAACATAACATTATTGTACATTTGGAACATTAGTCAATGAACATGAGACATCTGAATCACAATTGATCAATGAGCAGGGAACATGTGATAATAACAATTGATAACCGAAAATAGGATACCTTAGAACATTTCGGAATGGAACAATTATAATGTCAATGTGAATACTATATGCTGCAGAAGGATACGGATAGAATAACCGTACATACCTTCACTTCCAAGTATGAATACACAATCCTATATATGAACATAATAGTCCAGCTCCTTCCTTACGTTTCACTCTACAATACAAGTACATAACGGAAACCTCGTTAACAACTACTTTTCGTACAAGTGTACAAGAAGACAACGATCTATATGACTGCCATATAGCGTCATTTCACCCTTTATAATAAAATCCACTGCGTTACCATACCAACAACACCATAACATTCCACACATTGACCAAGAAATCATAAACCAATAGCATTTCACACCAAGTTTACCCTTTACGCTTTCTCATTATCATTACGTCACAATTACTCCATCAATTCTCCTCATAACAACTTATTAACAACAATCCATAATGTATATAATCCAACATGCCTCCATACAACCCCTTAAAGTCATTAAAAAGGTATCATAAATTGATAATTACATCCAAAAAGGGTATAGGGCCTTCGGGGATCGAAGAGAGACAAAAACATACAAAATGAGTTTCTAGGCTGACCTGCAAAGCCACCTGTTCCTGCAGGTGGCTGACATGTGGCTTCAGGTGACCCTTGTCCCTATACAGGGGCACCTGCATTGGCATTTGCGCCCGCAGGTGCCTTGTCTGCGGGGGCGGGTGCCCGTTTCGGCCAAAAAGGGTCTCTTTTAGGTCCTTTTTTGTACTAAATGGTCCATGGCCATGAATAAACTTCCCGTTACATAATTTAGGTCAACTTGGATGCCAACAATCAACCATGGTTTCACAACATACATGAACATCACCAAAACTACATTTTTCCTTCAATACACCACCAAGTCCATGCACAATTTTGCAATGACAATTCCAAACATTATGTACAAGGATAAAACAAGTTAAGGCTATAATCACATCTCACATGTCAATATTTAATACATCAAGTTCACTTCCTTTAAGACCACAAGTCCATTTTCAAGTTTATAAGGCAAAACCTTTTTCCGATTGCAAAAATAGACAGTTTTACACATAGTGAACTGTCCAACACTGTGTCAACATAACCAACATGATTTATGCACCATATTAATCACATAATATATTAGACCATGAAAATAAATACTTACCAAATCTTTCAAGAGAGTGATCTTGTCCAAAGGAATGAAGGTTTAGGGTTTGTGAGTAGAGAGAAATGTTTTAGAAAAATCTAGAAATGGCATGTGTATGGATATGAATAAAATCTGATCTTTCCTTGCTTTATATATTACTTAATGGTCATCCTTATTCAATTAAATGCATGTTGGCTTGGTCAAACACAAGAATGGATCATTTCCATTTTTGGGCCATGTCTTCTTGTGATTTTGGGCCTCATTTGAGCCCAATGGCACATGATTCACTTATGCCCAACAATTTAATGCATAATTCACCAACTCTCTCATGTTTAAATGATTCCATAAATGTTAAGTTAGTCTCATTGGTTCGTGAATGTACGTGGTGTTACATTCTTCCCCCCTTAGAAACATTCGTCCTCGAATGTTAGTGACATTATTCAAATTTAACAAAGTCAGGTCTAGGATCATTCTTCAAGTTATCATATATATATATATGTAATGCTTATAAGTACTTACTTGTTATTTCTCCCTTCCCGTATCTTGAAACAAATGAGGGTATTTTGACTTCATTATTTCTTCAGCTTCCCATGTGATCTCTTCGATTTGCTGATTTCTCCAAAGTACCTTTACGGAAGCTATGTCTTTATTCCTCAACCTCTTCACTTGTCTATCCAGAATAGAAATAGGTATCTCTTCATAGGTAAGATCCTCCATAACTTGCACATCTTCAATGGGAGTAAAACGAGATGGATCTCCTATGCACTTTCGAAGCATCGAAACATGAAATACTGGATGAACTGTGGAGAGTTCTTGGGGTAATGCTAATTCATATGTGACTTTCCCAAATCTTTGGACAATTTAATATGGCCCTCTATACCAGGGGCTCAACTTCCTTTTCTTTCCAAATCTTATTACCCTTTCATCGGTGACACCTTCAAAAATATCCAATCACCTATGGCAAATTCGAGCCCTCTTCTTCTGATATCATCATATGACTTATGTCGACTTTGGGGCATTTGTATCCATTGTTGAATCACTTTAACTTTCTCCATAGCTTGATGAACAAGATCTGGCCCAAGTAAAGCAGTTTCACCCGCTTCAAACCATCCGATTGGTGATCTACATTTCCTTCCATACAAAGCTTCATAAGGTGCCATTTTGATACTTGAATGATAGCTATTGTTGTAGGCAAATTCAATAAGAGGCAAATGATCATCCCAACTGCCTTGGAAATCTAACGTACAAGCTCGTATCATATCTTTAAGTGTTTAGATAGTACGTTCTGCTTGTCCATCTTTATGAGGATGGAAAGTCGTACTCAAATTCACTTGTGTACCCAAGCTCTTCTGAAAAGATCTCCAAAAATGCGCAGTAAATTGAGCTCCCTAGTCTGATATAATGGAGACCGAAATTCCATGTAACCGTACTATTTTTTTCACATATAACCTTGCATACTCTTCGGCTGTATAGGTGGTCTTGACTGGTAGGAAATGCGCTGATTTGGTAAGCCTGTCAACTATGACCCATATAGAATCAAATTTTCGCAGTGTGCGAGGCAAACCTGTGATAAAATCTATGTTAATCATATCCCATTTCCAGACTGGAAGATTAATACATTGCATGTAACCCCCAGGTTTCTGATGCTCCACTTTAATTTGTTGACAGTTTGGGCATTGAGCTACAAATGTTGCAATGTTCTTCTTCATATTTCCCCACCAATACACTTTTTTTAAATCATGGTACACTTTAGTAGCTCCCGTATGAATAGAATATCGTGAATGATGCGCCTCTGTCATAATTCATTTCCTCAGCTCGTCTACATCCGGTACACATAATCTACCTTGGCATTGAAGTACTCCTTCTTGTGTAAGATCAAATGCCTTTGTCAAAATCTGTTGTACATTCTCTTTTAGTTGCAATAACATAGGATCCGCAAACTGCTTCTCTTTCACTTCAGCTATTAATAAAGATTCTGCCGCATTTTGTACGATAACCCCTTCATCTGAGGATTCAAGGAGACGAACCCCCAAGCTGGCTAATTGATGTTGATCTTTGACTAAATCTTTCTTTTCCGTCAATTGGCCACTAGTGCCTCCTATTGCCTTGCGGCTCAATGCATCAGCTACCACATTTGCTTTTCCTGGATGATATAGAACATCAATATCATAGTCTTTTAATAACTCAAGCCACCTCCGCTGCCTCAGATTGAGTTCCTTCTACTTAAAGATATATTGTAAACTCTTGTGATCAGTGTAAATATCAACATGAACTCCATATAAATAATGACGCCATATCTTTAAACCCAATACCACCGCTGCTAACTCAAGATCCTGTGTGGGATAGTTCCTTTCGTGTGGCCTCAATTGTCGTGAGGCATATGCTATTACATTACCGTGCAGCATCAATACACACCTGAGACCAATTCCAGAAGCATCACAATATACTACATAACATTCGGTGCCTTTCGAAAGTACTAATACGGGTGTGAAAGTCAATTTATCTTTCAGCTCTTGAAAACTTTTCTCACATGCATCATTCCACTGAAATCTGACTGTCTTATGTTTAAGCTTCGTTAAAGGTGCAGAAATGGAAGAAAACCCTTCAACAAATCTTCGACAGTAACCTGCTAGTCCAAGGAAGCTACGAATTTTCATAGGCGTCGTAGGCCTTGGCCAATTTTTCACCGCTTCAATCTTTTGTGTATCAACTCGAATTCCTTCATCTGACACAATGTGACACAAGAATCCTATGAATTTCAACCAAAATTCACATTTAGAGAACTTTGCATACAACTTACGCTCACAAAAAATCTGTAACACTTGTCGTAAGTTCTTAGCATGGTCCTCTTGTGACTTTGAATAAACCAGGATGTCATCTATAAATACCGTCATGAACACGTCTAGAAATGTCTTAAACACCCTATTTATCAAATCCATAAACACAGCTGGTGCATTTGTTAGTCCAAATGACATAACTAAAAATTCATAATGGTCATACCGTGTTCGAAAGTCTGTCTTGGGTACATCTTTTTCTCTAACTTTGACTTGATGGTAACCCAACCCCAAGTCAATCTTTGAAAAACACTTGGCGCCCTGTAACTGATCAAACAAATCATCAATTTGAGGGAGGGGATATTTGTTCTTGATCGTTACTTTATTCAATTGCCGATAATCAATGCACATTCTCAATGTGCCATCTTTCTTCCATACAAATAATATCGGTGCACCCCACGGGGACATACTAGGCCTGATAAAACCCTTGTCTAGCAAGTCTTTCAATTGCTCCTTCAATTCACACAATTCTGTTGGAGCCATTCTATACGGGGGAATAGAGATAGGCTGAGTGCCTGGACTCACATCAATACCAAATTCTATTTCCCGTTCTGGGGGGCAAACCTGTAAGATCCTATGGAAATACATCAAGAAATTCATTGACCACTAGAACCGACTGAGGAGTTTGTGGTTCCACATCGGTATCTTTCACTCGTACTAAGTGACATATGTACCCCTTGGCAATCATTTTCCTTGCTTTCAGATAGGAAATAAATTTTCCTATTGGTGCCCCCACATTACCCTGCCATTCAAGACCATTTTCTTGTGGAAAATGAAAATGTACCTTCTTGGCCCGGCAATCTACCGTGGCATAACAAGAAGCCAACCAATCCATTCCCATTATCACATCAAAATCCACCATATCTAGTTCAATGAGATCGGCCAATGTATCATGACCACACACAGTTACCACACAATTATGATATACTCTTTTTTCAACAATATATTCACCAACTGTGTAGCTACTTCAATTGACTTAGTTAATAGTTTCGGTGTTCTTGCAAATTTTACAGCAATCAATGGAGTAACATATGACAATGTAGAACTCGAATCAATCAATGTATATACATTATATGAAAATATGGATAATGTACCTGTGACTACATCAGGAGAGACCTCTGAATTCTGCCGGTCTACTAGAGCATAAGTATGATTCTGGGTTCCACTGGAACTGGTTACTCCTCTGGCACCCCTACCATGACCAGCAGGCTGTACACCTCGGCCTAAGGAAGGTACCGATGATGATGACGCAACGGTTGATCCTGTCGGTCGTGCTATACCACCCATGCTTCTCTGTGGACACTCTATCATCATGTGCCCCGACATACCGCACCAAAAGCAAGCATTCGTCCCTAACCGGCATGTACCTGAATGAGTATGCCTGCAGTGCTGACACTGCTGATGAGAAAATCCTGCTACCTGTGATTCGTGAATTGCACTACTCTGCCCAGATTGACTACCACTAAACCCTCGGAATTGAGCTTGAGTGTCTACTGTGGAATAAGAGAATGAGGGTCTAGGCGGTCTAGGAAACATTCGAGGCCTAGATTCTCCTTGGGACACCATAGAATGTCCCATAGGTCTAGCTCTTTTGGACTGTCCTCTGTCAGATTCATGTACCCTCCTTCTCTGTCTCTGATCTTCCATTTTCTGTGTAAAGGCCTGTATTCTGGCTATGTCCATATCTTTATTCAAGGCAGCAATGGTGCAGTCCCTTACCAAATATGGCTCTAACCTGTCCACATAGCGATGGACTCTGTCTGTCATTGTGGCTACTACATTCAGAGAATATCGAGCCAAGGAATTAAACTGAAGACTATATTCTCTAACACTCATATTCCCTTGAAGTAGATTTAGAAACTGATCTGCAGGTGCCTCCCGAATCTCATATGGGAGGTAATGATCAAGGAATGCCATTTTAAAATCTTCCCAATCAGCCGAAAGTGCATCAATACCCCTCGATCTTTTCCAGTCTTCATACCATAATATAGCTTCACCTTTCAATCTATAGGCCGCAAGTTCAACTATTTCAACACCAGTCATGTACATAACCTCTAGAACCCTCTGGATTTGATCCACGAAGTCCTATGGATCTGCTTTCAAATCTCACCCAGTGAATATAGGAGGGTCTAATTTCAAAAAGTCATGTGTCCTGCGACTCACCACTCTAGCCGCATCATCCTTATTTGTCGTTGGACCAGCTCATCCTTGACTTTGGGCCACAACTAACTGAGTCAACATATGCACTGCATTTCTTAGATCATGGTCAGTGGAATTCATTGGCAGTTCTGCGGGTACTTCTCTACCTATTGTCTTTTTCGAAGCTGGAAAAGTAGAAGAAGACCGCGATGCAATTTCAGTGTTAGCTCTACCTTGACTAGCTTGGTCAGGTGGTGATTTACTCATTCCTTCACCGGTAAGCATATCTACCTGCTTACCTTTGCCTCTACCTCTTCTTGTCATCGGCATTTTACTATAAACAAGAAAATCAATTCCAATGGTCAGATACGATTCCACTTACAACATTGGCTCTATTGCATGATCTAGAAATGAACAAAGGAAACAACTCCTAAATGTCCCGTAGCCTCCTACTTATAAATGTGGTGTACAACACATCTATAAGCAAGAATCTACTCAGACACGGCTTTGTAGATATCCTTAGGACGACCTGCTCTAATACCACTTATGTCACGCCCCAAATTCTAACGGGGCAGACTGGCACCCGAAGCCAATAAGGCCCGAGAGAACCAATCTTCATCTATGTCTATTCATATGCATGTCATTCACAAAACACCACCATCACATATAGAGATATAACATACCAATAGCGGAAGTCATGAAAATATGTGATATATACATATGTGAAACTTGGCCGTCAGGGCCACCAAGTCAAAATGGACATACATCTCTTACATTCATATTCCCACATACGTCTACAAAAGCCTCTAACAGATGCATATACATAACAATCCTAAAGTTGGGACAAGTCCCCGCTTTATACAACATTTACATAGCACTAAAATCAATGTACAACTGTGACTCAGAAAGCCCCGAACCAACTGGAGCTCACCAAAGATATGTAAATGACCCGCAACCTACTGTGGAGGTCTACTGGCACCTGCGCCTGCAGCAAGTAAGGTAAGTCCCCCAAGGGACGTCAGTACGAAGAATGTACTGCGTATGTAATGCTCATATGAAACTGTATGATACATAGATACTTCAATGAACTCAACTACAAATGAATAACCAATATGGATAAGTCATCATTCTGTATGTTGGGAACCATGTATATTGCTTTCATTACTTTCTTTGCTGCTTTACTTTATACATCATCACTTGTGTCACAATGTACCCGGGCCCCGACTGATCAATGGGTCTTAACATAACATAACGCTATGTTGGGATCGGATCGAGCTAGGCTTATGCCTCTAGAGATACCACCCATAAGTCAATATATCAGGCTCGGCTCGAGCTAGGTTATTACCTCTAGAGCTACCACCAATACACCAACATATCAGGTTCGGCTTGAGCTAGATTCTTACCTATAGAGTTACCCCCTATCAGGTTCGGTACGAGCTAGGCTTATGCCTATAGGACTACCCCCTGATCCAATAATCATTGGATCAGCTCAAGCTAGGCTTATGCCTCTAGAGCTACCACCCGTACTCTTACAAACAACAAATATGCATTACTTTATTTCTTACTTTTGAGTGATTGATACAATGATAGTCATAACATTATTTGAACTTTGGAACATAACATTATTGGACCTTTGGAACATTAGTCAATGAACATGAGACATGTGAATCACAATTGATCAATGAGTAGGGAACATGTGATAATAACAATTGATAACCGAAAATAGGATACCTTAGAACATTTCAGAATGGAACAATTACAATGTCAATGTGAATACTATATGTTGCAGAAGGATACGGATAGAATAAACTTACATACCTTAACTTCCAAGTATGAATACACAATCCTATGTATGAACACAATAGTCCAGATCCTTCCTTACGTTTTACTCTACAATACAAGTACATAACGGAACTCTCGTTAACAACTACTATCCGTACAAGTGTACAAGACGACAACGATCTATATGACTGCCATATAGCGTCATTTCACCCTTTATAATATAATCCAATGCGTTACCATACCAACAACACCATAACATTCCACACATTGACCAAGAAATCATAAACCAATAGCATTTCACACCAAGTTTACTCTTTACGCTTTCTCATTATCATTACGTCACAATTACTCCATTAATTCTCCTCATAACAACTTATTAACAACAATACATAATGTATATAATCCAACATGCCTCCATACAACCCCTTAAAGTCATTAAAAAGGTATCATAAATTGATAATTATATCCAAAAAGGGTATAGGGCCTTCGGGGATCGAAGAGAGACAAAAACATACAAAATGAGTTTCTGGGCTGACCTGCGAATCCACCTGTGCCCGTAGGTGGCTTACATGTGGCTGCAGGTGACCCTTGGCCCTATCCAGGGGCACCAGCATTGGCATCTGCGCTCGCAGGTGCCTTGTCTGCGGGGGCGGGGGCCCGTTTTGGCCAAAAAGGGTCTCTTTTAGGTCCTTTTTTGTACTAAATGATCCATGTCCTTGAATAAACTTCCCTTTACATAATTTAGGTCAACTTGGATTCCAACAATCAACCATGGTTTTACAACACACATGAACATCATCAAAACTACATTTTTCCTTCAATACACCACCAAGTCCATGCACAATTTTGTAATAACAATTCCAAACATTATGTACAAGGATAAAACATGATAAGGCTATAATCACATCTCACATTTTAATATTGAATCCATCAAGTTCACTTCCTTCAATACCAAAAGTCCATTTTCAAGTTTATAAGGCAAAACCCTTTTTTGATTGCAAAAATAGACAGTTTTACACATAGTGAACTGTCCAACACTGTGTCAACATAACCAACATGTTTATGCACCATATTAATCATATCATATATTAAACCATGAAAATAAATACTTACCAAAGCTTTCAAGAGAGTGATCTTTTCCAAAGGAATGAAGGTTTAGGGTTTGTGAGTAGAGAGAAATGTTTTAGAAAAATCTAGAAATTACATGTGTATGGATATGAATAAAATCTGATTTTTCCTTGATTTATATAGTACTTAATGGTCATCCTTAGTCAATTAAATGCATGTTTGCTTGGTCAAACACAAGAATGGATCATTTCCATTTTTGGGCCATGTCTTCTTATGATTTTGGGCCTCATTTGAGCCTAATGGCACATGATTCACTTAAGCCCAACAATTTAATGCATAATTCACCAACTCTCTCATGTTTAAATGATTCCATAAATGTTAAGTTAGTCTCATGGTTTTGGGAATATACGGGGTGTTACAGTTCTTCAGTAACATTTTAGTTTTAACTCTTGCGAGAATTGTTGGGTAAATGTTGGAATTCTAATAATGAGATTAGTTTGAGTATTTGATATCCGTGAAGACTTGTGTGCTTCAGTTTTGGGATTTTAACTCTCTTGAATGTCAGCTTGAAAGTTATGATAGCTTTTGTAATATGGATATTGCTCGTCAGCCGGATCAATTTGGATAGTTGAGATCGAGTAGTTCAGCTTCTATTTGAAGATTTAAGCTATGGATTGCGTAACTTGATTACAGCCCTATTTCCAGATTTGTTTCAGTTGAGCATTCGTTTATAGGCTGAACAAGCCTCCTCCTTACCTACCGGTTCAGTTCTCTTCAGCCCAGATAGATTGTACTTGATAGATGCTCGAAAAATGGTCTGTTGGCACACAGTATTGGTTTATACTGCTCTTGACCTTAGTTCTCAGTGTTCGTCAGAAATTTTGAAAATCTACACAGTGGAAGAGTGCATTCTACTTGAACTTAGCATGGTTTCACCCATAGTTGGTGGGACATCCTGGGGTGGATCATTTAGTTTTGAGAGGTCATGCTTTGAACACATGCCTTTTGGTTTCGAAGGTAATCCGAACTAGTTGTAGCTTTGGAAAGAGATCGCAGGCTTCAATCATCTCCTTTTGTGTGTCCAGGTAGCACCTTATAGGCCTATTCTTATGCTCGCCAACATGTATTTTTGGTAGATCAACTTCAGTCTTTCGATATAAGTGTGAGGAGATTATGTGTACAAGACTCAGATGATGCCAGAGAGATTTTGATACAGTTTAGAGTAGACATCCAGTTTGGAAAGGCAAGAGAATAATAGATTTGGAATTTGGAGTTGGTTGTATGAGTCATTCGTTGAGTGGTTTTTAGACTGGTTAAGTATCTGCTTGGTTGTTCTAGTTTCAATATGTTTTGGCTTGGGTTGGCGTGCTTTAGTCGCATTCAGAATAGTTGGAGACCAGTTTGTTATTGAGTATGGGTTTGTGGTTATTTGGAAAACTAAACTAAGGATGTAAAGGAAAAAGGGATATCTTTGGTGAAATCCCTTGAATGCATTGGTTTGCCTTAGAGGTTAACTAGGGAGTCTTTATTGAAGCATGCGGGCTCAGTACCTCATCCTTTCGAGCTTTTGGGCTCTTTCTATCCATTGACTTTCAAGGACGAAATTCCTTTTAGTAGTGGATATTGTAATGACCCTCCAGGTCATTTTCTCAATTTTCGTATATTTCAAGCATTTTGAACCATCCCATAGAAACTACAGGTCATTTATAACTTATCAGAATTATCGGTTCGGTTATCGGATAGTTTGTTTGGATTTTAGGCTCATTTCCCTAATTTGGAGCTTATGTTGTTAAGAAATTGGTCTCGAATCGAATCTCCTAGTAAACTGACTCAGATAAGAATTCTAAAAGCACATTTAGCTCTGAAATATTGATTTTAGGCTAGGGGGACCCTTGGTCTGAATCCCGAGGCTTCTAGACTCATTTTAGGCTATAGGGTAGATTTAATGAAAATGGAACATGGGTGTGGGACCCACTTTTTATGGAAATTACCTCTGTTGGAAATTTTGATGGTTCTGTTGAGTCCGTAATATCAAATTCGGTATGGTAGCATAGTTCATTTACACTTATAGGATTCCAAACGAATCTCGAACCCCCAGTCGAAGTCCGTTGGGACTTAGGAAAATTAATGGTGCTCAGCATCTGGTGCAGCCAAACCTTCGCCTTCGCGTTTGAGAGGCTTGGCCTCTTTCATGATGGTCAATGAATCTTAACCTTAGCATTCGTGAGCTAACCTTCGCATTTAAGAAGAGTTAGCCGGACTGGCCGGCTCAGCTTTACTCTTCGCATTCGCGGAGGACCGGCCAGGTTCACAAAGTCCTGGCCCGGGCTGGCATATCATTTGCAAACCTTGCCCCGCGTTTGCGAAGGGAATTTCCGTGGTAGTACATATATATAGATATTTCCCCTGATTTTTCATTCATTTTTTACCCTTGTTCCGCTATTAGAGGCCCTTGGAGCTTGGAAATTATGGAGATTTCATCCCATTGAGCTCAGGTTCATTAGTCTATCGTTCCTTGGTCAATTTACCCTTTTTTGGTCGTGTTATTCCATCCCAATACCCATTTAATTCTTGGTTTTAGAGTTAGTTTCCTTGAGCTTATGGGGCTGATTTGAGCCCCGATTTATGCTCCATTTGTGGTCAACTTTTGAGTACACATTTCTTGTCCTTTGAGGGACCTCGTGATAGATTCAATTTTTGGATTTTATTTACGGGCCCCATAGGGCCTTTCTTGACCTGAGTTTCGGCTTGAGCTATTATATAGCAATATGGGTTTAGTTTTACTTGTATTGATATGTAGATTATTATTTTGATAATGCGGCAATATTTCAGGATCGTGGAGCAAAGACGAGCGATTCGTGGGTGATTCAAGATTACGGTTCGGCAATGAGGTAGGCTTCGGTCTACTTTTATCTACGAGATTATGTATTATTTAGGTTGCATGCTAGGTAGGGATTATAGGATGGAATTATGGCTAGTATATTATGACTTATCATATTTAGGGAATTTGGGATAGAAATGTGACCCGAACCTTAGTATAGAATACTCGTTACGGCCATAGAACCCTATTATTCTTGATTATAGACATGCTAACCATAGATTTACGATAAGGGTCCTTTAGTATAAGGTCTACCATTTGACTTAGTGATTGGACCATAGTTTCCCAGATTATGGAGCTATTATCATGCTAGTTATGTATTGTTGGGCCCGAGGCCGTGGTTATGATACCAGTTGGACTCCAGGTGAGTATTCTATCCTTAAAATGACGTGATTCTAGTTTATAGACGCTTAGGCGCTTATGGTTGTATTGTTTGTATATTGGTGATGGCATGCACACTTTTAGGCGCACTTATGCTCACTTAGTGGTACGATTCCAATCAAAATCTTGATTTTACTATTGTTTTCTAAAAACAGATTTATTCCCACTTTTCACCTTCAAAATGGATTCTTTTACAACGAGAATCATACTACCTTATTTAATGAATTATGAGCTTTTGGAACTAAATATGCTATTTTGGAAATTAGACCGAGGTTGACTTCGGTCCATTATTAATCCACTCTTTTACCACTACTATTTACTTCGATCGAGGGATATTCCGACCCTTTCTACACTATTATGCCGATTTAGTCCCAAAATCGATCTCAGGCAATGGATTTACAGATTTATACGCTTTTACTCTCGGTTCGTGTCCAAGCACTTATTAGAATTATATATCTCTCTGATACTGGATGGAGTAGATTGATTATGATGGTTACTGTAAGTCTTGTTTTGGGACCAGGCAGTGTATACGGATATCCCGAGTCCCTTATGGGGCCCTTTGTCCATGAGCCATGGTGTCAGAAAAGGATGGTCGTCGTAGGTCTTGCCTTTGCGAGCTGCTGAGCTGGAGGAGGTGTATACACTTAGTACATTATGGCACTCAGTTGATTCGGTATTATTGTTCTACATTACATTCATACGTTCATATGCATTGCCTATCACCAGTATAATTGTTTGACGATTATGTCTATCGATCTTATGGGGGATTGTATAGGTATAAGCTATGGTTACTGTTTTTTGAGTGCTTGCTTGAACCTTTCGGGCTTATGGGGGCCCAGTTAGGTTATTGTTTGCCTGGACTAGCCGGCTACGTTATTGTTGGTTATTATGGTTAGTTCGTGGCAGGATGATTATGGACTGGTACCCGAGATTGTTGATACGCTTCTTATCTCCCTTTTTTCTATTACGGTAAGATACATTAGTGTTAAGTTACCTCATAATTAGTCACGCTTTGGTTAGAGGCTTTGATTATTCTAGTATAGTTCCCTTACTTGGCTATGATCCTCAAGATGTTAGGTTAGTTCCCTCAGGATATTACCTTTGAGTTTAGTTATATACATATATATATATATATGGTATTACCATATATCCCTCTCATTACTTATCTATTTGTAACACCCCGTACTTTCCCAACCCTACTTGACGACGTTGAACAATGTTTACTTAGGTGTCGAGAGCCACAAGTATGTATTTTTGTAATGTTATTGATGAGATAATTGATATTGGCCCTCGTACATGTGATTATACCTTTTTAGGAGGTGTTTTGTGACTTCGTGGAACATTTGTGGGGTTAAAAACGAGGCTTGGAGGACCTCCAAACAAAGGATATTAAGGGTAAGAAGTAAGTTAAAGAATAGGACTTGAAGTATCTAACCAAATCCGCGAAGAAAAGTCGAAAAATGGAATTTTTTGAAAAACTAAGTGTGGGGCGCGCTATAGGGCGTGCCACTCCACTCTGGGCTAAAAATTTTAGTCCAGAGGCAGCAAGCTGGCGCGCCCAAGGGCGTGCCAGGCTGGTTTTGCCACTTTTTCAAAAGTTGGAAAATTCTTAAGTCCCAAGGGTGTCCGGGGTACCGAGCCGATTTTTGCCACGTTTCTTCTACAACCATGAGTATATACATGAAATGAGTCAAGTATTATACTGGTATGATAAATTTACTCGAGAACAAATTTGGCATCAAAATGATGATTTTACCCTTTTGGTCAAAATAGACCAGACGTGGCTAGAATCACTCATTTTTGGGATTAAGGCTACGAATATGAATCCCGTGAGTGGACATATCATAGTAACACGTATGAAATGATTTAAACATGAGAAATTATTGGGTTAATTGAATTGGGCTCAATACAAGCCCAAAATAAGACAAAAGATATGGCCCAATTAGGTCAAAAATGACCAATTCTTCACCCTTGACCACTTGTACATGGTATTTAATGCCAAGGAGACTTGAGGGACTATAAATAAGTGGAAAAATAAGATTTTATTCAAAGGATTACACTAAACATATCTAGAAATTTCTCAAAATTTCTCTCAACTCTCAAGAACCCTAAGCCAACTTCTTGGAGCAAAATCATCAATTTTCAAGCTTAGGTAAGTAATTATTCTTATGAAATAATATATTATATGCATGGGAGAGTATGTAAATCATGTTTGTTATACTTGGAAGTGTTGGTTATGGCACTTTGTGTTTTTGTGAAAGATATAAAATCCATGGAATTGTAACTTAAAATATGACTTGTGAGTTTGATGAAAGAGCATGGTATGGATGAAATAACAACATGTATGGTGTGATTATGTTATTAAACTTGTTATATTCATATAAGTGTAAATTATGGGATTTTGGCCGATTTGTTGTTGTGAGGTGTATTGAAGTAATTTGATGGAATAATTGTGATGTTGTGGTGATGAAGAGTGGAAAGAATGAACTTGGTGTGACATGCTAATGGTTTATGCTATTTTGGTAAATGTTGGGAATATTGTGGGATTATTGGTATGATGCTTTTATCAATGGTATTGTCAAGGGGGAAATGACATTTTAAAGGCAAACATGTAACTCATTTACGTGATGTGTATTTGAAAGGTAGTTGGTGGTTAATGTAAATTCCGTTATGTATTTGTGTTGTAGAGTGAAATATAAGGAAGGAACGGGACATTGTATGCACATCTAAGATTGTATAGTCATATTGAGAATACGAGGTATGTAAGGTTCCTCTTTCCGTATCCTTCTGTAGCATATAGTGTACACCTTGTTATGGTACCTACTCATTCCCGAAATGTCCTAAGGCATCTCATTTCATGTTATCATCTAGTGTTGATCATATATATATTATTCTTGATCTATGGTCATTCATGTATAACATACTTATAGACATCATTCCAAGTTCCAATAATGTTGTGTTCCAAAGCTTTCAATAATGTTACAATTATCAAAAGTATCAATCTCATGAAGTGAAGGATAACGAAATGCATATATGTGTGCTTCCAAAAAATGTCATAATCCTCAATGTATTAATATCTCTTGAGTGAGTGTATCCATGGGGTGAATTAAACACCTTCATGATGACGATCCTAATATAATGAGATTATCCATGGGGTGTAATAAACACTTTCATGACGATATCCATGGGGTGAAAGAACACACCTTCATGATGACTATCCCAACATATTGGGTGTATCCATGGGGTGACATGAACACCTGCATGACGATATTATTTTCCCACTGATCAGTTAGGCCCGGGCAATATATAACTAATGACTGGCAAGCAAGTAAGAAGAGGTACAAAATGGAAGTAAGTATCGAAAGTAATGCACGCAGTTCCAAATATATATATTCATGGCTATCCATAATGGGCATGTCCCTTGTGATTATTTTTCCATGAAAGTTCTTATAAACTGATTCAGTTTCATACAGCCTTACATACTCAGTACATTCTTCGTACTGACCCCTCTTGGGGAATTTACCTTACTTGTTGCAGGCACAGGTTCTAGTAGACCTCCCCAGTAAGTTGCAGGACATATACTGATCTTTGGTGAGCTCCAGTTGGTTCGGGGCTTTCCGTGTCCAAGTTGTACATTGATTTTGGTATTGTAAATATTATGTAAAGCGGGGCCTGTCCCGAACTTAGGTTGGTCGTGTATGTATTTCTGTTAGAGGCTTTTGTAGACGTATGTGGGTATGAAAATGAATGTGGGAGAACGAGGTGTATGTCTGTTTGACTTGATGGCCATAAAGGCCAAGTTTCATATATATGTATATACCGTCATGTTCCATGATTTCCGATATGAGCCTTTTATGTTCTTACGTGATAGTGATGTTCTTATGGCATGCATATGAATGAATGTAAGCAAAGCTTGGTTCTCTCGGGCCTTATCGGCTACGGGTGCCAATCACGCCTCAATGGGATTTGGGGTGTGACACTATTCATATTATATACGTATCCTTTGGCCTTGTATTACTACTATATATCCTTCTTTCACTCTTCATTTGTATATTGGCTATTGATATACGGTATTGCACTTTAGTTCTTGAATAATGTTAGAATAGGATAGTTTATCCTTATTGTTCCATTAGCATTAGTATGTTTAGTTTCATGGATAGTTGCGTGTAGTTTATATTTATGCTTACATTATCTTTGGAGCTCAGTAGGTCGATGCCTACTGAGTACCATGTGTTTGGTACTCATACTACACTTCTGCAGCCTGTATATCATAGTATGAGTTCTCTCCATTGACGTGTGTGTCATGTGAAGCATCCATGGCTCGGAGATTCGGGGTGAGCACCTAATTTTCGGAGTATTCCTGCTCTCCCTCTTATTGTTATATTGGTCTCTATTTTGCATTTCAGAGACGGCTTGTATATATTTACATTATGCTTACTTTGCACTCCTATTGTATAAGAAGCTCATGTACTGACTTCATTAGGTCTTGGGGATATATTTATTGTCTTTTTGCCTTCTCTCTCATTCTTATTTAGTTTTGCTTCCACCTTTCTTACTAGTCTGTTACTAGTTGTTTCGGACTATGGATTGACTTACCTACTGGTGGGTTATGATAGGTGTTATCATGACCTGAGAAATTGGGTCGTGACATTTACAGACTCACATTTTTGTACATTATTTATTTTAATACAGACTACAAACGGAGGAAGTCGGAGCAATTAATTACAAACACAGAGTAAAAATTCAATCATGTCAAGGTCTCATCACTTTTAAAGAATTGACATTTGAGGTGATGGATTGAGTTATCTAGCCTTTGATTAAAGAGTTGTTATATATTGGTTAAAAGGATGAAAAATCCCTTAGATAATAACCTATAAACTAAAGCTAATCTTAAGGAGACATGAAGGGATAATCTTTTATTTTTGGGGTAAAAGGGAGAGTTATTTTGCATTATAAATAAAAGTGAGGAATAATATTTTTAACATCTTCGTTGACATATTTTTATAGATATGTTCTTCCATTTGTGAGCTCTAATGGGCCACTATTTTTCCATCACTGCCAGAGTTCCGACAAGCTCGTCTCCGGTGACTCTCCACGACCCTGCCCTCTTCCTCCTTTTTTTTCCCGTCGCCTCTCACTAGAAGTGATGGACGGAAAGCTCACGAACAAACCACCACTTCCAACACGACCCCTCCTTCTTTTCTCAGCTCCCCTTCTCCATTGTTCCTCCAGAAAATGTCTGGATCTTACCAGATTCTTCATGCCTCTTGTGTTGCTTCGATGAAGTCGTTAAAGCAACGCCACTAGCGTCACCACTGTCCCTCTCCCCCTCTATTTACCTCTTTGCAAATCTGGTCGGACTTGTTTATTTTTTGGTGAAACTCAATAAACTTGGGCGGCCTCCATTAAAATCAAATACCCACTTGTCTCATTGTTCTCGGGTTTTTTTTGGACGTATTTGAGTTGTGTTATGGCTATCTTTGTTTATTGCTAATTTTTGTGTGGATTTGAGGTTTTTCTAGCTTTGGTTATTTCTCTAGAGATGCTATGTATTTCAGAATTTTTGTGCTCCATTGGCCGCTTTCTCGGCGACTGTACTATTGATGGTGTTTTTATTTTTCTACATTTTTCGACTGCTTACACTTCCTGGGTCATTTCTCGATGATTTTTTTCAATTATTTTATTGCTTTTGATATTACACTGACAATGAACAAGTACTACACAATTTGGTCAATGAAAAAAATTTCACCAATTTTAGGCCTCCATAAATAAAAAGATGGACATACGTATGCAAATATATAACACGAAAACAAATAAATTTAGGCGATACTAAAATCTTTAAATTATTGAGACAAGACAAAAGTTTTACGATTTGTATCTTGACGTGGCGATTTATATATATATGTTTGTATATTTCTTCAATTTACTTTGATAATTATTTATTCATTACTAACATTTGTATCAAGTTGGAGACACCTCTCGAAAATAGCGTTCATAGAGGAGTTTGAACTCTATGTACATATTTAAATTTTATTCTTATAATTGTACAAAAAAAATGAAGTTTAGTGAAAATTTTATTTTTGGGATGTCGAGCGGGAAGGTCCTGTACTTACATATTCATTATCACGCGCTTAGGCAAATCTTAAGCCGTTAACATTTATATAAAAGAATTCAATTAATAGGTAGGTATTTAATCAGTTAATTCACACTTTTGCACTAGAAAATATGGTGTAGTCTTTTCTTTTAAAATAAATCTTCAATTTTAATTATTCTTTTCTCCCATTGATTTTTTTCAAATAAAAAATATTATTTGAGAATACTTTTCCTTTTATATAATACAAAAAATACTTTTCTTTTCATATATTACAAAAAGTGCTTTCTTTTTATGAAAATACTTTTCCTTCCCTATAGATTTTTATATATTTTTTATATATTACTATCTTTACGTATTTCTATACACACATTTTACAACAATAGGCTTTATTTATGTACTTGATGTACACTCATTATACATACATTTTTTACGTTATTTTTGGTACATATTTTACATACTTTGTCACGACTCAATTTCTCAGGTCATGATGGAACCTACTATAACCCACCAGCAGGTAAGCCAACCCATAGTCTGGAACAGCTAGTAACGGACTAATAAGAAAAGCGGGAGCAAACTAAATAAAAGAGGAAGAAGACAAGAAGGAAGTAAATACATCTAAAACCTAGCGAAGTCAATACAAGAACTTCTAATACAACAGGAGTACAAGTGGAATACAGAGTAAATATATACAAGTCGTCTCTGAAATACAAAAATAGAAATTAGTCAAATAATAAGAGGGAGAGCAGGAACAACTCCAAACGTCAGGAGCTCACCCCTAATCTCCGATCCATGGTTGCTCCGCACGATGTAAATATCAACGATGATAACTCTGACTATGATCTGCAGGCTGTAAAAGTGTAGTATGAGTACCAAACACGTGATACTCAGTAGGCATCGGCCGATAGAAATAACATGTAAAGCAGGAATATAAATTAGAGGCATCTATCTACAAAACTAAGCATAATAATACTAATAAAGCGATAAGGATAACCTATCATGAACTACCAATAATTCGGGACAAGGCGCAATACCACAAATATCTAGCCAATATACGATAGTAAAGTGAAGAAAGAAATATACCCTATACAATAGTAGAGTGAAGAAATGTATATATAATGTATAATAGTAGTAGGAAAGAAGGAAATGATATACAAATCATGGCTAGGGAGGAATATATATGTATGTATATATATATATATATCAATGCTATACCTACAACTAAACCCTAAGATACTACTCTGGGGGAGCTAGTCTAATATCTTAAGGATCATAAGTGATATGGGAGCTATCTCTAGCATAATCAGGGTCTCTAATCATACTATGCATAAGCATGAGATGATCTAACCATAATAAATCTTACCATAATAAGGAGTAAAGGAACTCGAAAGCGTACCTACAACCTCGGGTACCAATCCATAACCAACCTACAACTAATTATACAACAATAACCAACAATAATGCAACCGGCTAGCTCGAACAACCAATAACCCCAACCGAGCCCCCATAATTCCGGAGAGGCACACACAAGCAATCAGCAAACATACAACCATAACTTGTATCTATACAGACCCCCATAAGACCGATAGATACAAGCGCCAAATAATTATATTGGTGATAGGCAATGCATATTAATGAATGAATGCAAGGATAATCCAATACCATAAACCAATCAAGTGCCATAACATACCAAGTGTATATTCCAACTCAGTAGCTCGCAAAGGCAGGACCTATGAAGACTATCCTTCTCCGATATTGCTGCTCATCGAACGAAGGGGCCCAGAGGGGACTCGAGATATTCGTATACACTGCCTGGTCCCAATCCAGTACTTCCAATAACCATCATAACTAAATATACTCCATCCAGTATTGAAGAGAAGTAAGAGTGTAATAATTGCTCGGACTTGAACCTAGACTAAATAAGTATAAGTCTGTAAATCCATTGCCCGAGATCGAGTTCGGGACTCAAATGGTATAATAATGTAGAAAAAACCGAAATCTCCCTCGACCGAAATGAGTAAGTAGTGGTAAAAAGAGAGTGGATCAATAATGGACCGAAATCGGCCTCGGTCGAATTTCCACAGTAATAAATTTTGTTTTAAAGCTCATAAGTTAAAAAGTAAGAAATAATCCTTTTTTAGGAAAAGTGATAAAGCGAAGGTTTCAGTTGGAATCGTGCCAC
Source organism: Capsicum rhomboideum (assembly GCA_031232105.1). Lineage (NCBI taxonomy): Eukaryota > Viridiplantae > Streptophyta > Magnoliopsida > Solanales > Solanaceae > Capsicum > Capsicum rhomboideum. The sequence continues at coordinate 121,949,654 of CP124714.1, forward strand.
TAATAAGCATAAATGCGTATACATGTATGCATGCCATCACCAGTATCCAAACAATACAACCGTAAGCATCTAAGTGCTTATAAACTACAACCTCATCCTTTCAAAGGATAGAATACTGATCTGATTTCCAACTGGTATCGTAACCATGAACTCGGGCCCAACAATATATAACTTAATAAGATATTAATATTATAAATCGAGAAACTAAGGTAAATAAGGGCAAAGCTACTAGAAGGGTCTAATCGGGGAATATCATCCAATTAACTAAGTAATATGGTATGTTTTATACTAAGGGATCCTTCATGTCAATCTATAGCTAAACAAGTCTATAATCCGGTGCAGTAGGATCCTACAAACATAACGAGTATTCTAGGTTAAGGTTCGGGTCACATTTCTATTCTAAATCCCATAAATATGTCAAGTCATGATATTACTAAGTATAAATCTATCCTATAATCCCTACCTAGCATGCAATTTATACATTACACCATCTCATAGAGAAAAGTAGATCGGAGCATACCTCATAACCGAACTGCAACCTAAAACCATTCACGAGTCGCTCATTTTTGCTTCACGATTCTGGAATGTTGTCGCTCTATAAAATTCATAAACTACACGTTAATACGAGTAAAACAAGACCCATATTGCAATATAAAAGCTCGGGTCAAAAATAGGCCTGTGAGGCTCGCTAACAGAATCCTAAAATTTAATCTGTCACGAGGTCCCTTGAAGGACAAGGAATGTGTGCTCAAAATTTGAGCACAAACGGAGGCTCAATTGGGGCTCAAAACAGCCCCAAGATCTAAGGAAAATTAAAGGGAAAAACAAGAATTAAACGAGGAATTAGGCCAAAACTTACCAATAGGTTAATGGGAAAAGATCACCTCAACGTCCTCTATACATTCCCAACTCCAATTGATTGATTCCCACAATCCCTTGAGCTCTTAGGTATCAAAAATGGTGGAAAAGTGTTTAGAAAATGAAGAATAAATCATGAGGAATGAGAATATATTGACCCAGCAGTGATCGCTAAAGCGGTAGTTGACTGCAAAAGCAGTGGGTAAGGAGGGGCGAGGGACAGCTAAGCAGCACCCTAGTCGCTAAAGCAGTGTCTGCTAAAGTGGACATGGAACGCTAAAGTGACCCTCAGTCGGGTAACGAAGGCTGCTAAAGCATCTCTACAACCGCTAAAGTGGTTGCACCAGATACCTAAAACCAGCAAAAATGCTAAGTCCTTACAGACTCTGATTGGGTGCTTAGAATTTTTTCGGAACCCTGTGCGTGCAAACGAACTATGCTACCATACCGAATTTGACATTTCGAACTCAACGAAACTATTAAAATTCCCAACGAAAGTCATTTCGACATAATATGGGCCCCACACCTATAGTTCTATTTTTCACCAAACCTACCCAATAGTCTAAAACAAGTCTGGAAGCCTCGAGACCGGAACCAAAGGTTTTTCTAGCCTAAAATACACATTCCGGAGCTAACGGCGTTGTCAAAATTTTCATCCAAGGCCGTTTACTAAAACTTTTGGTCCGAGACCAATTTCTCAACTTCAAAAGCTCCAAAACATAGAAATGGGCTTAAAATCCAAACGAGCTATCCAAAAACTAAATTGATAGTTTCGACAAGTCATAAATGACCTATAGCCACTATGGAAAGGCACGAAATGCCAAAAATATACAAAAATCAAGAAAATGACCTGGAGGGTCATTATAATATCCACTACTAAAAGGACTTTCATCCGCGAAATTCAATGGATAAAATGAGCCCAAAAGCTCAAAAGGACGAGGTACTGGGCCAACATGCCTCGAGCTAGACTTCTTAGATAACCTCTAAGGCAAAAAAGCGCTTCCAAGGGATTTCTCTAAAGGCATCTCTTTTTACTTCACATCCTTACTTCACTTTCGAAACAACCAAAAACTCATCCTAAACAACTAACTAACCTCTAACTGAACCGAGCACAATTGAAGCATGCAAACCCAAACAACAACATACTGATATCACATCAAAACATACACGAGTAAGCGGATACTCAATCGGGATAAAGATAACCCAAGGCATGAACCATACAGCCAATTCTAAATTCTAAATATAATATTCCCTTTTCTTTACAAACCTGATGTCAAATCTGAACTGCATAGAATCTCTCCAGTATCATCCGATTCGTGCCTACGTAATTACATAACACTAACCCCGAAAGACTGAAGCTGGCCCATTGACATTCCACAGAGACTAGCATATGAACAATGCCTAATAAGGTCTATCTGAATACTCAAATGGTGATGACCAATGTCTGCAATCTTTGCCAAGCCACTAACTGGTCCAGATGACCCTCGAAGCCAATAGTCATGAGTGCAAAGCACAAGATCTCAAAACTAAATGATCCTCTGCAGAATGCCCCACCAACTATGGGTAAAACCATGCTAAGTCTAACTCGAGTACACTTCTTTCACTTAGTAGACAATCAAAATTTTGACGACAACTAAGAACCAAGGTCAAAAGTAGTAGAAACCAATACCATGTGCCAACGGACCATCCCTCGAACATCAATATAAGTCAAATCCTCTGAACTGAAGAAAACTGAATCGATATACAGTGAGTAGGCCTAGTCAACCTGTCGGCGAAGGCTCAACTGAATCAAACTTCAAAATGGGGGTTGCAACCAAGTTACATAATCCAAAACTATAATCTTATACCCGGAGTTGAACCACTCGGCCTCAACTATCCAAATTGATTATGTTGATGCGTAAGCATCTACACTCTAAAATCTATCAAAACTTTCAAGTTGTCATTCAGAGTCAAAAATCACAACTGGAGCCAACAAGTCTTCACTAGAGTTCAACACCCAAACAAATCTCATTACCAAAAATTAAGCCTGTATACCACGGTCCTCACAAGATCTAATTCTGAAATGTTGTTGAAGGTCATAACCACAACTGAGGACAACCACAGGTTAAAGATATGAGCAATCAGATCCACATCCGCTAAGGGCATGTCACATCAGTACAGAACTAAGAATTCTCCAAGACTACAAAGAGTACTAATGGTGGCCAAATCTCGAGCAACTCAGAAAAATACAGTCTTAGCTTAAATTTGGTCAAACCAGTACTCAATCTATGGAACCGAATACTCACTCCCAAAAAACATCCACTTTGATTACTGACAACTGATACATAAGTATACACCACCAAGCAGAAGCATCCCACAAAGTCATATTAGGCTAAACAAACACCGAAATGAGAAATTTTTTATTTCACCCATTTATACAAAGATTACCTCAACTGAACCATGAACCATATCGCAGAAGAATGGAGTACCCATCTCAACACCAATACCAAGATCGAGACTACTATCGGGTGCCGAACTAGACAAACAAAAAGAACAACCCTCAATTTACCAACCTTAGGGACTAACTATAGAAAAGGATCGCCAATGCTAAAATCACCACAAACCATGAAAGGCCAAACTTTCCTTCACTTTTGCAATCCTCTCAACAACCGACCTTGCTAATAGAAAAGGAAAACCAACCAACCAAGGTAGCCGCCTAAGCCAAATGGATAAGAATCGCAAAGAAGGAGATAGTAACTAGATAATACTAGTCTAGCCATCTACCAATTAAGAATCAATAAATGTCAAAACAATGACAATAATAACAACAGTATAAGGGCAAGGGGCACCAAAAATGAAAAACTCAACCAGTATCACTCTAATATCACATCAAGGCAGAATGCCAAAGGAAAGGAACTTTAACCCAAATGCTACACCCAAAGGAAATCACCACACCGATCCACTCAATCCATTACTAAAAGAAAATATCTACGGGGGTATTCATACATGCATAAAGCTACACAAAGACTTACAACAATCAATTTAGTAATTTTAAGTCATAAAACCATTGATAGGTATGAAAACCCCAACTCAATTCAAATATAAACTAAAATATAGTAAATTAAAATTGCACCTATACGATGGAATCCAAAGTCATGGTCCTTGGATGGCCGAAGAAGTACGAATTTGAATGCGTCTGACCTCAAGCTGAGCATCTGAACGACCAACTGAAATACTAAGTGAACTACCTCAGCCCGAAGGTACCACACCTATAAGAAACTGATTTGGCCACACTAACTGCTCAATAATCCCACGCCAGGGACACTCTCTGTACCAGTGGTCGATCTCTCTGCAGTCGTAAAAAAACTTCTAAAGCTCTAACCTGGCGAGAAACACAAGATGACCGCAACTGGCTGACCAACTCATGCCTGGACACTCCCTAGACCAATGACCAACCTCACCACAATCAAAACATTCCCCTGGAACTCTCTGAGGCACTATACCTGCTGACCCAGAATGACCGACACGGCCTGAAGACCTAGTTCGAGAACTCTGTAATGTCTGACCAAAAATTTGCCCATTGTGACCACGACAACCTGTCTGAGAGCCACCTATAATCTGAGGCGCTACTCTAACTGACCTGATAGACTGCAAGTGGTGCTGACCTCTCCTGGGAGGATCCCTACCTCCGAACGAAAGACTACTAACACTGAATTGCTGACATGGCCTCTTACCGCCACTTCCATATGTCTCAATACATGACCTCTCTGTAGCCCTCGCATGATCAACAACTTGAGGAAAAGTAGCTTCGGGCGCTATCAAATGCTCCGAAGCCAAATGAAGTGGTAAAGCTAACCCTCTGATAAAACCCCGCACTAACTCATGCTCTATAGAAAATAACATGGGAGTGTGTTTGGCCCACTCAAGGAATCCAATCTCATACTCTGAAACTGATAAAGAGCCCTACTGAACACCAACAAACCCAACTCTGGCCTGAGAATAACTCGTTGTACCAAACACCATCACTGGCTATGAAGTATCCACGAAAAGACTCTAAACCCCTAACATGAAATCCTAAAAAGTTGAGGCGGTCACAAACTCTGCCCGAGCCTGGGCTGGCCCCAGACTCTCTGGTTGATGCTGACGATCCTCAAAATCAATCTCTAACTCCCTAGCCCAATGCTGAGCTAAAACTCTAATAACACATATAGAAGTTCCATCCGCATCTATCGACAACCTCCTGCTATCCATCTGGGAAAGAGTGGAGTCAAAAGAAGTACTTAGAGGTTTATAGAAGTATGGACACACGACAAGGAGTCAAGAGTAGAATTTCCTAAGAATGCCATATAGTCTCCCGAAGATAGGATACGGACGTCTCCGCACCGATCCGCAGGACTCTACTAGGCACTTAGCTCTAGTACCAACAACACTAGTGAACCTAAGCTTCGATACCAATTTGGTGTGACCCAATTTCTCAGGTCATGAGGGCACCTACCATAACCTACCAGCAGGTAAGCCAACCCATAGTCTGAAACAGCTAGTAACGTACAAATAAGAAAAATAGGAGCAAACTAAATAAAAGAGGAAGAAGACAAGAAAGAAGTAAATACATCCCCAAAACCTGGTGAAGTCAGTACAAGAGCTTCTATACAACAGGAGTACAAGTGGAATATGGAGTAAATATATTCAAGTCTTCTCTGAAATATAAAAATAGATGTCATTCTAACAATAAGTGGGAGAGAACTCCTAATATGATCTGCAGGCTGCAGAAGTGTAGTGTGAGTACCAAACATGCGGTACTCAGTAGGCATCGGCCGACTGAGATCCAAAGATAATGCAAGTATAAATAACATGTAAAGCAGGAATATAAATTAGAGGCAGCTATCCACAAAACTAAGCATAATAATACTAATAAATCGATAAGAATAACCTATCATGAATTACCGAATTACCAATAATCTGGGACAAGGCGCAATACCATAAATATCTAGCCAATATACGGTAGTAAAGTAAAGAAAGAGATATACCATATACAATAGTAGAGTTAAGAAATATATATATAACGTATAATAGTAGTAGGAAAGAAGGAAATGATATATAAATCATGGCTAGGGAAGAATCAACGCTATACCTAAAACCAAACCCAAAGATACTACTTTGAGGGAGCTAGTCTAATATCTCAAGGATCATAAGTGATATGGGAACTATCTCTAGTATAATCAGAATCTCTGATTGTAATATGCATAAGCATGAGAAGATCTAACCATAATAAATCTTACTATGACAAGGAGTAAGGAACTCGAAAGCGTACCTACAACCTCCAGCCTGCCACGAATTATACAATAATAACCAACAATAATACAACCAGCTAGCCCCGGATAACCAATAACCCCAACCGAGCCCCCATAAGCCCGGAGAGGCATACACAAGCAATCAGCAAACACACAACCATAACTTGTATCCATACAGCCCCCCATAAGACCGATAGATACAAGCGTCGAACAATTATACTGGTGATAGGAAATGCGTATTAATAAATGAATGCAAGGATAATCCAGTACTATAAACCAATCAAGTGCCATAATGTACCAAGTGTATAAACCTCCTCCAACTCAGTAGCTCGCAAAGACAGGACCTATGATGACCATCCTTCTTTGGTATTGTGGCTCATCAAGCGAAGGGGCCCATAGGGGACTTGGGAAATTTGTATACACTGTTTGGTCCCGAACCAGGACTTCCAATAACCATCATAACCAAATCTACTATGTACAGTACCAGAGAGAAATAAGAGTGTAACAATTGCTCGGACTTAAATCGAAACTAAATAAGTACAAATCTGTAAATCCCTTGCCTGAGATCGAGTTCGGGACTAAAACGGTATAATAATGTAGAAAGGGTCGGAATCTCCCTCGACTGAAATGAATAAGTAGTGGTAAAAAGAGAGTGGATCAATAATAGACCAGAATTAGCCTCGGTCTAATTTCCAAAGTAATAAGTTTAGTTTAAAAGCTCATAAGTCATTAATAAAGGTGGCACGACTTTCGTTTAAAATCAGTTTTAAAGTTAAAAAGTGAGAAATAATCCCTTTTTAGAAAACAGTGGTAAAACCAAGATTTTAGTTGGAATCGTGGCACTAATAAGCATAAATGCATCTAAATGTATACATACCATCACCAGTATTTAAACAATACAATCGTAAGCGTCTAAGCGTCTAAGCGCCTATAAACTACAACCACATCCTTTCAAAGGATAGAATACTGACTTGGTTTCCAACTGGTATCGTAACCACGGCCTAGGACTCAACAATATATAACTCAACAAGATATTACTATCATAAATAGGGAAACTAAGGTAAACAAGGGAATAAAGCTACTAAAAGGATCTAATTGGGGAATATCATCCAATTCACTAAGTAATATGGTAAGTTTTATACAAAGGGATCCTTCATGTCAATCTATAGCTAAATAAGTCTATAATCTGGTGCAATAGAATCCTACAATCATAACGAGTATTCTAGGTTACGGTTCGGGTCACATTTCTATTCTACATCCCCTAAATAGGCCAAGTCATGATATCACTAAGTATAAACCTATCCTATAATCCCTACCTAGCATGCAATCTATACATTACACCATCTCATAGAGAAAAGTAAATCGGAGCCTACCTCGTAGCCGAACCACAACCTCGAACCGTCCACGAGTCGCTTGTCTTTGCTCCATGATTCTGGAATGTCGTCGCTCTATCAAATTCATAAACTACATATTAATACGAGTAAAATAAGACCCATATTGCAATATAAAATCTCGAGCCAAAAATTGGGTCAAAAATAGGCCCATGGGGGCCACTAATGGAATTCCAAATTGAATCTGTCACGAGGTCCCTCGAAGGACAAGGAATGTGTGCTCAAAATTTGAGCACAAATGGAGGCTCAATTGGTGCTCAAAACAGCCTCAAGAGCTAAGAAAAATGAAAGGGAAAAACAAGAATTAAAGGAGGAATTATGCCGAAACTTACCAAGAAGTTAATGGGAAAAGATCACATCAACGTCCTCTACACATTTCCAACTACAATTGATCGATTCCCAAACTCCCTTGAGCTCCTAAGTCTCAAAAATTATGGAAAAGGGTTAAGAAAATGGAGAAAAAATCGTGAGGAATGAGAATATATTGACCCAGCAGTGACCACTAAAGCGGCAGTTGACCGCTAAAGTGGAGGGTATGGAGGGGCGAGGGACCGCTAAAGCGGCACCCTGATCTCTAAAGCGGCGTCCGCTAAAGTGGACATGGACAGCTAAAGCGACCACCTCTAAAGCGGCTCTACGACCGCTAAAGCGGTTACACCAGATACCTGAAACCAGCAAAAATGCTAAGTCCTTACGGACTCCGATAGGGTGCTCGAGATTCGTTCGAAACCCCGTGCGAGGAAATGAACTATGCTACCATACCAAATTTGATATTTCAAACTCAATGAAACGATCAAAATTCCCAACGGAGGTCATTTCGACATAATATGGGCCCCACACCCATATTTCTATTTTTCACTAAATCTACCCAATAGCCCAAAATGAGTCTGAAAGCCTCGGGATCCGAACCAAAGGTCCCTCTAGCCTAAAATCCATATTTCAGAGCTAATGACACTGTCAAAATTTTCATCCGAGGCCATTTACTAGAAGTTTTGATCCGAGACCAATTTCTCAACTTTAAAAATTCCAAAATAGGGAAATAGGCTTAAAATCCAAACGAACTGTTTGAAAATCGAACCGACAGTTCCGACAAGTCATAAATTACCTATAGCCACTATGGAAAGGCACAAAATACCGAAAATGCAAGGAAAACGAAAAAATAACCTGGAGGGTCATTACTTACTTATACTTTCAAAAAATGATTTTTACCTCCTCCATCTTTTAATAAATTTAGTCTAGTCGGATATCACATTGTGTGGATTTTGAAGGATGCCTAACCCCTTTCCTTCGGAATAATTTGAACCCTTACCTAGAATCTAAACTGATTTTCATAGATTAAAACACAAGGCATACATGTCAATAATCAAAAAATAGATTTCCTGATTTTTCTTAAAAATTAGGTGGTGACTCTATACAAAACCAAATCTTTTAGGGTCCATAAGTCGTGCTTTGTTTAACCTCGATAAAAATAGGACATGACACAGAGGACTTAACTTATGTCTATTTAGTAGCTCAGTAGATCAGTCTTAACTAAATGAAGGAAGACCGGAGTCTTATCCCGACAATATTACTCAGTTATATCAGTAGAGGCTTCAATAGACAGCTAGTTATTGTCAGTTTAGTTTCATTCAGATTTTCAATTGACGTTATGTCTTAGTTATCGAAGTATGCTTTGACTAGATTTCAAAAGGGTTGATATGTTATTCAGAGCTTCCACTTATTTTCAGTATTCAGTTTTAGTAGTATGCCAGACCAAGGGTTCGCTCGGGCTAGTAGTGGCTCCGGGTACCGACCACGCCCAGGTATAGGCTCGAGGAGTGGCAACTAAAGAATAGAGTTGCATACTTGGGAAAATTCCAAATAAAAAAATAAGAAACAACATATTAGCTACTACAAATAGAACTGGAGCCTCAACGTATATCTTGGAAAGAGAGTCATCCTAACCCTGTTCGCTTATAATGTGCCACATCTTATCATAAACTATAGAAAAATAGAGTGGCCAAAAAAAAAAGGCTAAATACACTATCACAAACACAATACTCAATAAATATCATTAGTTCTTAATAACTTAAAGTTATGACAAGACTTTATTAGGAAATCAATGCAAGTATCACTTGATATAAAATAGGATGCCTTAACATCAAATCACAATTTTAACATTTGCAACGAAAGTGTAACTTCATTTCAAGTCAACCTTATAAACCTTCAATACATGCACAAGTCATTTTCAAATATGATTAAATGAAATCATTAAGTAGGCGTTTGGTCATGAAAATCAAAAAATTTGGAGTTAGAGTTGGAGTTGGAGTTGTGTTTGACCATGAATATAAATTGGAGTTGTTTTTGAATTTTTTTTGTGAGAGAAGTGTGAGTGAATAAAGTGAAAACAGGTTGAGACTTGTTTTCACTTTTCCAAATACAACTTAAAGTTGTATTTAGAGTTTTTATAGCCAAACATCATTTGTTGAATAAAGTGAAAAAGGTGAGTATTTCTCATGGCAAGGGGGCCTGGCCTAAGTTTCATTCAAATGAAATGACTCTTTTGAAATCACTTTCGACTCAGCCTAAATGTATTGAAATTCTTTATCATATTTTACTGGAAGTATTACATCAATACTGACAATTAAAACTCTACCGGGTGATCAACCTAGCGATAAGTATTTAACCCTATTTATTTGTGCAGATTCCCTAATGTCCTACGAGTCAACTTAGCCCTACATCATTTAGTAACACTCAATTTGCCCTCTAAAGGGGGACATTCACGTGAAACATCGGCTTAACCTTGATATGTCCCTACAACCAGCACATGTAGTTTTTCAGCAATGCGTACTTATAACTCAACTATCGCTCTCGGTTGCCTCCATTAGCAACTGCCAAAGCATTTGACATTCCAAAAATAGATTCATAGCCAAGGATCTATTTTAATCAAATCATGACGTTCATAGCCAATTCGAACCATTTGTATAAAACCAATTATAAAATCTTTTTCTCAAATATATTAAAGCATTTATCAAATGAATTTAAGACTCAAAATATTCAACAAGTGGTATTTCAATCCATTTAGTCCCTATAGCATAGATACAAATGAGAGTAAATTATTTAAATCGCATAGCTCTCTAATGCAATACTTTATCAAAATAAATTTGAAATCTTTATTCAAATTCCGTTTTTCGTCTTCAGCATTAATGCAAGTTTTTCTTTTTTAAACGCAGTTCAATGTAAGTACCATGTCAACAGTGTGCTTCAATGCCAAATTATTATGCCAATATGTTTATAATTCAATGGTACTTTATATGCAATCCAACTCATAAAACATGAGAGATCTGCACTCGCCCGACCCTAAAAATACGGACTCACATCTTATGTGCATTTTATCCAAACACATGGAAAAGACAACTGTCGGTGAGTCTGAAATCAAATTTAAAACATTGCTACACCATCAGTCCTTTTCTTTTCTATTTTTTTTTGGAAAAGAACAGATTTTGTTTTTTCAAGTTAACTACTTGTCGTTTCTCTTCATCTGCAGCACTACTCTACATTACAATAGGCTTTTAAGACAAGACGGCAAGTTTTGGCTCAAACCTTTATCACAGTATAAGATGCAAACATTTAGGAACATAGTCATGCACTAGACTCCACACAAGTCCAGGACTGATACAAACTTTTAGTATGAATATCCAAAATCAACTGAAGTTTTATTTAGATTCTTCAAACATCACAAAAGACTCAGCTACCTCATCCTTTAAGAATAAAAAAGTTTAAAAGGAAAGAGGGGGGATACTATGCACAAAGATAAACACGCTGACAGACAATAATTGTAAGTGTAATACTCAATAAGGTCCTAAAGATCAGCAAAAAGTTGCTATTGCTTGGGGCACATTTGATATTGGATTATATGGTTCTATCATTTATGTGATGTATGGGGCTCCTTTGACAGCATTAGAAAGCTAAGGCTGATGAGAGTTATGCCCTTGATCCTGATGCGTGTTTGAAGGTGATATGACTACTGGTATGTCTAAGCTGCTCCTTTCTGTTTCAGATGCTACCTCTCTTACATCAGCTATTCTCGACTCCGTTGGTTGAATATCACTCCAGTCACCATTTCCAATCGGCTGATGGTTCGTTTGATCTACTGCTAGATCAACTACATTCTCTGGAGGCACATGATCGATGGCCCTAGAAACGCTTAGACATGCTTTGTCCACGTTCTCTTCTGATAAATCCACATGCTTGGTTTGTGGTAAGTTACTAATACTACTTGAGCAAGACTCTGTCTTCTCAAACACTTGATTCATATCTACATGCTGCCTGTCGAGAGGAAAATCATTGTTCAAGTTATTCTAACCTCTTAAGCCAAATAAGAAGAACAACATCAATAATATAGAAAATACAGCTGGGAATAAAGCAGAGGTAACTTTGAAACCCTACATTCGAAACACTCACCCTCCCAAACAGGGGTTGTATGGTAGAGTGCATATGAATAGTACTGAATAGGGGTGTATTCAGTAATGCTGGAATTAGTTATGCTGGGGTTATTCTCTATCCACTGTTTGGTTTGGTGTATTGGGTAGTTTGTCTTTAACCATGCTTATCCATGTATTAATAGCCCTTATATTGCTAATACCATGGTTTGCTATGTACTAGTTATACACCCTATAATACTGAATAGGATATAGAACTAATACATGTATGAGTTATACATAGGCTGAAAATCCAACCAAACAAAAGATTAAATAATACCATGACTAATACATGTATTAGATTCTCTAATACATCCTACCAAACGACCCCTTAAACCACCACTCTCACCGTATTAAAGTGGGGGGGAATACAATGGCTTGGGAATAATAAGGACTCAACTCATGATTTTCACCATGTGGATGTGAGAAGCTACTAAGATATCAAACAAAATAAAATGCCGTTTAAGCTTGTAAAGCAGCACTTGAAGAAATATGCGTGCTAGAAGATTCATCCTCCATTGGTTAATGCAAATCATAGTTACTATTTCAGAAGATGTAATTTTTATGCCTATGATGTATCTCTATTTAAACTCTTTAAGCACCTAATACTAAGCTAAAAGAGAAGTGAAGTAGTGTTCGTAAGGTAATTTTTCTATTAAAAAAAGTACTTACAAAAAAAGGTACACTATTCCTACAAAGATTCTAGTGGGAATACATGGGTATGTTGTTGTATTCCTACCAAGATTAGCTTTTAATTGACACGCCCTCTCCCCAGCCTTCTTCCTGCTCAAAGCCTACTTGAATATAGAGTGGATAAAATTTCATGTAAAATACAACAACAACAACAACAACAACATACCCAGCGTATTCCCACCAGATGGGGTCTGGGGAGGGTAAAGTGTACGCAGTCCATAAAATTTCATGTAAAATGTTCAAAGATCTCAGAACAGGGAAAAGGATTACGCAAACAATGTAGTCATCAATTTTCAACACAGATAATATAATAAACCTGGTTAATTGTGCTTGCAACATATTCACATATGCCAGCAGTTCTTGCTTCTCCTTTCCAGTAGCAGCCTCTCTTTGTGCAGCTTCTCTTATTCTAGCTTCCGCATCAGCCTCCGTTACTCTGACCTTTTCTTCCGCCCGAACAACAGCCCCTTCCAGTATTACTGCCTGTTCTCTAGCTTTTGCGATCTCAGAACGCCATAAATGTGCTTCTTGAATTGCCGAATCCCTCTGCTTTATCAGTTGATCCATTTCCTTACTCAGGGTCATAAACTTTTCTTCGAATTCCCTCAGCTACAATATGACATTCAAGAACATGACTCGAATACGATGTAATAGCTGATCGCCAATGATATACATGATATAACTGCAGGTAATGATATAGTATTAGTACCTTGGACTTTGACGATTCTAGTTGCTTTTCTGAATCTCCCTTTAAGCGCTCAACCTCGGCACAAGCAATTTTCCTTTGCTCATTCATAGTTTGAGCTGCAGATGCAGCAGCCTCTGCAGCTTCGGCGGTTTCAGATAGTTTATCTGCTAACTCTTTTATCATCGAATCCCTTGCACGTATTTCCTTGGCCAGGTTTTGCAACTCTTCATCCTTAACTCTCAGTGTCTCCTGAAGTAGACAGTCAATAAAGCAATGCCTTAGTAAATTTGTCAATTCAGTTTGTTGTTGACTAACTGTGAATATGTATTGTTATCCAAGTCCATAACATAGAGAACCCACTTCGGGAATTGAAACAGGATTCTTTGCCATTCCACCAAGATTCTCTACCTCTTCACTTTATTTTCAAGTCCCCTGTATTTGAGATTGCAGGTCCTCATACAGCTTCTAGCGCATGAAGAATTCTTGATGATGCGAATTAAAAATAGGTGATAATACAATCTTATCAAATCTCAGTGGCAGACCAAGTCTCTATACTATTCAATATGATGATGCCACAATCACAGAATGAGTCAGCCAACAAAATTAGCTGATTGGTGGTGTATTCAAGACCTAATCCAGTTCAGACCTTCAGTTATCAATGCAATTATTCAGATTGTTGGCAGCAAACGTAAGATGAATGATAAGGTTTTAAGATACCAACTGAGGGTATTGATTCAAAGTAATTTGAAAAGCGAATAGGCTGTTTTATACTCTCTGTCAAGAAAGGAAAAAAAATAAGTGGGCTTTATTTGTTTCAAACTTCATTTTCTGTCGGATCGGCCCCTTATTATCCCTATTGCTCAACCCTAAGGTGTACAAAAGAAGTGGGGAGAAAGTGTTGATTAGAGTTTTAGAAACCTCTCACCAAGTGTAATGACCCTCGTATTGATATTCATAATTTGTTGTGTTTTGACTATTTTGCCTCTCCCCGTGGTTTCCTTATCTTGTTTAAGAGTTGTGGGGATAGTTGGCGTGGTCCCAGATGCATTCGGGAGTATTTTATTTAAGTATGTGGTTTTGAGTATCCTTATAACGATAGGTTTGACTTTGGTCAACATTTTGTGATTCGAGTCTCGAATGAGGTTGTTGACTGTCCCATTAGTTCCGGAGCGTCGATTTTAGGTTGGTAGCATGGTTGGTTTGGGTTCGGAACCTTTAATTGTATTTCAACCCTCCATTTGAAAAATAGTGTATTTTGGACTAAAGGGGTTCCGGGGGTTAATTTATTGTAAACGAATTTTTTTCATAAATTCGATAATTCCATTGGATCCGGAACATATTTTATGATCAATTTACACTATTGGTTCATGTCCATAGGGTTCCGAATGAATTTCGAAGGTCAAAACAAGCTTTTAAAATTACTGATGGTTGGTCAACAGTTGACTGCAGTCAACGCGCGGTCAATGATTAACAAGTCAACCTTCTTTGCTGAAAATTGCCCAAATTCGGGATTCACCCCATTTTTGCTCATTTTCACCATTTTTATCATATTGGGAGCTTGGGAGGAAGATTTTTGGGAGAGATTTCTTGCATAAGTTCGTGCGGATAAGTTCCTAACTCAATTCTAAATCATTTCCTACCAACTTTATCATCTAAATTCTTCTAAATCAAAGATTTCAAAAAAGGGTTTTTGGAGTTTTTCCCCAAATTGAAAATTTGGTAATTCTTTGATTTGAGCTTCGATTCTTCCTCCTTTTTGGTTGGGTTTTCACCCATAGAGTCCTTTTCACTTGAAGATTATGATTTTCAAATAAAAATTTCAGTTTTACCCCTTCGTTTACAAAACCCATTTTCGAGGTTAGTTTTTGACCCGTTTCAAATATGGTTAATATGGGTATCATTAGCTTCCTTTTGACTTGTAGATGACATATTTGACTTGATTGGACACATTTGGTGTTGATTCGAGAAATTTGGGCTTCCGGTTGAGGTTTTGGACGACGTTTGAGCTTGCGGGTCTTCATTTAAGGCAAGTTGAGCTACACCTTGACTTTTTCTAAAGTGTTTATGTGTTTGTATGCTTGGTTGTTTGTATTTGGTGACTCGTTAGGATTGGGGGTCCCACTTAGGTGAAATGGCAAGCATCTCTGCGGGTACCGGAGTCTTTGGTGGATCATAATTAGATTTATTTTTTCCTTAGTTAGTATTATTGCTTGTGCTTATCCTTAGAAGTAGATTATAGATAACTAACTTAGTGTTTCTGTAATGTTAGTATTAATGCCTGTTTTGGAGCTAGATTAATTTTTAGTGGACTTCGACATAATGATTGGGGCTTTAGAGACCTCTTAAGGGATAATTGTGTGATCATCATGATTTGATGGAATAACTGGGGTTAGAAGATAATTAGAGCGAGATTGGCTTGTAATAGTTATGGAAGATTAAGTGATGATCAAGCTAAGTTTGGGTAGTCTCACGTTCTATTATTGTTGAGATTGTTGATATCTATCATTGTGTGCCCGAGTGGGAGTTTATGTGCATATTATTATTACTGGTCTTGAGTGTATATTTTGTGGTGATGCCCGAATGAGGGCTTGAATTGTGTTAATTGGCTATGAGCTACATTTAATTGTCATATTATGTACTATGTCGCTGAGTAAAGGCTTGATTTGATGATTGTTGGTCATGATTTTGCATTAAGGCCATATTTATTATTGTGTTGCCCGGGTGGGGGCTTGACTTGATATTGTAGGCCTTATCTGAACATGTGATTGCATATTCATCATAGTGATGCCCGGGAGTGGGCTTGAGAATGGTAATTTTGATGATTACATGACCATATATTCGGTTGGTACCAAGTGGAGACTGATATCATGAGTTATTGATATATTGAGTTGATTCTGAGCTCACTTGTGCATATATCATGTGTATTAATGGATTTGAGATCCTTGTGTTGAGATTACTGTGAGCATTGCATCCTCATATCACACATGCATATTCATGAGATATTGGTATCACCAGGACATTTTGTAAAACCCTCTACCGTGATCCACGAGGCGGAGAGGCGATATTGATGAGACATTTTACCAAACCCTCTACCGTGATCCACGAGGCGGAGAGGAGATATTGAGATTGAGACTGAGTAGTATATGGGTTGCGAACCCTCCATGGGTCCTACTTGGTAGTTGCGAGCTCGGTGGGTGTATACAGAAAATTATGCGATAACTTTCAAAGATTCATTATCATCACATCATTATCACTTCATTGCATTGCATTATCATCCTTGGTGTGTTTTCATATTGTGTTAGTGTCTATTCTTGTACCGTATTTCTGTGTTAGGATCTTGTTTGTGATACTGTGTTTGAGCATTCATTTCACTTTATTTCATTATCCTATTTCATCGTATGTTGGTCGAAAGGGAGAGATGTGATATGACTTGGGTATGATGGTGACTTGATCGAAAGATAGATGGATAACACCCTTTTTGGAAGCATGAGATACATCCTTATATATATATATACACTCTCCCTGTTACTATCCCATAGTATTGGTTAATGATGATTGACTCACCTGGATTTGTGTGCCTACCCTGCATTTGGTTTACCTATTGACCATTGTCTTGGGTTACCCTAGTAGGATAAAGTACTGTGATTTTGGCGAGTTATAGAACGATTGGGGAAACCTTGGGTAGTTGGGGTGGTGGTTCTCCATCACTTTGGATTAGGGTCAGTTATCGACGATGTTTGCTGAGTACATATTGTTTCGTACTCACTCTTGCTTCCTTTTCCTTTTTCTTGTTTTTCTGCACCCCGTGCAGGTATTGGGCCGAGTAGCAGTTTGTAGATCGTCTTCTTCCAGTATTAGCGTTGCGGAGATTGAGGTAGTAGCTGAGGGACTTCAAAACTTCTCAGATCTCTCTATTTTTGCCTTATGCTTTATTCGCATCTAAGATATTCTAGAAGATTATTATTCCTATTCTATATTAGAGGCTTGTACTAGTGACAACCAGACCTGGGTGTATCTTAAATATTTGCTTCTTCTTTATATATATTTTGGGGATTGTTCTTTTTCTTCCGCTTCTGATTTACTTGATTTTTGAGTTTGGATTGGGATAGGCTTACTTGTCTAGAGGGTGTGACAAGTGTCATCACGTGCTTATTTTGGGTCGTGACACTAAGGATCCTGAGATAAATCAGTGAAAGCACCAGAAAACATTGCCTATTTCCGGTCAGCCTAACGAAAAATGCAGGTGGCAGACAACTGCAATAAGCTTCTACAGACAACCTGAAGGTTTCAAAGCCGACCCCTAAAAACCACTCTCTTATAGCCTATAGGAGATATAACATATGAAAGATGCAGAGTCACTCAGTCACATCAAAAGAAAAGCGTGTTTTGAACTGCAAACAACTATTGCCTACTTTTCACCAACACAAGGCCCTAACCAGAAGATCATCTAAGACAACATAACAGAAATTTAAGATTTGAAGGAGACTGTCATTTCCACATCATCAAAGCATGTGTTTGACTTGATTCAGTTGTACTTGTTAAGAATGAAGAAAAGTCCCACATCGGCGGTTAATGAGATGGGTGGACTCTTTATAAGACTTGGGCAATCCTCCTCCCTTTGAGCTAGCTTTTGGTGTGTGAGTCAGACCCAAGACCTAATTTTATAGTACTTATAAACAAATATTGCTGATTAAAAGAAAAAGGAAATTGCAGCACTTCCTTACCTTCATTATTGACAGGTCATCCATTGGGCCATCAGGTGTGCGGTTCATCATTGCTCCTAACGCATTTCTCATTGCAATCTGCATCGCTGCCTCGATTTCCTTCGAAGCTTCAAGAGCCGTTGAATTAGCTGCAGCAACTACAGTTGCCACTGTTCCCAATTTCGCTGACCCATTTCCACTTAACGAGTTCACGGCCTCTTTGTGAACCTTTAAGACGAGTTGTGTCGCACTGATTGCATACATTGAAAGAGGAAAACAAAGAATAAGAGAGTGAAGATGTTACCATAATTAAGATTAACAATCTGCTGCTTCCTGTACAAAATTTAGAAAAAGAGAAAAAAAAAGGAAAAAGAAAAAAAGAGGGATAAAATCTGCCTTGTGAAACTTAATACCATCAAAAGCTCTTCTATAGAAATGTTTATGTGATTCAATATGCAGAAAAGCAGATAAGAAGTAATAATAGGAAACAAAATGAGGCTGGCATATGTGAACTAGAGTGCCTGCAGGAACACGTCATTAAGTCTGTCTGAACAAGGGAGAGCAAAGCCCTTCCCCAACCCACCACTCTCAGAAAAAGGATATTCTCCCTCCACAAAAGAAAAACAGAACAAAAGAGAAAAGAAAGTTGTTACAGGAGCTCAAGAAAACCTATTTAGATATAATATGTCAGGTGGCTTGTTACACAGACTCTTTTAGGAGGCTTGGCAACTATCCATCCCAAGGCAATAAAGAATGTAGATGAAATAATATTCATGTGACGAGGATATAGATAAAATGCACCTAACTTGAGTATGGTGTCCATACGATCTAATTATCTACAACAAGAACATAGCCAGTGTAATTCCAAAAGTGGGGTTTGGGAAGGGTAAGGATAACACGGACCAACACCCAAATGAGCATATTTAGGGAATATAAGTAACACGATCACATGATGTATGTTCTGTATACTTTTTGGTAAATTTTATTGATGGGGTATCAAGATGGTACCAACAAGTATAAAAGGAAGGATGATTCTTTTCCTTCTGTATGTACAAGGAATGTAGAAGGTTTCATTGAGAGGATAAGTCATCTGGTACATTCCTTTTTACACCAAAGAAAAGATGCTTTAAACATCTAAATTTCACATGAAAACTTTGTTCTTTTTTCCCTTCAAAACATCTTCTATTAATCTTGAGCCAGATTGTCCACCTTATGCAGGTGGGAATAGCATTCTGCTAGCACCGTCTTGACTCTTCCAGATCTTCTGTCCATTCCAGCTAGTAATTACTTCTTGTATATTACCAGGCACGGCCTACTTATCTCCAAATTTATATACATGGTCCAAATTTGTCAAGGTTGTGGAGGACACGGATTAGGGTAAAAGGCTAGTAGGAGTGTTGTTTCGCTTATCTTTCTTTACTAGTAGTCGTAGTATTTCTCCTATAGTTTCTTGTCCTCAGATTTCTATTACTATCTACTATCTCTTGTACTTCTATTATAGCACTATTTCGTTGTAGCTACTGTTCTTTTTTTATTTTTCAAAATGCTTTGTCGTGCTTTTTTTAAGTCTCTGCTTTGATATGCTCTTCCTTAAGTCGAGGGTCTATCGGACAGTCTCTCTACCTCCCAAGGTTGGGGGTAACGTCTGCGTACACTCTACCCTCCCCAGACCCCACTTGTGGGGTTACACTGGATATGTTGTTGTTATTGGTCCAAATTTGTCAAGTATATTTGCAATGTAAAGAAGATTAACTGATTGATTTGCTTCTTCACATAGGAAACAATTACTGCAGATGACAATGCCTATTCTTTGCAGACTATCATGAGTTAAGCAAGTTTCATGTGCAGCTACCCAAACGAAACAGGCAGCTTTGGTGAAACTTTTGTTTTACAAATTATTTTCCAAGGCCAATCCACTTTTTTTGAAACATGTAAAGGATTTTATATAATCTGGGACCCCTTTCAATGTGGTGATTGGAATAAAATAGGAGAGCTTGAGTCAACACGGTCTGTTTTAAAATGGACTGTTAGTGATTTAAAAAAAGTTAACCATTGTTGCAAGGCCAACAGTACGATAAAGAAAAATGAGAAACCCTAGGTCAAAAAAGCAGCTGAACACTTCATACATGCAGCCATGGTCATGTATCTCGCCTCCTTTTCCGCCCCTCTCCTCTTTCACTACAGAATAGAGTCAATGTCGTTGTTTCGTCATTGATGGCTCACCCACATCATTGTGGCATCTTAACTCTGTTAGGATGGCAAATTAAACATTAAAAGGAAACGGAAACCTAGAAAAATAGTTATCTACCTATC
The DNA here is from genome assembly GCA_031232105.1 of Capsicum rhomboideum. Lineage (NCBI taxonomy): Eukaryota > Viridiplantae > Streptophyta > Magnoliopsida > Solanales > Solanaceae > Capsicum > Capsicum rhomboideum. Next base: position 121,970,030 of record CP124714.1, read on the forward strand.
AACATGTGATCTGATGGCAGCTACACAGCTGGAAAGTTCTTCAAAAGCTTTGGTCCCTTTTCAAGTCTTTTGTATATGTCCACTTTCGCATAAGTTAAATGAGTACTAGGAAAGTATCAACCATTATACATTGTTAACAGCTGACATTGCTCAATCACATCTTGTTTTTTAATTTGTATTCTAATTACTGCATCTTTCTCCGACAAAATAACCAAATGCTACTTTATAACATCCTAAAGGACTACATATTACTCCTTCCGCCATCAAAACTAATAGATTAAACACTTCAAACGAGCTATGTTCCTTCAGATTGAAACATTCGTATGGTCAGCTAAAGGGAGAAACTGATTCTTGTGAAAGCAGATTCAGAGGAAGTTAGAGAGGTAAACAGATGATTTCATTCATGCAGCGCAAGATGAAATCACTAGGAGTTTCTTCCAGTAGACTGTTAGGATAATAGACAGATCTTATCTGTCCAGCTATCTGGACAGATTTCAGTTATTATTATGTAATCTCTGTAAAAATTTGTGTATATAGCTTTTAATACTTAGATATAGGAGATATTCTTAGAGATGTAACAACTAGGAATGGCAGATATAGGGGATACATAGCAGATCTTTAGGGATGTAGAAGGAGAATTCTTTCTATTTAATGACAGAACTCTCAACTTGAGAGAACATTCAGCAAAATTGACATGGTTTAGAGCCTTCTTTTCAATGCTTTGATTCGTAGTGTTTCATCTTTGGTTCCTTTCTGAATTTTTTTTTGAAAGTTTTGGTTCTGCTTACTGTTAGTCAATAGTCAGTCCTAAGGATCTTGAGATTTTAGTCTTGGTCATTCTGGTTATTTTGTATCATTTGATACTCCGGCAGCTGGACAAGTTCTTACTGCAGAAATGGTACAACAAATGATTGTGTCAGCCTTTTCAGCTTTGGGGCTACAAGGAAATGATATTACATCTAATTTTTGGCTTGTTGATTCTGGCGCTTCCAATCATATGACCAACTCAACTAGTGAGCTAAAAAATGTTCGTAAGCATTATGGTCTCTCACAAATTCAGGTTGCCAATGGTAGTAATTTACCCATTACCAAAGTTGGGGATATTACTCAAACTTTCAAGAATGTTTTTGTATCACCAAAGCTCTCCACTAGTCTTATTTCAGTTGGTCAATTAGTAGATGACAATTGTGATGTGAATTTTTCTCGTAATGGTTGTCTTGTGCAGGATCAGGTGTCGAGGACGATAATCGCGAAGGGGCATAAAGTTGGAAAATTGTTTCCTATACACTTTTCCGCTCCTCGTGTTCTATCTTTTGCTTGTACTCCTACAACTAGTAAGACTGAGGTTTGGCATAAGCATATAGGACATCCTAATTCTATTGTGTTGTCTCATTTATCAAATTCTGGTTTATTACGAAATAAAAATAAATTTTCAGTTGCTTCCTTTGATTGTTCTACTTGTAAATTAGGCAAAAGTAAAACTCTCCCTTTTCCTAATTTTGGTAGTCGTGCTGCGAAGTGTTTTGATGTCATTCATAGTGATGTTTGGGGCATTTCACCTATTGTTTCACATGCTCATTTCAAGTACTTTGTGACATTCATAGATGATTATAGTCAGTTTACATGGGTGTATTTTCTTCGATCCAAATCTGAAGTGTTTTCCATGTTCAAGAAATGTTTGGCTTACATTGAGAATCAATTTTCCACATGTATCAAAATATTAAGATCTGATTCTAGTGGAGAATATATGTCTCATGAATTCAATAATTTCTTACTTGAGAAAGGAATCATCTCACAACACTCTTGCCCATATACGCCACAACAAAATGTGCTTGCTAAGCGTAAGAACCGTCATCTTTTAGATGTCACTTGTACTTTATTGATCGAGTCGTTTGTCCCATCTGAATACTGGGTAGAAGCTTTGTCTACTGCTGCCTATTTGATTAATAGACTTCTATCTAAAGTGTTAAATCTTGAGTCTCCATATTATCGTCTTTATCACAAGTATCCTAACTACCATATTTTTCATACATTTGGCTGTTTTTGTTTTGTGCACCTACCTCCTTCTCAACGTAATAAACTTTCAGTTCAGTCTACTAAATGTGTTTTTATGGGTTATAGTACTTCACAGAAAGGTTTTATTTGCTATGATCCAAGTTCTAACAAATTTCGTGTTTCTAGAAATGTTGTGTTCTTTGAAAATTAGTCCTTCTTTCCTACTCATGTTGAGTCATCTTATGTTTCTCTTCTTCTTCCTACTTTTGAGGATTTGTCATTTTCTTCTAAGCGGTTCAAACCTGGATTTGTGTATGAACGACGTCGGTCAACTTTACCCCATCCCGAAATAGATCCGCCACCTGAGACTGCTCCACAACCAGAATCTGAAATTTCTTCAAGGTCTGCTCCTCTTGACCCTCAACGGCGATCTACCAAAGTGTCTTGTACTCCTAAACGGTATGATTTTTCTTCTACTTCATCCACCATCTCTATTCCAACAGGTTACTCACAAGCCTCAGAGCTTGAATGTTGGCAGAAAACAATGAAGGAGGAACTTTTGGCTCTTAAAGAAAATAACACATGGGACATTGTTCCTTGTTCTTCAAATGTTCGTCCAATTGGATGTAAATGGGTTTATTCAATTAAACTTCATTCTAATGGAACTCTTGATCGGTACAAAGCTCAACTAGTGGTTCTTGGCAACAAACAGGAGTATGGTGTGGACTATGAGGAGACTTTTGCACCGGTAGCAAAAATGACTACGGTGCGAACTATTATTGCCATTGCTGCGTCATAAAATTGGCCTCTTCATCAAATAGATGTCAAAAATGTTTTTCTCCATGGTGATCTCAAAGAAGATATTTATATAAAAACCCCACCTAGTTTGTTCTCATCACCTACATCAAATGTATGCAAGTTGAAGCGGTCTTTATATGGATTAAAACAAGCTCCTAGAGCTTGGTTTGACAAGTTTTGGTCTACTTTGCTTCAATTCTCTTTTGAGCAGAGCAAATATGACTCATCTTTGTTACTTCGAAAAACATCTGCAGGTTGTGTTCTTCTTTTGGTGTATGTAGATGAGATTATTATCACAGGAACTGACACTTCACTAATCACTTGCCTCCAACAGCAGCTTAAGGATTCTTTTCATATGAAAGATCTTGGTACTCTTGCATACTTTTTGGGGTTGGAAGTTCATTATGATTCTTTAGGTGTGTTCTTGAACCAACACAGATATACTCAGGATTTGATTACTTTGGCTAGTCTTCAAGAATCTTCTCCATTAGAATTGAATGTAAAGTATCGTCATGCGGAAGGAGATCTTCTTTCTAATCCAACTTTGTATCGGCTATTAGTTGGGAACCTAAATTATCTTACTATTACTTGGCCTGATATCTCTTTTGCAGTTCAACAAGTGAGTCAATTTATGCAGGCTCCCCATCATCTAGATTTGGTGACTGTCCGTCGCATCATTCGATATCTCTTGGGAACATCTACTCGTGGATTATTCTTTCCTAGTGGTTCTCCAATTCAGCTTAATGCATTTAGTGATTCTAATTGGACTGGATGTCCTAATACCCGTCGCTCTGTCACCGGTTGGTGCATGTTTCTTGGAGATTCCTTGATATCTTAGAAGAGCAAGACGCAAGACCGTGTTTCAAAATCTTCAACCGAATCTAAATATCGAGAAATGTCTACTGCTTGCTCTGAGATTGTTTGGCTTCGTGGTTTACTTGCAGAAATTGGATTTCCTCAATCTAATCCCACTCCTCTCCACGCAGACAACACAAGTGTTATTCAGATTGCTACCAATCCGGTTTATCATGAAAGGACCAAACACATTGAAGTAGACAGTCATTATATCAGAGAAGTCGTAGATAAGAGAGTCATTACTCTTCCACATGTATCCAGTGATCTTCAAATAGTTGATGCGTTTACAAAATCCATGGCACGGCAACGCCATCAGTTTCTAGTGGGCAAATTGATGCTTCTTGATTCACCGGCATCAATTTGAGGGGGGAGGGGGGGGAGGGGGGAGGGAGTTAGGATAATAGACAGATTTCAGTTATAAATATGTAATCTCTGTAAAGATTTGTGTAAATAGCTTTTAATAATTAGATATAGGAGATATTCTCAGAGATGTAACAGCTAGGAATGTCAGATATTAGGGGATACATAGCAGATCTTTAGGGATGTACAAGGAGAATTCTTTCTATTTAATGACAGAACTCTCAACTTGAGAGAACACTCAACAAAATTGACATAGACAATCATCAACTAAAGAGCATTGGGTCGTTGTCAATAGAGGTAATATAGAACAATGAGAGGATTGTAGTCTCCACAGCATTAAAGAAAAAGAAAGAATTGACAACTTACTGCAATGTAGATACCCAAGCCCTAGCTGCACCAGAGGTTTCTGCGCATAGGAAGTAGTCCTTCTTTTGCGGAGTGCCAATATCTGAGTACAGTTAAGAATACAAGAAGCAACACAAAAACCTTCCAAACGAGTGCAACAACTTAAAATTCCCCACTTATCCCTCGTATAGAGGAGGAAGAGAGCAGGAAAAATAGGACAAGAATCTCAAAAATCAAAGTTGGATACAAAAACAGCAGCCATCATATTTTGGCAGTCCACTGAAACCAGGATACAGGGAACAAGAAATAAATTGCTTTAGTCATCAGGAAGATAACCCAGTGTTTAGAAGAATCAAAATTTTTACTCATCAAAAATTTATGTTTTAAGCTTACTGGAAGTTCACAGGAGACATGGATATCGTGCTATTGGCATCGAATATTATGGTACCCTTGATTGTCGGCTCATTCCTCCTAGCCCTAGAAACCAAATGAAAGAAAACTTGAACAAGGGCAACAACCATATGATAGAGATTTAGAAACTATAAGAAATGTCCAATTCAAAAAAGCACACTTGTATTCCATTTTTCCAGTTGTTGGATCCAATATTACCCATCTTTCGTTCCACATCCTCAGCTGTTCAAGAAGCCAAAAGAGTTGTCAATTGGCAAATCAGAAAGTTTCTAAAACTTCGAACACATAATTGAAACTAAACAATATAGAATGACAAATTTTACGTCCATCTAATACACTGACGGATTTGTTTAACAACTTCACTTCCAAATGTTCTTACTTTATTCGCAAGTCAAAGTTTGTTTCACAAATTTTGGAAAAGAATTTGCCTTCAACTTGAAATAATTATTTTAAGTTCAAATAGTGGTTTGAAGGTGTATTTCAACTTCAAATATAATTTTTTTTCAGCTTCCACTCACAAATCTTTCATGAGACCTTTTTTCCCCTAAAACTATAGCTATCCAAACGCAACTCAACTTCCACAAACTATTTTATCAACTGCAACTTCAAATTAATTTTTTTTCAACACATTTTGTGTAAACTAATACTTAAAAGTCTAGAGACCTCATCAAGCAACACTTGATTAAAGAGATCACTATGAGTTGACTTAGCGACAGCTCAGCTGGATGCCACATGATCTACATTATCTTCTCAGTAAGTGAAATGCAGTCTTCTGTGTAAAGTTGTAGGGAATGCCCTACCCGAGCGGAAAACATTACAATCAGCAACTGGCATTATATAGATAAGTATTTTAAATTATGGAGCCACAAATAATAGAGGCTGTCTAAAAGCTTCCTTCTGTTATATGAAGGATATTATTTTAAAAAAAATCTGTTGTATGAGAGAATGAAGAAGTGAACCATGAGAATCACATCTCCATGAGGATTCTTTACCTATTTCTCTCTTTTGATAAGCAAGATTTTTTACTTTGTTAATACAGCTTGTATGCAGAGGCTTTCCCATCACACCAATCAATTATTAATTTCGTTAAAAACTCCTCTTTAGACAATATGGGCACTAGAACAATTTGGCTCTATATATCAGTCAAATAGAATAAAGTATACTACAGAACAAAACAGAAAAAGTGAAATTGCACAAGATCTTGGAACAACTAGCATTTTCTGGCAGGTCTCACAATTTTATCCTAGTTTAGGGCAAAGAACTCTTAGGATTTCTGAGATTAACTCATCCCACTTTGAGCAAGTAAACATTAGGAATAAAAGGTGGAATAAACCTAACCAGATTTACTTTGACCCAAAAAAAAAGGGTTGCAATGACAGAACATTAACTACAGTAGCATCCTTATTTGTTGTGATCATAAATGTAAACAAGCAGACTCATCTTTATACTTGAATGGGCTTTCCTAAACAACATGTCCAGAGACATTTGGTTTCCATCTCTTTTAAGAACATCAACTACAGTGGCATTCTTATTTGTTTTGATCATAAATGTTAACTAGTGAACTCAACTTTAATAGTTGCAACCTTATACCCAATGTCTAAATAAAATTGAATACTGTGAAATACTGTGAAAAATATAAGAGAAGAATATTATTTAATTCTTGTATCTAGATTATTACACTGAGACCCTATTTATAGACACTACATTCCAATCCTTTTCCAAGTAGGACACTACATTAAAATTCTTTCCAACTAGGATTCTATATACTATTCCTATTCCTACTCCAATTCTAACACTCCCCCTCAAGCTGGTGCATACAAGTCATATGTACCAAGCTTGTTACAGATGTAATTAATATGAGGACCGGTGAGGGACTTGATGAAGATATCTGTAAGGATCACTCGACTTCACAAATTTTGTAACATCTCCTTAGAGTATCTTTTCTTTAACAAAGTGACAATCAATCTCAATGTACTTAGTCCTCTCATGATGAACTAGGGCAATAAGTGATTTGGATTCTTTGCTCATCTCATGACAAAGTGATGTTTGATTTTTTGATCTCCTCATTAAGGGTTCAGACTTTATCATAGGACCAAACCGAAATCAGTGATGCACGTTTGCAGAAATTGCCAGAACAGAACTGTAGCCGCCAGATTATTAGATTTGACTGCTGAAAATTGGTCAAAATCTGAGAAAATTATATAGGTAAGGTCAGAATGATAGCGCGACCCTACTGAAACTACGTAAATCAGATTTGAAATAGTCACCAAAAAGAAGCACGGTGGCCCAACTTTTGCTAACATGATCATTGGCCAGACGGGCGACATATATGGGTAATAGCCGCCCGCCGGTAACAGAAGCTCTTTGATTCTCTACCAAGATCGTAGAGGCTCTGATACCATGGAAAAGTAGGTATTGGGCCTAACTCACACCCAAAAAGGTAGCTCAAAAGGAGGAGGATTGTCCAAGCCCTATAAAAAGACCACCTATCTCATTAACTACCAATGTGGGACTTTTTTCATTCTTTAACACCCACCTCATGCCCAAGACTGGACAGATGGTGCATGGGCAATTTTTTAATTTAGGGGCCCAACATTGGGTGAGATGGATCCTGCTCTGATACCATGTGAGAAATATAAGATAAGAATATTATTGAATTGTTATATCTACATTATTACACTGAGACCCTATTTATAGACACTACATTCCAATCCGATATTATTGAATTGTTGCATCTACATTATTACACTAAGACCCTATTTATAGACACTACATTCCAATCCTTTTCCAAGTAGGACACTACATTAAACTCATTTTCCAACTAGGAGTCTATATACTATTCCTATTCCTACTCCAATTCCAACAAATATAATTTCCATTCTCAAGTGTATGTCAACGCATCTTGAGAAACTAATTGCATCCCCTCATAGTTCAATAAATAAGCTAGTCTTGTACAAGGTTATGACTTTCCCCAGGAGGCATCCATAAGTTTCTGACATTTTACCAGTATCACCTTCACCTTCCTAATCCCTCCTGGCAAACAAATCTTAACATACATTTATTTAATCAAGATTGATTGAACGTGCCTAAACTATTTATGTTTAATCCTCTTCCCTTCACCAAAGCTGCTATCAGCCTACCAGATGGTACTGCCTCTCCTACTCTCACTCACCTCCCCTCAAGAAATCCCTCATTAATCTTCAGTGCTCTTACTAAGGGGAATAACTAAGAGATAAAATATGTGAGATATTTGACAGAGTCAACGTGATGAAGTAACTTTTCCAACCTTTGAGGAATATTCTATCTTCCAACTCTCCACTTTCCCTTTCAATATTTATTATCACTGGTTTCAGATTTGGTGCCTTTAACATTTCTCCACATAAACATGTTCAAATATGTGGTAGGAAGATAAGTCCTTGGAACGCACATATCGAGTCTAGTTCCCCATAGATCTGTACCTTCCAGAACCCAGAATTTCCTAGAACCACATAAACTTCAGGCATAACTACCTTATTTTCGTCTATGCAGTTCATGGAATATCAATGTCATGTGCAAACAAGAGATAAGATGTTGATACATAGTTCCTAGCCCCTCTCTTCATTTCAAAATAACTAACTGCTATCTATTGTTCCATGAGCTGTAATTCTTATGGCCTCTATAAAAAAATAGAAAGAGTAAAGGTGATAAAGTATCAACCTGATACCTTGCAGCTCCTAAAATACATCAAAGACTCCCTTAACCATAAAAGGAGAATCTCATCATGGATATGCAGTACATTATCCAATTTTTGCATTGAACTAAAGAATTATTGCACCAGTATAATATAAGTGAAGATATATCATAGTTACATGACAAAAAGTAACAAATCTGTGTATGAGCTACACAACTTATAAGATCCAAAATTCAAAACTAATAGCTTGTTTCACCATTGGAAATTAGAAGTACTTATTTTTCAAAAAAAAAAAAAGAAAGTACTTGTGCTGAAAAGTTTAGGTGTTTCACCAAACTCTTATGAAAGTGATTCTGAAAGTAGCAAAACCAGTTTATCTGCAGTGAGTAGGAAACAGAAGTTTGTAACTTCTCTTTTGGAAGCTAAGCAGAAATATATATTTTTAGGAAAAAGAAAAAAAAAAAAAAATTACCAAAAATTTATATGACCAAACTATCCCTTCTAAATTTAACACATCCATCGATCAAACTCTACTTTCTTACATATTAAGTAATTAAATTTGAAAAAACTTAATTGAAGTCTACAACAACAACAACAACAACATACCCAGCGTATTCCCACCAGGTGGGGTCTGGGGAGGGTAAAGTGTACGCAGTCCATACCACTACCTCAGATGAAGTAGAGAGGATGTTTCCGATAGACCCCCGGTTTAGAACAGATAACAATCAAACAAAAGTCATAGAAACAAACAAGAAGAAGAGATAACACATCACTATATACGGAAATAGGCAAGACATCCACAAAGCAGCACTATAGACTATTTATTCAGGGTTACAAACATCTCCAAATCAACACTAACAAGAATATTCCCAAGAAACAACAGGCACTGATACACATAAACATTCCTTCCTACACAATACGGACTCCTTCCTACCCACTAACCCTCTACCCTAATACGCGACCTCCACATCTTTCTATCAAGGGTCATGTCCTCTGTAAGTTGTAACTGCGCCATGTCATGCCTAATTACCTCCATCCAATATTTTTTCGGCCTACCTTTACCCCGCCTAAAACCATCCACAGCCAACCTTTCACACCTCCGTACTGGAGCATCCGTGCACCTCCTCATCACATGCCCGAACCAACGCAACCTCACCTCCCGCATCTTATCCTCCACCGAAGCCACTCCCAACTTTTCTTGAATAATCTCGTTTCTAACCCTATCCTTCCTGGTAAGTCCACACATCCATCGCAACATCCTCATCTCCGCTACCTTCAATTTTTGGATGTGGGAGTTTTTAACTGGCCAACACTCCGCCCTATATAACATGGCCGGACGGACGACCCCTCTGTAGAACTTACCTTTGAGCTTCAGAGGCACCTTCTTATCACACAGAACTCCCGAAGCGAGCCTCCATTTCAACCACCCTGTACCAATACGGAGCGAGACATCCTCCTCAATGTCGTCATTCCCCTGAATCATAGACCCTAGATACTTGAAACTCCCCCTCTTCTGAATGGCATGAGAATCCAGCTTCACTACCCCCTCTGCCTCGTGCATCGAATCGCTAAACTTACATTCCAAGTACTCCGTTTTAGTCCTGCTCAACCTAAACCCTTTAGACTCAAGGGTCTGTCTCCAAACCTCCAACTTATCATTAACTCCTCCTCGGGTCTAGTCAATTAGTACCACATCATCAGCAAATAGCATACACCAAGGCACCTCCCCTTGGATACGCCGCGTCAAAACATCCATCACCAAGGAAAATAAAAACGGACTAAGAGTCGATCCTTGGTGCAATCCTGTCAAAACAGGAAAGTGCTCTGAATCCCCTCCTACCGTCCTCACACGCGTCTTCGCACCGTCGTACATATCCTGAATCGACCTAGTATATGCTACGGGCACACCTTTAGCCTCCAAGCACCTCCACAGGATCTCCCTTGGTACTTTGTCGTATGCCTTCTCGAGATCGATGAACACCATGTGCAAATCCTTCTTCCTCTCCCTAAACTGCTCCACTAATCTCCTCACTAGGTGAATGACCTCAGTAGTCGAGCGACCTGGCATAAAACCAAACTGATTCTCGAAAATAGTCACGATCCTCCTCAGCCTCCACTCTACCACCCTTTCCCAAACCTTCATAGTATGGCTCAACAACTTGATACCCCTATAGTTGTTGCAACTCTGAATGTCCCCCTTGTTCTTATATAATGGAATCATCGTACTCCATCTCCAAGAATCGGGCATCTTAGCCGCCCCATAAATGGTGTTAAACAACCTTGTCAGCCACTCAAACCCTAGCCCGCCAGTGTATTTCCAAAAATCCACCGAAATTTCGTTGGGCCCAGTCGCCCTACCCCTACGCATCCTACGAATAGCACCCTTGACCTCTTCCACCTTGATACGCCTACAATAACCATAGTCGTGACACCTCTCTGAGTGCTCCAAGTCCCCCAGCACGACATTTTTGTCCCCCCTCGTCGTTCAAAAGTTTATGAAAATAAGACTGCCACCTCCTCTTAATGAGGGCATCTTCCACCAACACTTCGACATCCTCCCCCTTGATGCATTTCACTTGGTCAAGGTCACGGGCCCTCCGCTCCCTAGCCTTGGCCAACCTATACAACTTCTTCTCCCCGCCTTTCTCCTCTAAGGCGGCATACAAGCTCTCAAAAGCTGCTGTCTTAGCCGCCGTAACCGCTACTTTAGCCTCTTTTCGGGCTAACTTATACTCCTCCCTACACGTCCGCTTCTCCTCGTCATCCTTGCTCTCAACCAACTTGGCATAGGCCACCTTTTTAGTCTCTACCTTCCTTTTCACTTCTGCGTTCCACCACCAATCCCCCCGATACTTGCCAGATCTGCCTCTCGAGACACCCAACACCTCTCTAGCAGTCTCCCTGATACAACTGGCAGTCGTCACCCACATACTATCCACATCTCCTCTACTCTCCCAAGCCCCCATATTCGTCAGCTTCTCCCCTATTTCCAAAGCACTAGTCAAGGTCAAGCTACCCCACTTAATCCTGGGTCGATCCTCCACATCCTTCTTCTTTCTGCCTTTCATGATTTCCAAGTCCATCACCAGAAGCTTATGTTGGGTCGAAAGATTCTCGCTAGGTATGACTTTACAGTCTTTACATACCGATCTATCACCCTTCCTAAGGAGCAGAAAGTCTATCTGAGTCCTGGCCACCGAACTACGAAAGGTTATAAGGTGTTCTTCCTTCTTCGGAAAGCTCGAATGCGCCACCCACAACCCAACAGCCCTTGCAAAATCCAAAAGTGTGGCTCCTCCTTCATTCCTTTCCCCAAAACCAAAACCTCCATGCACATCATCATAGCCTCTCGAAAAGGACCCAATATGCCCATTGAAGTCCCCTCCTACTAAAAGTTTCTCAGTGCTTGGAACGCCTCGTACTGCTTAATTGAAGTCTATCTAATAAAATTTAATTTATCTATTTAAACAATATTAATTGAAAAGTGAACCTTTGTATGTTCTTTTTCCGAATTTGCACACAAAAGCACTTCTAAAGAGTGGTCAAACGGGACTTTCTCTAATACTGAGAAAACGTTTCTTAAACAATTTGACCAAACACAAACTACTACACTCCCAAAGTAATATGACCAACCACAAACTACTACTCTCCCGAAGTACTTCTTTTGAAACTCCATGGAAAAGAAAGTCAATCCAACATAAGCACATTTTGAAAATTTGGCCACATGGGCTCTAACTCATAGTTATAGCTAGCATTTGGCTATAGATTTTGGGGTAGTTTTTCTTCAAATATCTGCTTCACCGTGAAATTTGATCAGATTTGATCTTCAAATATTTTCCAGTGACTTCCAAACACAATTTCAAATTGAAAAAATCACAACTGCAAAAACTCAAATTTACAAGTTTCAACTTTAAAATCGATGGTCATAACTCATACGGGAGCAAAATCAAACTAAAATATAACATGAAACCATTTTCTTACATTCCTAGCATACTCGATCTATGTATGATATAATCTTATTGAACATTATAATTAATCATGTGACTTTTGCGTACCATGAAATTGTAAGATGTTCATCAAATAAATGAAGCCTCGAGCAGAAACTACGACATAGGCAGAACACTCAAATTTGGGTAAAGCATGACAAAGGAACGCTTCTAGTAGAGCAACCCCAACCTAAAACTTAAACATATATATCACTTTATATGACTTTCCTTTTCTCTTTCTTTCTTTCACTCAGCTGTGACACATTTTCATTGTAATTTTCTTGTTTCTCAATATCAAATTTGAAATCAAAGATAAAACAAGCATGTTGGGTTGTGGCTAATTTACTGCTAGGACATGTCTCCTAAAAATTGAAAATTAAAGACATTCCTATATCAATGTGGTGGTCGTTTGATGGGTAATGATGAATTTTATAAGTGGCATAACAGAACTAAGATACCGTGTCAAAATTTACAGATTGTAGGCCCTGATCATATCTAGTATGGTATCTAAATCGTTAACAAAATCCAGCTTCCACCAAGAAGCTAAAAAAATACATGTCATTAAGTCTATGTATGTTGCTTTATTTTCCTTGAAAAATTCTACTCTTTCTTTCAGTCGAGATTGTCAACCAAATGACCACAATAATAGTGTTCCAAACTGTACCAGTACCCAGCAAACTGTAATCTTTTTTATGACGAAAACAGATCTGATTGCTATTTCATTGCCCAAATTAGAGAATATAAAACATTATTCCCAGTGTTTGGAAACAAGGAGCTGTTTCTTCCCCACAGCTTCCTCGAATGACCTCTCTACCCCGTTAAGAGTGTTCAGACCAAGCATAAACCGTCAGGATGTTCCTAGAGCACTTTCTTTCAAAAACTTTCCATTAATAACGTCTGAATTGCAAATAACAAAATTTTCATTAAAATACCATCCAGCCCTTACTTTTGAAAATTAAACTACAGGAAAGGCTGAATTGTGGTTGAGGAATCAGCTCACTACTCACTATAATCTTTCTTCTACATAGTCCATTGGAAAAATCTTTTAAGATATGCATAAGTGTTCCAGCATAATGAGCAGTTCATAACCACTATCTGAATTGAAAAGCGTCAAAATTTGGCTTACCCCATTGACCCACATGATCTGAAGGTAAAAAGAATACAATCCCGTAAAATCACACATTAAACAACAACGACCATCACTCCTCAGTCCTCAATCACAATAAAGTTGGGGTCGACGGATACTGGGTATATGATTTTCCTTTTTAAGACAAATTATCAATACTTTGAAAAAAAAAAAAAAAGGAAAAATGATTAGGAATTGAAGAATCAGAGTAAGAAGGGCAGGACTTACAGTCTCAGATCGTTTGAGAAGTGGACCCTGTAGTAAATTCCTGCCAGAACCAGAAGCCAATTGTCGTTTGATCTTCTCTAAACTTGTCTTTGTATCCGCATCTCCCTGAAAAAAAATAGAAAGAAAAGAACCCTATTAATAGTGTTCCTCAGGAAAGTGATTTGTATTGAATTAGGGTAAAGATAAGCTGCGGACTTGCCAGAGGAGCTCCATTGGAAGCCATGGTAGAAGATGCTGGGAGAAATGAAGAGAAATCAATTGTACTGGGTTAAACTTATTTGAGAAGGAAGGGGGTTTAGTTGGGAAGAAAATAAGCCCAGCTGGCAGGTTTCACTTTTCTTGGACCTGTTGGTGAATGTTGAGTTGAACAATCTTTTGTTTATGTATTTTCTTTTTAATCCATTTCAAAAAATATATTTTTTTGATTTTAATTTATTTGATCTATTTTAATTTGATATAAATTTAAGAAAGTAAAAAAAAAATTCTTAAAACAAAAATATGTTAAATATATCAAAATATCATTTAATTTTATAGTCTTAAATATGTCATGCGCAAGATTGAAAATAAAAAATTGCTAAAAAAGAGAAGGATCAATCTTTTTTTAAACGAACATTATAACATTTCTATGATTAAAAATAATTTAACTTTATAATTTTATTTAACAAAATAATTTATAGCTATACAAATTTTAATGAATATTTATAGCTATACAAATTTTAATGAATATTTATTAAATTTCAGTTGAAATTTCAACTAAGTGATTTGATTTAGATTATCAATCAGTTATTTTATAAAAAAAAATAAAGAAATTTAAAAAACTTCTTAAATATTATAATTTTCAAATAAGCAATTTTTGCTTTTAAAAATTTGAAGAATCTTATTTGATTTTTTAAAAACATATTTTGACCCCATATTCTGAACCTTCACATAAAGTGGGACATAGAGAGTATATATTTATGTGATGTATTAATATCAACTTACACTATCAAGATCATTCTATTCATACATCATACATGTTTATCTCCTTGCTAAAATAAGTACTCCTCAAGTAACTTATCCATAAAAGCTTAGATATGGGATGTTCATGATTCACTTTGGATCGATTTTTGATTAAAATCAAAGTCAAATTAATTTAGTTAGGTTTTAATTATGAAAAAACAAATCAAATATAATTCAAAATTATCTATTTGATTGTTGTCAATTTGGTTTAGTTTTTTCGATCTTTCAGATGTCTAATGTATTTATCTCTTCTTCTTGTTTGCTTTCCTATGTTTGAAAATAATTTATCATTCTTTGCTTACTAATAATCCTTTGCTATCGTTTTATTATGGTGGTTATGATTTTCTCGAATTATTGAAAAAATGTCTTGACATCTATAAATTTAAGACCATTTAAGACCACATTAAAATCTTCTCCAATTAACTATGGACTGTTAATCCCAGCAGCTATAATGTATATGTCATCCCACAGCTCCACTCTCAATTGACTATCACACTTAGCATAAACCAAAGTAACATAAAAGCTGGATAATGAAGACTAATCTTGCATTTTAATGGAAATTCGTTGCTCAGAATTACTTATAATAGTGGCTTCATACCCATGATTTGTAAACACCCAAATCTTACCATTGATATTATGACAAACATGAGGCATCTTTAATCTTGCTATGTATCTATTGATGTTAGACTTGCATTTTAATAAAAATCTGCTGCTTAGAATTACTTATAACAGTTGCCTCATACCCATGATTTGTAAACACCCAGATCTTACCATTGATATTATGACAAACATGAGGCATCTTTAATCTTGCTACGTATCTATTGATGGTTCTAACATGTTGAAAAGATTCTATTAAAACCACAAATGCAAACTCATGAAAGTTATGCAACATTTGCACTATTTGGAAAGCCTTCTGTCACTTAACTGGCCTTATATTCCATATGAGAATTTTCATTACTTAGAACCTTGTTGGGATACCACCTTCCTTTTTTATTGTACTTTGATAGGTTGAGATGATTCCCCATTACCTTGCTTCTTTCCTTTTCTTGCAAATTTTATAGCATTGACAACTCTTGGAGATAGATCTGCATCTTTAAAGATTTTTTCTTCATTCATCAAACCTTCATGATCTTCTGAGTTACCAACAACTTCTGCTTCCTCCTCCAGTCTATAAGTAAGTATATTATGAAGAGTTTTATTAGGAAATTCTATTACTCCCAATATGATTTGAAACTCATCAACTTGAACTATTGTAGGTAATTCCATGATTGCCATACTATTAGAATTTTGTTGCTTTGTCATCATCATTTTATACCCCATGTTGTTATCTTCATTCTGTAAGATGTTTCTACTACTAGCCTTGTCAATAACTATTTCATCTAGTCCTTTACTGAGCAAAGTATTTGCTTTTGCTGCAGGACTAACATTGGAGGCATCAGAACTCAGAGCTTTATCATCTGGGACTATATCATTCTTCTCCTTACTAATTTCTTCTCACTTTTCTTTAGTGCTTATTTTCCTGCTTGTTTTTTTCTAGTTCCACTGGCTTGATGGTGGAATTATTATTATTATTACTTGTATTCTACTGCTTGTTCTGGTGATAAGCAAATGCCTTCATTATCCACTCCTTGGTGGATGGTTGATGACTAGTGGAAAGATTCTATTTCTAACTAATTATAGCTTGTTGATATGCATCCTTCTCCTTTGTTTTAGCACTTTGCATATCTGTTGCATATGCTTATGATTGTTTTTCATCATTGTTCTCCTTGCCTTCTTTATTATTGTCATCTACTTGTTCCTCCTCTGTGACATCCCTTCGCTTCCCTTCATGATGATCCTTTTTATCCTTGTTACTACCCTCATCTGCATCATTCCCTTTGTGTTGCATTTAGTCTTGATCTATTTCATTACATAACATCAGTTTTGGGTATCACCTTGTTGAGATGATTTATTCACATGTATGTCCACCTCTTTATCAGACTATATCTTGCTTTCATCTCTCTTACTGGTGATCTGCACCTCACTATCACAAGCATTCATGTTGTCTTCCCTCTTATCCTGTAACACATTAAAAGGGTTTGTAGTACTAATCCCTTTGTTAGACTAAGTGTTCTCCACTGCTGCATCACTTAAACGTTTATCAATGCCTTTTTCAACCTTGAATCTTCTACTTGTAGGATTCCATTTTACAAGAACTACCTTCCCATTTATGTATCTTCTTTGTACAGGTGTAGCAGAAGGCTCATCCTTATTACTTATCTCTCCTTCTTGCTTATCTTCTACTACTTGTCTTTTTAATTCTGAGTGCAAACTCCTATATTTCACTTCCTCATGTCCTTGGAGTTTACATGTGTGACAATACTTAGGCATCATGTTATATTGAATCTTTATTGATTGCACTCTTGTTTCGTTTATCTTACTGTTCATTACCTCAATCTCCACATATCCATACAATTTAGCAGACAAATCACTTTAACTTTAACTCTCGCACAACTAGGGCGAGTTTTATTAATAGTAGCCATGTCTAGGTAAATCGGCTTCCCAACAGCAGAGGCCAATGAGAATAGAGATTCCTTCACAAAAATGTAAGCAATAGATTAGGAAAGGATATCCAAGCCATAGCTTGAGTAGTGTCCATATCCGGTTTAAACTTGGCATCATAAATGAGAGGTCTCATTTGATATGCCACTTCATCTTTTGCAGTAATATAGTAAACATTTTTTGACAGCATGTTCACAAAATCCTCCATCAAACTAAACCTCATCAAAATATGTTTGTTTCTTAGTAGTCCAATTTTGTAATCACCTTTCACTGTGCATTGTTTAGGCATTTTAACTCTAAGATCCCCCAAGTCTAGCCAACCATAAGAAAATTTACCAATTACAGCAAGTTGTAAATCCTCAAGTACATTCATCTTTTGCACCTCTTCTTCCGTCTAGTCACTCTTGAAACTCCATTCTTGTATTCCACTGGTTTCATGGCAATTGTATCTAGTATAAGTTTTTTACTGTGTTGTATAGTATTATTGGGCTTCCCTTAAATCCACGAATTTCAACTTATTCTTGTTCACCTCATCATTATCATTCGAATCAATGTTAGGCAAAATAGTAGGATCGGTAGGCAAATCAGGTATTTTGGGAGAATTAGGGTGGTATAGTTCTGAGAAATTTGAAGGGGTGTGAGAGAGCATTTCTAGCCAACCCATCAGGCTGACCAGTGGCAGGATCGTCCATGGCTGTGGTGGTAAAACTAGGGTTTTGGAAATTATTTGGTTAATCGATGGTGGTGGCTAAAGAGCTTGAGTACTAGTCTCCCTCCAAAATTTGATATCAATCAATTTGAGTTAAAATCTTTGGCTTCAAACCCATAATTGACACATATCGAACCAAGGCTATAAATCTTGAATTTTAAAACAGATGAGTTATCTACTTCGAAAAGTGCACATTAAGCTTCTACTCTTACTAATTTATTTTAAATATTCAAAGTCTATTAAACGATACACGAGTAGAACAAGTGAGTTTTTATAGGCGTGATTCTAATGTTGATATTTTTGGCCCCATCAAACTAACACCCTAAAGATAATATTTCTTTTCAACTTAAAAAAGTCATGTGCCTTATTAGATTGGTCACATATATAATTTAATTTAAAAATTAATTTTGACCCACTTTTTAAACCCACCCACTTTCTAATTTTATGTTCTTAATTCATATCTTTTTCCTCTAAATTAAATTTATCACCGCATTTATAAAAGGGAAAAGGGTTGAAAGTACCCCTCATCATTGAGGATGAATCAATTATACCCTTTGTTAGTTTTTTAGCTCAAAAATATCCTTACCGTTAGTGTATTGGCTCACTTTTACTTCTCAAAACTAACAGATGTCATGTAACATTAAAACTCACAAAAATAATTTTCTTTTTGACTTGGAAATTCAAATTGAAAAAAAGTCTAGCGTGTAATTCTTCTTCCTTTGACCTGTCTCCCATATCTTTCTCCTCTCTGCTAAGAATCACTACACTTTGGCATATCCATTTTTTGATGACTATATTTGCTAAAGAACTTATTAGCTAGAGGTGTAGTTGGGGTTTGGCTAAGTCTGCAGTTTTTCCTTTTGAGTGTATGAAGATCTTGTTTCAGATATTACTTCTTTGCAACTTCTAATTGATTTCTTATTTTGTTTATGACTCAATTGTACTTCTGGACCTGAAAGTTATTTTTCTATTCTAGGTTCTTTCTCTCTTGGCATTTTTTGGTGGAAGTGATGACGGGTTTATAGTGATTTTGGGTTTAAGTGTCATCATTTAAAGAAAATAATTTGGGTTGATACGTTGATCAAGGAGGATGATTAACAACTTAAAAGGAACTAATTGTAGTAGTTGACATGAGTTTTGAAGTAAATTTTTCTTAGTGTTCTATCTTTATTGTTGTTTACAATATTCTCTTCATTGTTATTTCTTAACATTGATTAGAGGATAAACTCAGGAGCTTAGTTAGCCTCTTTTTAAAGGGAGATTTAAGGATCTTAAGTTAGCATTTATAAGAGTGTCAACCAATCTCAGTTGGACATTTTTTTAAAAAGAAATTGAATTTTCAAATCAGTAAAAAGAAGATTATTTTATGTTAGTTTTAATGTGATATGACATTTGTTAGTTTTGAGGGGTAAAAATGAGTGAATACACTAACAATAAGGGTATGTTTGAGCTCAAAATCAAACGGAGGGTATAATTGATCAATTTTTAATGGTTTAGATTTAGGGGTATTTTTTATCCTTTTCCCTTTATAAAATAATCAAGACATTTGTAGCTTGATATTGTCAACTTCTTATGTCTAAAGCTGAAGGAAGAAAAAGAAAAATAATGATAAACACAAAATATTCATCAATTAAGAAGGTAGTAATTGAGAGGGCAAGGCACAAACCAACTTCCAAATCCTTTGAGTATTGCTTTTTCCAGAACCACACATCTTCTTCTAATTCATGATCTGTTGATCAAATGAAAAAAGAAAAAGAAAACATAATAGTACTTGTACTAATAAAAGGAAGTGTTCAGCTAATAACTTGAGCTGCACATCTTTCCAGCTCTACTACTCACAATGTGAATGAATTGAATAAAGGGGTTACTGTCACTGTGGATCTTAATCTCAACATGTAATTTGGAAAGAAATAGTTTTAATTATGCATCTTGATGTCCCCACTTCCATAGATTTTAAAGTATCATATTGTTGAGATTAACGTAGGGCTTAAAATCCTATTTTCTCCGCGTCAAATTCATAACTTTTTGTGTTGATTTTCATGAATGTTTGCTAAAAGGGACTTTATAATACTCATGAAAAGTGGTGATTTTACTTATTATTGATTATTAGTTCAAGTTTGGGATTGCTTTAAGGAACTTGAAACTTATGAATTTCAAAGTTTCATTATGATTTTCCTTAAATTCCCATGTCTATATTCAATAAGTATGGTTACTAGAAGGCACATTTTGATTTATGCTTAAAAACTAGAGTCTTGTTACTAAGCCCAAACATAGACTCTCAACAGTATGTTTTACAACAGAAATTTGAGCAAAGACTCACGACATGATCTCAGTTACTTTACTTGATATGACATGAGCATATATTTATAGTTTTGGGAGGAGTATTGATGTCACCAAATTACACCTCACAATATAGTATAAAATAGTCGTTGAATCAAATATAAAACTCAACTAGGTTGGATCGATCCAACAGAGAATATGGATAGAAACCAGGTCAATGTAGTTATTGTCACGACCCGATTTTTCGAGTCCTGATGGCGGCTACCGTAACCCACCAATAGGCAAGCCAAACCCTAGCCCGGAGCGACAAGCGACAGGCTAACGGGTGGAATCTCAGGAAACAGAGATGAAGTGGAAGTAACCATACTAATAAACATGCTAGAAAAAAAACAAAATCAAAATATATATCCATACCAAGACTGAGAAGGAAGAGAACAATATATACAGCTGAGAACCCCTCCCAGGACCTGGTGAAGTCGGTACAAGAGCCACTACTAGACATGTCAAAAAAAACAAGACAGAAACCAAATATATACAACAAGTACTACAGTCTCGAGAGCAAAAGACTATACAATAGAGATGGAGTAGGATCTGCTTCGGACGTCAGTAAGCTCACCCTGCTCCGGAGTAAGTGCTGGAAAGAGAGTCACGTCAAAACCGTCGACTAGTGCCCGGATCTGCATCGGGGAAAAAGATGCAGAAGTACAGTATGAGTACCGGGGCAACGGGTACTCAGTAGGCATCATCGGCCGACTGAGCTCAATATAATATAAGCAAGCTAAAATGCGAGGGTGCATGCTAGGTCCGGGGTATAAATAATAAGTAAATACACTACTGTCGAGGCGTGTAGATATGCTCAGGAGATAAATAAATACGATACTAAGTAAAGAGTAAATAAATGCATAAGTAAGCACTCAAGTCAAACATAACCTATCTGGCCCCCCATAAACCCGATAGGCACACGAAAGAAAACAATAACCCAGCCTGGCTCCCATAAACCGGCGGGACACACAAGAATAGTAAATGCATAGTCACCAGTGTCTCGAAGCTGTATCAGTATCCAGTAACCAGAATAACCAACAAGGGTGCACCGGGCTTGAACCGGCACCAATGGGTAATAACAAGAGGCCAGACACCGAAATCGAATCGGACATAGTGGATAATAACAATAGGCCACATATATCATAACCGCCGGACTCGAACCGGAACTCAGTACCAAAACTCTCCAATCATATCATAACCAGATGCCGGACTCGAATCGGAACTCATAATAATCAGTGGCCGGACTCGAACCGGAACTCATAATAATCAGTAACCATCATGCTGAATCAATGGCCGGACTTGAACCGGAACTCATAATAATCAGTAACCAAGTGACATAATAGTGCCAGAATCCACACAAATACAAGTAAACGGGGACATACCAGCCCCAAAATAAACTCGAAACATAAGTAAAGGAGCTAACCCACCACGTACTACAAGTCTGGGTATACATTCTAAGTCATGGCAAGGCAGGTCCGCATTCTAAATCAAACTAGCTGACCCCGGTCAAATACGGTGCTATTAGAGACTAACAAGGCTAAACAGGTCAAAAGGGCATAAATAGGGTAATTTAATACAAATGTTATCCTAAAAGATCATCTCGGGGATTAACTAAGCCTAATAAGGTTTAAAGCTAACTACACCGACTGTGAAGAGTAGCGGGGCCCACTACGGGGTCCCGGAACCAAGTCTGGGCTAAGGTTCCCCAAACCCCTACTAACAGCGGTACAACATTAACCAACCCTATAAAAGTAATATCTGGCACACCACGAGGATAACAGGCCCGAAACACATCCGAACAAGGCCCTAACCGGCCCAAAAGGCCTAATCATAGCAAGCCAATGCCAATCCATAACTACCAGCCCAAACACTAGCATAATAATATGCAAATACTATAAACAAACTCAGTCTAGGTATATGGTAAGCCTAGCCTACCTGGACGCCGCCGAACGTCTGCCAAAGCTTGCTAAATAGGAGTCTTCCCCTTCCGTGAGACCTCAGATTTCTGCCACGCTAGCAAAATAATAAACTACATGTCAAAACATAAATTTTGACACCCATATTGCATTATTTCGAAAAAAATATCCGAACGGTCCATGTGGGGCCCACTTGAGGAATCGCAAAACCGAAACCGTCACAGCGTCCCAAATCACTCCGTGACCAATAATCACAACTAACACCGCTCAATTTGAGCTCAATATCTAGCTCAAATGTCAACACCAATTCCAACAACCACCGTAACTAAAACTATCGTAAAAATAAGAAAACATACCGTAGAAATGACGAGAACGAGTCCACGAACTCAAACATACCAACCCCTAACCTTGAATCTCTCTAGAAATGTCTAAAGTTGAGCTTAAAGTGCTAAAAAAATGGTGGAATATATGTAGTTTTTTTTTTCTTTAAACAAGACAAAATAAGAAAAGGAATTAATATTAGAGTATATATATATATACACACTACACGTACAAAGTCCCCAAAAGAAAGCAATCTTGTAGTCCAATACTAATTAATGTGGCATGCACATGGCCTTATCCATTATTTTGCTCTCCGTATATATATATTCGGATACTGCATAGGCTCGTGGTAAAATAAATATAATATTTTAAATATACCATTATGAATAGAAAATTATTTTGAACAAAATCTCTATAAAATAAAAATAAATATTATATCAACAAAATTAGATTTACTATCTCCATTTAAAAATATTACTAAATTATAAACTTATTATTAAAGTAATATAGACACATCATAACTAAAGAATTTTATAAATATCATAAACATTTTTGAAAGGTAATTAACTATGTCATTTTACCCAATTCAAATTTAATTTAATATTTTACAACGAGCTCAGTCTAAATAATATTCTCAAACGAACTGCCCGGGAACCGAACTGTCAGTCCCAGCAAGTCATAAATAACTTGGGGCAGTTATAGAAAAGCTCTAAACGCTGAGAACGCACGAAAATGAGGAAAATGACCGGGAAGGTCATTACAATATCCACTACTAAAAGGACTTTCGTCCGCGAAAGTCAAGAATAAGCATATACCTGAAGACGTAAACAAGTAGGGATACTGGGCTCGCATGTCACGTTCAAGTTCCCAAGTAGCCTCCTCAACTGGACGGTGACGCCATTGTACCTTAACCACTGGAATTTCCCGGGAGCGTAACCGTCTGACATCTCTGGCTAAAATGGACACAGGCTCCTCAACAAATGCTAACTTCTCGTCTAACTGAACCGAGTCCCACTGAAGCACATGCGACTCATCTGGGATATATTGTCGCAGCATAGAAACATGAAATACTGGGTGGATAGCTGAAAAGGTCGGAGGTAAGGCCAGTACATATGCTACCTCCCCGATTGTCCGAAGAATCTCAAAGGGTCCAATATACCTGGGGCTAAGCTTGCCCCTCCTACCGAATCGCATCACGCCCTTCATTGGCGATACTCGTAAGAAGACCCTATCACCAACTCTGAATCTCAACGGACGACGTCTACGGTCAGCATAACTCCTCTGTCTACTCTGAGCTGTCCGCAGCCTGTCCTGAATCACCCGAACTCGGTCCAAAGACTCTCGGAGCAAATCTGTGCCACGAGGACTGACTTCTGAAGTCTCAAACCATCCAACTGGAGACCGACACCGTCTACCATACAAAGCCTCAAACGGAGCCATCTGAATGCTGGAGTGGAAGCTATTATTATACGCGAATTCCGCTAAAGGCAAGAACTGATCCCACTGACCCCCAAAGTCTAACACACAAACACGGAGCATATCCTCTAACACCTGAATAGTCCGCTCTGATTGCCCGTCGGTCTGAGGATGAAACGCAGTACTGAGGTCCACTTGAGTACCCAACTCCTCCTGGAAAGCCTGCCAGAAACTGGAGGTAAACTGAGACCCTCGGTCTGAGATAATAGACACCGGTACTCCGTGTAGGTGAACTACCTCCTGAATATATACACGAGCTAACTTCTCAGCACTGTAGGAAGTTTGAACAGGGATAAAGTGCGCGGACTTAGTCAACCGATCTACAATAACCCAAATACTATCAAAGCCACGAGAGGTGCGAGGTAACCTACCAACGAAATCCATCGTGATCCGCTCCCACTTCCACTCAGGAATGGGTAACGGCTGAAGTAGACCACCAGGTCTCTGGTGCTCGGCCTTTACCTGCTGACAACAAAGGCATCAAGCTACAAACCCTGCTATGTCTCTCCGCATACCACTCCACCAATAGTGCTGCCTCAGATCCCGATATATCTTAGCTGTCCCAGGGTGAATAGAATATCTGGAACTGTGTGCCTTGTGCAGAATCAACTGAATCAAATCTCCAACCCTCGGGACACAAATACGACCGTCAAACCTCAGAACACCATCAGAACCCAAGGTAGCTCTCTCAGACTCACCCCTCAATACCTGATCTCGAATGCTACAGAGACCGCTATCCTCAAACTGACGACCCTGAATCTGCTCCAGCAAAGTAGATCTAGCCTCAATACAAGCAACAATCCTCCTGGGGTCAGAAATATCTAATCGAACCATCGAGTTAGCTAAGGACTGAATGTCCAAAGCTAATGGCCGCTGAGAGACTAGAATGAAGGCTAAGCTACCCAGACTCACTGTCTTCCGGCTTAAGGCATCCGCTACCACATTCGCCTTGCCCGGATGATAGAGAATAGAGATATCATAGTCCCACCCCAAACCGATACCAGACGCATCACAATACACAGTGAAACCCTCGTCCTCAACTGGAAGTGTCAACATAGGGGCAGATGTAAGTCGATCCTTGAGCTTCAGGAAGCTTGCCTCACAATCCTCGGACCACTGAAACGAAACCTCCTTCCTAGTCAGTCTGGTCATAGGAGATGCAATAGACGAGAAGCCCTCAACAAACCGTCTGTAATAACCTGCCAACCCAACAAAACTGCGAACCTCAGTAGGCGACGTGGGCCTAGCCCAACCTCGAATAGCCTCAATCTTCGCTGGGTCTACCATGATACCATGTCTGGATACAACATGCCCCAAGAAAGCTACAGACTCAAGCCAGAACTCACACTTTGAGAACTTGGCATAAAGCTGATGATCTCTCAAAGTGTGGAGCACAATCCTCAAATGTTGCTCGTGCTCCTCGCTACTCCTCAAATAAACTAAGATGTCGTCAATAAACACAATTACAAAGGAGTCCAAGTATGGCCTGAATACCCGATTCATCAAATCCATGAAAGCTGCAGGGGCATTAGTCAATCCAAAAGACATTACCAGGAACTCGTAATGGCCGTACCGAGTCCTGAAGGCTGTCTTTGGGATGTCCTCAGCCCTAACTCTCAACTGATGATAGCCAGATCTCAAATCTATCTTTGAGAACACCGCTGCACCCTGAAGCTGATCAAACAAATCATCAATACGAGGCATAGGATACTTATTCTTCACTGTTACCTTATTCAGCTGCCTGTAATCGATACACATACGCATAGATCCGTCCTTCTTCTTTACAAACAGAACTGGAGCACCCCACGGCGACACACTCGGCCTGATAAAACCCTTTCCCAAAAGATCCTCAAGCTGACTACTCAACTCTCTCAACTCAGCAGGAGCCATACGATACGGAGCCATAGAAATAGGTCGGGTGCCCGGCTCAAGGTCAATAATAAACTCTATATCACGCTCAGGAGGAAGGCCAGGTAGGTCAGTCGGGAATACATCAGGAAACTCACGAACAATAAGGACAGAGTCAAGTGACGGACTCTCAATGCTAGCATCCCGAACATAAGCAAGGAATGAATCACAACCCCTCACCATCAATCTACGAGCCCGAACATATGAAATAATCCCCGTCGGTGTGCGGCTAACAGAACCTTGCCACACTACCGGGGGTACACCAGGCATGGCTAAGGTCACGGTCTTGGCAAAGCAATCCAAGACTGCATGATGAAAAGACAACCAGTCCATGCCCAGAATCACATCAAAATCTACCATGGCCAATACAATAAAATCAACCTGAGTCTCAAACTCCTGAATAGTCACCAGACATGATCTATATACCCGATCCACTACTAAAGAATCACCAACGGGGGTAGATACACGTAAGGGCACAGATAATAACTCAGAACATAAACCCAACCGTGGTGCATAATAAGTAGATACATAAGAAAACGTGGATCCGGGATCAAATAATGCAGAAGCTGGCTGACGGCATACGGAAATCGTACCTGTAATCACCGCATCCGAAGCCTCAGCCTCCGGCCTAGCTGGCACGACATACAACTGACGCTGGCTACCACTAGTCTGAGTACCAACCTGACTGCCAGTCCGACCTCCCTGTGCTCCACCTCGAGAACCCTGGGGACCACCCCGACGACCCTGTGCACCACCTCTGCCTGCTGGCGGTACAGATCTGATGGGCTGTGCTGTCTGAACTGAAGGCTCAATAGCCCTGCGCTGAGGACACTCACGCGCGAAATGACCGAAAACCCCACAAGTATAACATGCTCCTGGCTCCCTGCTCGGCCTAGAAGATCCAATATGACCACCTCTAGCAGATGAACTGGGTTGACCACGCCCCTGAGGCTGGCTAACAGAACCACTATAGGTGGGCTGACCCCTATCAGATATCTGCAAAGCTGACTGTACGGGCCTACTAGGCTGACCATGTCGCTGAAAAGACTGCTGCTGCTGATGAGGGTACCTACCCTAAAACTGGAAACCACGACCTCTGAACTGCGAACCACTATGGCTCCCACTGAAACTACCCTGGACACGAGGTCTCTTATCGCTGCCCCCTTGGGCCTCGCGATCCATCTCCTCAATAGAGTATACATGCTCAATAATCTCTGCGAATGACTTCCCTGAAGTCACTAAACTCTGGGTAGCCCTGCGGAGTGGCAATCTCAGTCCCCTGACAAAACATCTAACTCTCTCGTACTCATCAGGCAAAATAGAAGTAGCGTGCCTAGCAAGATCATGAAATCTCGCCTCATACTCGGCGACAGATAATAAACCCTGAGTCAACCTGGAGAACTCATCCCTGAGCCGCTCCCGCATAGTACGGGGCATATACTTTCCCAAGAAAATCTTGGAGAACTGGGCCCAGGTAATCGGTGGAGATCCCACTGGCCTGGAATCAAGATATCCCCTCCACCATCTCCTCGCTGCAGTATCAAACTGATATGCCACGAAATCAACACCACGAGACTGTACCAATCCCAAATTCCTAAGTCTATCCTCGCAGCTGGACAAGAACTCATATGCATCCTCACCCGGAGTACCAGCAAATCTCGGTGGAGCTAATCTCAGGAAGCGACCCAACATCTTCTGCTCCTCGGCAGACATAACTGGCTGATCTATAACTGGCTGTAGAGCTACTGGTACAGGCAGAACCTCAACTCTCGGTGCCACAGCTACAGGCTGCGCCCCAGTACCAACTCCCTGTGCGGCTGGCTGTACTCCCGCAGCCGGCGGACCTCCAACTAATTCCAACAACTGAAGCAATGTACCTCGGAGCAAAGAAGCATCAATAAATCCGGGTGGAGCCTGGGCTGCCCCCTTGCCCACCGGCTGCTGTGGCGGCGGAACATCTGGAACTATAACGGGATCAGGTGACTGATCCCTAGCACGATCTGGTCCTGGGGCTGCTACTCTGCCCTGCCTTCGACCTCTAGGTCGACCTCGACCCCTAACTGGAGCCCTCGCTGCAGGCTCGGGGTCCCGACCCCCGGCTCTCGTATTATGCGTCCTAACCATCTGCGTAAAGAATGAACCAAATAGAGATTAGAAACCAACATAGACACCAACGCACTGAGGCGAATTAAAGAAATAAGATTTACTCTAAACATGCTCGGTAGCCTCCCGAAGATAGGATACGGACGTCTCCGTACCGATCCGCGAGACTCTACTAAACATCGGCTCATGCACCAACAATACCAGTGAAACCTAGGCTCTGATACCAAGCTGTCACGACCCGATTTTTCGAGTCCTGATGGCGCCTACCGTAACCCACCAATAGGCAAGCCAAACCCTAGCCCGGAGCGACAAGCGACAGGCTAACGGGTGGAATCTCAGGAAACAGAGATGAAGTGGAAGTAACCATACTAATAAACATGCTAGAAAAAAAAACAAAATCAAAATATATATCCATACCAAGACTGAGAAGGAAGAGAACAATATATACAGCTGAGAACCCCTCCCAGGACCTGGTGAAGTCGGTACAAGAGCCACTACTAGACATGTCAAAAAAAACAAGACAGAAACCAAATATATACAACAAGTACTACAGTCTCGAGAACAAAAGACTATACAATAGAGATGGAGTAGGATCTGCCTCGGACGTCAGTAAGCTCACCCTGCTCCGGAGTAAGTGCTGGAAAGAGAGTCACGTCAAAACCGTCGACTAGTGCCCGGATCTGCATCGGGGAAAAAGATGCAGAAGTGCAGTATGAGTACCGGGACAACGGGTACTCAGTAGGCATCATCGGCCGACTGAGCTCAATATAATATAAGCAAGCTAAAATGCGAGGGTGCATGCTAGGTCCGGGGTATAAATAATAAGTAAATACACTACTGTCGAGGCGTGTAGATATGCTCAGGAGATAAATAAATACGATACTAAGTAAAGAGTAAATAAATGCATAAGTAAGCACTCAAGTCAAACATAACCTATCTGGGCCCCCATAAACCCGATAGGCACACGAAAGAAAACAATAACCCAGCCTGGCCCCCATAAACCGGCGGGACACACAAGAATAGTAAATGCATAGTCACCAGTGTCTCGAAGCTATATCAGTATCCAGTAACCAGAATAACCAACAAGGGTGCACCGGGCTTGAACCGGCACCAATGGGTAATAACAAGAGGCCAGACACCGGAATCGAACTGGACATAGTGGATAATAACAATAGGCCACTCGAACCGAAACTCAGTACCAAAACTCTCCAATCATATCATAACCAGATGCCGGACTCGAACCGAAACTCATAATAATCAGTGGCCGGACTCGAACCGGAACTCATAATAATCAGTAACCATCATGCTGAATCAGTGGCCGGACTTGAACCGGAACTCATAATAATCAGTAACCAAGTGACATAATAGTGCCAGAATCCACACAAATACAAGTAAACGGGGACATACCAGCCCCAAAATAAACTCGAAACATAAGTAAAGGAGCTAACCCACCACGTACTACAAGTCTGGGTATACATTCTAAGTCATGGCAAGGCAGGTCCGCATTCTAAATCAAACTAGCCGACCCCGGTCAAATACGGTGCTATTAGAGACTAACAAGGCTAAACAGGTCAAAAGGGCATAAATAGGGTAATTTAATACAAATGTTATCCTAAAAGATCATCTCGGGGATTAACTAAGCCTAATAAGGTTTAAAGCTAACTACACCGACTGTGAAGAGTAGCGGGGCCCACTACGGGGTCCCGGAACCAAGTCTGGGCTAAGGTTCCCCAAACCCCTACTAACAGCGGTACAACATTAACCAACCCTATAAAAGTAATATCTGGCACACCACGAGGATAACAGGCCCAAAACACATCCGAACAAGGCCCTAACCGGCCCAAAAGGCCTAATCATAGCAAGCCAATGCCAATCCACAACTACCAGCCCAAACACTAGCAAAATAATATGCAAATACTATAAACAAACTCAGTCTAGGTATATGGTAAGCCTAGCCTACCTGGACGCCGCCGAACGCCTGCCAAAGCTTGCTAAATAGGAGTCTTCCCCTTCCGTGAGACCTCAGATTTCTGCCACGCTAGCAAAATAATAAACTACATGTCAAAAAATAAATTTTGACACCCATATTGCATTATTTCGAAAAACATATCCGAACGGTCCATGTGGGGCCCACTTGCGGAATCGCAAAACCGAAACCGTCACAGCATCCCAAATCACTCCGTGACCAATAGTCACAACTAACACCGCTCAATTTGAGCTCAATATCTAGCTCAAATGTCAACACCAATTCCAACAACCACCGTAACTAAAACTACCGTAAAAATAAGAAAACATACCGTAGAAATGACGAGAACGAGTCCACGAACTCAAATATACCAACCCCTAACCTTGAATCTCTCTAGAAATGTCTAAAGTTGAGCTTAAAGTGCTAAAAAAATGGTGGAATATATGTAGGTTTTTTTTTCTTTAAACAAGACAAAATAAGAAAAGGAATTAATATTAGAGTATATATATATATATACACTACACGTACAAAGTCCCCAAAAGAAAGCAATCTTGTAGTCCAATACTAATTAATGTGACATGCACATGGCCTTATCCATTATTTTGCTCTCCGTATATATATATTCGGATACTGCATAGGATCGTGGTAAAATAAATATAATATTTTAAATATACCATTATGAATAGAAAATTATTTTGAACAAAACCTCTATAAAATAAAAATAAATATTATATCAACAAAATTAGATTTACTATCTCCATTTAAAAATATTACTAAATTATAAACTTATTATTAAAGTAATATAGACACATCATAACTAAAGAATTTTATAAATATCATAAACATTTTTGAAAGGTAATTAACTATGTCATTTTACCCAATTCAAATTTAATTTAATATTTTACAACGAGCTCAGTCTAAATAATATTCTCAAACGAACTGCCCGGGAACCGAACTGTCAGTCCCAGCAAGTCATAAATAACTTGGGGCAGTTATAGAAAAGCTCTAAACGCTGAGAACGCACGAAAATGAGGAAAATGACCGGGAAGGTCATTACAGTTATTTAAGCTATTAGTCGATTATTTTCAAAATGGGGGTTTGTAGTAACAAGTAATAGTTTGCAAAACTTAAGTAAACAAGTCACAAATATCATGAATGTTGTTTTAAATCAATCGGTGAGAGTGGACTAGGATTGTGTTCTCCATGATTTCATTTCTCAACAAGCATAGCGTACTAGTGATCAATCCCAGTGCTTAGCATGCAAACTTGGTAAGTTAGGTTCACCTAAATGACTTTTGGCCCCTATTAGATGAATATCAATCAACCACCGGTTAGATCTATGAGGATTTGGTTATGGACCCTTACCCTTAATCTCAGATTAACTTTCCCTTGTTAAAGCTCAAGCTATTAGATGTAGGTTGGTAGCTTCAAATATTATTTGTTAATCTCTTTTCATGTTCTTTACCTCTTTGTTCCATAAAGTAAGAATTAAGGCAAGTTCTAACATTTGCAATTGTTAAAAAGCTATCAATACGAAGAGAAGAACAATACATGCATGAACACCATTCAAGAATCACTAAGTACTTTAACCTACTTTGTTAATTCATCATGGTTCCCGCAACCCTAGTTATGGGATTTAGCTATTCATGTTTGCAAGAACGCAATTAGAATTTATGGTAAAAGATATAATTATGAAATTACAAGAAGAATAAATGAAATTCGAAATCTTGAATTATCAAATCACAATCAATAACCAATAATTAGTCAATGTTTAAAGAGAAGTATGTTCTTAAGCAACACAAAAAGTAACAATGTATTTAGGGTGCATAAAACTGTAAATAAAAACCTAAGAGAAGTATTTATAGACAAAACAAAACATATCCTAAACAAACTAGGAAAGTAGGTCCGTCAGCATACCACGAGTCGTAGGTTGGGATCACGATTCGTGGTCAATAAGGTACAATCTGTGGTTAGCAAAACTCTTCTAAATTCTCTAAATTTCCATGAGTCAGTGTACGACTCATGGTCTTGACTTACGATTTGTACATTAACTCGTGATCCTTAAGTCTAATTTGTACTTTTTCTGAACTCATCCTATGAATCCATCCTACGGGCCCATACTATCAATGTCACTGGTCAAGTGAGTCGTGGTATGGCTCATACTGTTGGGGTCTGATTTCACACCTTCAGAACTTAACTTCTCTGATGTTGCCGAGGCATTGGTCAACCCGAAATACATAACCAAGAACTTATAATGATCATACCGCGCCTAAAAAACTGTCTTTAGAACATCCGAAGCTCTAATCTAAAACTGATGATAGCCATATCTCAAATCAATCTTAGAGAACACCGAGGAACCTTGAAGCTGATTAAATAAATCGTCAATACAAAGAAGAGGATACTTGTTCTTAACAATCACTTTGTTCAATTGTCGATAGTAGATACACATACGCATGGTCCCATATTTCTTCTACACAAATAAGATAGGAGCACCCTAAGGAGGCACACTCGGTCTAATGAAACCTTTACTCAACATATCGTGCAATTTCCCCTTAATTCCTTCAACTCTACTGGGCCATTTTATGGGAGAGACAGAAATAGGCTTATTGCCCTATCAATGGAAAAATTGATATCTCTGTCTGGAGGCATACCAGTTAATTCCATAGGAAACACATCCTGAAACTCTCTAACAACTCGAACAAAATCCAAAGGAGGTAGTGAAACATCACTAGTATCACAAATATAGGCAAACTAAGAAAGACATCCCTTTTCTACCATGTGACGAGCACGTAGAAAAGATATAACTCCTTTCAGACCAGAACTAGGAGTACCCTTCCAAGCTAACCATAGCACACCCAAAGTAGCTAAAGTTATGGTCTTGGCAAAACAATCCAAAACTGCATGATAAGGAGCAAACCAATCCATACCCATGATAACATCAAAATCAACCACATCAAGGATAATCAAGTCTACCCAGGTGTCACACCCCACAAAGGTCACCACACAAGATCGGTACACCCGATCAACTACTAAAGAAACATTTACAGGGGTAGAAACATGAATAGGCATAACAAGGGATTCACATGAAGCATCAATATCCATAGCAAAATACATGGGCACATAAGAGAATGTAGACTCAGCGTTAAATATCACGGAAGAAGAATGATGACAAAATAGGGTCGTACCTATGATAACAGCATCAGAGGCCTCTGCCTCAGCTTTCCATAAAAAGTATAACACTAACCATGCCCGCTTCCAAATTAAACGACCCCATGTCTACTACTATGAGCTCTTTGAGCTCCACTTCTTGTAGCTCTAGATCTACCCCTACTGCCATGTGTACCACTTCTAAATGTAGATATCAAAGTCGGACAAAGTTGAAGTTGAGAACTCGACTGGGGAGGACTTATAACACGCCGGGGGTAATCCATTACCAAGTGACTAAACTCATCACACAAATAACAACCTCTACTAGATGAATCATGCTGACAGGGCCCCGAAGAGCCAGAACATCCTTCATAACCCAATGAACTAGAACAGGACCCATGACCTGTATGACCTGATCTCTGCCCACTCGAAGCCTTAGTAACTATGGTCCTGCTACTCGAACTCTGCAAGGCTGCCAGAACCGATCTACCATGATAACCATATGAACCTTTACCAAAGAAATCCCAGCCTCAGGATGGGTAACCATTAAACTAACCTTGATGAAGTATCCTCTTGGCACCACCACTATGGGTACCCTGATGAATAGTCTCAATCAACTTAGCATGATCCATGATACACTGAAAGAACCACCTGAGACCACTAACTGAGCTTTTGCCAACTGATAATAACCATTCAAACCCTTAACAAACTTCTTGACCCTCTCAGGCTCTATGGAGATAGTAGCAGTGGCATGTCGGGATAATGTATGAAAACAAGCCTCATACTCTGCAATCGTCATGGATCCCTGATCCAAATGATCAAACTCGTCCCTCAACTGGTCCCTCTAGCTATAGGGCATATATCTCTCTAGAAAAGCCTCAGAAAACTGGATCCATATCATCTGAGAGGAATCCACTGATCTACAACTGATAAGAGATCTCTACCACTACCTAGCCATATCAGTCAAGTAATAGGTAGTGTAAGCAACACCATGGGACTCAAATGAACCGAGGTTATGTAACCTCTTCTGGCAATCAACCAGAAACTCATACGCATCCTCGCCAATGACACCATTAAATTTGGAAGAGCCAGTCGCATAAATCTCTCGAATCTCTTCTGCTCTTGGTAGATATCTCAAGACTAGGAACTATGGGAGAAAGAACAAGTCTAGTAGGTAAAGTCTCAATACGTGGGGACACCACAGCAGCTGGCTGTGCCCCAAGAGTCTAAAAACTGACAATCAAAACCTGTCCTGGTGGCTGAACACCTCCTATAATCTGTGAACCATCTGGTGTACCCAGTAGACTACTTGCCTATGGAATACTATCGAAGCAACTCAAAAGTCAAAGTAGCAAATCTTGTAGCATTGGAGTAACAATATAACCTTGAGGGGCCTGAGCTGGTCCCACCTCCTCTTTCTGATATGCTGTATGTCATGCTTAATCTCGAGCTCGAGAGAGGCCATTCTATCTTATCGTCTAGCCAGAGCTGCTCCTCGTGACCGACGACTCGGCCGCGACCTATGCCACACCCTCAGACTGGGGCTCCAACAGAGGGTGTATGCTCATCATCCTTAATAACTCTAGATTTAGTCTTCACCATCTGTGAAGAAAAGAATGGAATACAAGTTTAGAATATTGGGTATGAACTATACGCATGATAAAGAATCAAATTAGAGAAGTTTTTCTAAAAGATATCCTATAGACTCTTAAAAATAGATACAGATGTCAACGTATCGATCCGCGAGACTCTATTGGACATTCTAATCTTTTACTTATGAGACAGGTGAACCTAGCGCTCTCATACCAATTTATCACAACCCAAAATCCGAGGTCATGATGGTACCTACCCTAAGCCATCATTGGTAGTTAAGTCGAAAAGCCATATTGAATATAAAGTATGAAAGAGACAGGAAATAAAGCAAATATGAGATTTCTATAATGAAGTCAGGACATAATAATCATAAATTCAAAATATCTAAATGAAATATATCTAAATCACCAAACGCTGGTGTCATAAGTATAAAGAGCATCTAAGACAATACTAAAATCTGATAATACATTACTGTTTCCAAATATAAGTAAAGACATAAGAGATAGATGGAGGCTAGAACAAGGCTTCGAATAAGAAGCTCAATAATACTCTTAATAACTCTCAACAACACAAATCAGACACTACGGGTCGCACTTATACTGGGATTTGCACAGAAAGGGCAAAAAAGTAGGAGTGACTACGGTGTACTTGTACTTAGTAGGTATCATAGGCCAAGTGAGCAATTTAGAAAATAAAACAGGTAAAGAATACTATGAGCACGCTTCCACCTGCATATAGAAAAGTTCCTAAATGGTAGCTCACACTGTATCACCTAACAATTTCTTCAAGTATAATATCAATGTAAGACTACACACGAGTATATATAATAAGAAAGGCGAGATATACAATATCAAACACATAAAAAGATGTAAATGATGCAATGCAATGCAATGGCCATAATGTAATGTCTCAATATCACCTCATATACACCTTCTGAGCAAAAGCTTCCAAGCTAAGACACCAAACCATATATGTCCATAATTTCATATCTCAATCAACCTTGTCAGTACTTTCATCGATCAAGGGTTTCATAAAGAATCTCATTTTTTTTTCAAAATTCGTATCTCCCCGTGGTTCCAATACCATGTGTACGGATAATTGAAATGAGGATGCATGCTCATAACCAAAAAAATATTATATAATGGGTCAATTAAATGATGGTAATAAATAAGCTCAAATCTCCTCAATATGTCAATAATTCATGATACAAACCTTTGCATGGCACCACATTAATGAATAATCATGTAAGACACACAAAATATATCAAGTCAAGTCCTCATTCGGTCATCACAATATTAATAAAGGCAATTAATGCTCAAACAAGACCAAGACCAACCCCCACTCAGGTATACAACAATAATTATCTCTCAAGTCAAATAAAATATTCAAATAGCCGCCCCTCACGGGCATCACAACAATAATAATTTCTTAAGTCAACAATAATACTCATATAGACCCCCACACAGGCAACACAATAAAATAACTAACTGAAAATATAAACCTCACAATGAAATCCCCAACCCATAGCATACTTTACATGAATAGTTAACTACCCAGCCTTGTCTGAAGAAAGTTAAGACATAACCTACCTTGAATCATCAAATCTCTAGCCTGGACTCTTCAACATGGGGCCTTTCCTTTTTGAGTGACTTCAGTTTGGACCAAACCTATCAAAAATGTAATCTACATGTCAAAAGGAGTCTAATGATACCCATATTAGCTATATTTACTGCGAATCCAAAAATAGTTTGAAAATCAGCTTAGAATAAAAAATGGTAAATCTAGAATTTTATTTAAGAATCATGTTCTCCATATCAAAAGGAGTCTAAATCTGAAAACCCAATTAAAAAAAAGTTGAAATCGGACTTGAAATCAAAGATAAACAGATTTTATACTTTATCGGGTAAAACCCCCAAAATCCACAATCTAAACTAAAGATTTGAAGTTGTTTTGAAGATGAAATTTATAGGAGTTGATGAGAATAGGAGTTTAGAGTATTTTCGCAAAAGATTGATATAAATTCCTTTGAAATCGCCAAGAACCAAGCTCTCAAAGTTTAAAAATGGTGAAAATAGGGTTTTCGACAAGAAAATGATTTAAGTTCTGCCCAGGTAATAATTGTTCTTGGCGAATGCGATCCCCTAGTTGCAAACACAAATACCAACCCGACCCAAGTCCAGCGATTGAGGACAGACCTCCGCGATCGTGATGAAGGCTGACCTGGACCCGAGTAAAAATACTCTTAGTGAATGCGGTCGTTACCTCACGATCACAATGAACAACAAGGACAACCCTTCACGAATGCGGTCCTACCATGACATTTGTGATGACCAATGTTTTTCCTTCTCCATGAATACAACCAAGGGCACACGAACGCAAAGAAGGAGTTATGTTGCACCATATATCAATAAAAATGCTAAAGGGAATAATCTAAAATCCTTCAAATGAACCCTCGGGATACGTTTAGGACCCTACAAAAATTATATGAATATGCTACTAGGATAATTTCGACGTTCCAAACTCAATGGAACCATTTGATTTATTAAAAGAGGTCATTTTCAACAACTTAATCCCCGGGACCCATTTTAAGCTATTTTAAGTAGTTTCTCTTCTAATACGTCAAAACTAAATATAAAGGCTCAGAACCTGAACCAACCACACTACTAACCCAAAATTGATATTTCAAATCTAATGGAATTGACAGATTTACCATTCGACCCTCGAATCACAAAATGCTGACCAAGGTCAAACTAAATACTTTCAAGGCTTCTCAAATGCTCAAACTCACTCAAATTAGTCTCGAATGTTTCAGGGACTGTGCCAACCAACCCCACAGCTCATAAATGGTATATAACAACTATGGGGAAGGGTAAAACTGTCAAAACATAGCAAACGCTAAAAATTACAACTATGGTTTTTACAAATTGGGGCTAAATAGGAAGTACTAGATGGTACGCTCAGAAATGTCCACCTGTTTACCCTGTACTGGAACTGTGTCTAATGGAGGTTGATTCTTGAAAATTTTCCCTTTTGGGGTCTTTCTCTTCAAAGTAACTACATATGCAACATAGAACTTTCATACCATTGCCGAACTATAACTGGCTAGAGCTTTAACCATCCAATCAAGCTGATATCGGTTAAATAACTCTTTGATTTCTGTTACATCATTCAACCCGACAGTACGAATTCATGGCTCCTCATATATACTTCTTTTCATATAGCTCTTATCATTTAGAGCCATGTTTCTGGTGGTAAATCTTCCATACACAAGGAAGTTGCTACCTCGTATCCTTTCTATAATTGTAACACCCCATACCTTACCGACCCTACTTGACAACCTTGAACCATGTTTACCCTAGGTTCGAGAGCAATAAGTACGTATTTTGCATTGTTATTGATGGGACATTTGATATTGTACTAGTAAATGTGATTAGACCTTTGTAGTAGGTGGTGTTTGTGACTTTGTGGAGCATTTGTGGGGTAAAAAGTGAGGTTTAATGGACATAAAAGCAAAGGATATTAAATATAAGAGGCAAGCAAAAGGTTGGGACTTGAAAGATCCAACCAAATCCGCAAAGAAAAGTCAAAATCAAAAATTAAGTGTGGGGCGCTTCAGGTGGCATGCCAGGCTGCTTCTGGCCGAAATTTTTGTGGCACAAGCAGAAAGGGGAATTCCCAAGGGCGTTCTAGGACGGCCCTGCACACCTTTCAAATGCTAGAATTTCAGCTAAGTCTTTGGGGAGCCCGGGAGCGTGCCGGGGTGCTTTTTGCCCGATTTCTTCTACGATTATTAGTCTATAAAGAGGACTCTTGGGTTATGGTATCATTATTTCATCGTAGTAGGACTACTCTTGAGTAAGTTTCACATCTGAGTTGGGCTTAATTGTGGTCATAATTATTTTATCAAATTATGTTCAATTAAGCCATGAGTGGCTAGAATTGCCTGTTCTTGGGATTGAGGCTACGAACATGAATCTCGCGAGTTGAATATTGTCGTGACATTTATTGAATTATTTAAACATGAGATATATGGTGAATCATGCGTTGAATTTGGTGGGCTAAGTTGACATGTGTAAATGGGCTCAATTTGAGGCCCAAAATGAAGCCAAAATGCAAGGCCCAAAGGGGAAAATGACCCATTCTTCAAATTTGACCAAGTAAACATAGCATTAAATGCAAAGAATTGGCTAAGGATTACCACAAGGACTATATAAAGGCAAAGAAATCAGATTTTTATTCCAAAACTCACACATGCCTTTCTAGACATTTCTCTAAAAGATATTTCTCTATTTCCCAAACCCTAAGGAAACCATTTTTCTTTGGACACTTTGGACAAGATCATCACTTTTCAAGCTTGGGTAAGTATTTATTCTTGTGATTTAATATATTCTATACATGATAGATGGTGTAGATCATGATGGTTATGTTGGCAAGGTTGAATAGGGCACTTTTGCGTTTTGCTAAAAGATGTGCTATCTTTGTGATTTAAACTTGAAAGGAGACATAGGGTTTTGATGAAAGTGCATGGTATGGATGAAATATCAACATGTATGGTGTGGTTATGTTCCTTGACTTGTTATTTTTCTATGAGTATAAATTGTGGGATTGTTGTCGATATGTAGTTATGAAGTGTATTGAGGTGACTTGATGGAGTAATTGTGATATTGTGTTGATGGAGAAGTGTAAAGTATGAACTTGGTGTGACATGCTATTGGTTCATGATATATTGGTCAATGTATGGAATGTTGTGGTATTGTTGGTATGACAATTTCATAAATAGTATTGTCAAGGGGGAAATGACATGTTAAGGCAATCATGTAATTCATTGTCGTCTCATGCCCTTGTAAGGTAGTTGATTGTTAACGTAAGCTCCATTATGAACTCGTGATGTAGAGTAACATGTAAGGAAGGAGCGGGATCATTGTGTTCACATATAGAACTATGTATTCATATTGAGAACATAAGGTATGTAAGGTTACTCTTTCCGTATCCTTCTACAGCATGTAGTATTCACCTTGTTATTGTACTTACTCATTTCCGAAATGTTCTAAGGCATCTCATTTCAAGTTATCATCTATTGTTAATCATATATACCTTATTCTTGATCTATTGTTATGCATGTGTCACCTAATGGTGGACATGGCTCCAAAATTCCAATAATGTTATATTCAAAAGTTCCAATAATGACTTGATCATCGAATGAACTATTTAAAAGATTTAAGAAGTGAGGTAATGAAGTCTCTATTCTTGGGTGGTATCCCAGGGGTTAAAATACCTAGCATGGGTCGATCCCAATATCTGGGGTGGTATCCCAGGGGTGAAAATAACACCTAGCATAGGTCAATCCCGCTACCACGGGTGGTATCCCTAGGGCAAAAGAAGAGCCTAACATAGGTCGATACCAAAAACTATTGATTACCCACTGATCAGCTTGGGGCTCGGGCATAATATGAATGGAAGGATGAGTAACGAACGAATGAATGAGCGTAAAAAGAAAGTAATCAACGTAATGTACATAATTCCACACATACAGAATGGTGACTTATCCATATTGACTATTCTTTTATATTTGATTCCTTTGAAGTTCTTATGTATTGACGCAATTCCTTATAGCCTTACATACTCAGTACATTCTTCGTGCTGACGTCCCTTATGGGACTTACCTTACTTGCTGCAGGCACAGGTGCTAGTAGACCTCCTCAGTAGGTTGCAGATCATTTGCAGGTCTTTGGTAAGCTCCAGTTGTTTCGGGGCTTTTCGAGTCGTTATGTACATTTATTTTGGTATTATATATGTGTATAGAGCGGCGTCTTGTCCCGACTCTAGGTTGGTTATGGTCAAGCATCTGTAGAGGCTTTGTAGATGTTGTGGGAAAAAATGTAAAGAACATATGTGTTGTTTTGATGGCCCCAACGACCAAGTTTCATAGTTATCATATACTTTCCATGACTTCCGCTATCGACATCTTATATCTATTTGTGGTGGTGATGTTTATTGAGTAGCATGTGCAGGAGTGTATGAGAATGAAGATTGGTTCTCTCGGGCCTTATCGGCTTCGGGTGCCAGTCCGCCCCGTTGGAATTCGGGTCGTGACAATACTGGGCTGATTTGCCCCTTTGGCTCAGCCTGCCTCCATCTTTCATCAGATAAAGTCTGGGCATTCGTATGGGCCCTAGAACTCTCATCATGAGTTCCTTCTTGGATCTTCACTAATGGGACCTAGATTTGTTGCTGCAAGATTACCCCAAAGTACCCTCTCCCTCTTCAAACTGGGGAGGGGTGGCTTGTGCTAGGGCAACAGCCTGAGCCTCAGCTTGCTCTTTGGTTCTTTGCCTCATGGATCGAGGCTTATACTGTGTCTAATCAATGGCATCCTCATAATGTTCTTCGGAACCATTGGGTACATTTACGAAATTTTGGTCCCTTGGAGCCAGTGTCAATGTTCCCCCTTATTTAGGGTTGTTCATTAGAGGCATAATACATGCGGGTGAAAGGATTAGACCCAAGAATAAAAAAACAACAAAAAATTGAAATTTGGTACAGTGTGACACTACGAGTCAAGGTGCAAGTCATAGGATGCAGACCATTAATCGTGAACAAGAATTCAAAACACTGTAATTTTAACACACACGAGTAATACTATGACTTGTAGTATATGACCACAACTCGTAGGATGACTCATAATTAAGAGTCCAAAATCAAACATTTTTACCCTCATTAGTACGAATCATATTATGACTCGCAGTATGAAACCATGACTCATAGGATGACTCATGAAGCAGAGTCCATAAAGTAAAGTTTCAGCATAGGTTACCATGACTATCAGTATGACTCATAACTGAAAATTATGACTCGTGAATTAAAAGAATGACTTGTACTGATGTTTGTGGTCTATATTCTGAAACTTGAAACTTTGGAACAGGGACCATGATTGATACCACGACTCATATGTGAAACCACGAGTCGTGAAGTCAATCATAGTTCATGTTCTTGGCCCCTTTT
Organism: Capsicum rhomboideum; assembly: GCA_031232105.1. Classification (NCBI taxonomy): domain Eukaryota; kingdom Viridiplantae; phylum Streptophyta; class Magnoliopsida; order Solanales; family Solanaceae; genus Capsicum; species Capsicum rhomboideum. The sequence continues at coordinate 122,011,807 of CP124714.1, forward strand.
CAAGCTTTCCAGGTTTTAAACTTGATATTTTCATTCTACGTAAAGGTTACAACCAGTGAAAGTGTGTTTCCAAAGGTTATAAATCTCAGTGTGGAGTGAAATTACAAAGTTTCAATCATTCGAAACAATTCATACATCAAGTACGATCATTGGAATCACCCCAAGGAGACACACTCAGTCTAATGAAACCTTTGCTAAATATATCTTGCAATTGCTCTTTAATTCCTTCAACTCTTGTGGGGCGGCCATTCTATAAGGAGAAACAGAAATGGGCTTATTGCTCGGCTCAGTATCAATGGCAAAATCGATATTCCTGTATGGAGGTATACTAGGTAAATCCATAGGAAACACGTCCTGGAACTCTCTAACAACTCGAACAGAATCCAAGGGAGGCGGTGAAACAACACTAGTATCACATACATAGGCCAAAAAAGAAAGACATCCCTTTTTTACCATGCGATGAGCACATAGAAAAGATATAACTCCCTTTAGACCCAAGCTAGGAGTACCCTTCTAAGCTAACCTTGGCACACCCGGAGTAGCTAAAGTTTCGATCTTGGTAAAATAATCCAAAACTGTATGATAAGGATCTAACCAATCCATACCCAAAAGAACATCAAAATCAACCATATCAAGGATAATCAAGTCTACCTAGGCCTCACACACCACAAAGGTCACCACACAAAATCGGTACACTTGATCCACCACAAAAAAATTACCTACGGGGGTAGAAACATGAATAGGCATAACAAGGGACTTACATGCAACATCAATATCTGTAGAAAAAATTATGGACACACAAGAGAATGTAGACACAAGATCGAATAACATAGAAAATGAATGATGGAAAATTGGGATGATACTTGTGATAATAAGATTAGAGGCCTTTGCCTTAGCTCTCCTAGGAAAAGCATAGCACTGACCACGCCTCTATCAGACTGAGCAACCCCATATCCACTACCACGAGATCTCTGAACTTCACCTCTGGTACCTCTAGATCCACCCCTACTACCCTGTGTACCACCTCTGACTGTAGATTCTGGATTCGGACAAAGCTGAAGCTGAGAACTTGACTAGGGAGGACTTATAACACGTCAAGGGAAATCCCTCGCTAAGTGACTAAATTCATCACACACATAACAATCTCTACTACCTAAATCAAATTAAAATGTCCCTGAAGAACCAAAACATCCTCTATAACCCAATGAACTAGAATGGGACCCATGACCTGCATGACCTAATTTGTGCCCGCTTGAAGCCTTTGAAATTATGGTCCTACTACCTAAACTCTGCAAGGCTACCAGAAGTGGTTTCCAAGATAACCATATGCACCTTTACCAAAGAAATCTCTGCTTTAGGATGGGTAACCACTGAACTCACCATGACAACATATCCTCTTGGCACCACCACTATGGGTACCCTAGTGAATAGTCTCAATCAACTTAGCATGATCCATGATACTTTGAAAAGAACCACCCGAGACCACTAGCTGAGCTATTACCAACTGATAATAACAATAAAACCCTTAACAAACTTCCTGATCCTCTGAGACTCTATAGAGATACTAGTAGTGGCATGTTGGGACAATGTATGAATACGAGCCTCATACTCCACAATAGTCATATAGCCCTACTCCAAATGATCAAACTTGACCTTCAATTGGTCCCTCAAGCTATAGGGCATATATCTCTCCAGAAAAGCCTAAGAAATCTGGGTTCATGTCATCTGAGGGGACCTCGCTGGTCTACAACTGACAAGAGATCTCCACCACTGCCTAGCCATATCAGTCAACTGGTAGGTAGTGTAATAAACAGTATAAGATTCAAATGAACCAAGGTTATGCAATCTCTTCTGGCAATCAATCAAAAATGCATAAGCATCCTCACTAATGGCACCACTGAACTTGGGAGGAGCCCATTGACTAAATCTCTCGAATCACTTCTGCACTTCTGCTCCACGGTAGACATCTCAAGACCAGGAACTATGGGAGGAATAACAAGTCTGGTAGGCAAAGTCTCAACAAGTGGGGCCACCATAGCAACTGGTTATGCCTCATGAGTATGAAAACTAACAATAGGAACTTGTCCTAGTGGTTGAACAACTCCAGTAGTCTGTGAACCATCATTGTTATTGGTAGAATACCTGTTTGGGGAATACTATCGAGGCAACTCAAAAGTTAAATCAGCAAATCCTATAACACCAGAGTAACAACAAAACCCTGAGGGGCCGTAGCTGGTCCCACCTTTTTTGTCAAACATGCTACAACATCATGCTCAATATCGAGCTCTGGAGAGGCCGCTCTAGCTCATTCTCTAATCAGAGCTGTTTTCTGTGCCCAACTTATAACTTTGACTCAGCCATGACCCATTTCTTACCCTCTGATTGAGGATCCGATGGTGGGTGCAGGCTCATCTTCCTCAACAACTCTAGATCTAGTCCTCACTATCTGTGAAGAAAAGAATGGAATACAAGTTTAGAATAGTGGTTATGAATAATATGCCTAATAAGTAATCTAATTAGAGATGTTTTTCTAAAGATGTCCGATGGCCTCTTGAAGATAGATACGAACATCAACGTTTTGATCCATGAGACTCTATTAGTCATCCTGCTAATAAACTTATAAGAGTGGTAAACCTAATACTTTGATACCAATTTGTCATGACACAAAATCCGAAGGTCATGATGGTACCTACCCCGACCCATCCTTGGTAGATAAGTCGAAAAGCCACAATGAATATAAAGTATGAAAGAGAAAGGAAATAAAGCAAATATGAGATTTCTAGAATAAAGTCATGCCATAATAATCATAAATTCAAAATATCTTAATGAAATATAACCAAATCCCAAAAATCTGGTGTCATAAGTATAAAGAGCATCTACGAAAATACTGAAATCTAATAATACATCACTATTTCTGAATATAAATAAAGACATAAAAAATAGATGGAGGCAGGAATAAGGCTCCGAATTGGGAGCTCAACAATACTCAGAATCAACTTTCAACAGCATAAATCAACCACCATGAGTACGGTCCACTTACACTCAATTGGTATCATAGGCCAATTAAGAAAAGTAGAAACAAAACAAGTAAAGAATACTATAAGCACGCTTTAACATACATACAGAAAAGTTCCCAAACGGTAGCTCACGCTGTATCACCTAACAATTTCTACAAGTATAATATCGATGTAAGACTACACACGAGTATATATAATAAGGAAGGCGAGATACACGATATCAAACACATAAAAATATGCAAATGATGCAATGGCCATGCTGTAATGTTTCAATATCACCTCATATACCCCTTTTGAGTGAAAGCTTCCAAGATAAGACAACATGGGGGTTCGCAACCCTTGTACATCCATAATCTCATATCTCAATCAACCTTGCCGGTACATTCATCGGTCAAAGGTTTTATAAAGCATCTTATTTTCATTCAAAATCAGTATCTTTCTATAGTTCAAATACCATATGTACAGATACTTGAAATAAGGATGCACTCTCATAACCAAAATAATATTATAGAATGGACCAATTCAATAATGGTATTAGATGAGCTCAAATCTCCTCAATATGTCAATAATTCATGATATAAACCTTTACATGGCACCACAGTAATGAATAATCATATAAGACACCAAAAATATATCAAGTCAAGCCCCCATTCGGGTATCACAATATCAATGAAGGCAATTAATGCTCAAACAAGACTAATACAAACCCCCACTCGGGTATACAATAATAATTATCTCTCAAGTCAAATATAATATGCAAATAAGCCCCCACACGGGCATCATAACAATAATAATATCTCAAGTCAACAATAATACTCATATAGGCCCCCATACGGGAAACACGATAAAATAACTAACTGAAACTATAAACCTCACGATGAAATACCCAACCCACAACATACTTTACAGGAGTAGTTAACTATCCAACCCAGTTTGAAGAAAGTTAAGCCATAACCTACCTCGAATCATCGAATCTCTAGCCCGAACCCTTCAATATGGAGCCTTTTCATTACAAACAGCTTCGGCTTGGACCAAATCTATCAAAAATATAATCTACACATCAAAAGGAGTCTAACGATACCCATATTAGCTATATTTACTCTGGGTCCAAAAATAGTTCAAAAATCAGCTTAGAATCAAAATGGGTAACTTGAAATTTTATTTATGAATCATGTTCTCTATATCAAAAGGAGTCTAAATCTGAAAAACCAACTTAAAACAAGTTAAAATAGAGCTTGAAATTGAAGAAAAACTAATTTTATACTTTACCAGGTAAAACCCCCAAAATTCATGTTTGAAATCAAAGATCTTTAGTTGTTTTGAAGATGAATTCAATAGGAATTGATGAGAATAGGAGTTTAGAATTTACCCACACAAGATTGATAAAACCCCCTTTGAAATCTCGAATAACCAAGCTCTCAAAGTCTAATAATGGTGAATATAGGGTTTTGGATGAGAAAATGATTTAAATTCTACCTAGGTAATAATTATTCTTCTCAAATTCTCCCCAGGATGTTAACACAAAGACCAACCCGACCCAAGTCCAGTTATTGTTGTCAAACCTTTATAATCGTGATAAAGGCCAACCCGGACTAAAATACACTTCGTGAATACGGTCATTACCCCACGACCAGGATGAACAACAAGGACAACCCTTTGTAAATACGGTCCCACCATCACATTTGAGATGAACAATGTTTTTCCTTCTCCATGAATACGACCAGGGGCCCGCAAATAGAAAGAAAGAGTTATGCTGCACCATATATCAACAAAAATGCTGAAGGGAATTATCTAAAATCCTCTGAATGGACCCTCGAGATTCATTCAGGATCCCATAAAAATAATACAAATATGCCACTAGGCTAATTTTGACATTCCAAATTTAATGGAACCATCGAATTTATGAAAAGAAGTCATTTCAACAACTTAAACCCAGGACTTATTTTAAGGTATTTTAACTATTTTCTCATCCTATAGGTCAAAACTAAACATAAAGGCTCAGAACCCAAACCAACCACGCCACTAACCTAAAATTGACATTTTAGATCTAATGGAATCGACAGAATCACCATCCAATGCTTGGATCACAAAATATTGATCAAGGTCAAACTAAACACTTTCAAGGCTTCTCAAAAGCTCAAACTCACTCAATTCACTCTCTAATGCTTCACGAACCATGTCAACCAACCCTACAACTCATAAATGACACATAACAACTACAGGAAAGGGAAAAATAGTTAAAACATAGTAAAAGCTACAAATTACAACTATGGTTTTTATAAAATTGGGGCCAAATAGGAAGCACTAGATGGTGCACTAAAAAATGCCACCTGTTTACCTCATACTGGAACTGTGTCTAATGGAGGTTGAATCTTGAAATTTTGCCCTTTTGGGGTCTTTCTCGTCAAAGTAACTGCATATGTAACATTGAACTCTCATACCATTGCCGAACTATAACTGCCTAGTGCTTTAACCATCCAAATGAGCTAATATAGGTTAAATAACTCTTTGATTTCTCGTACCTCATTCAACCTGACAGTACGAATTCATGGCTCCTTCTATATACTTCTTTTAATATAGCTCTTAGCATTTAGAGCCATGTCCAGTGGTAAATCTCCCACACATAAGGAAGCTTCCACCTAGCAATCTCTCCATAATAGGCTGATTTGCCTTTTCACTCAGCCTACCTCCATCTTTCATCAAATGAAGTCTGGGCCCTAGAAATCTCATCGTGAGTTCTACTCTTAGATCCTGACTAATGGGACCCAGACTTGTTGTTGCTAGATAACCCCGAAGAACTCTCTCCCTCTTTAAACTAGGGAGGGGTGGCCTGTGTTCTTCGCCTCATGGATGGAGGCTTATTTTGTGTCTAATTAATGGCACCCTCATAATGTTCTTTGGAACCACTGGGTTCATTTACCATTATCTAGTCCCTTGGAATTGGTGTTAATCTTCCCTCTCATTTAGGGTCTTTTATTAGAGGCATAGTACCTGTGGGTGAAAGGATTAGACCCAAGAAACAAAAACAAAACAACAAAAAATTGAAATTTGTACAAAGTGATTGTATGAGTGTCACGACCAAACCCACCGGATCATACTGGGTACCTACCTATACCAACCCCAGATAGGAGAACCCTTAATATTCCATGATCCAACTAATGTGGAAGTTACTGCTATATATGAACTTAGTCATTTTAATGTCCATTATATGTAGAGTTTAATCAAGTTGAAATACGGTTACTCATTCTTTCTACATATGTTTTTAATACATCAAATATGAAAAATAAATGTAGAAAATAACTACAAGTGACTCCCCAGAACCTAGCGTAAATCAGTACAAGAGTACTAGACAAGGAGTAGGGGCATCTATAATGTAGCATCCATGTAGAATAGGGAGGGCCGAAGCTGCTGCTGAATGATCGATAATACTGCTATAGAAACTTCAACTAACCTTCACCATGGCTATACCCACGATTGGAGATATAGTAAGTGTAGCATCAATATAGCCACATATACAGGTAAGCGTCATCAGCCAACTAAGGTTAGAAACAAATAACATCAATAATAAATAGGGAGAAATCACAACATCAAGTAAAGTTTCAATTTTGAATCCCCAATTAAACAACTCCTATCACCCCACATTTAACATCTCTATGACCTATACTTAGCATCTCAATGGACTACATTTAGCATCACTGTGACCTGCACTTAGCATCTCTGTGGCCTACACTTAGCAACTCTATGACCTAAACTTAGCATCTCTATGACCTACACTTAGCACCTCTGTGACTTACTTGTCATTTAATATTTTCGTATATCTTTGTCCTTTGACCACTATTCCAGCCTATACCTCTTCCCCCAATATTGACTTATTCTTATAATGTCTACATCCCTATAGTCCAGGTCCACCTGAAATTCTGGATCCTACCAATCATATACCATTGCAATCGGTCCTCTTAGGAGGACTATAAAATCTCATTCTTAACTCGGCCCACCTAGGGACCTAATGTACCTTCGTACAATCTTTCACCTCTTACCATAATAATGACATGTATGAAAGCGAATTGAAATAACCAAACATTCAAACAGATGCAAGAATGTATGTGTGCAAGATATGTATATCATCTCTCCTTATCCCTCCCCATCTTATTACCAACAATATCATAACGTACCGGCGTGGAACCCAACCCATATCATATCTGTACCGGTGTGGTACCCAACCCATTTTATATCTGTAATGGTGTGGTACGCGGCCTATATCACATCATACCATATCTGTACCGGTATGGTACGCGATCCATATCACAACATATCATCCCAATGCAGATAAATGAGTGCATGAAATCAATAAATCATAATTCATACAAAAAATGATAATAATGTCAGTTCACAACCCAACATGGGTCAATCCAGTCTACAGTTACATCAATTGTCTAATTCGTCAATTTGGCGACCTCATTCTTCACATATATATAACATATTCATAACTTACAAAACACCCCTATGGGGTTGTTGTCACCCAAGTTCTCATTAATATGCACTTTCTCTCTAACCAGATCCCAACCTCGAGATTTTTACATTATCTTCTAAACTTTGGAAAGCATTGATCATGATAATATGACAAGCAATGCTAACTCAGCAAATCGGCTAACCTCAATACCTTTTTACTCACTATCTCGTCTCGATACCTTTTTACTCACTATCTCATCTCAATACCTTTTTACTCACCATCTCATCTTCTAAATTTGAGAAAACATCAATTATAGCTATCAAGGCATTATAATTATACAAATCCACCTAACGCAACTTGGGTATTCAAAACATTTATATTTTAATCGAGTCATCTTAAGATTCCTGGTTTACTATATAATATTATTTCATTCAACTTTCCACTGCCCTCAAACCCTGAAGGATAATAAACTACGCGCATTCACTCCATCTTCCTATCCATATCTTAACCCAACTAAACATTAGCATAACAATAGGTAATTCAATATAATCAAGCCTATCCGAATTTTTAAACATGTATATCCATCCAACTACATGCCCGAATGCCTAATGCATGATACTCCCAACATCATTATTAATATTAAATGCATCTAGCCCAAGTCTAGTTGCTACAAAATAAACCTTAGCTTACCTCGTAGGCAAAACATACCGCTACAGAGAGGAGTGAGCTGTCCCGTGCGTGCTAAATGTATTCCCATGTAGGGTTCCCTCCGAGTCTGTCTCATAACCGGCCTCATGAACCTTAGCCTTTGAAATCTCATGGTTGGGGAAGTAGGGTTTTCCAAGGTGTTTTTGGAGAAAGGGGCTGACCTGGGGAAATAATAAAATAAAGGGTTTTTAAAAATCACTCGGCTGGATTACTGCCTGTTACTGCTGCAATGAAACTTTTACCACTGCAGTGGTACCACTACATCAATTAATTGACCGCTACAACAGTTACCGGTAGCCCAGCCCAATCCTTTATTAGGTCTCGTAGCCTAATTCCCTTCGACCCCAATTTTTCTCCCTGATTTTATTTTTCCCAGCCAATTTTGAGTCCATTATTCACCGTAAATTATTCTCGGTGGTGTTTTTACATGTAACGTACAAGTCGTAGGATGCAGACCGTGACTCAAGAACAAGAATTCAAAACACTATAATTTTAACCTACTCAGTACGAGTCATACTACGACTTGTAGGATGACTCATAATTAAGAGTGCAGAATCAAACATTTTTACCCTCAGCAGTACGAGTCATAATATGACTCATGGTATGAAACCATGACTCATAAGATAACTCATGAAGTACAGTCCACAAAGTGAAGTTTCAGCATAGGTTACCATGACTAGCAGTATGACTCATAACTTGAAATCATGAATGTAAACTATGACTCGTACTGATGTTTGTGGTCCATATTTTAAAACTTGACACCTTAGAACAGGGACCATGATTGATACCACGACTCATATGTGAACCCACGAGTCATGAAGTTAATCATAGTTCATGTTCTTGGCCCTTTTTCAACCTTTTCAGGTTCTAAATTTGATATTTTCATTCTACGTTAAGGATACAACTAGTGAAAGTGTGTTTCCAAAGGTTGAAAATCGTAGCGTTTAGTGAAATTACCAAGTTTCAATCATTTCAAACAATTAAAATATCAAGTACGATCATTGGAATCACAAATTATGCAAATTCCTCCTATTTTCACATTAACACACTTCAGGTTACTCAAACTTCACCCGGATTAACAACAATCAAGACTGTTGGGAATTGGGTGGGCAAAACCATCCTTGCTTCATTTTTGAGACAAGCTTTGAATCTTAATACCCGTCGACTCAACGGGTATGAATACCCAAACCAACAACTGGTTTTAAACAAATATTAAAAATATTCACCAAGATTTTAGGCTAATTCCCCCATGAAAAAATTATCCAACAATATCAAACGTAGCATGTGCATAATTAATTCATTCCAACCCAATTTTACTCCATTACCATTATTCCATAGGTTGTTACTTATAAATCAAACCAATAAACTAACCCTAGGTCAAGTAATTTCTAACATAACTCCAACTAAGGATGAAAATTAAGATCATACCTTACTTGAATTAGTGATGAGAGTAAATTGATGAAGAAAGTAAAAAACATGGGTGATTAGCAATGACAATTCGTGAGGCAATAGTGAACTGGTGGTGATGGTATCGATTGGTCTGTGGAATTGAAGATATTTGGGAAGGAGTTATAATTGGATTGTGATTTTGGAGAGTAATTAGTGGAGAAAATAAATGGATTTGTAATTTAATTGAAGAAGGCAGTTTTTAGCTGTTTGGAATTTGAAGGAGAGGGTACTGGGTAAAAACTAGTGTTATCAGGCCACCTACCTAGGACCTACGGGTGCATAGTATGACTCATGGTGTGATACCACGATTCATGCTATGCCTCATAGATTAGAGTTTTTGCTTTTATTTTGTCCCAACTCCCAAGAGTTACAATATGACTCGCGAAGTCATGTTACAGGTCGTACTGGGACTCATAGACTCCTGTTCCAGAAGGATACAATTTTGGGTCAGACAGTACGGTTAACTTCATAACTTGTACTTTGTGATCATGTTTCTATAGACCAACCATAAGTTGACTCCTGACTTATGATTCTTGGTTCCAGTGGCCATGAAAGGAACCATGAATTGTGCAATCATAGTGTGACTCATACATGGACTCTTGGTTCCTACTTTACCCAATTTTCCTTTCTTTCTTTTTTTGTTCAAGTTGTACCTACACACTTAAACAGACATCAAACCTACACCTAAATGAAAATAAAGGCAAAAAAAAAAAAAACACCTTGTGTTGCCTCCCAAGCAACACTTGATTTAATGTCGCGGCACGATGTGGGTATCCTAATTACATAGATTCATCCAATATACCCTATGGGTTGCCTAGCATAAAGAGCCTGATTTAACATCACGACACAACTCGAGTACCTTGATTGCTCAGTCTTCTTCAAGGACCCAAATATCAACAACCTTTATTTCCTAATCTATCCCAAAATATAAATTCACACACTGACTGGCACGACCTAAACCCGCCGTGAGTGGTACTCACACCAAAACCCATGGTGGGAGAACCAACTAAAATCATAAGCCAATCAACACTTAGCCAAAAAAGTAGGCAACTAAAACCAATTACATTAAATAAAATATATATCCAATATCATGACGAAAACAAGAATGTAATAATGCGGAAAACCATCCCTGAGGAACTAAAAGCCATTATACCAAAACTCTAATAAATTTTCAAAAAGGGGGATGCAACCCCAAAAACTAATGTAATGTCTGAGTCCAAAATAAAGGGACCAGAAAATAGTAGATGAACCCATGATAGCCTGAAATATACAACTCACCCTTGAGTTCGAATGCGGTTTGAATCACAGCTGAGGTCTCGAAATAGTCACTAAAATATGCTCTGCACTCAACAAAAAAAAGTCCACGTATCGTATTAGCACACATGAAACAACAGTGTACCGATAGGGTCATCGGCCAACCCAAAATGAGAAATATGGTTACATAACCAAAAAATAGTACAACAAGACAACCATGAACCCTATCATGTAACTATCTTTCAAGTTCATAATACTTAACCTTGTAAACAAGAACAACATGAAGTTTAGTCAAAAAGAGTCAACAGGGATAACTAGTCAAGTCAAACTATGACCAACAACAAGACTCCAAGTCAACAACCATAAAGCATCTATTATATAAACCATGTCCTAATTATACAAGTAATAGACAACATAGAGCCATGTCACAACTTCAAGCAACCTAGACCACTCAAGGATCCTTAATAACAACAACAGTAGCAATATCATATATCCTGGTTTACAGAAGAAGCCACCTTAGAAATTAAGCATACAAACCTAGTTCACGCAAGGAACTAATGCAATCAAGAAATAGATAATCCCCAGTTCACTCAAGGAATCATCACACTCACCACTACCTTGTACACACATGTTAAGGGTCGTATGTGTGTGCCCACTAGTCATGACCTGTAGGGGCGAGCCCTTGTCCATGTACCAAATCCAAGACATAAAGTGTCTACTAACCTTATATCACCAATCTCGTGGAGATGTCTAAATACAAATATATTCCACAATAATGACAGATATCACAACAATCACAAACACAATGATAACAAAACAACATTTGTAAAATCCAACAAGTTTTCATATAAGTTCATTGCATGCGATTAACACTTAGGATATAAAACAATCATTCACTTTACTTGAAAATGCATTATAAAAGCAATATTAAGAACTAGTTATCATGCACATATAATACAAATAGGGTTTCAACAACATTAAAACCATCACCTACCTCAATCCAAGCTTGCACTACTCAATTAAGCTTGAGCCTTGCCTTTTTGTGCAATTTTTGCTTGGTCATGGTCTAAAAATATGAACACAACAAATAATCAACCAAATGACCTACTATGTCAAGGATTACAACCTAATCCCTAACCCCCAAAGCCAAATTCATGACCATCCCACCCATTGTAGGGTTTTTCCACCATCAATTCACCCTAAAACTACCAATTTCACGGTTACATTAGTGAATTAGTGGCATGAAAGAGTAAATTAATGATTAACAATTAAAACTCAAAGATTTTACACCTAATTTACCTCCTTGCATCAAAAAAACTTCTAAGTCACGCTTAAACTCTCCTCAAAACTCGTAAACTAGTGATTCTAAGGTTAATTACCCAAACAACTAGTTAATGGGGATGAAATACTTATATTTACAAATAAAATTGATGGAAACCTGAAGAAAATCACCCAAATCATCTAAGTCCTTCCCCAATAATGAGTTTACAATAATAAACTATTTTTAGGGAAATGTAATGACCCTCCCGATCATTTTCTACATTTCCACTCTATTTTAGTGTTTAGAGATTTCCCATAGCTTTCCCAAGTCATTTATGACTTATTGGAGCTAACAGTTTGGTTACCGAGCAATTCGTTTGGTTTTTAGAGTCAATTCTTTGTTTTGAATTCTTCGTTGTTAAGAATTGGGTACAGGGCCAAAACTTTAGGTAAACGGCCTCATATACCAATTCTAAAACTCCCATTAGATTTTTAATCTCAATTTTAGTCTAAAGGGACCCTTGGTTTGAGTCCCGAGGCTTCCGACTTATTTTGGGCTATTGGGTGGATTTTGGTTAAAATGGGTGTGGGACCTATATTTCGTCAAAACGACCTCGGATAGAAATTCCAATGGTGTCGTTGAGTCTGTAACATCAAATTTGGTGTGTTAGCATAGTTTGTTGTGCTCACAGGATTCTAAATAAGTCCCGAGGGGTCAATTAGAGACTTGTCCCCTTGGCCAAGTGCTGGTGCATGCTGATGCTGGTGATATCGCCTTGGCGATGACTTGGCCATCTGGGAGATGTCGCCTTGGCAATGCCTTGGGAATCTTGGAAATTCGGCTGCCTTGGCATGCCATCACCCAAGCGAGGCCCTTGGCCGCCTAGGCGAGGCCGACTTGGTGATGCCTTGTGCTCCTTGGCGATAGGCTGCCTTGGCATGCCATTGCCCTGGCGAGGCCCTTGGCCGCCTAGGCGAGGCCGCCTTGGTGAAGCCTAGTGCTGCCTAGGTGATGGGGCTAGTCTTTTAAGACTTAATCCATATTACCTTTAGGGTATTTTTCTTGAGAGAAAACCCCATTAAAGGCCATGAGGGCTCATTTATTGTGAGCGTTCGGTTGTCTAGTGTCAGAATTGATCTAAAGGAGAGATTGTGACCATTTCCTTGATTTTATTTCCGTAAGTTTCAGACAAATTTCTTGATTTGTTCTCTGATTTAAATTCAAATCCCTAGTTACTTGATGGGCTAATTTAGGGTTCATTTGTGCTAAGATTTCACCCATTTTTTAGGGTAAATGATTCTTGAGCCTAGAGGGACATTTTGACAGTTTCAAATTTATAATTATGCAAGAGGGCCCCATATGAGATTTTTAGCTCAATTTTGGACCCGAAGCATTTATTTGAATTACGGGTATTATTACTCTCGTATTAATATATAGATTATTATTTTGATAGCGTGACATTTGGCGGATCTGGTTTAGTGGACTTTCTCAAGCTTTATTGGTGTCCAGGTAGGCTAGGATTACTTTTCTCATAGTTTGAGCTTTATTATGGTATTAGTATAGTAATATGCTAGATTTGGGTTTGGGATTTACGGCTTGTTTGCATGTTTAGTGAATCTTGGATTATTTAGCCTATTAGAGAATCGTTTTAGGTAGAATTGACCCATTCCTCTTCTCTTTGAGTTAAATTGTTGTCTTAGGACTAGTTTGGACCTATTTAATGCCTTATAATAGAACTTCAAATCCTTAGTCTGGTTCTAGGGAGAAATTACCTTAGTATGGACTTTTGGGGTTAGTAGTGGGCCCCATTATCCCTCTTGTATGTCAAATATCCTAATTAACTCCTTGTAGACCTAGGAGGCCTTCTTTCGTCACCTTTTATACAATCTTGAACCTTAGGATGATTTAGATACCTTTTTATCCCTTGGCTAGACTTGTTATCTAGTATTTATAATAAAGTTCTAGTTAGAGGCCAACATTTAATGTTCACTTATGATATTATAGTTTCGGTTTGAGTTCGGCATTTACTATTCACTTATGATTCTAAAGTTTTGATTTGAGTCCGGAGGTTATAGTATGAAGGGATTCTCAGATATGATTTCGGTTGTCGCTTACTTTATGTTTACTATTGTTGGTGACTCTTCCTTGATTGTACCCATTAGGTTTATGGGGGCTCGATTGGATTAATCCTCTCTTATTTATTGCTTATGGGCTTATAGAGGCCCAGTTAGGCTATAGTTAGCTTGTATTCTTTTTGAATTGTTTATCTTGTTTACTTATCATTTATCAGTCGGAGCATTATTTCAGGTTTGCCCCCTTACTCCTGACTTTAGTTTACTTTCTAGCATCTTATTATGCTTTTATTATGATTTAGCTCAGTCGGCCGATGATGTCTACTAAGTACCCGTTGTTTTGGTATACTTCTGTATCTTTTTCTGATGCAGATTCGAATATGAGTCACCGCCACTAACACTCGATCCAGCTTGCTTTTAGGATTCAAAGATAGGGTGAGCTCTCAAAGCCGAAGCAAATCCGCTCTCCTTCTATCACTTTTGGATAATCTTTACTTTTGAGACTACCTGTATATTGGATACTACTTAGTACTGTTATTCTGTTGGATTTAGTTGCTCTTGTACCAATCTTACTAGGTCGTGGGATATTCTTTTGCATACTTTATCTCTCTTCTTCGATATTTGTATTGTTGCTCTTATATTTTACCGCCTACAATTCTATTGTATGCTTATTATCGGTATTTATTATACCTTCCACCAACTAGCCCATTACTTGCCGTTCCATGCTATGGTTTGGCTTACCTACTGGTGGGTTAAAATAGGTGTCATTATGACTCGCCAAATTGGGTCATGATATTAAATTTCTGCATTTACAGTGATTCACCCCGCTATAACAACCTGATCCCTCTATAGAGGCATCGCTATAGCGGGGATCGACCCCTATAGCGGGATTGACCGACGTTGACTTCCACTATAGTGGGATTTTTTCTTCTATAGTAGAAGTCACTATAGCAACATGCCACCCGTTATAATGGGAGTGTCAACGTAGAAACTCAGAAATCCTTGCAGTTTTGCCTTTTTCGCAACACACCCTCAAACCATGACATCTCGGACTAACCCCCTTTGTGTCAAGTTCGATAATGGGAGTTTTACTTACCCGAATTCACTCGCCAAAAGTCTTACGGATTCCTTTTAGAGTTAGATAACATAAAATCAAGATAAACTTTATTAGATTTACCCAATCTATTCTCGGATTTCCCTAGATTATACCTCCCTCCGATTTAAATTTTTAACTTTCATTTCTGGGAAAACTTCGCCCAAATTTTTTGCACGATTGACTCACCCGTAATGATGGAAAGGGTTCTTACACTGATCATTTGCCTTCCTGATTCTCAAGCTCAATAATATCATATGGAAATACTTGTACCACTCTAAATAGTCCCATCCACTTAGATTTTAACTTGCCAGGAAACAAGCAAAGTCTTAAATTGAACAACAAGACCAAATCACCTGGACTAATTCTCGCTTCTCAATATTTTGGTCATGATACAACTTCATATTCTCCTTTCATAAGCTCCAAGGTGGAAATCATCCATCTCATTCAACTAATCAAGCTTCAAGTTAGATGCATCGCTCCAGTTCAAAATTCAGCTTCTTGAGCACCCACACGGCATCGTGCTCAAGCTCCAGCGGTAAATGATACGCTTTTCCAAACACAACCTGATATGGAGAAATACCTATAGGGATCTTGAAGGTAGTCTAGTATGCCCATAGAGCGTCATCCAACTTTCTAGATCAATCCATTCTATTTGCATTCACTGTCTCCGCAAGGATTGGCTTTATCTCCAGGTTGGAGACCTCTACTTGGATACTTGAATATGGATAATAAGGTGTTGCCACCCTATTCTTGACACCATACTTCTCAAGAAGATCCTGTAAAAACCTATTACAAAAGTTAGAGCCTTTCATGACAAGCACAATGTGTCTGTGATTTTTGCTCATACTCTGTCAAATTATAGTATAATTTAAGATATCATCCCACTGAGATTGAAGAGTCTATCCTACATATTTATATCATCGATCATACTATTTAAGAGTTGAATTTTGGTGAAAAGAGTTGGATTTATAAACTACTTGAAAACATGAAAATTGTTTTTGCTTTTCTTTTAAATTAAAAGAGTTGGGATTTTATGAATTTACTTGATAAAAAATATAATGGAGTCTAGTGATTTTCTTTTATATTCCACATATTAAATTTTCTCTTTCGATTAACAAACTAATATTTCTACCGTTAATTTTCTATTTCATTATGCCTCTTTCGATTAACATAATAAAATGACTAACTAGCAGTATTGGAATAAAAAAAATTCTTTTCCTTGAATGAGTACATCATATGGACTAAAACCTCTTTCGATTAGCTTTTGCAAAATTCAATATCTTGACAAAATGATTTCTTCTTTCGAATAAAAACTCAAAAATATCAAGATGAAGAAATTTGAGTTATTGGATATAATAATTTCAAATTATCACAAGAATATATGTATAGTTATATTTATTCCTTTTATTTAATTTTTATTTCTTTTGATAACAAAAATTAACACAGGGTTGATATAACATATAATATATAGAGGTGATAAAGTTGATTAATGAATATCCCTCACTATGATGTAAAATATGATATAATAACTCTCTCACTCAAGAAAAATAAAAATTTCATATATCTCCATTATAATAATATATCGAGCATCATCACTAATCCCAACTAAAATAAAGTTACTCTATGGAGAGAACAAAAAATACTACGAAGAGTTAAAACTCTGTCTATATTATAAAGCGAAAAGACTTTTATAAACTGTATGCCAAGAAAATTATCTACTAAACAAAACTTTTGTCTAACACTTGATGCCTTTGCCGTGAAATTTCATCTCCTATTTATAGAAAATTTGTCATGCCAAATTCCAAGGATGTCATCCTTACATTGGGGATGCCACCCTTGGTTCTTCAATCCTATCCTCTTCACATGCAGACTTCCAAGGATGACCTTGTATTGGGGATGACATCCTTGGCTTCATCAATCTTATCTTCTTCATATGCAAACGTCCAAGGATGACATCCTTGAATTCTTCTTTATCTCCATATATCTCTTTTTTTCTTTGTTTATTCTTCTTTTCTTTCCTGCAATATTTATTAGATATTTGTACAAAAAATAAAGAAAAAGTTTATATATCTATATCTATATCTATATCTATATCTATCTATCTATCTATCTATCTATCTATGTATATATATATATAAAATATTTATTTATATAATATTATTTATATATAAAACTTACTAATACACTTGAATTATTGCTCATCCTCGAGAAAATAAGAATAATATTTACTTCACCTCTTTCATTATTTTCCTTGTAAATAGAAAATTTGAGCAAATAAAATTTTCACATTCAATCAAACTATTTACCCTTTTAAAACTATCAAATCTTTACCTTGTTTTTGACTTTATCTTTGCTTGACAAATCAATATTCTTAACTCCATGATATCATGAAATTGATGACTTAATGATCTTTCAATGAAATGTCCTCTCCCTTGTCCATGGGCTTGCACCTTATGCCATTTTGAGGTTGGAATTTGTAGAGGGTTTTTATATAGCTTGTAATGTGGTTATGAAATTTATAAGGAATATGAATATATTGGGTGACAATTTTCATGCCTTTGGCATTATTTCTATTTTTTTTTCCCGCCAACTCTCAAGATATATATTTTTTACTATAGCTATATAAGGATTAGTCCTTCTAAAAGAATATTCTCATGAAGAAGAAGACTTATTCTTCAACAGATTGTTTTTGGAGTTTAGTAATAGGAGCAAGTTCTAGCCAAAAGTATTAATTTCACCTGCTTTCTAGATCATAAAATTTCTCAACTTCAAGATTTGTTGGAGCTCTGCTATAATTGTTCTTGCCTTTATAGAATAAAAATCATAAGTTTGGAAGTTAGATGATAAAAATTAAAGAAATAAACGTTTGTGTTAAATAAAAATATTTTATGTTGCAAATTTATTATTTACAAGGCATCATGATTGAGGTCAAAGTATATACATACATACATACATATATATATTAGTAGTAATATTGCAGGGAATTTTATCAACTGAATCAATCAAAACATTAGTAGGCACATATTAATAATCAAACTAAAGAGAATAAACTAATAATAGTGCATCTAATATTATACCGTGGATTTTTTTTTTCCATCTCCTTTTTTCTCCATCTTCTACATCTTCAAGAATAAAGAAAAGCAAATCTAAATCTAAACCCTCATCTTCCACTCAAGCAAAAGTTATTCATGAAAGGGGGTAAAATTTTGATGCAGAGGCAAGCGACATTAGAAAGTTTATTGTCCAGACAATCCATAAGAGCAATTGGGAGATGTTCTCACAACCATTGGATAATTTCATTTTTGATTTTGTCATTGAGTACTACAAAAATATGAACAAAGAAAAGAATGGAAGTATTGTGAAATGTAAAGTAATTGATTTTCTCTAGAAAAAATCAATGAAATTTTTGAGTTAGATCTGGTGGATGACAGTAGAGCACAAGAAATATTTAAGAATCCAAATTTAAAGCTTATTGAAAATAAGTTATGTCCTTTCGGAGTTGATTAGGAATATGATACAAAAGATAAAAATATTCAAATGAGGGGTGTCACCATAGGATATAAAGCTAGAGTTTTCTTGACCTTTATTAATTCTAGACTCATTCCAAATATAAATAGCTCAAAAATCTTTCTTAATAAAATTACTCTATTGTATGCTTTGTGTGAATGGCTTTCTTTTGATGTTGAAAAACTAATCAATGAAAATATGAAGAGTTGTGAAAGTTTGGAATTTCCAAGTACCGCTACTAAATTTTGTAGAAAATTTGGGGTAACTTCAAGTAGAAAATTTGTTACTGAATCAAACAAGTGGATTGAGGAAATTTTTTTTCTCAAATCTATCCAATAGATGGTCTAGAAAATAAAGGAGGAGATGAAGATACCTTGATGACAAAGGTGGTTCCAAAACTTAAATCAAATGCTTGATCTGTGGCTTTAGAGGAACTGAAGCAAGAAATGAATCAAAAGGAGATAAAATTGAGGGAAGAAATCAAGAAAGGTTTTGTTGATCTAAGAAATAAAATAAATTTAGAGTTGAAGGGAATGGAAGAGAGGATTATGAGTAGATTTATTAGGACCAAACATATTCAAATGCAAGACCTGATTTATAATTTAACGCTAAATGATTTATCTAGCAATCTCTTGCATATGTTTTATGTGTAGAATGAATTTAATCTCGAGATTCATGGTGGACCAACAGAATTTCCTCACTTGATTTTTCTTGACCCTAGCAACACCTTAATTTCTCATTTTGTTAACATGGTGCCACAGAATCGGCCATCCTTTCTTGTTCCACCACCAGATCCATCTGCCCCAATTATTGATCCTCAAGTTTCTACTCATAGCAGTAATAATTTTGCTACTTATCTTAATTTGGGACCTCAATTTTTTGATTTACTCACTGATAGGAGTAAAGAAATAATTTTTGAAGGATCAAGATCTAAAAGAAGTAGGTCCGAAAAAGTTATCGATTCTGATACATCTGAATTAAATTTGGGTAACAATCTATGTCCTAGACGATTAGATACTGCAACCCGGGTAGATAACTTTGTAGATAATTGTGGATAAGAAGATGACTCCAATGGAATAATGTAGAAGATGGAACAAAAGTTTTTGATCATCCGGGAAGATAATAATTTCTAGGTTGGGATAAGAAGAAAATTTGTGTGATGATATTAATGGCTGCTGTTAGGTTATGAATATATGTAGATAGTAGTATTCAGTATTGAAAGAAGCGTTCAATATTGAAAGGCAAGATTTTATGGGCCCACACAGATGCTCGAGTTTTTGACACCATTTAAAACCCCACGATATAATTTATTTATTCTTTTTAGTTTGGTTATTAATATGTGCCTATTGATATTTTGATCACTAACTATTTTCTTCTTTGTTTTGATGGATTCCATTGATCACTAACACATATTTTATTCTTTCCCCAATATAGACGTTATCATCATCTCGGATGATCAAAAACTTTTGTACCATCTTCTACTTTCTTCCATTGGAGTCATCTTCTTCTCCACAATCATCTAGAAAATTATCCACTCGGGCTGCAATAGCCAATCATCTAGGACATCGATTGTTATCCAAATATGATTTAAATGTATTAGAATTGATAACTTTTTTTTACCTACTTGTAATGACACTCCAGGTTATTTTCTTGATTTCCATGCATTTTTAGAATTTCAAGCCTTCTTATAATGGCTATAAATCATTTATGACTTGCCAAAACTGTCAGTTCGATTATCAGACAGTTCGTTTGGATTTTAGGATCAATTTCCTGTTTTGGAGCTTTCACTAATAATAAATTGGTCTCAAACCAAAACTCCTAGTAAACGGCCTAGCTCCATTAGCTCCAAAATGTTGCTTATAGGCTAGGGGATCCTTGGTCTAGGTCCCAAGGCTTCCGAACTCATTTTGGGCTATTGGATGGAAAGTGGTTAAAATGAAACTAGGTGTGGGACCCACATAATGTCAAAACAAACTCTGTTGAAAATTCTTATGGTCTCGTTGAGTCTAGAATATCGAATTTGGTATGGTAGCATAGTTTCTTTGCATGCACGGGGTTCTGAATGAATCCTGAGCCCCCGGTTGAAGGCCGTTGGGACTTAGGAAAATTGTTGGGGTTCAGCATCTGGTGCAGCCAAACCTTGGAGTTCATGTTAGCGAGGCTTGGCCAAATTTACAATGGTCAATGAATCATGTCCTTCACTTTCGTGAGCTAGCCTTTGCGTTCGGGAAGAGTTAGCTGGCCTGGCCGGCTCAGCTTTGCTCTTCGCATTCACGGTGGACCGACTGCTTTCACGAAGACCTGGCCTCGGCTGACATCGCATTCACGACCCTTGCCTGAATTCAAGAAGGGCAATACCCTGGTAGTATATATCTCTCTCCCCCAATTTTTCATTCATTTTCAACCCTTTTTTGGCCATTAGAGGCACTTGGAGCTTGGATATTATTGGGATTTCATACCATTGAGCTCAGGTACATTAGCCTATCATTCCTTGGTCAATTTCCCCTTTTGTTCTCGTGTTATTCAGTCCCAAAACCCATTTAATTCTTGGTTTTAGGGTTAGTTTCCTTGAGCTTATGGGGCTGATTTGAGCCCCGATTTGTACTCCATTTGTGCTCAACTTTTGAGCACACATTCCTTGTCCTTCAAGGGACATCGTGATGGATTCAATTCTGGGATTTCATTTGTTTTTGACCCAAATTTTGGCCCGAACTTTTATATTGCAATATGGATTTTGTTTTACTCGTATAGGCGTGTAGATTATTATTTTGATAGTGTGAAAATATTTTGAGATGGTTGTGCAAAGATGAGCATTTTGTGGGCGATTCAAGATTGCAGTTTGGTAACGAGGTAGGATTCAGTCTACTTTTCTCTACGAGATTGTGTATTGTATAGATTGCATGCTAGGTAGGGATTATAGGATGGAATTATGGCTAGTATATCATCTATTTAAGGAATTTGGAATAAAAATGTGACCCAAACCTTAGTATAGAATACTCGTTATGGACATAGAACCCTATTTTCCTCGATTATAGACATGTTAACCATATATTACCGTTAAGGACCCTTTGGTATAAGGTATACTATTTGAATTAGTGATTTGGATTGTAGCTTCCCGAGTTATGGTGCTATTATCATGCAAGTTATGTATTATTAGGCCCGAGGCTGTGGTTACGATACCAGTTGGACTCCAGGTGAGTATTTCATCCTTAAAGAGTATATGATTCTAGTTTAAAGATGCTTTTGCGCTTATGGTTGTATTATTTGGATACTGGTGAGCGCATGCATACTTTTAGGCATATTTATGCTCACTTAGTGGTACAATTCCAATCAAAATCTTGATTTTACTACTGTTTTCTAAAAAGGCATTTATTACCTTTAAAGTGGATTCTTTTACAACGGGAATCATACCAGCTTATTTTATGAATTATGAGCTTTTGGAAGTAAATATGCTATTTTGAAAATTAGACTGAGGTTGATTCCAATCCATTATTAATCCACTCTTTTATCATTACTATTTACTTTGATCGAGGGATATTCCGGCCCTTTATGCAGATTTAGTCCTAAACTCGATCTCAGTCAATGGACTTACAGATTTATATTCTTTTAGTCTTGGTTCGAGTCTGAGTACTTATTACACTTATATATCTCTCCGGTACTGGACGGAGTAGATTGATTATGATGGTTATTGAAAGTCCTGATTTGGGACCAGGTAGTGTACACGGATATCTTGAATCCCTTATGGGCCCCTTCATCCACGAGCCACAGTGCTAGAGAAGGATGGTCTCCGTAGGTCCTGCCTTTGTGAGCTACTGAGATGAAGGAGGTGTATAAACTTGGTATGTTATGGCACTCGTATTGGATATGGTATTATCGATTTATGTTGCATTCATTTATTCATATGCAATGCCTATCACTAATATAATTATTTAGTGCTTATATCTATCGACCTTATGGGGGGTTGTATAGGTACAAGCTATGGTTACTATTTGTTGAGTGCTTGCTTGAACCTTTCGGGCTTATGGGGGATCGATTAGGTTATTGTTTGTCCAGACTAGCCAGTTACTTTATTGTTGGTTATTATGGTTAGTTCGTAGCACGATGGCTATGGACTGGTACTCGAGATTATCAATACGTTTCTGATCCATTTTCTATATTGTAGTGAGATTACGTTATGGTTAGATTATCTCATGATTAGTCTCATTTAGGTTAGACACCTCGATTATGATGGTATTAGCTTTCTTTCTTGGCTATGATCCTCGAGATGTTAGGTTGACTCCCTCAGTTTATTACCTTTGAGTTTAGTCTTATATATGTATATATATATATATATATATATATATATAAATATACATGGTATTACCGTATATCCATCTTTTCCCTTATCTATTCATATTGTATATGTGTCCTTTGGCCTTGTATTACTACTATATATCCTTCTTTCACTCTTCAGTTGTATATTGGCTAGTGATATATGGTATTGCACTTTAGTTCTTGAATGCTATTAGAATAGGATAGTTTATCCTTATTGCTCCATTAGCATGATTATGTTTAGTTTCTTGGATAGCCGCTTGTAGTTATATTCCTGCTTTACATGTTATTTATGCTTGCATTTTCTTTGGAGCTCAGTCGGTTGATGCCTATTGAGTACCACGTGTTTGGTACTCATACTACACTTCTGTAGCCTACAGATCATAATGTGAGTTCTCGCCATTGATGTGTGTGTTGTGCAGAGCACCCTTAGATCAAAGATTTGGGGTGAGCTTTTGACGTTTGGAGTATTCCTGCTCTTGTTCATACTATTAGTTTGATCTCTATCTTGAATTTCAGAGACGATTTTGTATATATATTGATTCTGTATTCCACTTTGTACTCTTGTTGTATTAGAAGATCTTGTACTAACTTCACTAGGTCACGGGTTTATAATCTATATTAATCTCTTGTTTAAATTCCTTTCTGCTATTTTCTTCATTTCTCTTGGTAGCCCGTTACTAGCTATTTCGGACTACGGGTTGGCTTACCAACTGGTGGGTTATAGTAGGTGCCATCATGATCTGAGAAATTGGGTCCTAACAAATTGGTATCAAAGCATTGGTTCACCTGTGTTGTTAGTACAAGAGCTAAGTGTCTAGTAGAGTCCTACATATCGATACAGAGATGCCTGTATCCGATCTTTTTTTTTGTTAATTAAACAATTTTATTTCACCAATGTAATATTTACAAGATCCAGGCAGAGCTGACCAGCTGCCTCTCATAACAAAATAAGAAAAGCATAACTAGAGAAGGATTCACTCTAATATGCCTAAAGAATCCTTCTCAGTACTATATAACATCTAGTAACAAACAAAACAAACTAATAGGAACAATGCAAAAAAGAGATTTTAAAATGTGGTATCAAGTTGTTGAAGCTGAGTATTCCATTTCATCTGATATCTACCTCGGATGTGGATATGAATAGCTATCTCTTTACATATACTATCAGCCTGGTACCTTCCATTTGGAAATCTTTGTAAGTTCCTTTCCCTTCAAATAGTAGTGATTACCATGGCAAAAACAGTGCAGCGTATTGCTCTTTGCCCTGTTCTTCCTTTAGCCAAGGGTATGTGTCACGCCCCAAATCCCATTGAGGCGTGATTGGAAATCGAAGCCGATAAGGCCCGAGAGAACCAATCTTTACTCCTGTCTATTCATACGCATACCATTAGAAACATCACCGCCACGTAAGGACATAAAATGCTAATAACGGGAATCATAGAACATGTGATATATATATATATACGTGAAACTTGGCCGTCAGGGCCATCAAGACAAAACATATGTTCCTTACATTTCCTTCATCTATCCCTACAACATCTACAAAGCCTCTACAGATGCATAACCATAACTATCCTAGAGTCGGGACAAGATCCCGCTCTATACACATATACAATACCAAAATAAATGTACATAGACGTTTCGGAAAGCCCCGAACCAACTGGAACTCACCAATACTCTGCGGATTTCTTGTAGCCTACTGCGGAGGTCTACTAGTACCTGTACCTGCAAGTAAGGTACATTTTCCAAAGGGGTCAGTACGAATGATGTACTGAGTAAATTCCCCAAAGGGGTTAGTACGAATGATGTACTGAGCATGTAAGGCCATAAGAAACTATATGATACATCAATACTTCAATGGAATCAAAAATAATTAAAGAACTAACATGGATGAGTCATCACTCTAAATGTATGGAAGTATGTATATTAAATGGATTACTTCTTTTATCTTTATGCTCAATCGTTCCTTCATAATTCACCTCTTCATTCACAACTCATCCTTCCATTCTTACAATGCCCGGGCCCCAAGCTGATCAGTGGGTAATCAACAGTTTTCGGGATCGACCCATGCGAGGTATTTTAACCCCATGGGATACCACCCGTAGATATTGGGATCGACCCATGCGAGGTATTTTAACCTCATGGCATACCACCCAAGAACACATCACTTCTCTTCACAACATTACTTCTTTAATCTTGGGAAAAGTTCATTTGATGATTATATCATTATTGGAAAGTACATAGATGCTTTGATTTATGCCTTCACGTTCATGAGATTGATACTTTTGGAATTGTAACATTATTAGAAGCTTTGGAACGCAACATTATTGGAACTGGGAATCATGTCTATAAGTATGTTGTACATGAATGACAATAGATCAAGAATAAGATATGTGTGATTAACAATAGACGATAACCTGGAATGAGATGCCTTAGGACATTTCGTAACTGAGCAAGTACAATGACAAGGTATACACTGTGTGTTGTAGAAATATATGGGAAGAGTAACCTTACATACCTTATGATCTCAACATGAATATACCGTCCTAGATGTGAATACAACAATCCAGTTCCTTCCTTACGTGTCACTCTACAACACAAGTTCATAACGGAGCTCGCGTTAACAACTAGTTACCTTACAAGTGTATAAGATGACAATGAGTTACGTGATTGCTATATAGAGTCATTTCGTCCTTTACAATACAATCCACTTCATTACCATGACAACAACATCATCACAGTTCACACATTGACCAAGACATCATAAACCAATAACATTTTACACCAAGTTTACCCTTTACACTTCCTCATTAACAGTACGTTACCTTTTCTCCATCAAGTCACTCGATAGCTTTCACAATAACACTTTAACATCAATCCATATTTTATACCATTCAAAATACCTTCGGGATACTCCTTTATAGTCATTTAAAAGGTACCATAAGTTGATAATTGCATCCATGAAGGGTATAGGGGTTTCGGGGGGCCAAAGGGATGGAAAAAAAAGCAATGCAGGTGGCTGACCTGCGTATGAAGGTGACGTTTGGCAGTAGCCAGAGGCACCTGCGCCCGCAGGTGCTTCGTCTGCGAGGGCGGGTGCCCGTTTCGTCCAAAAAGGGTCTCTTTTGGGTCTTTTTATGCAATGAATGGTCCATGATCATAACTAAACTCCTCTTAACATATTTTAGATCATATTAGATTCCAACAATCAGCCATTTTTTTACAACACACATGAACATCACCAAAACGACACTTTTCCTTCAATACACCACCAAATCCATGCACAATTTTGTAATAACAATTCCAACCATCATGCACAAGAATAAAACAAGTTAAGGCTATATTCACATATCACATGTCAATATTGAACCCATAAAGTTCACTTCCTTCAAGACCATAAGTCCATTTTCAAGTTTACAAGGCAAAACCCTTCACCGATTAGGCAAACACAAATTGTTTTGCACATAGTGAACTTCTCACACTTCACCAACATAACCAACATGATATAAACCATGTTACATGCATAAAATATATTTATCCATAATAATATACACTTACCAAGTCTTTTAAGATGATGATCTTGGTCCAAGGGATGAAGGTCTAGGGTTTGTATTGAATAAGGAAATGTTGAGAGAATTCTAGAAAAGGCATGGGTGTTGAAATGAAATAAAAATCTGATTTTCTCATATATATAGGTCCCTCAAGTCACTCTTATCCATCCCTTGGCATTAAATGCCTTAGTTAATTAGTCAAATGGAAGATTGGATCATTTTACCCCATTGGTCCAAGTCTTCCATGTGATTCTGGGCCTCATTTAAGCCCAATGGCTCATGACTCATTTAATGCCCAACAAATTAATAGATAATTCATCAAGTCTCTCATATTTTACTAATTCCATTAATGTAAACGTAGTCATATAGGTTTGACAACATACGGGGTATTACACCTCCTACAAAGGTCTAATCCCATGTGCTAGGCCCAATATCAATTATCTGATCAATAACCTTACAAAATACATACTTTTGACTCTCGAAACTTAAGTAACCATTGTTCAACGTCATCAAGTAGGGTTTTGTAGGTACGGGGTGTTACATTCTTCCCCCCTTAGAAACATTCGTCCTCGAATGTTAGTGACATTGTTCCACCGTAACAATCTTAAATCGAGGTGAATTCTTCACATTATCACATCCACACGTAATACTTGTAAAGACTTACTTATTATGACCCCCATTTTGTATCTTGGACTTTTTCTTCCATGTGCAACAATTTTGAGTACTTTAGACTTCATTAATTCTTCGGTGTCCCTTGTGATTTCTTCTACATGCTAATTTCTCCAATAGTGCCTTTACAAGGCTACTTCTGCACATTTTAATTCCTTCACTTATCGGTTTAGAACAACAGTAGGTAACAAGAAGTACCTTTTCATGTGTTAGATCCTACATAACTTGTAGATCTCCACTAGGAACAATACGGGATAGTATCCTATACACTTTCAAAGCATCAAATAGGAAATACTGAATGAACTGGGAAGAGTTCCGGGGCTAGTGCTTCTAGATACACAAATTTCCCAAGTCTTGGACAATTTCTCTTTCTTTCCAAATCTCATCATTCCTTTTTTTTTCTTTCATTGGTGACACTGTCAAAACTACCTAATCACTTATGGTACATTTGAATTCCCGTCTTCTAATATAGGCATATGATTTGTGTCGGCTCTGGGTCATTTGTAGCTATTATTATATCACCTTCACTTTCTCGATAGCTTGATGAACAAGATCTAGGAGCAAATTTCAGCAGCTGTAACCCATCCAATTGGTGATCTACATTTCCTTTCATATAAAGTTTTGTAAGGTACTTTTTGATACTTTTATTGTAAGCAATTTCAATAAACGATAGATGTTCATCCCAACCACCTTTAAAGTCCAATGTACAAACTCGTGGCATATCTTCAATTGTTCATATAATCCGTTCTGTTTGTCCATCCATCTGAGGATGACAGCCGTACGTACATCCACCTGTGTACCCATGCTTTGCTGAAAAGACTTTCAACCCTGTGCAATAAAGTGAACGCTCATGTTTAATATAAGAGTGAGTGGGATCCCATGTAATCATACTATCTTTGTATTGCATAATGTTCAACTGTATCGGTGGTCCTAACTGGTAGGACATATGTAGACTTGGTAAGCCTGTCAACTCTTACCTATATGGAATCAATCTTCGCAGTGTACGAGGCAACCCTGTGATTAAATCCATGTTATTCATGTTCCACCTCCAAACTTGTAGGGTGATACATTGCATAAACATACAGATTTCTGATGCCATACCATTAATCACTGACCGCTTGGACATTGAGCTACACGTTCTAAAATAGGCTTTTCATGTAACCTTACTAAGGCATCTCTGCTAAACCATGGTACATTTTGGTTACTTCTGAACAATACCCTGAACGGTGTCCCTCTGGTATTATTCCTTTCCTTAACTCGTCTATACCCGGTACACAAAATCTACATTGGTGTTACCCAGATGGGATACCAATATCATAGGCTGTGAATAGGTTCCACCATTTCTGCTATCTCAAATTTAGGTCCTGTTGATTAAGGATATAAATATATCACAAACTCCGATGATCGGTATAGATGTCAATATGAACGAATGGCGCCATACACTTTTGAAAACAACCATCATGACTGCTAGCTCAAAATCATGTATTAGATAATGGTCTTCATATGGACACAATTGTCGTGAGGAAAATGCTATCACATTACCATGCCGCATCAGTACACACCATAAACCAATCAGGTGCAGAGGTTGACTTATATATATTTTTTTTCAACTCTTGAAAACTACTCTCATATGCATCCTTCCATTGAAACTTAATTACCTTGTATGTTGGTTTCATGAAAGTTATAGAGGGAGAGGAAATCCTTCTACAAATCCTAAGATATCTTGTCAATCCGAGAAAACTATGACTCTCGGTGGGTGTCGTAGGCCTTGGCTAATTCTTCACCGCTTTAGTCTTCTATGTATCAACTTGTATCCATTCATCTGACACAATGTGACCTAAAAATATGTCATTAATAAAAATTCATGCTTAGAGAACTTTGTGTCCCACTTATGATACAAAGGATTTGTAACACCTATCGTACGTGATTAGCAGGGTTCGCTTGTGATTCTGAAGAAACTCATATATCATCTATAACCACTGTCACGAATAGATTTATGACTGGTTTAAACGTTCTGCTTATCCAATCATAAGTCTTACTGGTGCATTCGTTAGCCCATTTGACATAACTAAGAAGACATAGTGACCATCCCAGGTTCGGCAAGCTGCCTTGGGTATACCTTTTTGTTTAACCCCTACTTGATAATAACTCGCTCTCAAGTCAGTCTTTGAGAAATCTTTGGCATCCTGTAATTGATTCATTAACTTATAAGTTCCGGGAAGGAAATATTTATTCTTAATTGTCACTCTCTTCAGTTATCGATAATTAGTACACGTTCTCAATGTGCCATTTTTCTTTTGTACAGTTAATACTGATGCACCCCAAAGGAATATACTAGGCCTTGTGAACCTCTTGTCCAACCAGTCCTTTAATTGCTCCTACATCTCCCGCAATTCTGCTGGAGCCATTCTATACGGAGGAATAGAGATAGGCAGAATGCCTGGAATCACGTCACTATCAAGCTCTACTTTCCATTTCAAGAAATACATCCAGAAATTCCTTTATTGATCGAAGTGTTGGTTCCCTCACATCGGTATCCCATACTCTTACTATGTGACAAATATACCCCTTGGATATCATTTTCTTTACCTTGCTATAGGAAATGAAGTTTCCTTCGGTGCTCCCATATTACCCTTCCATGCAAGAACATTCTTTTATGGAAACATGAACATGTAACTCCTTAGCTCGGCAATTCGCCGTGGCATAACAAGAAGCCAACCAACCCATACCCATAATGACCTCAAAGTTTACCATTTCCCAGTTCAGTAGGCTCAACCAGTGTGTCATAACCACAACCGATTACTATACAATTATGATATACTCTTTTAGCTATCATAGGTTCACTACTAGTGTAGATACTTCAGACGGCTTACCTAGTAATTCTCATGTTTTTTTGTTTTTTTTTTTTAAAAAAAACATATGGAAGAACGTATGACAATGTAGAACCTGGGTCAACCAATGCAAATATATTATGTGAAAAAGACAGATAATGTACCTGTCACTATATCAGGAAAAGCCTCCGAGTCCTGTCGACCCGCTACGACATAGGTACGGTCCTGAGTTCCACTTGAACTAGCTACCCCTCTAACATATCTGCCACGATCAGCCAGTTGTGCACCTCTACCTAGAGGAGGCACCAATGATATCGGTGCAACGGTTGGTCCTGTAGGTCGTGCCATACCACCCGTGTTCCTTAGTGGACACCCTCTTACCTTGTGCCCTGACACTCCATAATGATAGCAAACATTCGTTCCAACCCGGCATTCACTTGCATAAAATTTTCTGCAGCGCTGGTACAGCTGATGAAAATACCCTAGTTGGTTCACATCTCTGTGTGCTTGATTCCCACTGTCTGGAAATCTTGAGTCTCACTTCTTTGCCCAATCAGGTTACTTCTAAACCCTTGGATTAGGAGGGGAGCAATTGCTGTAGAATGAGGAAATGATGGCCTAGACAGCCTGTGAGAACTCTGAGGCCCAAATCCTCCTTGGGATGCCATGAACTGTCCCGTGGGTTTCACTTTCTTTGACAATCCTCCTTCCAATTCTTGCATCCTTTTCTTCTGCCTCTGTTCCTCCATCTGCTGCGCAAGAGCTTGTCTTCGAGCTTGTGCAGCAACTACACGGGTCAATATCTGTACTTCACTCATTAAATCCTGCTCAATAGTATTAACAGGAAGTTCCAAAGATAGTTCTCTCCTACTCGGCTCTTTTGGAGCTGGAAAAGTAGAGGAGGCCCGCGATGCAAGTTCAATATCCGCTCCACCTTGACTAGCTTGGTCAGGTGGGAGTCTACTCGATCCTTCTCCGGTTAGCCTAACTACCTGCTTCCCTTTATCTTTACCTCGGCTTGTCCTAGGCATTTTACTAGACCAAAGAAAACAATTACCATGGTCAGATATAGTTCTACCTACAATATTGGCTCTATTGCACAATCTAGAAATGAAGAACAGAAACAACTCCTAAATGTCCCGTAGCCTCCTACTTATAAATGTGGTGCACAACACATCGATAAGTAAGACTCTACTCAGACACGGCTTTGTAGACACCCTTAGAATGACCTGCTCTGATACCACTTTTGTCACGCCCAAATCCCATTGAGGCGTGATTGGCACCCGAAGACGATAAGGCCCGAGAGAACCAATCTTTACTCCTGTCTATTCATATGCATACCATTAGAAACATCACCACCACGTAACGACATAAAATGCTAATAACAGAAATCATAGAACATGTGATATATATATATATATATATATATATATATATATATACGTGAAACTTGGCCGTCAGGGCCATCAAGACAAATCATATGTTCCTTACATTTCCTTCATCTATCCCCACAACATCTACAAAGCTTCTACAGATGCGTAACCATAACTATCCTAGAGTCGGGATAAGACCCCTCTCTATACACATATACAATACCAAAATAAATGTACATAGACGTTTCAAAAAGCCCCGAACCAACTGGAGCTCACCAATACTCTGCGGATTTCTTATAGCCTACTGCGGAGGTCTACTAATACCTGTGCCTGCAGCAAGTAAGGTAAATTCCCCAAAGGGGTCAGTACGAATGATGTACTGAGTATGTAAGGCCATAAAAAACTATATGATACATCAATACTTCAATCAAATCAAAAATAATTAAAGAACTAACATGGATGAGTCATCACTCTAAATGTATGGAAGTATGTATATTAAATGGATTACTTCTTTTATCTTTATGCTCAATCGTTCCTTCATCATTCACCTCTTCATTCACAACTCATCCTTCCATTCTTACAATGCCCGGGCCCTAAGCTGATCAGTGGGTAATCAACAGTGTTCGGGATCGACCCATGCTAGGCTTTTCCTTTTTCCCTGGGATACCACCCGTAGAAGCGGGATCGACCAATGCGAGGTATTTTAACCCCATGGGATACCACCAGTAGATATTGGGATCGACCCATGCGAGGTATTTTAACCCCATGGGATACCACCCAAGAACACATCACTTCTCTTCACAACATTACTTCTTTAATCTTGGGAAAAGTTCATTTGATGATTATATCATTATTGGAAAGTACATAGATGCTTTACTTTATGCCTTCACATTTATGAGATTGATACTTTTGGAATTGTAACATTATTAGAAGCTTTGGAACATAACATTATTGGAAGAAGAATATATTAAGAATAAGATATGTGTAATTAACAATAGACGATAACCTGGAATGAGATGCCTTAGGACATTTCGAAACTGAGCAAGTACAATGACAAGGTATACACTATGTGCTGCAGAAAGATATGGGAAGAGTAACCTTACATACCTTATGATCTCAACATGAATATACCGTCCTAGATGTGAATACAACAATCCAGTTCCTTCCTTACGTGTCACTCTACAACACAAGTTCATAACGGAGCTCGCGTTAACAACTAGTTACCTTACAAGTGTATAAGATGACAATGAGTTACGTGACTGCTATATAGCATCATTTTGTCCTTTACAATACAATCCACTTCATTACCATGACAACAACATCATCACAGTTCACACATTGACCAAGACATCATAAACCAATAACATTTTACACCAAGTTTACCCTTTACACTTCCTCATTAACAGTACGTTACCTTTTCTCCGTCAAGTCACTCAATAGCTTTCACAATAACACTTTAACATCAATTCATATTTTATACCATTCAAAATACCTCCGGGATACTCCTTTATAGTCATTTAAAAGGTACCATAAGTTGATAATTGCATCCATGAAGGGTATAGGGGTTTCGGGGGGCCAAAGGGATGCCAAAAGAAGCAATTCGAAGTTCTGGGCCGACCTACAGGTGGCTTACCTGCATCCGCAGGTGACCTTTGGCAGTAGCCAGAGGTATCTGCGCTCGCAGGTGCTTCGTCTGCGAGGGCGGGTGCCCATTTCGGCCAAAAAGGGTCTCTTTTGGGTCTTTTTATGCAATGAATGGTCCATGATAATAACTAAACTCCTATTAACATATTTTAGATCATCTTAGATGCCAACAATCATCCATCGTTTTAAAACACACATGAACATCACCAAAACGACACTTTTCCTTCAATACACCACCAAATCCATGCACAATTTTGTAATAACAATTCCAACCATCATGCACAAGAATAAAACAAGTTAAGGCTATATTCACATATCACATGTCAATATTGAACCCATAAAGTTCACTTCCTTCAAGACCATAAGTCCATTTTCAAGTTTACAAGGCCAAAACCTTCACCGATTAGGCAAATACAAATTGTTTTACACATAGTGAACTTCTCACACTTCACCAACATAATCAACATGATATAAACCATATTCCATGCATAAAATATATTTATCCATAATAATATACACTTACCAAGTCTTTCAAGATGATGATCTTGGTCCAAGGGATGAAGGTCTAGGGTTTGTATTGAATAAGGAAATGTTGAGAGAATTCTAGAAAAGGCATGGGTGTTGAAATGAAATAAAAATCTGATTTTCTCATATATATAGGTCCCTCAAGTCACTCTTATCCATCCCTTGGCATTAAATGCCTTAGTTAATTAGTCAAATGGAAGATTGGATCATTTTACCCCATTGGGCCAAGTCTTCCATGTGATTTTGGGCCTCATTTAAGCCCAATGGCTCATGACTCATTTAATGCCCAACAAATTAATAGATAATTCATCAAGTCTCTCATGTTTTACTAATTCCATAAATGTAAACGTAGTCATATAGGTTCGATAACATACGGGGTGTTACACCTCCTACAAAGGTCTAATCCCATGTGCTAGGCCCAATATCAATTATCTGATCAATAACCTTACAAAATACATACTTTTGACTCTCTACACTTAAGTAATCATTGTTCAACGTCATCAAGTAGGGTTTTGTAGGTACGGGGTGTTACAGTATGATCTATTCTACTTTCTGCTGCTAGGTCCTTATGGGCCTCTGAACCCCCAACCACTTCAACATTCTACTCCAAAGAGCCCTTGTGACAGTACAATCAAAGAACAAATAATCATGTGTTTCCATAACATTGTTACAGAAGACACATGAAGGATCAACATGAACCCCAAACTTAGCAAGTCTATCAATAATAGCTAGTCCTTTCAACAAAGCCAGCCACAAAATAAAACTGTGCCTAGTGTGTATACTAGCTTGCAAAGTGATGCACTTTCATGGTACTTTGGGAAGTTGTGGCAGCATAGCTACATTGAGTTTCTTGATGGAAAATTTTTGCCTAATTATCAACAATGCCAACCTTTCTTGCAAACCTCCCTGAAGACCTGGTGCTTGTATAGTATTCCTTCTAGATTTCATAATCTTCCTAATCACCCAAGTAGCATTTTTAGGAATTGTGCAGGCTTCCACAGTTTCACCTTTCATATAGTAGACATTCACCTATTTAATCCATAAATGGCCTGGTTTTGTAGCCTAAGCCCACAACTGTTTAGTCACAACAGTCCTATTCTAGGTGCATGTCCAAGGTATTTAAAAGGCAATGTACCTTTATAATAGCCCAACAACTGTTTAGTCACAGAACTCCAAGGTATTTAAAAGGCAATGTCCCTTCATAATAGCCCAACTTCTGCAATAGCTGTTGCTTAGCTGAATCTTTTATCCCAGACATGAATATGGAACTTTTGTCAATATTTTCCTGTAGACCTGAAGCTGCACAAACTTTATGAAATGCTTCCTGAAGCAGCTCAATAGAATTACTATCAGCCTTACAGAACATCAACAAATCATCAGCAAAACATATATGTAATAAACCAAGTTTCTTGCATCTAGGGTGAAAGTGATATTTGGGGTTCATAACAAGCATGCTAAGTTCCCTGTGTAGATATTCCATAACAATTACAAAGAGATAAGGTGATATCAGGCCACCTTGTCTTATCCCTCTTCTTCCTTGGAAAGGTGTGGTTAAACCTACATTAAGAGCCAAGGAATAATACATTGAGGTGACATATTCCATCACCCAACCAATAAACTTCTGTGAAAAGCCCAATTCTGTAAGCGTACTCCTCAAAAAACACCATTCAATTGAATCATAGGCTTTTCTGACGTCCACCTTTAAGATACATCTAGGGGATAGACCTTTCCTAGAGTACCATTTCAGTAGCTCATGACTTAACAAAATATTATCAATAATAGACACCTTCCTGCAATGAAAGCTGACCGAGAGGGACTGATAATGGTATGCATCACCTCTTTTATTATATTAGTCAACACCTTAGTAATAATCTTATAAATAGTGTTACAGTAGGTAATTGGCCTATAGTCCTTGACCACAGTAGGAGTAGGTACCTTAGCAACAAGTGTGACTGCAGTACAACTGAAGGATTTAAGCAGCTTGCCTAAGTGGAAGAACTCTTTCACAACTAGTACCACATTTTCTTTAATATTATTCCTTTGGCTTGTGAAAAATTCTATAGGGAAGCCATCAACCCCGGGAGCTTTGTCATTTGGCATGTTCTTAACTGCATCATAGATTTCCTGCTCTGTTATTTCTTGTATCAGTGTTCTTTTCTGCTGGGAGGTCAAACATGGACCTCTCTTGATTACCTCTGAGTTTGGGCATGGAATTTCTTCAGCCACAGAGCCTAAAAGGGTTGAGAAGAAAGATATAAATTCCTGTTCAACAAGAGTAGGGTCTGCTAGCTTCAGTCCTTGGCTATCATAGATAGAAGTAATGGCATTCCTGTTTGCTCTAATCCTGCACTGGGCATGAAAGTACTTAGAATTTGAGTCTCCATATTCAATCTAAGTAGCTCTTGATTTTTTCCTTAGTACTTGCTCCTCTATGAAACTCCATTTATACAGGGCTTGGATGAGAATCTGTTCTTCTACTCGTAGCTGTTAGTTCAAAGGACTAGTGACCAACTTTTTCGGAGTAACTTCAAGTTCCAATCTGGTTTGCTGCAGATGTCTAGCATAGGATGCTAGATGAGTATTAGCCCAATCAATCCTGGAATAAACTCTATGAGGTAACTCCTACTTATTATAGAATGAATAGGAACACTCTTTAGATCTTAATGGAGTGAGCTGCAATGTATCTAGGCAACCTCTAAAATCCTCAGTTTCAGCAGGTGTCATAGGAGAGCCCAGTCTATCAGCTGTAGTCAACACTAAGTTGAAATCACCACTTAAGAGCCAAGGGTCTGGACTACCATTTCCCAAACTTAGCAATGCAGACCACAGTGTCGTTGTTTCAGCAAGTGTATTCTTTGTATAGACTATAGTAACATAGGACTTAAACGAACCTGAACAATTCTCCATATAACAATGGATAAACTGCTCATTTATTACCAAAACCTGTACCTGTACAGTGGATTTCCAAAGCAACCACACTCGTCCATTTGAAGCCCTAAAGTAGTTACAACAAAAATTCCATCCTGGTGCCACCTTATTCAAAATGTTCTAAGATTTGTGTTGCTTCACCCTTGTTTCAAGACAACTAATAACATATATCTTGTACTTATTCAGAAAGAGTTTAAGCTCTTTCTGTTTGAAGGGTTGGTTTAGCCCCCTCACATTTCATGTGGTGGTAATCATGAGATGTTGGGGGCTTCACCAGGATCACCTGGTATACCTTCCATAGATGCCATGCTTAACAGTGGTGAGAATTGATTAACATTACACTAGCTTGCTCTTATAGTGTTTGTCCAACCACCTCAAGTATGCCTGCACATTTCGAGTCTAGAGCAGAAGTAACTGGGTTGACAACTACCACATCAAGGACTGGTATGTTTCCTTTAGCCTGCCAGTCCTATTTTAATGGCCTTCTTCTTCTGCGTCTGTTTCTCCTTTTTCTTCTGGGTTCTTTATAGAATTCCTTCTCATGTGGTTTATCCTATTTATGCAAGTTACAATTATTAGTTTGATGCCCAATTCAGAGACAATACCTACAGAACTTGGGCTTCCAATCATAGTCCATAGATTGGTAAAAAGTCCCAATTGGCATCACCATCTCAATAGCATCAATTAGGGGTTGAAAACATCAACTTCAACACACACGTGAGCATAAGAGAATCTTTCCATATTAGCCATGAATTGATTCATATGCAAGGGTCGCCCAATTCCACTTGCAATCTTACTCAGTGCCTCACAAGACTAGTAACCAACTGGAAGTACTAGTAAAGTGATCCATAGCAGAATAGTGGTGATACGGTCAGGATTAAATTCAAAATCAATTTCCCATGGCTGAACAATAAAAGGTTTGTTGTGGAAAGTATAAGGCCCATTGAGTAAAACCCTTTCCTGATACGCAGCTAAACTAAATTTAGACACGGTTCGAGTCTATGCACAGTGTACATATATATATACACATATATCCGGTACTGAATGGAGTAGATTGATTATGATGGTCATTGAAAGTAGTGGATCAGGACTAGACAGTGCATACAAATATCCCGAATCCCCTAGAGGCCCCTTCATCCGATAGCCATTGTGTTGGAGAAGGATGGTCGCTGTAGGTCCTGCCTTTGCAAGCTCCGAAATTAGAAGAGGTGTATACACTTGGTACTTATGGTTTGAGCTTATGGAACCGGTTTGAGTTAGGTGTCTACGATGTGGTTATGGCATTTTGGTTTATGTTGCATTCATCCATTCATATGCATTGCCTATCACCAGTATAATTATTTGGCACTTATATCTATCGACCTTATGGGGGGGGGTTGTATCGGTATAGGCTATGGTTGCTGTTTGCTGTATGCTTCCCTGAACTTTTTAGGCTTATGGTGGTCCAGTTAGGTACTTGTTTGCCTGGACTAGCTGGTTACTTTATTATATGTTATTATGGTTATTTTGCGGTAGGTTGGTTGTTGACTAGTACCTAAGTTTGGAGGTACGTATCTGATTCTGTTATCTTTATCGGTGAATTATATTTAATGCTAAATTATCCCATGATTAGTCACCCTTGGGGTAGAGACTTGTTGATGATAGTGTTATCTCCTTTGCTTATCCATGATCCTCGAGATGTTAGGTTGACTCCTTCAGGTAGTTATCCTTGAGTTAGCCCTATATGTATACATATATGTATGGTATTACCGTATATCCCTCTCTTACTTGGTCTATCCTTGTTATATATGTATCCTTTGGTCTTGTATACTATTATATATACTTCCTTCCTCTTTAGTTGTATATTGGCTAGTGATATAGAGTATTATACTTTAGTTTTGGATTTCTAGTAGAATGGGATAAGGTATCCTTATAGCTCCATTATCACTGTTATGCTTTGCTCCGTGGATAATTACCTGTAATATATTCATGCCTTTTATGTCATTTTATGCTTACATTATTTCTGGAGCTCAGTCGGTTGTTGACTACTAAGTACCACGTGTTTGGTACTCATACTACACTTCTGCAGCCTGCAGGTTATAGTATGAGTTATCGCCGTTGATGTGTGTTTATCATGCGGAGCAGCTATGGATCGAAGATTTGGGGTGAGCTTCTGATGTTTGGAGTATCCCTACTCTCCCTCTTATTGTTAGAAAGTTCTCCAATTTTGTATATCAGAGATGGATTTTACCCATATTTTTATTTATTCTATACTTTACCTTGTACGCCTGTTGCATTAGAAGCTCTTTTACCTCCACCAGGTTTTGGGGTTATATTAGCCTTGCTATTATATTTATTCCGCTGTTTCCTTTAATTCTATCAGTAGTCCGTTACTAGTTGTTTGAACTACGGGTTGGCTTACCTACTAGTGGGTCATAGTAGGGGCCATCATGACCTGAGAAATTGGGTTGTGACAAATTGGTATAAGAGCCTACGTTTACCGGTGTTTTTGGTTCAAGAGCTAAGTGTTTAGTAGAGTCTTACGGATCGGTGTAGATACGTCTGTATCCTATCTTCAGATGGCTACATTGCATTCTTAAGAAATTCTATTCTTGACTCTTTATCACGTGTTCGTACTTCTATGAACCTCTAAGTACTTCTTTTGACTCCACTCTCTCCCAGATGGATCATACGAGATTGTCGATAGATTCAGACTAGACTTTTATTCGTATTACCAGACTTTTAGCTCAAAGTCGAGCCAGAGAGCTAGAGATTATTATCGATGATCATCAGCGTCAGCCAGAGGGTCTGGGGTCAGCCCAGGTCTCGACAGAGTTGGTGACTGCCTCAGTTTTTTAGGATTCGACGTTAGGGGTTCTGAGTCTGTTTCTGGATACCTCCCAGCTACAGATAAGGTCAGGTGCATAGAGTAGTTCTCAGACCAGAGTTGGATTTATTAGTGTTCAATAGGGTTCTCTGTCTGTTTTAAAGTATTGGATTAGGTTTCTCGAGTGGGCTAGACATACTTCTATGTTATTTCCTACTGAGCATGAGATGGTGCAGAGATTTATCAGAGGGTTGACTTTACTACTCCATTTGACTTTGAAGCATTCAATAGTAGTTGGGTCTTCTTTCTTTGAGGTTGTTGATCACGCATGGGCTACAGAGAGGGTTTGCTTTGACGCGTACGGAGGTGCCAGTAAGAGGACATGTCAGCAGTTTAGTGTTAGGGGTATAGGTCGGAATCTTCCTAGTATAGGTTAGTACCATTTGCAGCCTATTAGGCCCATACAGGTAGCACCTCAGCTTATGGGTAGCTCTTTAGTTGATCGTGGTGGTATCAGTGGATAAAGTTCTGGTCAGACATCACGAAGTATTTGGTCTAGGTCTTCAGGCCATGGCGACTATTCTGGGTTAGCAGGTTCCGTGCATTAGAGAGTCCCAGGGGAATGTTTTGAGTGTGATGAATTTGGTTATTGGTCTAGAGAGTGCCTCAGGCGTGAGTTGGTCAGCCAGTTGGGGATAACTCATGTTTCTTACTAGGTTAGAGCTTCAGGTGTTTGTTATGGCTGTAGAGAGACCAGTCACTAGTCCAGGGAGTGTCTCCGACGTGGGATTATTAGTCATTCGATTCATCTAGATGAGTATCATAGTGTTGTGGCACCTTCAGTTAGAGGTAGTGCACCTAGTGCCTCAGTTAGCCATTCAAACGCTCAGTTTGAGTTCGGATATGCTCAACTTCTCTGCCTTTAGTTTCTATTTAAGTTGTGTTGGGATTTTCGTACCCATCGGTGGTTATATGCCTTGATGTTTTCATAGCGATTGATGTATGCCTTTGTGTAGGTTTATGCATATATGACTACCCCCTTAGATGATTCTTTAGTAGTAGATTAGTGTGGTTTTGTCCTAGGGGTGTAGCATATGGGTTAAAGTCCCAACTTTCCTTGACATATTGTCCTTGTTATGGCTATAGAGTAGATCAGTATTATGTTTTCCTTGGGGTATGGCAGTTGGGTTAAAGTCCCATTTCCTTGGAATTTCGTCCTTGGTGTGATCATAGAGTGGTACTGGCTATGTTTTTCACTTTATACCACCTGCATCTTATGCTATTGATATTATGGTCATTGGGTTGACATTTAATTATTCTTATTTGATAGACGGCTAGACTAGCATTATCTAGTTAGCGTACTTCCTTTCATGCGATTCTTATTCCATTGGCTTAGATGGCTACTTCGGTTGGTTCACCTTCCCATTCTGTTAACAAGGTTGGCTATTGATCGGATTGTGAGTGTGAAGGTAAGTTCAACTTTCCAGGGCTTTGTTATGATTCTAGCATTGGTAGTCTTCTTCCATAGCCTATTTCTTTTGGTGATGCATTTGAGATTTTTCCTTCGGATCTGGATAGTTCATCACTCGATAGTAGCCTTGATCTTGGTGTTGATGTTTAGTTGAAGTTGGCAATTCGATTCTATTGCCCTTTTTGATGTTGGAAAGTCTAAGGCTTACTTTCTGATTTGTTGGATTCGTCTTCCGGTGATCATACTGATCTTGGTATTAGTGTGGAGTTAGATACTCTGTTCTTCCTGTGCTATGGTTTATGGTTCAATCGAGTTAAAGTTCATATAATTGGGAGAATTCAGAAAATTCTCATTTCAACACTTGTTCCGCCTACTGTGTCTTCGTGGAGTGTGTTCTCATGATGATATGCGCCTATGGGTGTTCGTTTCCATAGATTGAGTAGTGGTTTGACCAAATGCAGGCTAAGGTTGTATTTCTTTCGAGTTGCTCGAGTGTTGACTATCAGTAACACTTATTACAACCCTGGTGAGTTCTTGGTTATGACTTTATACGATCAGACTTTAGCAGATTGGTTCTGGATTGCTCGTACCTTCATCATATTATTTTCCCCCGATTGGGATTATGTTCTTCGGTGACATTTTAGTTTTAGCTCTTGCGAAGATTGTTGGGCATGTGCTTGATTTCTGGTAGCTAGGTCGGTTTGGGTATTTGGCCTATGTGAAGACTGGTTGGTGCTAGTTATAGTTCTTGATTTTATTGGTATGGCAGCTTGAAGGTTTTAATGAGATTTAGAATTTGGATGCTTACTTGTTAACAGGATTGAATTGGATAGTTGAGAGCGAGTAGTTCAGCTTTAGTGTGAGGGTTTTAGCTTGGGATTGCATGACTTAGTTGCATCCCCATTTTGAGGTTTTCCTTCAGTTGGGCATTCATCTATAGGCTGGCTAAGCCTACTCTTTGCCTACCGGTTTGATTCTCTTTAGTTCAGGTAGATTGTACCTAATAGATGTTCGAACGATAGTCCATTGGCAAAGTACTGGTTTCTACTGCTTCTGACCTTGGTTTCCTTAATTTTGGTCAGAATTTTGGGCTACCTACTTAGCAGAGGTAGTATGCTCAAGTTAGATTTAGCATGGTTCCACCCACACTCGGTTGGGCATTCTGGAGCAGATCATTTGATTCCATAAAATTGGTGCTTCAGACTCTTGACTGACAGTTTTAAGGGTTATCTGGACCTATTATAACTTTGGCTTAAGAGTGTAGACTTTGGTCACCTCTGTTTGCGTGTCCAGGTAGCACCTTATGGGCTTATTTGTTGCGCTTGCCATTATGGATTTTTGGTAAGTCAGCTTCAGCCTTTCAAGGTTAGTGTGTTGTGATTGTATGGACAGGACTTGGATGACATTTTTCATGGTTCAAATTAGGTAGCAGGTTTGGAAAGGCAAAAGAAGGTTTGGTTTGGATATTGGAGTCTGTTGCATGATTCTTGCCTTGGACTACCTTTAACTGGGTTGTGTATCAATTGGTTGTGCTGGTTTCGGTCTGGTACCCATGTGTTGTGGTTTGGTTTGCGTACATCAACCATTCTAGGTTCAATTGAAGGCCAGTTGGTTGTTGAGGTTAAGCTTTGGGCTATTTGGAAAGTGGAGTAAGAAGTTGGTTGAAAAAGAGATACCTTGGGTGAAATCTATTTTAAGCATTACTTCTTTTTAGAGGTTACCAAGAGAGTCATGCTCGAGGCATACGGGCCCAATACCTCACCTTTTTGAGTTTTCAGGCTTTTTTTATCCATTGACTTTCACGGATGAAAGTCCTTTTAGTAGTGGATGTTGCTACAACCCTCCAGGTCTTTTCCTTGATTTCTGTGCATTTTTAGTGTTTTAAGCCTTCCTATAGTGGCTACAGGTCATTTATGACTTGTCGAAACTGTCGGTTCGATTATCAGATAGTTCGTTTACATTTTAGGCTCAATTATCTGTTTTGGAGCTCTCGCTGCTAAGGATTTGGTTTCGGACCAACACTTCTAGTTATCAATCTCAGATGAGAATTTTGACAGCCCTATCAACTCCAATACATTGATTT
Source organism: Capsicum rhomboideum (assembly GCA_031232105.1). NCBI lineage: Eukaryota > Viridiplantae > Streptophyta > Magnoliopsida > Solanales > Solanaceae > Capsicum > Capsicum rhomboideum. Next base: position 122,054,816 of record CP124714.1, read on the forward strand.
TAGGCAAGGGGACCCTTGGTCCGAGTTTTGAGCCTTCCCAACTCATTTTGGGCTATTGGGTAGATTTGGTGAAAAATAAAACTATAGGTGTGGGCCCTATATTTAATTGAAACAACCTCGGATGGAAATTTAAATAGTTTCGTTGAGTCCGAAATGTCGAATTTGGTATGGTAGCATAGTTCGTTTCAATGCACGGGATTCTAAACTAATCTCGAACCCCCGATCGAAGTCCGTGCAGACTTAGTGAAATTGTTGGTTTTCAGCATCTGGTGCAGCCTAGTTTTGGCCTTTGTGTTCGCGAGGCCTTGTCCGCCTTCACAAAGGTCAAGGATATTGGCCTCCCCGTTCGCGAGGCACTGGCCGCATTCGCGAAGGTCAAGGACCTTGACCTTCCGCATTCGCAGGCTAGCCTTCGCGTTCACAAAAGGTAAGCCGTCCTGGTCGGCTTAGCTTTACTCTTTGTGTTCGAGGTTGATTAACTGAGTTCATGAAGGGTCTAGTCAGTTCGGGCTCGCTTTCACGATGGGGTCCCGCATTCGCGAAGGACCCCTGGCAGCCCCTTTATATATCTCACTTGCTCGATTCTAAGCCCATGTTTAGGGCATCTTCCACTATTAATGGTTTTAAGAGCTCAAGAACTCTTAGTAAATCATAATGTGGAATCGAGGATGAGTAGAGGGTGTTGAGGTGATCGTCCCCCATTAATTCCTTCGAAAGTTTTTGCCCCAAAATTCGTTTAATTCTTGATTTTAGGTTTAGATTCCCCGGACTTTAGGGGATGATTTGGGTCCCAAATTGTGCTCCATTTGTGCTCTACTTTTAAGCACACATTCCTTGTCCTTTGAGGGACTTCGTGATAGATTTAATTTTTAGATTTTGTGAGTGGGCCCCACAAGCCCATTTTTGACCTAATTTTAGGCACCCGGAGTTTTATATTGGAATATGGGTATAGTTTTACTCGTAATGACATGTAGGTTACTATTTTGATAGAGTGGCGGCATTTTGGGATCGTGGAGCAAGGAAGGACGAATTGTGGATGATTCAAGTGTTGCAGTTCAGCATCGAGGTAGGCTTCGATCTACTTTTCTCTATGAGATTGTCTAAAGTATATATTGCATGCTAGGTAGGGATTATAGGATGGGATTATGGCTAGTGTAGCATGACTTAAGTCTATTTTATGGAATTTGGGGTAGGAATGTGACCTGAACCTTAGTATAAAATACTTGTTATGGCCATAGACTCCTATTACCCTTATTTATAACCATGATTACCATAGTTGATGATTAAGGATCCTTTGGTACGAGTCTTACCATTTGACTTAGTGATTCAGGAGGTTTTTCCCTGATTAGATCCTTATAGTGGCTTTATGCCCTCGATTATTGTGGTGGATCGAGTTATGAGGCCTTATTATATGGGGTATATGTTATTGGGCCCGAGGCCGTGACTATGATACTAGTTGGGCTCTAGGTGAATTTCACCCTTAGAAAGGGCAGGACTAGTATTTATAGACGCTTAGGTGCTTATGGTTGTGTTTTTTGGATACTGGTGATGACATGCATACTATCAGGTGCATTCATGCTCATTTAGTGGTATGATTCTGACCAAAATTTTAATTTTACTACTATTTCCAAAAAAGGGATTTATTCGCACTTTTCACTTTAAAAATGGATTATTTTATAATAGGAATCGTACCACCTTATTTACGGGATTATGAGCTTTTGGGACTAAAAATGAGGTTTTAGAACTTTGACTGAGGCTGATTCCGGTCCATTGTTTATCCACCTATTTTACCATAACTATTTACTTTGGTCGAGGGATATTCTGACCCTTTGTACATTATAATGATGATTTAGTCCCGAGTATGATCTCGGCCAACAAATTTATGAATTTACACTCTTTTAGTGGCGGTTTGAGTCCGTGCATAGTGTATATATATATATATATATATATATATATATCTCCGGTACTGAATGGAGTAGATTGATTATGATGGTTATTGAAAGTAGTGGATCAGGACTAGATAGTGCATACGGATATCCCGAATCCCCTAGAGGCCCCTTCATCCGATAGCCATCGTGTTGGAGAAGGATGGTTGTTGTAGGTCCTGCCTTTGCGAGCTTCAGAGCTGGAGGAGGTGTATACACTTTGTACTTATGGTTTGAGGTTATGGAACCGGTTCTAGTCTATGATATGTTTATGGCATTTCGGTTTATGTTGCATTCATCCATTCATATGCTTTGCCTATCACCAGTATGATTGTTTGGTGCTTATATCTATCGACCTTATGGGTGGTTGTATAGGTATAGGCTAGGTTGCTGTTTGCTGTGTGCTTCCATGAACCTTCCGGGCTTATAGGGGTCCAGTTAGGTATTTGTTTGCTTGGACTAGTCGGTTACTTTATTATTGGTTATTATGGTTAGTTCAGGCAGGTTGGTTGTGGACTGGTACCCGAGTTTGGAGGTGCTTATCTGATCCCTTTATCTTTCTCAGTGAGTTATATTTATTGCTAGATTATCCCGTGATTAGTCACCCTTGGGGCAGAGACTTGTTGATGCTAGTGTTAGCTCTTTTGCTTATCCATGATCCTCGAGATGTTAGGTTGACTCCTTCAGGTAGTTATCCTTGAGTTAGCCCTATATGTATACATATATGTATGGTATTACCGTATATCCCTCTCTTACTTGGTCTATCCTTGTTATATATGTATCCTTTGGTCTTGTATACTATTATATATACTTCCTTCCTCTTTAGTTGTATATTGGCTAGTGATATAGAGTATTATACTTTAGTTTTGGATTTCTAGTAGAATGGGATAAGGTATCCTTATAGCTCCATTATCACTGTTATGCTTTGCTCCGTGGATAATTACCTGTAATATATTCATGCCTTTTATGTCATTTTATGCTTACATTATTTCTGGAGCTCAGTCGGTTGTTGACTACTAAGTACCACGTGTTTGGTACTCATACTACACTTCTGCAGCCTGCAGGTTATAGTATGAGTTATCACCGTTGATGTGTGTTTATCGTGCGGAGCAGCTATAGATCGGAGATTTGGGGTGAGCTCCTGACGTTTGGAGTATCCCTACTCTCCCTCTTATTGTTAGTCTGTTCTCTAGTTTTGTATAGCAGAGATGGATTGTGCCCATATTTGTATTTATTCTATACTTTACCTTGTACTCCTATTGTATTAGAAGATCTTGTACTGGCTCCACCAGGTTTTGGGGTTATATTAGCCTTGCTATTATATTTATTTCGCTGTTTCCTTTAATTCTATCAGTAGTCCATTTCTAGCTGTTTTGGACTATGGATTGACTTACCTACTGGTGGGTCATAGTAGGTGCCATCATGACCTGAGAAATTGGGTCGTGACAGGGATAAACCATTTACCGTTAAATTATAAATCAGATCTTGCATTTGAATATATTCGGTCTTAATACATCTGCTCATAATCCTCTCTTCCATTCCTTCAACTCTTGAGTTATTTCATTTTTCAGATAAAAAAAACCTTTTCTTCCCTCAATTTTATCTATTTTTGATTCATTTGTTGCTTCAATTCCTCCAAAGCCACAGTCAAGCACTCGATTTAAGTTGTGGAACCACCTTTGTCATCGGGGGATTTTCATCTCCTTTATTTTTTGGACCATCTGTTGGACAAATTTGAGAAAAAACTCTTTCTCCAATCCACTTGTTTGATTCAATAATAAATTTTCTACTTGAAGCTACCCCAAGTTTTTCAGACAATTTAGTAATGATACTTGGAAATCTCAAACTTTCACAATTCTTCATATTTGCATTGATTAGTTTTCTAACATCAAGAGAAAGCCCTTCACATAAAGCATACAATAGAGTAATCCTATTAAGAAAGATTTTTGAGTTATTTGTGTTTGGAATGTGTCTAGAGCTAATAAAAGCCAAAAGAACTTTAGCTCTATACCCTATGTTGACACCCTTTGTTTGAATCTTGTTACCTTTTGTATCATATTCCCATTCAGCTCCAAAAGGGTACAACTTACTTTTAATAGCTGAATTCTTAAATATTTATGTGCTCTACTATCATCCACATGATCTAACTAAAATTTTAATTGATTTTTTTCTGGAAATAAATTAATTACTTTACCTATCACAACACTTTCATTCTTTTCTTTTTTCATATTTTTGTAGAACTCAATGATAAATCAAAAAGCGAAATTACCCGATGGTTGTCAGAACAACTCCCAATTGTTCGTGTAGATTATCTGCACAATAAACTTTTGAATGTCTCCTGCTTTTGCATCAAAATCTAACTCCCTTTTATGAATAACTTTTGCTTGAGTGGAAGATGATTGTTTAGATTTAGGTTTGCTTTTATTCATTCTTGAAGATGGAGAAAAAAACGAGATGGAAAAGAAAAGAATAAAACAATTATTTTTTTTTAAAGATTTAGCGCAATTTTAATCAAGAAGATGAAGTGAAACTTGGGTAAACTTTGAGCTACACATGGTATAAGTAGGTAAAGTTAAAAGAAGGGATAAAGATAAAGAGATTTTTTTAAAAAAATTTTATTAAGAGAAAACGTGTATATACATTAACACAAGGATGCCATCCTTGATTTAAGGATGCAATCCACTATTCTGCCAACAATCCATATTTCAAGCACTTTTTCAATCTTTGTAACTTCTTTCGATTTTTCCTTCTATTTATTTTCAAAAATATCTAGTCCACTACTTTTAAAGTGACATCTAGTAACTTGACTTTCCAGCATAAATACTATTATCATATTTTCTAAAGAAATCTGACTTATGAAGTATAAATACTACTATCATGTTTTCTAAAGAAATATGACTTATCATTTTTTTAATATGTATACACAAATACAATATATATTTTATATAAAAAATTTATAAATTATTTATTAAAAATATATGCATATATATATATGTTTGCTGGACAACTTTAGACCTCACCAGTCATGAGGTCCTAGTTTAAATATAAACTAGAAAATTACTTGAATTAATATTTAATTAGTTAAAATAAAAATTTAATCAATCAGTTACTCAGATATATCGATCACCATGTAATTACTCTTGTGTAGGTGACACTATTTTTATAGATGCCGTCATGATAGTTTTGGTTCTATAATAATCTGGATATTAACCAGATTAATTGATTAAGTTTTTACTTAAAGAAATTTATTTTGCACTTACAAGGCTCCATTACTTCACCCTCAATGGCTACGGGCAAAAGAAAAGAAAATAGTTCGTCGCCAACTCAACCTATTCCTGCTTATTATGTCACAGAATCTCAGTTGCAAAAGTTTGTTTTTCATATTTTCCTCCAAAATACAATTTCAATCTATGTCCATTCACCTTAAGTTTATCTCCCCCACTAATCCCTTAAATTTCAATGGCTGCATATGGGGTAATATCTGTAACGTAACTACAAATGGACAAGTCCAACGAGACCTAAACATTCCTGAAAATAGCCACAATCGACTATTATATAAAAGTACTTGGTCACTTATTTTGAAATTTCTTGTGATGAATTAATTTGTCATGCCATATTTTCACCTCCTCTTTGTACAAAAGAGCATTTTTATAAGAATTCAACCTAAATTCATCTAACTCATCAATTTGCCACAATCTATTCTTACCAGCAGTGGTTATGTCTAAATTCAGTGTTTGCACAGCCCAGAAAGCTTTGTGCTAAATCTCTATAGGTAAGTGACAAGCTTTTCCAAATACAAGCCTATATGGTAAAGTCCCAATGGGTATTTTAAAAGTAGTTTGGTAAGCCCACAATGCATCATCTAGCTTTAAAATCCAATCCTTAAGTGAGGTATTAACGGATTTTTGTTAAAATCCTCTTTAATTCTCGATAATAAATCTCAACTTGACCACTAGTTTGTGCATGATAAGGTGTGTTTGTTTTGTGTGTGACTCCATACCGAGAAAACAAAGTTGAAAACTGCTTATTTATAAAGTGTGTGGCTTGACCACTGATTACCACCGTAGGAGTTTCGAATCTAGTGAAAATGTCTTTCCTAATGAATTTGTACACAACCTTAGCATCATTTGCTGGTGTTAAAATTTGTTCTACCCATTTTGAAATATAATCCACAACAACTAAGATGTATTGGCAAGATTGTGAAGAAAGAAATGGACTCATAGTATCTATACCCCAAACATCACATATTTTACATATTAGTATAGAGTTTAACGACATTTCATCCCTTTTTGAAATGTTATTTGTTCTTTGACATTTGTCACATGTCAAAACATAGAATCTCGCATGTTTGAATAAGGTAGGTCAGCAGAATCCAACTTCTAAAACTTAAGAAGTTGTTCTATTTTAACTGTGATGCCCTGCAACTGCTCCATCTTGACAATGACTCAAAATATCTTTCATTTCTGTTTTTGATACACATCTTCACACCATATTATCTCCACAAAATTTAAACAGATAAGGATTTTTTTAAAAGTAATCTCTAGTATCTGCTTTGAGCTTTTTTATTTGTTGTGAAGAGAACTTTTTTGGTATCCAATCTCCTACCAAGTAATTGGCAATGTCAGCAAACCAAGGTTTCTGCTTTGTGATTATAGACTTAGAAAAATATGTTCATCTAAAAATTCTTCTCGAATTTCTATCGTATCTGCAGGTGGTTTTTCTAATGTGGCAAATGATCTGCTACTTAATTTTCTATTTTTTTTAATCTTTTATTTCAAGGTTAAATTCTTGCAACAAAATTATCCATCTTAACAATCTAAGTCTATTAACTTTTTTTTTTTTTGATAAGAGATATCTTAATGCTGCATGATCCAAGAAAACAATGGCCTTGGTACCAATTAGATAGGAATGAAATTTATCAAAACAAACACTACTGTCAGTAGTTCTTTTTCTGTGGTAGCATAATTCAATTGAGCTTCATTCAAAGTTCTACTGACGTAGTAAATTAAATGAAAAATCTTGTCCTTCCATTGTCCTAATGCAACTCCAACAACGGTATCACTTGCGTCACACATGACTTCAAATGGTGAATTCCAATTTGGAGAAACAACAACTGGTGCTTTTTTCAGTTTATGTTTTAGAGAATCGAATGCTTTCTTATAACTTTCAGAAAATTCAAACCTCACATCTTTTATCAAAAAATTTGTTAGAGGTTTTAAAATTTTTGAAAAATCTTTTGTGAATTTTCTATCAAAATCAACATGTCCCAAAAAACCTCTGATACCTTTCACAGTTGTGGGATAGGGTAATCCTGCAATTAAATCAATTTTTGCTCTATCTACTTCTATTTCTTCATAAGTGATTTGATGCCCCCAAATAATTTCTTCAATTACCATAAAATGACATTTTTTCCAGTTTGAAATTAAAGTTGTCTCTTCAGATCTTTCAAGTACAAGAGTCAAATTATGAAGGCAATTTTCAAAAAGTTTTTCCAAATAAGGTGAAATCATCTATAAAATTTTCAAATTTTTTTCTGTAGTATCTGAAAAAATGGTAGACATGCATCATTGAAAAGTGGTTGGTGTATTGTAATGTCTAAAAGACATTCTTCTGTAACCAGAAGTTCCATAAGGACAAGTGAATATTGTTTTAGCTTAGTCCTCAGGAGCTATTGGAATTTGATTATATACAGAGTAACCATCAAGAAAATAATAAAAATCATGACCCGCTATCCTTTCCAACATTTGATCACTAAAGGGTAAAGGAAAGTGATCTTTTCTGATGACATCATTCAATCGTCTGTAATCAATATATACTCTCTATCCTGTAACTGTTCGGGTCGGTATGATCTCATTATTTTCATTTTTAACAACAGTCATACCTCCCTTTTTGGGTACTACCTGTAATGGAATTATTCAAGGACTGTCTGAAATTGGGTAAATGATAGCAACTATCAATAAGTTAATCATTTTCTTCCTGCATTGCAAGATTTAATGATGGCCTTCTTAATCCTCCTTATCTTTTTTGTGGCTGAATAATTCGGTTGTAGATTTCTTCCATCAGTATTCTGTGTGTGTACATGGCTACAGTGATTCCATCAATATCTGAAATGGTTGATCTAAAAGATTTTTTATGTTCCCTCAGGACTTTGATCAACTTTGATTTCTGTTCATTAGTCAATAAAGATGAGATGATTATAGGAAAGGAATCTTTCTCAAGATAAACATATTTGAGATTAAAGGATAGTGCTTTAAGGTGTACTTTTGCTTGAATTATTTCCAATGGTATATTCCTTTAAATATCTTTTATTTCTAGGATCTCTTCTTCATTTGTGGCTGTGGGATCCTCATCTTCAGTCATGTTGTCTTTTGCCAAATATTTTTCAAGTAAATATGGTGACAATCGTCATTCTTATATTAATCTGCAAGATTATCAAGTATGTCAATAGCAAAATAAGAAGATGATGAGTCATCATCAGTGTATCTCATCATCTCCTACATGTCAAAGATTACTTTCTTCTCATCTACTCTTAAAATCAATTGTCCTTGATGTACATCAATTATTACTCTTCCTATGGATAGAGAATATCTGCCTAAAATGAAAGGTACATCGATATTTTCTTCCATCTCAAGAACTATAAAGTCTACTAGAAAAACAAACTTGTCAACTCTAACTAAAACATTCTCAATGATTCCTTTTGCCTTTTTAGTACTTTGTTCAGCTAACTGCAAAGAAATAATTATATTTTTTATTTCTCTAAATTTCAAATTTTGAAAAATTTAAAAAGATATTAAATTGATTGATGCTCCAGAATCAAATAAAAATTTTTCAAAATGAGTTTCTCCCACAATACAAGGGATCGTGAAACTGCCTGGATCCCCAAATTTTTGTGGAAACTTATTTTATAAGATTGCACTGCATTTTTCTGTAAGCTTAACCACAGAAGTTTCTTCAAGTTTTTTCTTACTGGAAAGATTTTCTTTAAAAAACATTGCATATGATAGCATTTGAGTCAAAGCATCCGTGAAAGAAATATTAATATACAATTATTTAAAATTTCCAAAAACTTGAAAAACTGTTGTCCAATTTTTTCCTTTTAACAAGGAAAAGGAATCGACTCACTATTGATATTTTCATGATCATTTTTTTTCTTTTTTTTTTCAGAAGAAGATTTTTCCTCCTTATTATCAACAATTTGTACCTGAGTTTGATATTTTTGCAACTTATCTCTCTGTTAGGGTATGGATCATCAAGATTCTTACTTGATTTCAAGAAATTTTTTTTAACATGTTCTTTTGGGGTTTTCTCAGTATTGTTGGGCAATGGTCCTTAGATCTTTCTTGAAATAAGAGAAGCCAATTGACTTACTTGAATTTCCCAGTTCTTGAGGGAAACATATTGATTTTCCATATTTTCACCAATGTTTTTGATGTACTTGTACATGACATCTTCCCAAGGTGGTGCTTGTTGTTATGGTGTAGGCTGGAATGACCTAAAATTCTGCTGAACTCATTTTCGTCCTTAGAATCTAGGTGGTTCTTGTGCTGACGGTTTCTAAAAATGTTGAGCATTTTCTGGTCTGGTGGGATTACTTCATTGAAAATCTAGGTGTTTTTGGGCAAGTGAACTACCAAATAGATAACCTCTATATACAATTAAGTTCACTTGCTCTTCAGCTTGAATTTCCGCTTGACATTCATGATTCTGATGATTTTCTGCACAAATATCACAATTGTTAGATGAAATGGGTTGTTGAAAGCTTTTCTGAAAAGTATCAAATTTTTGAGTCAAAGAAGCAATTTGTTTTGACAAGGTAGTCATAACATCAAATTGATTTATTATTGCAGCTTTTTAAAGAATCACTCTGTCAGATGACAATTGTACTGCATTTTCAGCTATCTTCAGTAAATGTAAAGCTTCTGCAGTGATTTTTTCCCATTATGACACCTCCAGCTGCAACATCTATAATATTATTTGCAGATGGCTTTAGGCCATGATAAAACATGTATAGTTGCATGTGCTCAAGGATTTCATGATAGGGACATTTTCTTAACACATTTTTGAGTCTTTCCCAAGCTTGGTATACTGACTCTGTATCATATTGTACAAAATTTATTATGTCCTGCCTTATTTTAGTTGCTTTAGCTAGGAAAAAATATTTACTAAGAAATTTTTGAGTCATCCGATCCCATGTAGTAATAGATCCTCTAGGTAAACAACGTAACCATATTTTTGCTTCACCCCTTAAACAAAAAGTAAAAAGACGTAGTTTATTTGCATCTGGTGAGACACCATTATATTTTATTGTTTCAACCAATTCTAGAAAATCAATCAAATGATTGTGAGGATCCTCAATGGCTTCTCCATTAAAAACACAATTTTATTGTATGGTTTGAATTAATTCAGTTTGAATTTCAAAGATGTTAGCAGCCACAGGTGGCCTCTAACGCTTGATTCACAATCAAATTGGCCAGTTCCAGCATAGTATCTTAGAATCATGTTGGCTGGCCTGGGGGCCACTTCATCAAATTGGTCCTCAAAATGAGGCGGAATTGGTAATTTTGGATCTTCTTTGTGTTCTATGTTGTTATGTGATGAAGTAAGAGAGGTGGTGATTTTCTTCCTTCTATTTATCCAAAGTGATCTTTCCATTTCAGGATCGTATTTAACTAACTCCTTTGTTGAGGAGCGAGTCATATACTAGAAAGAATTCCCGAAATGAAAATAAAAATAAAGAAAAAATGTTCCTAAATTAGTAAGAAGATAATTAATTCAAAGTAGACAAAAATCAATCACCGACAACGGTGTCAAAAATTTGACGAGCACAATGTGTATATGACTTTTTGCTCATACTCTGTCAAACTATAATATAGTTTAAGATGTCGTCCCATGGAGATTAAAGGATCTATCCTACAGATTTATATCATCGATCTTACTATTTAAGAGTGTCGAATTTTGGGGAAAAGAGTTGGATTTATAAACTACTTAAAAACATGGAAATTGTGTTTGATTTTCTTTTAAATTAAAAGAGTTGGGATTTCATGATTTTACTTGATAAAAAATATACTAGAGTTTAGAGATTTTCTTTTATATTCCACATATTAAATTTCCTCTTTCAATTAACAAACTAATATTTCTACTAATTTTTCTTTTCATTATGCCTCTTTCGGTTAACATAATAAAATGAATAACTAGGAGTATTGGAAGAATTTTTTTTTTCTTGAATGAGTACATCATATGGACTCAACTCTCTTTGGATTAGCTTTTGCAGAATTCAATATCTTGACAAAATGATTTTCTTCTTTTGAATAAAAACTCAAAAATATCAAGATGAAGAACTTTGAGTGATTGGATATAATTATTTCAAATTATCACAAGAACATATGTATAGTTATATTTATTCCTTTTATTTAATTTTTGTTTTTTTTTGATCAAAAAATTAACACAGAGATAATAGAGGTGATAAAGTTGATTAATGAATATCTATCACTCTAAGGTAAAATATGATATAATAATACTCTTACTCAAGAAAAATAAAAATATCTTAATCTCCATTATATAATATTTCGTGCTTCATCACTAATCCCAACTAAAATAAAATTACTCCATGGAGAGAAAATAAAATACAACGAAGAGTTAAACCTTTGTATGTATTATAAAGAGAAAAGACTTTCATAAACTTTATGCTAAGAAAATTATCTACTAAACAAAGCTTTTGTCTAACACTTGATGCCTATACATTGGAATTTCATCCCCTATTTACAGGAAGTTTGTCAAGCCAAATTCCAAGGGTGACATCCTTATATTGGGGATGCCATCCTTAATTCTTCAATCTAATCCTCTACACAGGCAGACTTCCAAGGATGACATCCTTGCTTCATCAATCTTAGCTTCTTTATATGCAAACGTCCAAGGATGACATCCTTGGAATCTTCTTTATCTCCATATATCTCTTTTCTTCTTTGTTTATTTTTTTTCTTTTCTTGCATTATTTATTAGATATTTGTACAAAAAATAAAGAAAAAATTATATATATCTAAATAAAATACTTATTTGTATAATATTATATATATAAGAACTTACTAAATTTATACTTATCACTTCATTACTAATGATGGCCCTCTGCGTACCAAACCTAGAGAAGATATTTCACTTCAAGAACGTCATGACACTTTTGTCTTCATTGTTAGGAAGCGCAACCACCTCCACCCATTTAGAAACATACTCAAAAGCTACAAGTATGTACTTCATCCCATTAGAGCTCACAAATGGACCCATGAAATCAATACCCCATACATCAAAGCTCCATCTTGAGAATTGGGGTAAGAGGCAACTCATACTTCCTTGATATGTCCCCTTGCCTCTGGAATTGGTCACAAGCCGTAACATAATTATGTGCATCTTGATGAATCATAGGCAAATAATACCCACATTTAAAGATCTTATAGACCGTCTGGATACCACTATGATGACCCCCAACAGGGGATGAATGACATACCTCCAGAATCCTCATCATCTAACTTTCAGGAACACATCTGCGAACCAAATTATCAGCACAGAATCAGAACAAATAGGGCTCACCCCAAAAGAACTTTCTCACATCATGATGAAACTTCCTACGCTGGTTAAAACTCAAATCCTTAGTCATCACATCACTAGCTAAGAAGTTAGTAAAATTAACAAACCATGGTATCAAGTCGTGAGATGCAGCCAATATTTTCTCATCAAGAAAGGTATCATCATGCCGATATCATCTTTTAGCTTCAACATAGCCTCTTCCTTAAGTCATGACAAGTGGTCGGCCACTTGATTTTAGGTTCCCTTTCGGTCCTTGACCTCAAAATCAAATTTCTATAATAGAAGCACCTAATAGATCAATATTTTCTTCACTCTCTTTTTGATATAAGGCACCTCATAGTTGCGTGGTCAATATAAACAATAACTTTCATGCGAAGAAAATAATCCCTAAACTTCTCAAAAGCAAATACCATAGTAAGTAGCTCTTGCTCCGTTATAGTGTAATTTTTCTAAGAAGGATTAAGTGCTTTGCTAGCATAAAAGATAGGATGAAAATCTTCTCATACCTTTGGCATAGGACTACACTTAGATCCACTCCATTAGAGTCACACATAATCTCAAATGACTTAGACCAGTCAGGAACCACAATAATAGAAGCTAAAATCAATTTCTCCTTAAGGCATTCAAATGCCTTTAGACAACATCATCAAACACAAACTTCAACTCCTTCTCAAGTAGATTGCACAAATGGTATGCAATCTTAGAGAAGTCCTTCATGAATCTATGATATAAATTTTTATGCCCCAAAAAGCTACAAATATCCTTCACAGAGATTGGTGGAGGCAATTTTTCAATCACCTCAATCTTTGCTCTTTCAACTTCAATCCCCTTTTCAGATATCTTTTGGCCAAGAACTATTCCTTCTTTCACCATAAAGTGATATTTTTCCTAATTCAGCACCAAATTAGTCTCGTCGTATTTTTTCAACACCTCACCCAAATGAGCCAAGCACTCTTCAAAAGGAATTACCACTACTGAGAAATCATCCATAAATACCTAAATAGTGTCCTCCACTATATCATAAAATATAGACATCATACACTGTTGAAAAGTAGTTGGTGCATTACACAATTCGAAAGGCATCTGTTTGAATGCAAACGTCCTATATGGACAAGTGGAAGTGGACTTCTATTAGTCTTTGGGAGCAATTGAAATCAAAATATATTCTAAATAACCATCAATAAAATAATACCATTCTCTACCAGCAAGACTGTCTAACATTTGATTCATAAATGACATCGAAAAGCGATCCTTTTGTGTCCACTCATTAAACTTTCTATAATCCATATACACTCACCAATCTGTGACTGGTCATAATGAATAAGCTCATTCTTAGGATTTGGAACCACAGTGATCCCACCCTTCCTTGGCATATGTTGGACTGGGCTCACCACTAACTATCAGAGATGGGGTAAACCACACTTGTCTCTATCCACTTCATAATCTACTTCTTTACTACCTCTTGCATAGGTGGATTTAACCTACACTGATGCTTAATACTAGGAACATAATCAGGCTCAAGCTAGATTTTATGAGTGCAAATATCATGAGGAATCCCGATAATACCGATAATAGACCAACCAATTGTCCTCTTGAATTGCCTTAATACATACACAATAGCTTTCACTTCCCACTCTAGTAAATCAACTGCAATAATAACTAGCAAAGTGTCATTAGCTCTAAGAAAAACATATCAAAGATGAGAGGAAAAAGCCTTAGTTCTATTGATAGCAATTTTCTTTTTGTTATAGTGTATGATTAATTGTTTATCCTCTAAATTATATGGTTTAACTTGTTCTAACCATGTAAGTCCTAAAAGAATATTTGTGTTAGTTTGTGATATCGTGAATTGTATTTTGATTGGTATTCCTCCAATAATTAATTCTTGAATTGTTATTTCCTTTGTCTGCCGTAGTTCTTTGGGTAAATCGGGACATGTTTGTTCTTGTGTTATTATTTCTTCTTCTAAGACTAATTCTCTTGTAATATAGTTTTCTTGTTCTCCTGTATTTATTAGTATTAAATATTTTCTTTGGTCTAATATTCCTGTTATATAATACTGGTATGGTTGTATTTCTATTGGTTCTACATTTCCTATTCGTCTAGATGTACTCATTCTTGAGGATGTTGTTGGAGTATCCATAATTCTTTTTGATGTACCTATTCTTTCTTGTACTATGTCTAAAGACTACCGAAACCTCAATGCAAAAACAAAAACATATAATTACCCCATACCAAATAAAATACTGAAAGTACGCCAAATACAAGGATATAATTACTTTAGTAAATTTGACTGTAAATCAGGATTTTACCATCTCAAGCTAGAAAACGAATCTAAAAAACTAACAGCATTCACAGTACCCCAAGGTTTTTATGAATGGAATGTTCTACCTTTTGGATATAAAAATGCCCCAGGAAGATACCAACATTTTATGGACACATATTTTACACAATTAGAAAATTGCATAGTATACATAGACGATATATTATTATACTCAAGAACAAAAGAAGAACATATACAGTTATTAGAAAAATTTGCAAATATTGTAGAAACAGCAGGAATAAGCCTAAGCAAGAAAAAAGCAGAATTAATGAAACATCAAATCGAATTTCTAGGAATACAAATAGATAAAGATGGAATAAAAATGCAAACACATATAGTACATAAAATCTTTAATTCAGAAGAACTTCTAGACACTAAAAAGAAGTTACAATCCTTTTTAGGATTAGTTAACCAAGTACGTGAATATATACCTAAACTAGCAGAACATTTAAAACCATTACAGAAAAAATTGAAAAAGGATATAGAATACCATTTTGACGAACAAGATAAGACTCATATCCAACATATCAAAACAATATGTAAGCAATTACCAAAATTATACTTTCCAGACGAAAAGAAGCAATTCACATACATAGTAGAAACAGACTCAAGTGAACATAGCTACGGAGGAGTATTGAAATATAAGTATAGTAATGAAACATTAGAACATCATTGTAGATACTATTCAGGATCTTATACGAAACCACAAATAAAATGGGAAATAAACCGCAAAGAATTATACGCCTTATATAAATGTCTATTATCTTTTGAACCATATATTGTGTATAACAAATTTATTGTGAGAACAGATAACACACAAGTAAAATGGTGGCTAACAAGAAAAATACAGGACTTTGTGACAACAAAAGAGATACGACGACTCGTACTGAATATACAAAATTTTACATTTACTATTGAAGTAATTAGGACTGACAAAAATACTATTGCAGATTACCTATCAAGACAAAGCTACCCAAACAGAGCCAGATAATATTATGGAAGATATGTTAAAGGCCATTACTACACTTTGTCATAAAGTGGACCAATGTTGGGGGTGTGTGGGTCTTCGCTATCTGTTATTGAATTTATTTTGTTTAGGTCCATTCTTTATCTAAATGTTGCTTCATAGTATCTATTGCGTAGCGGAATTAGTAGCAACATATGTGTTACATTTTCTAATATCTTTTCTAAGTATGTTATGCTTTGAGTTCTTATATACATATCTAAGTTATATTGTAAAAGACTTTCTGTTTCTCTTAG
This sequence comes from Capsicum rhomboideum, assembly GCA_031232105.1. NCBI lineage: Eukaryota > Viridiplantae > Streptophyta > Magnoliopsida > Solanales > Solanaceae > Capsicum > Capsicum rhomboideum. The sequence continues at coordinate 122,070,902 of CP124714.1, forward strand.
TTCGTCTACTATTTGTCTCCAGTTTTCAAACTGTTCTTGGTTCATTTTTAATTTTCTAGATTTTCTAAATAACATGCCATAAAGGCTTATACAAAATATAGTTGCCTTACAGGGTATAATCGTCTTAACTCTTTTATAGTCTGTTCTATGTAGTCTAAATATTTGAGTTCATAATTCATAAAATAAGTATCTACGTGTATTTTAAGGATTTGTTCATTTAATTTTATTTCTTCTACTATTTCTAGCCAATAATGGAAGCTGTCGTAATTTGTCATTTTAGTCAAAATCTGGATAGTCTAGATAGTCATCTTCTAAATACATGTTATACATATCTGATACTATAAATTTAGTCCAATTTTCTTGCATTACTGCTATAGATTCATAAGTCATTAATAAATCATAAATGTGTTTAGTCGTATCCGTATCTAATCTTCGTAAAATATATAGGATTAGTAACTTATATTCTTCATTATCATCTAGTAGATAAGTCTGGTTATTTTCCATATTTTCAAAATTTATGTATTGACTAAAGCATATTCCCTTTAACCTCTACTTGTATTATTAAATATTTATCATTTAATAGTGCAGTATTTTGAACAGTTTTTTCTGTCACTACTATGAGTTTTAGCCTTAATCAGTTACCCTAACAATGCCTCAACTGGTGTCTACTACCCTCTTACGGCATTCCTCGCCTTCTTGGTTTCGACTATAGGATGGCTTAGTCTGGGCTTACCTACTCTTGGCTTACTAATCATAGCAAACTTACTTAAACAGTTCAATATATAGTTACACTACTACATGATAAACATTAATAATATTCTAGAGATTATCAGGAATATAACGATTTAGTTATACATATGTAAACATGGGTATACCTTAGTTGTTATGTTTTCGGTGGTATGTGATACTTCCGTTTGGGTATCTGGATTATCCATAGTTACCTGTTTGAAATATTTATTTATATTTAAGAAAACTCAACACATGAGGGGGGGGGGGGGGAGAGAGAAGAGAGCTTGCTGAGAGAAGATTTCTCAAAGCTTACTCTTTCTTCTGAAATTTACACACATATATATATACATAAGCGTTCACTTCTAATTAATCCTAAGAGCCAACTACTATTCTTAAGATAGGGACGCTTGCCCTTTCAAAAAAGTAAAAGGTGCACAGTAAAGTTACTATACACTTTTTGACTTATTCGCTAAAAAATAAAAAAGTAAAAAGAAAGAAAAGGAATCTACTTTATTACATATTTTCTTCCTTTATCTTTTGTTGGTCATATCTGCTTTTCCTTCTGTCTGATGTCTATCTTGTCGGCCATCTATTTTCTTCTTTAGCTTTGTAGACTGTCGGTTGCTAGTTGTTGTTCATGACTGATTTTATTCTAGAATGACTTCTGGAATGTGGATAGTATCTCCTCCATTGCATTTTGAACATTTGTGATCTGGATATTTTTGTCCAATTAATTGGCAATATCTTGTTAATAATTCTTCTGAAATAAATGTCTTTTTTAGTGCTCTTGTTGTGGGTAATTCTTCTGGACGTAATAATGAAAGAATCCATTGCCTAACTTCTTCCATATCTGCTGGTCTATATTCTCTGGAATTAGAGTATATCATAACTTGATCTCTTGCATAATAACTCCATATAGCATTTCCATTTGTATAATTGTTGACTAATTCCTGAATAATAGTTGTTAGTCCAATAAGTCTCTTGTTCGCATAAAAACTTGGAATATCTGATTCTGGTATTTCTAGCTATTCGCCTATTTCTTCGGGTATTATCATTTCATGAGTTAACCCTATCTTGACAACTTGTATATTGGGTTTTATCTCCGTATAAAGTATCTCTGCTGGAGCAGTGTAGAACCTTACATAAAATAAAGTTCCTTTTGTAATTTGTTTGTATCTGGAGAATGCATTGTATATAGTGGGTGGTTTTTGTAATTCGTTTCCCGTAGATGTATATACTGTACTGAGTAGTCCGAAATCATAACATGTTTTTACTAGATTTGCATTAGTCTTTGGTTGAGCAATGAGTTTATTTTATCCTTGTAGCTTTTGGGTTATATAATCCGTATTTGGTTCTGTGGCTGTGGTAGATCTTGGTTTGAGGTTTAAATACGTTTGGATTTGGTGTAGATTTCGTATATATGTACTGGAGATATGGTTGTATATTTTCTTTTCGTGGTTTAGGCTATTTGCATATGTTGATGTTTGTGGTGATGGTATATTGGTTGTAGGTATCTTTTGGACAAAGGGCTTGTCAAATAGGCTGTTTAAGTTATTAATTGGCCTTTTGCTAGCTGTCCTGCTTGTACCTGCACTGCTTGGACCTGCACTTGAAATAGCTGGGTTGTTATGGGTTTTTAGGAGTTTCCCATCGTCTCCTTTTAGCTCTGGAATTTTATCGTCTTTCGATCGACGTAGCTCAGCATATTTAGAGTCATGCGACTGACTTGTACTACTAGCTGTAGGTTTCAGAGTAACTTCATTAACCTTTAGCTTTTGTACTTCTAGGTCAATACTGTCCACTTTATGACAAAGTGTAGTAATGGCCTTTAACATATCTTCCATAATATTATTTGGCTCTGTTTGGGTAGCTTTGTCTTGATAGGTAATCTGCAACAGTATTTTTGTCAGTCCTAATTACTTCAATAGTAAATGTAAAATGTTGTATATTCAGTACGAGTCATCGTATCTCTTTTGTTGTCACAGAGTCCTGTATTTTTCTTGTTAGCCACCATTTTACTTGTGTGTTATCTGTTCTCACAATAAATTTGTTATACACAATATATGGTTCAAAAGATAATAGACATTTATATAAGGCGTATAATTCTTTGCGGTTTATTTCCCATTTTATTTGTGGTTCCGTATAAGATCCTGAATAGTATCTACAATGATGTTCTAATGTTTCATTACTATACTTATATTTCAATACTCCTCCGTAGCTATGTTCACTTGAGTTTGTTTCTACTATGTATGTGAATTGCTTCTTTTCGTCTGGAAAGTATAATTTTGGTAATTGCTTACATATTGTTTTGATATGTTGGATATGAGTCTTATCTTGTTCGTCAAAATGGTATTCTATATCCTTTTTCAATTTTTTCTGTAATGGTTTCAAATGTTCTGCTAGTTTAGGTATATATTCACGTACTTGGTTAACTAATCCTAAAAAGGATTGTAACTTCTTTTTAGTGTCTAGAAGTTCTTCTGAATTAAAGATTTTATGTACTATATGTGTTTGCATTTTTATTCCATCTTTATCTATTTGTATTCCTAGAAATTCGATTTGATGTTTCATTAATTCTGTTTTTTTCTTGCTTAGGCTTATTCCTGCTGTTTCTACAATATTTGCAAATTTTTCTAACTGTATATGTTCTTCTTTTGTTCTTGAGTATAATAATATATCGTCTATGTATACTATGCAATTTTCTAATTGTGTAAAATATGTGTCCATAAAATGTTGGTATCTTCCTGGGGCATTTTTATATCCAAAAGGTAGAACATTCCATTCATAAAAACCTTGGGGTACTGTGAATGCTGTTAATTTTTTAGATTCGTTTTCTAGCTTGAGATGGTAAAATCCTGATTTACAGTCAAATTTACTAAAGTAATTATATCCTTGTATTTGGCGTACTTTCAGTATTTTATTTGGTATGGGGTAATTATATGTTTTTGTTTTTGCATTGAGGTTTCGGTAGTCTATAACCATCCTACTTTTCCCTCTTTTTTGTTCACTATGTTTATTAACAATAAATACGGGACTAGTATGTTTGCTATTACTTTCTTGTATGTAGTTGTTTTGGAGTAATTCATTAATGTGGAGTTTAAACTCATTTAAATCGGCAAAGTTATACTTTAAAATGGTTTTTGCGTTATAATACTATTTTCGTCTATTAATTCAATTTTTATAGTTGTTTTATGTTTATCCCATCCTTGTAAGGGGTTTTCACTATATAATAATTCTAGTTTGTCTTGTACTGGTTTTAAGGTATCAATAGTGAATCTAATCATTTCAATTGAAGTATCTTGAATGTTACTATTTTCTAGTTTTTGTGTTATCTTTTCACTTCCTTTTATCCATGGTGTTGTTTTTCTGGTTTTAATTTGGTACTCTTTTAGCTCCTACTTTTTGTTTACATGGTGTAGTAACCAATGTGTTTTAGTTGGTATATGCGGGTATAGTGGATCTAAGAATGGCATTCCTAGTAATATATCTCTGGATGTGAATTCATAATTGTACATTAGTTTTACTGTTAATATCTTATCCCAAATTTGTAATTTTACATTTTTAGCTGAATATGTGATCGTACTTCCTTCATTGTTAAATCCTTTGTCTGTCGTAGTTCTTTGGGTAAATCGGGACATGTTTGTTCTTGTGTTATTATTTCTTCTTCTAAGACTAATTCTCTTGTAATATAGTTTTCTTGTTCTCCTGTATTTATTAGTATTAAATATTTTCTTTGGTCTAATATTCCTGTTATATAATACTGGTATGGTTGTATTTCTATTGGTTCTACATTTTCTATTCGTCTAGATGTACTCATTCTTGAGGATGTTGTTGGAGTATCCATAATTCTTTTTGATGTACCTATTCTTTCTTGTACTATGTCTAAGTCTGTTTCTATGTCTAACTCCTTATAACTGTAATCATTATTATCTATTGCCGTAACTATAGTATCAAATGGGTTTTCTATTTTTATTTTATTAATTTTATTTATTGCTTTTACTGTGTGCTTTGTAGTTAAGATATATAAGTTTTTACATCTTGCTGTGAATATTTTACTTCCTGGTGCTAGTTCTATTCCTGACATTTTCCAATATAATACTAATGATTTGTCTATATTTCTATCTTTTATTGCCACTGAATAGTTGGGGCTTATGATAAATTTAAACTTTTGATAAATTAAATTTCCTTTTACTGCAGCTATTACACTTTTTTCTATAGGTTGTATTATTCTATCATCGGCTAAGTAGATTTCTATTGGGGTATCTATTCCTTCTCTAAAACAGGCTTTTATAAGTATTTCTGTTGCTCCTAAGTGTACGTGTGTTATAGGGGATTTTGCTTTTAAATTTTGTATTTCTTTATTTATTTCTTTTTTATTTAGCAAGGGTATAATTGCTTTTCCTTTAGCATATTTACAATCTATTGTATGTTCTCGTTGGCTTATTATATAATATTCTTCTTTTGTCTTTTTAAACCAATTTTTTACTATTGGTATTTCTAGAACCTTTTCTATCCGTAGGGGTGATTCTTGTTTCTTAATTTGTTCAAAGATATTTGTAACAAATATTACTTTTTGGCTTGAAGATTCTTCATCTTGATAATTTTCTTGTCTAATTATTCTTATATCGTTTTCAGCCATAAAACTGTTCTTCATCATTATCTTCTTCTGAGCTTTCGTATGCTTCTAACTGGTAAATACTATCGTCACTTTCTATGTCATAATCAATGTAGGGTAGTTCCGTATATATATCTTCTTGTATTTGTATTTCGGTTATTTGTTTTTTCTTTGGGTTTTTTGGTATTTTACAATATTTTGCTAAATGTCCTAGTTTTCCGCAATTGTAGCATGTACATTCGGATATCTTTTTCTTAGGTTTATATGGTTTTTTACTCTTATAATTTTTTACATAATACCGTTTTCATGGTTGTTTATATTTATATTTTGATTTAGTTGTTTTATATATTTTTTGTCGTTTTTTATATTTGTATTTATTTGGTATTTTACAGCCAAATTGTGGTGCTGTTTTGTTTGTACAACAGGTCATATTTTTTATTAATACTTTATCTAATTTTTGTGATTCTTTGTATTTATCACATAATTCTATAAACCAGTTTTGCAAAAATTTTATCCTAGATCCTAAGGTATCTGTTAAGCTAGCTGTTTCCCAACTTTCACTTATTTTGGTGCTAAATGGTTCTGGTAATTTTGTAAAATATAATTTCCTTACTTCTATTCCTTCTTCATGGGTATATAAACTCTTATAATAATATTCTTTAAATGCCCAAGTATATTGTTCTATGTAACACATATTGCATATTGCTAATTTATTCATTAGATTTCTATTTAGCTGTTTGTCCTTCGTTTGTTCTGCTAATTCTGTGGTCATACTTCCAAATTCATTTCTTATTCCTATTTCATACTTGTATAAAATATCTATGTTTGATGTCGCTGCTGTATTATCATGTTTTTTTTATCATTTCTTAGCGTAGCCAAACTTTCTGTTGATAAATTATGTAACCATAATTTTACTGTTCCTGTTAGAGTTCTTTCTATGTAACCTGGTGTTTGTGCTATTGATATTTTATTATCTATTAGTTGTTTCGAAATATGTCCTAACCATAATTGTAGTATCTTAGTTATGTCGGTAACACAGTCTAAATCTAAGAAATTAGATTGTTCTGGTGATTTATTAGGTATCCATTTTGTATTTAACCTTCTATTCCATAGTGTTTCTTCTCTGTCATATGAGCCATAATCAGTTGAAAAATAATTTGGACTTGAGGTTCTTGGATGTAATCTTTCTCGTGTTGATGTAGAAGTACTTGGTTCATGTTTTGTATTTGTATTAATTTCTGGGGTATTAATTTCTGGTTATTCTTTGGTAGTGGTATTAATTTCTGGGTTATTTATCTTGTTTAGTATTTCCGTGTAAGTTTCACTCGGGTCATCATTTGTTAGTTCTTCAATTTCTTCTTCACTTATATTGTCTATACTGATATTGGTAAATTCTTCATTTAAAAAGGTACTAGTATTTTCTTCAATTTGTATTTTTTCCTTAAATTGGTCTATTTCTGCTGCCAATTGTTTTTCTAGTTGTTTTTCTTTACTGATTTTTCTTTCTTCTTTTTCTTTTAATTTATTCGCATATATTTGTTTTAATAGTGCTAATTTTTTTTTCTAATTCTTGGATACGTGAAGTTGTAGGTGTTTCTACTGTTGAATTTTCTTCTTGTGTTATGATAGGTTTTTGTAGTTCCTCTTTGATAGAGTGCATTTTTATTTGTTCGATTTCTTTTTTTGCTTGTTCACGGATTTTTTCAATTTCTAATTTTTGATCTATTTTTGTATTTTCTTTTGTTAGTCTTACCATAGTAGTTAGGCTATCTTCTAATTTTGCTGAATTAGGGTCTGACATTAAATGTAAATTATTTCCTAATTTTCTATATCTTCGTCCTAAATTTGAATGTACTATTGTTATTAATATTCCTTCTGATCCCATAAATGTTTTTTCTTCTACAGGATATTCTTCTTTATTCATTTCAAGTAGTATTTATACTTATGATCTAAATGATGTAATTGTAGTTCTAAGCAAATATTGTGTTTCTTTGAGTTAGTATTGATTTATAATGTACTCCTGCAAATATATTATATTGTAATCTATCTTTTCTAAAACTTAATTCTTGTTTTAAATCCATAATTTGTTTTAGTAATTCTATTTGATTTTTTGTTAATGGTCTATAGTTAGATTGATTTGTTTCAAGTCACTAATACACATTTCTAATCACTGCACAACCATTTATCTTTAGATGAACTTGTTTCTGTATCATTTTTCCTTATTGGTTTGTCTTTATCCATAGCTCTGATACCAATGTGGGGTGTGTGTGGGTCTTCGCTATCTGTTATTGAATTTATTTTGTTTAGGTCCATTCTTTATCTAAATGTTGCTTCATAGTATCGATTGCGTAGCGGAATTAGTAGCAACATATGTGTTACATATTCTAATATCTTTTCTAAGTATGTTATGCTTTGAGTTCTTATATACATATCTAAGTTATATTGTAAAAGACTTTCTGTTTCTCTTAGTTCGTCTACTGTTTGTCTCCAGTTTTCAAACTGTTCTTGGTTCATTTTTAATTTTTTAGATTTTCTAAATAACATGCCATAAAGGCTGATACCATCTCATCAATCACATCTATGATAGAAATAACTCTTATGTCATTTTGATGCTTTATTGATCAACACTTATTGAACACTACTTCTTCATTATTCAACTTAGAAGTTTAATTCACCACTTTTCATATTAACAGGCGCCCTTCCGATAGCTAAGAATGGTCACCCTAAGATTATGGGGACCTTAAACCTTATAGTCCAAGATGAAAAAAAATAGCTGGAAAAATAAAGGTCTCAACCTTCAACAAATCATCATACAGTATGCCCATAGGACACTTAATAGTGCGATCCGCCATGAGTAGCTGCATAGTAGTTGGTTTGGTAGCTCTCAAGCCCAACTATTTGAACACAACAAGTGACAGAACATTAATGATTGCACCTAGATCACATATCGCCTTTGCAAAATTGAATTCCATAATAGTGTAAGGGATAGTAAAAGTGCCAAGATCTTCCTTTTTCTTCACAAGAGAATGAGAAGCAATTGCACTATAGTGGTTCAAATTATTGGCCAACTCAAATTTCACTGTTCTCTTCTTTGTAACTAGATCTTTCATAAACTTTGCATAACCAGGAATTTGATTAAGTTCCTTTACCAATGGGATATTCACGAACTACTTCTTCAAATGTATATAAACTTGTGAAGTTACCATCTTCCACCTTCTTTTTCAAGTGCTGTGAGAAGAGAGGTGGATGTCTCGTAATAGGAGTCAATATCTTTCACCAACTGAGTCACATTATAATTATCACCATGAATCTTATTGATCCCAACATCAGTGGATTCTACCTATATTATCATTTTCTCCATCATGTTATCCAATCTAGAACCACTTGACTTATTTAAACCTTGATTATTAGGAAGAACATAGAGACCACTTTGATAAGTTTTGTAACCATCCTTGTTCCTCCAATTTTCTTTATCTTTACCTATTCTTCTATATCTATATCCAAAATAATTATAGTTATTATCCTTTTAATTGTCCCGACCTTAATTTCCTTGATGTTGGTACCAAGAGTCTTGGTTAGACCCTTGGGCATTGTAACAACCCTTGTTGTGATTCTTAGATTTTGTTGTGTTTTGACTATTTTCCCTTTCCCATAGTTTCTATATGATATTTATGAGTTGTGGGGTTGGTTGGAACGGTCCCCAAAGCATTTGGGAGTAATTTGAATGAGTTTTAGGTTTTGAGTAGCCTTATAAGTGAATAGTTTAACTTTGGTCAATATTTTGTGATTCGAGTGTTAGATGATGATTTTTTCAGTTCAATATTAACTAGAATTTCAATTTTGGGTTAGTAGCATGGTTGTCTTGGAGTTAGATTTAGCTTTAGGAGTCCCGGGGGTTAACTTGTTGAAAATGATTTCCTTTCATAAATCAGATGGTTCCATTGAGTTTGAAATATCAAAATTATCCTAGTATCATATTTTTATTATTTGTATAGGATCCCAAATGAATCCTGAGGGTCTATTCAGAAATATTTCTAAACTTGTGCACTGCTAATTTTCTGATATTTAGTGCCTCAGGAATCCTTTTTTTTGCATTTATAGGCCCTTGGTCTCAATCACAGAGAAGAAAAATATTATTCATCACAAACTCAATGATGGGACTACATTTAGAAAAGGGTCACTTTTTTCATTCATCACAAATGTGAGGTAGTGGCCGCGTTTGCAAAAGGATAGTGGGTTCGGGTCCAGGTCAGTAGTTATTGTGACCGTGATTGTTTGACCAAACTTATGAGTCTTGGGTTGGGTTGGTCTTTGCATTCACAGCTGGGGGCCCATGTTTGCAGAGAACAAATCATACCTGGACAAAATTTAATTTCCTTTCTCATCCAAAACCCCATTTTCACCATTTTTAGACTTTGGGAGCTCAGTTCTTGGAAATTTTAAAGAGAAATTTCATCAATATTGTGTGGATAAACTCTAAACTCATATTTTCATCATTTCCCATTGATTTCATCTTCAAAACAACTCCAAAACATTGATTTCAAACTAGTAATTTTGGGTTTTTTACCCGATATTAGAAAAAATAGTTTTTCTTTGATTTCAAGCTCGATTTAAACTTATTTTTTTGATGACTTTTCATATTTAGGATCCTTTAGGTAAGGAAAACTTGATTCTTAAATAAAATTTTAGTTTTATCCTTTTCCCTTCGAGGTTAATTTTCAAACTCATTTTGAACTCAGAATAAAAATAGCTAATATGGGTATTATTAGGCTTCTTTTGACGTGTAAATTATATTTTTAATAGCTTTGGTTCATTCTAAAGCCGTACATAAAGAGAAAAGGCTCCGTGTTGAAGGATCCAGTCTCGTGTTTTGACTTTTCAAGGTAGGTTATAGCATAACTTCTTCAGCCTGGGCTGAGTAGTTAACCATTCATATAATCATGAGATTCATATTATTGATATAGTTATTTTATTGTGTTGCCCATGTGGGGGGGCCTATTTAAGTATTATTTTTGACTTGAGAGACTATTATTGTTGTAATGCCCCAGGTGGGGGCTTATGTAAATATTTTATTTGACTCGAGAGGTGATTATTATGGTGATACCTGAGTGGGCATTGATAGTGGTTTTATTTGAGTATTATTTGCCATATAGCTTTATTGTGATGCCCGAGTAGGGGCTTGAATTGATATTATTGATGTCTTACATGAACTGTGGTTCCATGCGATTATTTATATCACAATTTATTTAGATATTGAGGATATTTGAGCTCATTTGATACCATAATTGACATGATTCATTTGATCCTCGTTTCATTCGTCCATATACATGGAATTGGTACCATATAGAAACATTGATTTTGAAAGAAACTGAAACACTTTATAAAATCCTTGACCGAAGATTTTTCCGGCAAGATTGATTGAGATATGAGATTGAGATTATGAAAGTATATGGGTTGCGAATCCCCCATGGGTCCTGTCCTGGAAGCTTATGCTCTGAAGGTATATACGAGGCCATGCGATGGCTTACTTCATAATCACCCCACTACACTTGCATTGCATTGCATCATTTGTACTTCTATTTATGTGTTTGTTATCGTGTATTTAGCCTTGTCTTATATATTTGTGTGTTGTTATTCTAATATAGATATTATACTTGTAGAATTATTAGGAGATAAAGTTTGAGCCAACATTGGAAACTTTTCTATATGCGGGTGGAAGTGTGCTCATAGTATTAAGTACTTATTTTGTTTTTTGGTTTACTCAGTCGGCCTATGATACCTATTGAGTACAAGTGGACCGTACTCACTCCCACTTTCAATAAATTTTCAATGCAGATTCTAGTTTAATGATCGAGGATGATTTAAAGGACAGGTGAGCTCCTCGTTTAGGGATTGATTCCAGACTTCATCTATCTATCATGTCTTTATTTTATGATTTACAGATAGTTTTATGTTTTTATCATACCCTTTATCAATTGTAGTATAATTTACTCATGACATCATATTTTGGGCTTTGGATTTGTATTTTGTTCGGATTCAGATATTGTTATTATTTATATTATGTCCTAGCTTCCTCATGAAGTCTCATAGTGGGATTTATTATTTTTTTTTGTATTTTTTTAACTATTTAGGTGTTGGGCTTCCCTACCAGGGTTGGGATAGGGTAGGTTCCATTATGACCTCCACTTTTGGGTGGTGACAAATTAGTATCAGAGCGCTAGGTTCACCGATCTCATGAGTAAAAGAGCAAGGTATCTAATAGAGTTCCATGGATCGATACATTGATGTCCATATCTATCTTTAGGAGGCTATGTGATATTTTAAAGAAAACTTCTCTAATTTGATTCCATATCATGTGTATTGTTAATGTCTGATATTTTAAACTTATAATCCATTCTTTCTGTGTAGATGGTGAGAACTAGATCCAGAGTTATTGAGGATGTTGATCTCAAACCAACTATTGGAGTTCCAGTCAGAGGGCGAGGCAGGGGTCGCGGCCGAGATAGAGAGATAGAGGTAAAGGTTGAGCATAAAGAGTGGCTCTATCTAGAGGACAAGCTAGAACGACCTCTCCCAAGCCTGAGATTGAACATGATGAAGATACTTATTAGCCAGAGAATGTTGAACCATATTAGGCCCCTCAGGGTTTCATGGTTACCCTAGTATTATAGGATCTGTTGGTTCATCTTTTGGGCTGTTTGGATTGCATTCCCCATATTGGTATTCTACCAGGTACATCAAATGGTTCTCAGACTATAGGAGGTGTACAACTGACAGGGTAGGCTACTACTCATGGTTTTCAGACTCCCAATGCATATCCAGCTGCTACGGTGGCCTCACGTGTTGATTCCTTACTTACTAGATTAGTTGTTCATCATATAGCTCCAGGTCCTATTATGTCTGCTGATGTGCAGAAGAGATTTGAGAGATTCACCAAATTTTCCCCTCCCAAGTTCAGTGGTGCCATTGGTGAGAATGCTTGTGAGTTTTTGATTAATTGTCAGGAGAGGTTGCATAACCGCAATTCGCTTGAATCTCATGGTGGTGCTTGACTGATATGGCTAGGCAGTGGTGGAGATCTCTTGTCAGTTGTAGACAAATGGGTTCCACTCAGTTGATATGGACCTAATTTTCTGAGACTTTTTTGGAGCAGTTTGTGCCCTTAAGCTTGAGGGACCAACGGAGAGATGAGTTTGATCATTTGGAACAAGTGTTTATGACTATTGTTGAGTATGAGGCTCATTTTTATGCCTTGTCTAGATATGCCATTGCTAGTATTTTCACTGAGTCTTAAAGTATCAGAAAGTTTGTTAAGGGTTTGACTAATTATTACTAGTTGGTAACGACTCAGTTAGTGGTTTTTGGTGGTTCTTTTCAAAGTATAGTGGATCATGCCAAGATGATTGAGACTATTCGACAGGGTATGCAGGGTGGTGGTGCAAATATGGTGCGTTGATAGGGTGATTTTAGTGGTCATGTATCTGAGGTAGGGACTTCTTAGGAAAACTTTCTCATGGTTATCATAGAAGATTGGTTCAAGCAACTTCGCAGAATTCAGATGGTAGCTTTGCAAGTTTTGAGACTTCGAGTGGTCAGAGATCGAGTCATACAGATTGAGGGTTGCATTTTGGTTCATCAGATTATAGGGGGCATTCTGGTTCTTTTGGTCCTTCTCAGTGTTATTCGTTTGTTAGAGGATGTGTTACGTCTGATGGGCATAGTCACTTAGCGAGGGATTATCCCCAATGTACGATTGGATCTTCCCAGTAGGGGCCTTAGCTTCAGCTTTATTTGACTCTAGTTTCAGCAGTTAGAGGTGGTACACATGGAAGTAGGGGTGGTTCTAGAGGTACCAGAGGTGGAGCTTAGGGAGCTCGTAGTGGTGGATAAGTAGTCACTCAGTCTGTTAGCAAACATGGACAGTGCTATGCTTTTTCTTGGAGACCCGAGGCAGAGGCCGATGATGCAGTGATTACAAGTATCGTCCCTGTTTTCCATCATCCCACTACAGTACTGTTTGAACATAAGTCTACATTCTCTTATGTGTTAGTATATTTTTCTACTGGTATCGATGCTATGTGTGAGTCCTTTTCTATGCCTATTCATGTATATTATAATGACCCTCCAGGTCATTTTCTACATTTCTACACTATTTCGATGTTTAGAGCTTTCCCATTGCTGTCTCAAGTCATTTATGACTTGTTGGAGCTGACAGTTCAATTACTAGGTAGTTTATTTGGTTTTTAGAGCTAATTCCCTGTTTAGATGTCTTCGCTATTCAAATTTAGGTATAGGGCTTAAACCTCAGGTAAATGACCTATGTCAATTCTAATAGTTCCAGCAGCTCCAGAACGTTGATTTTTAGGTTAGGGAAACCTTTGGTTTGGGTCCTAAGGCTTTCAAACTCATTTTGGGCTATTGGGTGGAAATTAGTTAAAACAGCCATTGGGTATAGAACCCACATTTCATCGAAACGACCTCGGATGTGAATTTGGATGGCGCCATTGAGTCTAGAATATTAAATTTTGTAGGATAGCATAGTTTGTTTACATTTGTGAAATACTGAACGAATCTCGAGGGTTCAGTCGAAACTTAGCAAAATATGGTAAGGGCTGGTGCCTGGACTCAGCTGGTGTAGCCACTTAAGCGAACCTTTGGTCGCTTAAGGGGAGGTCGCTTTAGTGGCCAGGACACCACTTTAGCTTCCAAACCTGGTTCCCTCCTAGTCGCTTAAGTGGAGGCCTCATCGCTTTAGTAGAGGTAGCTTAAGCGACAATCATCTGCTTTAGCTGAGGCTGGCCTTTGAGGCTTTGCCGCTTAAGCGATGGTTTTTTGCTTTAGCGATGACCACTTAAGTAGTCGAGTGGCCGCTAAAGAGGTCTTCACTAGTTCATTAAATTCTCCCTTTACCTGATTTTAGCTTATTTTCTCCAAGTCCAAGTCCATAGAAACCCTCGAGAGATTTTGGAGAGTAGGGTTTGATCATTGGATGTTCTTGGTGAGTTCGGAATGTCATTTTGATCACTTCCTCGTCAATATTTCCGTGAGTTCCCATTAATTTCATGGTTAATTTCAAATTTAAACCCGAATCCCTAGTTTACTTTACAGGCTGATTTTGGGTTCGTTTATGCTCTGAATTTATCCATTTTTGAGGGTAAATGATCCTAAAGTTTAGAGGGACATTTTGATGGTTTTGAAGTTGTGATTCTGGAAGTTGGCCCCCTATGGAATTTTTAGCTTGATTTTGGGTCTGGAGCATTTATATGCAATATAGGTATTTTTATTCTCGTATTAATATGCAGATCATTATTTTGATAGCGTGGCATCTTGAGGGGGCTTCTCAAAAGGGAAAAACTCTGATTTAGTAGACTTTCTCGGGCATTCATCGGCGTCCATGTAGGTTAGGCTTACTTTTCTCATAGATTGAGCTTTATTAGGGTATTAGTATAGTATTATGCTAGAGTTGGGTAGGAATTTATGGCTTGGTTGTGTGTTTAGTGAAAATTGGAATATTTAGTCTATTAGAGAGCCGTTTTTAGGTAGAGTTGACCCATTCACTATTCCCTTGGATTTAGTTGTTGTCTTAGGACTTGTTTAGACTTATCTAATACTTTAAGATGGAACTTTGAAGCCTTACTCTAATTTCGGGTAGAAATTTCCTTAATATGGACTTTTGGGGTTAGTAGCGGGCCTTTTCGACTCTCTTTTAGGTCAATTATCCTAATTAGCTCCTTGTAGACCTAGGAGACTTCTTTCGTCATCTTGTGCATCTTCTTGAAATTTATTATAACGTGGATATCTTTCCAACTCTCGACTAGACTTGTAACCTTGTATTTACTTTAAAGACTGGTTCGAGTCTGGTAACTACTATTGGCATATGGTACTAATTCTCGATTCAATTCTGATATATATGATATTAGATTAAGGTTCAAGTTCGACACCTTATAGTTTACTAATGATATTGTTGATCCGGTATTACGTGGTATGAAAGGATTCGCGGATATGGGATCAATGGTTGGTTACTTTATACTTATAAGTGTCTATGGTTCTTCTCTTAATTGTATCCACTGAGCTTATGGGGCATCATTGGGGTTAATCTTCTCTTATTTACGCCTTCTGGGCTAATGGGGGCCCAGTTAGGCTGTAGTTAGCTTATCTTTCTTTTGATATTGTTTATACTGTTATTTATTATCTGTCAGCTGGAGCATTATTTCAGGGTTGCCCCTTATTCCTTGACTTAGTTTAGATTCTTGCATTCTATTATACTTTTATCATGATTTACCTCAGTTGGCCGATGATGTCTATTGAGTACCCATTGTTTTGGTACTCATACTATTCTTCTGCATCTTTTTTTGATGCATATCCGAGTACTAGTTCCCACCGCTGATGTTCTACCTAGCTGATCTCAGGATTCAGAGATAGGGTGGGCCTTTATTGTCAAAGCTGATCCCCTCTCGTTCCTATACTTTTGTACAGTCTTTAGTTATCAAAACTTTTGGTATATTGATACTATTCAGTACTCTCATTTTGTATTTAGTGGCTATTGTACCGACTTTACTAGGCCGTGAGATATTTCTTTTGTTCTTCCTCCATTCTGTTTGACATTTATATTGTTGTATTTTTATTTATATTGCTTACAAACTTATTGTATGCTTATTTTCTAGTATTTACATTACCTTCCACTAGTTAGACCATTACTTATCATTCCGGGCTAGAGTTTGGCTTACCTACTAGTGGATTAAAGTAGGTGCCATCATGACTCCAAAATTAGGATGTGACAAACTGGTATCAGAGCAAGGTTCACTAGTATTGTTGGTGCAAGATCAAGTGTCTAGTAGAGTCCCACGGATCAGAACGATGACATCTGTATCTTATCTTTGGGAGGCTATAGGACATTCTTAGGATAACTCACTTTCTTCTTTTATTTCGTGCATCGAGTAACTAAGATTCTCATTATTTCACTCTTTCACAGATGGTCAAGATAAAAGCTACGATGATCGACGATGAAGACAACCTCAAGTCCACTACTAAGACACCAGCTAGTGGTCATGGTCGACCCAGAGGTCGCGGTTAGCCTAGAGCTGCAGCCCTAGCTAAGGGTCAGGATAGGGATCCTTCACCAGATCTTATTATTGCTCCCATGGAAGAGGTAGCTCCACAGGTTTCCATTGGTAGGCCAGGAGGTAGCCCAGGATCCATCAGGGTTTATTCCTTCCTCATTGTTCAGAGATGCCTTGGTCTAGTTATTGGGATTAGCTGGTGGTAGACTGTTTGATGGTGCTCAGTCTAAGGATCAGAGTGGTATAGATATATGGGCGTAGCCTATAGCTATGGCTCTAAGAGTTGTGGTCCCTCTAGCACCGGTAGTTACTCAGCTGGCAATCGCCCAACCAGCTATGTCTGTTGAGGAGTAAAAGATATTAGGCATATTTTTGAGATTGACTCTACCTAGGTGTTTTGGGGCTCCAAGCGAGGATGCATTTGAGTTCTTGACTACTTACGAGGATAGGCTCTAAAATTTGGGCCTAGGTGAGACTCGTGGGGTTGACTACACCACTTTTCAGTTGGATTTGACAGCTAGACATTGGTGGAGAGGTTATCTTGATTCCAGGCCAGTTGGATCTCCCCCTATGATATGGATTTGGTTCTCCGAGTCTTTCTTAGAGAAGTATATGCCTAGTAGTATTTGTGAGTGTATGAGAGATCAGTTTACCAACTTACAACTGGGTTCTATGTTAGTGGTTGAGTATGAGGTAGTTCCATGAGTTGGCCAGACATTCTACTGGGATCTTTCCGACCTAGTATGAGCAGATTTGGTGTTATGTTAGAGGGCTAAAACTTGTTCTTCGCATGGCTACTCAGAGTTTAGTTGCAGCTGGCAGGTCATTTGTTAAGGTGTTTGATTATGCCTAGATTATAGAGAAGATGCATCGCGAGGCCCAAGGGGAAGCGAAAAGAGACCACATCATCAGGGTAGTTTCAATGGGGCCATGATGGCTCGTAGTTCATAGGTAGAGGTTCTCAGGGTAGGTACCCTCTGCTTCAGTCTTATCAGTATCAGGGATAGTCTAGTAGACCCGTTCAGGCAACACTTTGAATTACTAACGAAGGTCAGTCCAGCTACAGTAATTACCTTGGCCCGAGCAGTGGCCAGTCTTCTAGAGGTGTACATCCTGAGTCTTCTAGATGAGGTGGCTATTCTAGGTAAGTCAGATCTTCTTGGAAGAGCGGAGTG
This sequence comes from Capsicum rhomboideum, assembly GCA_031232105.1. Taxonomy (NCBI): domain Eukaryota; kingdom Viridiplantae; phylum Streptophyta; class Magnoliopsida; order Solanales; family Solanaceae; genus Capsicum; species Capsicum rhomboideum. The sequence goes on from CP124714.1 coordinate 122,088,481, forward strand.
TACGAGGCTTGCTATAGTTGCGGGGTTGTTGGTTATTACTCTAGAGAGTGTCCCCAGCATGGGATGATTCAACCTACTGTGCAGAGTATTCAGCCAATCAGACCAGCTAGAAGTGGTGCTCAGGGTTGCAGGGGTAGTTCCCAGGGTTCTCGAGAAGGTTTTTAGGAAGGTAGGATGGGTGGTCAGTCAGGCGCCCAGCCAGGTGGCGGGCAACATGTCACGCTTCGAAATCCCAACGAGGCGTGATTGGCACCCGAAGTCGATATGTCCCGAGAGAACTAATCTTTGCTCAAGTACATATATATATCCTCGTATGAACATCGTACTATCTCATGTAACCGATAATATAAAAAATGCCAATGGCGGAAGTCATGGAAAACATGTACAATATGAAACTATGGCCGTTAGAGCCATCAAGTCAAAATGAACATACGTCTCTTTTTACATTTATACGCCCACATCCATCTACAAAATCCTCTAACAACTAAAAGTCGGGACAAGTCCCCACTTTATATTTACAACATCCAAACACATGTACAAATGTGATAAGTCCCAAAGCAACTGGGGCTCACCAAAGATCCATAACTAACTGTCAACTTACTGTCTGTTTAAAAATCTACTAGTGCCTGCACCTGCAACATGTAAGGTAAGTCCCCCGAGGGGGTCAGTACGAAGAATGTACTGAGTATGTAAGGCTCATAAGAAATAGCATCATACATGAGAATGTCAATAAAATAAAATAGGAGAGAATAGTCAATGTGTATAAATCATCATTTTATATACTATCTTTTATAACCACTCTCCTTCAAGGAAATCAGCTTCACTCAAGAGACTTGTCTCCAATAGATTCTTCTATACCCAAGAGATTCTTTCTTGCCTCTATGTTCATTACCACTATTGTTCATCTACTTGCGTACATCCACTTTATTAACGTACATCCATTCTATTGACGTACATAACCTACATCCACTCTCATGGTGGGAGAACATACATCCACTCTATGGTGGGAGAACATACATCCACTCTATGGTGGGAGAAATTGATATATCAACTTATGAGAGGTTAAATCATTAAGGATCATGATACTAATTCAAACACACCAATATGCTTTACCTTACTCTTATACTTCATGAGATTAACAACTTAACTTATGAGGGATAGATATATTAGCTCGCACTTTACCTCCTTCACTAATCTTATGAGCTCTTATATAAGTAAGCATATGATACCGGGCCTCTACCTTTGGTGGTCTATAATAGATAACAAAGCATAATATTGGGATTATTCCATATTGAACTTATACCCTCTAGAAAGTGATCCATACTCAATAAAACATCTAGCAACCATGCGCATTACCTCTTTACAATCTTACACACTCTACTTAGTTATGAGAGTGACACGTTAAATATCATGACATTAAAGTAAAGCACACACTTATATGCACACCTCACTTCACTTCTTTATCTCATGAGATTGACAACTTTACTTATGAGGAATAATTATACTAACTTGCACATCACCTGTCTTATTACTCTTATGAGATTGGTACTCTTACTTATGAACATTTGCCACAAGGATAATCATCATACTATAGGACTTTGGAGCAAGACATAATCGGAATAATGCTATTCAAACTAAACAAGCTCTCTGTCCTCATTACTCTCGTTGAGATAGTTCATTTAGAAATTACAACGTCATGGTATTTTTGGAACTTCAATCAATGAATAAGAGATAAGTGAATCATAATTCATCTAAGAATAGGGCACATATGAATAACAATATACGTCACCCTGAATTGATATATTTCAAGCCTCTCGGAATTGAAACAAGTCCAATGTCAAAAAGAACAATATCTTGTAGAAGGATACGGAAAGAGTAACCTTACATACCTTGTATTCTTAATAAGAATACACAATCTTAGATGCGTATACAGTGGTCCTACTCCTTCTTTATGTATCACTCTACAACACAAACACATAACAAAATTCACATTAACCACCAACTACCTTACAAGTGTATGTAACGTCCATGAGTTACATGTTTGCCTTTAAACATGCCATTTCCCCTTGACAAAACCATTAATGCACTTATTATTCCAAAAATCCCCCAATATTCCATACATTTACCAATACATGAAAATCAATATATTTCACCACAACACTTCTCCTTTACACTTTCTTATCCATATCACACCACAAATAATCCATCAAATTACCTTAATACAACTCATAGCACATATCGGTCAAAATCCCACAATTTACACTTTTAGAAAAATAACAAGTTTAATAACAAAATCACACCATACATGTTCATATTTTATCCATACCATGCTCTTTCATTAAGACATCAAGTCTCTTTTCAAATTCAAATCACAAAGATGGCACATCTTTCACCAAAAGCACAAATACACTATTCACCACCTTGCCAACATAACTATCATGATATACATAATCTCCTATGCATATAATATGTTAATACATAATAATAAATACTTACCAAGTCTTGGAATAGGATGATCTTCACCAAAGAAAAGGCTTAGGGTTCTTAGGGTTTGAGAGAGCCAAAAAGAAAATATCTTGTAATTCTCAAAATGTATTGTGTATGTTTAAGAATAAAAATCTGATTTTGGGTTCCTTATATAGTGCTCAAGTCATCCTTAGCCATTTGGGAGCAATAATTGAGTAGTCATGGCAAGAATGGGTCATTTGACCCATTTGGGCCAAGTCTTTTATTCCATTTGGGCCTAAATTTGGGCCCAATAACACATATCCATTTAACCTATCAAATTTCATGTATAATTAACCCTATATCTAATGTTTAAATAATTCCATAATGTCACGACAATATTCTCTTATGAGATTCTCATTCGTCGTCTCAATCGCAAAAATAGGAATTCTAGTCGTCCATGGCTTCCTTGAACATTTTTGATAATTACTTGTGTTTCATGGTTTGATCATGTAGAAGTATGTAGGGGTGTATTGAAGTGTTTGAAGATTTAACAATGCTCAAAGAACTCCAAAGAACCAAAAGAAACCATCCAAGAATCGTCGTAGAATTGCGTTTCAAAACGAGTCCGGAAGGACACATTTTTTGTGCCTTGCGCCACTGCTGAAAAGCAAGGCAGTGGCGCAAGAAATCACTGCCCTCTGAATCAGTGGCTTGCGCCACACCCCCTGAAACAGGGTAGTGGCGCAAGTTTTCATACCTTGCTGAATTTTTCGGCCATTTCTTCAATACTTGCATATCGTCTAATACCTTATCAAAACACTTCAAAATACTTACTTAGTGATCTTAATCATCTAGTAAACATGACTCCAAGTCACCAAATGAGGTTAGAATGTGTACGGGGTATTACACAAATGCTCCACGAAATCACAAAACCCTTCTGATGAAAGTCTAATTACATGTACGAGGCCAAATTTCAATTTTTCTCATCTTTAACATTACCAAATGCATCCTTATAGCTCTCGACACCTAAGGAAACATTATTCAATGTCATCAAGTAGGGTTGGGAAGGTACGGGGTGTTACATTCTCCCCCCCTTAGAAACATTCGTCCTCGAATGTTAGTAACATCGTCTCATGTACATCCCATGCATCTATATATTCACATATATATATATATATATACATACTACTTCCCGATACTTTCTTGTTATTGCTCAAATTCCGCACTTTGAATTTTCTCTTCAGTTTGAAACCATCACCAACAGGTGTAAATACTTCAATTAACTTAGCTAATAACCCCGATGTCCCGTCATATTCACGGTAGTCAATAAAGTAATATACGATAGAGTAGAGCTCGGATTAATCAGTACATATCTACCTGCTTACCTTTTCCTCTACCACCTCTTGTGCTTGGCAATTTACTATACCAAAGAAAAACAATTCCCACGGTCAAATACAATTGAACTTACAACACTGGCTCTATTGCATGATCTGGAAGTGAAGAAAAGAAACAACATCCTAAATGTCCCCGTAGCCTCCTACTTATAAATATGGTGCACAACACATCGATAAGTAAGACTCTACTCAGACACGACTTTGTAGACACACTTAGAACGACCTGCTCTGACACCACTTTTGTCACACCCCGAAATCCCAACGAGGCGTGATTGGCACCCGAAGCCGATATGGCCCGAGAGATCCAATCTTTGCTCAAGGTACATATGCATATCCTCGTATGAACATCGTACTATATCATGTAACCGATAACATATAAAATACCAATGGCGGAAGTCATGGAAAACATGTACAATATGAAACTATGGCCGTTAGAGCCATCAAGTCAAAATGAACATACGTCTCTTTTTACATTTATACACCCACATCCTTCTACAAAAGCCTCTAACAACTAAAAGTCGGGACAAGTCCCCGCTTTATCTTTACAACATCCAAACACATGTACAACTGTAATAAGTCCCGAAGCAACTGGGGCTAACCAAAGATCCGCAACTAACTGTCAACTTACTGTCTGTTTAAAAATCTACTAGTGCCTGCACTTGCAACATGTAAGGTAAGTCCCCCGAGGGGGTCAGTATGAAGAATGTACTGAGTATGTAAGGCTCATAAGAAATAGCATCATACATGAGAATGTCAATAAAATAAAATAGGAGAGAATAGTCAATGTGTATAAATCATCATTTTATATACTATCTTTTATAACCACTCTCCTTCAAGGAAATCAGCTTCACTCAAGAGACTTGTCTCCAATAGATTCTTCTATACCCAAGAGATTCTTTCTTGCCTCTATGTTCATTACCACTATTGTTCATCTACTTGCGTACATCCACTTTATTAACGTACATCCACTCTATTGACGTACATAACCTACATCCACTCTCATGGTGGGAGAACATACATCCACTCTATGGTGGGAGAACATACATCCACTCTATGGTGGGAGAACATACATCCACTCTATGGTGGGAGAACATACGTCCACTCTATGGTGGGTGAAATTGATATATCAACTTATGAGAGGTTAATACATTAAGGATCATGATACTAATTCAAACACACCAATATGCTTTACCTTACTCTTATACTTCATGAGATTAACAGCTTAACTTATGAGGGATAGATATATTAGCTCACACTTTACCTCCTTCACTAATCTTATGAGCTCTTATATAAGTAAGCATATGATACCGGGCCTCCACCTTTGGTGGTCTATAATAGATAACAAAGCATAATATTGGGATTATTCCATATTGAACTTATACCCTCTAGAAAGTGATCCATACTCAATGAAACATCTAGCAACCATGCGCATTACCTCATTACAATCTTATACACTCTACTTAGTTATGAGAGTCACACGTTAAATATCATGACATTAAAGTAAAGCACACACTTATATGCACACCTAGATTGACAACTTCACTTATGAGGAATAATTATACTAACTTGCACATCACCTGTCTTATTACTCTTATGAGATTGGTACTATTACTTATGAACATTTGGCACAAGGATAATCATCATACTATAGGACTTTGGAGCAAGACATAATCGGAATAATGCTATTCAAACTAAACAAGCTCTCTGTACCTCATTACTCTCGTTGAGATAGTTCATTTAGAAATTACAACGTCATGGCATCTTTGGTACTTCAATCAATGAATAAGAGATAAGTGAATCATAATTCATCTAAGAATAGGGCACATATGAATAACAATATACATCACCCTGAATTGATATACTTCAAGCCTCTCGGAATTGAAACAAGTCCAATGTCAAAAAGAACAATATCTTGTAGAAGGATACGGAAAGAGTAACCTTACATACCTTGTATTCTTAATACGAATACACAATCTTAGATGCGTACACAATGGTCCCGCTCCTTCTTTATGTATCACTCTACAACACAAACACATAACGAAATTCACATTAACCACCAACTACTTTACAAGTGTATGTAACGTCCATGAGTTACATGTTTGCCTTTAAACATGCCATTTCCCCTTGACAAAACCATTAATGCACTTATTATTCCAAAAATCCCCCAATATTCCATACATTGACCAATACATGAAAATCAAAACATTTCACCACAACACTTCTCCTTTACACTTTCTTATCCATATCACACCACAAATAATCCATCAAATTACCTTAATACAACTCATAGCACATATCGGTCAAAATCCCATAATTTACACTTTTAGAAAAATAACAAGTTTAATAACAAAATCACACCATACATGTTCATATTTTATCGATACCATGCTCTTTCATTAAAACATCAAGTCTCTTTTCAAATTCAAATCACAAAGATGGTACATCTTTCACCAAAAGCACAAATACACTATTCACCACCTTGCCAACATAAATATCATGATATACATAATCTCCCATGAATATAATATGTTAATCTATGAGAATAAATACTTACCAAGTCTTGGAATAGGATGATCTTCACCAAAGAAAAGGCTTAGGGTTCTTAGGGTTTGAGAGAGCCAAAAAGAAAATATCTTGTAATTCTCAAAATGTGTTGTGTATGTTTAAGAATAAAAATCTGATTTTGGGTTCCTTATATAGTGCTCAAGTCATCCTTAGCCATTTGGGAGCAATAATTGAGTAGTCATGGCAAGAATGGGTCATTTGACCCATTTGGGCCAAGTCTTTTATTCCATTTGGGCCTAAATTTGGGCCCAATAACACATATCCATTTAACCTATCAAATTTCATGTATAATTAACCCTATATCTAATGTTTAAATAATTCCATAATGTCACGACAATATTCTCTTATGAGATTCTCATTCGTCGTCTCAATCGCAAAAATAGGAATTCTAGTCGTCCATGGCTTCCTTGAACATTTTTGATAATTACTTGTGTTTCATGGTTTGATCATGTAGAAGTATGTAGGGGTGTATTGAAGTGTTTGAAGATTTAACAATGCTCAAAGAACTCCAAAGAACCAAAAGAAACCATCCAAGAATCGTCGTAGAATTGCGTTTCAAAACGAGTCCGGAAGGACACATTTTTTGTGCCTTGCGCCACTGCTGAAAAGCAAGGCAGTGGCGCAAGAAATCACTGCCCTCTGAATCAGTGGCTTGCGCCACACCCCCTGAAACAGGGTAGTGGCGCAAGTTTTCATACCTTGCTGAATTTTTCGGCCATTTCTTCAATACTTGCATATCGTCTAATACCTTATCAAAACACTTCAAAATACTTACTTAGTGATCTTAATCATCTAGTAAACATGACTCCAAGTCACCAAATGAGGTTAGAATGTGTACGGGGTATTACACAAATGCTCCACGAAATCACAAAACCCTTCTGATGAAAGTCTAATTACATGTACGAGGCCAAATTTCAATTTTTCTCATCTTTAACATTACCAAATGCATCCTTATAGCTCTCGACACCTAAGGAAACATTATTCAATGTCATCAAGTAGGGTTGGGAAGGTACGGGGTGTTACACAACATCATTTGTATTCTGTACCTGGTAGATTGGAGGAGAGTTTTTGGATGCTGTTATTACAAGTACGATTTCAGAGTTTCGTCAGCCAGCTATTGCCTTATCTAATTCGGGATCTACTTATTCATATGTTTCTACTTATTATGCACCACAGTTAGAGTTGCCTTGGAAGCCTTTATCTGTGCCATTGCGTGTATCTACTCTTGTGAGTGATTCTTTAGTAGTGGATCAGATTTATAGATCATCTATTATGATTGTTCGAGATTTTGACACTCGAGCCGACCTTATTGTGCTATACATGGTGGACTTAAATGTGATTTTTGGAATGGACTGGTTATCCCCTTATGATATGGTCTTGGGTTTCCTTGCCAAGACCGTTACCTTAGCCATGCCTGGCATACCTTCAATTGTGTGGTAGGGTTCTTTTAGCCGCGCACCGACGGGGAATATTTCTTATGTTTGGGTTAGGAGATTAGTGTCAAGGGGTTGTGAGTTTTATCTTGCTTATGTTCCTAATGTTAGTACAAAAAGTTCCTCGCTTGATTCTGTTTTTATTGTCCATGAGTTTTCTGATGTTTTCCCTACCGACCTGCCTGACCTTCCTCTTGAGCGTGATGTTGAGTTTGCTATTGATCTTGAGCAAGGCACCCGACCTATTTCCATGGCACCTTACTAAATGGCTCCTGCTGAGCCTAAGGAGATAAATTCTCAGCTTTAGGATCTTTTGGGTAAGGGTTTCATTAGGACAAGTACGTCGCCTTAGGAAGCTCCTATCTCGTTTATGAAAAAAAGAACGGTTCTATACTTATGAGTATCGACTACAAGCAGCTGAATAAGGTGGTAGTGAAGAATAAGTATCCTATGCCTCGAATTGATGATTTATTTGACCAGCTTCAGGGTGCAGCAGTGTTCTCTAAGATTGACTTGAGATTTGGTTACCATCAGTTAAGGATTCGAGCTGAGGACATCCCTAAGACAGCTTTCAGGACTTGCTATGGCCATTTTGAGTTCCTAGTGATGTCTTTTGGGTTGATCAATGCCCCAACAATATTTATGGATCTGATGAACCGTGTGTTCAGGCCCTATCTGGATTCCTTTGTGATTGTCTTCATTAATGACATCCTTGTATATTTGAGGAGTAGGGAGGAGCACGAGCAGTATTTGAGGATTGTGCTCCAAACATTTAGAGATCATAGGCTTTTTCCAAATTCTCAAAGTGCTAGTTTTGGCTCGATTTTGTTACATTCCTAGGGTATGTGGTGTCTAAGGATGGGATTATGGTGGATCTAGTGAAGATTAAGGCTATTCGTGATTGGATCAGACCTACATCTCCAACTAAGGTTCGTAGCTTTACTGGTTTGGCAGGTTACTATAGGCAGTTTGCTGAGGGTTTTTCTTCTATTGCAGCGCCTATGACCAGGTTGACTAGGAAAGGGTTTGTTTATTAGTGGTCTGATAAGTGTGAGTTGAGCTTTCAAAATATCTAGTACTTGCTCACTTCAGCTGATATATTGACTCTTCCTGTTGAGAACAAGGGGTTTACAGTTTACTGTGATGCTTCTGGAGTTGGTTTGTGTTGTGTTTTGATGCAACAGGGCCGATTTATTTCCTATGCATCAAGAAAGATGAAGGTTCATGAGTGCAACTACCCTACTCAGAATTTGGAGTTAGCGACAGTAGTTTTTGGGCTTAAGATATGGAGGCATTACTTGTCTGGTGTTCATTGCGAGATCTATACTGACCATCATAGTCTTCAGTATATTATAACTTAGAGGGAGCTTAATTCTAGACAACGTAGATGGATTGAGTTACTGAAGGACTATGACATCTTTATTCTATACCATATGGGCAAGACAAATGTGGTAGCAGACGCCTTGAGCTGGAAGACGGTAAGTATGGGTAGCTTAGCTTCTATTTTAGTTTTGGAGAGGCCGTTGGCATTAGATATCCATTCCTTAGCCAACTTAATGGTTCAACTTGATATTTTAGACTCCAGGAAGATCCTTTCTAGTGTTGAGGCTAGGTCCACCTTATTTGAGCAGATTCGGAGTTGCCTGTTTGAGGATAATAGCCTTTATAACATCTGTGATTAGGTGTTGAGGGGTGAGTCCAGTTGAGCTACCTTATATCCAGATGGTATTTTGAGATATGATAGTTGCATTTGTGTTCTAGGGGTTATAGACTTGATTCAGTTGATATTGCGAAAGACTCATAGCTCTAGATATTCTATACACCCTGGGCATCTAAGATGTATAGAAATTTGAGGCAACATTACTGGTGGAGTAGTATGAAGAGAGATGTTGTAGACTTTCTAGCTCGTTGCCTATGTTGTCAATAGGTAAAGGTTGAGTATCTCAAACCTGGTGGCTTGATTCAAAGATTACCCATCCCCGAGTGGAAGTAGGAGCAGATTTTCATGGACTTTGTGAGTGGTTTACCTCGTACCTCCCATGGTTCCAATGGCATTTGGGTCATTGTAGACCGGTTGACCATATCGGCTCATTTTTCCCTATTCAGATGTCTTTCAGTGCTGAGAGGTTCACTCGTATCTATGTTCATGAGATAGTTCGCCTGTATGAAGTACCCATATCTATTATTTCAGACATAGTCTCAGTGTTCACTTCTAGCTTCTGGAGGGAATTTCAAGAGGCGTTAGGTAATCAGGTTAATATTAACACCGCATTCCACCCCCAGACCGATAGTCAGTCGGAGTGGACTATTCAAGTTTTAAAGGATATGCTCTGTGCATGTGTTATGGACTTTGAAGGTCAGTGGGAGAAACACTTAGTCTTAGTGGAGTTCGCTTATAATAACAACTACCATTCGAGTATTGATATGGCACCATTTGAGGCATTGTATGGTAGGCATTATCGATCTCTAATTAGCTGATTTGAGACTTTTAAGGTTAGTCCTCATGGTACTGAATTGCTTTATGAGTTCTTGGATAGGGTGAGGGTGATTCAGGATAGGTTGAGGGCAACCTAGAGTAGGCAGAAGAGTTACGCTGATCATAGACTTTGTAGCTTGAAGTTTGGAGTTGGTGACTGAGTCTTCCTTTGAGTATTTCCTATGAAGGGTATGATAAGGTTGGGTAGGAGAGGCAAGCTCAGCACCAGGTATATTGGGCCATTTGAGATACTTTGGACCATTGGAGAGGTAGCATATGAGTTAGCCTTGCCCACAGATCTTTCAGCTGTTCACCAAGTTTTCTATGTATCCATGTTGTGGCGCTACATTTTGGATGAGTCACATGTGCTTTGGTGGGACTCAATTCAGTTGGATGAGCGATTGACCTTTGTGGAGGAGTCGGTGCTTATACTGGCCAGAGATGTGAGGCGGTTATGCTCTAGAGAGATTCTAGTGGTTAAGGTTCAGTGGAATCACCGTCCAATTGAGGAGTCTACTAGATAGATCGAGAGTGATATACGGGTCCAGTATCCCCACCTGTTTGAGCCTTGAGGTACATCTTGATCCTTTACTTTTGCTGATAAAAGTCCTTTTAGTAGTGGATATTGTAATGACCCTCCAGGTCGTTTTCTCCATTTCTGTACTATTTTTTTGTTTAGAGCCTTCCATAACTTCCATAAGTTATTTATGACTTGCTGGAGCCGACAGTTTGGTTATCGGGCAGTTCGTTTGTTTTTTAGAGCCAATTTCTTATTTAGAAGTCTTCGTTGTTCAAATTTGGGTATCGGGCCTAAACCTTAGGTAAACATCCTCGTATGCCAATTCTGATAGTTTCAGCAGCTCCAAAACGTTGGTTTTAGGCTAAGTGGAGGCCTCATCGCTTTAGCAGAGGTTGCTGAAGCGACAATCATCCGCTCTAGCGGAGGTCGACCTCTTAAGCGACGATTTGTCACTTTAGCGATGACAGCTAAAGCGGTCTAGTGGCTAGTAAAAAGCTCATTGCTAGTTCAATTATTTCTCCCTTTGCCTGATTTTAGCTCATTTTCTCCAAGTCCAAGTCCATAGAAACCCTAGAGAGATTATGGAGAGTGGGGTTTGATCATTGGATGTTCTTGGTGAGTTAGGAACAACATTTTGATCACTTCCTCGTTGATATTTTTGTGAGTTTCCATTAATTTCATAGCTAATTTCCAATTTAAACCCGAATCCCTAGTTTACTTTACGGTCTGATTTTGGATTCATTTTTGCTCGAAATTTACCCATTTTGAGGGTAAATAATCCTTGAGCTTCACGGTTTCAAAGTTGTAATTCCATAAGCAGGCTCCACGTGGGGTTTTTAGCTCGATTTTAGACCCAGAGAATTTATATGCAATATGGGTATTGTTATTCTTGTATTAATATGTAGATCATTATTTTAATAGTATGGCTTCGTGAGGAGGTTTCTCGAAAGGGAAAAGCTCCGATTTAGTGGACTTTCTCGAGTATTTGTAGGCGTCCAGGTAGGCTAGGCTTACTTTTCTCATAGATTGAGCTTTATTATGGTATTAGTATAGTATTATGCTAGAGTTGGGTTGGAATTTACGACTTAATTGTATGTTTAGAAAAAATTGTAATATTTAGCCGATTAGAGAGCCATTTTAGGTAGAGTTGACCCATTCATCGTTCTCTTGGGTTTAATTGTTGCCTTAGGACCTGTTTAGACTTATGTAATACCTTAAGATGGAACTTTGAAGCCTTAGTCTAATTTTAGGTAGAAATTGCCCTAGTATGAACTTTTGGGGTTAGTAGCGGGCCCCGTCGACCCTCTTTTAGGTCAATTATCCTAATTAGCTCCTTGTAGACCTAGGATGCCTTCTTTTGTCATCTTACGTGTCTTCTTAGAATTTATTATGACGTGGACATCTTTCCAACTTTCGACTAGACTTGTAACCTTGTATTTACTTTAAAGACCGGTTCGAGTCTGGCAACAACTATTGACATATGGTACTTATTTACCATTCAAGTCCGGTATATATGATATTAGAGTCTGGTTTAAGTGCAGCACCCTATGGTTTACTGATGATATTACAGATCCGGTTCGAGTCCAATATTGCATGGTATGAAAGGATTTACGGATATGGGATCAGTGGTTTGTTACTTTATACTTATTAGTGTCTATGGTTCTCCTCTTGATTGTATCCATCGGGCTTATGGGGGCTCATTTGGGTTAATCTTCTCTTATTTGCACCTTCTAGGCTTACAGGGGACCAGTTAGGTTGTAGTTAGCTTGCCTTCCTTTCGATATTATTTATACTATTATTTATTATCTGTCAGCTAGAGCATTATTTCAGGGTTGCCCCTTATTTCTTGAATTAGTTTACATTCTCACATTCTATTATACTTTTATTATGATTTAGCTCAGTCGACCGATGATGTCTACTGAGTACCCGTTGTTTTGGTTCTCATAGTACACTTCTGCATTTTTTATGATGCATATCCTAGTTCTAGTTGCTGCCACTTATGTTCTATCTAGCTGCTCTTAGGATTTGGAGATAGGGTGGGCCTTCAGAGCTGGAGCAAATCCCCTTACCTTTTTTTACTTTTGGACAGTCTTTAGTTATCAAGACTTTCTTTGTATTTAGTGGCTCTTATACCGGCTTTACTAGGTCGTGGGATATTTCTTTTGTTCTTCCTCCATTCCATTTGACATTTATATTGTTGTATTCTTATTTATATTACTTACAAGCTTATTGTATGCTTTTTTTCTGGTATTTACTTTACTTCAACCAATTATCCCATTACTTGTTGTTCCGGGCTATAGTTTGGCTGACCTACTGGCTGGTTAAAGTAGGTACCATCATGACTCTAAAATTGGGTCGTGACACTACCCTCGTAGGTGATTCTTTAGTGGTGGATCGGGTGTACTGATCTTGTGTTGTTACCTTTTCAGGGTGTGAGACTTGGGTGGAGTTGATTATCCTCGATATGGTTGATTTTGATGTTATATTGGGTATGGATTGGTTGGCTCCTTATCATGCAGTTTTGAATTGTTCTGCCAAGACCGTGAATTTATCTACTTCTGGTATTCTGAGGTTAGAATAGAAGGGTGCCTCTAACTCATGTTCGAAGGGTGTTATATCTTTTCTACGTTCTTGCCGCATGGTAGGAAAGAGTTGCCTATCTTATTTGGCCTATATTCACAATACTAGTGTTGCTTCACCGCCTTCTTTGGATTCTACATGAGTTGTCAAAGAGTTCATGGATGTATTTCCTACTGACTTACCGATATGCCTCTGAACCAGGATATTGATTTTTCCATCTATGTTGAGCCAGATACTAAGCCTATTTCCATTCCTCCTTATAGGATGGCCCTGACAAATTTGAAGGAATTAAAGGAGCAATTATAGGATTTGTCGGCTAAGGGTTTCATAAGACCGAGTGTGTCTCCTTAGGGTGATCTTGTCTTATTTCTGAAGAAAAAAGATGGATCCATGCACATGTGTATTGATTATCAATAATTGAACAAAGTGATTGTCATGAACAAGTATCCTCTTCCTTGTATTGATGATTTATTTGAACAACTTCAGGGTGCTTCAGTGTTTTCTATGATTCACTTGAGATCTAGTTACCATCAGTTGTGGATTAGAGCTTCAGACATTCAGAAGACGGCTTTTTCAGATGCGGTATGGCCATTATGAGTTCTTAGTTATGTATTTTGGTCTAACTAATACCCCGACAGTATTTATGAAGTTGATGAACAGGGTATTCCAACCTTATCATGATTCCTTTGTGATTGTGTTCATCGATGATATCTTAGTTTATTCCAAGAATGAGGCTGATCATTTGAGACATTTGATGATCGTTACTTCATAGATTGAGAAATGAGAAGTTGTATTCCAAGTTCTCTAAGTGTGAGTTTTGGTTGGATTCTATTTCTTTCTTGGGTCAAGTTGTGACCAAGGATGGTATTATGGTCGATCCTGCCTAGGTAACGACAATTTGTGATTGGGCTACACCTACTTCTCCTACCAAGATTTGGAGTTTTATTAGGCTAGCAGTCTATTATCGGCTCTTTGTGTGGGGTTTCTTTTCTATTGCATCTCCTTTGACCAAGTTGACTTAGAAGAAGATTGTTTTTCAGAGGTCGGATGCTTGTGAGGAGATCTTTCAAAAGCTTAAGTAGTTATTGACTTCGGTTTCTATCTTGAATTTTCTTGATGAGGGCGTGGGTTTTATCTTGTTTTGTGATGCTTTTAGAGTTGGCTTGGGTGGTGTGTTGATACAGAATGGTAAGGTAATTACTTATGCTTCTCGACAGTTAAAGCCTCATGAGAAGAACTACCCTATCTATGATTTGGAGTTAGCCACAGTTGTGTTTGTGTTGAAACAGTGTCGATACTTCTTGTATGGGGTTCATTGTGATATTTTTCTCCGATTAGTGTAGCCTTCACTCCTTCTTCACTCAGCGAGATCTTAATATGAGACAACATAGATGGTTAGAGTTGCTTAAGGATTATGGACTCACTATTCTTTATCATCCAGGCAAGGCTAATGTGGTAGCAGATGCCTTAAGTTAGAAGGCATCGATTATGGGGAGTTTGGCTCATCTATTAGTAAGGAGCATCCTTTAGGCTTAGACATTCAGTCCATGACAAACCAGTCGGTTAGGCTTGATATTTTGACACCTAGACATATTTTAGCCTTTATTGAGGCTAGGTCTTCATTGATGGAGTAGATTCGAGTTCATCAGTTTAATGATGAGAAGTTGAGGGTAATTCATGATAAAGTGTTGGGTGGGGAGGCAAAAATTGCATTTCTTGATCTCGATGGTGTTTTAAGGATTGGTGGTCATGTTTGTGTGCCAAGAGTTGGTGGATGGGTTAGACTAATCTCGGAGGAGGCTCATTGTTCGAAGTATTCTATTCATCTAAGAGCAGACAAAATGTATCATGACTTGAAGCAACACTATTGGTGGTGTGGTATGAAGAAAGACATTATTGGGTTTATGGCCAAGTGTTTGAATTGTCAGCAAGTGAAGTATAAGCATTAATGGCTGGGTGGTACTATGTAGAGGATGCCTATTCCCGAGTAGAAGTGGAAGCAGATCACAATAGACTTCGTGGTTGGTCTACCCCCGACTTTGGGGAAATTTGATTCTATTTGGGAGATTATGGATAGGTTGAGTAAGTCCTCAAACTTCATACCTATGAGGGTAAGCTATAATGCGGAGAAGTTGGCCAATATCTATAATTGAGAAATTGTTCGGTTGCATGGTGTATCTATCTCCATTATTTCTTATAGAGGCACTCAGTTTACCTTGAATTTTTAGAGTTCTATGCTGAGTGAGTTGGGTATTCAGCTTGACATGAGAACAACTTTTCACCCTCAGATGGATGGCCAGGCAGAGCAGACCATTCAGGTGTTAGAGGACATACGTCGAGTGTGTGTTATGAATTTTGGTGGTCATTAGGACTAGTTCTTTCCCTTAGCAGAGTTTGCCTAAAAAAATTGTTACCATTCAAGCATTCAGATGGCGCCTTTTGAGGCTTTGTATCTGTTTAGGTGTAGTTCCCCTGTGGGATTGTTTGATTCATTTGAGGTTAGGCCTTGGGGCACGAATTTATTGAGAGAATTGATGGATAGAGTTTGATTGATTCAATAGAGACTTGTGCCTGCCCAGAGTTGGCATAAGAATTATACCGACTATTGAGTTCGTGATATAGCATTCATACTTAGTGAGAGGGTTTTGTTGAAGGTATCAGCCATGAAGGATGTAATGAGATTTGGAAAGAAAGAAAAGCTTAGTTCGAGATTTATTAGGACTTTTGAGATTCTTGAGAAGTTTGGAGATGTGGCGTATAGGCTAGCTTTGCCTCTATATCTTTTAGCTATTCATATAGTATTCCATGTTTCCATGTTGAAAAAATACCGTCCATATAATTCACATATGATCTAGTGGGACTCAGTTGCATTAGATCATGACTTGTCCTACGAGGAGGATCCCATTGCTATCCTAGACAAGCAGACTAGGAAGTTGAGGTCTAAGCATATTGATTCTGTTCAAGTCCAGTGGATACATCACCTAATTGAAGAGGCTATAAGGGAGGTTGAGTCTGATATGCTGAGTAGATACCCCCAGCTTTTTATCATTTTAGGTACTTGATTTGCTTTTCATTCAAGGACGAACTCTTGTTTTAGTGGTGGCTAATGTAATAACCCTTATTATTATTTTTAGCTTTTGTTGTGTTTTGATAATTTTTCCCTTCCTTATAGTTGCTATATGCTATTTATGAGTTGTTGGATTGGTTGGAACGGTCCTCGAAGCTTTTGGGAGTGATTTGAGTGAGTCTAAGGTTTTGAGTAGATTTATAAGTGAATAGTTTGACTTTGGTCAACATTTTGTGATCCGAGCGGTAGATGGTGATTCTGTCAGCTCCGTTAGATCTGAAATATCAATTTTAGGTTTGTAGCATTGTTGGTTAAGGTTTCAAGCCTTTATATTTGGTTTTGACCTGTTAGACGAGAAGCTAATTAAATTAATCCTAAAGGGGTCTCGAGGGTTAATTTGTTGAAAACGATCTCCTTTTATAAATCTAATGGTTCTATTGCGTCCAAAATGTCAAAAATTAACCAAGTAGCTTATTTGGTTTATTTCTGTGGTGTCTCGAACGAATCTTGAGGGTCCATTTGGAAAAATTTCTAGAATTGTGCACTACTGGTTTGCTGATAACTGGTGCCTTCGAAATCCTTCTTCGTGTTCGCGGGATCTTGGACGCGATCGAGGAGAAGGAAAATATTATTCATCACAAACACAATGGTGGACTACATTCGCGAAGGGTCGCCTTTTGCATTCATTGTGAACGCGAGGTAGTAGCCCCATTCGTGTATGGATAGTGGTTCTGAGTCAGTCTTCATCACAACCGTAATAGTTTGACAGCGTTCGTGGGGCTCGAGTCGGGTTGGTCTTTGAGTTCACAGCTGGGGGCCCACATTTACAAAGAACAAATTATACTGAGACAGAAGTTAATTTCCTTTCTCATCCAAAACCCCATCTTCACTATTTTTAGACTTTGGGAGCTTAGTTCTTGGCGATTTTAAAGAGAAATTTCATCAATCTTGTGTGGGTAAACCCTAAACTCATATTTTCATCATTTCCCATTGATTTCATCTTCAAAACTACTTCAAAACTTGGATTTCAAACTAGTAATGTTGGGGTTTTTACCCGGTATTGGGAAAAATAGTTTTTCCTTTGATTTCAAGCTCGATTTAAACTTATTTTTTGATGGGTTTTCATATTTAGGATCCTTGAGGTAAGGAAAACTTGATTCTTAAATAAAATTCTAATTTTACCCTTTTCCTTTGGGGTTGATGTTTAAACTATTTTTGGACCTTGAAAGTAGCTAATATGGGTATTGTTAGACTCCTTTTGATGTGTAGATTACATTTTTGATAGATTTGGTTTAATTCGAAGTCGCGCGTAAAAAGAAGGCTCCATATTGGAAGGTCCAGACTTGTGTTTCGACTTTTCGAGGTAGGTTCTGGCTTAACTTTCTTCAGACTGGTCTGGATGGTTAACCATTCATGTAAAGTATGTTATGGGTTGGGGATTGCATTGTGAGATTCTTATTTTTGAGATAGTTATTTTCTCGTGTTGCCAGTTTGGGGGCCTATTTGAGTATTATTATTGACTTGAGAGATTATTATTGTTGTGAAGCCTGAGTGAGGGCTTATGTGAATATTATATTTGACTTGAGAGATGATTATTGTGGTTATACCCAAGTGGAGTTTTATATTGGTCTAGTTTGAGCATTATTTGCCATCTATCTTTATTGTGATGCCCGAGTGGGGGCTTGAATTAATATTATTGATGTCTTACATGACTATTCAATACTGCGGTGCCATGCGATGGCTTATATCATGATTTATTGAGATACTGAGAAGATTTGAGCTCATTTGATACCATCATTGACATGATTCATTAAATAATATTCTCTTGGTTATGAGCATGTATCCTCATTTAATTCATCCATATACATGGAATTGGTACCATAGAGAAACACTAATTTTGAAAGAAAATGAAACACTTTATAAAACCCTTGACCAAAGATTTTACCAACAACGTTGATTGAGATATGAGATTTAGATTGTGAAAGTATATGAGTAGCAAACCCCCCATGGGTCCTATACTAGAAGCTTATGCTCAGAAGTTGTATACAAGGCCTTGTGATTGTCACGACCCAATTTCTCAGGTCATGATGGTACCTACTATGACCCACCAGTAGGTAAGCCAACCTATAGTCCAGAACAGCTAGATAACGGTCTGTTAATAGAAATGAAGAAAGCATCAGAAAAGAATCTAATAAAGAGACCAATATAAAGATGAAATCCCAAAACCTGATGAAGTCAGTACAAGAGCTTCTAATACAACAGGAGTACAAGTAAAATACAAGATAAATATATATACAAAGATGTCTCTGAATACAAAATAGAGATCAGTCTAAAAATAAGAGAGAGAGCAGGAATACTCCGAACGTCAGGAGCTCACCCCAAATCTCCGATCCATGGCTGCTCCACACGATGCACACTTCAACAGCGAGAACTCGTACTATGATCTGCAGGCTGCAGAAGTATAGTATGAGTACCAAACATGTGGTACTCAATAGGCTTCAGCCAATTGAGCTCCAAAGATAATGCAAGCATAAACAATATGTAAAGCAGGAATATAAATTAATAGCCAACTATCTAGGCAACGAAACATAATAATGTTAATGAGGCAATAAGGATAAACTATCCTATTCTACCAATAATAAGGGATGAATGCGGTTCCATAATTAGCTAGTTTATATACGATAGTATAGATAAGAAGAAGATATACAATAAACAAATATAGCAGAAAGAAAGGGAATAATATACAAGAGTAGCCCAAGAAGAGTCTATGAATATATATATATATATATATAACCGCGCTATATGGATAGCCATATATGAAGGTACTACTCTGAGGTACATCACCGGGATCATATATAAGGTAAGGGAGCTAGCTCTAGCATAATTAGGGTCTATAATCGAAGTGTGCATAAACATAAGGTGATCTAGAAATGATAAGCCTCATAGTAATAATAAGAGAAGGATATCCAAAGGCGTACCGATAATCTCGTGTGCCATTCCATAACCATCCTGTCACTAACCATATAATATCAGCCACTAATAATGTAATCACCTAGCTCGAACAACCAATAACCCCAACCAAGCCCCATATGCCCACAGAGGCACAAACAAGTAATCAACAAACAACACCCATAACTTGTTTCTATATAGCCCCCACAAGACCTATGAATACAAGCGCCGAATAATCATACTGGTGAAAGGAAATGCACATGGATGAATGAATGCAAGTAAACCAATACTACCATACCGACCGAATGCCAAATCATACCAAGTATATACATCTCCTAAAGCTCTCCGGCTTATAAGGTAGGACCTACAGATATCACCTCTTCTAGTACATGGTCCCCGAATAGAGGAATCCATACGGGACTCGGGAAATCCATATATACTACCTGGTCTCAAACCAAGAATTCCAATAACTATTCTAACAAATCTACTCCATCCAGTACTAGAGAGATATATAAGTATAATAAGAAATGCCGAACTTAAATCGAAACTGAGAGAATGTTTAATAAGTTCTCAGAATCGAACCAAGACTAAAGGAGTATAAATTTGTAAATCTATTGCTCGAGATTGAATTCGAGACTAAATTGGCATAATGATGTAGAAAGGGTTAGAATCTTCCTCGATCGAAGTGAATAAGTAGTGGTAAAATGAGGGGATTAATAATGGATCGGAATCAGCCTCGGTCTAATTTCAAAAGTAGTATGATTAGTTTAAAAGCTCATAAACTATTAATAAGGGTGGTATGACTTTCGTTGTAAAAGAATCAATTTTAAAAGTGAAAAGTTGGAATAATTCCCTTCTCAGAAAACAATAGTAAAATTAAGGTTTTGGTTGGAATCGTACCACTGTATGAGCATAAATGTTCCTAAGAGTATGCATACCATCACCAGTATCGAAACAATACAATCGTAAGCATCCAAGTGTCTATAAACTACAATTACCTTCTTTCAAAGGATAAAATATTAACTTGGTGCCCAACCGATATCGTAACCATGGCCTCAGGCCCAATAATACATAATTACATGATAATAGCACCATAATTTGGGAAAATACTGTGAATACAGGCACAATGCCACTAAAAGGATCTAATCTGGGTAAATATCATCCAATTTACTAAGTAATACGGTAAGTCTTATACTAAGGATCCTTAATGTCAACTATGATTAAGCAAGACTATAATCAAGGATAATAGTATCATACAATCATTACGGGTATTCCATGCTAAGGATTGGGTCATATTTCTATTCTAAGTCCCCTAAATAGGTCAAGTCTTAATATTACTAGATATAAACATGTCCTATTACCCTTACCTAGCATGCAATCTATACATTACACCATCTCGTAGAGAAAAGTAGACTGAAGCCTACCTCAAAGTCGAATCACAATCTTGAACCATCCATGAATCACTCTTCTTTGCTCCACGATCTCGAAAATAACGTCGCACTATCAAAATCATAATCTACACATTGATAGGAGTAAAATGATACCCATATCGTTATATAATACTTCAGGTTGAAGTTTGGATCTAAAATGGGCCCATGGGACCCACCTCAAAATCCTAAAATTGGACCCGTCATTAGGTCCCTTATAGCTCAAGGAACTTGTGCCCAAAATATAAGCGGAATTCGATACCAATAGCTATGCCAAAACAGGCCCAACATAAAGGAAAATCAAGAACTTTAATGGGGGGATCAAGAGAGAGAGAGCTCAAAATTTACGAGATTCGGAAGAGATAAAGGTTGACTTGATATCCCCAAGATGACCCTGACCTTAAATCAACATTCCCCAACTTATTCTTGAGCTCAAAATGTGTTAAAGGGGTTTGGAAATGGAGAAAAATGGGTTAGGATCGCGAAGAGGAAAAATATTAAAAAGGGTTAGCAATGGCATCACCCAAGCAGCCATTGCTCATGCCAGCCTTATCGCCTAGGCGCCTATTTGGTCGCAAAGGCAACATTGCCTAGGCGTCAATGGGATCGCCTAGGCAGCTAATGCCCATGCCTCATGCCATCGCCAAGGTGCCAACCTTGGTCGCTCAGGCGGCCTCGCCTAGGCGCCAAGGTGGCCTCTAAGGCAACTAACTAAAAAACCAGCTACTTTCCAACTTTTGGTTGGGTGCTCCGAGCCTATTTGAAACCCCGTGGATGCAAACAAACAATGCTAACCCATTAAAAATGGTATTTTTGACTCAATAGAATCAGCAGAATTTACAAAAGAGATTGTTTCTACAAAATGTGGGCCCAAAACCCCTTGTGCCAATTTGACCAACTTTCGGCTAATAGCCCAAAATGATTCTGGAAGACTCAAGACCCAGACCAAGGGTCCCCCTAGCCTAAAATCAATGTTTTGGAGAAGATAGCACTATCTGAATTTCCATCTGAATTTGTTTACTAAGAGTTTTGGTCTGAGACAAATTTCCTAATAGTGAAACCTCCAAAACAGGGAAATGAGCAAAAAATCCAAACTAACTACCTGATAACTGAACCGATAACTCTGACAAGTTATAAATGACCTGTAGCCACTGTAGGAAGGCTAAAAATGCCAAAAATGTGTGAAAATCAAGAAAATGACATGGATGTCATTACAGCGATGACTTACTTCATCATCATCCCACTACATTTGCATTTGTATTACATCATTTGTACTTCTATTTGTGTGTTTGTTATTATGTATTTATCCTTGTCTTATATATTCATGTGTAATTATTCTTATATAGATATTATACTTGTAGAATTAGTAGGAGAAATAGTTTGAGCCACCATTAGGAACTTTTCTATATGCAGGTTGAAACATGCTCGTAGTATTATTTACTTGTTTTGTTTTCTTCTTTTCTCAGTCGACCTATGATACCTATTGAGTACAAGTGAACCATGCTCACTCCTACTTTTTATACCCTTTTGGGGGCAAATCCTAGTTCAAGTGCATCCCGTGGAGCATGATATTATGCTATGATCGAGGCTGATTCAGAGGACAGGTGAGCTCCTCGTTAAAGGTTAAATTTGGACTTCATCTATCTATCATGCCTTTATTTTATCATTCAGAAATAGACTTACATTTTTATCATCCCCTTTATTAGTTGTAGAGCTCTTTACTTATAACGTCAGATTTTAGGCTTTGGAGTTGTATTTTGTTCGGATTTAGATAATGTTATTATTTATATTATTGCCCGACTTTCTCATGAAGTCTCATATGTGGATTTATTATTTCTTTTCCACTTTTTTTAACTATTTGGGTGTTGGGATTACCTACCCAGGGTAGGGATGGGGTAGGTGCTATCATGACCTTAACTTTTGGGTCTTGACAGGCATTATCCCGAAAACCCCCGACTGATTATTGACATAACTAGCCTCCTCATCATAATTAGAATCATAATTATCATGTTTGAGGCTTTACCTTGTGAACCCACAACATTCACCTTTTTAGAGCTGGGTGCCATTAAGTGCTTCATAATCAGGTCTATTTGAGTTTTCATATGAGCTATTTCCTGATCATGCTCCTATTTTCTTTGATGCTGCTCAAACGACATGCCCATAAAATAAGTACCAACTGAGACCTTAGAATCCCTACTATGCCATGCTTTATTGGTCTTTGTAACTCGATCCAACATCATATCCGCATCTGCATAAGTATGTGACACAAAAGAACCTTCAGCCACAGTGTTAGCTATTAGCTTGGTTTCATATTTAGCAACCTGAAAAATATCTCCAAAATATTATCATCAGCTAGCTTATGGTTGGGGCACTACTTCAACTTCTTATTGAACCTCAACCAAGCTTTACGTAAAGCTTTTACAGGCAGCTTCCTGAAGTTATTAATCTCATCTCTCCATTGCAACATCATGGAAGGTGGGAAAAATCTCTCTAGAAAAGCCACCTTTAGCTCTGTCCAGTTAGTAATGGAGTCATCTGAAAGTTCAGTCAATATAGATTCACTTCCCCAAATAATAGGAGAGGAAACAATCATAACCTGATAACATTTTGACTAATACCAAGAAACATGTAGACCTTGAAAATCCATACAAAATTAATCTAGCAGAGGGTTAGATCATCTCCAGGAGCACCTCCAAACAAACCCTTTAGATTCAACAAATGTATCATAGTACTAGTGATGTCAAACTTAGCACCAGGAGCTAGTGCAGGAGGAGTTATGACACCAGTAGCACCAACTCCATCTAAATCAACGTCCTCATCATACAAATCATCATATGGAATAATGGACCTTTGGTATTGACCCTTGGGACTTTTGTTTCTATGAGCATTATCAGCATCTGCTGCCTTTTCTGTATTTTTATGGTTAGCATGAGCTTTAGCCTCTGTAGATTGTCGTTCTGCTTCAGCTAGATGGGTTGCCTCTTGCTATTGAAGATCTTGAGCATTCTTCTTTCTAAGAGCACTAAGCTCGTGGCCGATGGGAAGCAATGGATTGCCTTGACTTGCAATATTTAGCGTAAAATAACATGTACCCTGTAAGAAACAATTGCAACAAAGAAAACTAAATCAGGAAATAAGGACTAGTAGTCAAATAAACATAATTGAACTAATCCTAAATTGTATTCCCTAGCGATGACGCCAAAATTTGATGTCACCCAAATTTCACCTTGAAATAAAGTATAAAGCGATCATTGAATCAAATATAGAACCCAAATAGGTTGGGGTCGATCCCACTAGGAATATCGCTAGAAACTAGGTTAATGCGATTATTTAAGCTATTAGTCGATTATTTTTGAAAAGGGTTTTGTAGTAACAAGTAATAGTTTGAAAAACTTAAGTAGACAAGTCACAAAATATCAAGAATGTGTTTTTAAATCAATCAATGAGAATGAACTAGGACTGTATTCCCCATCATTTCATAACTTAGTAAATGTAGCGTACTAGTGATCTATCCCGATGCTTAACATGTAAAATTGATAAGTTAGGTTCACCTAAATAACCTTTGGCCCCTATTAGATGATTATCACTCAGCCACCGGTTAGGTCTATGAGTGTTTTCTTATAGACCCTCACCCTTAATTTCAGATTAGCTTTCCCTAGTTAAGGCTCAAGCTATTAGATGAGGGTTGGTAGCCTCAAATCTCTATTGTTAATCTCTTTTCCTGTTCATTACCTCTTTGGTCAAGAAAGTAAGAATTGAGGTGAGTTCTAAAGTTTGCAACCCTTAAAATCAATCATACAAAGAGAAGAACATTACATGTATGAACACTGTTCAAGAATCACTAAGTACTTTAACCTACTTTGTTAATTCATCATGGTTCCCATAACCCTAGGCATGGGATTTAGCTACTCATGTTTGTAAGGACACAATTAGAATTTATGGTAAATAACATAGTTATGAACTTACACGAAGAATAAATGAAATCTGGAATCTTGAATTATAAAATCATAATTAATAACCAAGAATTAGTCAATTTTATTTCTAAAAACTAAAGAGAAGTATGTTCTTAAGTAATACAAAAAGTAACAATGCATTTAGGATGCATAAAGTAAATAAAAAACTAAGGGAAGATTTATAGACCAAACAAAGCCTATCATAAACAAACTAGAAAAGCATGCTTG
Organism: Capsicum rhomboideum; assembly: GCA_031232105.1. NCBI lineage: Eukaryota > Viridiplantae > Streptophyta > Magnoliopsida > Solanales > Solanaceae > Capsicum > Capsicum rhomboideum. Next base: position 122,113,521 of record CP124714.1, read on the forward strand.
TCAGCATCCCACAAGTCATAGATTGGGATCATGACTCGTGGTCAACAAGGTACAATCCGAGATTAGCAAAACTCTGCCAAATTCTCTAGCTTTCCATAAGTCAGTGTACGACTTGTGGTCTTGACTTATGATTCGTTCATTGACTCGTGATTCATGTGTCCAATTTGCACTCTTTCTAAACTCATACTATGAATCCATACTATGGTTCCATACTATTGATGTCATGAGTCATGGTATGGCTCGTACTATTGAGGTCTAATTTCACACCTTCTGAACATCAGTCTATGGGCTAGAGTATGACTCATACTACCATGTGATGAGTTATTGGACAGTTCTGGTATTAATATCAAAACGTAACTTCTCTGATCACTAGTATGAAAGTGAATGTGGTTTGTACTCTTAAAGTACGGTTCATACTATCCTCTCACGAGTCAACACTTAGACTTTTAAAGCTTATTTTCCAACTTTAGCTTCCGGGACCTATTTTCCTACACAAACACATAAAAACGCATCACATCTAACAAAATGTATTTAAGAACATGCATAATTTCCATGTTTTAAGCATCAAAAGTATCATAAAATTATGGTACATCAAGTATTTAGAACTGAGAAGGTATGGTAAGATCATGCCTTAGAACTATGTTGCCACCGTAGGTTGGATAGTACCGCTAGTCAAATGATTCCTTACCTAAAGAGGCTGATGTTTTGGGTCTATCACATCAGTGACATGGACCTATACCCTGACAAAGTATAGGGTGGTTTTTGAACCATCTTAGAGGTTGGAAAATCATGAGCTAACATGATATTAGGTTTGTAAGTTGTAAGAAACTCCTTAAAAGTTTAAAAATTTGAACTTTCTTTACTTATGCATTGATAAAAACCATATGTTTGCAGACATTTGCTATTATACTATTTTAGAAACTCACTTTTGGTACATGTTTTAGTTATTTAGATTTTTTCTTATTTATGTTATCAACTTATTGAAATATTTTAAATGATCATCTCGTATCACATGTATCAATTTTTGCTCTTGTCATTGGGTTTCTATTTATGATATGTTATACTCAGTTGTTCAGTTTCTCTTCAAGCATTGTACACTACAATATTTAGCTTTTACCTTTCATACCAATACATTCAATTTCATTGATCACTTCTCTTATGTTACATCTTATCATGATTTAAATTCAGGTGCCCATACTCGGGTTCATGGTCAGACACTTCATTAGTTCTTCATGATCAGCTGTTAGTGACTGCTCCTATCATCCAGGGGATTAGAGTGGTCACATGTTTTAGTTAAGTTCCTTTTATTGAAATTTTTTTAAAGGTAGTCTAGGGCCTTTTCCAGGCAGACTTATTCCATTTTAGTTATTAGAGGCTTCGTCAAACAATAGTTATTCAATATGTGATAAACTTTTAGTTAATTTCAGTATTTGTTTATAAATACACATTTATTTTCAAAAATTAGCGCATGATTTTTTTCTCATATTTTGCTTACAAATCAAAATTATTTTATTAGTAGCAGGGAAGGCCAAGAATTCGCTCGGGGGGCCACTTATGGTTCTGAGTTTTGGTCACATATAGGATGTAGACTCATGTTGTTATAAATATGGTATTAGAGTATTAGGTTCAAGTGTCCTAGGATGTCTATGTAAAAACATCTAGTAGAGTCCTTTTTATGGGTGTGAAGCATGCCATACTTATAATGAGGAGGCTACAGGGCATTAGCAAATATTACCCTTCTTTCATGCTTTAGTTCATGCTATAGAGTTCAACTCTATGTATCCATTCTAACTTGTACTTTACGCGTGTTTCAGATCATACTGCCAAAGAGAACCATCAGTTAGAGAGCTACTACAGGTGCTGGAGTCAATACAACTCTGATGCCTCTACTTCATATGATGCAGACCTGGAATGGACATATTCTTTTGGTCATAATGCTAATGTTGAGATTTTACCTGTGCCAACCGATCCACAGAGGGGTTCTAGTACACCTAATATTCAGCCACCCTATGTTGATGTTACTAATGTTGAGCTCAAAATTGCTATTCAGATGCTCACATAGCTAGTGACATCCCAGTCCAGCGGTCAGTGCATAACCCTTGCTTGTTCTAGTTCCAGGGTCCTGCCAACACCTCTAAGACCCACAAATTTCTTACAATGAATCCTTCATAGTTTTACTATGTCCAAGACCAATAAGAACCCTCAGAATTATATGGATAAGATTTAGAAGATTCTCCACGTGATGCATATTATTGATACCAGGTAGTTAAAATTTCCTCCTATCAGTTGAAGGATACGACAGTTTATGGTATGAGCAATGGAAAGATACAAATGGCGAGGATGTTGAACTTGCTGATGTGCCATGAAATTACGATGCTTTTGACGCTTAAATCTATGAATATTTGCAAGTACAAAGGTATTTTTATTTGGATATGATATGTTTTTGATAGTTTTGTAGAAAATTAAGGTCTAGAGGCACATGTGACAGAAAAACTGCGAAAGATACCAAGTGATGGAACATGATCTCCCATATGGACTATGTGAAGGACACATGAGCCGTGTGCCTCAACTCATGCATGGGGTAATTGGAAGATATCAAAAGGTTCAGAGATATGACCTCTCATATGAGTCAAGTGGATAGAATATGAGCCATGTGGATAGCACACGAGTCATATGGTTTCCACATAAACCATGTGCAAGACACATGAGTCGTATGACATTTCATGAGGAAAGACTTGAGTTTTAGTGGAGATGAGCCATACGAGAGGCCATACAGACCGTGTGGTTTGTACACAGACTGTGTGGACATGTACCGGCCCAGTTCTCCTAGTTAGTTTAGGATAGGATTATTTATGTCTATAAATACATCATGTAGGGTTTTATTTTGTATTAGCAAGTTTTGGGTATTATTCCAACATACTTTGAATGTACTTCATATACTTTTTCCATTAATTCCATAATTCAATTTGTTCTTCATTCTATTATTCATCTACAATTCTTCCAATTAGTTACTTGATTATTATAAGTGTTATTATTATGCGTTATTTATTGAATGTTGATATGATCACCATATTTATTAGTATCTAAACACCAAAACTAGGGTTGTGAGAACCATGACGGATTAACGAAGTAGTGTTCGTAGTACAAGGTGATTCTCTACTGGTGTTTAGGCATGTATTGTTAATTCACTTTGGATTGATTGATTTCTAATGGTGAACAATGTTAGGACTTGCCTTATCTGTACCTAGACTTTAACAAAGATAATCGGATGGGAAAAAAGAATCAACAACAAGACTTGGAGCTACCAACCTCCATTTAATTAAGATTGAATTGGTAATCGGGAAAGACTAAATTGGGATCATAGATATGGGTTAGTAATGCAAAACCCATGACACATGAACCTTTGTTCTTGGGGATATTCATCTACAAGGGGCGTAACATAGTCGGTTAGATGATACATAACCTATCAGTTCTGCATATCTGACACCACAAGAGATCACCAAGTATGAAGAACCTACAGAGTTATGAAGTTATTAGGGAACACAGTCCTAGTGCCTCTCCATACTGTTTTCAAATCCAACAAATCAACAATTATTACTATAAAATTTTTTATTTACAAAACCCTCCCTTTTACTGGAGATTGTTATTGATTTCTTAGACAAACATTTCTGATTGAATTTTGACTGTTATTGATTTCTTAGACAAACATTTCTGATTGAATTTTGACCTATTCTCTGTGGGATCGACCCCAACCTAGTTGGGTTCTATATTTGATCAGTGACTATTTTATAATTTAGTTAGAGGTGTAATTTGGACGACATCAAATTTTGGCACCGTTGCCGGGGAATACGGTTACAGAGTTGATTGATTGTTTTTGTTGAGTTATTAGTTGTTGTTTCTGATTTACTTTTATATTATTTCTAGGGCTTACACTAGTGTATGCCCAATACATGGAGTCAAGGAAATCCCTTGATTATAATTGATATGGAACTTGAGAGAACTCTGAGAGCTAATAGAAGGATGGTTAACAAAGGAGTTCATAATTAAGAAGCCCTTTTTAGAGCGTTCACGATGGTGCAGCATTTTTAAATCAGCCATTACATCAACATGATGATTAGAAGACTGTAGAATAGATCATTGCTTGATTAAAGGATGAAGAAAATGCTAGACAAGAAGTTGTCAGGCGGGCAGCTAGTGAAGAAATGGCTAAACACGATGAAACAAACCATCTAGCAGCACTTTATGAGGCATAGGGGGAAACTGCCTCTACAATAGTATCTCCCTCATTATGAGGATCCGAAGGAAGATTTGGATTATTTGGAGCCAGTTGAAACTTGTGCTATTATTCCACTGGAGTTGCCTCCAGGAACTAAGTTTGATACCACTAGTACCATGATTCACTTGCTGTCCTTGAAGGGGGTTTTCTCAGGCCTTCCTACTGATGATGCCAGCATGCATGTAATGAACTTTGTGGGGATTTTCACATCTTATAATCTACCTAGAGTGACCCAAGAGGCAATTAGACTACAACTCTTTCCTTTCTCTTTGACGGGAGAGGCCACATTATGGTTGGCAGAGCTACCACATGGATTGATCACTACTTGGAATGAATTGAGGACTTAGTTCTTGGAAAGATTTTTGCCACCTTCTAAAATGTTGCAGTTGACAGATGAGATTTAATATTTTAGATAATTACATTCGAAGGCATTATATGAGACTTGGTTGAGGTTCAAGAAGAAGCTGTAAAATGTTCTAAATCACAGGATGACTGGTAAAAACTTGCTTGAGATCTTTTATAGAGCTTTGAATTTTAACACTAAGGCTATAGCAGACACTATCACTGGTGGGGCACTTATGAATCTACATTGGGATCATGGTTTTGAGATCCTAGATCAGATCATGAAAACCAATTGAGGTTGGCATACTCGGGATGCGAATAGAACCAGAACTACTTACGAAGAGCAGAGAGCATTAGATGAGACTGTAGCTTAAGAGTTAGCGCAAGTAAGGACTGTGATTGGGTTGATTACTAAGCAATTTGTAGCAGTTGGAGCTAAAAAAAATGAATGCAGTCAGATCAAAAGGTAAGGCACCTAGGTATGAAGACTTAGACTTGAAGGAGGAGGCAAAATATCTAGACAGAGAGGTGGCATGTTTTCGTACCAAGGGCCAAGGATCTAACCAAGATGCTTGGAACTTGAGGCAAGGCAATCAAGGTCGAAACTACTATGGAGATAACAATTATAATAAGTCTGGTTATAAATATAGGATTAGGGATCGAGATGGTGATTGGAGGAGAAAGGATGACTACAAAGATAAGAGTGACCTTTATGTTCCACCCGAGAATTGTGAGGCTAGTTTGAGCAATTCAAGTATGGAAGACATGCTTGCGAAGGTTATGAAAGGGGTAGAGAAAATAAAAGACTACCTTAAGGAGATTAAGGCAGATATTTTGAGAATGAATCAGAAAGTTGAATTGCATGCTACCGCCATATAATAGCTCGAGCAATAGTTTGGTCAGATTTCTACAGTATTAATCAACATCAACAAGGTACACTTCCCAGCAACACAATCCAAAATATGAAGGATGTCAATCATTGCTTAGAAATTACTACTTGGAGTGGTAAGATGACCACTAGTCCATCTATGCCCGTGATTATCGAAAAAGAGGTATAACTAGTCGTTGTTGATGATGAAAAAATTGCTGAATCTGAAGACTCACTGGTGGATGAGAATGAACTTGAAAAGCCTTAATCTGATGAACATGAGGCAAGGAAAAGAAAGGTAAAGGAAAAGGAGGTCCCAAAAGTGTTGACTCCTATTCCATGACCTCCTCCTCTTTTTCCACAAAAACTGAAGAAGAAATATGAAGAGAGAAAGTACCAAAAATTTATTTCTATTCTGAAGAAGTTGTCGATGAGTATCCCTCTAGTGGAATCTTAAAAATATGCCAGGTTACGCAAAGTTTATTAAAGATTTGGTGACTAAGAAGAAGACTATAAGCTTTGAGCCGATTGACAATGTCCACCATTATAGTGCAATCACCTCTCACTTATTGGTTGAGAAGAAGGAAATACTAGAGCGTTCATGATCCCATGCACTACTGTGTCTTTTAACTTTACTAAAGATTTGTTTGATTTGGGTGATAGCATTAATTTGATGCCGCTAGTAGTTTATAGATAGTTGGGGTTGGGGTCACCTAAACCAATTTTGATGAGACTTCTCATGGCAGACCACACTATGAAAAATCCCATAGGTATCTTGTTTGATGTTTTGTTGAGAGTTGCATCCTTCATATTTCTAGGTGATTTTGTCATCCTTGAATGGGAGGTTGACTTTAAGGTTTCCATTAGTTTAGAAAGGTTGTTCTTCAGAACTAGATGTGCATTGGTTGATATGGAAACTGGGTAGATGAATTTTTCGTTGAATAAAGAATAGGTCACCTTCAATGTGTACTAATCCATGAAGCATTCAAAGGATATGCGTGTGATTTTTATGATTGATACAGTTGACAAGGATGCATTAACAACTCTTATTGAGGAGAGGCTTGGAATCGAGGCTCTCGCAGCGACCATTATGAATTTTGAGGGTGATGACATTGAGAATTATGATGAAATGGTGAGCACACTTGATGGTAGGGGTTCATATAGCTAAGCACCAAAGAAATTTGTTCTTGATCTCAAGAATAGAGTTACCATGCCAGCTACGCCCTCTATGGAGGAGCCTCCAGTTTTGGAGCTCAAACTCTTCCATATTATCTTTGCTATGCATTATTGACAGCCAACAATACCTTACCGATTATTATTGTAGATGATTTAGTAGATTGGCAAGTTGAGGCATTGGTGAAGAGGTTCAAAAGATCCATTGGATGGTCCATTACTGATATCATTGGGATTTCACTTGGAATTTGCATGTATAAAATCCTACTTGAGACAAATTGTGTGCCTAGTATTGAGCATCAACAGAGATTGAATCAACCGATGTAACAGGTGGTAAATAAAGAAATCATCAAGTGATTGGATGTGGGTGCGGTTTATCCAATTACAGAAAGTAAGTGGGAGAGCCCAGTCTAATATGTGCCGAAGAAGGGTGGAATCACTGTGGTTCTAAGTGAGAAGAATGAACTTATTCCTATGAGGCCAGTTATTGGTTAGCGTGTTTGCATGGACTATAGGAAGTTGAATGCATGGACTGAGAAGGATCACTTTTTGATGCCTTTCATGGATCAAATATTAGACCATCTTCCTGGCGGAGGGTGTTATTATTTTCTTGATGGTTATTTGGGTTACAATCAGATATCTATTGCTCCTGAAGACTAATACAAGACCACTTTCACTTGTCCATATTTGACTTTCACATTCAAAAGGATGCCCTTTGGTCTGTGTAATGCAGCCGCAACTTTTCAGTATTGCATGATGGCTATTTTTTCTGACATGGTTGAGGACAATATTAAGGTTTTCATGGATGACTTCTCGGTTATGGGTGATTCATTCAAAGATTTTTTGGCATATCTCGCTAATGTTTTAAGGAGATGTGAGGACTGTAACTTAGTCCTAAATTGGGAGAAGTGTCAATTCATGATTAAAGAAGGAATAGTGCTTGGTCATAAGATTTCAAAGAAGGGGATTGAAGTTGACAAGGAAAATATTGAGGTGGTTGAAAAATTGCCTCCACCAATTTTTGTGAAGGGTATTTGTAGCTTTTTAGGGTACACAGGTTTTTATCGATGATTCATCAAGGACTTTCTAAAATTGAAAATCTGATGTGCAAGTTGTTAGAGAAGGAGGTGATGCGCCATGGTCACATGGCACTTTCGATGCTTAAAATAAGGAAAATATGCAATAACTTGGGTGTATTTTATTGGTATGATGTGCTTTCTGTCCTACTTTGCAGGAAAATAGGTTTTTAAAGGCAAGATGATCAAAAAGGAAAAATCAAGCCCGAGAACAAAGTTTCATAGGAAGAAAGAACAAGAACCTACACCAGAGATGGACCCACAACACAAGTCACATGGTGTGACTGCCACTCACGTCACGTGAGTGGTTGGCGTGACTCCACTCCAGAGATTCAGGAGAAAGTCTGATTTCCACGCCATCAGTCACGTGGCATGAATGTCAGTCACATGGCATGGAAGAGTGCTGTAACTCAACTTCTGAAGACATCTGATTGAGCCTGATTCCCACGACACCAACCTACGTGGTGTGACTTGGTTCCATGACACCAAGTCACGATACCGTGGACGTTGCCGACTCTGTTCTCCTATTTTGTTTTGGATAGGATTAGTTTTGTATCTATAAATACCCATGTATAGTCCTAGGTGTGGAATTTAGTCATTACATTGTTTTGAGAGCTATTTCATACTATTTCTGAGTTCATAAATATTTCTTGGTTTTGTAGTTACAAACCCTAATTCGAGTTTTATTGATAATTGAGATTTCAGCTTTTCTTCATTGCTGTGAGATCATAATTATGTTTTCATCTTTGAATTCTTCTTGTGTTCTTATAATTATGAGTACCTAAACCCATTAACTAGGGTTGTGTGAACTATGAGGAATTAACGAAATCGGTTAAGTGTAAGGCAATTTTGTACCGCTGTGTATGTATGTATTGTTGTTTCCTTCATTGTGATTGCTCTTCTAACGGTTGCAAACGTTAGAAACTCGCTTGTATTCTCGACTTGCTCAAGAGAGAGGTAGAGATTGGGAAAAGGAGATAATAACAGGGATTTGAAGCTATCAACCTTCATCTAATAACCTGAGCCTTAGCGGGAATGGTTATCTGAGATCCAGGACAAGGGTTAGTAGTGCGACACTCGGAGACCGAGAGGAGAAGAGTGAAATTCGTTTAACCAAGGTCGAGAAATGTTTAGATGAACATATCTTGTCAGATTTTACAAGCCACATAGAGGTACAATTTTGTTAGCACAAGTAATTGGTAGAGTTAAGGAATAATTGGGGATCACAATCCTAGTGTATCTCTTTTATTGTCTACAAACTCGATACGACCAACAATTATTACTGACACTTTTTATTCACAAACCCCCCAATTTTACTTACTTCCTAATTGTTCCATCCGGTATTCTACTCAAACTTTGACTTATTCCCTGTGGGATCGACTCCAACCTAGTTGGGTTCTATATTTGATACAGCGATCGCTTTATACTTCTTGGGAGACATGTCTTGGGAGACATCAAATTTTAGCACCGTTGCCAGGGAATACGGTTATGGAGTTGATTATTACTAGGTGGAGTTGATTGGTTGTGTTTTTACATACTTTTAAGGGCATACGCCGGTATATGCCAAATACTAGGAGTCAAGGCAATCCCCTCATTCCACTTGATCTTGAAATCGAAAGGACTCTAAGAGCTAATCAAAGAATGGAGAATACTGAAGGAGTTCAGAATCCCGCAGCTGCGGGAGACATTCACAACCAGCCAATTCACCCGATTGGTCAGGAAACCACGGATCAAACTACTGCTCGATTGACACGAGAGAAGCATGCTAGACAAGCTGCTCTTAGACAAGCAAAGAGAGATAATCGAGCTATGTAGGAATCAACACAGCGTCTGGCTGATGCTGAAGCAAAGACGACTAAGAGAACAACCGAGACCATATGTGCCTGTTTATGATGATCCTGAAGAAGAAGATGTGTCCTACTTTGAGCCAATAGATACTGGTGCTATCATTCCACCAGAGTTACCTCCAGGCACTAAGTTTGACATTACTAGTGCCATGATCCATCTACTAAACTTGAAGGGTGTGTTCGCGGGTCTTCCCACTGATGATCCAAACATGCACGTAATGAATTTTGTGGGGGTCTACACGTCATACAATCTGCCTGGAGTTAACCAAGAGGCTATTCGATTGAGGTTGTTTCCATTCTCCCTTGCAGGAGAAGCTACTTTGTGGTTGGCTGAGCTGCCACGAGTTTCCATCACTACTTGGCAAGAATTGAGAAATCAATTTTTGGAAAGATTTTTCCCACCTTCCAAGATACTGCAGTTGAAAGACGAGATTTATAATTTCAGATAGCTTCATTCTGAAGCAGTCTATGAGACATGGCTGAGGTTCAAAAAGAAGCTGCAGAATGTGACAAATCACAGTATGAGTGGTAGGAATTTACTTGAAATCTTCTACATGGCTTTGAATGTCAACACAAAGGCGGTAGCAGATACTATCACTGGTGGAGCATTCATGAGTCTGTGATAGGAACAAGCTTCAGAGATATTAGATCGTCTCACTAAGACCAATCGAGGTTGGCATACACGGGAGGTAGACACACCGGCTGGCACATATGCTATTGGAGCTTCAGCAGCTCAAAGGGCTTTGGATGAATCTGTGGCTCAAGAGGTCGCTCAGTTGAGGACAGAAATTGGTCTTCTGGCTAAACAGATAGCAGCCAGAGATGCAAAAAGGTGCATCCTGTAGGTGCACAGTAAATTGATTAGACATGATGTTAGTGAGTCTGATGAAGAGGCGAAGTACCTAGATCGAGAAGTGGCAGGTTTTCGAGCCAAGGGCTAAGGGTCTAATCAAGACTCTTGGAACTCAAGGCAAGGGAATCAAGGTCGGAACTATTATGGAGACAACTACAACAAATCGGGATACAGAGATTGAGAACAAGACCGTGACGGTGATTAGAGGTGGAAAGAGGATTATAGAGAGAAGAATGACCTTTATGTACGAACAGGAAGACGTGATGAGGAGTCTAGAAATTCAAGGATGGAGGCCCTTCTTAATAAACTGGTCAAAGGAGCAGAAAGCCAGGAAAATTATTTGAAGGAGATTAGGACTGACATTTCGGGCATAAGTCAGAAAGTGGAGTTTCATTCAACTGTCATTAAACAGTTGGAGCAACAATTCGGGCAGATTTCATTGGCACTAAATCAATGTCAGCCAGGCACCCTTCCAAGCAATACCGTCTAGAATCTAAAAAATGATAGTCATTGTCTCGCCATTGCTACTAGAAGTGGAAAGTGCGCGACAGATCCACCTACTCCTGTCGACAGTGGTGTGCCTAATGAACCAGTGGTTATTGATGTAGAAGCTGAGTTAGAGCCGGATAATTCAAAGGATGACACACTTCCAAATCATCATGATGATAGCGATAATGAAAAATCTGTAAAGAAGAAGGAAAAAGAGGTACCACAAGTGCTCAAAACTATCCTACGACCTCCTCCTCTCTATCCTCAAAGATTGAAGAAGAAGGCTGAGGAAGGAAAATATCAGAAGTTCATCAAAATGTTGAAGGAGCTGTCAGTAAACATCCCTCTTGTAGAAGCATTGGAGCAGATGCCAGGTTATGCAAAGTTCATGAAAGACTTGGTGACAAAGAAGAGAACTATCAGCTTTGATCCAGTAGATAACATACATCACTGTAGTGCAGTTGCTTCGCATTCCCTAGTTCAAAAGAAGGAGGATCTAGGAGCTTCCATAATTCCTTGTACTATCGGGTCCTACGACTTTGGTAAAGCACTGTGTGATTTGCGTGCTAGCATCAACCTAATGCCATTAGCCATTTTCAAGCAGTTGGGGTTGGGAGCACCAAAACCAACCTCTATGAGACTTCTCATGGCCGATAGGACTGTGAAAAGGGCGGTGGACATTCTGTACGATATTTTGGTGAAGGTTGCATCTTTCATCATTCCGACTGATTTTGTGATTCTCGATTGTGAAATTGACTTTGAGGTTCCCATCATATTGGGAAGACCATTCTTTGCCACTGGTCTTGCATTGGTTGATATGGAAACAGGACAGCTAAAATTTAGATTGAATGATGAACAGGTTACTTTCAATGTCTGTCGTTCAATGAAGCAACCAAGAGATAAGCGGGTGATTTCAGTGATAGATGCGGTTGATGATAGTGAGGTTGATGTGTCTCTTGAAGAAAGGTTGGGAGTAGAACCTCTAGCTGCCGTGATCATGAATTTTGATGACAATGGTATTGAAGACTATGATGACATGGTGGGTGCACTGGCTGGTAAAGGAGCATACACTTACGCTCCAAAGAAACTGGATCTCAATTTGAAGAATAGGGTAACTCCACCAGCTCGTTCTTCTATTGAGGAGCCTCTAGTTTTAGAGCTTAAGGCTCTTCCGGCCCACCTTCGCTACACATTCTTGGGAGCCAACAATACTTTGCCAGTGATTATTTCTTCTAAATTGGTGGATTGGCAAGTAGAGGCTTTGGTTTCAGTATTGAGAAGATTTAAGAGCGCCATTGGTTGGTCCATTGCTGATATCATAGGTATTCCACTCGGTATTTGCACTCATAAGATCCAGCTTATTCCTGAGTGCCTACCTATCATTGAGCACCAGAGTCGTCTGAACCCACCAATGCAAGAGTTTGTGAAGAAATAGATCATCAAGTGGTTAGATGCATGAGTGGTTTACCCTATTACTGATAGGAAGTGGGTGATCCCAGTTCAGTGTGTGTCAAAAAAGGGAGGAATCACTATGGTTCCAAACAACAAAAATAAGTTGATTCCAATGAGGCCAATGACTTGATGGAGAGTTTGCATGGATTATCGAAAGCTAAATTCTTGGACTGAAAAGGATCATTTTCCTACGCCCTTCATGGACCAGATGTTAGACCGTCTTGCTGGTAGAGGATGGTATTGTTTTCTTGATGGCTATTCGGGGTATAATCAGATTTTTATCGCCCCCGAAGACCAAGAGAAGATCACTTTCACTTGTACATACGGGACGTTCTCATTCAAGAGGATGCCTTTCGGTTTGTGTAATGCACCGGCCACCTTCCAACGCTGCATGATGTCTATTTTCTCCGACATGGTGGAAGACACTATCGAGGTTTTTATGGACAATTTTTTTGTTGTGGGAGACTCGTTTGATGGTTTTTTGGCACACCTTGCCAATGTGCTACAAAGATGCGAGGAGTGTAACCTAGTGCTGAATTGGGAAAAATATCACTTTATGGTCAATGAGGGTATCGTATTGGGGCATCAAATTTCAAAGAATGGCATTGAGGTAGATAAAGCGAAGATTGAAGTAATTGAGAAGCTACCCCTACCTATCTTTGTAAAAGGTATTCGAAGTTTCTTAGGTCATGCTGGTTTTTATAGAAGATTCATCAAGAATTTCTCCAAGATTGCACATCCCTTATGCACACTTTTAGAGAAAGAGGTGAAGTTTGTGTTTGATGAAGCATGTCTTAAAGCATTCGAGTGTCTTAAGGAGAAGTTGGTTTCAACACCTATTATTGTGTCACCGGATTGGACTAAGCCTTTTGAGGTTATGTGCGATGCTAGTGGAGTGGCTTTGGGTGCAGTCCTTGGCCAAAGACTTGAGAAGATATTACATCCGATTTAATATGCTAGCAAAGTGCTTAATCCATCTCAAAAGAATTACTATGTGACTGAGCAGGAATTGTTGTCTGTAGTATTCGCTTTTGAGAAATTCAGATCTTAATTGATAGGTACAAAAGTGTTTGTGCATACAGACCATACAGCTCTTCGGTATCTTATGTCGAAAAAGGATGCTAAGCCAAGGCTTATTTGGTGGGTACTTCTGTTGCAAGAATTTGACTTTGAAGTCAAAGATCGTAAGGGGACCGAAAATCAAGTGGCTGACCATCTATCACACCTTGAGGAGGAAGCCATGCTTAAATTGAAGGATGATCTTGAGATTGAGGATACTTTTCTAGATGAGAAAGTACTGGCAGCATCCCAAGACTTAATCCCTTGGTTTGCTGATGTTGCCAACTTCTTGGCAAGTGATATAGTCCCGGAAGATATGTCGTATCAGTAGAGAAGGAAATTCATGCATGAGGTAAGAAAATTCTTCTGGGATGAGCCGTATCTATTCAGGGTGTGTGCTGATGGCATAATTTGAAGATGTGTCCCAGAGGTCGAGATGATGAGTATATTGGAAGCATGTCACTCATCTCCAGTTGGGGGTCATCATGGAGGTGAACGGACTACCCATAAAATCTTGCAATGTGGGTACTACTGGCCCAGTATTTACAAAGATGCTCATGATTATGCTCGCGCTTGTGACCAATGTCAAAGGCAAGGGAATATTTCACGCAGACACGAACTTCCTATGACAACTATACTTGAGTTTGAATTATTCGATGTGTGGGGAGTTGCCTTTATGGGTCCTTTTGTGAGCTCGCATGGAATGAAATACATCTTGGTACCCATTGACTACGTTTCTAAGTGGGTGGAGGCAATTGCGCTTCCTAATAACGAAGGGAGAAGTGTCACAGCTTTCTTGAAAAAGAACATATTCTCACGATTCAGGACACCCCGAGTTATTATTAGTGATGGAGGATACCACTTTTGCAACCGTCTGTTCAAGGCCCTGCTTGAAAAAAAAAGGTGGTAAACATAAGGTGGCAACACCTTACCATCCTCAGACAAGCGGGCAGGTTGAGGTGTCAAATCAGGAGATCAAGTCTATTCTGGAGAAAACAGTTAATGCCAATAGGACTGAATGGGCTCGAAGATTGGATGATGCATTATGGGCGTATCAGACTGCTTTCAAAACACCAATTGGTGCATTACCATATCAGTTGGTTTTTGAAAAATCTTGCCATTTGCCCGTTGAACTGGAGCATAAGGCTTTGTGGGCATTGAAAAGGTTGAATTTAGACTGGAGTGAAGCGGCTCAATTGAGACTTGAGCAGATGAATGAGATGGATGAATTTCATCTCCAGGCGTATGAAAGTTCAGCATTATATAAAGAGAAGATGAAATTGTATCATGATCGTCGAATTGAGAACCGAGAGTTTCACCCGAGCGATTTGGTGCTACTGTATAATTCCAAACTTTGCTTGTTTGCTGGAAAATTAAAGTCCAAATGGTCTGGCCCATTCACGGTAGTCAGGTATTCTCACATGGTGCTATTGAGCTAAAAGGAGCAGATAATGTTCTATTCAAAGTCAATGGACAGCGTGTTAAGCATTATGTGGGAGTTACGGAAGAGATAAAGGCAGTTGATGAACTTGAGCTTGATGAAGTCTAAGTAGTAAAGCTAGCCCTGTCGTGCCGCGACGTTAAATCAGGCACTTCATGGGAGGCAACCCATGGGCTAGTTGGTGAATTCTGAGTATCCGAGTTAGCCGTGTCGTGCCGCGACATTAAATCAAGCGCTGATTGGGAGGCAACCCAAGATTTTGTTACGTGGAGATCTGAGCATTGGAGGAACAGTTAGTAACGTCACAAAATTTACCTGCATTGGTTCAGTACAATAAGGACAAATCATGTCACTATTGACAACACGTAAGTCCACTTACAACACGTGGATTGTGCCGTGAAAATCAGAGACAATTGTTAGCTTTCAGGAACTCACCTACTCCAGGACCCACGTGGCGTGAGTCCAACCCACGTCACGTGGGTATAATCGTGGAAATCAGACAAATGTTTCATCCTCAGGACCTCAGTCATGCCATGAGTCACGTGAAGTGAGTCAAACCCACGTCACGTGGGTTGTGTCATGATAGTTAAAACTTGCAGATGCCCCGAATTTGACCCGACCCAGTCCCATTTTTCCAAAATAAAATTGGCTTTCTCCTTCTTTACCCGATATAAATAACCCTCTCCTTAAATCACCCCTTTAAATTCATCTAATTAAAACCCTAATTTCCATTCCTTATCTACTCCATCAACCAAAAATCCGACCCTCCCATCACACAATTTCAAAAAATTCGACCCCTATTACCCCCAAATTTTGAAAACCTGACCCCCTAACCTGAATCCAATAAAAACCCGACCCTTACACTCAAAAATACGACCCAAACCCGTTACCATGACTCCCAATTCAAACCCCAAAAGTGACCATCTTGATTTCTCATCCTGGATTCGCACCAAAAATCCAGATTTACCAACCCGTCTGCATGATGAACCGACTGAGTCTGATAGAAGTGGGTCTGTGGAGGATTTTAATGTGAGCCATGATGATACTGCTTTGGTACCTTGGACCACGAGGTTACAGATGCGGGCCCGAGCTGCTGCCCAAGCAGCCCGTTAGCCTGCCCCACCCCCTATCCAGCCAGTTATTCGGGATGAGTCCTCTGAGTTCGCCCCCCAGTCTGAAGAGGGGGGGATGCTTCTACGTCAGGCTCTGTAGATGATGCTATGGGTCAGGGTACATCTGCGGCGGAGGCTACAACTTCTATTACTGGTTTTGGTGCCTAGAGTGCTCTGACTCCCGCGCAGAGTATGGAGGTTCAACGTTGGTGTGTGCAGGGCATGCGTACCTTTTATGATAGAGATGCTGAGTTGATAGAGAGGGGTGTATGTCGGAAGAGCATTATGGAGGAGCCACGATACCGGGTAGAGGAGTTAAGGACACTGCCTGACATTTGGCCTGTCTTTGAGAGATATGGTTTGAGTTGGATGGCGCAACCTTCTGGTCTTTATAGCTAGGAGTTAGTTCGAGAGTTTTATGCCTCTTATGCTGCGTCGGTTGACTTGAGCACTCCTGTTGGGTAGAGATACCTTTTGTAGCCATTATTGACTCACGTCTTGGTTTGCGGTACCCGCGTAGATATTTCAGAGCAGACCATTCACCGCTTCTTATTTGGGGTTGACCGTCCACTTTTGGCTTCGACTGCTGAGTTTGATCATCGGATGGACACTGTCAGAGATAGAGTTAGGATGCGAGATGCGGATCAGAAATTGGAGCTTCTTAAATGGATTGCAGGGTACATAGCCGAGGATGGTGTGGTGGCTAGTTGGGTCACTGGGAAGCTGGACATCAAAAAGTCCACACTTTATTTTGCTGCAAGATTCTGGTGGTCTGTTGTTTGGCATCGGTTGGGTCCAACTAATGCTGACAACTCACTTACATTGGATCGGGCTGTGGTGGTAGACAACATATTGGCTGGCTATGAGATTCACTTTATGAGATACTTCCTCCGAGAGATCCATGAGCGGGCCTTTCGAGATCATACGAGTATACCCTTCCCATGCATGATCCAGGGTTTGTGTGACAGGGTGGGTGTCGCCAGGATACCTTCCCTCAACCATTATATAGAGGTGACCCGCATTGCGAATGTTGGTTTGATGCAGCTGCGGGGTTCTTACCCCATTCTTCCACGCAGGTCATAGCTGTCTGAGTCATCGAGCGCAACCCTAGATGAGCTGAGTAGTGCTCCTATGCCGATACCGATATCGATTAGGGTACCTGAGACCATTCCTGTACAGTCTGAGGGCACTGACCCTATTGATGAGGAGGTACCCGGTACTAGTGCTCCACCACCTCCTTCTGGGATGGTTTTAGTGTCTAGGGACTTTCTGAAGAAGTTGATTGACCGACAGACGCAGATGTTCGAGCGGCAAACCCACACTGAGACCCAGATGGCTAAGTTGGTATCCTAGCTTAATCCTTGGGTTAGGACGACTGTAGAGGCTGCAGAGGCTAGGGTGGAGGCTCGGATGACTGCGGCGATGGACCAGTTTATACGGGGGTTGCATGGGAGGATTGATAGTTTTGAGGCATGTATGGCCTCCCGGTTGAGTGCTGCACCAGAGCCTGATATGACCGGCTTGACCCAGGAGGTAGCCGCATTGAGAGAGAAGGTTCGGGCATTGGCATCGAGTAGCACTCCTATTATACCACCTATGCCTACCCAGGCCTTCGTGCGACCAGTATTTGAGGTAGATTTATTCTCTGACGATGAGCCTCCGATGGATAGAGGAAAGCGACCCCGTAGTCCGGAGGATCGGGGTGATAGTGATGCTGAGTACGAGAGTGATCTGTGGAGGGTGAGTGGTGCATCTGCTAGTCAGGCTGTCCCTCCATCGGATGCACCTACTACTGAGCAGGTTGATGATCCCGCTGTGGGCGGGCCCACTTCCGATGCCTAGGGCCCCACAGGTATGTCTTCACTCCCATGTATGTTATTGATATCGGTGCATTGAAGCCAGTGCACCATGTTTAGTTGGGGGTGGGGGTGTACCACCACTTGGGGTTTTTTGTTGTCGTGTTTCTTTTCCCCCGAGTGTGCTGTCATAGTAGAACCGGTATGTTTAGGATGTTATTTATAGTGTTTATTTGGTTCTTTCTAAATTAGGAGAAAAATAAGGGAACTGTAGTATAGTCCAGTTTAAAAAAAATTATTTTTTTTATGCTTTTTAAAGATTAAGGATACCCCTCCTGAAAAATGTTGTTATTTTTGACGTATGTGTTTGTAGCATGTTGTGTGACTGTTGTTGGATCTTGTTATGACACTAGGATTATAGGCAAATAACTGTAGCTAGCATTGCATGAACCTGATAGGTAGTAGCTGACAATACAACCTTGTGCTGTGTGTGTGTGAGACTACTTAGTTAAGTATGTGTGTGCGATCCAGAACTTGCCTGGTTAGTCTTGCTTAGGTTAGAGGATAGAGGATTAGGAAAGGATCATAGGCCATTTTTGAATAAGTCCACTTTTAGCCTAAATGCCAGACCAAATGAATAAGTATCCCTTGATCCCAATTTTGAGCCTAAATTGACCTATTTCTTTCGGTAGCCTATTCACCTTCCCATTTGACTTACAATGAACTTGTCTTGGCCCTGGTCCCTCCTTGGACACTGTGTACCTCAACTCAGGCAAATCATCTAAGTTGAGGGTGGCTATTATAAGGGTGCATAGATTGAGCTAGGTATGAAGAAGAGGTGAATAAAAGAAAAAGGGAAAACAGGTTTGGGTGTGAAAAGAAAAAAAAAGTGGAAACAAGAAAAATTACAAAGAAAAAAAAAAGAGAGAGAAAGAGAATTTTGTGTTGAAAGTGAAGAAAATCACACCCAAAACCTGAAAATAAAAGAAAGGAGAATAAAAAAAATGAGAAAGGTTGGAAGTTGGAGCCAAAAATAGTGTAGTTTCAAGGAGGGTTGAGTCACCATGCCCATATGTATCATACCTGTCCCTAAGCCTACATTACAAAGCCGAGTAAAAGTCCTATAGTGATCCTAGTCCAACTGTCTGAAAACTAAGGCGTAGAAAATAAGGGCAAGCCTTGGTATTTCATGCACACTGTTTCAACTGCTTTATGAGAGTGAGTGTTTTGACCGAGTCCCTAATTCGATATTTATTAGTATACCGTGAGTGCATGGGACTTCTTTGATTGTGAGAGTACATGGGTTGCATTATTAGCTGCTATTTGTTCGAAAAATGTCGTTTGCATATATGCTTAGTTGTTTGTGCATAATCTGGTGCCATCACTTGATTCCTTCTGTTTCATGGTACTCTGCTGCTTGTATACACACTTTGGTTTTGATTTACAAATAGGAGGGGTCGGAAAGGTTTTGTGCCAAAGGCAATAAGTCAACTGCCAGAGGTCTCTTAGATTTCTCTTAATCAAGCATCGTATATGTGTGTTTTTGTTTTGTTCGCCTGCGGACATGCAAATTTTCTAAGTTGAGGGTGTTGATGCGCCATGGTCACATGGAACTTTCGATGCTTAAAACAAGGAAAATATGTAATAACTTGGGTGTATTTTGTTGGTATGATGTGGTTTCTGTCCTGCTTTGTAGGAAAACAGGTTTTTAAAGGCAAGATGATCAAAAAGGAAGAATCAAGCCCGAGAATGAAGTGTCGGAGGAAGAAAGAACAAGAACCTGCACCAGAGATAGACCCACGACATAAGTCACGTGGCGTGACTTCCACTCACGTGACGTGAGTGGCTGGCGTGAGTCCACTCCAGAGATTCAGGAGAAAGTCTGATTTCCACGCCATCAGTCACGTGGCGTGAATGTCAGTCACGTGGTGTAGAAAAGTGCCATAACTAAACTTCTGAAGATATCTGATTGAGCCTGATTCCCACGACACCAACCTACGTGGTGTGACTTGGTTCCACGACACCAAGTCACGATACCGTGGACGTTACCGACTCTGGTCTCCTATTTTGTTTTGGATAGGATTAGTTTTGTATCTATAAATACCCCTGTATAGTCCTAGGTGCGGGAGTTAGTCATTACATTGTTTTGAGAGCTATTTCATACTATTTCTGAGTTCATAAATATTTTCTTGGTTTTGTGGTTACAAACCCTAATTCGAGTTTTATTGATAATTGAGATTTCAGCTTTTCTTCATTGTTGTGAGATCATAATTATGTTTTCATCTCTAAATTCTTCTTGTGTTCTTATAATTATGAGTAGATAAACCCATTAACTAGGGTTGTGTGAACCATGAGGAATTAACGAAACCGGTTAAGTGTAAGGCAATTATGTACCGTTGTGTATGCATGTATTGTTGTTTCCTTCGTTGTGATTGCTCTTCTAACGGTTGCCAACATTAGAAACTCGCCTGTATTCTAGACTTGCTTGAGAGAGAGGTAGAGATTGGGAAAAAGAGATAACAACAGAGATTTGAAGCTATCAACCTTCATCTAATAACCTGAGCCTTAGCGGGAATGGTTATCTGAGATCCAGGACAAGGGTTAGTAGTGCGACACTCGGAGACCGAGAGGAGAAGAGTGAAATTCGTTTAACCAAAGTCGAGAGACGTTTATACGAACATATCTTGTCAGATTTTGCAAGCCACATAGCGAGACGGTTTTGTTAGCACAAGTAATTGGTGGAGTTAAGGAATCATTGGGGATCACATTCCTAGTGTATCTCTTTTATTGTCTACAAACTCGATACAACCATCAATTGTTACTGACACTTTTTATTCGCAAAACCACCCCAGTTTTACTTACTTCCCAATTGTTCCATCCGGTATTCTAATCAAACTTTGACCTATTCCCTGTGGGATCGACCCCAACCTAGTGGGGTTCTATATTTGATAGAGCGACCGCTTTATACTTCTTAGGAGGCATATCTTGGGCGACATCAGGAGGTAAATTTCATGTTTGATGATGCATGTATAAAGGCATTTGAGTACCTAAAAAAGAAGTTAATTTCAACTCCTATTATTATGTCTCCCGATTGGTCCCTGTCGTTTGAGGTTATTTGTGATGTAGTATCTTGGAACTAGGTGCAGTCCTAGGCTAAAAGTGAGAGAAGATCTTACATCCCATCTACTATGCTAGCAAAGCACTTAACCTCACTCAAAAAAATTATATTGTGACTGAACAAGAGTTGCTTGATGTGGTGTTTGTATTTGAGAAATTTTGATCTTATTTGCTTGGCAAAAAAGTGATCATGCATACTGACTATGCAACTCTTAGGTACCTTATAGAGAAGAAGGATGCAAAATCGAGGTTGATTCGATGGGTATCATTGTGCAGGAATTCAACTTTACGATCAAGGAATGAAAGAGAACTAAGAATCAAGTGGCTAACCACTTATCACACCATGAAGAATAGGCTATGCTAAAACTAAAGGATGAGATAGAAATTGATGATACTTTCCTGGACAAGCAAGTGTTGTCCGCATCGCAAGACTTGATTCCATAGTTTCCAGATTTTGCCAATTATTTTCTAAGTGATATGGTTTTTGAAGACCTATCATTTTAACAATGTAAGATGTTTATGCATGATGTGAGGAAGTTCTTTTGGGATGAGCCATACTTGTTTTAGATTTGTGTAGATGGATTGATTTGGAGATGTGTTTCTGAGGTTAAGATGATGAGCATCTTAGAGGCATGTCATTCATCACTAGTTGGGGGTTATCATAGTTGTGCACGGACTGTGCATAAGATCTTGTAATATGGATACTATTAGCCCACCATTCACAAAGATACAAATGATTATGCAAGGGTATGTGACCAGTGCCAAAGTCAAGGGAACATCTTGCGAAGGCAAGAACTTCCAATGACCGCTATCCTTGAACTTAAGATGTTTGATATATAGGGAATTGACTTCATGGGCCCCTTTGTAAGTTCCCATGGTATGAAGTATATTTGTGGTTTTTGACTATTTTAAAAGTGGGTAGAGACAGTTGCGCATCCAAACAACGAAAGGAAGAGTGTCATAGCCTTTTTGAAAAAGAACATATTCTCCAGATTTGGGACACCAAGGGCTATTATTAGTGATGGAGGCTCATACTTTTACAATCGTCTATTTAAGGCCTTGCTTGAGAAGTATGGTGTGAAACATAAGGTGGCAACACCTTACTATCTTCAGACAAGTGGCAAGTTGAGGTTACCAATTAGGAGATCAAGTTTATTTTGGCGAAGACTCTAAATGCCAATAGGAGAGACTGGACTAGAAAGTTAGATGATGCACTATGAGCCAATCGGACAACATTCAAGACCCTATTGGTGCTTCTCTATATCAGCTTGTGTATGGTAAAGCGTGCCACTTGCCTGTCAAACTTGATCATAAGGAATTGTAGGCACTGAAGAGGTTGAATCTAGAGTAGAGTGATATGTCTAATGTGAGACTAGAACAAATGAATGAGATGGACAAATTCTATCTCTACACTTATGAGAGCTTATGTAACACCCCGTACCTTTCCTACCCTAATTGATTGTATGAACATTTACGGAATTATTTAAACATGAGATTTATGGGGTATTACACATTTAATTAGTGGGCTTAATTGATCTTGTGCCATTGGACTCAATTGAGGCCCAAATATTAAATAAAAGACATGGCCCAATTGGGAAAATGACCCATTCTTGCCTTCACCAAGGTAAGCCATCAATTATTGACCAAACTTATTGGTTAAGTATGACTTTAAAGGGGCTATATAATGTGGAAAATCATATTTTATTCCCACAAAGCACACATGCCAAAATCTAGAATTTTCCACAACATTCTCTCAACTCAAACCCTAAGCTTTCATCCTCTTTGGGCAAGATCAACTCTTTTTCAAGACTTGGTAAGTGTTTATTTTTATGGTTTAATATATTATATGCATGGAAGATGGTGTAGATCATGTTGTTTATGTTGGTGAAGTGTGAGAAGTTCACTATGTGT
Source organism: Capsicum rhomboideum (assembly GCA_031232105.1). NCBI lineage: Eukaryota > Viridiplantae > Streptophyta > Magnoliopsida > Solanales > Solanaceae > Capsicum > Capsicum rhomboideum. The sequence goes on from CP124714.1 coordinate 122,136,333, forward strand.
GAAACAATTTATGTTTGCTTAATCGGTGAAGGGTTTTGCCTTGTAAACTTGAAAATGGAATTTTGGTCTTGAATAAAGTGAGTTTGAAGGATTCAATATTGACATGTGATATGTGATTATATCCTTAACATGTTTTATCCTTGTACATAATGTTTGGAATTGTTGTTACAAAATTGGGCATGGAATTGGTGACTTATTAAAATAATAATGTGGTTTGGTGATGTTTATGTGCGTTGTGAAACCATGGATGTTCGTTGGCATCTAAGATGATCTAAAATATTTTAATATAAGCTTAGTTATGATCATGGACCATTCATGGCATAAAAGGACCCAAAAGAGATCCTTTTTGGTCGAAACGGGCACCCGCCCTCGCAGGCGAAGCACCTGCGGGCGCAGGTGACTTCATAGGTGCCCCTAGACACTTACAAGGGTCACCTTTGGATGCAGGTCAGCCACCTGTGGGCGCAGTTAGCTTCGCAGGTAAGCCCAGAAGTTCGTTTCGGTTGTTTTCACATCTCTTTGACCCCCCAAAGCCCCTATACCCTTCATGGATGTAATTATAAACTTATGGTACCTTTTGAATGACTTTAAAGGAGTATCCCGGAGGTATTTTGAATGGTATAAATCATGGATTGTTTTTCATGTGTTATTGTGAAAGCTATCAAGTGACTTGACGAAGAAAAGGTAACGTAGTGTTAATGAGGAAGTGTAAAGGATAAACTTTGTGTGAAATGTTATTGGTTTATGATGTCTTGGTCAATGTATGGAATACGATGGTATTGTTGGTATGATAATTCCATGAATGGTGTTTTAAAGGGAGAAATGATGTTCTAGGGCAATTGTGTAACTCATTGTCGTCTTATGCACTTGGAATGTAGCTTGTGGTTAATGTTGGTTCCGTTATGTACTTGTGTTGTAGAGTAAGAAGTAAGGAAGGAGCTGGATTATTGTAATCAAATATAGGATTGTGTATTCATATTGGGAATATAATGTATGTAAGGTTACTCTTTCTATATCCTTCTGCAGCATATTGATCATATTGACATTGTACCTATTCCATTTCGAAATGTCCAAAGGTATCTCATTTCAGGTTGTTATCTATTGTTGAGTCACATATTCCTCATTCATTAGTCGTTGTTGTTCATGTGTTACATAAATATGGACATGGATCCAAAGTCTTAATAATGTTATGCTCTAAAGCTTCCAATAATGTCATGACTACAAATATACCAATCTCTCAAAACAAAGAAATTAAGTAACGTATATTTGTTAGTTGCAAGAGTGAAGGAAAATAATAGATGTAGGGTGGACATGATTCCAAAGTTCCAACAATATTATGACTCCAAAGTTCCGATAATGTTATGTTCCAAGTTCTAATAATGTTATGACTATCATTGTATCAATCTCTCATAAGTGAATGAATCAATCTCTCCCAAGTAAGGAATAAAGAAATATGTCGGTATTATATTATAACACACCTATAAGGTGATGATCGGTATTATATTATAATTCACCTATAAGGTAATGATCGGTATTATATTATAACCCACCTATAAGGTGATGATCGGTATTATATTATAACCCACCTATAAGGTGATGATCGGTATTATATTATAACCCACCTATAAAGTGATGATCGATAAACTATTATGAACCACTAACTAGTTGGATGAACAGTAATGAAGATAGTTGTAAAAGAAATAAGAGTACATCCTTTGCATGAATATATAAATATGAAGGTTATTATAAGAATGATGATGATAAGAATGAATGATCAAGTAATGAAAATAATGGAAGTAATGAACATGGTTCCACATATTTAGAACGGAGGTCTATCCATATTGATTATTCTCTTACGCTTAATTTCTTGGAAGTATTTATGTATTATACAGTTTCATATGGCCTTACATACTCAGTACTTTCTTCGTACTGACCCCTTTTAGGGGGGACTTACCTTACTTGCTGCAGGCACAGGTGCTAGTATACCTCCACAGTAGGTTGCAGATCATTTGTGGATTGTTGGTGAGCTCCAGTTGCTTCGGGGCTTTCCGAGTCATTATGCACATTTATTTTGTATTGTACATGAGTATACAAGCGGGGTACTGTCCCGACTCTAGGTTTGTTATGCTTATGTATCTGTAGAGGCTTTGTAGACTTATGTGGGATAATGAATGTAAGAGATGTGTGTACATTTTGACATGATGGCCCTAACGGCCAAGTTTCATATATATAGCACATGGTTCCATAACTTCCGCTATTAGCGTCTAGTATGTATATGTGATGATGATGTTTATTGAATGAAATGCATATGAATGGACATGAGCAAAGATTAGTTCTCTCGAGCCTTATCGACTTTGGGTGCCAGTTCGTCCCGAATGGGATTCGGGGCGTAACAAAAGTGGTATCAGAGTAGGTCGTTCTAAGGGTGTCTACAAAGCCGTGTCTGAGTAGAGTCTTGATTATGGATGTGTTGCGCGCCACATTTATAAGTAGGAGTCTACGGGACATTTAGGAGTTGTTTCACTTCTTCAGTTCTAGATCATGCAATAGAGCCAATGTTGTAAGTGAAAAATTGTATCTAACCATGGAATTGGTTTTCTTAGTAAAGACGAGGTAGAGGTAAGTGTTGGAAAGAAAAAAAAAAACAACAAATATACCCGAGGCAGTTTTTTGAATACGTTATGGTTAGTATGAATTTCTAGTTATGCCATTTGGGCTAACCAATGCACCAACAGTTGTTAGGGATTTGAGGAATAGGGTGTTCAAGCCACTTTTAAATGTGTATGTGACCATGTTTGGTGATGATATTCAAAATCGCAAGAGAACCATGCTAATCATTTTGCAGCAAGTGTTATAGAGTTTTCTAAATGTGAATTTTGGATACAATCCATAGCATTCTTGGGTCACATTGTATAGGATGAAGGAATGAAGGTCGATACGCAAAAGATAGAAACGGTGAAAAATTGACTAAGGCCTACGATGCTTACAAAGATTCATCGTTTTCTTGGGTTGGTTGGTTATTATAGGAGAATTACTGAAGGATTTTCTTCTATCACTGTACCCTTAATGAAGCTTACACACAAGCCAATCAAGTTCCAGTGGAATGATGCATGTGAGAAAAGTTTCCAAGAGTTGGAAGATAAATTAACTTCCACACCAGTTTTAAGTACCTCCCAAAGGCACAAAATGTTATGCAGTATATTGTGATGCTTCCGGGGTTGGCCTCGAATGCGTATTGATGTAGCAAGGTAAGGTAATAGTGTATGCCTCACAACAGTTGTGACCACATGAGAGAAATTACCCAACATATGACCCTGAACTAGCAGCTATGATATTTGCTTTAAAAATATGGTGTCACTATTTGTAAGGGATTCATGTTGACATATATACTGAGCATAAGAGTTTGCAATATATCCTTAAGCTGAAGGACTTAAATATAATGTAGAGAAGGTGGCTTGAACCATTAAAAGATTATGTCGTTGGTATCTTGTAACATCCGGGAAGAGCAAACATGGTCGCTAATTCATTAGGCTGCAAAGTAGTAGGAAGTACTAATGGCCAGCTCGCAGAAAAGGAAGATGTAGTCAAGAAATCTACATCAATTAACCAGTATGGGGTTTCATCTTCTTAAGACTCCAGATGAAAGAATTATCGTAAACAGTGCGGTAGAATCTTCATTTGTAGCTGAGAGAGAGAAAAGCAATAAAAGAATGTACAATAAAGTTTGGCAAAAGGTACTTGAACTTACATAAGGGAGGAATACTTCAATATCAAGGTAGATTATGTATACCAAATATATTTGAGTTAAGAAAATGAATTAGGACCAAAGCACATCATTTACGATATTCTGTTTATTCAGGAGCAATCAAAGTGTACCATGTCATGAAAGAAATATGTTGGTGAAGCAATATAAAGAAAAAGAACATTGCAGAATTGGTAGCTCATTGTTCGAATTATCAACAGGTAATAGTAGAGCATCAGAAAGAGGGAGGTTATATGCCTATACTAGAAGGAAAGAATTAGAATTTACCATAGGTGATTGGGTATGTTTGAAAGTACCACAAATGAAAGGGGTAATGAGATTCAGGAAGAAGGAAAGGTGGCCCTATATAGGTCCATATGAAATTATCCGAAGGTTTGAGCAGGTTGCGTATGAATTGGTACTATTCCAAGAACTCTCCACAGTTCATTCATTGTTTCACCTTTCGATGCTTCAGAAACGCATAGGAGATCCATCTCAAATGTCTCCCATTGAAGATATGCAGTTTACGGAAGATCTCACAGATGAAAAATGCTCATTGCTATTTTGGGGTTAACACATGATGAGGTTAAGGAATAAAGAAGAAGCTTACATGAAAATAATGTGAAGAAATCAATAAGTAGAAGAAGTCACCTGGGGAATTAGAGAAATGATAAAGTCAAGGTATCCGTATTTGTTTCAAATGGAAGAAAAAGTTCAGAGTGCGGAATTAGAGAAATAGTAAGTATCTATGAGAATTATGTATCTATATGATAACATGAAGAATGATCCATCTGTGTACATTGGATAATGTTACTAACATTCGAGGACAAATGTTTCTAAGGGGGGAATGATGTAACACCCCGTACCTTTCCGACCCTAATTGATTGTCTTAAAATTTATGAAATTATTTAAACATGAGATTTATGGGGTATTACACATTTAATTAGTGGGATTAATTGATCTTGTGCCATTGGGCTCAATTGAGGCCCAAATATTAAACAAAAGACATGGCCCAATTAGAAAATGACCCATTCTTTCCTTGACCAAGGTAAGCCCTCAATTATTGACCAAACTTATTGGATAAGGATGAATTTAAAGGGGCTATATAATGTGGAAAATCAGATTTTATTCCCACAAAGCACACAGAATTTTCCACAACATTCTCTCAACTCAAACCTTAAGCTATCATCCTCTTTGGGCAAGATCAACTCTTTTTCAAGCCTTGGTAAGTGTTTATTTTTATGGTTTAATATATTATATGCATTGAAGATGGTGTAGATCATGTTGTTTATGTTGGTGAAGTGTGAGAAATATTGACATGTGAGATGTGATTATAGACTTAACTTGTTTTATCCTTGTACATAATGTTTGGAATTGTTGTTACGAAATTGGGCATGGAATTGGTGACGTATTGAAAGAAAAATGTGGTTTGGTGATGTTTATGTGCGTTGTGAAACCATGGCTGTTCGTTGGCATATAATATGATCTAAAATATGTTAAGAGAAGCTTATTTATGATCATGGACCATTCATGGCATAAAAGGACCCAAAAGAGACCCTTTTTGGCCGAAACTGGCACCCGCCCTCGCAGACAAAGCACATGCGGGTGCAGGTGGCTTCGAAGGTTCCCCTGGAAACTTCCAAGGGTCACCTACGGACGCAGGTCATCCACTTGCGGGTGCATGTGGCTTCGCAGGTCAGCCCAGAAGTTCGTTTTGGTTGTTTTCGCATCTCTTTGACCCCCCAAAGCCCCTATACCCTTCATGGATGTAATTATAAACTTATGGTACCTTTTGAATGACTTTAAAGGAGTATCCCAGAGGTATTTTGAATGGTATAAATCATGGATTGTTGTTCATGTGTTATTGTGAAAGCTATCAAGTAACTGGACGGAGAAAAGGTAACGTAGTGTTAATGAGTAAGTGTAAAGGATAAACTTGGTGTGAAATGTTATTGATTTATAATGTCTTGGTCAATGTATGGAATACTATAGTATTGTTGGTATGATAATTCCATGAATGGTGTTTTAAAGGGAGAAATGATGTTCTAGGGCAATTGTGTAACTCATTGTTGTCTTATGCACTTGGAATGTAACTTGTGATTAATGTTGGTTCCATTATGTACTTGTGTTGTAGAGTAAGACGTAAGGAAGGAGCTGGATTATTGTAATCACATATAGTATTGTGTATTAATATTGGGAAGATAAGGTATGTAAGGTTACTCTTTCTGTATCCTTTTGCAGCATATTGATCATATTGACATTGTACCTATTCCATTCTGAAATGTCCAAAGGTATCTCATTTCAGGTTGTTATCTATTGTTGAGTCACATATTCCTCATTCATTAGTCGTTGTTGTTCATGTGTTACATAAATATGGACATGGCTCCAAAGTCTTAATAATGTTATGCTCTAAAGCTTCCAATAATGTCATGACTATAAATATACCAATCTCTCAAGAGCAAAAGTACCAACCTCAAAAGAAAGAAATTAAGTAACGTATACTTGTTGGTTGCAAGAGTGAAGGAAAATAATGGATGTAGGGTGGACATGATTCCAAAGTTCCAACAATATTATGACTCCAAAGTTCCGATAATGTTATGTTCCAAGTTCTAATAATGTTATGACTATCATTGTATCAATCTCTCATAAGTGAATGAATCAATCTCTCCCAAGTAAGGAATGAAGAAATATGTCGGTATTATATTATAACCCACCTATAAGGTGATGATCGATATTATATTATAACCCACTGATAAGGTGATGATCGGTATTATATTATAACCCACCTATAAGGTGATGATTGGTATTATATTATAACCCACCTATAAGGTGATGATCGGCATTATATTATAACCCACCTATAAGGTGATGATCGGTAAACTATTATGAACCACTAACTAGTTGGATGAACAGTAATGAAGATAGTTGTAAAAGAAATGAGAGTATATACCTTGCATGAATATATAAATATGAAGGTTATTATAAGAATGATGATTATAAGAATGAATGATCAAGTAATGAAAATAATGGAAGTAATGAACATGGTTCCACATATTTAGAACGGAGGTCTATCCATATTGATTATTCTCTTACGCTTAATTTCTTGGAAGTATTTATGTATTATACAGTTTCATATGGCCTTACATACTCAGTACTTTCTTCGTACTGACCCCTGTTGGGGGGGACTTACCTTACTTGCTGCGGGCATAGGTGCTAGTATACCTCCACAGTAGGTTGCAGATCATTTGTGGATTGTTGGTGAGCTCCAGTTGCTTCGGGGCTTTCTGAGTCATTATGCACATTTATTTGGTATTGTACATGAGTATAGAGCGGGGTACTGTCCCGACTCTAGGTTTGTTATGGTTATTTATCTGTAGAGGCTTTGTAGACTTATGTGGGAGAATGATTGTAAGAGATGTGTGTCCATTTTGACATGATAGCCCTTACAGCCAAGTTTCATATATATACATATATATAGCACATGGTTCCATAACTTCCGCTATTAGCTTCTAGTATGTATACGTGATGATGATGTTTATTGAATGACATGCATATGAATGAACATGAGCAAAGATTGGTTCTCTCGAGCCTTATCGACTTTGGGTGCCAGTCCATCCCGAATGGGATTCGAGGCGTGACAGCTTAGCCTTGTACAAAGAGAAGATGTAATTGTACCATGATCACAAGATTGAGAGAAGAGAATTTACTATGGGCGATATGGTATTACTATTTGATTCTAGGCTAAAGCTATTTCAGGGTAAGTTGAAGTCAAAATGGAAAGACCTATATAGAGTAGTGACAATGTTTCCCTATAGTGTAATTGAGCTGGAAAATAATAAAGGCCAGAAGTTTAAAGTGATGACCAAAGGATGAAACACTATCTCGGTGAAGTTGATGAAGTGAAAGTGCTAAGTGAAGTCCATCTAGAGGGTACTTGAGAAGTCAAGCACACCTGAGTCGTGCCGGGACGTTAAATTAGGAACTTCATGGTAGGCAACTCATGGTCTAGTTGGTGAAGTCCAAGTAACCAACTTAGCCACGTCGTGCCGCTATGTTAAACCAACCAATTCTTGGGAGGCAACCTATGATTTGTATTTGTAATAGCTAAATTTTAATTATAGTATCATAGTTTGCTCAATGTATACAAGTGATGAAAACTCATGGGCCTATCATGGGACCACAGTAAGCAAATCTAGGATGACCTCACAAATGGCCATATGATTTGTGTAACACCTACATGACTCGTATGCCGGATCATGGTCCAAAGTAAGTTTTATTTTTGTACAACACTTTTCATAGGAACATCTTAGTACCGACCGTATGCCTGCCGCATGGGTCATATACCATGTAATAGGCCTAAAGTTTGTTTTCTACTTTAATATCGCACCCATAAAGACAGTATTAGAGCCGCATGAATTGTATGCCGACTCATGGGTAAGATGAAAAAAATGTTAAACCTGACCTGGTTCCACTCATTGCATGGTTCGTACAAGACCCACACGGTCTGTATACAGGGTCATGTTAGAGGAGGTAAATTTTAAACTTGACCTGGCCCATTCTTTTTTTCACCTAAAATATAGGCGAACATGGTTTTTAAACCCAAATTTGATCAAAAAAAGCCAATCCCAATTAAAATTTAAAACTCCCACTCCCTTCCCACTTCGATCAGTGGCAAACCAACCCACCCCACCCACAATTTTTTCCATTAAACAATCATAGACTTTCACATAGTCATCAAATTATGGTTATTGAACTGTAGTGCATCTCTTAAATTATGCATTAATTATCACCATCATCTTCTTCCCAACTTGAATCATTAAGAAATTACTATGTAAGTAAAGCCCAACTATGTTTACTTTAGTAATAACGAGATGATTTTTGAGTAGAAGTATAGATTTCTATAAAAGCATGATAATCATGTATGGTGAATTTGTTGGGGTTTCATACTATGCTTTTTTAGGGGGTTATCAGATGATTTTTGTGTGGGGTTTCACAACATGCTCTATTGTTTGCTAGTTTTACACATAAATGGAAGGGAGTTGTGACTCGAGATGAAAAGAATGCCTAGAGTTGTTGCTAATTGGTCATGGATGGTTGGTTCAGGTGTTTACACACTCTAAGGCTGTGGGCATTATAATTTCTTTGCACTTCATAAATAAAATCGAGGTTATTTTTCCCACCATCCTCCTACCACATCTGGAAGAAGTCTGAGTAACCCAATATTATGCTTATGATTCAACGAGAGGACTTTGCATTCTTTGCGAGGCCCATGATCGTATTGGTTAGATTGTTATAAAATGTTGTCAGAACCTGTCTGAATGGTTCCACTGGTATGGTTTCCCATATGAGTCATGTGTGTCTCACATGGCCCGTGTGGCTGCTCATGTCACCACACTACTACACTGTCATACAAATCGTATAATTCCCACACGGTCCGTATGGATGCCCATATCTCGCACAAATTTTATTTAACTTGTTTTGCTATCTCTCCTGGTCTTTATCTTTGATCTCAGCCTAACATATCCTCCAAAGGTACAATACCGCCCAAGAAAACAACAAACCAAGATGGGTATACTAGACAAAAACAGGCCATGGCTCTCTGAAGTAGATTATAAGATCAACCTATGGACTCCTTCGAGGATGAACAAGAGAATCAACCTGCCTCAGACTCCAAACAAAGTACATCATCTGGTGGGTCTGAGGTGCACTATAGAGGTACTATTGAATAACACCTGCCTCATCAGACTAGAGGGGAAGAAGAGGGCCATAATAGTGACTAAACACCTTCTCCTAGTCTGAAAAAGGTAGAGTTGTTTAAAAAGAACAATGAGAAGGAGTCCAATGAACAAAATTTAAGAGATGACCATGAGGCTGATGCTGAGGCTGCAGAGAGTAGTGATGGTGATTCTGGAGAGTAGATTATTGAGTCTGACAATGAGATCCAGGATGAAAAAAATCCAGAAGAGATAGCTCGGCAGCAATAATCTGAGCCTGGGGCACAAAGGGAGCTGGTATGACTCTTTACGAGCTAGTGAGAGGTACCAGGTATGAGAAAAATCTTAAAAGAGGGTATTGAGAAGAATGCTAGAGGTAAGTACAAATGAGGTATATTTGAGGAGACATGTATTAACACAGACAACCTAGATTCAATGCCTGAGGTACAAATACTCTTTGATAGGTACCAATTTGCATGGATTGCTTAATCTCAGGGACATTATGGTGAGTTCATTATTCGGGAGTTGCATGCATAGTATGCTACCACACTATTGAATTCCTTAGGTCAGATGTCTGAAAAGAAGAAAAAGGCTATAACTTTGAAATTGCCTCCTCTTGCCAGTGTACAAGTTTGGGGTAAGACTGTGGACATATCCAATAGCACTCTGATATGCTTCTTATATGGTCCTGAGTATGTAGTACCGACGAACATTGCCGAATATGAATACCACATACATCTGGTTACTAAAAAGAATATAATGGAAGATCCGGCATCACGGGCACAGATGATGTGATGGATTGTAGCTAAGATTGCTATGGCTGGTACTGAGGCAACTTGGGTAAATAATCCAAAGGCTAAAATCACAAAGTCTTCACTGTCTTTCGCTACAAAGTTCTGGTGGTTTATAGTGTGCTTCAGATTGAGATCCACGACAAATAACAACACTTTGGATCCAGAGCGGGTTTTGCTAGTAGCCAGTATCATATCTAGATATGCTTTGAATGTGTCCTAACTTATTTTCTCTAAGATACAGACTCAAACGGTAAATGAAACTTTTTCTATAGCTTATATAGAGGTTATGTAGAGCAGTCGGTGTACCCATCATCCCCCATAATGATGTCAAGACAATGGTAACAAAAGTTATAAATATCGCATTGATCAAGGACGTCACGAAACCAGTTGCTAGGACTCAAATCCAACCCCTATTGCCTGGTTCTGATTCTATAGGTCATCTATTAAGAGAAGATGTGTCACTATAGGTTCCCCTTCTAACTGACTCTGTTGCTCCTCCTCCTCCTACTATTACAGGTGATGTTAAGACTGTGCACACTGAGAGGCAGACTGTTCATTAGGCAGATACTCCACCTACCACCCATATCATGCCTTTCGCACACCAGGCTGCTGCTTATGTAATATCACTATTCTATATGGGTTCCTACTAAGCCTCATTGACAAGAAAAATGAGATAGCAGTAAAGGTTGATCAGTTTACACATTAATTACATCCTTATATAGATCTAAGGGTGGAAGATTCGAAGAATAGGTTGAGAGAAGAATAAGTGTAATACACTGATCAGTTGAATAGTTGGATTGATAATTTGGAGATGCGTGTCATGGACTAGATGAATAACTTGAAAATATAAGACTTAGAAACCGTACTAGCAGAGTTAGAGGTATTGATATTGGATGTGGCTGTAGTATAGGCCCCAGTGATTTCCACTCTGGTAGTACCAATGTCATAGATAGAGATGCTTAAGTGGCCGGTGGTGAATACTCTGCTGGTCGATTTATTGGATGTCGCTACTCCTTCTGATGCACAGATAAAGGGGAAGTACCCGCATAAGTCTCGAGTTAAAGAGTTTGAAAGCCAAAAAAAAGTGACTGAAAGAGGACACTCAAACAATTCTAAGGCAATCACAGGTTGATAAAGCACAATTACAGGATAAGGAGTCGCACTTACTTGAGGCATTGAGAGTTGGTGCTTCCTCCAGCATCATGGCCCCAATTTCTGTGGTTGGTACCTCTATTTCTACAGATACTGCCATAGTGTCTACAGACACCTATGATGATAATTGGGTGCCATAGGTACCTGCGCATACCGCTCTTGCTATGGGTGATGACTCTTTAGGCGAGTCTACCACTTTGAGTATGCCGGCCATCGACACCACTGTAGCTATCACCGGAGCTGCACCAGGAGCCTTCATTTCACAAACACTAGATTCATGTGCCTAGAGAACCACATGTGTGTCCCTTACCCTAGTTTTTAAATTTTTTGTATTTTTGTTCAATGGGGACATTGCATGATTTCTAATTTGGGGATGGGGGTTTACCTCAGCCGAGGGTTTTTATTGTCATGTTTTCTTTTCGTCGGCTGTGCTATCTAGTTAGAACCGACATGTTTAGGAGTTTATTTAGATGTTTTTACTATTATTTTGTATTTTGTGTGTGTAACCAAGAGAAATATAAGAGAACTTGGGGAAGTCAAAATAGCATGCAAAATTATTTTAAATGTTTTAAAAGATACCCCTCTGAATTTTTTTTGGTGTTTTGTGTTGTGTTATGTGCCTACCTGAAATGTAACCAATGTTTGGATCTCATAATGGCATTAGTCTTATGAAGTTGATAACCATAGCTTAACTTGCATAAATCGGATAGGTAGTGACTGAATATGTAGCCCTGAGTCAAGTGTGTGTAAGGTTTTACCTAGTCGGCGTGTGTGTGTGATGTAGAACTTGCCCGGTTAGTCTCGCTATAGTCATAGGATAGAAGGCTAGGAAAGGATCATACTCCATTCTTCATTTAGTCCACTAAAAATCCTAAAAGCCTACCAAATAAATGTGATATCCCTAGATCCCGATGTTTGAGCCTAAATAGACCTTTTCATTGAACTAGCCTATTCACCTTCCCAAATGCTAAAAATGAACCTGCTTTGGCCCTGGTCCCTTCTTGGACACTGTGCACCTCAACTCAGACAAATTACCTAAGTTGAGGGTGGCTATTGTAGGGGTGTGTAAAAAGATTAGGTATGAAGAACAAGTTAGTAAAATGAAAAAAAAAATTAGGGTGCAGTATAGAAAAGAAAAAAATATATTGAAAATAAAGAAATAAAAAAATGATAAAAGAAGAAAAAGAAAAAGAAAAAAGAGGAAGTTGTGCAAATAACACCGCACCCAGGGTTCGAAAAGTTGGAAAAAGGGAAATAAATAAAAGAAAATAGGAAAAGTGGAGCCAAAAATAGTGTAGTACCAAGGAGGAATGAGTTACTCTACCCACATGTACCATACCCTTCCCCAAGCCTACATTATAATCCAATAAAAGTCCTATAGTGATCCTAATCCGGCTATCAGAAAACTAAGGCAGAGAAAATAAGAGCAAGCCTATGGTATCAAATACACACTGCCTGACTTCTTTGTGAGAGTTAGAGATTTATGCCAGTCCATGTCTTGACATTATTGCATATTCTTAGTGTTAGGGACTTCTTTGTTGTGAGGGCATAAGGGCTATATTATAGTTACTGCTTGTCCGGGTAGTGCCATTGGTTTGAGTGTTAGGTTATCTGTTGACAATGTAATGCCATTTCTTGATTCCATTGCATTATGGTAAGTGGTTTGTGTACACACATCATTTGTTGAAGCTTTGAGGGTATTGGAGGGTGTTGCACATATGTTTTTCATGAATGCATGCTCAAATTGGTTTTATGAAAATCTGACAGCCATAGTACTTTTGGTTTTCTCTTGGTTAAGCTTCGTGCCAGTATAGTTGTATTTTGTTTGCCTGAGGACATACAAATGTTCTAAGTTGAGGGTGTTGATGTTCCGTGAACTTCCGATACTTAAAACTATGAGTATTTGTAAGTACGAAGGTATTTTTATTTTGATATAATGTGTTTTTGTTAGTTTTGTAGGAAACTAGGGTTTGGAGGCACATATGAAAGAAAGGATGAGAAAGATACCAAGTGAAGACACATGAGCTCCCATACAGACCATGTGAAGGATAGATGATCTGTGTACCTCAACTCATGCATGGGGTGATAGGAAGCTATCAAAAGGTTCAGAGACATGAGCTCTTATATGAGTCATGTGGATAGCATACGAGCCATATGGGTAGCACATGAGTCATATGGTTTCCATACAACCCATGTGCAAGACACACAAGCCATATGACATTTCATGAGGAAAGACTTTAGTTATGGTAGAGATGAGCTATACCAAAGGCCATACGGACCGTGTGGTTTGTACACAGACCGTGTGGACATGTGCTGACCCAGTTCTCCTAGTTAGTTTAGGATAGTATTATTTATTTCTATAAATACATCATGTAGGGTTTTATTTTGTATTATCACATTTTGGATATTATTCCAACATACTTTCAATGTTTCATATACTTTCGCCATTAATTCTATATTTCTATTTGTTCTTCATTCCATTGTTTATCTGTAATTCTTCCAATTAGTTACTTGATTATTGTAAGTGTTCTTATTATGCATTCGTTATTGAATCTTCATATGATCACCACAATTATGAGTAGATAAACACCACAACTAGGGTTGTGAGGACCATGATGGATTAACAAAGTAGTGTTCGTAGTACAAGGTGATTCTCTATAGGTGTTTAAGCATGTATTGTTAATTCGCTTGAGATTGATTGCTTTCTAATGGTGCAAAACATTAGGAATCAACTTATCTCTACCCTGGACTTTAGCAAGGGTAATCAAATGGGAAAATAGAATCAACAACAAAACTTGGAGCTACCAACCTCTATTTAATTAGGATATTGAATCGGTAAATGGGAAAGTCTAAATTGGGATCATAGATTGGGGTTAGTAATGTAAAACCCATGATACATGAACCTTTGTTCTTGGGGATAGTCATCTACAAGTTGTGTAACATAGTTGGTTAGATGATACATAACCTATCGATTCTGCATTCCGGGCACCACAAGAGATCACTAAGTATGAAGAACCTATAGAGTTATAAAGTTATTGGGTAACAGAGTCCTAGTGCCTCTCTCATACTATTTTCAAATCCAATAAATCAACAATTATTACTATGAAATTCTTTATTTACAAAGACCTTTTCTTTTATTGGAGATTGTTTTTGATTGCTTAGACAGGCATTCCTGATTGAATTTTGACCTATTCCCTGTGGGATCAACCCCAACCTAGTTGGGTTCTATATTTGATCAGCGACTACTTTATACTTTGTTTAGAGGTGTAATTTTGGTAACATCATTTTCTATATGTGATGACTTCATGGATGCATTCCTCGACCATTTCCTTTCTCATGATTTGAGGGATGAAAAACCTGATGAGTTTGTGAATATGAAACAAGGAACTATGAGAGTATTGGAGCACAACCTCAAGTTCACCCAACTATCTCACTTTGCTTCAGAGATGGTATTTGACATAAGGGTTAGTATGAGAAAATTTATTTCATGGGTTTGTAAGTATGTCAAGGAGTACAAGAGAGCTTTATTAATCAATAATGTAAACATCTCCAAACTTATGGTTTATGACCAGTAGGTTGAAGAGGAAAGGCTAAAGAAAGGGAAGAAAATTAGTGTAAGAGCCATGCCAGCCAATTATGAGACTAGCCATCAGAGGACTAAAAATGGGAATTGTTCATTCTTTCGTAAGAGATCATCTGTACCAGCCCCATCTTTAGCCAACACACCGGCACCCAAACCCAGGTATGATTAAAAAATCTAGAGCGTCAGGATCTCTATCTTAGAGCAGTGTTGTAAGGGGGATATCATGCCATTTTTATAATATATGTGGGAAGTACCATTCGAGTGAGTGTCTATATAGTAAGGATGAGTGTTTTAGATACAGTTAGAAGCACATCTTGAAAGACTACCCCTCTTCAAGGCAGGGCAATACGGGCAACAAAGTTCAGACCACTACATTATTAGCTCTAATAGGCCTTGTTGTTCAGAAAGGTACTACTTCAGGTGCAGGTGGTGGTCAGAAACATTTTTAAGCCTTGTCTTGTCGTCAAGATCAAGAGAGTTCTCTAGATGTTATTACTGGTATTTTGAAAGTTTCTTCCTTGATTTGTTTTCTTTACTTGACCCTGATGCCACTTTGTAATTTGTAACCCCATATGTTTTTGTGAAGTTTAGAATCAATCTCAATTTTTTTTTAAAGACTTTCTCTATTTCTAATCCTGCTGGTGAATCTATTATAGCTAGGAATATTTATAGAAATTGCACAGTGTCAATTTTTCATAGAGATTCTACAACTTATCTAGTTGAGTTAGATATGGTAGATTTTGATGTCATTCTAGGCATGGACTAGATGTATTCTTGTTATGCCTTAGTTGATTATAGAACTTGAATTTTGAAATTTCAGTTTTCTAATGAACCAGTCATAGAGTGGAAAGGTAGTATTTTTGTGCCGATGGGTAATCTTATTTTGTACCATTATGACAGAAAGATGATCTCCAAGGTAGAGTAGTGATGTTGATTAAAGATATAGACAAGCTATACTTTTGATTCATATGCATTAGGTTGAGGTGGATAAGTTGAAAAAAAGAGAGGAGTTTTATAATAAGAGGGCTGAACATCAAATCATGAGTTCAATCAGCAGAGAACCAGCAATAGGAACTGGTCGTCCTTCTATCAGAGGTCATCTGGACCAGTTATATCTTCAGTAAGCACACCAGAACCTAGACCCAGGAATGACTAGAAAGGAAGAGAGTCTAGTTTTGGTCTTAGATAAATGTTACAAGAAGGTACCCATCTTACACTATTTGTAAAAAATATGGTAAGAATCATCTTGGCAAGTGTCTTTATGGTAGAAAGGGTTGCTAAAGATATGATTATGTAGGTCATATACTTAGGTATTTCCCCTTTTTAGGTAGGGTAATAGGTGTAACAGAATTTAGTCCACTGCGTCATCAGCTCCAACAAGCCTAAATGTTCATAAAGGCACCATTTGTAGTGTACGCGACAATCAAAACTACTTCTTTGCCTTGTCTTCCCATCAAGATCAAGACAACTCCCCATATGTTATTATCAATATGTTAAAAGTTCTCTCTTGACATTTATGCTTTGTTAGACTCTAGAGCCACTTTGTCCATTGTAACCCCTTATGTTCCTATAAAGTTCAGAATCAGTCTCAAACAACTCTCAGAACCATTTTCTATTTCCAGTCCTATCGGAAAGTCAGTTATAGCTAAAAGAATCAATAGGAGTTGCATTGTCTAAATTAATAATAATTATACCACATTTGATCTAGTAAAGTTTGCTATGGTAGATTTTGATGTTAGTCTAGGCATGGATTGGTTACATTCTTGCTATGCCTTAGTTGACTACAAGACGAGAGATCTAAAATTTCAATTTCGTAATGAGCCAGTCTTAGAGTGGAAGGGTAGTCTTATTGTGCTTAAGGGTATTTTCATTTTATACCTTAAGGCTAGAAAGATGATCTGGGTGATCTCCAAGGGATATATCTTCTATCTATTTTAGGTTAAGGATTCTAAATCTGAGACCCCATCTCATCAGTAAGTTCCTGTAGTCAATGAGTTTTCAGAAGTATTTCCCAATGAACTTCCCATAGTCCTTCCTAACAAAGGGATAAACTTTAGGATAGAAATTCTTCCTAATAAGTAACCTATCTCTATCTTGCCATATAGAATGGCTCTAGTCGAGGTAATAAGGTTGAAAAAATATTTGAAGGACCTTTTAGATAAGGGACTCATCAAACCCAGTGTTTACCCATAGGGTTCCCCAGTCCTCTTTATCCATAAGCAAGATAGTTCCCTTAGAATGTGTATTGACTACCTTTAGTTTAACAAGGTTACAATTAAGAATAAGTGTCCCATTCTCAGAATTGATGACCTGTTTGACCAGTTTAGTGATGCCACTTATTTCTCTAAGATTGATCTCAGATCTGAGTACCATTAATTGAAGGTTAGAGTCGGTGACATTTTAAAGAAAGCTTTCCAAACTAGGTATGATTTCTATGAGTTTCTGATTACGACTGTTGGACTAACCAATAATCATATATCTTTTATGGACCTCATGAACATAGTGTTCAAATAGTACCTCAACATGTTCATTATTATTTTCATAGATGATATCCTTATTTACTCCCCTAGTGAGGATGAGCATGCTGATTACCTCATAATTTGTAACACCCCGTATGTTTATAAACCTAGTTGATTACCGTAACGTGCATGGAATTATTTAAACATGAGAGGGTTGGTGAATTATGCATGAATTTTTTGGGCTGAATTTATTTTGTGCGAATGGGCTCAAAAGAGGCCCAAAATTAACAAGAAAGACATGGCCCAAATGGAAAATGACCCATTCTTGACATTGACCAAGTAAACATACATTTAATGTGACTAAGGATGAATTGAGGGACTATATAAATCAATGAAAAATCAGATTTTTATTCATTGGAACACACATGCCAAGTCTAGACTTTTCTAAAGATATTTCCTATCTTCAAACCCTAAGGCAACTATTCTCCTTTGGACAAAATCACTCTCTTTTAAGTATTGGTAAGCGTTTATTATTATGGTTTAGTATATTATATGCTTAATATGGTGTATAAATCATGTTGGTTATGTTGGAAAAGTGTTAGACAGTACACTATGTGTAAAACAGTGTGCTTTTGCTCAATCGGAAAAGGGTTTTGCCTTCTAAACTTGAAAATGGATTTGTGGTATTGAAGGAAGTGAGTTTGACGGATTAAATATCAACATGTAATATGTGGTTATGTTCTTAACTTTCTTTCTTTATGTGTATAACATGTGGGATTGTTGTTATGAAATTGGTCATGGAAATTGTGGTATATTGAAAGGAAAATGTGGATTTGGTGATGTTCATGTGTGTTGTGAAACCATGATGGTTCGTTTGAATCCAAGTGACTTAAAATATGTAAAGATAAGCTTATTCATGGATATGGACCATTTATTACACAAAAAGGACCCAAAAGAGACCTTTTTTGGCCGAAACGGGCACCCGCCCCCGCAGACAGAGCACCTGCGGCGTACCTCAACCACCTACGGGCGCAGGGGGCTTCACAGGTCAGCCCAGAAACTCGTTTTATATGTTTTTGTCTCTCTTTGATCCCGAATACCCCTATACCCTTTTTGGATGTAATTATCAACTTATGATACTTATTGAATGACTTTAAGGGGTCGTTTGGAGGCATGTTGGATTATATGAATTATGGATTGTTGTTAATATGTTGTTATGAAAGGTGTTGATGTGACTTGATGGAATAATTGTGACGTAGTGTGAATGAGGAAACGTAAAGGGTAAACTTGGTGTGAAATGCTATTGGTTTATGATGTCTTGGTCAATGTGTAGAATGTTATGGTGTTTTTGGTATGGTAATGCAGTGGATTGTATTGTAAAGGGTGAAATGACGTTATATGGCAGTCATGTAGATCATTGTCGTCTTGTGCACTTATAAAGTAGTTATTTGTTAACGTGAGCTCCGTTATACACTTGTGTTATTGAGTAAAGCATAAGGAAGGAGCTGGATTATTGTATTCACATAAGGACTATGTGTTCATATTCGGAAGCTAAGGTATGTAAGGTTACTCTTTCCGTATCCTTCTGCAGCACATAGTGTTCACATTGTCATTGTACTTGTTCCATTCCGAAATGTTCTAAGGTATATCATTTCAGGTTGTCATCTATTTTTATTCACATGTCTCTTATTCATTGACTATTGTTCCAAAGTTCCAACAATGTTACAACCAATAACGTATCACTCTTCCAATAACTTTCTCTTATAATATAAGAATTGAAGTAATGCATACTTGTTGAATATGGGTGGCAACTCGAAGGGGCGTAAGACTAGCTAGAGGCGATCCTGAACGGGTGGCAACTCAAAGGGGCGTAAGCCTAGCTACAGGCAATCCCGAATGAATATTGGAAATGGGTGGCAACTTGAAGGGGCATAAGCCTAGCTAGAGGCGATCCCGAATGGGTGGCAACTCAAAGGGGCGGAAGCCTAGCTAGAGGCGATCCCGAATATTATATAAATGATATTACATAAGCAATATTTCATGAATGATTGTGACAATGATATGAACCAAAACAAAATAAATGAATGCAATGTATACGACTCTACACATGTATATTATGGTGGCTAATCTATATTGCCCATCCACTGGTACTTGATTTTATTGAAGTCCTTGTATCTTATGCAGTTACTTATAGCCTTGCATACTCAGTACATTCTTTGTACTGATGTCCCTTGGGGGATTTCCCTTACTTGCTACAGGCGCAGGTGCTAGTAGACCTCCACAGTAGGTTGTGGGTCATTTGCAGATCTTTAGTGAGCTCCAATTGGTTCGGGGCTTCCTGAGTCATAGCTGTACATTGGTTTTGGTACTATGTAAATGTTGTGTAAAGCGGGGACTTGTCCCAACTTTAGGATTGTTATGTATATGCATTTTTTATAGGCTTTGTATACGTATGTGGTGAGATGAATGAAAGAATGTATGTCCATTTTGACTTGATGGCCCTAACAGCCAAGTTTCATATGTGTATATATCACATGTTTCCATGACTTCCGCTATTAACATCTTGTGTCTATACGTGATGGTGATGTTCCTTAAATGGCATGCATATGAATGTACATGAGCAATGATTGGTTCTCTCAGGCCTCAACGGCTTTGGGTGCCAGTCTGCCTCATTGGAATTCTGGGCGTGACATAAGTGGTATCAGAGCAGGTTGTCCTAAGGGTATCTACAAAGTCGTGTCTGAGTAAATTCGTGCTTATGAATGTGTTGTGCACCACATTTATAAATAGGAGGCTACGGGACATTTAGGAGTTGTTTCTTTTCTTTATTTCTAGATCGTGCAATAGAGCTAATCTTATAAGTGGAATCGTATCTAACTAGTAGGATTTGGTTTTCTTTGTTATAGTAAAATATCGATGACAATACAAGGTAGGGGCAAAGGTAAGCAAGTAACCTTGCCGGAGAAGGAACGAGTAAATCACCAGCTGAACAAGCTAGTTAATGTGGGGCTGACGCTGAGTTTGTATCGCGGGCTTCTTCTACTTTTCCATCTCTAGAAGAACCGAGAAGGAGAGAAGAACCTGCTAAACCACCTGTGAATGTCACTGACCAGGATTTATGAAATCCAGTACATATGTTGACTCAGATAGTTGTGGCACAAAATCAGGGATGAGCTGGTCCAACGACAAGTGAGGATGACGCGACTAGAGTAGATAGCCGACGGACGCAAGATTTTCTAAAATTAGACCCTCCCACGTTCACTGGGTCAGATTCGAAGGCAGATCCACAGGATTTCGTGAACCAAATTCAAAGGGCTCTCGATGTTATGCACGTGACCGGTGTAGAAATAGTTAAGCTTGTAGCCTATAGATTAAAAGGAGAAGCTATATTGTGGTATGAAGATTGGAAGAGATCTCATGGTATTGGTGCAATTCCAGCTAGTTGGGAAGAATTTAAAACGACATTCCTTGATCATTATCTTCCCTATGAGATCCAAGATGTACGTGCCAACCACTTTCTAAATCTCCACCAAGGGAATCTAAGTGTTAGAGAATATAGTCTGTAGTTTAATTATTTGGCATGATATGCTCTGAATGTAGTGGCCACAATGACAGACAGAGTCCATCGATATGTGGACATATTGGAGCCATACTTGGTGAGGGACTGCACTATTGTTGCTCTGAACAAAGATATGGATATGGCCAGAGTTTAGGCTTTTGTGCAGAAGATGGAGGACCAGAGGCAAAGAAGAAGGGTACACAAATTTGAACGAGGGCCGTCAAAGAGGGCTAGACCTATGGGACAGTCTATGGTGTCCTAAGGAGAATCTAGGCCTCGAATTTTTCCTAGACCGCCTGGACCATCGCTTTCTTCCCCTATAGCAGGTACTTCATCCCAGTTCCAAGGGTTTAGAGGCAGCCATTTTGGGCAGAGTAGTGTGGTTCAAGGTTCATAAATGGCAGGATTTTCTCTCCAACCGTGTCAGCACTGTGGGAAGTCTCATTTAGGTGAATGCTGGGTTGGAATTAATGTTTGCTATTTTTGCGGCGTGCCCGGGCACATGGTGAGAGAGTGCCCACAAAGGGGCATGGGTGGTATAGCACGACCTACGGGATCAACCGTTGCATCATCATAGGTTCCTTCCCTAGGCAAAGGTGTACAGCCTACGGGTCGTGGTAGGGGTGCCAGAGGAGCAGCCAGTTCCAGTGGAACCCAGAATCGCACCTATGCTCTATTGGACCGGCAGAATTCAGAGGCTTCTCCTGATGTCGTCACAGGTACATTATCCATATTTTCGTATAATGTATATGCATTGATTGACCTAGGTTCGACATTATCATATGTTACTCCGTGGATTGCTGCAAAATTTGAAAGAACACCAGAATTATTAATTAAGTCAATTGAAATATCTACACCAGTTGGTGACTCTATTATTGCAAAAAGAGTATATCGTAATTGTGTGGTAACTGTGTGTGGTCATGATACACTGGTTGATCTTATTGAACTAGCAATGGTGGATTTTGATATCATAATGGGTATGAATTGGTTGGCATCTTGTTATGCCACGATACATTGCCGGGCTAAGAAGTTACATTTTCATTTTCCACAAACGAATGTTCTGGAATGGAAGGGTTATGTAGGGGCACCGAGAGGGAAATTTATTTCCTATCTTAAAGCAAGGAAAATGATAACCAAGGGGTACATATGTCACATAGTAAGAGTGAAAGATACTGATGTAGAACCACTAACTTCTCAGTCAGTTCCAGTGGTCAATGAATCCCTTGATATATTTCCTGAGGATCTTCCCGGGTTGCCTCCAGAACAGGAAGTGGAGTTTGGCATTGATGTGGTTCCAGGCACTCAGCCTATCTTTATTCCTCCGTATAAAATGGCTCCAACAGAATTGCGTGAATTGAAGGAGCAATTGAAAGATTTGCTGGACAAGGGCTTCATCAGGCCTAGTATGTCCCCGTTAGGTACACCAGTATTATTTGTACGGAAGAAAGATGGCTCATTGAGAATGTGCATTGACTATCGACAATTGAATAAGGTAACGATCAAAAACAAATATCCCCTCCCTAGAATTGACAATTTTTTTGATCAGTTACAGGGTGCCAAGTGTTTTTCAAAGATCGACTTGAGATCGGGTTACCATCAAGTCAGAGTTAGAGAAAAATATATACCCATGACAGCTTTCCGAACACAGTATGGCCACTATGAATTTTTAGTTATGTCATTTGGACTAACAAATGCACCAGTTGTTTTCATGGATTTGATGAATAGGGTGTTTAAGACATTTCTAGACGTGTTCATGATAGTGTTTATAGATGATATCTTGGTTTATTCAAGATCACAAGAGGACCATGCTAATCACTTACGACAGGTGTTACAATTTCTCCGTGAGCGTAAGTTGTATGCAAAGTTCTCTAAATGTGAATTTTGGTTGAAATCC
Organism: Capsicum rhomboideum; assembly: GCA_031232105.1. NCBI lineage: Eukaryota > Viridiplantae > Streptophyta > Magnoliopsida > Solanales > Solanaceae > Capsicum > Capsicum rhomboideum. The sequence continues at coordinate 122,159,230 of CP124714.1, forward strand.
GTGGCATTCTTGGGTCACATTGTGTCAGATGAAGGAATTCAGGTTGATAAACAAAAGATTGAAGCGGTATAAAATTGGCCAAGGCCTATGACGCCCACGGAAATTCATAGCTTTCTTGGGTTGGCAGGTTATTATCAAAGATTTGTTGAAGGATTTTCTTCCATTGCTGCACCTTTAACGAAGCTCACACACAAGGCAATCAGGTTTCAGTGGAATGATGCAAGTGAGAAAAGTTTCCAATAGCTGAAAGATAAATTAACTTCCACACCCGTATTAGTACTTTCGGAAGGCAAAGAAGGGTATGCAGTCTATTGTGATGCGTCCGGAGTGGGCCTAGGATGTGTATTGATGCAGCACAGTAATATAATAGTGTAAGCCTCACGACAGTTGCAGCCACACGAGAGAAACTATCCCACACATGATCTTGAGTTAGCAGCGGTGGTATTTGCTTTAAAGATATGGAGTCATTATTTGTATGGAGTTCATTTTGACATCTACACTGATCACAAAAGTTTACAATATATCTTTAAGCAGAAGGATTTAAATCTGAGGCAGCGAAGGTGGCTTGAACTATTGAAAGACTATGATATTGATATCTTATATCATCCAGGAAAAGTGAATCTGGTGGCCGATGCATTAAGCCGCAAAGCAGTAGGAAGAACTAGTGTCCAGTTGACGAAAAAACAAGACCTAGTAAAAGATTTACATCAACTAGCTAGCTTGGGAGTTCATCTTCTTGAATCTCCAGATGAAGGGGTTATTGTGCAAAATGCAGCAGAATCTTCCATAGTAGCTGAGGTGAAAGAGAAACAGGATGCGGATCTTATTTTATTACAGCTGAAAGAAAATGTACAATAGGGTCTGACAAAGGCACTTGATCTTACGCAAGAAGGATCACTTCAATGCCAAGGTAGATTATAAGTACCAGATGTAGATGAGCTGAGAAGACGACTTATGACAGAGGTGCATCATTCACTATATTCTATTCATCCGGGAGCTACCAAAATGTACCATAATTTGAAAGAAATGTATTGGTGGGGAAACATGAAGAAGAACATTGCAGAATTTGTAGCTCAATGCCCGAATTGTCAACAAGTAAAGGTAGAGCATCAAAAACCAGGAGGTTACATGCAATGTATCATTCTTCAAGTTTAGAAATGGGATATGATTAACATGGATTTCATCACAGGTTTGCCTCATACACTACGAAAATTTGACTCCATATGGGTCATAGTTGACAGGCTTACCAAATCAGCGCATTTCCTACCAGTCAAGGCCACCCATACTGCAGAAGATTATGCAAGGTTGTATGTTAAAGAGATAGTGTGATTGCATGGTATTCCTATTTCCATTATATCAGACAGAGGACCACAATTTACCGCACATTTTTGGAGATCTTTTCAGAAGATCTTGGGTACACAAGTGAATTTGAGTATGGATTTTCATCCTCAGATAGATGGACAAGCAGAACGTACTATCCAAACACTTGAAGATGTGCTACGAGCTTGCACGTTAGATTTTCAAGGCAGTTGGACTGACCATTTGCCTCTTATTGAATTTGCTTACAACAATAGCTATCACCAATCGGATGGTTTAAAGCGGGTGAAACTGCTTTACTTGGGCCAGATCTTGTTCATCAAGATATAGAGAAAGTTAATATGATCCAAAAATGGCTACAAATGGCCCAAAGTCGACACAAGTCCTATGCTGATGTTAGAAGGAGAGGGCTCGAATTTGCCATAGGTGATTGGGTATTTTTGAAGGTGTCACCAATGAAAGGGGTAATGCGATTTGGAAAGAAAGGGAAGTTGAGCCCCCGATATATAGGGCCATATGAAATTTTCTGAAGATTTGGGCAAGTTGCGTATGAATTGGCACTACCCCAAGAACTCTCCACAGTTCATCCAGTATTTCATGTTTCGATGCTTCGAAAGTGCATAGGAGATCCATCTCGTTTTGCTCCTATTGAAGATTACAAGTTACGAAGGATATCACCTATAAGGATATACCTATTGCTATTCTGGATAGAAAAGTGAAGAGATTAAGGAATAAAGACATAGCTTTCGTGAAGGTACTTTGGAGAAATCAGCAAGTAGAAGAAATCACATGGGAAGCTGAAGAAATGATGAAGTCAAAGTACCCTCATTTGTTTCAAATGTAAGAAAAAGTTCAAGATACGGGATTGGAGCAATAACAAGTAAATATTTATAAGCTTTATGTATATCTATGATGAAGAATGATCCTCGACTTGCAATTGTTTAAATTGAATACTGTCACTAACATTCGAGGACGAATGTTTCTAAGGGGGGAGGAATGTAACACTCTGTATGTTTCTGAACTTAGTTGATTACCGTAACGTGCATGGAATTATTTAAACATAAGAGGTTTGGTGAATTATGCATGAATTTTTTGGGCTGAATTTATTTTGTGCTAATGGGCTCAAAAGAGGCCCAAAATTAACAAGAAAGACATGGCCAAATGGAAAATGACCATTCTTGGCATTGACAAAGTAAACATACATTTAATGTGGATAAGGATGACTTGAGGGACTATATAAATCAATGAAAAATCAGATTTTTATTCATTGGAACACACATGCCAAGTCTGGACTTTTCTAAAGATATTTCCTATCTTCAAACCCTAAGGTAACTATTCTCCTTTGGACAAAATCACTCTCTTGTAAGTATTGGTTAGTGTTTATTATTATGGTTTAGTATATTATGTGCTTAATATGGTGTATAAATCATGTTGGTTATGTTGGCAAGGTGTTAGACAGTACACTATATGTAAAACAGTGTGCTTTTGCTCAATCGAAAAAGGGTTTTGCCTTCTAAACTTGAAAATGTATTTATGGTCTTGAAGGAAGTGAGTTTAATGGATTAAATATAAACATTTGATATGTGGTTATGTTCTTAACTTGCTTTCTTTATGTGTATAACATGTGGGATTGTTGTTATGAAATTGGTTATGGAAATTGTGGTATATTGAAAGGAAAATGTGGATTCGGTGATGTTCATGTGTGTTATGAAACCATGATGGTTAGTTGGCATACAAGTGACTTAAAATATGTAAATATAATACTATTCATCGACATGGACCATTTATTACACAAAAAGGACCCCAAAGAGACCTTTTTTGGCCGAAACGGGCACCCGTCCCCGCAGACAAGGCACCTGCGGGCGCAGATGAAAATGCAGGTGGCCCTAAACAGGGACAAGGGTCACCTACGGCTGCACCTCAACCATATGAGGGTGCAGGTGGCTTCGCAGGTCAGCCCAGAAACTCATTTTTTATGTTTTTGTCTCTCTTTGATCCCCGAAGACCCCTATACCCTTTTTGGATGTAATTATAAACTTATGATACCTATTGAATGAATTTAAGGGGGGTTTTGGAGGCATGTTTGATTATATCAATTATGGATTGTTGTTAATATGTTGTTATGAAAGCTGTTGAGGTGACTTGATGGAATAATTGTGACGTAGTGTGAATGAGGAAGCATAAAGGGTAAACTTGGTGTGAAATGCTATTGGTTTATGATGTCTTGGTCAATGTGTGGAATGTTATTGTGTTTTTGGTATGGTAATGCAGTGGATTGTATTGTAAAGGGTGAAATGACGTTATATGGTAGTCATGTTGCTCATTGTAGTCTTGTGCACTTATAAGGTAGTTAGTTGTTAATGTGAGCTCCATTATGCACTTGTGTTGTAGAGTAAAGCATAAGAAAGGAGCTGGATTATTGTATTCACATAAGGACTGTGTGTTCATATTGGGAAGATAAGGTATGTAAGGTTACTCTTTCTGTATCCTTCTGCAGCACATAATGTTCACATTGTCATTGTACTTGTTCCATTCTGAAATGTTCTAAGGTATATCATTTCAGGTTGTCATCTATTGTTATTCACATGTCTCTTATTCATTGACTATTGTTCCAAAGTTCCAACCATGTTACAACCAATAACGTATCACTCTTCCAATAGCGTATCACTCTTATAATATAAGAATTGAAGTAATGCATACTTGTTGAATATGGGTGGCGACTCAAAATGGCGTAAGCCTAGCTAGAGGCGATCCCGAATGGGTGGCAACTCAAAGGGGCGTAATCTAGCTAGAGGCAATCCCGAATGAATATTGGAAACGAGTGGCAACTCGAAGGGGCGTAATCCTAGCTAGAGGTGATCCCAAATGGGTGGAAACTCAAAAGGGCGGAAGCCTAGCTAGAGGCTATCCCGAAAGATTATATAAATGACATAACAAGAGAAATATTTCATGAAAGATTGTGTAACACCCCTTACCCTACTAAACCCTACATGGTGACATTGAACAATGGTTACTCAAGTGTTGAGAGTACAAAGTATGTATTTTGTAATGTTAGTGATGAGATAATTGATATTGGGCCTAGTACATGGGATTAGACCTTTGTAGGAGGTGTAACACCCCGTATGTTGTCGAACCTATATGACTATGTGTACATTTATGGAATTAGTTAAACATGGGAGATTTGATGAATTATTCATTAAATTGTTGGGGCTTACATGAGTCTTGTGCCATTGGGCCAAATAAGGCCCAAAGATTATAAGAAAGACTTGGCCCAATGGGGCAAAATGATCCAATCTTCCATTTGACCAAATCAACCATGCATTTAATGCCAAAATTGGATAAGAGAGACTTAAGGGACCTATATATATGAGGGAAATCAGATTTTATTTCATTTGTTACACCCATGCCTTTTCTAGAATTCTCTACAACATTTCCTTATTTCACACAAACCCTAACTCTTCATTCCTTTGGCCAAGATCATCATCAAGCAAGGCTTGGTAAGTGTTTATGCTTATGGTTTAATATATTTTATGCATGGAAGATGGTGTATATCATCTTGGTTATGTTGGTGAAGTGTGAGAAGTTCACTATGTGTAAAACAATTTGTGTTTGCTAAATCGGAGGATGGTTTTGTTTTGTAAACTTGAACATGGACTTGTGATATTGAAGGAAATGAACTTGATGGATTCAATATTTACATGTGAGATGTGATTATAGTCTTGCCTTGTTTTATCCTTGTGTATAATTTTTGGAATTGTTGTTATAATTTGGTTATGGATTTGGTGACGGATTGAAAAGAAAGTGAGGTTGTGGTGATGGTTATGTGTGTTGCGAGAACATGGCTGCTTGTTGGAATATCAGATGATCAAAAATATGTTAAAAGAAGTTTAGTTATGATCATGGACCATTCATTGCATGAAAAGACCCAAAAGAGACCAATTTGGCCGAAAATGGGCACCCTCCCTCCCAAGTGAGGCACCTGCGGGCGAAGGTGCCAACACAGAGGCCCCTGGACACTGCCAAGGGACATCTTCAGCCGCAATTCATCCACCTGTGGGTGTAGGTTGCTTTGCAGGTCACTTCCAGAACCCCGTTTTGCATGTTTTCGCTCCCCTTTGACCCCCGAAGGCCCCTATACCCTTTATGGATATAATTAGCAACTTGTGATACCGTGTTAATGACTTTAAAGTGTCGTATGGAGGCATGTTGGAATTTATTAAGTGTGGATTGTTGTTCATATGTTGTTATGAGGAAAGTTGATAGGAGAAATTATGACGGAATGCTAATGAGAAAGCATAAAGGGTAAGTGTGATGTGAAATGTTATTGATGTATGATATTTTGGTCAATGTGTGGAATGTTATGGTGTTGTTGGTATGAGAATGCAATGGATTGTACTGTGAAGGATGAAATGATGCTATATAGCAATCACGTAACTCATTGTGACACTTATACATTTGTAAGGGAGTTGGTTGTTAACATGAGCTTTGTTATGTACTTGTGTTGTAGAGTGACACATAAGGAAGGAGCTGGATTATTGTATCCCCATATAGGTTTGTGTATTCGTAGTGAGACGACAAGGTATGTAAGGTTACTCTTTCCATATCTTTCTGTTGCATAGAGTATTCCCCTTGTTATGGTACTTACTCATGTCCGAAGTGTTCTAAAGTATTTGTTATTCATATGTATCCTATTCTTAGACGAATTATGATTCACGTATCTCTTATTCATTGACTGAAGTTCCAAAGCTGTCTTAACGTTGTAATTCCTAAAAGAACTTTCTCAAAGAGAGTAAGTTATAAAGAGAATCTATTTATTCTTGAAAAGCATTTTCCAATCATGTCATGTTCCAAAAGTCTAATAACATTATGATTATTTTTGTACCAATCTTCCACAAGTAAAAGTACCAATCTCATAAAAGTAATAAGGGAAGTAATGTGCAAGCTAATGTATCTATCACTCACAAGTAAAGGTATCAATCTTACAAGAGTAAAGAAGTGAAGTAATGTATGTATGTGTTCCAAGTCACAAGGTATCGCTAAGCAATGAAAGTAAGAATGACAAGAGAAAGAAGTAATGTATAAGTAATGAGAAATCATGGGTGGTATCCCAGGGGTTAAAATACCTAGCATGGGTCGATCCCATTAGCACGGGTGGTATCCCAGGGGCAATAAAAAAGCCTAGCATGGGTCGATCCCGATACATCCTAGGGGCGATATAAAAGCCTAGCATGGGTTATCACAGTACATCCCAGGGGTCACAGTACCTAGCATGGGTTAATGACATCCCAGGGGCGACACGAAAGCCTAGCATGGGTTCACATAACATCCCAGGGGTCAAGTACCTAGCATGGGTTAATCTCATCCCAGGGGCGATAGAACAGCCTAGCATGGGTAGAACAATAAAGATGAACATATGTAAAGACAAGAGAAGTAAAGAACGTAATGTACATGGGTTCCCACATACAGAAGAGAGTTTATTCACATTCACTATTCCTCTTATATTGATTCCATTGTTGTGGTTATTATGTATGATGAATTTCTCATGATCCTTACATACTCAATACATTCTTCGTACTGACCCCTCTTGGGGGATTTACCTTACTTGCTGCAGGTGCAGGTACTAGTAGACCTCCTTAGTAGGCTGCGGACCATATACAGATCTTTGGTGAGCTCCAGTTGCTTCGGGGCTTCCCAAGTCACATGTGTACTCTAGGTTTTGGTATTATGTAAATATTGTATAGACATGGTCATGTATATGTAGAGGCTTTGTAGACGGTTGTGGGAAGACAAATATAAGAGGTGTATGTCCATGATGACTTGATGGCCCTGTCGGCCAAGTTTCACATATGTATATATTTATCACATGTTTCATGAATTCCGATATTAGCATGATAAGTTCTTATGTGGTAATGGTATTTCTTATGGCATGCATATAAATGAACATAAGCAAAAATTGGTTCTCTCGGGCCTTATCGGCTTCGGGTGCCAATCATGCCCCCTTGGAACTCAGGGGGTGACAAATTGTGACAATGATATGAATGAAAACGAAAGAAATGTATGCAATGTATACGACTCCACACATGTATATTATGGTGGATAATCTGTATTGCCCATCCACTGGTACTTCGTTTCATTGAAGTCCTTGTATCTTATGCAGTTACTTATAGCTTTGCATACTCAGTACATTCTTCTTACTGACGTCCCTTGGGGGACTTACCTTACTTGCTACAAGCGCAGGTGCTAGTAGACCTCCACAGTAGGTTGCGGGTTATTTGCAGATCTTTGGTGAGCTCCAGTTGGTTCGGGGCTTCCCGAGTCACAACTGTACATTGGTTTTAGTACTATGTAAATGTTGTGTAAAGCGGGGACTTGTCCCGACTTTAGGATGGTTATGTATATGTATCTGTTAGAGGCTTTGTAGACGTATGTGGTGAGATGAATGAAAGAATGTATGTCCATTTTGACTTGATGGCCCTAACTGCCAAGTTTCATATATGTATATATCACATGTTTCCATGACTTCCGCTATTAGCATCTTGTGTCTATACGTGATGGTGATGTTCCTTGAATGGCATGCATATGAATGTACATGAGAAAAGATTGGTTATCTCGGTCCTCAACGACTTTTGGTGCCAGTCCGCCTCATTGGAATTTGGGGCGTGACATAATTGTTCTTAAGACCCTCAGGATAGACAGTTGTTTGCTAAGTTCTCTAAATGCATATTTTTGTTGAGATCAATTACATTTCATAGGCATGTTATTTACAGTGAGGGTATTTAGGTTGACTCTCAGAATATTGAAGGGGTGAAGAACTAGCCTAGGCCGACTGCTTTGATAGACACTAGGATCTTTTTTGGTTTAGCTAGTTACTACATAAGGTTTGTTGAGGGGTTCTCATCTATTGCTTCTCCGTTTACTAGGTTGACATAGAAAAAAGGTCATGTTCTAATGATATGAGGTTTGTGAGAAGAGCTTTCAGGAGTCGAAGTCTCGATTGAGTTTTACTCCAGTTTTGACTTTACTAAAGGGTAGAGACAGTTTTGTGGTTTATATGGTAAGGTTATTGGGTATTATTCTAGACAACTTAAATTTCATGATAAGAACCACCCCACTCATGACCTTGAGTTAGCAGTGGTGGTGTTTGATTTGAAAATTTTGCATCATTAGCTTTATGGTGTGCATGTTGTTGTTTTAATAGATAATAAGAGAATTTTGTATATTTTTAGTTGGAAAAGGTTGAATATTTGGTAGAGAAGATGGATTGAGATTATCAAGAATTGTGATATGAGTGTGCTATGCAATCTGGGTAAGACAAATATTGTTGTTGATGCTCTAGTATGTTGTTTATAAGGAGTGTTGCTCATGTAGAAGAAGATAAGAAAGAGATTGCAAAGGATGTGCATAGACTCGCACGTTTGGGAGTCCATCTCACGAATTTCGATGATGGTGGTATGATAGTATAGAATAGTTCTGAGTCTTCTTTGGTGATTGAAGTGAAGGAAAAATAAGATAGTGATCCCATATTGCTTCAATTGAAGGAGACAATCTTCCAACAGAAAGTTGAGGTTTTCACTAATAGGGAGTGTCGTATTCTTAGGTATCAAGGTAGGTTATGTGTTCCAAATGTAGACAGGTTGAGAGAGTGGATTTTGACAAAGGCTTATAGTTCCAAATACTCTATTCATCCAGGTTCAACCAAGATGTATCATGATTGAGAGAAGTCTTTTGGTGGAGTGGTATGAGAATGGACATTGCAGATTTTGTAGTAAAGTTTCCCAAATATAAACAAGTGAAGGTTGAACATCAAAGGCCTGGTGGTTAGGCTGAGGATATAAACATTCCTATGTGGAAATGGGAGATGATTAGTGTGGATTTCATAATGAGCCTACCTTGTGTACGTTGACCACATGACTCGATTTGGGTGATTGTAGATAGAATGACTAAGTCAACTCACTTCTTTCCTTTCAAGGCTACAAATTCAGCAGAGGATTACAACACATTGTACATTCGAGAGTTATCAAGACTTGATAAAGTTCCCTAGTCTATCATTTCTGATAGGGGTACTCAGTTCACTACTCACTTCTAAAAGTCTTTTCAGAAGGGTTTAGGCACTCGTGTAGATCTCAATACAACTTTTCATCCGTAAATTGATGGATAGCAGAGCACATCATTCAGACTATTAAGGATATGTTGAGGGTTTGCGAGATCAACTCCAAAGGTAATTTGGATAATCACTTACCTCTTACTGAATTTGATTATAATTACATTTATCATTCTAATATTCAGATGGTTGCGTTTGAGGCAGTTTATAGGTGGAGACGTATGACTCATATTTGTTGTTTGAGATGGGTGAGGCTACTTTGATTGGGCCATAATTGGTCCATCAATCCATGAAGAAATTTACCTTGATTAAAGAGCAGTTGAAAATTGCTCAGAGCAGATAGAAATCTTATTCTCATGTGAGGTGTAGAGACATAGAGTTTGAGGTTGATGATTAGGTTATCATGAAAGTCTCACCTATGCAGGGGGTGATGTAATTTGGTAAGAAGGGGAAGCTTAGACCTCGATACATTGGTCCCTACCATATTTTAAGTAGGGTTGGAAAGGTAGCCAATAAGGTGGATCTTCCTATAGAGTTAGCAACAGTGCATCCAGTGTTCCACGTCTCCAAGTTTAAGAAATGTGTTGGTGATCCCGTCGCTTATTTTTCTTTAAAGATTTTAGGGTGAAGGAAAACTTATCTTATGAAGAGGTACCAGTTCAGATACTAGATCAATAAATTTTCCTATAGAGAACTAAAGAGATAGCTTCAGAAAAGGTTTTATGTAGAAATCAGCTAGTTGAGGAAGTGACGTGGGAAGCCGAAAAAAATATGAAAGCAAAGTACCCACACCTATTCACTCCTACTGATAAGAATGCTTGAGGTAACAGTTTTCCTTTTCTCAGTGACTCCTAGAATTTCATCTCATTATCAGTCACTTCACAGTTCATGTGTTTGTTTGTGACATTCATGCTTCAGTTGAGTTTAAAGTCTTAGTATAAATCTATCCCATCTAGCCCTGTAAGTCAGTTTCAGAAACTAAATAGAGAGTAAGAGTAAATCTCATTCTTCTTAGTTCAGCATTAGTCTTTATTTGAGGATGAATGATCTCAAGGGATAGATATTGTAATACCTCGGGTTCTGAAACTACAAATACTTAATAATTAGTACAGAAAACTCAATTTGTAATTTTACAATCCCAGGTTCCCAGAGTTGGTTCACAAGTCATGAACTAGGTCCATGACTCATGAAACCAGCCATGGTAATGTCCCTCAACTTCCAGTGAACAACGCATAGGGACATGACCCTTAAAATCAAACCACGAGTCATGAAGCCACTTGTGAAACCAGCCTCCCAGTTAGTCCAACACCCAAGTTTCCACGAGGCATAGTATGACTCATGGATTGGGATCACAAACCGTACTGTGACACATGGAAAGCTGGATAGAGAGTTAACAATTTTTCTTCAGAACCATGAGTTTTTGTATGACTCATAGAATACAAACCACGATCTATGGTATCATACCACGAGTTGTGGAGTAACTCATGGGTCCTTGATTTTAGAAAATTTAAATTATTTTCTCAGAGAAAATTGTTTCTTCCTTATTTCAAAGCCTATACTATGATGTTTTAGTGTCTTTTAGGATTAATATCAGATGATTCAATCTATTATTCTTATTACCTACGCATAAACCTCCCCGAAAGTCAAAAAGAAATAAGAACAAGTTTTCTTCAAGCAGAACTGAGGGTTCATATCTTAGACCTTGAATCCAAGATTCTAGTCCACAATTCTCAGTGCTATCAGGTATATTATGTTTCAATGAGGGTTTCATTTTGCCCTCATGCCTTAGTTTTCAGAAATAAATTATAGTTTTTATGACCTCAAGTTTAGGGTTTCTACCCCAATTACGCAAATCATTGTTGGTTTCAGTCTTTTTGAATTATCATGTTGTTAAAGTCTTGTTGAAAATATTGATGCATGATTTATGGTAGTCCCATCTTAGTCTAGTTACTTGAATAAAAAATCAGAAAGATTTATCATGATTTAACCTCATAGTTTTAGCATTGAGCATAAACAGATGATTTCATATGAGAACTATACTCTATTTTTAGATAGAAAAAATTTAATTACTTATGAGCAAATAGTATGGATATTTTTGGGAGGATTATTTAGTATGAAGAGGATGCGGGTTTAGGAAATCCAATTCCCAAAACTACATGTCATCGTAGGATTTGAGCATACCACTAGCTGGTCAGCTCCTTTAACCGAAAGGGCTCTGTAGTGGATCTACATTAGATAGATAGGTTTAATACCTTGGCAAGGTATAGGATAACCCTTCCAACTGGGATTATACATTGGACATCAGGAGCTCACGTGATGTATCTCAGTTTTAAGAAACTACCCACTAAAAAGATTTACATTACTTTACAGTTGAAATTATAGTATGATCTTTCAAAATTTACTGCTTTAGACATGTTTTCAGATCATAGTCTTAGAAATAGATATACATTCACAGATTTTGATAGTTAACTATAAAATGATCGAACTTTATACACTGATTTTAAGATGTTCTTCTATCCATCTTACTTATTTATAATTTATACATTTCATCAGTCCTATTTATTATGTTATTATCAGATATCTTGTTAAGTTCTATCCTTACATACTCAGTACTTTCTGATATATTGATCACATACTTTTCTCTCTGTTGCATCTTATTATTGATATATATTCAAGTGTTCATTCCCAAACTCATGGCTCGTGAGATTTTAGTATTTCTAGTCAGCATTGGTTGAGTTATCCTTATTTGGAGTTATGTCAGACTTTTTTTTATGGGTAGGACCGGGGCCTTGTCCTGACAAACTTACTTATTAAGTTTTAGAGGCTTTTAGAAATTAGTTATTCAGTTGTAATACACATGTTTTGTTTGGATTCAAATTTCAGTTATGATTTTTAATTCATTGCTTTTGCTTCAGTTTTCTTTTATATTATTCAATAGAAGCACGCTAGTACCAAGGCTCCGCTTGGGATCACTTGTGGTTCTAAGCGCTAATCACACCTAGGGTATAGACTTGGGTAGTGACACTATGTATTGCAATTGGAAATTTAACCTTGCTCCAACATTTATATTATCATGGGTAGGATTGGTTTTCACTATAGTAATAATCTTTTAATATACTAATATATTTCACCTTGGATTTTCTCAAACCCCAAGGTGTAAATAATTTCGCCCTGCTCAAATTATCTATTCTATTTCTAGCAATAACTATTAAGTGAATAAGATTCAAGTCCTTGTTAGCTAATTCTTCTCACCCTTATCCCTTTTCTCAAGCAAAACAAGAGATTCAAAGCTAATTAGAGTTTGCAACCTCTTATATTGATTAAAACATGATGAATTATATTAGCTAAACTCATATCAAACAAAAAATAAATGAAGTAAATTATAAAAGTTCAATCACAAACTTAGACCGAAAATCACACCCCCTAAGATTTGGGGTTTAGCAATTCATAATCAAAGGAATAAATTTTTACCAAATTCATCCGTTAAATTCTCCATTGATAAAACTTTGATCCAAATCCAAGCTAAGATTCTTCACAAATCCACAAAATGAGATGAAATTCTTCAATCAAGAGTGAAAATGAAAGGTTCTTAGCTAAGTGCACTGAGAATTAGATGTAGAATACTGAACACAAATCCTACAAAATCAATATAAAGTCCCAAAATTGGCTAAGAAAACTTGGAAAAAATTACCCCCACATCATGATTGTGCATCTGTACAACCATAACACAATCTAGTGTGCAACTAGTAGAGCTGCCACACAATATAAATTCCAGCTCACAGTCTTAAGGAATGTGTGGCAGTTGTTTGGCCGCACACTAAGGTGTGCAGTCTGCACAGCTGAAGCACAATGAAGTGACATTTACCCTCTCTTCTGTTTGTGTTGTGTGGCACTCTGTGGCTACAAATTGTGTTGTGTAGTCCGCACAGAACTTCTAACTCACTCTTCTTCCTTTAGCTCTTGGACATTGGGTTCCTGTCTTTAATTCTTGGCTTCTTTAGGTCTTAAATTCTGGTTTATCAACATTTCTCTTGAATACCTAAAATCACAAACATTTTAATATAAAAATCGCTTGAAAACGTTAAAAACAAGGAAATAACTAACTCTTAAGGAACCAATAGGTAAGGAAAATGCCAACTTATCAAACCCCCAAACTTAAACAATTTTATGTCCTGAAGCAAACAAAGACATTCCTATCGAGCAATGGATTGAATCGATTATAAACAACCACAAAAAGACTACACCGACTCAAACAAATGCACTCAATTCAATTGGTACCAAGAATCATTTAATGCAAATGAATATTCCTCATTGTTTTCAAAATTTGTTTTCATCAAAAGTAGAGGGACATCACAAGTAAAACAATAGTTTAGATTCTCAAATCTTGATAGTAGAGTTTCAAAACTCACCTCAAGTTCACTTCACAACTTGTCTCACTCATTTACCTGATTGAGAGTAAGACTTCACCTTTCTTCTCAAGGTTAAGGTGCCACTCACAAGCAAGAGATGATCTAGTCACATAATGTATTTCAAAACAAAAGAGATGCAAGAATAGGAGGAATTTATCCTCTCACACACACAAAAGAAGTTCAAGTGCATACAAGTAGAACCATAGGCTTGCCCTTCATTTAGTTTGCTACTAATTTAGACAGAGAAAGTTCAAAATTACCTAGAACTTACGGGTATTAATGATGGCTTAGGTAAAGAAAGGAAAGAATATGGGTAAAGTGACTTAAGACCTTCCTAAAAAAATACCATTCAATAGTTTTTAAGCACACTCCTTTCATAGTTTCCACCTTATTCTCCTTTTCAAACATTCCCAAGATTCTTTTTTATTCCCTCTTTACAAATCCCTTCAAATTTTTTATGTCTTGCTCTTTTTTCATATTTGCCAAGAAAGGATTACATCAATTTCTTCTCTCTTTTTCATATCACTTTTCTACCTTTTTGAAATAGCTTAAGCATACATTACATGATCCCTTCAAACATAGGCTTTTGGCCTAGTTTCATGCTTCCAAGTGTCACATCACAAAACTTAGGCGTTTAGCCCATAGTTGCTCAAACTAATTTTGCTTTCCCCAAACTTAGGCTTTTAGCCTACCTTTTAAATGTGATGTTTTTAAGGAGGATGGGTGCCAAAAAATGGTATATCGAAAGGGTATGGTGTATGAATGCAGTTATCAAGAATAAAAGAAAAGGCTCAAATGAGTTTGATTAGGGAATCATATTTAGGTGGGAATTTAGATGCTGTGACAGTTCGAAGAAGGCATAAGGTCATCTCAAAACCAAGTGTAATATATAAGTTTGCCTTGAATAACATCCGGGGAAAGTTCTAGAATACCATGTATGTAAAAAACTAACAAAACCTCATTACACAAGGCACTACAAGCTCTCAAGAAAAAAGTTAGTCTCACACCCAATTAAAGCAAATGAACTTGACAAGCTACTATGAGTCATAGACTGTTACTTTGTGAAGAAGGAACCAAGTGATGAATTTGAAAGTCATGATTCAAGATATATCTTCACATGTATTTTCATTTTCTCCTCTTTTCTTGTAAAAAAATCATTTCATTTGCCAATTTTTTGTTTTGGATGGTACCGCTCAAACCTTGTGCATTCCAGAGTTGACACTCTATCTAAAGTAGCCATTTCCCTTAAGGTCGCCTCATCCATCCATCATAGGGAAACACCACCCGATTCGACAATAAAAAATAAACAACAAAAAAAAATAATAAGAAAGTGCTCCTCAGGAAAGAATCGTGGTATGAAGAAAATCCTCAGAGTTTATTTGAAACTTTATTTACAAAAGGCATGTTTTTTGATTCGAGACGCTCATTAAACATTGCAAACCGGCATGGTGAAGGTACTTAGCATGAATCGAGACAACAAAATTAATACGAGATACAAGAATAACATGAAAAATGAAGACCTATAATGTAACGACTAATGAAAAAAAGTAAACAAGCCAATCAAGGGCATTACGACAATAATGTAAGGATCAAGCCTGAACAGGGCACAATAATCTAGAATTAAGAATCATGACAAAAATTTACAAACCAAACCCCATCAAATGGAAATTAAACCATAAAGTCACAAAATAAACACGGCAAGGGCTACCAAATATTACAAAATATCATCAAATATCAAAATATAAAGGCGACCAATAAACTACCCCACCCCAACTAAAGAGATTGCTTTGTCCCTAATGCATACTATAGAAACAGAGTAGCAGGTTAGGGACACCTTTTCATGACCCGAGTCTACACCCTAGGTGTGCCCAATACTTAGGAATACATGTGATATCAAGCAAAACCTTGGTACTGTCATGCTACTAATAATAAAACACATAAATTTCTGAGTAGAGCCTTAATCATAAATAAGATGGGCAAATTTAATAAATAATTGGCTATTTAACTTAGAACTAAAACTAAACCCATATATTGTACTGTCTATGTCTGATAAGCCTCTAGTAATATAGATGAGTTACTGGGATTAAACCTTAGCTAACTCTTAAAAAATTAAAAGTAAAATAACACTGGCTACTGAAATGACCAACAGATCAACTAAGTCCTCGAATTAGGAGGACTCACTACTGCTGACTGAAAATCCAGCTAAGCCATCTAGCCATGAGTCTGGGAGCGAGCATCCAAATCTACATCATAATAAGATATAGAACAAAAAAGGTATGCGATCAGTACTATTAAATGTACTGAGTATTTATATCATGCTAATAACTTTAAATCATAAAATGAATAGTATAATGAAAATATGGTTGAAATCTAAACTAAGAGTAAGCATTTGAGAATGCATTAGTCAAAGCTATAGAATATAAATCATTATTTATAATGAGAGCTAAAATTTGTTTGAGCTGTATATATGTGAGAGTCTTAAACAATTAATATAAGTTAAAGTTGATACATGAGAGTTTCTTTTAACCGATATACATCATGTGTGCTCGTGAAGTCCAACATATAATCTCAGTTGGGAGGGTGTCCTATACCTTGTCAAAGGTATAGAACTTGTCTGATGTTTATCCACTACTGGGCCCTTTGGGCAAAAAAATCGACCTAACTGGCAGAGCGACTCTAGTCCTACAGTGGCAACGTAGTTGTGGGACTTGTGTTGTCTGAACCCTTATCCTCTTAGAACTAAATACTAATTCCAAAAGAATACTATATTTTTTATTTGCTCATAGATAGATAAAACTATTTGTCTAAAAATAAAGTATGACACTTAGATCAAAATTAATGTTTTTACTGGATTTTGAGATCATGTAACTAGTAATGTTAAATTTCACTAAAATCTTGTTCAAACTTTTAGACTAAGAGGAAGCTATAAAAATCATGCATAACTATTTTAAATAAGATTAATATTCATAAAATAACATACTAAAACTGAAATCACCTTAATTTGTATAAGTTATAAACCCTGAATATTGAAATCATAAAATCATAATCAAAGTTTTTGAAAATTAGGGCATGAGAGAGAAAGAATGCTCCCACTGAAGATCCCACATACTTGATAGCTTGAGAAATCTAGAATGAAAGTTTGAGAGTTGGATTTGTAGATGAACAGAGGTTTAGATTCTTGCGAGGAACTTTTTGACTTCTAAAGTTTTGATTGATGAATAAAAGGTGTAATTGATTGAGTTGGTCTGATAAACACGTGCTTAGTACCCCAAACGACATAGTTTAGGTTTAAAAGATAGGGAAACAACCAAATTGCCCTTTAAAAATATTACTGAAAATTTGATGGCATGGCATATGATGAGTCTTAGTACAACTCGTAGTCTTATGTATGACTCGTACATGGAATCGTGGTCATTGGGATTTTTCAATCTCTTGGATCACTTCTCTTATTCGTTAGTATGAGCCATAGTATGACTCGTACACCCTCCCATGACTTATGGTATGAGCGTGGTGATTGAGAATAGTAGAATAATTTTGGACATACTACCACGAGTCATACCACGAATAATAGTAACATAGTACAATTCACAAGTTAAGTCATACTGTCATGGACTTTAAGTCTCAGACTTTGAGTTTTCATACTAAATACTAAAAATTCATTGGATTGGAAATTCGAAGTGTTATAATATCTCCCATTAGGATCATTGATCCTCAAATAAAGACTAAAGGTGAACTAAGAGGAATGGGATTACTAGAACTGTATGTATGATTTACTAAAATTAGAATACTAGCATGACTCTAACAGGTTTAGATTAATAGTGGAAACTAAGCTGAAATGTATAAAGCATGAATGAATACATGGGATCATAATTAACTGATAAGAGCATGAAACTTGAAAGAGTACTATAGGAGGAAAATTATAACCTCAAGTTATCTCGGTACTAGGAGGGAAAAGATAAGGATACTTGGTCTTCATGTCTACTTCAGTTTCCCAAGTAGCTTTATCAATCGACTTATTTCTCCACAAGACCTTTAGTGATGCAATTTCATTGTTTCTTAGCTTGCAAACTTGTATATCTAATACCTCAACTAGTACCTCTTCATAAGAACAACTATCCGTCACTTCAACACTTCCTAAAGGAAAAACAAGTGATGGATGACCAATACATTTCTTCAATAAAGACACATGGAATACCAGATGCACTTCTGCCAATTCATCACGCAACTCTAACTCATAAGCCACTGTCCTATATTTCTCATAATTTGATAGGGACCAATATACAGGGGACTAAGCATCCCATTCTTAATGAACCTCATAACCATTTTCATGGGTGCAGACCCCTAGAATAACCAATCATCTATTTGAAACTCAAGACTTTCTCCTCACATCTGAATAGGATTTCTGGTGACTCTGAGTAGTCTTCAACCTTTCCTAAATCAACTAAAACTTTGCTATAGACTGATAAACTGAATATGGACCTATTAATATAGATTTTCCTACTTCAAACCAACCAAATAGAAATCTACAACTTTGCCTATGAAGAGCCATAAAAAGACCAACCTGGATGTTGGAATAGTAACTATTGGTATATGCAAACTCAATGAGAGGCTAGTAGTCATCATAATTACCTTTGAAATCGATCATGTAAGCCATCAACATGTCCTCTAAGATCTGATTAGTATGCTTTACCTGCTCGACTATTTGTGGATGAAAAGTTATGCTGAGATCAATTCAGATTCTAATACTCTTTTGGAAAGACTTCCAAAACTGAGATATAAACTGAGCACCCCTATCTGAAATGATACACAAGGGAACTCCATGCAATCTGACCAACTCATGGATATAAATTCTAGAATAATCCTCTACTGAATTTGTAGTCTTGACAGGCAAAAAGTAAGTTGATCTAGTCATCCTGTCTACTATCACCTATATAGAATCATGCTGACGTCGGGTATAGGGTAAATCTATAATGAAATCAATGTTGATCATCTCCCATTTCCAAGTAGGAATACTGATATCTTGAGCCAAACCTCTAGGTCTTTGATGTTCCGCCTTTAGTTTCTGGAAATTTGGACACTTAGCAACAAAGTCTATAATATCTCTCTATATGCCATTCCACCAATAGGCCTCTCGCAAGTCTCAGTACATTTTGATGGAGTAGGGATGAATAGAGTATATAGAATTGTGAGCCTTTATCAAAATTCATACTCTCAACCCGTCTATATCTGGAACACATAATCCACCCTGATAATAAGAAAACTATCTCCCCTTGGGGAGAAAACCTCCCATTTTTAATTATGGATAACATCCATCAATTGTTGCAAAATAGGATCATTATCTTGCTTTTCCTTAACTTTCATCACTAGTGAAGACTCCGAACCATTCTAAACTATTATACCACCCTCCTCTGAATTTGTAAGACAAACTCCTAAACATGTGAGTCTATGAACATCCTTGGACAATTCATTCCTCTCTTCCTCAATATAGGCCACATTACCTATAGACAACCTGCTAAGAGTATCAACTACCATATTAGCCTTACCAGGATGGTAAAGCACACTCATTTCATAATCCTTGAGAAGCTCAAGCCATCTCCTCTGCCAAAGATTTAACTCCTTCTAGTTTAACACAAACTATATACTATTATGATCTGTAAAGACATCCATATGGACCTCATTAAGGTAGTAACGCTAAATCTTTAAAGCATAGACAATAGTTTCTAACTCAAGGTCATGCGTTGAGTAGTTCTTCTATTGAACCTTAAGTTGCCTAGAATAAAGCAATGACCTTACCATTCATCATAAAAACACAACCAAGGCCAACTCTAGAATCATCACAACATAGCACAAAACCCTTTGTACCCTCTGGCAAAGTTAGAACTAGAGCGAAAGTCAATAGAGCCTTCAACTTTTGAAAGATCTTCTCTCAAACCTCAAACCATTAGAACTTAACCTTTTTTTGTGTTAACCTGGTCAATGGGGAAGCATTAAATGAGATCCCCTCAACAAACCTCATGTAGTAACCAGCTAAGCCTAAGAAGCTCCTAACTATCAAAGCAGATGGCCTAGGACAGTTATTTATCACCTTTATCTTCTATGTGCCGACTTGAATATGCTCATTTTAAAAATATGCCTTAGAAAAGAAACTAACCTCAACCAAAACTCACACTTGGAGAACTTTGTAAATAATTGGCGATTTTAAAGAGTCTGTAACACAATCCTTAACTGATCTACATGCTCCTCCTTACTTGGGGAGTAAATCAAGATGTCATCTATAAACACAATAATAAACATACCTAGGTATCCATGAAAGTTATAGGAGAATTAGTTAGTCCAAAAGACTTAACTATAAATTCATTGTGACCATACCAAATTTTAAAAGTTGTCTTTAGAGTGTCATTCTCCCTAAACTTTAACTGATGGTACCCAGATCTAAGATTAATCTTGGAGAAGCATTAGGCATTATGAAGTTGGTCGAACAAGTTATTAGTTTTGGGAAAAGGATACTTGTTCTTAATTGTGACCTTGTTTAATTAACGGTAATTGATACACATCATGAGGGAACCATTTTTCTCATACACAAAAAGAATTATATCATCCCATGGGGAAATAGTACATTCAATGAATCCCTTATCTAGAAGGTCATTCAACTATCCTTTTAACTACGTAAGCTTGACTGGAGACATTCTGTATGGTAGAATGGAGATAAGCAATATATCTAGGAGAAGGTCTTTCCAAAAGGCAACCTCCTTGTTATTAGGTACTCCAGGCATATCCTCAGGAAATACTTCAAGAAATTCACTAACTACTAGAATGGACTGAAGAGATGCGGTCTCAGACTTATAATTTTTAACTTGAACAAGATAATAGAAGAAAACATTAGAAACCATCCTCCTAGACTTAAGGTAAGAAATTAAATGACCTTTGTAACACCCCGTACATTTCTGACCCTAGATGGAACATTTGATATTGTGCTAGTACATGTGATTGGACCCTTGTAGGAGGAGGAGTTTGCGACTTTTTGGAACATTTGTGGAGTGAAAAGTGAGGTTTGGAGGACTTCCAAGCAAAGGATATTAAAAATAAAAGGCAATCTAAAGATTTGGACTTGAAGGATCCAACCAAATCCACAAAGAAAATTCGGAACCCAAAATTTAGGGTAGGGCGCGCCCAGGGGAGTGCCAGGCCTCTTCTGGCCAAAATTTTTTTGGCAGAGTCAGCAGAGGGGTGCGCCAGGCCACTCCTGCACACCTTTTCAGAGCTAAATTTTTTTTAAGTCCCTAGGGAGCCCGGGAGTGTGCCGGGGTGCTTTTTGCCAAATTTCCTCTACGATTATTAGTCTATAAAGAGGACTCTTGGGTTATGGTATCATTATTCCATCGTAGTAGGGCTACTCTTGACCGAGTTTGGCATCTGAGTTGGGGCTAATTCTTCATCATAAGTATTTTATCAAATTATGTTCAATTAATCCATGAGAGGCTAGAATTGCTTGCTCTTGGGATTGAGGCTACGAACATGAATCTCATGAGTTGAATATTGCCGTAACATTTATGGAATTATTTAAACATGAGATATATGGTGGATAATGCATTGAATTTGGTGGGCTACATTCACATATATTAATGGGCTCAATTTGAGGCCCAAAATGTAGCCAAAATGCATGGCCCAAATGGGAAAATGACCCATTCTTGTGTTGACTAGGTAAAGCATGGAATTTAATGCCCAAGAAGTGGCTAGGATGACTTGAGGGGCTATATAATACAACTAAAAATGATATTTTATTCACATAAACACACATGCCATTTTAGACATTTCCAAGAAATTCCTTTTTGCTCTCAAAACCCTAGGTCATCTCTTTGGGCAAGATCATCATTTTTCAAGTTTGGGTAAGTGTTTAATAATATGGTTTAATATATTATATGCATGGGAGAGTATGTAGATTATGATGGTTATGTTTAAAAGTGTAAGTAGTTCACTTTTGCTTGTTGCTAAAAGATGTGTCATCTATGTGATTTAAACTTGAAAGGAGACTTGAGGTTTTGATGAAAGTGAAAGGTGTGGAAAAAATATCAACATGTATGGTGTGGTTATGTTCCTTAACTTGTTATTTTTCTATGAGTATAATTTTTAGGATTGTTGTTGAGATGTTGTTATGAAATGTATTGAGGTGACTTGATGGAGTAATTATGACATAGTGTTAATGAGGAGGCGTAAAGGATAAACTTGGTGTGAAATGCTATTGGGTTATGATGTTTTGGTCAATGTGTGGAATGTTGTGGTATTGTTGGTATGACAATGCCGTGAATTGTATTGTGAAGGGGTAAATGAAGTTATAAGGCAATCATGTAACTCATTGTCGTCTTATGCACTTGTAAGGTAGTTGCTTGTTAACGTGAGCTCCGTTATGTACTTGTGTTGTAGAGTGAAACTTAAGGAAGGAGATGGACTATTGTGTTCACATATAGGACTGTGTATTCATATTGGGAAGATAAGGTATGTAAGTTTACACTTTTCATATCCTTCTGCAGTACATATTGTTCACATTGACGTTGTACCTGTTTCATTCTGAAATGTCCAAAGGTATCTCATTTCAGGTTGTCATATCATATTACTCACAGGACCAATTGTGATTTACATGTATCTCATTCATTGACTGAAGTTCCAAAGCTCTCATAATGTTGTAACTACTAAAAGAACTATCTCAAAGAAAGTAATGATGTAAATGGAATCTATTCATTCTTGAGTAGCACTTCCAATAATGTTATGTTCCAAAGTTCCAACAATGTTATGTTCCAAAGTTCTAATAATGTTTCAATCACCAATGTATCAATATCTCACAAGTAAAGGTATCGATCTCTCACAAGTAAGGAATGAAGTAACGTGTATATATATCTATATATATATTATGGCCCACCGATAAGGTGGATGATTGTTGATATTTTACACTATATTATGTTATGGCCCGCCGATAAGGTGGATAATTGTACTATAGCCCACTGATCAGCTGGATTAATGATATATGGCCCACTGATCAGCTGGATGAATGGTAATGGTAAAATCAAAGAAAGTAAGGCATTTGAATGAAAGTATATCACTTGAAGGAAAGTATATACGAATAAAATTATATGAATGATAATGATGGGAATGAATAATCGGAAATGAAAATAACGAAAGCAATGTACATGGTTCCACATATGTAGAACGGAGGTTTATTCATATTGATTATTTCACTTGTACTGGATATCATTGACGTATTTATGTCTCATACAGTTTCATATGGCCTTACATACTCAGTACATTCTCCGTACTGACGTCCCTTGGGGGACTTACCTTACTTGTTATAGGCACATGTGCTAGTTGACCTCCACAGTAGATTGCGGATCATTTGTCGATCATTGGTGAGCTCTAGTTGATTTGGGCCTTTTCGAGTCACATGTGTACATTAGTTTTGGTTTTGGCATTGTAAATGTTGTATAAAGCCGGGACTTGTCCCGACTGTAGGTTGGTTATGTTCATGTATCTATAGAGGCTTTGTAGACGTATGTGGGAAGATGAATATAAGAGATGTGTGGCCATTTTGACTTGATGGCCCTAACGGCCATGTTTCATATATAGCATATGTTTGCCATGACTTCCACTAGTGGTATTTTATAAGTTACATGAGATAGAATGCTATCCATACATAGACATGCATATGGATGTACATGAATGAAGATTGGTTCTCTCGGGCCTTAACGACTTCGGGTGCCAGTCCGCCCCATTGGAACACGAGGCTTGACAAAAGTGGTATCAGAGCAAGGTCGTCCTAAGGGTATCTATAAAGCCGTGTCTGAGTAGAGTCTTGCTTGTGGATGTGTTGCGAGCCACATTTATATGTGGGAGGCTACGGGAAATTTATGAGTTGTTTCTTTTCTTCATTTCTAGATCGTGCAATAGAGCCAATGTTGCAGGTGGAATTATATTTGACCATTGTACTTGTTTTTCTTCTGTATAGTAAAATACCGATTACGAGACATGATAGGGGCAAAGATAAGAAGGTAGAGATGCTTGCCGGAGTAGGAACTAGTAAATCACCACCTGACCAAGCTAGTCAAGGTGGGGCTGAAATAGAGTTTGCAACGCAGGTTTCCCTTACTTTTCCAGCTCCAGAAGAGCGGAGAGGGAGAGAAGAACCTGCCGAAACACCTGTTAATGCTACTGAGCAGGATCTAACAAATGCAGTGCAAATGTTGACTCATATAGTTGATTGTATAGTTACTGCACTGAATCAAGGACAAGTAGGTCCAATGACAAGTAATGATGGTGCGGATAGGGCAGCTAGTCGGTGGACACAAGATTTTCTGAAATTAGATCCTCCAACTTTCACCAAGTCAGATCTGAATGAAGACCCACAGGACTTCGTGGACCAAATCAAAAGGGCTCTAGATGTTATGCATGTGACTGGTATAGAAATAATGGAGCTTGCAGGATATTGACTAAAAGGCGATACTATATTATGGTACAAAGATTGGAAATGATCTAGGGGTATAGGTGCACTTCCAGCTAGTTTGGAGGAATTCAAAACAACATTTCTTGATCACTATCTTCCCTATGAGATCTGAGAGGCTCGTGCAGATCAATTTTTAAATCTTTGTCAAGGGAACATGAGTGTCAGGGAGTACAATCTTTGGTTTAATTCTTTGGCTAGGTATGCTCCAAATATAGTAGCCACTATGGCCGACAGAGTCCATCGATATGTGAGTAGATTGGAGCCATATTTGGTGAGGGAATGTACTATTGCTGCATTAAATAGAGACATGGATATAGAAAGAATACAAGACTTTGCAACTAAAATTGAGGGTCAGAGGCACGGAGATGGACACAAGAATTTGAAGAAGGGTCGTCAAAGAGGGCTAGACCTGTGGGACAGTTTATGGCGTCCCAAGGAGAATTTAGGCCTCAAGTTTTTCCTAGACCGCCTAGACCATCATGTTCGAACCCTACAGCAGGTATTCCATCTCAATTTCAAGGGTTTAAAGGTTGTCAAGTTGGGCAAAGTAGTGGGACTCAGGGTTCACAGACAGTGGGATATCGAGAACAAGGAAGTATGAGCCAATCGAGGTCTTTTAGTCAGCGGTGCCAGCGCTACGGGAAGTTTCATTCAGGTGAATATTGGTTTGGACTGAATGTTTGATTTTGGTGTAGAAAGTCAGAGCACATGATGAGAGAGTGCCCACAGAGGGCCACGGGTAGTCTGACACAACCTATGGGGTCAGCCATTGCATTATCATTATCAGGTGTACAACCTGCTGGCCGTGGGAGAGGTGCTAGCAGAGTAGCAAGTCCTAGTAGAATTCAGAACTGTACATATGCCTTAGTGGATCGACAGAATTTGGAGGCTTCTCCTGATGTAGATACAGGTACAGTATTCATATTTTTACATAAGGTATACCTATTGATTGACCCGTATGCTACACTATTATATGTTACTCCATTGATTGCGGAAAAACAAATTTGAAGGAATACCAAAATTACTAGGTAAGCCATTTGAAGTATCTACACTAGTTGTGAATCTATTATAGCTAAAAGAGTATATCATAATTGTATAGTAATTGTTCATGGTTATGCCACACTGGTTGATCCTACTAAACTGGAAATGGTAGATTTTGATGTTATCATGGGTTTGGATTGGTTGGCTTCTTGTTATGACACGGTAGATTGTCGAGTTAAGAAGTTACATTTTTGTTTTCCACGAAAGAATGTTCTTGAATAAAAGGGTAATGTGGGAGTACCGAGAGGTAAAGTGATTTCTTATCTTAAGGCAATGAAAATGATACCCAAAAGGATACATATGTCACTTAGTAAGAGTGAAAGCTACTGATGTGAAGCCACCAACTCTTGAATCGATTCTGGTGGTAAATGAAACTCTTGAGGTCTAGTATATCCCTTCGGGGTGCATTAGTGTTAATCGGATGAAAAAAAAAGATGGCACATTGAGAATGTGTATTGACTATTGACAACTGAATAATGTGACAATTAGGAATAAATATCCCATCCCCAGAATTCAATTATAGGGTGTCAAAGATTTCTCAAAGGTTGACTTGAGGGCGAGATATCACCAGGTAATGGTTAGAAAAAAAAAGAGATAACCAAGACAGCTTTACGAACACAGTATGGTCGTTATTGAGTTTTAGTTATGTCATTTGGGCTAATGAATGCACCAGTAGTTTTTATGGGTTTGATATATAGGGTGTTCAAGCCATTGTTAGATGTGTTCGGGACCATGTGTAGAGATGATATTCAAGATCACAAGAGAGCCATGCTACTCATTTGCGACAAGTGTTATGGATTCTTCGTGACTGTAAGCTATATGCAAAGTTTTCTAAATGTGATTTTTGGTAAATGCCTGTATTGTTCTTGGGTCACATGGTATAGGATGTGTATTGATGTAGCACGGTAACGTAATAGTACATGCCTCAAGACAATTGCGTCCACATGAGAGAAATTATCCCACACATGATCTTGAGTTAGCAGTGGTGATATTGGCTTTAAAGATATGGCGCCACTACTTATATGGAGTTCATGTTGATCTATATATATTGATCATAAGAGTTTGCAATGCAGTTTTAAGCAAAAGGACCCACACTGAAGACATCAAAGGTGGCTGGAGTTACTCAAATTATGCCATTCGGGAAAAGAAAATGTGGTAGCCGATGCGTTAGGTTGCAAAGCATTGGGCAGCATTGATGAAGGGTCAACTTACGCAAAGGTAAGGTATTATTAAGGATATATGTCAATTAGACAACTTGGGGGTTCGTCTTTTTGAAACTCCAGATGAAAGCATTATAGTGTAAAATACGGCGGAGTCTTCATTTGTAGCTGAGGTGAAAGAACAGCAGTATGCGAATTCTATGTTATTGCAACTAAAAAAGAATGTACGACAGGGCCTGACAAATGCATTTGATCTTACGCAAGAAGGAGTACTATAATGATCAATTTACAAAATTCTATTCATTTGGGACCCACCAAAATGTATCATGAGTTGAAAGAAATGTATGGGTGGGGTAACATGAAAAGACCATTGCCGAATTTGTATCTCAGTATCCAAAGTGTCAACAAGTAAATGTAGAGCATCAGAAAATGGGAGGTTATATGCAATGTATCAATCTTCCAGTTTGTAAATGGGACATGATTAACATGTATTTCATCACAAGTTTGCCTCGTACACTTTGGAAATTTGATTCCATATGGGTGATAGTGTACAAGTTTATCAAGTTTGCACACTTTTTACCTGTCAAGAACACTTGTACAACTTTTCATCCCCAAACAGATGGACAGGAAAAATGTACTATCCAAACACTTAAAACTATCCTATGAGCTTGCACATGGGACTTTAAAGGTAGATGGGACAATCATTTACCTCTTGTTGAATTTACCTACCATAATAGCTATTGTTCAAGTATCAATTGGATGGTTTGACGCGGGTAAAATTAGTTTACTCGAGCCAGACCTTGTTCATCAAGCTATAGAGAAAGTTAAGGTGGTACAACAATGGCTACAAATGGCCCAAAGTCGACACAAGTTATATGTCGATACTAGAAGAAAGGAAGCTATATAACGTGCTGTATAAGATTGATTGAAGATTTGGTCAAGTCGCGTATGAATTTGAAATACCCCAAGAACTCTCCACAATTTATCCAGTGTTTTATGTTTCGATGCTTCAAAAGTGCATAGGAAATCCATCTTGTATTACTCCCATTGGAGATGTACAAGTTACGGAGGATCTCACCTATGAAGAGGTACCTATTGTTATTTTGGATAGGCAAGTGAAGAGGTTAAGAAATAAGGATGTAGCTTCTGTAAAGGTATTTTGGAGAAATCAAAGAGTAGAAGAGATCACGTGGGAGGCTAAAGAAAATATGAAGTCGAAGTACCCATATTTGTTTCACATGGAAGAAAAAGTTCAAAGTGCGGAAGTGGAGAAATAACAAGTAAGTATCTATAAACATTATGTGTATATGTATATAGATGCTAATATAGAGATGCATTTGTTGTACATAGAAAAATGTTGTTAACATTCGAGGAAGAATGTTTCTAAGGGGGGAAGGATGTAACACCCCGTACATTTCCGACCCTATATGAAACATTTGATATTGTGCTAGTAAATGTGATTGGACCCTTGTAGGAGGAGGAGTTTACGACTTTTTGGAACATTTGTGGAGTGAAAAGTGAGGTTTGGAGGACTTCCAAGAAAAGGATATTAAACATAAGAGGCAAGCTAAAGATTTGGACTTGAAGGATCCAACCAAATCCGCAAAGAAAAGTCGGAACCCAAAATTTAGGGTGGGGCACGCCCAGGGGTATGCCAGCCCACTTCTGGCCAAATGTTTTTTGGTAGATGCAGCAGAGGGGTGCGCCAGGAAGCGTGCTAGGCCGCTCCTGCACACCTTTTCAGAGATGAAATTTTTCTAAGTCCCTAGGGCACCCGGGAGCGTGCCGGGGTGCTTTTTGCCAAATTTCTTCTACGATTATTAGTCTATAAAGAGGACTCTTGGGTTATGGTATCATTATTCCATCAGAGTAGGGCTACTCTTGATCGAGTTTGGTATCCGAGTTGGGGTTAATTCTTTGCCATAAGTATTTTATCAAATTATGTTCAATTAAGCCATAAGAGGATAGAATTGCTTGTTCTTGGGATTGAGGCTACGAACATGAATCTCGTGAGTTGAATATTGTTGTAACATTTATGAAATTATTTAAACATGAGATATATGGTGGATCATGCATTGAATTTGGTGGGCTACATTCACATATGTTAATGGGCTCAATTTGACGCCCAAAATAAAGCCAAAATGCATGGCCCAAATGGGAAAATTACCCATTCTTGTGTTGACTAGGTAAAGGCTGGCATTTAATGACCAAGAAGAGGCTAGGATGACTTGAGGGGCTATATAAGACAAGGAAAAATCATATTTTATTCACATAAACACACATGCCATTCTAGACATTTCCAAGAAATTCCTTTTTGCTCTCAAAACCCTAAGTCATCTCTTTGGACAAGATCATCATTTTTCAAGCTTGGGTAAGTGTTTAATCTTATGGTTTAATATATTATATGCATGGGATAGTATGTAGATCATGATGGTTATGTTTAAAAGTGTAAGTAGTGCATTTTTGCTTATTTCTAAAATATGTGTCATCTATGTGATTTAAACTTGAAAGGAGACTTGAGGTTTTGATGAAAGTGAATGGTGTGGAAAAAATATCAACATGTATGGTGTGATTATGTTCCTTAACTTGTTATTTTTATATGAGTATAGTTTTTAGTATTGTTGTTGAGATGTTTTTATGAAATGTATTGAGGTGACTTGATGGAGTAATTGTGACATAATGTTAATGAGGAGGCGTAAAGGATAAACTTGGTGTGAAATGCTATTGGGTTATGATGTTTTGGTCAATGTGTGGAATGTTGTGGTATTGTTGGTATGACAATGCCGTGAATTGTATTGTGAAGGGGGAAATGACTTTATAAGGCAATCATGTAACTCATTGTCGTCTTATGCACTTGTAAGGTAGTTGGTTGTTAACGTGAGCTCCGTTATGTACTTGTGTTATAGAGTGAAACTTAAGGAAGAAGCTGGACTATTGTGTTCACATATAGGACTGTGTATTCATATTGCGAAGATAAGGTATGTAAGGTTACACTTTTCGTATCCTTCTGCAGCACATATTGTTCACATTGACGTTATACTTGTTCCATTTAGAAATGTCCAAAGGTATCTCATTTCAGGTTGTCATATCATATTACTCACAGGACCAATTGTGATTTACATGTCTCTCATTCATTGACTGAAGTTCCAAAGCTCTCATAATGTTGTAACTACTAAAAGAACTATCTCAAAGAAAGTAATAATGTAAAGAGAATCTATTCATTCTTGAGTAGCACTTCCAATAATGTTATATTCCAAAGTTCCAACAATGTTATGTTCCAAAGGTCCAATAATGTTTCAATCACCAATGTATCAATCTCTCACAAGTAAAGGTATCGGCCTCTCACAAGTAAGGAATGAAGTAACGTGTATATATATCTATATATAAATATTATGGCCCACTGATAAGGTGGATGATTGTTGATATTATACTATGCCCCGCGGATAAGGTGGATGATTGTTGATATTTTACACAATATTATGTTATGGCCCATCGATAAGGTGGATGATTTTACTATAGCCCACTGATCAGCTGGATGAATGATATATTACTCACTGGTTAGCTGTATGAATGGTAATGGTAAAAGCAAAGAAAGTAAGGCATTTGAATGAAAGTATATCACTTGAAGGAAAGTATATACGAATGATATTATATGAATGATAATGATGCAAATGAATGATTGAAAATAAAAATAACGAAAGCAATGTACGTAGTTCCACATATGCAGAATGGAGGTTTATCCATTTTGCTTATTTCACTTGTACTTGATATCATTGACGTATTTATGTCTCATACTGTTTCATATGGCCTTACATACTCAGTACATTCTCCGTACCGATGTCCCTTGGGGGACTTACCTTACTTGCTATAGGCACATGTGCTAGTAGACCTCCACAGTAGGTTGCGGATCATTTGTCGATCTTTAGTGAGCTCCAGTTGATTCGGGGCTTTTCGAGTCACATATGTACATTGGTTTTGTTTTTGGCATTGTAATTGTTGTATAAAGCGAAAACTTGTCCTGACTGTAGGTTGGTTATGTTCATGTATCTGTAGGGGCTTTGTAGACGTATGTGGGAAGATGAATTTAAGAGATGTGTGTCCATTTTGACTTGATGGCCCTAACGGCCAAGTTTCATAAATAGCATATGTTCGCCATGACTTCCGCTAGTGGTATTTTATAAGTTACATGAGATAGAATGCTATCCATACATAGACATGCATATGGATGTACATGAATGAAGATTGGTTCTCTCGGGCCTTAACGGCTTCGGGTCCCAGTCCGCCCCATTGAAACACGAGGCGTTCACCTTTAGGCACTGCAAGACTACCTTTCCACTATAAGATAGGTTTATTTGGAAACTAAAACATTACGACTCTGGTTCTACAGTTAATGAGGCATAATAAGAATGTAACCAATCCATCCCATGAATAATGTCAAAGTCTATCATGTATAGATCAACATCAGTTGTGGTGTCTTTGTGAAGGATTGAAACAATTTAATTTATGCACACCCTTCTAGCTATGACTGATTCTCTGACTAGAGTGGAAATGGAAAAGGGTTCTAGGAGTTGTTCAGAACTAACTCCAAACTTTACTACAACATAAGGGTTTAAGAAAGACGTAGTAGCCCCTGGGTCTAACAATGCATAAACATTATCAGAAAAGAACTATAAAATACCGGTAACTATATCAGGTGAAATCTCCTGATCCTAATGAGAAGATAGTGCATAAAACTAGTTCTGACTCTGACCACCACCTATACTGGAAGTAGTAACCTTCTAAACATTTCTACCCACTGGAGCTGCTAATAAAGTCAAGTGAGCTAGATTACTCCTATTGCTCTATCTAGCAGAGGAGTAATCCTTTAATATATGACTAACCTATCTACATTTGAAGTATCCTTATTTTCTATAAAGGTGCTCTCTTGGGTGATTCTTACCACACTTGCTATAATTTGGATAGGAGTACCCCCCTTATAACACTTCCTAGAGAATGAGAGCCTGACTCTCTATTCTTCTAATCCTACCTGGGTCTAGGTGTTAGAGTACAAGCTGATGATGGAGCTGGTCTAAAAGACCTCTGTAGAAATATGACAGGTTCCCACCACCTGTTTGCTACAGACTGGAATCATAATTTCTTATTCTGGCCCTCTTGTTCTCTTTTTATCTCCTTCAGTTTCTCCTTCTCTATTTGTTGAGCATGAGTCATCAATCTAGAAATATCCATATCATCGATTAGCATAGTGGTCTTATACTCCATCTTTACCAAATCTAGAACCCTTGATAAAAACTTGCTTATTCTTGCCTGTGACTCAGGTACCATCTCTGAGGCATACCAGGATAACTAGGTGAATTTCAATTCATACTCCTTCACTGTCATGGAACTTATCTCAAATTTATGAACTCCTCCGACTTTTCCCCCCTCAACTACCTTGAAAATAAGCGATCAAGGATTACCCTAACAAATCCATCACATTCTATAGGAGATGTATTTTATCCACGACCCTCCTTCCACTAAACAAACCATAAGTGATACAATCCTTGAGTTGATAGGAAAAAAGCTCAACCCTCTCTACATCTATCATATACATAATCTGGAGGACCTTCTGCACTTTATTAATGAAGTTATATGGGTCTTCCCCTACCTTATATATTGAGAAATCAAGATGGTTAATGTAGATAAAGTCTCTAACCTAGCAAGAATAGAACTACTATTTGGGTTGGCAGGAGTTGCTACCTTGTAACACCCCGTACATTTCTAAGTCTAGCTGACAACCGTAACATTTATGGAAATATGGAAACATGAGAGAATTTATGAATTATGTATCAATTTGTGGACATTAAGAAGTCTTACACCATTGGGCCTTAAATGAAGCCCAAAATCATAAGGGAAGACATGGCCCAACATGAGATTTTTGACCCATTCTTCCAATTTGCTCCATTTGACCAAATCAACCATTGAATTTAATGCTAAAGAAGAGATAATAGTGACTTGAGGGACTATATAAAGAGAGAAAAATCATATTTTTATTACACTTGGACTCTCATGCTTTTCTAGACTTTACCAAAATTTCTTTTTGGCCTCTCAAGAACCCTAAGTCATTCTTTGGGACAAGATCATCTTGTACAAGGCTTGGTAAGTGTTTGTTATGATGGTTTAATATATTTTATGCATGAGATATGGTTTATACTATGTTGTTTATGTTGGTGGAGTATTGAGAAGTTCACAAGTTGTGAAATGTTACATGTTTGTTAAATCGGAGAATGGTTTATCTTGTGAACTTGAATATGCACATGTGTTCTTGAAGGAAATGAACTTGGTGGATTAAATATTGATATGTGAGATGTGATTATTTTCTTACTTTGTTAATCCTTGTGTATAACATTTGGATTTGTTATTGTGAAATTGGTTATGGTTTTGGTGTCGTATTGGCCGTGAAATGTGGTTTTGGGTGTTGTTTTGTGTGTTGTGATACCATGGCTGAATTTTGGTGTTTAAGATGATAAAAATATGTCAAAATAAGTTTGTTTATGATCATGGACCATTCATGGCATTAAAAGACCCAAAAGAGGCCATTTCGGACCAAAACGGGCATCCGCCCCCGCAGACGAGGGCATCTGCGGGCGCAGATGCCAATGCAGATGCCCCTGGAATTTTCCAGAGGCCATATAAGCGTGCATATCAGCCACCTGCGGGTGAAGGTGGAAGCGTAGGTCAGTCCAGTTTTTGGTTTTGAATGTTTACGTATCGTCTTGGTCCCCGAAGGCCCCTATACCCTTTTTGGATATACTTATCAATTTGTGATGTCGTTTTAATGACTTTAAAGTATCGTATGGAGGTGTGTTGTACTGTATTAAGAATTTATGGTTGTTCATATGTTGTTATGAAAGAGTAATTGTGATGGAATTATAAAGAGAAAATCATAAAGGGTAAGTGTGTTATGAAATGCTATCGATGTATGATCTCTTGGTCAATGTGGGTAATGTTATGGTGTTACTGATATGATAATGCCTTGGATAGTATTTTAAGGGGTGACATGATGTTATACGACAGTCATATAGTTCATTGTCTCCTTGTATGCCTGTATAGTGACTAATTGCTAACGTAAGTTTCGGTATGAACTTGTATTGTAGAGTAAGACGTAAGGAAGAAGCTGAACTATTGTGTATTCATACTTGGAAGTGCAGGTATGTAAGGTTACCTTGTCCTATTCCAAAATGTGCTAAGGTATACTATTTTCGGTTACCAATGGTTATTGTTACAAGCTTCCTATTCATTGATCAATTATGAATCACCTGTCTCCTATTCATTGATAACGTTCCAAAAGCCCAATAAAGTTGTGTTCCAAAGTTCCAATATTGTTTATGCTCACGTATCTTGTTCATTGATTCCAATAAGGTGATGTTTCTAAAATTGTTTACATGTTTCTCACTCACTGGCTAATGATCCAAAGCTTCAAAGTAACGTATGACTATCATTGTATCAATATCAAAGTAATGAATAAAGTAATGCATATGTGGTTAATGATCAAGTATGGGTGGAAGCTTTGGGGGCGAAATGCCTAGCTCAAGACGATCCCAAGATTGTTGGATCAGGGGAAAGTCCTAGAGGCATAAGCCTAGCTCGGACCGAACCTGACAGGGGGCATCTCTAGAGGTAATAACCTAGCTCGAGCCGAACCTGATATGTTGGTTTATGGGTGGCAGCTCTAGAGGTAATAACCTAGCTCGAGCCGAACCCAATGCTTTGATTCTTAGGGTGGCAGCTCTAGAGGCATAAGCCTAGCTCGAGCCGATCCCAACATAACGTTATGTTATATTAAACCCACTATTCAATCGGGGCCCGGGTATCACAGTTTACAGGCAAAGATGAATAATCATTGAAGCAAAGATACAAAGAAAGTAATAAAAGCAATATACATGGTTTCCAAAGTACAGTATTGTGACTTATCCATATTGATAATTTATTGTATTTGAGTTCATTGACATATTAAATATCCTACAAGTTTCATATGGCCTTACATACTCAGTACATTCTTCGTACTGACCCCTCTTGGGGAATTTACCTTACTTACTGCAGGCACAGGTACTAGTAGGCCTCCATAGTAGGTTGCCAGTTGTTGCAGATCATTGGTGAGCTCCAATTAGTTCGGGGCTTCTCCGAGTCACAGTTGTGCATATGTTTTGGTGTTGTACATGTTGTATAGTTCGGGGACTTGTCCCGACTTTTAGTTCATTTTGGTCAATGCATTTGTTAGAGGCTTTTGTAGACAGAGGTGGGTGTATGAATGTAAAAGGGTACATGTCGTTTTTGACTTGATGGCCTCAACGGCCAAGTTTCATATATGTATATAAGTCACATGTTCCATGAATTTTTATTGTTAACATTATAAGTTCCTACGAGATAAGGGTGTTTCTGATGGTATGCATATGAATGAACATAAGCACAGTTTGGTTCTCTCGGGCCTTATCAGCTACGGGTGCCAATCATGTCCCAATGGGATTTGGGTCGTGACAAAAGTGGTATCAGAGCAGGTCGTTCTAAGGGTGTCTACAAAGCCGTGTCTGAGTAGAGTCTTACTTATCGATATGTTGTGCACCACATTTATAAGTAGAAGGCTACGGGACATTTAGGATGTTGTTTCTTTTCGTCAATTCTAGATCGTGTAATAGAGCCAGTGTTGTAAGTTGAATCAAAATCTGACCATGGTAATTATTTTTCTCTGGTATAGTAACCATGCCAATGACAATAAGAGGTAGAGGAAAAGGAAAGCAGGTAGACATGCCTGTGGAAGAAGGAATGAGTAGATTACCACCTGACCAAGCTAGTCAAGGTGGAGCAAATGCTGAAATTTCCTCGCGGTCTTCCTCTACTTTTCCAGTTCCAGAAGAGCCAGTTGGTAGAGAAGTACCTGCAGAACCACCAATGAATGCCACAGATCAAGTCCTTAGAAATGCAGTGCATATGTTGACACAGTTAGTGGAAGCACAAAGTCAAGGACGAACTGGTCCAATGACAAATGAAGATGATGCGGCTAGAGTGGCGAGTCGCAGAAGACAGGATTTCTTAAAACTGTACCCTCCTACAGGGTCGGATCCGAAAGCAGATCCACAGGACTTCGTGGATCAAATTCAGAGGGCTTTGGAAGTTATGCACGTGACAGGGGTAGAACTAGTTGAACTTGCTACGTACAGGTTGAAAGGAGAAGCGATATTATGGTATGAGGATTGGAAGAAATCTCGTGATATTGGTGCGAATCCACCTACTTGGGAAGAATTTAAAGTGTCTTTTCTTGATCATTATCTTCCTTATGAGATCCGCGAGGCATGCGCGGATCAGTTCCTAAACATCCGTCAAGGAAATTTGAGTGTCAGAGAATATAGTTTGCAATTTAATTCCTTGGCTCGATATGCTCCAAATGTGGTGGCTACGATGACAGACAAAGTCCATAGATACGTGGACAGGTTAGAGCCATATTTGGTAAGGGATTGCACAATTGCTTCCTTGAACAAAGACATGGACATAGTAAGAATTCAGTCCTTCGCCCAGAAAATGGAAGATCAAAGGCAAAGACGAAGGGTACATGAATTTGATAGGGGACAATAAAAAAGGGCTAGATCTATGGGACCATCTATGATGTCCCAAGGAGGATCTCGACCTCGTATGTTTCTTAGACCACCTAGACCATCATTTTCTCACTCCACAGCAGGTGTTCACTCTCAGTTTCGAGGGTTTAGAGGTGGTCCAGCTAGGCAGAGTAGTGGAAGTCACGGATCACAGGCAACAGGTTTTCCTCGTCAGCAGTGTCAGCACTACGGGCGTATTCATGCAGGTACATGCAGAGTGGGGAAAAATGCTTGTTTCTGGTGCGGCATGACAGGACACATGATGAGGGAGTGTCCCCAGAGGAGCATGGGTGGTATAGCACGACCGGCAGGATCGGCCGTTGCGTCATCAGCATCGGTTCCTTCTTTGGGCTGAGGTGTACAGCCTGTGGGCCAAGGTAGAGGTGCCATAGGAGCAGCCAGTACTAGTGGGGTCCAGAATTGCACCTATGCTTTGGTGGACCAACAAAATTCAGAAGCTTCTCCTGATGTCGTCACAGGTACATTAACCATATTCTCAAATAATGTATATGCATTGATTGACCCTGGTTCTACATTTTCCTATGTTACTCCGTTGATTGCTGCGAAATTTGCAAAGGCACCAGAATTATTAATTAAGTCAATTGAAGTGTCTACACCGGTTGGTGAATGTATTATTGCAAAAAGAGTATATCGTAACTGTGTGTGGTCATGATACACTTGCCAATTTCATTGAATTAGACATGGTGGATTTTAATGTGATCATGGGAATGGATTGGTTGGCCTCTTGTTATGCCACGGTAGATTGTCGGGCCAAGAAGGTGCAATTTTGTTTTCTGCAAGAAAATGTTCTTGAATGGCAGAAAATGTAACACCCCGTACGTTTCTAAGTCTAGCTGACAACCGTAACATTTATGGAAATATGGAAAAATGAGAGAATTGATGAATTATGTATCAATTTGTGGACATTAAGAAGTCTTACATCATTGGGCCTTAAATGAAGCCCAAAATCATAAGGGAAGACATGGCCCAACATGAGATTTTTGACCCATTCTTCCAATTTGCTCCATTTGACCAAATCAACCATTGAATTTAATGCTAAAGAAGAGATAAGAGTGACTTGAGGGACTATATAAAGAGATAAAAATCAGATTTTTATTACAGTTGGACTCTCATGCTTTTCTAGACTTTACCAAAAAATTTTTGGTCTCTCAAAAACCCTAAGTCATTCTTTGGGACAAGATCATCTTGTACAAGGCTTGGTAAGTGTTTGTTATGATGGTTTAATATATTTTATGCATGAGATATGGTTTATACTATGTTGTTTATGTTGGTGGAGTATTGAGAAGTTCACAAGTTGTGAAATGGTACATGTTTGTTAAATCGGAGAATGGTTTGTCTTGTGAACTTGAATATGCACATGTGGTCTTGAAGGAAATGAACTTGGTGGATTAAATATTG
The DNA here is from genome assembly GCA_031232105.1 of Capsicum rhomboideum. Classification (NCBI taxonomy): domain Eukaryota; kingdom Viridiplantae; phylum Streptophyta; class Magnoliopsida; order Solanales; family Solanaceae; genus Capsicum; species Capsicum rhomboideum. The sequence goes on from CP124714.1 coordinate 122,196,792, forward strand.
ACATGTGAGATGTGATTATTTTCTTACTTTGTTTAATCCTTGTGTATAACGTTTGGATTTGTTATTGTGAAATTGGTTATGGTTTTGGTGCCGTATTGGCCGTGAAATGTGGTTTTGGGTGTTGTTTTGTGTGTTGTGATACCATGGCTGAATTTTGGTGTTTAAGATGATAAAAAATATGTCAAAATAAGTTTGTTTATGATCATGGACCATTCATGGCATTAAAAGACCCAAAAGAGGCCATTTCGGACCAAAACGGGCATCCGCCCCCGCAGACGAGGGCATCTGCGGGCGCAGATGCCAACGCAGATGCCCCTGGAATTTTCCAGAGGCCATATGCGCATGCATATCAGCCACCTGCAGGTGCAGGTGGAAGCGTAGGTCAGTCCAGTTTTTGGTTTTGAATGTTTATGTATCGTCTTGGTCCCCGAAGGTCCCTATACCCTTTTTGGATGTACTTATCAATTTGTGATGTCGTTTTAATGAATTTAAAGTATCGTATGGAGGTGTGTTTGACTGTATTAAGTATTTATGGTTGTTCATATGTTGTTATGAAAGATTAATTGTGATGGAATGATAAAGAGAAAAGCATAAAGGGTAAGTGTGGTGTGAAAGGCTATCGATGTATGATCTCTTGGTCAATGTGCGTAATGTTATGGTGTTGTTGATATGATAATGCCTTGGATTGTATTGTAAGGTGTGACATGATGTTATAAGGCAGTCATATAGTTCATTTTCTCCTTGTACGCCAGTATAGTGACTAATTGTACGCTAGGCTTGTGTATTCATACTTGGAAGTGTAGGTATGTAAGGTTACCTTGTCCTATTCCAAAATGTGTTAAGGTATACTATTTTCGGTTACCATTGGTTATTATCACAAGTTTCCTATTCATTGATCAATTATGAATCACATGTCTCCTATTCATTGATAACACTCCAAAAGCACAATAAAGTTGTGTTCCAAAGTTCCAATATTGTTTATGCTCACGTATCTTGTTCATTGATTCCAATAAGGTGATGTTTCTAAAATTGTTTACATGTTTCTCACTCATTGGTTAATGATCCAAAGATTCAAAGTAAAGTATGACTATCATTGTATCAATCTCAAAGTAATGAATAAAGTAATGCATATGTGGTTAATGATCAAGTATGGGTGGCAGCTTTAGGGGAGAAATGCCTAGCTCAAGCCGATCCCAAGATTGTTGGATCAGGGAGCAGTCCTAGAGGCATAAGCCTAGCTTAGATCGAACCTGACAGGGGGTAGCTCTAGAAGTAATAACCTAGCTCGATCCGAACCTGATATGTTGGTTTATGGGTGGCAGCTCTAGAGGTAATAACCTAGCTCGAGCCGAACCCAATACTTTGATTCTTAGGGTGGCAGCTCTAGAGGCATAAGCCTAGATCAAGTCGATCCCAACATAATGTTATGTTATGTTAAACCCACTGTTCAGTCGGGGCCCGGGTATCACAGTTCACAGGCAAAGATGAATAATCATTGAAGCAAAGATACAAAGAAAGTAATGAAAGCAAAATACATGGTTTCCAAAGTACAGTATTGTGACTTATCCATATTGATAATTTATTGTATTTGAGTTCATTGACATATTTACATATCTTACAAGTTTCATATGGCCTTACATACTTAGTACATTCTTCGTACTGACCCCTCTTGGAGAATTTACCTTACTTGCTGCAGGCACAGGTACTAGTAGGCCTCCACAGTAGGTTGCCAGTTATTGCAGATCATTGGTGAGCTCCAGTAACTTTGGGGCTTCTCCGAGTCGCAGCTGTACATATGTTTTGGTGTTGTACATGTTGTATAGTTCGGGGATTTTTCCTAACTTTTAGTTCATTTTGGTCAATGCATTTGTTAGAGGCTTTTGTAGACAGAGGTGGGTGTATAAATGTAAAAGGGTACATGTCATTTTTGACTTGATGGCCTCAACGGACAAGTTTCATATATGTATATAAGTCACATGTTCCATGAATTTTTATTGTTAGCATTATAAGCTCCTACGAGATAAGGGTGTTTCTGATGGTATGCATATGAATGAACATAAGCACAGTTTGGTTCTCTCGGGCCTTATCGGCTACGGGTGCCAATCATGTCCCGATGGGATTCGGGTCGTGACATACCTATTGATTGATATGAGATGTTATTGCTTATGGAAGCATCTGGATAGCATTCCTAATTTCTCTATTTGTGATATCACCCTGAGGGGGCTAATTTACTAGTACTGGAGGATTTGTATTTCTGCCTTTGGCATGAGCTTCATTTCCCTATCCGATATTTTTCTTAGGAGGCATTTTTTTGATATGTGTAAGGCACGAGTTAGAAGAGTATATAGAGTTAAACGCTATCACATGATATAGAACATGAAAAAGGGCATGTTTCCTAAATGTCTCATAGCTTTTCACTTATAAGTGTGTTGTGTTTCATACCCATAAAAAGAGACTACTAAATGTGGATTTTCAGACAACCTAGGAATCCTTACACTTAATGCTCTGATATCAAGTTTGTCATGAACTAAGTCTACACTTAGTTGTGACGGGTACTTAGGACCAAAAGTGATTCCAACTGAATGTTTGGTAATGACATGATGCTAATAATCAAATACTTAAATTTGTGAGTGGAAGCTTAATCATATATAAGATGGACAAATTAAATAAATAATTGGTTTATTAACTAAGAACTGAAAAAATATTATATTGCCTATAACTGATAAGACTCTATTAATATAGATGAGTTACAGGGACAAGACCTTTATCTAACTCTAAAACAACTGAAAGGAAAATAACATTGTCTACTAAAATGACCAATGGATCAACTAAGTCCTCGTATAAGGAGTACTCATCACTGCTGAATGAAAATCCTACTGAGCTATCTAGCCATAAGTCTGGGAGTGAGCACTTGAATCTAATCATAATAAGATATATCATAAGATAAGGTATGCAATTATTACTATTGAATGTTAAGAGTATGTGAGATCATGTTTATAAGTTTAAATCATAAACTGAATAGTATCATGAAAATATGGCTGAAATCTAAAAGAAGTATACGCACTTGAGAATGCAAAAGTAAAAGCTATAAAACATAAATCATACACCATAATGAGAGTTAAAATATGTTTGAGCTATAAATCTGTGAGAATCATAAAAAAATATAATAAGTTAAAGTTGATACTGGGAGTTTCTTATAACTGACATACATCATGTGAGCTCATGAAGTCCAATGTATAATCCTAGTTTGGATGGTGTCATATACCTTGCCAAGGGTATAGAACCTATCTAGTATGGATCCACTATTGGGCCCTTTGGGCCAAAGAGTCAACCTAACTAGCAGAGCGACTCTACTCATTGGTGGAAACATAGTTATGGGAATCGGGTTATCTGAATTCTTATCCTCTCTGTGCTAAATAGTATTCCCAAAACAATACTATATTTACTATTTGCTCATAGCTAGATTAAATTGATTGTCTTAAAATACAACATGACACTTAGTTCAAAATAACTATTTTTATTAGATTTTGAGATCATGGAACTCGTCATGCTAAATTTCACTAAAATCTTGTTAACCTTCTAGACTAAGAGGAAGCTGTAAAAATCACATGCTAAAACTAAATTCACCATAATTTGCATAATTGGGTATAAAACATATGTATTGAAATCATAAAATCATAATCAAAGTTTCTAGAAATTAGGGCGTGAGAGAGAAAGGAGACTCCCACTACAGATCCCACAAACCTGACAGCTTGAGAAATTTGTACTAAAAGCATGAGAATTAGATTTGAAGATGAATCCTAGTTTTAGACTCTTGAGAGGATCTTTTTGACTTCTGAAGCTTAGATCAATGATTATGAGAGGTAACTGATTGAGTTTATCTGATAAACCCCTCCTTAGGATCCTAAATGACATAGTTTAGGCTTAAAAGATGGGAAAAAAACCAAATTTCCTTTTAAAAATATTGCTAAAAATTTCCTTGTGTGGCATTCCATAAGTCGTAATACGACTCGTGGTCCTACGTATGACTCGCACATGGAATCATGGTCACTAGGGATTTTTCAATCTCCTGGATCACTTTTTTAATTCGTCAGTATGAGTCAGAGTACGACTCATACACCTCTCAAGACTAGTTGTATGAGTCTTGGTTGTTGAGAGTGTTAGAATAATTTTGGGCATATTATCATGAGTCATAACACGACACATAGTCAAATATTATGATTCGTAGGTTGAGTCATATTGTCTGGCACTTTAAGACTCTGACTTCGAGTTTTTGTACTAAATGTTGAGTATTTTTAGGTTTGAAAATTTGAGGTGTTACACTCCCTAAGACACTCTAGGCACTTGAGTCAAAATCATAAGTGGCCTGGGATGTCACAGGATCAGGAATGAGAGGTGCTTTCTTTGACAAGGCTTTTGGAACTAAAATTGGGCTAGTAGGTTGAGCCTTCATCTATGAAATTTGTATAAGAGATAGTAGGACTATATCAATGGAGGTCGGGAGCTTGAATTAGCCCGGACAAGTATCTCCTCTTGATCATCCCTAGATAAATGTGTAGCCACATGATGTGTTGTGGTTTCAGGATACTTTCAATGTTTTCATACTAAATGCTAAAAATTCATTGGATTGGAAATCTGAGATGTTACAATATCTCCCATTGGGATCATAGATCCTTAACTTAAGACTAATGTTGCACTGAGAGGAATGGGATTACTAGAACTGTATGTTCGATTTACTAAAATTAAAATACTAGCATGACTCTAACAGGTTTAGATTAAGAGTGGAAAGTTAGTTGAAATGTATAAAGCAAGAATGCATACATGGGATCACAAGTAACTAATAAGAGCATGAAACTTGAAAGAGTACTATAGGAGGGACAATTATAACCTCAAGCTATTTTGGTACTAGCAGTAAAAGGATGAGGATACTTGGTCTTATTGTCGGCTTTAGCTTCCCAAGTAGCTCCCTCAACCAACTGATTTCTTCACAAGACTTTTAGTGATACAATTTCATTATTCCTTAGCTTCCAAACCTGTCTATCCAATATATCAACTAGCACATCTTCATAAGAACAACTATCCATTACTTCAACACTTCCCAAAGGAACAACAAGTGATGGATGACCAATACATTTCTTAAACAATGACAAATGGAACACTAGATGAACTGCTGCCAATTCTACGAGCAACTCCAACTCATAAGCCACTTTTCTATCCTTCCCAAAATTTGATAGGGACCAATATACATGGGACTAAGCATCCCCTTCTTACTGAACCTCATCACTAGTTTCATGGGTGCAACCCCCAAGAATAACCAATCATCTATTTAAAACTCAAGGCTTTCTCCTTACATCTGAATAAGACTTCTGGTGACTCTGAGTAGCTTTCAACCTTTCTTGAATCAACTGAACCTTCTCTATAGCCTGATCAACTGAATATGGACCTATCAATATGGCTTTACCTACTTGAAACCAACTAATAGGAGACCTACATCTTCACCCTTGAAGAGCCCTAAAAGGAGCAATCTGGATGTTGGAATAGTAACTATTGTTATATGCAAACTCAATGAGAGGCTAGCGATCATCACGATTACCTTTGAAATTGATCATGTAAGCCATCAACATATCCTCTAAGGTCTAAATAGTATGCTCTGCCTGCTGACTATTTGTGGTTGAAATGTTGTACTGAGATCAACTCAGATTCCAACACTCTTCTGGAAAGACATCTAAAACTGAGATATAAACTGAGTACCCCTATCTGAAATGATACACAAGGGAACTCCATGCAATCTGACCAACTCATGGATATAAATTCTAGAATAATCCTCTACTGAATTTGTAGTCTTGGCAGGCAAAAAGTAAGTTGATCTAGTCATCCTGTCTACTATGGGTCTTCCCCTACCTTACAGCTTGAGGGCTCAAGAGAGTTCATGTATATGAAGTCTATAACCTAGCAGCAATAGAACCACAATTTGAGTTGGCTGAAGTTGTTACCTATTGATTGATTCAAGCTGTTATAGCTTGTGGAAGCATCTGTATAGCATTCCAAATTTCTGCATTTGTGATATCACCCTGAGGGGGCTGATTTACTAGTACTAGAGATTTTACATTTTGGCCTTTGGTGCGAGCTCCATTTCTCTATCCGACATTTCTCTTAGGAGGTATTTTTTTGAAATATGTAACGCATGAGTTAGAAGAGTATATAGAGTTAAACGCTATCGCATGATATAGTACACAAAAAAAGGGCATTTTTCCTAAATGTCTCATTGCCTTTCACTTATAAGTGTGGTATGTCTCATACCCATAAAAAGAGACTCTACTAAACGTGGCTTTTCAAACAACCTAGGAATCCTTTCACTTAATACTCTGATATCAAGTTTTTCATGAACTAAGTCTACACCTAGTTGTGACAGGTACTTAGGACCACAAGTGATTCCAAGTGGACGTTTGGTACTGATATGATGCTAATTATCAAATACTTAAATTTGTGAGTTGAAGCTTAATCATAAATAAGATGGGTAAATTAAATAAATAATTGGTTATTTAACTAAGAACTAAAAAATATTATATTGTCTATGGCTGATTAGACTCTAGTAATATAGAAGAGTTACAGGGACAAGACCTTTATCTAACTCTAAATCAACTAAAAGGAAAATAACATTGTCTACTAAAATGACCAATGAATCAAATAAGTCCTCGAATGAGGAGAACTAATGTGTTGTGGTCGGAAAAATTTTGGTGCCAAAAGCAATGAGTCAACTGTCGTAGGTATCTTAAGTTTCTCTTAGCTAAGCATTGATTGTGTTTATTTTATTTTGTCTTCCTGAGGACATGCAAACGTTCTAAGTTGAGGGTGTTGGTGTGTCGTGGTTTCATGGTACTTTCGATGCTTAATACAAAGAAAATATGCAATAACTTGGGTATATTTGGTTGGTATGATGTGTTTTCTATTCAATATTGTAGGAGAATAGGTTTTTGGAGGAAAAATGGACAAAAAGGAAGAATCATGCTAAAAATCGAGGTATCTGAAGACGAAAAAGCCAAGTCCTGCACTAGAGGAGTGAATCACGGTAGGACCCACGTCACGTGAGTTGACCTACGTGGAGTGGGTCTGTACTGTAAGTAGACTCCTGTAGTAAGTTGAAGAATCCTGATTTCTACAGCAGGACCCACATGGCATGACTTGGGTCCACGAAACCAAGTCACGGTACCATGGAAAAGTGCGGACTCTGTTTTCCTGTTTTGTTTAGGATAGGATTCATCTTGTATCTATAAATACCCCTATATTGTCCTATGTTTAGGGTTTGGTAATTACATTGTTTTGAGATATATTTTGATTATTTTGAGTTCATAATTACATTATTGATTTTGTAATCTTGGAACACCAATTCTAGGGTCTTATTAATATTGAGATTTCAGAGTTTTTTTCTTATTGTGAGTTTACAATTATGTTTTCTTCATTGAATTGTTCTTGAGTTCTTGCAATCATGAGTATCTAAACCCATCAACTAGGGTTGTGTAAACCATGAGGAATTAACAAAATGGGTTAAATGCAAAGCAATTATGAACCGTTGTGAATACATATATTATTATTACCTTTATTATAATTGATCTTCTAATGGTTGCAAATGTTAGAAACTCACCTGTATTCTAGACTTGCTTGAGTGATAGGTAGGGATTGGGAAAAGAGAATAACAACAGAGATTTGAAGCTAGCAACCTTCATCTAATAACTTGAGTCGTAACAAGGATAGTTATCTGAGATCTAGGACAACGGTTAGTAGTACGACACTCGGAGACCAAGAGAAGAAGAGTGAAATTAGTCTAACCAGGGTCGAGACACGTTTAGATGAAAATATCTTGTTAGATTTTGCATGCAGCGCATCGGGATAGTTTTGCAAGAACATGTAACCAGTAGAGTTAAGGAATCATTGGGGATCACAGTCCTTGCGTATTTCTCATATTGATTATAAACCCAAAAATCGACAATCATTACTGTTACTACTTACTTACAACCCCCCCCCCCCCCCAAATTTTAGTTGCTTGCGAATTACTCAGACTAGCTTTTAACATAATTTCGTCCTATTCCCCGTGGAATCGGCCCCAACCTAGTTGGGTTCTATATTTGATACATCGACCACATTATACTTTTCTGGAGGTATATTTTGGGTGACATCAAGTACTCACCACTGCTGAACGGAAATACTGCTGAGCTATCTAGCCATAAGTCTGGGAGTGAGCACTTGAATCTAATCATAATAAGATATAGCATAAGAGAAAGGTATGCGATTATTACTACTGAATGTTCTGAGTATGTGAGATCATGTTTACATGTTTAAATCATAAAATGAATAGTATCATGAAAATATGGCTGAAATCTAAAAGAAGTATATGCATTTGAGAATGCATAAGTAAATGTTGTAAAACATAAATCATACTCCATAATGAGAGTTAAAATATGTTTGAGCTATAAATCTGTGAAAATCATCAAAAAATATTTTAAGTTAAAGTTGATACTGGGAGTTTCTTATAACCGACATACATCATGTGAACTCATGAAGTCCAAAATATAGTCCTAATTGGGAAGGTGTCCTCTCTATGTTATATATTACTCCCAAAGCAATACTATATTTTCTATTTGCTCATAGCTAGATAAAATTGTTTGTCTTAAAATAAAGCATGACACTTACTTCAAAATAACTATTTTTATTGGGTTTTGAGATCATGGAACTAGTCATGCTGTATTTCACTAAAATCTTGTTAAACTTCTAGACTAAGAGGAAGCTGTAAAAATCACATGTTAAAACTTAAATCACCATAATTTGCATAATTAGGTATAAAACATATGTATTGAAATCATGAAATCATAATCAAAGTTTCTAGAAATTAGGGCATGAGAGAAAAAGGAGACTCATCCCACATACCTGACAACTTGAGAAATTTGTACTAAAAGCTTGGGAATTGAATTTGAAGATGAATCCTAGGTTTAGACTCTTGAGAGGAACTTTTTGACTTCTAAAGCTTAGATCAATGATTATGAGGGTTAACTGATTGAGTTTATCTGATAAACCCCTCCCTAGGACCGCAAACGTCATAGTTTAGGCTTAAAAGATGGGGAAAAGACCAAATTTCCATTTAGAAACATTGCTGAAAATTTCCTTGTGTGGCATACCATAAGTTGTAATACGACTCATGGTCCTATGTATGACTCGTACATGGAATCGTGGTCACTAGGGATTTTTCAATATCCTGGATCATTTTTTTGATTTATCCATATGAGTCTGAGTACGACTCGTACACCTCTTAAGGTTCATCGTATGAGTCATGGAGACTAAGAATAATAGAATAATTTTGTACATGTTATCATGAGTCATACAACGGCACATAGTCACATATTATGATTCATAAGTTAAGTCATATTGTCTGGAACTTCAAGTCTTAGACTTTGAGTTTTTGTACTAAATGTTGAGTATTTTTAGGTTTGGAAATATGAGGTGTTACACTCTATGAGGGACTCTAGGTACTTGGGTCAACATCAGAAGTGGCTTGGGATGTCACAGGATCAGGAATGAGAGGAGCCTTCTTAAACTAGGCTTTTGGAACTAAATCTAGAATAGTTGGTTGAGCGTCAATCTGTAGAATCTGAATATAGGATGGTAGGACTGGATCAATAGAGGTTGAGAGCTTGAATTAGACCCAACAAGTATCTCCTCTTGATCATCCCTAGATAAATGTGTAGCCATCTGATGTGTTGTGGTTTCATGACATTTTTTATGATTAAAATAAAGAAAAATATGCAAGAACTTAGGTGTATTTATGGATGTGATGTTTGTGTTTAGGTGTTTTGTAGGAAAACAGGTCTTGGTAGTGAACCAAGGAAAAAGAGGCTGCAATTTACCAAGTACAGGGTTCTGGTGTTGGTCACAACTCGTTGGATATCATGATGGGTCATGACATGACCTGTCCTAAAGAAATGGTCTAAAGTCTTGTAGATGTGCAAATAAAGTCAATGGCAACAACTCTTCACAATGAGTCATCACCAATAGGGATGAGTCACTACTTGACTCATCCTGAGTAGTAATGGGATAAAAATCTGAAGGATGAAAAAGGCACTCTATGGGTAACGACTCTCACTATAAGTCGTAAGGAGACGTGACGGGTCCCTTGACATCTGTTATGACTAATAATTGGAAGAAGATCTGAAAGATGACAAAGTGATATTCAGGGACAACGAATGGCATAAAGACTCATCATGACTCATGACGAGTCACCTTGAGAAGCATCACAAACCAACATAAAACTAGATGACAAGCCTTCACAAACACACCACAAGTCATGGCTAGACTTTACGACTTGTGGTCACTGTCAACTCTATTCTCCTAAATTATCTATGATAGGATTTTTTTTGTATCTATAACTAGTCCCCTTAGGTTTTTTTTCAAGGTTATGCTCTATTATCTTTGTGAGTTCATATACGCACTTTTAAGGGTTGTAGAACATATTCAAAGATTAATCATAGTTGAGATTCTTGGTGTTATTCTATTCTTCTTGTAAGTGCATAATTATGTTTCCTAATCTAAATTACTATTGTGTTCTTGAAATCATGAGTAGCTAAGCCCCATAACTGGGGTTGTGGGAACCATGATGGAGTAACAAAGTAGGGTTCAAAGTACATAGTAATTCTAGACCAGTGTCTGTGCATGGATTGTTAATTACTTCGTATTGACTACTTTCTAATGGTGCACAATGTTAGAAATCATTTGTATTCTTTACTTTCTTTAACCTAGAGAGGTAGAGATTAGGAAAAGTGAATAAACAATAGAAACTTGGAGCTATCAACCTTCACTTAATGGCTTGAGTCGTGAATGCGGAAAGCTAATCTGGGGTAATTGAGGATAGTTATCTAATAAGGGCGAAATAGCCATTTAAGTGAACTTAACTTATTGATTCTACATGCTAAGTACCAGGATAGATCACTAGTATACGATACCTACGAATTTATGAAATCATGGGGACCACAGTCCTAGTGTCTTATTATTAATGATCATAACTCAAAATAATTTGTGAACTGTTACTTGGTTACTTAGCTGTTTCTAAATATTACTCCCCCCCCCCCTTTTTAAGAAATAATTGACTAATAGACTAAATAACCACATCGACCGAGATCCTATCCATATTCCCTGTAGGATCGACCCAAACCTTGATTTGGTTCTAATTTGATCAACTACCGCTTTATACTTATTAGTGAGATGTAATTTGGGTGACATCAAATTTTGGCGCCATTGTCGTGGAATATGGTTTAGGATTAGATCTATTATAGTATTTTAACTCTTAGTCCTTATTTCCTAATTTACTTTTTTTATTGTTTTTGTTTTATTTTTAGGGTGCACACCGGTACATACACAACCGTCAGAGTCAAGGCAATCCCTTGATTCCACTTGATCTTGAAACTAAAAGAATGATGAGAAACTTGAGTATAATGGATGATCAAGGCATTCACAAGATCCAAGCTATCGCTCAAATTCTAGCTGAAGAATAGCAAAGGCAAAAAAAGCAGCGGATTGACATGTGGCTGTTGATGAGTAGGCTCGGCAGGAAGAAGTAGCCCTTCTAGCTGTAGCTGAGGAACAAGCTATGCAAATAAGGAATAGGGGCTAATAAGAATCCCCATTGTTATGTCCTCCAGTTTGATTATAATGATGATATTGCCGACCTGGATGATGCATGTGAAATAGGTGTTATTGTTCCACCCCCACTTCCAGCAGGGACTAAGTTTGACATCACCAGTGCGTTGATACAATTGTTGAACTTGAAAAGAGTATTCACTGGCTATGCTATTACTAATGCAAACATGCATATAACAAACCTTTTAGGTATTTGTAAATCCTACAAGATACCTGGTGTGAAACAAGATGCTATCATACTGCCGTTGTTTCCTTTTTCTTAGCTGGAGAAGCTACTATATTGCTGATAGAGTTACCAAGCGGATCAACCACTACTTAGCAGGGGTTGAATATGGCTTTCTTAAAATGGTTTTTTCCACCATCCCAAATATTGCACCTAAAAGATTAGATCTATAACTTCAGGCAACCATTTTCAAAGGAGTTGTATGAGACATGGTTGAGATTAAAGAAAAAGCTACAACAAGTCCCAAATTAGAGAATACTTGAGCACAATTTGATTGATATCTCCTATATGGCTTTGAATACTAACAACAGGGATATAGGTGACTCTGTACATAGCTAATTCTACAACACAAGTATGTAACGAAGCTAACATTAAAAGCTAATTACATTACAAGTTCACAAGGCGATAATTAGCTACTTGACAAGAAGTAAAAACTATCCAACATCCCAAACACATGGTATATCATTACACTTTCCTTTATACTACCATATAACTTTATTCCATCCTCCTAAAATACAATTTACTGCCTCACAACACCAACTATACCAAAATAGTCCACACATCAACATAGACGTCACAAACCGACAAGATTCCCCACCAAGTGCATACTTCACATTTTTACCTCAATGCAACTCCACATTTTTATTCCATAAAGTAACATAAATACCTTCCACAAAAATATACCAAAAACAGTCCACACAGTTTCAGAATTCACTTTAACATAACAAGAAAGTATTCTCCTTTCACTACGCCAAACGTTCCATGCACAATTACGTATAAACATTTCCACAAGTAATACGTAAGGAGTAACGAATTAGGTACCTAACCACACTTAAATATACTGAAATTTCATCCATTTAATTCAATTCCTTCAAGACCTTAAGTCCACTTTCAAGTTTAAACCACATAGAGGGCAAATCCTTTAGCGATTAAGCAAAAGTGGATTGTTTCACAATAAGTGGACCGCTCAACGCTTTTTAAACATAAAAAACATGATACACACACCCTATTATGCATATAAAATATTAATATACAAGGTTAAACACTTACCAAAGCTTGAAAGTGAAAGATTTGTCCAAAAATCCTCAGAGAAAATTAGGGTGGCTAGGGTTTGAGAGAGGAAAAAATGTTTGATTGAAAATCTAATTTTTGGCAAGTGAAATGTGTTGAAAATAAGCTGAATTTCAGCATTATAAAGTCCCCCATTAAACTCCTCTTTGTGGTCTCCCTTATCCAATTATTTGGTCAAAAATTCAAAGTATACTTGGTCCATTTTTAAATGGATCATCTCCCTTTTTGGGCCCATGTATTTTTACTTAATTTTGGGCCTCAATTAAGTCCATAAACATAATATTAATTCAGCCCAATAAATTTAGTGGGTAATACACCAACTATCTCAAGTTTAAATAATTCCATAAATGTTAAGGTAGTCAAATAAGTTCGGAAATGTATGGGGTGGTACATCCTTCCCCCGTTAGGAACATTCATCCTTGAATGTTAGTAACATTATCCAATCTAAACAAGTTCAAGTCTAAGTTCATTCTTCATATTATCACATACACATAATATTTATCTATACTTACTTGTTATTGCTCCAATTCCGCATCTTGGACTTTCTCTTGAGGTTGAAATAAATGCGGGTACTTAGACTTTATCATTTTATCGGCTTCCCATGTGATTTCTTCTACTTGCTGATTTTTCCAAAGCACTTTTACAGAAGCTACTTCTTTATTTATTAACCTCTTAACTTGTCGTTCCAGGATAGCAATAGGTACTTCTTCATAGGTGAGATCTTATGTAACTTGTACATCTTCAGTGGGAGCAATATGAGATGGATCTCCTATGCAATTTCGAAGCATTGAAACATGAAACACTGGATGAACTGTGTAGAGTTCTTGGGATAGTTCTAATTCATACGCAACTTGACCAAATCTTTGGATAATCTTATATGGACCTATATAACACGGACTTAGCTTTCCTTTCTTTCCAAATCTCATTACCCCTTTCATTAGTGACACTTTCAAGAATACCCAATCACCTATGGCAAATTCTAGCCCCCTTCTTCAAACATCAGCATATGACTTGTGCCGACTTTGGGACATTTGTAGCTGTTATTATATCACTTTAACCTTCTCCATAGCTTGATGAACAAGATCTGGCCTAAATAAGGCATTTTCACCCTCTTCAAACCATCCAATTGGTGATCTACACTTTCTCCCATATAAGGCTTCATAAGGCGCCATATTGATACTTGAATGATAGTTATTATTGTAGGTAAATTCAATAAGAGATAAATGATCATCCCAAATACCTTTAAAGTCCAATGTGCAAGCTCGTAGCATATCTTCCAGTGTTTGTATAGTACATTCTGCTTGTCCATCTGTTTGAGGATGAAAAACCGTACTTAAATTCACTTGGGTTCCCAAACTCTTCTGAAAAGACTTCCAAAAGTGTGCAGTAAATTGAGCTCCCCTGTCTGATATAATAGAGATTGGAATTTCGTGTAGTCGAACTATCTCTTTAACATACAACCGCGCATAATCTTCAGCTATGTAGGTGGTCTTGACCGGTAGGGAGTGTGCTGACTTGGTAAGCCTGTCAACTATTACCCATATGGAATCAAATTTTCGAAGTGTACGAGGCAAACCTATGATGAAATCCATGTTGATCATGTCCCACTTCCAAATTGGAAGATTTATACATTTCATATAACCTCCAGGCTTCTGATGCTCTACTTTTACTTATTGACAATTTGGACATTGGGCTACGAATTCTACAATGTTCTTCTTCATGTTACCCCACCAATATATTTCTTTCAAATTATGATACATTTTGGTGGCTCTCTGATGAATAGAATACTGTGAATGATGCACTTCTGTCATAATTCGTCTCCTTATCTCATCTACATCAGGTACACACAATCTACTTTGGCACTGAAGCACTCCCTCTTGCGTGAGATCAAATGCCTTTGTCAAACCTTGTTGTACATTCTCCTTCAACTGCAATAAAATAGGATCCTCATACTGTTTTTCCTTCACTTCAGCTGCTAATAAAGATTCTGCCGCATTTTGCACCATAATTTCTTCACTTGGAGTTTCAAGAAGACGAACCCCCAAGTTGGCTAGTTGATGTAGATCCTAGACTATACCTTGCTTTTCCGTGAGCTGGCCATCAGTGCTTCCTAATGCTTTGCTGCTTAATGCATCAGCTACTACATTTGCTTTCCCTGGATGATATAAAATATCAATTTCATAACCTTTTAATAGTTCAAGCCACCTCCGCTACCTCAGATTTAGGTCCTTCTGCTTAAAAATATACTTCAAACTCTTATGATCAGTATATATGTCAACATGAACCCCATACAAATAGTGGCACCATATCTTTAAAGCAAATATCACAGTTGCTAGCTCAAGATCATGTGTTGGATAATTTCTCTCATGTGGTCGCAACTGTCTTGAGGTATAAGCTATTACATTACTGTGTTGCATCAATACACATCCTAAGCCGACTTCTGAAGCATCACAATATACCGCATACCCTTTTGTGCCTTCTGGAAGTACCAATACCGTGTGGAAGTCAACTTATCCTTCAGATCTTGGAAACTCTTCTTACATGCATCATTCACTAAAACTTGGTTGCCTTGTGGTTAGCTTTGTTGAAGGTGCCGAAATGGAAGAAAACCCTTCAACAAATCTTCTATAATAACTTGCCAACCCAAGAAAACTACGAATCTCTGTAGGCATTGTAGGTCTTAGCCAGTTCTTCACAACTTCTATCTTTTGAGTATCAACCCTTATTCCTTCATCCGACACAATATGACACAAGAATACTATAGATTTTAACCAAAATTCATATTTAGAGAACTTTGCATATAACTTACGATCACAAAGAATCTGTAACACCTGTCGTAAGTGATTAGCATGGTCTTCTTCTGATCTTGAATAAACCAAAATATCATCTATAAACACTGTCACGAACACATCTAAGAATGGCTTGGACACCCTATTCATCAAATCCATAAAAACTGCTGGTGCATTTGTTAGCCCAAATAACATAACTAAAACCTCATAATGACCATACCGTGTTCGGAAAGCTGTCTTGGGTATATCTTTTTCTCTAACCCTTACTTTATGATAACCCGATCTCAAGTCAATCTCCGAGAAGCATTTGGCACCCTATAATTGATCAAATAAATCATCAATTCTGGGAGGGGATATTTGTTCTTGACTATTACCTTATTCAGTTGCCGATAATCAATAAACATTCTCAACGTGCCATCTTTCTTGCGTTCAAATAACACTGGTGCACCCCACAGGGACATACTAGGCCTTATGAATCCCTTGTCCAGTAAGTCTTTTAATTGCTCCTTCAATTCCTGTAACTCTGCCGGGGCCATTCTGTATGGAGGAATAGAGATACGTTGAGTACCTGGAATCACATTAATACCAAACTCTACTTCCCGTTCTGGAGGCAAACCTGGAAGATCTTCAGGAAATACATCAAGGAATTCATTTACCACCGAAACCGATTGAAGAGTTGGTGGCTTCACATCGGTATCTTGCACTCTTACTAGATGGCATAGGTACCCCTTGGATATCATTTTCTTTGCCTTAAGATAAGAAATAAATATACCTCTCGGTGCTCCAACATTACCCCTCTATTCAAGGACGGTCTTTTGTGGAAAATGGAAATGTACCTTCTTAGCTCGGCAATCTACCATGGCATAACAAGAAGCCAATCAATCCATACCCATTACAACATCAAAATCTACCATTTCCAGCTCAATAAGATCATCCAACGTATCATGATCATAAACAGTTACTATACAATTACGATAGACTCTTTTAGTTACAATAGATTCACCAACTGGTGTAGATACTTCAAATGGCTTGACTAGTAATTTCAGTATTCTTTCAAATTTTTCAGCAATCAATGGAGTTACATATGATAGGTAGATCCCGAATCAATCAATGTATATACATTATGTGAAAACATGGATAATGTACCTATAACCACAGCAGGAGAAGCTTCCAAATTCTGTCGATCCACTAAAGCATAGGTACGGTTCTGGACTCCACTAGAATTAGCTGCTCCTCGAATACCTCTACCATGCCTAGTAGGTTGTACACTCGATGAAGATGATGCAACAGCTAATACAGTAGGTCGCGCCATACTACCCATGCCCCTCCGTAGGCACTCTCTCATTATGTGCCCCGACATACCACACCAGAAACAAGCATCTGTCCTAAGCCGACATGCACCTAAATAAAAAATTTTGCAGTGCTGACACGGCTGATGAGAAAACCTCGATTGGGTCATTCTTTCTTGTTCTTGATACCCTTCTGTCTGTGAACCTTGAATCCCACTACTTTGCCCAACTGAACTGCCTTTAAACCCTCAAAATTGGGATGGAGTACCTGCTATAGAATAAGAAAATGATGGTCTAGGCGGTCTATTAAAAACTCAAGGCCTAAATTCTCCTTTGGACGCCATGAACTGACTCATAGGTTTAGCCCTCTTTGACGGTCCACTTTCAAATTTTTGCGTTCTTCTCCTTTGCCTCTGATCCTCCATCTTCTGTGCAAAAGCTTGTATCCTAACTGTCACACCTCAAAATCCAAACGAGGCGTGATTGGCACCCGAAGCTGATATGGCATGAGAGAACTAATCTTTTCTTCTATTCGTTCGTATGCATGTCATAAGAAACACCATTACCAAGTAAGGACTTTAAAATGCTAATAACAGAACCCATGGGACATGTGATATATATATATACATATGCGAAACTTGGCCTTTGAGGCCACCAAGTCAAGAACGACATATCCCTTTTACATTCATACACCCACATCCGTCTACAAAAGCCTCTAACAAGAGCATTGACCAAAATGAACTAAAAGTCAGGACAAGTCCCTGCTTTATCTTTACAACATCAAAACAAATGTACAACTGTGATAAGTCTCGAAGCAACAGGGGCTCACCAAAGATCCGCAACTAACTGTCAACTTACTGTCTGTTTAAAAATCTACTAGTGGCTGCACCTGCAACATGTAAGGTAAGTCCCCCGAGGGGGTCAGTACGAGAATGTACTGAGTATGTAAGGCTCATAAGAAATAGCATCATATATGAGAATGTCAATAAAATAATTTATGAGAGAATAGACAATGTGTATAAACGATCATTTTATATACTATCTTTTATAACTACTCTCCTTCAAGGGAAATTACCTTCACTCAAGAGATTCTTTCTTGCTTCTATGTTCATACCACTACTGTTCATCTACTTGGTTAGTAGGCTGCAAAAAAATAACATTCATCCACATACATCCACTCTAGTGGTGGGGTAATAATATAATATAACGTACATCCACTCTATTAACATACATCCACTCTATTACCGTACATCCACTCTATTAACGTACATCCACTCTATTAACGTACATCCACTCTATTGGTGGGAGAACATACATCCACTCGATGGTGGGAGAACATGCATCCACTCTATGGTGGGAGAAATTGGTATATCAACTTATGAGAGATTAATACATTAAGGATCATGATACTAATTGAAACACACAATTATGCTTTACCTTACTCTTATGCTTTATGATATTAACACCTTAACTTATGAGGGATAGATATATTAGCTCGCACTTTACCTCCTTCACTATTCTTATGAGATCTTATATAAATAGGTATATGCTACCGGGCTTCCACCTTTTGGTGGGCTATAATAGATAACAAAGCATAACATTGGGATTATTCCATATTGAACTTATACCCTATAAAAAGTGATCCATACTCAATGAAACATATAGCAACCATGCGCATTACCTCTTTACAAACTTATACCCTCTACTTAGTTATGAGAGTGACACGTTAAAGATCATGGCATTAAAGCACACACTTATATGCACACCTCACTTTACTCCTTTACCTCATGAGATTGACAACTTTACTTATGAGGAATAATTATACTAACTTGAACATCACCTCTCTTATTACTCTTACGAGATTGGTACTCTTACTTATGAACAATTGGCACAAGGATAATCATCATACTATAGGACTTTAAACTAAACAAGCTCTCTTTACCTCATTACTCTCGTTGAGATAGTTCTTTTAGAAATTACAACGTCATGGCATCTTTGGAACTTCAATCAATGTATAAGAGAGAAGTGAATCATAATTCATCTAAGAATAGGGCACATATGAATAACAATATACGTCACCCTGAATTGATATACTTCAAGCCCCTCGGAATCGAAACAAGTCCAATGTCAAAAAGAACAATATCTTGTAGAAGGATACGGAAAGAGTAACCTTACATACCTTGTATTCTTAATACGAATACACAATCTTAGACGCGTATACAATAGTCCCGCTCCTTCTTTATGTATCACTCTACAACACAAATACATAACGAAATTCACATTAACCACTAACTACCTTACAAGTGTATGTAACGTCAATGAGTTACATGTTTGCCTTTAAACATGCCATTTCCCCTTGAAAAAACCATTGATAAAATTATTATTCCAAAAATCCCCCAATATTCCATACATTGACCAATACATGAGACTCAATAAATTTCACCACAACACTTCTCCTTTACACTTTCGTTTCCATATCATATCACAAATAATCCATCAAAGTACCTTAATACACCTCATAGCACATATCGGCCAAAATCCCACAATTTATACTTTTAGAAAAATAACAAGTTTAATAACAAAATCACACCATACATGTTCATATTTTATCCATACCATGCTCTTTCATTAAGACATCAAGTCTCTTTTCAAATTTAAATCACAAAGATGACATATCTTTCACCAAAAGCACAAATACACTATTCGCCACCTTGCCAACATAGCTATCATGATATACATAATATACCATGCATATAATATGTTAATACATGAGAAAAAATACTTACCAAGGCTTGGAATAGGATGATCTTGTCCAAAGAGTCCAAAGGAAATAGTTACCTTAGGTTTTGGAACATAGAGAAATGTTTGATAAATATCCAAAAAGGTATGAGAGTTTGTGTGAATAAAAATCTGATGTTGGAGACTTTATATAGTACTCAAGGCATCCTTAGCCACTTTTGGCATTTAATACAATGATTACTTGGTCAACATTGGAAGATTGGGTCATTTCCTCTTTGGGCCTTGTCTTTCATTCCATTTTGGGCCTAAATTTGGGCCCAATAACACATATCCATTTAACCCATCAACTTTCATTTATAATTCACCATATATCTCATGTTTAATTAATTCCATAATGTCACAACAATATTCTCTTACGATATTCTCATTCGTCGTCTCGATCGCAAAAATAGGAATTCTAGTCGCCCATGGCTTCATCGAACATTTTGGATAACTATTTATGTTTCATGATTTGATCATGTAGGAGTATGTAGGAGTATATTGAAGTGTTTGAAGCTTTAACAACACCCAAAGAACTCCAAAGAACCAAAAGAAACCATCCATGAATCGCCGTAGAATTGCGTTACAAAACGAGCCCAAAAAGGCAAAACCTTTGTGCCTTGCGCCACTACTGCAAAGCAAGGTAGTGGCGCAAGATTTACTTGCCCTATGAATCAGGGGCTTGTGCCACACCCCCTGAAACAGGGTAGTGGCGCAAGTTTCAGCACCTTGCTGAATTTTTCGGCCACTTCTTCAATACTTCCATATCAACCAATACCTTATCAAAACACTACCAAATACTTACTTTGTGATCTTAATCATCAAGTAAACATGACTCCAAGTCACCAAATGAGGTTAGAATGTGTACGGGGTATTACACAAATGCTCCACGAAATCACAAAACCCTTCCTATGAAAGTCCAATTGCATGTACGTGGCCAAATTTTAATTTTTCTCGTCGTTATCATTACCAAATACATACTTATACCTCTCGACACCTAAGAAACCATTATTCAACATCATAAAGTAGGGTTGGGAAGGTACGGGGTGTTACATTCTCCCCCCCTTAGAAACATTCGTCCTCGAATGTTAACGATGTCGCTTAAAATACCACACATGCATCTCTATATTAGCATACGCACACATAAACACTTAAGGCTCATGGATACTTTCTTAGTATTGGTCCACTTCCCCATTTTGAACTTTTTCCTCCATTTGCAACAGATATGGGTACGTTGATTTCATCATTTTTTTCTAGCTTACCACGTGATCTCCTCTACTTGTTATTTTCTCCAAAGGACTTTTACAGAAAGTACGTCTTTATTTATTAACCCTCACACTTGTCGGTTTAGAATAGCCATAGCTATCTTTTCCTAGTGAGATCTTCCAACCTTTTTCTATTTTCAATGGGAACAATATGTAAGGAAACTCTTATATACTTTCAACAATTTCACATGGCATGTTGTATAGGGTCATTTTTCCCTTCTTTCGGAATTCCATTATACTTTTCATGAGTGACGCTTTTAAGAGTACTTAATCATCTATGAGTGCAAATATCTACTATACCATTTCGATAGGTTCTTTTACCTATACTATATTCACCGACAGATGGAGATATTTCCTTTAACATAACTCATAACCCCAATGTACTATTAACTTCACGGTAGTCGATGGAGTAACATACGATAGGGTAAAGCTCGAATCAACCAATACGTAAAAATATAGTAATATACCTGTATCCTCATCAGGAGTCGCCTCTTCATTCTGCCGGTCTACTAGAGCATAGGTGCGATTTTGGGCTCCACTGAAACTAGCTGCCCCTCTAAAATCTCTACCATGACCAATAGACTGTACACCAGCTGCCGATGCCACATTGGCTGATCCGGCAGGCTGTGTCATACTACCCGTGGGCCTCTGCGGGCATTCTCTAATCATGTATCCTGGCCTACTACATACAAAGCAAACATTCATATCAAACCATCATTCGCCTGCATGAAATCTCCCACAGCGCTGGCACAACTGACGAGAAGATGTCTTCGCTTGTGATCCATGAATCCCACTACTTTGTTCAGATCGACCACCTCTAGACCCTCAAAATTGAGAATGAGCACCTGTTGTGGAATAAGAAGATGAGGGTCTAGGCGGTAACATTCGAGTTCCTGTTTCTCCTGGGGACAACATAGACTGCCCTATAGGTCTGGCCCTTTTTGATGGCCCTTCCTCAGATTTCTGCGTCCTTCTTCTTTTCCTTTGGTCCTCTATTTTCTACGCAAAGGCCTGTATTCTAGCTATATCAATATCTCGATTTAAGGCAGCAATAGTGCAGTCTCGTACCAAATAAGGCTCCAATCTATCCACATATCGATGGACTCTATCTTCCATGGTGGCTACTACATTTGGAGCATATCTAGCCAAGGAATTAAACTGCAAACTGTATTCTCTAACACTCATATTTCCTTGACGCAAATGGAGAAATTGGTCTGCACGTGCCTCCCGAATCTCATATGGGAGGTAATGATCAAGGAATGCCATTTTAAATTCTTCCCAACCAGCTGGGAGTGCATCAACACCCCTTGATCTTTTCCAGTCTTCATACCACAGTATAGCCTCTCTCTTCAGCCTATAAGCTGCGAACTCGACTGTTTCTACACCTGTTACGTGCATAACCTCTAATGCTCTTTGAACTTGGTCCACAAAATACTGTGGATCTGCTTTCGAATATGACCCTAT
Organism: Capsicum rhomboideum; assembly: GCA_031232105.1. Taxonomy (NCBI): domain Eukaryota; kingdom Viridiplantae; phylum Streptophyta; class Magnoliopsida; order Solanales; family Solanaceae; genus Capsicum; species Capsicum rhomboideum. Next base: position 122,219,353 of record CP124714.1, read on the forward strand.
GAATATAGGAGGGTCTAATTTTAGGAAGTCCTGTGTACACTGACTAGCTGCTCTATCCACGTCATCTTCATTTACCATTAGACCAGTTCGTCCCTGTGTTTGTGCAGCAACTAACTGAGTCAACATGTGTACTGCATTTCTCAAATCTTGGTCAGTGGTATTCATTGGTAGTTCTGCAGGTACTTCTCTACCTCTTGGCTCTTCTGGAGCTGGAAAAGTAGTAGAAGACCGCAATGCAATTTCAGCGTCAGCTCCACCTTCACTAGCTTGGTCAGGTGGTAATTTACTCATTCCTTCACCGACAGGCATATCTACCTGCTTATCTTTACCTGTACCTCTTATTATTATTGGCATTTTTCTATACCAAAGAAAAACAATCACCATGATCAGATCCAATTCAACTTACAACACTGGCTCTATTGCACGATCTAGAAGTGAAAAATAGAAACAACATCCTAAATGTCACGTAGCCTCCTACTTATAAATGTGGTGCACAACACATCGATAAGTAAGACTCTACTCAGACACGTCTTTGTAGACACCCTTAGAACGACCCGCTCTGATACCACTTTTGTCACGCCCCGAAATCCCAATGAGGCGTGATTGGCACCCGAAGCCGATATGGCCCGAGAGAACCAATCTTTGCTTCTATTCGTTCGTATGCATGTCATAAGAAACACCATTACCAAGTAAGGACTTTAAAATGCTAATAACAGAACTCATGGGACATGTGATATATATATATATATATATACAAATGCGAAACTTGGCCGTTAAGGCCACCAAGTCAAGAACGACATATCCCTTTTACATTAATACACCCACATCCGTCTACAAAAGCCTCTAACAAGAGCATTGACCAAAATGAACTAAAAGTCGGGACAAGTCCTCGCTTTATATTTACAACATCAAAACAAATGTACAACTGTGATAAGTCCCGAAGCAACTGGGGCTCACCAAAGATCTGCAACTAACTATCAACTTACTGTCTGTTTAAAAATCCACTAGTGCCTACACCTGCAACATGTAAGGTAAGTCCCCCGAGGGGGTCAGTACGAGAATGTACTGAGTATGTAAGGCTCATAAGAAATATCATCATACATGAGAATGTCAATAAAATAATTTATGAGAGAATAGACAATGTGTATAAACGATCATTTTATATACTATCTTTTATAACTACTCTCCTTCAAGGGAAATTACCTTCACTCAAGAGATTCTTTCTTGCTTCTATGTTCATACCACTACTGTTCATCTACTTGGTTAGTAGGTTGCAAAAGAATAACATTCATCCACATATATCCACTCGGTAACAATAAAATATAACGTACATCCACTCTATTAACGTACATCCACTCTATTACCGTACATCCACTCTATTAATGTACATCCACTCTATTGGTGGTTTTACCTACATCCACTCTCATGGTGGAGAACATACATCCACTCGATGGTGGGAGAACATACATCCACTCTATGGTCGGAGAACATACATCCACTCTATGGTGGGAGAACATACATCCAGTCTATGGTGGGAGAAATTGGTATGTCAACTTATGAGAGATTAATACATTAAGGATCATGATACTAATTGAAACACACAATTATGCTTTACCTTACTCTTATGCTTCATGATATTAACACCTTAACTTATGAGGGATAGATATATTAGCTCGCACTTTACCTCCTTCACTATTCTTATGAGATCTTATATAAATAGGTATATGCTACCGGGCATCCACCTTTGGTGGGCTATAATAGATAACAAAGCATAACATTGGGATTATTCCATATTGAACTTATACCCTCTAAAAAGTGATCCATACTCAATGAAACATATAGAAACCATGCGCATTACCTCTTTACAATCTTATACCCTCTACTTAGTTATGAGAGTGACACGTTAAAGATCATGACATTAAAGCACACACTTATATGCACACCTCACTTCAGTCCTTTACCTCATGAGATTGACAACTTTACTTATGAGGAATAATTATACTAACTTGCACATCACCTCTCTTATTACTCTTATGAGATTGGTACTCTTACTTATGAACAATTGGCACAAGGATAATCATCATACTATAGGACTTTAAACTAAACAAGCTCTCTTTACCTCATTACTCTCGTTGAGATAGTTCTTTTAGAAATTACAACGTCATGGCATCTTTGGAACTTCAATCAATGTATAAGAGAGAAGTGAATCATAATTCATCTAAGAATAGGGCACATATGAATAACAATATACGTCACCTTGAATTGATATACTTCAAGCCCCTCGGAATTGAAACAAGTCCAATGTCAAAAAGAACAATATCTTGTAGAAGGATACGGAAAGAGTAACCTTACATACCTTGTATTCTTAATACGAATACACAATCTTAGACGCGTATACAATAGTCCCGCTCCTTCTTTATGTATCACTCTACAACACAAATACATAACGAAATTCACATTAACCACTAACTACCTTACAAGTGTATGTAACGTTAATGAATTACATGTTTGCCTTTAAACATGCCATTTCCCCTTGAAAAAACCATTGATAAAATTATTATTCCAAAAATCCCCCAATATTCCATACATTGACCAATACATGAGACTCAATACATTTCACCACAACACTTCTCCTTTACACTTTCGTTTCCATATCACATCACAAATAATCCATCAAAGTACCTTAATACACCTCATAGCACATATCGGCCAAAATCCCACAATTTATACTTTTAGAAAAATAACAAGTTTAATAACAAAATCACACCATACATGTTCATATTTTATCCATACCATGCTCTTTCATTAAGACATCAAGTCTCTTTTCAAATTTAAATCACAAAGATGACATATCTTTCACCAAAAGCACAAATACACTATTCGCCACCTTGCCAACATAGCTATCATGATATACATAATATACCATGCATATAATATGTTAATACATGAGAATAAATACTTACCAAGGCTTGGAATAGGATGATCTTGTCCAAAGAGTCCAAAGGAAATAGTTACCTTAGGTTTTGGAACATAGAGAAATGTTTGATAAATATCCAAAAAGGTATGAGAGTTTGTGTGAATAAAAATCTGATGTTGGAGACTTTATATAGTACTCAAGGCATCCTTAGCCACTTTTGGCATTTAATACAATGTTTACCTGGTCAACATTGGAAGATTGGGTCATTTCCTCTTTGGGCCTTGTCTTTCATTCTATTTAGGGCCAAAATTTGGGCCCAATAACACATATCCATTTAACCCATCAACTTTCATGTATAATTCACCATATATCTCATATTTAATTAATTCCATAATGTCACGACAATATTCTCTCACGAGATTCTCATTCGTCGCCTCGATCGCAAAAATAGGAATTCTAGTCGCCCATGGCTTCATTGAACATTTTGGATAACTATTTATGTTTCATGATTTGATCATGTAGGAGTATGTAGGAGTGTATTGAAGTGTTTGAAGCTTTAACAACACCCAAAGAACTCCAAAGAACCAAAAGAAACCATCCATGAATCGCCGTAGAATTGCGTTACAAAACGAGCCCGAAAAGGCAAAACCTTTGTGCCTTGCGCCACTACTGCAAAGCAAGGCAGTGGGTCAAGATTTCCTTTCCCTATGAATCAGGGGCTTGCACCACACCCCCTGAAATAGGGTAGTGGCTAAAGTTTCATCACCTTGTTAAATTTTTTGGCCACTTCTTCAATACTTGCATGTCGTCGAATACCTTATCAAAACACTACCAAATACTTACTTTGTGATCTTAATAATCAAGTAAACATGACTCCAAGTCACCAAATGAGGTTAGAATGTGTACGGGGTATTACACAAATGCTCCACGAAATCACAAAACCCTTCCTATGAAAGTTTAATTGCATGTACGTGGCCAAATTTCAATTTTTCTCGTCGTTAGCATTTCCAAATATATACTTATACCTCTCGACACCTAAGCAACTATTATTCAACATCATCAAGTAGGGTTGGGAAGGTACGGGGTGTTACACTAGCTATATCCATGTCTCTATTCAAAGCAGCAATATTACAATCCCTAACCAAATATGGATCCAATCTATCCACGTATTGATGAACTCTATCATCCATAGTAGCTACTACATTAGGAGCGTACCTGGCCAAAGAGTTAAACCGAAGACTGTACTCTCTGACGCTCATATTACCATGACGAAGATTTAAGAACTGGGCTACACAAGCCTCTCGGATCTCATATGGAAGGTAATGATCAAGGAATGCTGCTTTGAATTCTTTCTAACTAGCTGGAAGTGCACCGATACCCCTAGATCATTTCAAATCTTCGTACCATAATATAACCTCTCCTTTTAATCTATATGTTGCATGCTCGACTGTTTCTGTACCAGATACATACATAACATCTAAAGCCCTTTGAATTTTGTCCATGAAGTCTTGCGGGTCTTTATTAAGATCTGACCCGGTGAATGTGGGAGGGTCTAATTTAAGAAAATCATGTGTTCGCCGGCTAGTTGCCCTATCCACACCGTTATTACTTGTAGTTGGACCAGCTTGTCCTTGATTTTGTGCAACAACTATACGAGTCAACATTTACACTGCATTTCTTAAATCCTACTCAGTAGCATTAACAGGTGGTTCTGGGGGTACTCCTCTCCTAGAGGTGGAAGAGTAGAAGAAGCCCGCGATGCAAACTCATTTCCAGCTTCACCTTGATTAACTCGTTCAGGTGGTGATTTACTTGTTCCTACTTCGGCAGCCATGTCTTCCTTCTTACCTTTACCCTTGTTTCTCCTTGTAAATGGCATTTTGCTATACTGAGGAAACAAAAACATAAAACAGATTCAGTGATTAAATATGACTCCACCTACAACTTTGGCTCTGTTGCATGATCTAGGAAATGAAGAAAAGAAACAACTCCTAAATGTCCCATAGCCTCCTATGTATAGATGTGGTGTACAACACATCCATAAGCAAGACTCTACTCAGACATGTCTTTGTAGACAAGCTAGGACGACCCGCTCTAATACCACTTTTGTCACGCCTCAAATCCCATTGGGGCGGATAGGTACTCATAGCCGTAAAGGCCCGAGAGAATCAACCTATGACAGTGTACATTCATATGCATGCCATTAAGTGTACAAAAATTCTTCCACATGCAGATATAATATATCGACGATGGAAGTCATGTAAAGACGTACAAAATAGATACGAGACTTGGTCGTTGGGGCCACAACGTCTAAAAGAAAAACCACTTCTACATTTGAATTTACAAGGTTTACAAAGCCTCTAAAAGATACATAACCATGACTAAGGTCGGGACAAGTTCCCGCCTTATAAAACTACTACACAGTGCCAAAAATATGTACAAATGACTCAAAAAGGCCCGAATCAACCTGGAGCTCACCAACAGCCTGCAGATGACCCGTACCCTACTGTAAAGGTCTACTAGCTCCTGTGCCTGCAGAAAGTAAGGCAGGTCCCCCAAGGGACGTCAGTAAGAAAGAATGTACTGAGTATGTAAGGCTATAAGTAACTGTATGAAATATAGGAACTCAAATGGAATCAAATACAAGTGAATAGATAATACTAATATACCACCGTATTGTATATGGGAAACCATGTATATTACATTCATTTCTTTCCTTTTACCTTCTTATCAATATACATTATACAATGCTCGGGACCAACTGATCAGTGGTGAATAACATTGGGATCGGCTCGATCTAGGCTTATGCCCCCAGAGCTACCACTCATAAATCAATAAGTCAGGTTCGGATCGAGCTAGGTTTTTACCCCCAGTGCTTCCCCCTGCATCAATAATCAATCGGGATCGGTTCGAGCTAGGCTTTCGCCCCCAGAGCTACCACCCATGCTCAACCAAACATGCATTACTTCATTTCTTTAATTTTTGTGAGATTGTTACATCGGTGGTCATAACATTATTGGAGATTTGGAAAAATAGTCAACAAATAAGAGACACATAAATGACAATTGCTAACAAACTTGAAATGAGATACTTTAAAACATTTCGGAGTGGAAACAAGTTTGGTAACGATGTGAACAATAGGTGCGGCCAAAGGAAACGGAAAAGAGTAACCTTACATACCTTATCTTTCCAACATGTGACTACAATAATTCAGCTATTCCTTAAAGTGTTACTCTACAACACAAGTACGTAGCGAAGCTAACATTAAAAGCTAATTGCATTACAAGTTCACAAGCCGATAATTAGCTACTCGACGGGAAGTAAAAACTATCCAACATACCAAACACATGGTATATCATTCCACCTTCCTTTATCCTACCATATAAATTTTTTCCACCCTCCTACAATGCAATTTAGTGCCTCACAACACCAACTATACCAAAACAGTCCACACATCAACATAGATGTCACAAACCGATAAGATTTCCCAACAAGTGCATACTTCACATTTTTACCTCAGTGCAACTCCACTTTTTTATTCCATCAATTCACATAAATACCTTACACAAAATATACCAAAAATAGTCCACACAGTTTCAGAATTCACTTCAACATAACAAGAAAGTATTCTCCTTTCACTACGCTAAACATTCCATGCACAATTACGTATAAACATTTCCACAAGTCATACACAAGGAGTAACGAATTAGGTACATAACCACACTTAAATATACTGAAATTTCATCCATATAATTCAATTCCTTCAAGACCTTAAGTCCCCTTTCAAGTTTAAACCACATAGAGGGCAAATCCTTTAGCGATTAAGCAAAAGTGGATTGTTTCAAAATAAGTGGACTGCTCAACACTTTCTAAACATAACCAACATGATATACACACCCTATTATTCATATAACATATTAATATACAAGGGTAAACACTTACCAAAGCTTGCAAGTGGAAGATTTGTCCAAAAATCCTTAGAGAAAATTAGGGTGGCTAGGGTTTGAGAGAGGAAAAAATGTTTGATTGAAAATCTAATTTTTGGAAAGTGAAATGTGTTGAAAATAATCTGAATTTAATCCTTATAAATTCCCCCCTTAACCGCCTCTTTATGGTCTCCCTTAAGCCAATTATTTGGTCAAAAAGTCTAAGTATACTTGATGCATTTTTAAATGGATCATCTCCCTTTTTGGGCCCATGTTTTTTTTCTTAATTTTGGGCCTCAATTAAGTCCATAAACATAATATTAATTCATACCAGTAAATTTAGTGGGTAACACACCGACTATCTCAAATTTAAATAATTCCATAAATGTTAAGGTAGTCAAATAAGTTTGAAAATGTACGGGATGTTACACGACCCCTACTGATTAGTCCACACCAGGCGCCTAGATTGCCATTGGTATATCCCTACCCTATTCTTTACATTTTATTCATTTATGCATTAAGGACATTGCACGATTTCTTAGTTGGGTTGGGAGTATACCAATATCCAAGGGTTTTTATTATTATGTTTCTTTTCCCTTTGATGATATATCTAGTAGAACCAGAATATTCCTTTTTAGTTGTGTCTATGTTATTCTTGTATGTTCAATTAGGAGAAAAATAGGGGAACTTAGCACAGTCAATTAAAGGTTTTGAATTTTTTTATTTTGTTGGTTTAAGGATTTCCCTCCTGAAAATGTTTTAGACTATATTTTATGGTTGTTTTGAACTATGACCTTTGTGCATCTTGTTACAACATTATAATTATTGGCATGATAACCGTAGCTTAATAATGCATAAAGCAGATAGTTAGTAGTTGGTAATGTAACCATAAGCCATGTGTGTATGAGGTACTTACTTAGTTTGGGATTGTGTATGTGATCTAAAACATGCCCTATTAGTCTTGCCTAGGTTGTAGGATAGTTGATTAGAAAATGAATGTAGTCATTTCTTGAATAGTCCATTATCAGCCTAAATATCCTAACAAATAAAATAGAAATCCTTGATCCTGATTTTGAGCCTAAATAGACCTTTTCCTTGACTAACCCATTCACCTTCCCACTTCTATTACAATGAACCTACTTTGGCCCTAGACTCTCCTTGGACACTGCGTACCTCAACTTAGGCAAATCGCCTAAGTTGAGGGTGGCTATCGTAGGGGTGCGTAAGTAAAAGTCAGTATGAAAAAGAAGTTAGTAATTGAAAAAGGATTCGGGTGTGGTATGTGCTAAAGAGAAAATAAAGAAGAAAATACAAAATGAATAAAATTTTAGGATAAGAAAAAAAAAGTGGCAAAAAGAAACCACACTCGAACTCTGAGATAAACAAAGGAGAATAAGGGAGAAAAAAATTAATGAGGTTGATAAATGAAGCCAAACAATAGTGTGGTATCAAGGAGGGTTGAGTCACTTTATCCATATATACCATACCTTTTCAAGATTACATTACAAGCCAATAAAAGTCCTATACTGATCCTAATTTGACTGTCCAAAAAACTAAGGAATAGAAATTAAGGGCAAGCCTATGGTATATCACATGCACTGTCTGAACTTCTATGTGAGAGTGAGTGCTTCTATTAAGTCCCTGACATGATATTTATGATTAGATTGTGAGTGTATGGGATTTGTTTATTGTGATAGCTTATGGATTGCATTGTACGCTATTCATTTAGGTAATACCATTTGTACATATGCATGATTGTCTGTTCATAATATGATGCCATCTCTTGATCCCTTTGTGTCATAGTAAGGAGTTGTACCTATACATGGTGGTTTTTGATTTAAACTATAGAGAAAGGGGTTAAAAAATATGTGTTAATATGATGATATAACTATCATAGGTCTCCTAGGTTTTTCTTAATTAAGTATTGTAGGTGTTTGTTTAGTTTTGTTTGCCTAAGGACATGCAAACGTTCTAAGTTGAGGTTGTTGATATGTTGTGGTTTCACAACACTTTCAATGCTTAAAATGAAGAAAATATGCAAGAACTTAGGTGCATTTGTGGATATGATGTGTGTTTAGGTGTTTTGCAGGAAAACAGGTCTTGGTAGTGAACTAAGGAAAAAAAAGCTGAAGTTTACCATGTACAGGGTTTTTGTGTTGGTGATGACTCGTTGTGTCTCATGACGAGTTGTGACATGACCCATTATGAATAAATTGTCCAAAGTACCATAGACGTGCAAATCAGGTCAGTAGCAACGACTCTTCACAATGAGTCATCACCAATGGGGATGAGTAATGACTTTACTCATCCTGAGCAGTAAGGGCCAAAGATCTAAAGGATGAAAAAGGCACTCCGGGGGCAATGACTCTCACTACGAGTTGTTAGGAGACGTGATGGATCCCTTGGCATTCTTTATGAGTAACTATTTGAAGAAAATATGAAAGATGACAAAGTGAGCTTCAGGGACAATGACTAACATAAAGACTCATCATGACTCATGAGGGGTCGTCACGAGAAGCACCACTAGCCAAATTGAAACTAGATGATAAGCCTTCACCATCACATTGCGAGTCGTGGCTAGACTTGACATCTTATGGTCGCTGTACACTCTGTTCTCCTACATTATTTATGAGAGGATTTCTTTTGTATCTATAAATACTCCCCTTAGGTTTTATTTTCAAGGTTATTCTCCATTACCTTCTGTGAGTTCATTTAGGTACTTTTGAGAGTTGTAGAACATATTCGAAGATAAATCATAGTTGAGATTCTTGGAGTTATTATATTCTTCTTGTAAGTGCATGATTCTGTTTCCTTCTCGAAATTATTATTGTGTTCTTGCAATTATGAGTAGCTAAACCCTACAACTAGGGTTGTGGAAACCATGATGTAGTAACGAAGTAAGTGATGTCTCCTAGATAACACCTCTAAGCAAAGCATAAAGCGGCCGTTGATCAAATATAGAACCCAACAAGGTTGGGGTTGATCCCACATGGAATAGGTCAAAATATAACTCAAGATGTATGTCCAGGCAATCAATAACAATTTCCAGTAAAAGGGGGAATTGTAAATAAATAATTCAGTAGTAATAGTTGTTGATTTGTAGGATTTGTAATCAATATGTGAAAAGCACTAGGACTATGTTCCCTATAACTTCATAAGTCCATAGGTTCTTCGTACTTTGCAATCTCTCCCGATGTTCAATATGCAGAATCGATAGGTTATGTATACTTAGAACAACTTTATGCTTTTGTCAAAGCAATATCCTCAGTTAAGTTTTCTCTTTTCCTAAGCCTGCGTTACTAACCCCTATCTCGGATCCCAGATAGCTATCCCGAATTATCGGTTCAAGCTATTAAGTTGAGGTTAAGAGCTTTAAGTCTATATTTATTGTTCCCTACTTCCCATCCATATTCATCTTTTCATCAAAAATACAGATTAGGCAAGTTCTAACGTTGTGCACGGTCAAAAAGCCTTTAAAACCAAGGAAACAACCAATACATGTGAGCACCAGTTGAAGAATACTCCATACTTATAAATCCTACTTCCTTAATCCATCATGATTTCCACAATCCTATTTATGGTTTTTAGCTACTCATAGTTGGAAGAACACATAAAGGAATCTGATATGAAATCATAATTATGAACTTACAATAAGAATATGAAAAACTCCAAGATCTCACTTTGAATTAAAACCCTAGAAATCGATGTGTTTACTTGCAAAACCAATAATATGTCTTGAAATTAATAATAGTACGTAACCCCATACAATAAAATGAATAAGAATATTTATAGATAAAATAAAACCTATCCTAAACAAAATAGGAAATCTGAGTTAGTCATGTCGGACAAGAGGAAGGTACAATCGTGGTTAGATACCATGATCGTCCTTTGGTGCTCGTGGTTTGCTCATGGATTTAATCCTCTTCACGTCTTCAATCCTATGAACTCATGGTACGACCATCACATCTAGGTACATTCATGGGATCTTGTCATCTGATCCTTTTCACACTTAGCTCCTGCAGGCATGTTTTTAGGAGGTCCTTCCTATGATCATGTGGTACGATCATATGATCCATGTACGATCGTGGGAGCATCCGTCTGATCACCATCTTAGAGTTACTCCTCTGCTTCTTCATATGATGCTTAAGTACGACTGTGGTTAGATCCCACAGTCGTGACAATGGTCTTCTGATGCCCTTTACCTGTCCAAACTCCAGCACTCCACTCTTTCAGACCTGTTTGGCCAGCAAACACCCAAGAACCCATTATATCTACATAGAAATACCCTTTTACTTGAAAATGTTCACTCTTTCAAGTATCAAAAGTGTTGTAATTTCATGGAACATCAACACATTCAACTTAGATCATTTGCATATCCTCGGGTAAACAAAAACAATATACTATCACGATGCTTCACTAAGAGAAAACCACGAATACTACGACAATCAAATTTTTACAAAAACCATTTTCAACGTGCATCAATAAAACATATTTTAACACCCTCTATCCTCAGAAAACTCAACAAGTATTGTATATACACAAACCATCAACCATAACACAATGGGATCAAGAAATGGCATCACATTATCAGTAGATGACCCAACACTTAAACAGATTACACTACCCAAACAAGCAGCAACTAAAATACAACCCTTATTCCCTCACATCAAAAAAGTCCCAACACTCAGTGTATGCAATGGATATCACAAATTAGGACTGAATCAACTCTCTCACTCTCACAAAGAAGCCAGAACGTGTGCATTTTAATACATCGGCTTGCCCTTATTTTCCATGCCTTAGATTTTGGACAGTCGGGTTAGGATCACTATAGGACTTTCCTTGGAGTGCAATGTAGTCTTAGGGGTGGGTACGGTGCATATGGGTATAGTGATTGACCCTCCTTGTCAATACACTACTTTTGGCTTCCACTTTCTTCCTACCTTCTATTATTCCTTTCCCCTTTTCAATTTTTTCACTCTTTTAGACCACATGTGCGGTTTTATTTTTGCAATTGTTCTTTTTTTTATTGGTTTTTTTCTTTTTTTTTTTGTTTCTCTCTTTTTTCTCATCACACCACACACTAGTCCCTTGTTTTTCACTACAATTTCTTCATACCTAATATTTCACGCACCCTTACAATTGCCACCCTTAACTTAGGCAATTTGCCTGAGTTGAGGTGCACAGTGTCCAAGGAGGGACCAGGTTCATAGCATGTTCATTGCAAAAAATTGGGAAGGTGAACAGGGTAGTTCTAAGAAAAGGTCTAGTTTGGCTCAAATTCAGGTTCAAGGGATATCACATTTATTTGGTAGGCTTGTTAGCCATTTAATGGATTATTTTGAAAATAGCCTATGATCCTTTCCTAACCTTCTATCCTACGACTTGGGCAAGACTAACCGGGCATGTTCTAGATTGTTCACACATACCTACTAGGTAAATCCTTACATACTCTTCGCTCAGGGATATTCTCTTAGTCACTACCTATTTGGTTCATGCAAATTTAGGCCAGATTATCTCACTAATAATCCTAATGCCATGAAAAGATTCAAACATTGGTTACTGTTCAAGTAAGCATACATATAGCTCATACAAACAAATTTTTTGGAGGGGTATCATTTAAATCATTTTGCTTGCTCTTTTTTATTTTGACTGCACCAACTTTTCTTATTTTTCTCTAAGTTACACACAAACACAAAATAATCACAAAAACAACAATTAAAACACCTAAACATGATGGTTCTTACTAAGATAGCATAGCCGAGGGAAAACAAATGTGGCAATAAAAACCCTTGGCTGTGGTACACCTCCACCCCCAACTTAGAAATCACGTAATGTCCCTATTGTAGAAAATCATAAAAAATAATATAAAACTAGGATAAGGGACATACCTGGGACACACTACATGCACGTTGTACTCTAATCGGTTGGGGTCTGAGATGGGACCTCCTCAGCGGCATCTACTCTCGTGGCCTCAGTCGTGGTCGGGGCACTCTCTGATAGGTGGGCAACAGTGGTGGCTGGTGCACTCAATGAAACTCTTCAAAATGCATGTCTAGGAGGTCTGTGAACTTTTCTTAGATTTTCTTTTTCTTTTCTTCTCACCTCTGTCTTTCCTCTTATCTCCCCTATATTCTCTCGACCTCTTCTCTTCTAGGGCTACAAATCAGCACCCCTCTCCTTAGTATCAGAATCCCTCTCAACCACTAAGTCCTACTATAAAAATTTGGCACCATAGAGTCCATATCAGTAGCTAATACTGCCAAGGATGGCATAGCGGGTGGTGGAGGCAACTGGGATGGTCCACTCAATAAGCTCCCTGACCACTTCTTTCAATATAGCCAAGTCAGTAGTAATGAAACTTATATTCGAAGCCTGGACCACCGCAACATTAGTCGTTATCTGGCTCTCAAATCTATCAAATAGGTCTGAACCACTAGTACAGCCTCCTTAATCTCATTAGCGATGTAGGGTTTTACCTCTACCTTTAATTTTTGGATCCTATCATCATGAAATACCTCCGTCCTCAAGATCTTCTCCAACTAAGCAGTTAGAATCAGTGTGTATCCAACGAAAGTATATATATAGGCAGCCATAGGTGATGTGGCCGATTGGGAAGAGGATAAAATACTACAGACCTCAGATGTCAAAATCTCAGGTGATAAGTCTAGTAGAGGATGCCAGGATGGAGCCACCTGGTTCTTCAAATCTTTAATCATTTCCAAATCGGCAGTCTTTATCAATTGGAGAAATCTGTCGACTGTCGAAATGAAGGTCACATCTGAATCCTGTAGCAACTAGGTGATCAAGCACGAGAATGGAAATATAGTGTTTAACTCTAATACCTTATCTCAAATGTCTTCCGTAGTGATACACGGAATGTTTAGATCTAGTTTTGCCAAGAAAGCTACTACAAGGCCCGCATTGGTCGCTCCCAATGTATTATAATTAGCCATAGGTGCAATGCAGTGTCTCATAATTGACCACAAAGCCTTGGCAGTGAACTTCAGTGTATTCTTGTAAATTGTTGCCCCATTAACCCATAGTGCATTTTCTTCCGCATCTGCAATATGGTTTGCCAACCACTTGTAATGCATGACTTTGTTAGCTACGGTCAACTTTTTCACCCTTTTCAAATCATTCATCCAAAAACTTTATTTTGGAGTCTCCTCAACTGTCATAAATGCATCTCTAAACAAGGCCTTAGAGATAGACTTGATGGACATATCCACTTCCTTACCCCATAAAATCACCATATCCAACCAGATATACAGAGTCTCCAACTGTGACACACTTCTCTTTGTTCTTTGGAAGCACAACTACCTCTACCCATTTTGAAATATTGTCAATAGACACCATGATATACTTTATTCCATGTGAACTCACAAAAGGGCCCATGAAGTCAATGCCCCATACATCAAACAATTTAAGCTCCAGAATAGTGGTTATTGGAAGCTATTGCCTTCGTGAGATGTTTCCTTGCCTTTGGTATTGGCCACATCCCTTGGCATAGTAGTGTGCATATTTTTAAATAGTGGGCCAATAGTATCCACATTGCATGATCTTGAGATTAGTCCGCGTACCACTATGATGACCCCCAACTAGAGAGGAATGACATTCCTCTAAGATACTCATCATCTCAATTTCAGGAACACATCTCTGCACCACTCCATCTGTACAACGTTGAAACAAATATGGCTCATCCAAAAAAAACTTCCTCATATCATACATGAACTTCTTATGTTGGTGAAACAACATGTCTTTAGGAACCACATCATTTACTAGATAATTTGCAAAATTTACGAACTATGGAATCAAATCTTGTAAAGTGGCTAATACCTGTTCATTCAGAAAAGTGTCATCAATCTCGAGCTCATATTTTAGTGTCAGCATAGCCTCTTCTTCAAGGTGTGATAAATGGTCAGCCATTTGATTCTTAGTCCCCTTTCGGTCCTTAACCTCAAAGTAAAATTCTTACAATAAAAGTACCCAATAAATCAACCTCGACTTCGCATCTTTCTTTTCCATAGGATACTTAAGAGCCGCATGGTCAGTATACATAATGACTTTTGAGCCAAGTAGATAAGACCAAAATTTTTCAAAAGCAAACACCAGAGCAAGCAATTCTTGTTCAGTCACAGTATAATTTTTCTGAGTAGGGCTAAACGTTTTGCTAGCATATTAAATGGGATGTAGAATCTTCTCTTTCCTTTGGCCAGGACTGCGCTGTAACACCCCGTACATTTCTGAACTTATGCGGATACCCTAATGTTCATGGAATTAATTAAGTTGTGATAGTTGGTATATTAGTCATGGAAGTTATTGGGCTCCACTAATCTTGTGCAAATGGGGAAGTTATTGGGCTAAATTAATCTTGTGCAAATAGGCTCAATTTAAGGCCCAAAATGAGGTAAAAAACATGGCCCAACAAGAAGGAAATGACCCATTCATCTTTTGACCAAGTAAACATGATATTTATTGGTCAAAAGTGGCTAAGGATGACCATTAAAGGGCTAGAAAAGTCAACCAAAAATCAGATTTTATTCACAAAGGCACACATGCCATTCTAGACTTTTCCACAAAAAGGTATTTTCTCTCTACTCTCAAACCCTAAGGCAACCATCTCTTGTGGACAAGATCATCACTTTGCAAGTTTGGGTAAGTGTTTAATCTCATTATTTAATATATTATATGCATGATAGATTGTGCAGATCATGATGGTTATGTCTAAAAGTGTTGAGTAGTGTACTTTTGCTTCATTGCTAAAAGATTTGTCATCTATGAGACTTGAACTTGAAAGGAGACTTGTGGTATTGAAGGAAGTGAATTTGATGGATTAAATATCAATATGTAATATGTGGTAATGTCCTTAACCTGCCTTCTCTTTGTGTTTGACATTTCAGATTGTTGTTGCGAAATTGTACATGGAACTGGTGGCGTATTGAAGGGAAAAATGTAGTTTTGTGATGTTTATGTGCTTTGTGAAACCATAGCTGTTCATTGACATCCATGATAAATTAAAATATGAAAAGAGAAGTTTAATTATGATCATTGACCATTCATTACAAAAAAGGACCCAAAAGAGACCCATTTTGGCCGAAACGGGCACCCGCCCTCGCAGACGAAGGCACCTGTGGGCAAAGGTGACTTCGTAGGTGACCCTCAACACTGCCAAGAGGAACTTGTGGCCGCACCTCAACCACCTTCGGGCATAGTTGGCTTTGCAAGTCAGCCCAGAACCCCATTTTGCATGTTTTAGTCTCTCTTTGATCCTCCGGAACCCCTATACCCTTCATAGATGCAATTATCAACTTATGGTACCTTTTGAATGACTTTAAAGGAGTATCCCAGAGGAATTTTGAATGGTATCAATTATGTATTGTTGTTCATGTGTTATTATGAAAGGTATTGAGATGACTTGATGGAGTAATTGTGACGTAGTGTTAATGAGGAAGTGTAAAGGATAAACTTGGTGTGAAATGTTATTAGTTTATGATGTCTTGGTCAATGTGTGGAATGTTATGGTATTTTTGGTATGGTGATGCAATAAATGGTATTGTAAGAGGGTGAAATGACGTTATATGGCAGTCACGTAATTCATTGTCATCCTATGCACTTGTAATGTAGTTAGTTGTTAGCGTGAGCTCTGTGATGTACTTGTGTTGTAGAGTAACACGTAAGGAAGGATATGGATTGTTGTATTCATATATAGGACTGTATATTCATATTGGGAAAGATAAGGTATGTAAGGTTACTCTTTCCGTATCCTTCTGCAAAACATATTGTTCGCATCGTCATTGTACTTATTCCATTCCGAAATGATCTAATGTATCTCATTCCAGGTTGTCATATATTGTTATTCACATGTTTCTTATTCATTGACCAATTTTTATTCATGTGTCATATAATTGGGGGCATTATTCCAAAGTTCCAACAATATTGCGTTCTCAAGTTCCAATAATGATGTTATAACCACCAATGTATCAATCTCACACAAGTAAAAGTATCAACCTCACCAAAGAAAAGGAAAGAAGTAATGCATATAAGGTTAATTTATGATTACTTCATGGGTACTTTATGGTTGCTTTATATGATATTATGGCCCACTGATAAGGTGGATGATTGTTGATATAATACATTATATGATATTGGCCCGCCGATAAGGTGGATGATTGTTGATACAATACATTATATTATGTTATGGCCAGCTGATAAGGTGGATGATTGTACTATAGCCCACTGATCGGATGGATGAATGATATATGGCCCACTGATCAGCTGGATGAATGATAATGAGGATGATCATAAAAGAAAATAAAGTAAATCACTTGAATGAGAGTATATATGAATGTTATTATATGAATGATAATGATAATAATGAAGGATCGAATAATGAAAATAACAAAAGTAATGTAAATGGTTTCACACATATACGGAATGGAGGGTTATCTATATTGATTACTCACTTGTTTGGTTCCATTAAAGTACTTATGTATCATGCAGTTTCTTATAGCCTTACATACTCAGTACATTCTTCATACTGACGTTCCTTGGGGGACTTACCTTACTTGCTGCAGGCACAGGTGCTAGTAGACCTCCAAAGTAGGCTATGGATTATCTACAGAATATTGGTGAGCTCCAGTTCAGTTCGGGGCTTTCCGAGTCACTTGTGTACATTGTTTTTGGCACTGTATAAATATTGAAAAAACGGGGATTTGTCCCGAATTTAGGATGGTTATATAAAGGTATCCGTTAGAGGCTTTGTAGACGTTGTTAGACATTGAAGGCACGTATGTTTTTGTCATGGTGGCCCTAACGGCCAAGTTTCCTATATGTATATATCTGAGTATCATAGAACTCACACGTAATTACGTAATGAGGTCTGACTTGATGACATAGTGTATAGATGGTGATTAGGGCTTAATATGATAAGGAAAAGTTGTTCTCACTGATAAGGCTAGTGAAAGCCAAAGGTGTTAAGGAATAATAGAAGATTTTTGGCTAAATAACTTTTAAGTTGTACGTTTAGTTTTGAATATATATGTGATGTTTATGTGATTTAATTTGGGTCGATCGATAATGCTTACCAGTACGTGTTGTTTGTACAAATACTACTTATTGTTCCTATGGTGGAAGCTGGGCCGTGTGTAAAGTTTTGTATCTTTTCTTAGTAGCTCTTGTACCTGTTTAGACTAGTTCCTTGGGGAAAGTTTTCAGTTATATCTAAATTTTATTAAACTGGTTGTAATAAATGAGGTATTATACTATTTCTTAATTGACTTCTGCATGTATTTAAAATGGGTTGTAAGGGTTCTCCTAGCTAGGTAGATTAGAGTAGGTTCCCACATGATCTGGGTAGTTGGGTTGTGATAGTTGGTCTCAGAGCCTAGGTTACCGATCTCCCAGTACAAGAGCAAATATCAAGTAGAGTTCTGTAGATTGGTGTGTTAACGTCCATATCTAATCTTCGGGAGCTTTGAGGCATACTAGGAAATTATCTTACTTCTTTCTCTCCTTCGGTGTGGTGTTTATGATTTCTTGTATGAGTTGAGTCCAATTGTTATCACCTGATTCAAATTGGTATCTCAACAAGATAAATGGATGTCGTTTTACTCCATTGGAATAATCCAAGCGATGAAAATTGGAACTAGGAAGGTTCCAATTAGTATCTGGCCATAAAAGCAGTGTAAACTTATGAATAATAAGCTAATGGTTACCTACGAGGCGAATAAAGAATAATAAAAAGGGCTTGTTTATAGATGAAAATTTGAGACTGATACTTATATGGATTATTATTGCTTGAATGACTGTGAATTTGTGAATTGTGAAAGGTCATAACTTAGTTATTGTTGATGGCTAAAGAAATTATTGCTAGGTTGTTTAATTGGAAACTATGTGCTAATTGCTAGGCATGGACTTATCATTAGTGAAATGGTAATGGGCAAAATGGTTTATGACTGTGGGAACTCTTGCTTCAAACAGTCAGTATTTGGTTAAGGACAATAGGAAAAAGGGCTATTGTTGCATAATAGCGGGATTTGTGGTAATGAAAGTTTCTTGTCATGATTCATAACTAATTTAAAGTAATGTGATATTAAGTTTTTGTTTCATGAATTTCTAGATTCGGTCTTAGGATTATAATATGGTTGATAAGATATGATATGTTGATAAGTAAATTTATAATGTGGGCGTTGTTGTCTGTTTGAGATGACATTGATATGCCTAAATTATAACTCCTTTAAGAAGCATAAATGGTCATTGTCAAATATATAACCCAACAAAGGTTGGGGTCAAATCCCATAGGGAATATGGTGATAATTAAGTTGTATGTGATCTAAGTGACTATTAGTCGATGATTTCCATGAAATGGGGGGGGGGAGGTTGTATCGAGTGATTTATGATCAAAATTCCAACTTCTTACCAGTAAATAAAGTCAAATTATTGAAATATCAATCAGGAGAGAAATGAATTAGATTTGTGTTCACCATGGTTACTATCGCAACTATGGGTTGATTGCTGCTCAGGATTCTCATGATATTGGAAAATATAAAGTGATCGATTTCTAATGTTCACCCAAATGTTTCTTAACCGAATTGAGTGATTAACAATTTAATTCTCTCAAACTTAAAGATGGTATTATAAAAATTTGATTCCACTTTGAGTTGGTCAATCTTGTTAAAGCATTAACTATCAGACGGAGGTTGAAGTTTCGAATCCTTGTTGAAAGCCCTTTTCCTGTGTTAATTCCATATTTCAAGCAAATTAACCCTAAGGCATGTTATAATGTTTGCAACCACCAAAAAATGATTAAGAATGAAAAGATTACCAATATAATTCTAATTAACCATCAAATCCAACAACAATCGCCTTTAAACTAGTGATTTCACCATGGATCCCACAACTGTAGTTGTGGGAGTTTAGCTGCTCATAATTTCAAAAGTAAATAAAGGTAAAGAATTCATAGATTAGATGGTTACTCTTTGCAAAATATGGATTCACACTTCAATGGTCTTTCAAGATAAACCAAGTTGTTAAAAACCCAAGAACAATTTCAAAACTGCAAAAGTACTTCTAACTCTGTAACGTCAAATGTTAGACAACTTTCGATAATGAGAAAAACCCTAAAAACTGCCATTTATAGTACAGGGAAACTTAAAGTCAAAATAAATCTCAAACTTGGCCTGCTCAAAGGTGACGATGAGGTTGATGACTCATCAACAAGTTGATAGATTGTCAACCTAAGTCTTCAACTAGCTTCTTGTAAAACTTATATTCTGCCTAAGGTTGACGACATAGGTTGACGGCTAGTAAGCAAGTTAACAACTCATCAACTCAAGCCGTCAACTAATTTCTTCTTAACTTCAATTCTATTTAAGGTTGACGAGTTTGGTGACTGCTCATCAACTAGCCTTTTTAGCTTTCTCTTATTTTCTCACATGTCAATTAATCCTGCACAAAGAAGTAAAATACAATTAAAAATAACAAAAATTGATTAAGAACTTAAAATTATTCTTAGTCAAAAGCCTCAAATGTGCCGCCAGAACACCGACACATCAACACCCTCAACTTAGAACATTTTCTTTTCCTCAAGCAACCTAACAATACCATATTATGCAATCATCAAGATTTTTAAAGAACAGAATCACAATTGTACATTAAAATTGAACTCATCAGATTAGTTACCTTATATACATAAAATATTTACCAACCAACCAGCAGGGATCTACGCTTGGCATTACAACACAAATGGGAAACATTACATACACTCAAAGTAATCAATCTAACAACTAGCATTCTAAAGTGCTATCCACATGCCCTCACTACAAAGATGTCCCTCACACAGAATATCGACTTTACTTAGGGACTGAAAATCAAATATCTCACTCTCATAACGAATTTCAAATAATGCACATGCGATACCATAGGCTTGCCCTTAAGATTCCATCTCGATTTTTCAGAAGGTCGACTAGGATCGCTACAGGACTTTATTTGGCTTGTAACGAAGGATTGGGTACAGATAAAATACATTTGAGAATTAGTGACTCAGCCTTCCTTGTTATGTGTGGATTCCATTTTCAACTATGCTTGCTAATTTAACCCTTATTCACCCTTTTCTATCGATCGATTTACATTTACGGTGCACAACTCTTTTAACTTAAGTTCTTCTTTTTCTTCTTTTCATTTTCATATTTTTTCTTTTATTTTCTTTTTCATTCTTTTTCTTTTGCAAGCTCACACCCCTATCTCTCTTTTTCTTTTTATATCAACATCTAATCTTTTTATACCCAATTCTACTTGTCGTAGCCTCCACAATAGCCACCCTCAACTTAGGCAATTTGCCTGAGTTAAGGTACACAATGTCCAAGAAAGGACCAGGGTGAAAATAGAGTCTCAACGATAAAAATGGGAAGGAGAATGGTTATATTACAAAAAAGGTTTTGTCAGCTCAAACAAGGATCAAAGGAATTAATTATATCATTTGGACGGTCTATTTAGGCTAACTAGATTGAACTCAAACAAGGCTTGTGATCCTTTCCTAAACAACCATCTTAACACCTGATAGAATGGATCGAGCAAGTTCTAAATGCATGAACAAAGTAGGAAAGATATCTAATAGACTCACACACTCTTGATATGGAATAGAACAATCTCTACCACCTATTAGTTTCATACTCAAGCTTAAGCAAACATCACCGAATTCCTATCTTACTAATGACAAGCACAGATCCACAACAGTTAATTTAGCAATGACATCATACACATACACCAATTTTTATTTTTGATAGGTCCTTATTTTCCAAAATTCTAAAACAACAACTGCAATCCATTCTCTATCCTATTTTTGCATACATAATACAAACACAATAATAACACAATCAAAATAACCTAAACATACCAGTTCTACTAGATAGAATGTGAGGGAAAAGAAACATAGAAAAAAACCCTCGTATGGACACAGGTACCCCACCCCCCATAAAAAGTTATGCATTGTCCCTAATACATTATCCAAAAAGTGTAAGAATTAGAATGAGGACGTACCTATGGAACCATAGGCGATAGTGTCATGTGACACGGAGTGTGCCACAACATCAGCAGTAGTGTCACCAAGAATGTCCGATGCGCTTAAAACAATCATTGGTGGAGTAGAAGACACCACACTCAGCTCAGTAGCAACAAGTTCCCTTGGTGGGCCACTAGCAAAAGATCCAATAATTAGAGCTCTCAACTCTTCTTCCCATGGTTCATTTGCCTTTTTTTCTTTTCTCATTGCCTACTTTATGTCTTTTTCTATTAATTCTTTCTTCTATTCTAAATTTTTGTCAGATCCTCTTTGTCTCTTTTCTTCCTCTTATACTTACCTTTGGCATCGATAGGCTTACCCATTAAATCATACAATACTTCCTCCTTCTTCTTCATATTTCCATCATTCTGCATCGGGAATGCCAAGACCGATTTGTTTTATAGTGCAGTGATGTCTGCTCTAGCTTTTTCTAATTCATCTTTTAACCTAGCAAGATCAGGCACAATCATCACTTTCAACCTATCATTAATTAGGCTCTTTATTTCATCATGTCACACCCCGAATCCCAACGAGGCGTGATTGGCACCCGAAGCCGATATGGCCCGAGAGAACCAATCTTTGCTCATGAACACTCGTACGCATAATCTCGAGTGAATAACACATTATTTCATGTAATTGATGAAATATAAAATGCCAGACATATACATATATAACACTTGGCCTTTGGGGCCATTACATCGCACTGAACGTACATATCTTACATCCATATACCCACATATGTCTACAAAAGCCTCTAACAGATGCATTTACCAGACCAACTAAAAGTCGGGACAAGTCCCCGCTTTATACAAAATTTACAACATCAAAACGACTATATAACTGTGACTCGGAAAGTCCTGAAGCAACTGGGGCTCACCAAAGATCTGCAAATAACTGTCCACCTACTATGGAGGTCTATTAATGCCTGCACCTGCAACATGTAAGGTAAGTCCCCGAGAGGGGTCAGTACGAAGAATGTACTGAGTATATAAGGCCATAAGAAAACTACATCAGTACGTAAGAACTTCCATGGAAATAATTATAAGAAGAAACTCAATGTACGGAAGTATGTACAATGCTTCTGTTATTGCCATTTACGATCACAACAACCATAGAACCAATATAAGAGAAATAGCAAATGTGAATAAACTCTCTTTCTATATGTGGGGAACCATGTGCATTACGTTCTTTATTTCTCTTGCCTTTACTTTACTTTACTTTTACCTTACTCATATACTGTTAGGGCCCTCATCATGCAGGTGTTCTTTTCACCCCATGGATAAAATATCATCATCATGCAGGTATTCTTTTTTACCCCATGGATAAGATCATATCATCATACGGGTGTTCTTGCACCCCAGGGATAAATGGCCATCATCATGCAAGTATTTGTACCCCATGGATAAACTAACATCCTCATGCGGGTATTTGTACCCCATGGATAACACCCACGAACACAATCAATATGCATTACTTTATTCTTACTTCAATTCTTTACTTTTGAGATTGATACCTTTACTTGTGATAGATTGATTCATTCACTTGTGAGAGATTGTTATATCGAGGATCATAACACTATTTGAAACACACAAATATGCCTTACTTCACTCTTATACCTCATGATATTAACACCTTAACTTGAGAGGGATAGATATTCTAACTCGCACTTCACCTCCTTCCCTATTCTTATGAGCTCTTAGATAAATAAGTATATGATACCAGACCTCCACCTTTGGTGGGCTATACTAAATAACAAAGCATAATATTGAGACTATTCCATATTGAACTTAAACCCTCTAGAATGTAATCCATACTCCATGAAACATATAGCAACCATGCGCATTACCTCTTTACAATCTTATACCTTTCACTTAGATATGAGAGTAACACATTAAAGATCATGAAACTAAAGCACACACTTATATACACATCCCAGTTCACCCCTTTACTTCATGAGATTGACATCTTCACTTATGAGGAATAATTATACTAACTCTCACATCACCTCTCTTATTACTCTTATGAGATTGGTACTTCTACTTATGAATGATTGGTACAAGTATAATCATCATGCTATAGGACTTTGGAATAAGACATGATTGGAAAATGCCATCCAAGTTAAAATAGATTCCCTTACATTATTACCCTCTTGAGATAGTTCTCTTTGAATTTACGATGTTATGACATCTTTGGAAATTTCAATCAATGACTAAGAGATAAGTGAATCATCATTCATCTAAGAATAGGATACGTATGAATAACAATATCTGTCAACATGAATTGATATACTTCAAGCCTCTCGGAATTGAAACAAGTCCAAGGTCAATGTGAACAACATGTTGCAGAAGGATATGGAAAAAAGGAACCTTACATACCTTGTATTCTTAATATGAATACACCATCTTAGACGTGCATACAATAGTCCCACTCCATCCTTGTGTTTTTCTATACAACACAAGTTCATAACGAAACCAACATTAACCACCAATTACCTTACAATGGCATACAATAATAATAAGTCACATGTTTAGCTTTAACATGTCATTTCCCCCTTGACAATACCATTTATGAAAGCATCATACCAATAATCCCATAATATTCCATACATTTACCAACACATGATAACCAATAGCATGTCACACCAAGCTCATATTTTTACACTTCTCCATTACTACCATATCACAATTCTTCCATCAAATTACTTCAATACACCTCACAACAACAAATCGGCCAAAATCCCATAATTTATACTTATAGAAAAATAACATGTTTAGGACCATAATAACACCATACATGGTGTTATTTCATCCATACCATGCTCTTTCATCAAATTCATAAGTCATAATTCAAGTTACGATCCCATGGATTTCACATCTTTCACAAAAGCCAAAAGTGCCATGTCCAACAATTCCAACCATCACCAACATGATATACATATTCTCTCATGCTTATAATATGTTAAAGTTCAATAATAATTACATACTCAAGCTTGAAATATGATGATCTTGTCCAAAAATTCCTTAGGGTTTGAAGAGTACCAAAAGAGTGTTCTTGAGAATTCTAGAAAAAAGGATAGAAAGAATGTGTGTTTTGGGGATTAAAAATCTGATTTTTGGCCACCTTTTATAAGCTTTTAAAGTCATCCTTATCCATTAAGTCCATCATTGACAAGTCAAGGCAAGAATGGGTCATTTTGACCCATTGGGCCTTTGCATGTTTTGCTTATTTGGATCTCAAATTAGGCCCAATAACCCATATCATCTTAAATCACTCACATCAATTTTTAATCCATAATATCTGCATTACAACGATATTCCCACTCATGGGATTCGTACTAGTAGCCTCAATTCCAAAATCAAGCAATTCTAGCCACGTATGACCCATTTTGGCTATAGGGGTAAAATCGTTATTTTGATGCCAAATTCTTTCTCGAGTAATTTTATCATACCAACATAATAATTTACTCATTTCATGTATTTTATCATGATTGTAGAAGAAACATGGCAAAAATTGGCTCGATAAATCCCCGGGAACCCTTGGAACTTAGAAAATTTCCAACTTTCGAAAAAGTGGAAAAACCACCCTGGCACGCCCTTGGGCGCTCCAGATTACTACATATGGGCACAAAAATTTGGCCCAGAGCAGCCTGGAATGGTCCCAAACGCTCCCCACACTTATTTTTTTTGAAAATTCCATGTTTCGACTTTTCTTCGCTGGTTTAGTTAGATACTTCAAGTCCTATTCTTTAACTTACTTCTTAACCTTAATATACTTTGTTTAGAGGTCCTCTTAGCCTCGTTTTGAACCCCACAAATGTTCCACGAAGATCATAAAACACCTCCTATGAAGGTTTAATCACATATACGAGGCCAAAAGTCAATTATCTCATCCATAGCATTACAAAATACGTATATATGGCTCTCGACACCTAAGTAAATATTGCTCAACATCGTCACATATGGTTAGTAAGGTACGGGGTGTTACACATCAATGCGCCCGTAGAAAGTAGCATAGGGTGCCAATACATCTCTTATTTTTTTGAGGACAAATGGCTCAAATTGTTCTACAAACAGTTTAAACTGTGCGTTAAATCTCTTTCCTTACTTGACTACCTTTCTGAAATTGTGGAGAGTAATAACATATTCCAATGTATAAGCTATAGCACTAGTTGTATCTAAAGTCTCAGTTGTAGGTGCAGTATCTGTAGATGAAGTAGTAGGTGGAGCTACAACTAAAGATAGCTGCACACCTGCTGCTGAGCCTGAGGCTGCTGCAGTTGTAGTGAGACCCTCTGTGGTTAGAGTATCAACCTTTACATCAATATGCTTACTCATTCGCAGCATGGGCTTACCCTCATCCTTAGATCTCTCAAAGTTATAAGTCTTATGGAATTTTTTTTGACATCAATTCTCGTCAATATAGAAACATGAACTACTTCACACAACCATGTGATAAGGCATGGAAATGGGTATGAGGTGTCAGACTTCTTCGCTTTTATTTTGATCTCATATTCTATGATTTCTCCAAAATTCAGCTTGAACCCAAATAGCTAGCTCGCCACTAATACTACTCGATCTCCACCTAAAGTGTAGTCACATACAGTCGACATTGACCAGAATCTCACGACTCCCTACTAGAATTTTTTCACTTGGGATAGGGATGCGTAGGTGATTTTAGCATTGTGATTTGTCAACCGTTCTAGCTCCTGTTCGATCAATAGTTGAGCTAACCATGGATGTTGATTTTCATGATCATTCATCTTATAGTAGAAATCGGGAGTGGTAGTTGGTGGTACAAAGTTCTCCCTATGCAAGAACCGATTGATTGTCTGATCTGAAAAGTTCACCGACACACCCCGAATTGGAACTTTGTTCATGTAGGGTTATTTTATAGCCTTTTTCCTTTTCTTTCATGTATTCTCTAGGATAACTATAGAATTTACATAAATTTCATGCACCATAGCCGAATAGTATGTTCCCCAATTTATGCTAGTCTAACCCAAGTCGTAGTGGTTGAACCATCATTTAATTTTAGGGTAATTTCTAATCCCAGAGGTGATTATCTTTACCTCTTCAACCACAAGTAGCTTAATGTTACGCTTCCTGGTTAAAGAGAGACCCTCTTGATAAATCTTGTCTGCTCCTTTAACTTTCCACAGAACACTTTATCGGATGCCAGGGTTCTTATTTTTGATCACATCACCCCAAACTTGTATAAGTTCTATTTCTGGACTGCTGACTGTGGCAATGTCATCCTCAACCTCTTTGTTAGAACTCACACTCTCGAAGCTCGATTCACTTTTATTCGACTTAGCCCCTCATCAGATTGGGGAGCTAGTGATTCTTGTTGTGTGGTTTACCTTAACCTATACCCTTGGGTTTCAGTCTCCTTGATCTCATGTTTGGATTCATCAATTAATTTTTGAGTCAAGGAGTCCTTACTAGCTTTCTTAGTTGCACCACCACATTTAGGGGGAAATTTTGGTTGCATTTTGTTCCTGGGGAGTAATAATGTTAGCTTAGTAAACAAAGAAGACACAAAACAAAATAAAGTTTAACATTGTATTTACATGCCTAACGACATAAAGTGACCATTTGTCAACTAGTTGATAGCTCATCAACTTTGTCGTCAGGCCTAGACAGTGTGTAAGATATGATTGACAACTTGGGTTGATGGTTCATCAACAGGTTGAGAACTCATCAACGTTCATCGTAAACATAAAATAGAATGTCCATCAAAGATGTTTTAGCTAACGACTTGTGTGACGGATCATCAATAGGTTGACAACTCATCAACTTCAATCATTAGCCTTCAGCAGATTATACATCATTTATCCTTCTGTTGATGAGGAGAGTTAATGGTTTGTCAACGTATTGACAACTTGTCACTTGCATCATCAACTTAATTAGTCAAGAAATCTACAAAGAAGTGAGTAATTTCCAAGAGACCAATCAAGTTACTTAAACTTCATCTCTATGAATTTGGTGGGTAATCATATTTTTCAAAGAATTTTTCAATTCTTTAAAGAATATGTCACCTTTCAATTTTTAGGAATTGCTCACTCGTCCAAAGCTAACTCAATACCAGTTACCTCATGCTCCAAAATAAGTGAAGAGAATTAAAAAAAAATTACATACCTTGTTGCAAATGTGTAGATGAATAGCAGAAGGAGGCAATAATCTCGACTCCTTGTTGTTCACAGTTGATACATAGGTTTGAGGGTAAGTGTGTGGATTGTGGGTGTTGGAATCTTTTGGCGCTTTTTATATCTTAAGAAGAGAAAGATGAAATTTTTGGAATTTTTATGGGTTTTATGAGGGGTGATGACTGTTGATGTGTATGGATGCTAAGGGAGATAGATTTGGAGAAGGAGTTATGAGGGAGATAAGGAATTGGAAAAGTTTGAACTGAATTTGGTCCTTTTATTCCTTAGTTATGCGGATCGGGTTAGGGCTAATGATTTGCTTAAAATGGGTCGGATTAGATTGGGGTTAAGGGTTAAAATTGATTGGTTAAAAGAAGTAGGGCTTGCTGAATAATTAAAAAGAAATTACTTACCTGGCCCAATTTTTAGGTGATATCCCTTCACTTGGTTGACAACTCGTCAACCTTAGGAAATTTGGTTGGTTTGGCTCCTTTAAATGATGAACTAGGTTGATGGCTTGTCACTTGGTTAATAGCTCATCAGCCCAAAATAGTATGTCCCTATTTGCTTTCTCAGTTGACAACATGAGTTGATGACTCATCACTTGGTTGATAGCTCATTAACTCCCTTCTTTAAGCTTATCCAGAAATGCCTCTTTCAGCTCTTCAAGTTGACAACCAAAGTTGATGCCTTGTCAGCTAGTTAGGGACTCATCACTCTCATCGTCACTATTAATAGTTGACCCCAGATCTTGTGTTTCTTTCTGTCTGCACATATCAACAAACAAATTAATCATTATCGAGAATAAAACCTATTCTGATGTTATTTTACAACAATAGAATATGGATTACCTCTCATTAGCACCTGATTTAACGTCGCGCGACATAACTCGGGTATCTTGATTACTCAAACTTCATCAAGATACCCCATCGATAATACCTTTACCTCTTTCAGTAGGCCATCATATTGCTTGGCCCATTGACTATTCACTTTAAACAGCTTCGCATCCTTGATTTCCAACTCTACAACTCTGGATGGAAACACTTGATCACTTTGAATGGTCTGGACCATTTGGATTTCGGCTTACCTGGAAACAACTTAAACCTTGAGTTGAACAAAAAACACTGAGTCACCCACCTTGAAATCTCTCTTTTCAATCCACTTGTCATGGTACAACTTTATTTTCTCCTTATAGAAGGCAACACTCTCATAAGAACGAAGTCAAAACTCATCCATTTCATTCAATTGTTCCAACCTCAGATCAACAGCCTCACTCCAACTCAAATTAAGCTTCTTGAGCATCCACAATGCTTTGTGCTCAAACTCTACTGGAAAATGACAGGCTTTACTGAAAACTGGTTGGTAAGGAGATATACCTATTAGCATTTTGAAAGTAGCACAATAAGCCCATAGAGAATCATCAAGTTTCTGGGAATAGTTGCTTCGGTTAGTATTCATAGACTTCTCCAATATCAACTTAATCTCTCAATTTGACACCTCCACTTGCCCACTAGTTTATGGGTTCTAGATGGTGGCTACTTTGTGCTGTTTCACTCTATATTTAGCTAGAGCTATATGGAACAACTTGTTACAAAAGTGGGATCCCCCATCACTTATAATCATGCATGGAGTACTAAACAACGAGAAAATATTCTTTTTTTAGCATGCCACCACACTCTTTCCTTTGTTATATGCTAAGGCCACAACTTCTACCCATTTGGACACATAGTCCACTGCTGCCAAAATATACTTGTTACCATAAGAACTCACAAATAGGCCCATAAAATTGATGCCCACATATCAAACAATTGTACCACAAGCATTTTAGTCAAGGACATTTCTTGATTTTAGGAGATCGAACCCTGCCATTGACATTAATCATAAGACATTGCAAAGTTGTGGGTATCCTATTGAATAGTGGGCCAGTAATACCCACATTGCAATATCTTCCTTATCGTGTGATCACTCGCATGATGCCCCCTCTACTAGGGATGATTGACAAGCCTGTAGAATACTCAACATTTCTACCTCTGGTACACATCTCCTAATGATATTGTCAGCACATATTCTAACTAGATAGGGTCATCCCAAAAGTAGTTGCTCTCATCATGTAGAAATTTCTTTCTTTGATGGAAGCTCAAATCTTATGGCATCAAGTCACTGAACAAGTGATTAGTAAAATCAGCGTACCAGGGTACAATATCAAGAGAAACATCAAGTACCTATTTATCTGGAAATGAGTCATCAATCTCCAGCTCATCGGCTTCTTTCCTTCATTCTCGAGTCTAGATAGATGGTCTGCTACCTGGTTTTCACACCCCTTTCGATCTTTGACTTCACAATCAAACTCCTACAGCAGCAACACCCATCTAATGAACTGAGGCTTGGAATCTTTCTTTGCTATCAAGTACCTCAATACAACATGATCAGTGTGTACCACAACCTTAGTACCAAGTAAATCCGCCCAAAACTTCTCAAAGGCATAGACAACAGCAAGTAGCTCCTGTTTAGTCACTATATAATTATTTTTTCTCCATTTAGTGCCTTACTAGAATAGTAAATGGTATGAAAAGGCTTATCTCATTTCTGTCCAAGAACAGTTCCAAGAGCAACCCAACTTGCATCACACATAACTTCAAATGGTTGAGACCAATCTGGGGCAACAATTATAGAAGCAGATACTAATTTTTATTTAATAAATTCAAATTCTTTCAGACAGTCACCATCAAATAAGAACTTAGATTCCTTCTCTAATAGTTTGCACAATAGATTAGCAATTTTGGATAAGTCTTTAATAAACCTTCGGTAGAAACCTGCATGACCGAGAAAGCTTCAAACTCCCTTCACTGAGATTGGTGGAGGTAGCTTTTCAATCACCTCAATTTTTGTATGGTCTACCTCAATTCCTTTTTCAGAGATTTTGTGTTCCAACACATTGCCCTCCTTAACCATAAAGTGGCATTTCTCTCAGTTAAGCACAAGTTTGAATTCTTCACACCTTTGCAAGGCATTACTAAGATTTGCTAAGCAGTCTTCAAAATTATCACCTACCATAGAGAAGTCATCTATAAACACCTCCAAAGTGTCTTCCACCATATCCGAGAAAATCAACATCATACACCTTTGGAAGGTTGTAGGAGCATTACATAACCAAAGGGCATCTACTTGAAGGCAAATGTCGACATAAAGTCATGTAAATATAGTCTTGTTTTGATTTTCGGATGCGATGGATATTTTATTTATCCCAAATAACCATCCAGAAAGTAGTACCAGCCTCTTCTTGCTAACCTACCAAGCATTTGATCCATAAATAGCATTGGAAAGTGGTCCCAAAGAGTTCAAGAATTCATCTTTCGATAATTCATTCAAACCTGCCAACCAGTGACTGGCCTTAGAGGAATCAACTCATTTTTTTTATTGGCCACCACTTTCATGCCCTCTTTCTTTGGGACACACTGAACCAGACTTACCTACTTACTGTCTGAGATTAGAAAAACAACTCCTACATTAAGCCACTTGATTATCTCCTTCTTGACCACCTCTTACATTAGTGGGTTAAATCTATATTGATGTTCAATGGTGGGAACGCACTCTTCTTCTAACTGATCTTTTGTGTAAATATTCCTAGTAGAATTCCAATTATGTCTGCAATTGTCCAACTGATTTCCCGTTTGTACTTTCGCAAAATAGACACAAGCGATTCCACCTACCATTCTATCAAGTTAGCAGCTATTATCACAACCAATGTGTTCTTCTCACCCAAAAATATATATAAGGTGGCCTGATAACTCTTTAAGCTCTAACACCGGTGGCTCCTTTATTGATGATTTGCTGGAGGAGTTGGCCTATTTTTCAAATCCAGGTCAAACTTTTTTGGGGCATAAGAATACAACCCCATTCTATCCAATACGCTAACTGTCTCATCATTGTCTTCGATGTCCTCCCCATTGAAGTTCATTATCACAGCAGCAAAGGTTTCCACACAAACATTTCTTCAATAGGTACTTCCATATCAACTTTATGAATAATTTCAATGAATAAAACAAAAAACATGTCTCTCAGTTGCATCATCTATTGACACACATTAAACTCCACTTCCTCATGATTTAGCCTGAATTTCAACTCATTGCATTCTATGTCCACCAGCACTCTTCCAGTGGCCAAAAATGGTCTACCCAAGATTATGGGTACTTTAAAGTCCACCTCACAATCAAGAATCATGAAATCCACCGAAAATATAAAAGTTGCCACCTTCACAAGCATATCATATAAGATCTCAACTGGCCTTTTGACCAAACAATCAGCAATCAATAAATGCATTGAAGTTGGTTTGGAGGCTCCCAAGCCCAACTGCTGATAAATAGCTAGTGGTATCAAGTTGATTCTAGATCTAAGATCACATAATGCCTTAGCAGAGCTGAATGCACCAATTGTGCATGGAATAGTAAATTCCCCTGGATCTGATTTTTTTTAGACTAACAATTGCGAAGCAATCACACTACACTAATGGAGATTGTCCACTGGCTCATAGCTCACTATCTTCTTCTTTGTGACTAGTTTCTTCATGAACTTCGTATATCCTGACATTTTCTCATGGGCCTCCATCAATAGGATATTTACTGACAACTACTTCAGCATGGATAGAAACTTGTGAAACTTACCATCCTCCACTTTCTTCTTTGTTCTATATGGAAATGGAGGAGGAAGCTTAGGAATTTGAGTTAGAGGTTTTACAACCTCTTTACACTTATTCTTTTTCACAACACCATTATTATTTTCCTTTGTAGACTTTCCTATATTTACCTTTTTATCATCAATATTTTATGGCTTCTAATATTCAACCGAAATCTCATCAACACAAACTTTATCATCCATCTTTTTATAATCATCGATTACATCTTCCACCTTGGTTTAAGTCATCGGATGTGGTTCAGGTAGAACTTTACCACTTCTCATGGTGATAGATAAATAACTCCCATTATTTTTTGGATTTTGACTCATGTCACTCAGTAAAGTGCCACTCTTCCTATGATTGAAAGTTGTAGACAACTGACTCATTTGATATTCTAGCTGCTTGATGGAAGTGGAATGAGAATCAACCAACTGACTCATCAAATACAAGTTGGTCTTTATTTCCTTAACACCTACTTGAGTGGATTCCACCCCTTTTAACAACTTTTCTATCATCACTTCTATAGGCTTCGCCGAGTCATTATTAGCACTATCATGACTCCCGATGGTAAATGCAACCACCTTTTATCGTTCTTGCTTTTCCAATTCCCTTGTTCACCATCTCTATAACCAGCCTTGTCATAGTAGTTATCTCTTTGATAGTTTCAACCTTGGTTTCCTTGGCCTAGAAACCTCCCTTATTATTTTGATAGTTTGCCTCATCTTCAAAATTGGATTTTTTTTCTCTACCTTTCAAACCAACCACTTTTACCTTTTCAATGCTTTCGACCAAAAAATGATTTGTTAGCAAATCCATCTGAGTTTTCATGTAAGCCATATCTTAGTCACACTCTTATTCTCTTCAGCATTGTTCTGCTGACATACCCACATCATATGTAAGCTTGCTACCTCAGAATTCCTGGTATGCCAAGCTCTACTAATTTTGGTCTACCTATCAAGTATCATAGCTGCATCCATGAAATTGTGTGCCATAAAAGCACCTTAAGATGCATTGTCAACCGTTAGCTTGGTGCTCGAATTCAAATACCTGTAAAATGGCTTCATCAAATGTTCATCAGTAAACTAGGACATTGGACCAACTTTTTCTTGAACCTAAGCCAGGTCTTATATAATGCCTTATTTAGTAGCTAGCTGAAGTTGCTAATTTTCCCCTCAACTGTAACATCCTAGAAGGCGAAAAGAACCTTTCTAGGAAAGCTCCTTTAAACTGCCTCCAGTTTGTTATAAAATTGGGCGCCAGCTCAGTTAGCCACAATGTTGCCTCCCCATATAGAGACAATGGAAACAACCTAAATCGAATCGCATTCTAACTAACCCCTGGGATATCAAAAGACTTGTAGATTGCTATGAAATTAACCAAATTCATATTTGGATCATCACCAGGCAACCTTCAGAATAAAACCTTAAGGTTTAGCAACTGAATCATCATGTTGGTGATATTAACCTTCATTCCAAAGCTAGTGGTGGCAAGACAAAGGCTCTAGAGTCACCAACCCCATCTAAATCAGTATCGTCATCATTATCCAGGGTAAGATTCATAGCAGGTTATCGACACCCTCTATCTCTTGGTCGCTGATTTTGGTTGGTTAGAGCAACATTGCCAGCATATTTTCCATCAACAACATCACCCAACTCATCATAACCCAAATCATCATTATCATCATTTGATACATGTCCAGGTGCGTTTAGATTCTATTGATTCACTTGAGCAGCAGTAAGTGTAGCATGTCTTGCTACTTCCTATTGTTGTGCATCCACATTTCTTCTCAGAATTCTATTTAGCTTGGGGTCATAGGGTAATAATGGTTCACCCCAGTGTCGAGTACTTGGCATGCACAACTAGTAACCTATAACTTATAGAAACAACAAACAATAATAAAATTAGGAAATGGGACTAAAAGTAAAATAAACACAATAACTTAATTGACAACCGTATTCCCCAGTAATGACACCAAAATCTGATACGCCTAAATTACAACTTATTTAAGAAGAATAAGAGGTCGTTGTCAAATATATAACCCAACAAAGGTTGGGGTCGAATCCCATAGGGAATGTGGTAATAATTAATTCGTATGTGATCTAAGTGACTATTAGTCGACGATTTCCATGAAATATGGGGGTGGGGGTGAGGGTTTGTATTGAGTGATTTATGATTAAAATTCCAACTTTTTACCAGTAAATAATGTCAAATTATCAAATATCAATCAGTAGATAAATGAACTAGGTTTGTGTTCACCATGGTTACTATCGCAACTACAGGTTGATTACTGCACAAGATTCTCTAATGTTTGCCCAAATGTTTCTCAACCTAATTGAGTGATTAAAACTTTAATTCTCTTGAACTTAAAGATGATATTATGAAAATTTGATTCCACTTTGAGTTGGCCAATCATTTTAAAGTATTAACCATCAGACGGAGGTTGAAGCTCCAAATCCTTGTTGATAACTCTTTTCCTGCGTTAATTCCTTAGTTAAAGAAAACTAACCCTAAGATATTTTCTAATGTTTGCAACCACCAAAAAATGATTGTGATTGAAAAGATTACCAGTATAATTCTAATTAATTGTCAAATCCCAACAACAATTGCCTTTAAACTAGTGATTTCACCATGGATCACACAACCCTAGTTATGGGAGTTTAGCTGCTCATAATTTCAAAAGCAAATAAAGGTAAAGAATTCATAGATTAGAAGGTTACCTTTTGCAAAATATGGATTCACATTTCAATTTCTAAACTTCAAAACTACTTCTAACTCTGTAACGTCAAATGTGAGACAACACTTGATAAAGAGAAAAACCCTAAAAGCTGCTATTTATAGTACATAGAAACTTGAATTCAAAAGAAATCTCAAACTTAGCCCGCTCAAAGGTGACGATGAGGTTGACGGCTTGTCAACAAGTTGACAACTCGTCAACCCAAATCTTCAACTGGCTTTTTGTAAAACTTATATTCTACCTAAGGTTGATGATATAGGTTGACGGCTCGTCAATAAGTTGACAACTCGTTAACTCAAGTCGTCAACTAATTTCTTCTTAACTTTAATTTTGCTTAGAGTTGACAAGCTTGGTGATGGATCGTCACTTGGTTGACAACTCATCAACTAGCCTTTATAGCTCAGTTTCTTTTGTATTCTTACATGTCAACTGATCCTACACAAAGAAGTAAAATATGATTAAAAACAATAAAATTTACTTATGAACTTACAATTATTTTTAGTCAAAAGCATCAAATGTACCATCAGAATGCCGGCACATTAGACATACATATTTAAACATCAGACTTTATTTTACTTGCTGATTTTTGTTGTTGTTAATTGGATCCATGAATGATCTAGGCTATTGGAATAATTAAAAGGTATAATTTCTATTGATGCCTATTTAAAGAACAATTGAGGCAAGGTGGAATTTATTGTTGTTATTTGTGTTGTTGACTTGTTTAATTATCTGTCATAACTTATACTTGCCTGGTTATTGCTTGTTGTCATTGTTCAGGATATTGCCCTGGTGGATTTATGTATTGAATTATACTTGTTTGATTTGTTGATATTGATGGAAATAAAGTAAAGTAAAGGTGTTTTTGACTTGTTATCATATGTGTTTATGCGTAGTCATATCCCTCTCATTGTTGCACGATAATACTTGATTTGTATTGATCCTTGATTGGTTGAGGTGTGTTGAGTCAGTAATTTGACTAGCCGTAAGCTAGTTGTGTGGCTAAATAAGTTTAGCTTGTCCTCGGATGATAACTAAAAAGCTGGTTATTTATAAACGATTTATTGTTGAGGGCCGAATAGACTAATGTAAGTTGTGGTGGAGAATTTATGTGTTTATGAAACCCATAGTGGTGTGATGGTTGGTTGTTGTACTCTAGATGATCTATTCTTATGCATTGATTATGGAGGTGTGGAAAAAAAAATCATAAAGTAGGTATCCTAAGGGGAAAACATGGTGCAAGTGTTTGATAGTGATGTGTTCATTATAGCATTGGTTAGGGTGAAAGTACCCTGGTAGAGTTTTCCCTAGTATGAGAGTTGATAAAATCTCAGGCTAGGGTGGGCTCTAATGAAAATCCGATGTTGTGTGGATTAGAGATA
The DNA here is from genome assembly GCA_031232105.1 of Capsicum rhomboideum. NCBI lineage: Eukaryota > Viridiplantae > Streptophyta > Magnoliopsida > Solanales > Solanaceae > Capsicum > Capsicum rhomboideum. The sequence goes on from CP124714.1 coordinate 122,256,184, forward strand.
ATTGGTGTCTCGAGGTGTAGTGTTTGATGAAATTAAGGTGATATCATGATATACGAGAGACATAGTATCTCATAGAAACTTTTGGAATGGATTTTGGGTTAGTAGAACTCCGAGTATAGTGTTTAACATAAAGGGGTTAGTTCGGGATGTCGAAATCTGAGTATTGTGTGGTGAAAATGGCAAAACTAGGAACAATCCCAAGTTTCTACATCTTATATCCCACTATAGCGGGAGGCATGCCTTTACCATAGGGTCGCTATCATTGGAGTCAATAATGGTCAACGACGCTATAGTAGGCAGATCCCGCTATAGCGAGGCTGCTAAAGCAGGAATTGGGTCGCTATAGATGGCTCAATGCAATAATTGTTCAATTTTCTCTGAGTTTAGATGTTATATATTAATGAACTCTCAAGTTTTTTTCTTATACTTGTTAGAGAAATAACTAATTCATGCATAAATGTGTGGCTCTGCATCTTCTTGTCATGAAAAGCCTGATAGAGAGGCCGAGTATAAATATGGTTTAGTTGATAAGTGATAGTGACTGGGTAAATAAGGTGTAATTCAAACAACTATGAAAGTAGTATCTTTCTAATTCCAACCTTGTATTTCTCTTCACCCAATGCCCATTTGGGGATGAACGGATGGTAAATTTGTATCTTACATAACAACCCATTCCGTTGTAACTGAATATCGGTATTAAATGTATATGAATCTCATTCATCATAGGTTTTAGGATCAATTCATTGGTATAGGAGTGCATTTGTTATGAATGAAGGTCATACAATACCCCTAGAACAAATTTAAGTTGGAAGTGTCCTTTCCAATTTAGTTTTGGGCTAAGTTTAAACTAGGATCAACTTCAAACGAGAACTTATCCTAGAATATAAGAAGTTATGGGGCCCAATACTCACCAAATTAAATATATCTGAGTCTTCTTTCCAATGTAACCAACCGTTTGTTAATCCACTTCTCGAGTAAAATGTTATGGCCATTTTACTAAATATTGTCTGTGCTGAAAAGTTGAGGCTGCCGTAGCGGGATTAGGACGCTATAGCGGGAATTTTACTACTATAGAGGGACAACAACTGTAAAAAAATAGAGAGTACCCCCTAGTCATAACACTGTACTTAAAGTCACAAGTGACCCCAAGCTAACTCATGGCCTCGTATGACATTGAGAATACTAAAACAACTGATACAATTCTGTGCGGAAGCTAAACTGAGTGATAAAATAATGATCAAAACCAATAACAATATCTAAGTCTAAAAGCACAACATAGTGCAAGCGAAAAGTATGCTATCAATATTTAGAATGAACTAAGCATGGGAGCTATATGCTACACTATATATGTTGATCATAAGAAAATGAACTAAACATGGAGTGAGGAATGTAAACAGATGCAACGAATAAACATGTAACTAACCAATAGTACTATGTTGATTAAATTGAGTACATGATTACGCAATATCTATGTCTGAACTATAAGAGTATAAGGACATACTAAATATCATAAGAGGTATGCAAACTGACGTACTGATGATAGATTAGTTAAACAATTACATATTACTGGGGTATACTTAAGATGCAAGGAACCATATGGATAATCATGAATACTGACTTCATAAATATTTTGATATAGCTAAGATACTATAAAATAGACTGGACTGAGGGTAATTCAAATACCAAAGTATGAGACTATGGGAGATACTATTAACCGACATATAACCATGTGAGCTAAACATGGAGTTCGATGCATGAACCTTATCGAAGAAGGCCCAATACGCTTTGCCAGAGTATAAAGGATGATCTGATCTGGCATGGTATAAACAAACCTATAGTGGCACATAGTTCTGTGAATAAGGTTTTTGCTTGCTGAACCCTAGTCCAACTCAGTGATAAGTACTACTTCTAACTTAACATAATTGATAGCTTGATGAGATGGCATATTTGAATGCCAACCTGAGATGACATATATAGATGTCAACCTGAGATAATCATGGATGCCATACCTGACTACCATGCTACTAGTGAACTCTGTTTTTAAAACAAAACTAATCCATGATCGTTAATGGTCTTTCGGATACCACACAAATTGGGAACTTACTTTTGAGAAAATGTGTTCAAGAGCGTTGATGGCATATCTGGATGTTATGCATGTCATGCATATTACTGTTGTGAACTGAAGATCCTGATCATGGTATAAGAATGTATATGTATATATATATATATACGCGTCATGTATTTTTGAATACTGTGACTTGTAAGTTTATGGGGACCTGAGATGGCTGGAGTAAAATGTATAAGACACCCATGAGGGCGAAGCTTTAGAATGACCCTAGAAGGCTGAACCACAATCTTAATTCTTGAGTCATGAAGATGCTAATGTTTTAATTATATGTATTTTCTAAAAATACTGTTTAGTATATACATATACTTTATTAGAAAATCACTCTGTAGGTCGATAACACTGAAAGTATGGATAGACTGAGATTCAGTAATAGACCCTCAATCTAAAAGGATCCTTGATGTGTCATGGTTACATGGCACTTTTGATGCTTAAAACAAGGAAAATATGCAATAACTTAGGTGTGTTTTGTTGGTATAATGTGGTTTTTGTCCTACTTTGCAGGAAAACGGGCTTTTGAAGGCAAAAGGATCAAAAAGGAAGAATCAAGCCCGAGAACGAAGTACCGAAAGATGAAAGAACAAAAATTTACACCAGAGTGGGAATCAAGACAGCACTCACATGACGTGAGTAGCACTCACGTGACGTGAGTGACACTCACTCACGTCACGTGAGTGACACTCACATGGTGTGATTGGTGCCATGAGTCACACTCCAGTGTGAAAAAATGTCTGATTACCATGACACAAGTCATGTGGCGTGGGTCCACCTACGTGACGTGGAAAGGTGGCGTGACTCAACTTCTAAAGACATCTAATTGAGTCTGATTTCCACGACATCAACCTGCATGGCATGACTTTGTTCCACGACACCAAGTCAGGACACCGTGAAAGTTGCTGACTCTGTTCTCCTATTTTGCTTAGTATAGGATTAGCTATGTGTGAAAACTCATTCAGAGAGAGACAGTATACTATTTTGAGAGTTATTTCATACTATTTCAGACATATTCTTGGTTTTGTATTCACAAACCCTAATTTGAGTTTTACTGATAATTGAAATTTTGGTTTTTTTTCATTATTGTGAGTTCATAATTATGTTTTCATCTTTGAATTCTTCTGGTGTTCTTGCAATTATGAGAAGCTAAACCCATCAACTAGGGTTGTGTGAACCATGAGGAATTAACAAAATCGGTTAAGTGCAAAGCAATTTTGTATCGCTGTGAATGCATGTATTGTTGTTTCCTTCGTTGTGATTGTCTTTCTAACGATTGCAAACGTTAGAAACTCGCCTGTATTCTAGGATTTCTCGAGAGAGAGGTAGAGATTGGGAAAAGGAGATAACAATAGAGATTTGAAGCTATCAACCTTCATCTAATAATCGGAGCCTTAGCGGGAATAGTTATCTGAGATACAGGACAAGTGTTAGTAGTGCGACACTCAGAGTCCAAGAGGAGAAGAGTGAAATTCATCTAATGAAGGTCGAGAGACAGTTAGATGAACCTAACTTGTTAGATTTTGCATGTAGTGCAGCGGGGTAATCTTGTTAAGTACCAGTAACCGGTGGAGTTAAGGAATCATTGGGGACACAGTCCTAGTGTATTTCTCTTATTGTGTACGAACTCAATACAACCAGCAATCGTTATTGTTACTATTCATTAGCAAAACCCCAAGTTTTACTTACTTTCCAACTGTTCCATCCGGTATTCTACTTACACTTCGACCTATTCCCTATGGGATCGACCCCAACCTAGTTGGGTTCTATATTTGATTCAGCGACCGCTTTATACTTCTTAGGAGGCATATTTTGGGTGACATCAAATTTTGGTGCCGTTGCCGGGGAATACGGTTACGGAGTTGAACATTACTAGTTGGAGCTGATTGGGTGTGTTTTTACATACTTTTGAGGGCATACACTGGTGTATGCCAAATACTAGGAGTCAAGGCAATCCCCTGATTCCACTTGATCTTGAAATTGAAAGGACTCTGAGAGCTAATCGGAGAATGGTGAATATAGAAGAAGTTCAGAATCCCACAACTGCGGGAGACATTCACAACCAGCTAATTCATTCGGTTGGTCAGGAAACAGTGGACCAAACTATGGCTCGATTGACACGAGAAGAGCATGCTAGAAAAGCTGCTCTTAGACAAGCAGAAAGAGATAATCGAGCTATACAGGAAGCAGCACAGCGTCTGGCTGATGCTGAAGAGCGACAAAGACGACTGAGAGAACAACCAAGACCACATGTGCCTATTTATGATAATCCTGAAGAAGAATATGTGGCATATTTTGAGCCAATAGAGAATGGTGCCAACATTCCACTAGAGTTACCTCTGGGCACTAAGTTTGACATTACTAGTGCCATGATGCATCTGCTAAACTTGAAGGGTGTGTTTTCGGGTCTTCCTACTGATGATCCAAACATGCATGTAATGAATTTTGTGGGGGTCTGTACGTCGTACAATCTGCCTGGAGTTGACCAAGAGGCGATTCATTTGAGGTTGTTCCCATTCTCTCTTATAGGAGAGGCTACTTTGTGGTTAGCTGAGCTGCCACGAGGTTCCATCACTACTTGGCAAGAATTGAGAAATCAATTTTTGGAAAGATTTTTCCCACCGTCCAAGATGCTGTAGTTGAAAGATGAGATCTACAATTTCAGACAGCTTCATTCTGAGGCACTCTACGAGACTTGGCTGAGGTTTAAAAAGAAGCTGTAGAATGTGCCAAATCACAGGATGAGTGGCAGGAACTTACTTGAAATCTTCTACAGGGCTTTGAATGTCAACACAAAGGCGGTAGCAGATACTATCACTGGTGGAGCATTCATGAGTCTGAGATAGGACCAAGCTTCTGAGATATTAGATCGTGTCACTAAGACCAACCGAGGATGGCATACTCAGGAGGTAGATACGCTGGCTGGCAGATATGCTATTGGAGCTTCAGCAGCTTAAAGGGCTTTGGATGAATCTGTGGCTCAAGAGGTCGCTCAGTTGAGGACAGAAATTGGTCTTCTGGCTAAACAGATAGTGGCCAGAGATGCAGAAAAGGTGCATGCTGTAGGTGCACAAAGTAAATCGGCTAGACCTGATGATAGTGAGTCTGAGGAAGAGGTGAAGTACATAGATCAAGAAGTGGCGGGTTTTTGAGCCAAGGGCCAAGGGTCTAATCAAGACTCTTGGAACTCAAGGCAAGGGAATCAAGGTCGGAACTATTATGGAGACAACTACAACAAATCGGGATACAAAGATCGAGAAAGAGATCGTGATGGTGATTGGAGGCGGAAAGAGGATTATAGAGAAAAGAATGGCCTTTATGTACCACCAGGAAGACGTGATTAGGAGTTTGGAAATTCAAGGATGGAGGCCCTTCTTGATAAACTGGTTACAAGGTCAGAAAGCCAAGAAAACTGTCTAAAAGAGATTAAGGCAGATATTTCAGGAATAAGTCAGAAGGTAGATTCCCATTCGACTGCCATTAAACAGTTGGAGCAACAATTCGGGTAGATATCATTGGCACTAAATCAACGTCAGCCAGGCACGCTTCTAAGCAACACCGTCCAGAATTCGAAGAATGATGCTCATTGTATGGCTATCATAACAAGAAGTGGAATGACTCTCATTGAGGCACCCAATCAAGTAGAGGGTGTTCATGCCCCACTGGAAGAACAGACTAAGACCACGAAAAAAGTAAAGGAAGCCATAAAGAAGTATGTTCCATTTCCAAGACCTCCTCCACCCTTCCCTCAACGTCTCAAGAAAAAGGTGGATGAAAATAAAATTATTAGTGGGGAGATCACGAAAGATGTGGAAAAGCCTCAAGCTGATGAAAACAAGGTAAATGCTGAAACTGAGAAAGAAAAAGAAGCCCCCAAGGGCTAACCCCTATTCCTAGGCCTCCACCTCCATTCCCTCAGAGACTGAAGAACAAGAAGGAGGATGGAAAATTTCAAAAGTTCATGTCCATCTTGAAGCAACTTTCTATAAACATCCATCTGGTTGAGGCATTGAAGCAGATGCCAGGTTATGCAAAGTTCATGAAGGACTTGGTCACGAAGAAGAGAACCGTCAGTTATGAGTTTGTTGATAATTTACACCATTGTAGTGCAATTGCATCCCGTTCTCTTGTACAAAATAAAGATGATCCTGGTGCCTTCATAGTTCCATGCACAGTTGGGTCAAGTCACTTTGCTAGAGCTTTGTGTGACCTAGGTGCGAGCATTAACTTGATGCCACTGGCAGTGTTTGAGAAATTAGGTTTGGGAGCCCCCGAGCCAACAAAGATGCGGTTATTGATGGCGGATCATACGATCAAGAAGCCCGTAGGCATAATATGTGATGTTTTGGACTGTGAGGTCAATTTTGAGATGCCAATAATTTTAAGGAGGCGATTTTTAGCCTCCGGCAGAGCATTGGTAGATATGGAGCAGGGTGAGCTAAATTTCAGGCTGGATAATAAGGAAGTCAGATTCAATGTTTGCAGAATTATGAACCAGCCAAAGAACATGAGGGTGGTTTTGGAAATAAATATTTTTGATGACCCTGGAGGATAGCCTAGTGGGGGATCTTGATAAAGTATAAGTAATCAAGATACCCCCGTTGTGCCGCGACGTTAAATCAGGCGCTGCTTGGGGGGCAACCCAAGATGTTTTGCTATTTTTCCTTTTGCATTGATTTTTGTTACATTGATCGACATTAGACCCATGCACCTAGGGTGCCACAGGTATGTTCCGAACTCCCGTGTTTTATTTTATCTATTGCATTGGGGACAATGCATGCTTACAAGTTGAGGGTGTGAGGTACTTGTGGGTCTATATGTCCTCTTAGGATTTTTTGTTGCCGTGTTTCTTTTCCCTCAAGTGCTATCTTAGTAGAACCCGCATGTTTAGGTTTTTATTATCATGTGTATTTGTGTTTGATTAGGAGAAAAATAGGGAATCAGAGTGCAGTCCAATTTTCAAGTTGATGCTTTTTGATTATTTAAGGAATACCCCTCCTAAAATTTCAATTTTTTTGAATTGTGTGAATAGCATGCTTGTGTGTGACAGCTGTTGGATCTTGTTATGGCACTAGGATTATAGGCAAATAACTGTAGCTAGCATTGCATGAACCGAATAGGTAGTAGTTGGTAATACAACCCTGTGTTATGAGTGTGTGAGGTCACTACTTAATTAACTGTGTGTGTGCGATCCAGAACTTGCCCGGTTAGTCTCGCCTAAGTTAGAGGATAGTGGTTAGGAAAGGATCATAGGCCGTTTTTGAATAAAGTCCACTTTTAGCCTAAAATGCCAAACCAAATGAATAAGTATCCCTTGATAACGACTTTGAGCCATAACTGTCCTATTTCTTCCTATTTCTTTCATTAGCCGATTCACCTTCCCATTTTAACTACAATGAACCTACCCTGGCCCTGGTCCCTCCTTGGACACTGTGTACCTCAACATAGGCAAATTGCCTAAGTTGAGGGTGGCTATTATAGGGGTACGTAGATTGAGTTGGGTATGAAGAAGAGGTTAATAAAAGAAAAAGGGGAAACAGGTTTGGGTGTGAAGAAAAAGAAAGAAGTCAAAAGAAGAGAAATTTCAAAGAAAAAAAAAGAGAAGAAAATTGCTTTTTGAAAGTGAAGAAAAAAATCACACCCAAAATCTGAAAATAAGAAAAAGGAGGATAAAAATGAGAAAGGTTGAAAGTTGGAGCCAAAAATAGTGTAGTGTCAAGGAAGGTTGATTCACCATACCCATATGTACCATACCCGTCCCTAAGCCTACATTACAAGTCGAGCAAAGTCCTATAGTGATCCTAGTCCAACTGTCCGAAAATGAAGGCATAGAAAATAAGGGCAAGCCTATGGTATTTCATGCATACTGTTTTAACTTCTTTGTGAGCATGAGTGTTTTGACCTCGTCCCTACGTTGATATTCATTAGTATACTATGAGTGCATGGGACTTCTTCGATTGTGAGAGCACATGGGTTGCATTATTAGCTGCTAGTTGTTCGAGAAATGTCAATTGCATATATGCTTAGTTGTTTGTACATAATCTGGTGCCATCACTTGATCCCTTCTATATCATGATACTATGCTACTTGAATACACACATTGGTTTTGATTTGTAAAGAGGAGGGGTCAGAAAAGGTTTTGTGCCAAAGGCAACGAGCAGACTGCCATAGGTCCCTTAGGTTTCTCTTAGTTAATCATTGTGTATGTGTATTTTTGTTTTGTTCTCCTGAGGACATGCAAACGTTCTAAGTTGAGGGTGTTGATGTGTCATGGTTACATGACACTTTTGATGCTTAAAACAAGGAAAATATGCAATAACTTGGATGTGTTTTGTTGGTATGATGTCGTTTCTGTCCTACTTTGCAGGAAAACAGGTTTTTGAAGGCAAAAGGATCAAAAAGGAAGAATCAAGCCCGAGAACGAAGTACCGGAAGATGAAAGAACAAAAATCAGCACTGGAGTGGGAATCAAGACATCACTCATGTGACATGAGTGCCACTCACATGGCATGAGTGGTGCCGTGAGTCACACTCCAGTGTGAAAAAAAATGTCTGATTACCAAGACACAAGTCACGTGGTGTGGGTCCACCTACGTGACGTGGAAAGGTGGCGTGACTCAACTTCTGAAGACGTTTAATTGAGCCTGATTTCCACGACATCAACCTACGTGGCGTGACTTGGTTCCACGACACCAAGTCATGACACCGTGAAAGTTGCCGACTCTGTTCACCTATTTTGCTTAGGATAGGATTAGATTTGTATCTATAAATACCCATGTATAGTCCTATGTGTGAAAAATCATTCAGAGAGAGACAATATACTATTTTGAGAGTTATTTCATTTTGTTTCAGACATATTCTTGGTTTTGTATTCACAAACCCTAATTTGAGTTTTATTAATAATTGAAATTTTGATTTTTCTTCATTATTGTGAGTTCATAATTATGTTTTCATCTTTGAATTCTTCTGGTGTTCTTGCAATTATGAGCAGCTAAACCCATCAACTAGGGTTGTGTGAACGATGAGGAATTAACGAAATCGGTTAAGTGCAAAGCAATTTCGTATCGCTGTGAATGCATGTATTGTTGTTTCCTTCGTTGTGATTGCCTTTCTAACGGTTGCAAACATTAGAAACTCGTCTGTATTCTAGACTTGCTTGAGAGAGAGGTAGATATTGTGAAAAGGATATAACAACAGAGATTTGAAGCTATAAACCTTCATCTAAAAACCGGAACCTTAGCGAGAATGGTTATCTGAGATCCAGGACAAGGGTTAGTAGTGCGACACTCGGAGTCCGAGAGGAGAAGAGTGAAATTCGTCTAATAAAGTTCGAGAGACAGTTAGATGAACCTAACTTCCTAGATTTTGCATGCAGCACAACGGGGCAATCTTGTTAAGTACCAGTAACCGATGGAGTTAAGGAATCATTGGGGATCACAGTCCTAGTGTATTGCTCTTATTGTCTACGAACTCAATACAACCAGCAATCGTTATTGTTACTATTCATTAGCAAAACCCCAAGTTTTACCTACTTTCCAACTGTTCCATCGGTATATTACTTACACTTTGACCTATTCCTTGTGGGATCGACCCCAACCTACTTGGGTTCTATATTTGATTCAGCGACCGCTTTATACTTCTTAAGAGGCATATTTTAGGCGACATCAATCCTAAAATATGTAAACCAAGAGAAACACGTATTTAAATTAATAATGCATGGGATCCTAGGTCATCGGGTGTCCATAACCTGCTATCTCTGAAGAATGCAACTATTCATAATAATACTATATTCTGTTGTAATAAGGAAATTCATAGCTCAAACCCAAACTCAGGAATTTATCATTATAATGAGAGTTCATAGTCATGAGTATGTAACGATGCTAAAATTTATGGAAAAACATATATTCATGGTTTATTCAAAGCAAGGGACTGAAACATAAAGATTTCACCCTTTTTATAGAAACCCTAAACTTGGAGAATGAATTAAACATGAGGAATTAAGTTAACTTTAGGAGTCAATGGGTGAAAGTAAACCCATTGATGAAAACCCACCTACCTGATGTTGAAAACCTTGATGGCACCTTCGAATTTGGAGACTGAAGTTTGAGACCCGTAACCCTTGCTTGAGAGAGTAAAATCACCCCTTTCTCTCTAAATTTTCTAAGTATCGAGTGAATTATGAGGAATGGGGGACTTGGGGGTGTTTTAGGATTATTATTCAGCCTTTGGGGAGCCTATAAAAGGTAGTTTTGGTTCTAAAAGAGTGGGAAAATACTAAACAACCCTTTTAAAATCGTCAGAAAAATTAACTGGAAACGGCCCCGACGACTCTAGCTACGACTCGTAGGGTCTAGCAATGAGTTGTAACCTGAGTCATTCCCTAGGAATCAAATTTTGGTCCCTACTACTATTACTACGAGTCACCCTATGACTCGTAGTGTCTCACAATGACCCGTAGGGTCTCCAGACGATTTGTTGTCGCCTAACAGCTTTGACAGTACTTCAGTAAAATGGCCATAAACTTTTAATCTGTTATTGGATTAAGGCAAAACTGAATGCATTTGAAAGATAATTCAAATATACATAATTTTGGTGTGTATTGAGGTCATAAACCCTTCATAATATAGGTGTTATTCTGGTTTGAAATTTACTATAGGAAGATTCCTCACAAGAATTCAATCGGTAAGGAAGGTTTCAACTTGTCTATGAGCTAGGAGTTACTTGTGGCCATAATACATGTCTAAATCACTTATAGTACTACTAAATAATGATGTTTTATTCTACATATACTTGAATAATGGGTCTAATCTTAGCTCAGATTTTTGGGGTGTTACAATATCTCCCCCTTGGGATCATTCGTCCCCATATGAGCACTACTAATCTTAGAGAATGGGGAAAGAGCTACAATCCCAACACTAAGTTGGTTGGAGCTAAATACAAATATAATAACTGATCCTTTACTAAAACATGGACTGAACTGGACTCATGAATGCACGCTATGACATGGGAGTTACTAAGGTACATGAGAGTGAAAAATGTAATAGGGAGGAAAATGCTACCTTGAACTAACTTGAGGCAGAGAATAATACTCAACTGTAGTTACATATATTAATAATGTACAAAATAGCTCGCAAGGAATAAACACAAACATTGACTTAGGAGAGTACGACTGGAAGGAAAAAGAGGAAGTCACTAGTATTATTTGCCTAATCTCTAAATTAAACCATTGGCATATGAAATTTCTGATAGTCATTAAGAAAAGAGCTTTGTTCCTTCCAACTCTCTTCGTTAGGAATTCTAGTTACTACTAGGGAAAGGAATCATGAGTATAGTCTGAGCATTACATCTGACTGGGGAATTTTTGACATGATCTGAGCATCTCGGTCTACGAATCTGAGTTCATAGGAAAAGAGAACGATATAGATTTAACCATGAGACACTTTACCCTAAAATTTTATAGCATGTAGCAAGAGTATCTTTGGCCAAATAAATGTTAGTAATACTACACTTTTAGAAACACGACTAATAACTTCCAAATTGGTGTGTGACCAACCCCACTACCAAAGTATACTAGAAGTCATAGAAGGGCTCTACTAGGAAGACATAGAGTAAGAGGGGTACTGCAGAATTGTGACTTAAAGACTCTCATAACCCTTAAAACTCAATAAGGGTGTGAGGAGTACATTATACTATGAAAGAGATAGTTCAAGATATTTGGTCTGAAAATATACCTGGCGTATGGTGATTTCACTAATCATCAAGAATGTATTATGAGTATGTACGATTTTGCATACTGGGAAATCATGGATGCATGAATCATGAGCTATATGGTATGAAACCGATGTTCATGGGTTCATGGAGCATGATTTTGGATTTATTTTTCTTAAGCGAGACTATTACTCCATATACTAGCAACTGAGAATAGACATATATCCAAATAAAGTGCGTACATCGGAATGATGACAGGCAGGAGTAAGTTTTCAGGCTGATATAAGCATACTGAATACTCTAGGATAAGAATGGGTCTCTACCTCCAACTAACTCTATTTTATAACTTGCTAGCACTGCTACTTAAATCTCCAAAACCTGCTGGGTTCTAAGCTCTAGTATCTCCCCCTTGTATCAAAGTCACCACATTGAGTTTATAAGTCTTCCTTTTTTGCTACCCTCTAAACTGGCCTCACTCAAATTATCAAGACATACCACCTTAGGATCTATTTTGATTATGCACTTTCTCATACTGGCTAAGAATATCTCTCTTTCTATTGTTCGCCATACTGCTACTCTGCACCATCACAACTTTGTTCTAAACTATAACTATTCACCATTTTGGAAGGATAAGGGTCTGAGGACTATAAATTCATGAAGGATAAAATCTATAAACATACCCAACTTGGATTTAGAATAACCATCCTGACCCGATTAGCAGGAAGATGAATGGGATTGAGTTAAGTGCTTGCCATAGCCTGCGCTAGGAGAGGCAACCTACGGATTTATGCGACCATGAGGGGCAGTGGAGGAAGTAGGCTGAGTCTGTTGACAAACCTCTCTGCCTTTTACTGAAGCTATCGGACAATGTATCAATCTCTGGCCTAGCTTTACACAGCCAAAACAACCTTCACAGCCTGGCATACACTCCCTTATGTGGTTCTTGCCACACTTGCTGCAAGTGGGGTGGGATTTTTCCCTTACCATATTTTTTTGAGTATGAGTGCCAGATGCTCCCCTTCTGATGATAACAAGGCCTAGAGGCTAGAGAAAAAGTACTGGATAATGATATTGATGGACCTGATGACCTTTGTGGAAAAGAAGATCGGTTCCCACTAGAGATCCTCTAACGATTACAGTTACTATTCCCTGGTAGGACCCTCTTGTTCTCCCTTTTTCTTTTCTTACTAACAGAATTTGTAGGAACTACTACCTATTGATTTAATTGAGTGGTCATAGCTCGAGCTAATAATTGGATGGCATCACAAAACTCTGCATTAGAAATATCAACACTTGCAGATTGATAAACTGGTGTGGGAGGGTTACTATTCTGATCACTTTTCTGGCTGATCTCTTTTTGAGGAGACATATTTTGAAACACGTAAGGCACGAGTTATAAGGATGAATATTGTTAAACTCCATCATGTGATTTGATTATGAAAGAAGTGAAACTTTTTCCTAAAATATTTCATAGCCTCTCACTCATAAGTGTGGCATGCTTCACACCCTTGAATAAGACTCTACTTAACGCGGCTTTCAGACACCCTAGGACACTTTAAACCTTGTGAACTAATACCAAGTTTTTCACAACTCGAGACTACCCCCTAGTCGTAACACGGTGCTTAAAGTCACAAGTCACCTTAAGCTAACCCATGGCCTTGCATGACATTAAGAATACTAAAACAACTGATATAATACTGTGTGGAAGCTAAATTGAGTGATAAAATAATGATCAAAACCAATAACAATATCTGAGTCTAAAACCACCAAGCTGAACAACTAACTGTATGTCTGAAAGCCTCTACTAAGACGAGCTGCTGGGACAAGCCCCCATCTAGCTCTAGTCGTCTGAAACTAAAATAAAATAAAGTGAAATACTGATAACTAGTTCTCGAATAATGAGGACTCACCAAGCACTGCTAGTGATAAGGTGCGTAATCGTACCAAGTGTGAATTGGATGCTGAGAGTCAGAACCTATATTATAAGACAATATAACACAAAGGAAAAGCATGCGATCAGTACTTTGAATGTACTGAGCATGTGAGATATGCACTACACTATATATGCTGATCATGAGAAAATGAATCAAACATGGAGTGAGGAATGTAAACTAATGCAATGTCAAAAAGACTAAACATGCAATGGAACAATAGTAATATGGTGATTACACCGAGTACATGATTATGTAATATCTAAGTCTGAACTGTAGGAGTACAAGGACATTCTGAATATTATAAGAGGTATACAAACTGACGTACTGACGATAGAATAGTTAAACCAATTACATATTATATACTTAATATGGCATATTTGAATGCCAACCTGAGATGACATATATAGATGTCAACCCAAGATGATCATGGATGCCATACCTGCCTGCCATGCTACTAGTGAACTCTATTTTTATAAGAAAACTGTTCCACGATCATTAATGGTATTTCAGTTACCATACAAATTGGGAACTTACTTTTGAGAAAATGTGTTCAAGAGCATTGATGGCATATCTCGATGTCATGTATATTACTGTTATGAGCTGAAGATCCTGATTGTGGTATACAAACGTATATGTATATATATATATATATATATATATATATATATATACATGTCGTGTATTTCTTAACACTTCTACTTCTAAGTTTATGGGGACTTGAGATGGCTGGAGTAAAAGGCATAAGATACCCACGAGGGCTAAGCTTTAGATTGACCTTGGAAGGCTGGACCACAATCCTAATTCTTGAATCATGAAGATACAAATATTTTAATAGTATGTATTATATGAAAATACTATTTAGTATATATATATATACTTTACCAAAAAACCACTCTGTAGGTCGATAACACTAAAAGTACGAATAGACTGAGATTTAGTAATAGACCCTTATATAAAAGGATCCTAAAATATGTAAATGAAGAGAAACAAGTATTTAAATTAATAATGCATGGGATCCTAGGTCATCGGGTGTTCATAACCCGCCATCTCTGAAGAATGCAACTATTCATGATAATACTATAATCGGACTGTAATAACGAAATTCATAGCTCAAACCCAAACTCAGGAATTTATCATCATAATGAGAGTTCATAGTCATGAGTATGTAACGATGCTACAATTTATGGAAAAAAATATATTCATGGTTTATTCAAAGCAAGGGACTGAAAGATAAAGATTTCACCCTTTTCATGGAAATCCTAAACTTGGAGAATGAATTAAACATGAGGAATTAAGTTAACTTTGGGAGTCAATGGGTGAAAGGAAACCCATTGATGAAATACCACATACCTGATGTTGAAAACCTTGATGACACCTTTGAATTTGGAGACTGAAGTTTGAGAACCCTAACCCTTGCTTGAAAGAGAAAAATCTCATTTTTCTCTCTAAAGTTTCTAAGTGTCGAGTGAATTATGAGGAATGGGGACTTGGGGGTGTTTTAGAATTATTATTTATACTTTGGGTAGCCTAAAATACGTAGTTTTTTTGTTAAAAGAGTGGGAATAAAACAAACAACCCTTTTAAATTCATCAAAAAAACTGCTAGAAAGAACCCCAATGACTCTAGCTACGACTCGTAGGGTCTGGCAACGAGTCATTGCCTAAGACTCAATTTTGGTCCCCAATGTTGTCACTATGAGTTAACCTACGACTTGTAGTGTCTCACAATGACCCGTAGGGTCTCCAGACGATTCGTAATTTGAGTAGTCATGACCAGACTGCTTTGACAGTACTTCAGTAAAATGGCCATAACTTTTTACTCTGTTATCATATTAAGGAGAAACTAGATGCGTTGGAAAGATAATTCAAATATATATAATTTGGTGTGTATTTATTTCATAAATACTTCAGAATTTAGGTGTTATTCTCGTTTGAAGTTGACTATAGGAAAATTCCTCACAAGAATTCAATCTGTAAGGAAGGTTTCAACTTAGCTATGAGATAGGAGTTACTTGTGGCCATAATACATGCCTAAATCACTTATAGTAATACTAAATCATGATGTTTGTTTCTACATGTACTTGAAGCATGGGTCTAATCTTAGCTCAGATTTTTGGGGTGTTACAACAATAATTTATATGTTTTTCACGGGTTTCAGTCCATAAACTCTAATTTTTTTTCCCCAGCCCTAAAAGGATGATTTGCACAAGGTTAGGGTGGAAATTATTTGTAAAGGAAAGATTGTTTCTCTTTTTTAACATTTATTAATCCATTCATCTTCTAGAATTATTAGAATTGGGAATTATGGTAAAATTCTTATGATTTAGAACCCGAGGTTCATGAAATTATAGGGAAAACCTATGGGTATATGTATTTTCACCTAGAATTGATTTTAGATTATAAATTAACTCTTCCTAGATTGAAATTATGGTTCAAAAATATGAAATTTGATAGTTGGGGACCTTAGATTCTATAAAGATGGGACCTTTAGCCTTAAAATTCCATTAATGGAGATAGGTTGAATATGATAGAACTAGTCTATGGTTATAGAGCTAGTCAGTGGTTAAATGACCCTTGGGAATTTTTATACACCATAAATGAAGGTAGAATTAGTGGGTTTGAATTCCAAAGTATTTATTTGAAGAGTAATTGGTTAATTACTCTTATACTTGTTGTTTATTAGATAATTTAGCCTTCGAAAATATGAAGAAGAAGAAATATCATCCATGGTATAGATTACTTGTTGAAGAAGTTTGGCCCCCTGGTAGGTTATGGTTTATGAGTAGTAGACTGTGGTTAGAAATCATATTCGTAATATAGATTTGACAGGAGAAATCATGCTTATGCCTGCGGGCATGGAGTTTGGATGGATAAAACATGGGATTAATGTGATAAAGACATAATTGTGTGTTAATATATTAATATATGAATCCTTGAGGGGTGTTTTGTGTTTGTATGACTCCATGGTGGATTGTAACGTGCATTATGTGAATATAGATGGTGATAAGGAGGTTATGTGAGCCTATAACCTAGTGATTCATCCTAAATACCATAAAAAGAGTGAACTTGATATTATGTGTGTTTGTTGACATTGCTCATATGCTTACTAGATGAGAATAATTACCGGTTGATAGTATCCCTTGGAAATGGTATAAAAAGTTGAATGGTTGAATGGTTAGATAATTGAGTATGTACTTTAACCTAGTGATGACTTGAAACTAAGAGTTGCTAGTTAATAACAAAATCACTAGTCTCGACAAAAATAAAGGAGGATTGGATTAGTTAATGAATTTATAATTATTGATCTAGGGTTTAGACTCCATTTGGTTGAATGTGCACTGCTAAAAGGATTAACTTGAGTTTGACAAAGTGTTTGGAGTGCTTGTCTACTTGTTGCAATGCATGTTCAAGAAAGTAAATTGTTAAATGATGTCCTAAGTTTTAATCACATATAATGAGGTTTTATTAAAGGTTTGTTGACTGTACAAGTATGATTTCTTATTCTCATTGTAGTTGTGATTATTGTGATATATGTTGTTATTATGGGATGTATCGGTATTTGGACATCTTCACGGGATTGGTTGATATAAGGTTGGAAAACACTAGATGTCTGGGATTTTTGGTACATGAACAAAAGCTCATTCCCCACAAGTTATGGCTAGTGAGAGACCATAAGACCCTTAGCATGTGTGTACAAGTTATTGGTGAGTGTAATGGTTCCTTTAGTGAACCTTGTTTAGGTGTTATCTAATATTATATTTGGTTCCTAGAGTGAACCTGGTTTATGTGTTATCTGATATTAGATTTAGTTCCTTGAGTAAACTGGGTTTATGTGTTATCTGTAATTATATTTGGTTCCTTGAGTGAACCGGGTTTATGTTTTTCCGGATATTATATTTCGTTTCTTGAGTGAACTGGGTTTATGTGTTATAAGATATTATATTTGGTTCCTTGAGTGGATCAGGTTTATGTATTGACTTGATATATTTGGGTTCTTGAGTGAAGCAGGAATTATAATTACTTACTTGTTGATTATGTTGGATCCTTGAGCGGTCCGGGCTAAGGATATAAAGAATCACATATATTCCGTTATTGTCTACTTACTCCCGTATTTAATACTAGTAGTAAGTTATTGTTATGAGACATGGTTATGTTGACTTGGATTATTGTGGTTAGTCATGGTTTGTTGACTGGGTCTATTGTCGGTAGTGATAGTCTTGACTTGGTAATTGAATTAAACATGACTAAAATCTTGGTGTTGTTGTGAAAGGCTAAGTGGTAACATAATTGAAGTAATTGTTAAGTGTTCATGGTTGTACTTGTTTACAATGTCATGGTTATTTGTTCTCATTTATTATTGAGGTTAATTGAGGTGTAAGTGGATCAAATTGACCTTTAATAATTATAGGGGTAAACAAGTGAGAGTTAAGATGGATGACATTTGATGTGAAGGTTTATGCATGAATAGTGAGATTAAGTGTGAATGGTATAACGGGAATGCCAATAGTACATATTGACTACTGGTAATGAATTGGATACAACTAAGTTAGCAAGAATAAGAATGGAATACTCTTAGGTTATAAAAATGGATGAAAGAGAACGTGAATTAAATTTTTATATAAGTTGTCATGCTTTCTTTCTGCGATTTCTGTATTGTGTTTAAGTGATCTAACCCTGGTCGGCCGATGATACCTACCAGTACGTGTTGCTTTTACTGATACTACTCTTTCTATACCCTTTTTTGAGGTATAGTCTGGTTGCAGGATCAATAGATCTTTCATGCTTGACACGGTAAGGATCTCCAACAGCTTCTATCATTATTCTTACAGTGGAAGTTGGGTCAGATGTACAGTTTCGTGTCTTCTCTAGAAGCTCTTGTACCTATTTAGACTAGGTCCTTAGGGAAAGCATTGTGTTTTGTATTTCATGTTTTGATAAACCACCTATAATAAATAAGGTATTTCATCATTTTTAATGACTTCCGTATATATTTTGAAATAGGTGGTAAGGGATCTCCTTTCTAGGTGTATTAGAATAGGTTCTCATATGACTCGGATAGTTGGGTCATGACATAAACTAGCCTCAAAACTACATTGTCAAGTGGGGATGTGAGATTCTAATTCAAATGCATTAATGTTTTCATCCCCTTCATAACCAGATAAGGCAAACTAGGTATATTGCTATCCTAGTTGCAAATCAACCCTAACGTTAAGCCAGAGATGATCTTATCCCCAATGTTCTTTGTACTATTCTTACATTCCCATGGTTAGTTTATGTGATAATTACACATTTATTCTAATGTTGGCTAGACACTAAAATAGTAAGCATAAGAACACAAGAGCAATTAAATTAGAAGCAAGATTCATTGATTCAAATAAAACACTACACAATCATGTTCTATCCATAATCCCAGAACATAGGTATTTAGCTGCTCATAATCAGAAAGAGAATACAAAAATTAATGCTAATCATACAAAAGTAATAGGTAGTAGAGTTTAAAGATTAAGAACCCTTGTTCTCTCTATTTTGCTCTAAAAAATCATAAGTAATTGACTACAGGTCGTCCTTGGGGTATTATAAAGGTGGACCCCTTAAATCACAAGCCCAATAGTAGTTGGCAATTTAATTTATGAAATCCTATTGAAGACTAGGGTCCCCCGTGAGGAGGGAGACCCGCTGGCCTGTGCTACTTGGGCACCCTCCATAGTGTAGGCCTTCTGGTTGCTTCCTCTACTTAGTTTCATAGTGCGGAGGTGACTTTGTGTTGCTCGACTGCATGGCTCGGAGGCTTATTCTACTTCAGAACTTCCCTTAATCCCATACGACGCTCATTCATGTTTCTCCTATCATTTTGGTAGACTTCCAACAACATGTTAGCCTGAAACATGCTATTCACATTTTTTAGTTCACCCATATCAATATAGAACATAACACAAGAAAATATACACATTTGTTCTCGAAACTTAACCAAAATACGGTGTTTGGGTGTATAATATGCCAAAGATCAGCACACTACACGAAATAAGTAGAGCATCATTCATAAAGTGGTAGTGGAAGGCTCCTCCTCCCTAAAAAGGGTGCCAGACTGCCCAAGAAATCTTTAAGGAACAAGACACGTATCTCAACACGTTCTCTCTTAGGAGAGAGAACCCTTATCAAGTTCAATTAGAAACTTGATGAGGGTACCAGGTCTAAGGTTCCTCCTCAACCAAGAGGGAGTGGGCACAACTTGAAAAAAGATCTGTCAAAGCCACACCCATGGTCATCTACCTTAGCCCCACAAAATAATCCTTGCCCCATTCTCATTTCAAACTCGGGATGGTAGGCTTCAATAAGGATTCCCAAATCAAAAGTTTGTATGACCGAGGGTTGATAGGGAAGCCATGGATGACCCTGAGAGAATTAGAGAGTACATTATCAAGAAATACTTTTTATCCCTTGAGGGTGAGAAGCAAAACCTTAGAAAGGTTAGTTTTTAATAGGCCTAGACTCAAATGCCCATATTCCCTCCAAGTGGATGTCTGTAAGTGCATGTTATAACAAAACATAGAAGCCTAGAGACGCATTTTGGAGTCTACAGTTGTTTAGCATTCCCCAAGAAAATTAGGTGCAGAAGAAATAAATACACAATGAATAAAGAGCGAAATAGTTTTTAATTCAATTAAGGAACAATATACATTTAGGCCGTGCCCTGAGATCATGGATCCAGGGTATTAAAATCAAAAATATACTAACAAACAGGCCCTTTGCTCTTGCTGATGCTCTCAGACTCAGACATTTCCTCTTTCGAGTACACGAGCTCCTCATCTTCTAGGCCTATATAGCTAATACAACTTACCAAACCTTGGAACTTAGCAATCTCATTTTGTAAATCTAAATTTCCCTATTAGACCTCGTAAATGATATGGCCAAAGCAATTTTAGAATCCCTCACCCTCATGAGGTCGAGATATTTTCTCCGAGCATTTCTCTTTTTTATTAATTAATTAGCCCTATGCTTCAAGCAACAAATCTTGACTCTAGTTGAATCTGAAAGATTGAGAGAGGGAGAATCTCCTTCAGAGCGTCAATGGCACAGTTGAGTAGCACAGATGCACCCTTGGTGCTTGTCCTGTCCCTCAAAGAGGTGGCTGATATGGCCAGACTAGATAAAGTTTTCCCATTAGAAAAAGGTCACCTACCCAGCACGTAGGGTAGCATTTATTTTTGGTTGTCCCTTTGAGCTTGAACTACATTCAACTTGGCCACAAGAACCTCAGGTTATAATGAATTATTGGCCATTGTCTTGATAGAGACACTCGACTCTTGCAAGGTGGCCAGGGAACTCTCTAGGCCAGAGAGTTTCACCACTAACTTTTTTTTCTCTACCAACAATCACTGGAGGGCCTCATCCATCAAGACACATACCTAAAATGAGGAGAATGGAGGTCAATTAGTAGAAAAGATGAAGAGAAGGGAAAAGAAAGAGAAAGAGGCATCTAACCCTCGCGACATAGTGAGCGGCGCCATTTATCAAGCACTCAATAGAGACTTTTAACTTTTTTTGGAAATCTTTTGAAGATATAATGACATTCAAATAGTTGGCTACCCCAATCGACCTTGAAATAATACTCATCTTGCTCGGGACAACTAAGGTTGTTGTGCCATAGCGTGAGGCAGCAAGGTTGGCACCAGCTTTGGCCTCTTCTAAGCATTGAACCGCTCTTACAGGAGGTAAAGAGGGAGCCAAAGTATGGGATTTCAAACCTGTATGAACCGGTAATACCATGATCGATAGTGGGGATATAACGCAAATGGGCCTGATCGAAGAAGGAAAATCATGGGGTGGACTTCTTTCTATCCCATCATTGTCCATCAAATGAAGTAGCCAACATGTCTTGGACTCCAAAAGTCTAGGAGTTTTCCTATGAAGGCTTGAGGCTTTGTAAAACGTACCATTGAGGTCTTTGAAGAAAATTGCTTCATTGGGCTTTCCTCCACAATGACAGTCATGGGAGTGACCATGCACCTCATACCTTCATCATAAATCATTAGGAAAATGATTTAGGCTCATGATAACAGAAAGTTAGGGGTGACCCTAAGGAGGCTGACCAATAAGGTATGGGCCACCACTGAAGATAGGGGGATCACAGAGTAAGATTTCATCCTTGAGATCCAAAAGAAGCATTAATATTAAACACTAAGGACCATTAGGAAAACAATAATTTCACAGAAACAAAACAAATTGATACCATAGCTCTTCAGTTTCCATCTATTTTTGGCTAGACAAACAAGGCCATGAATGGTTATTCGCATCAGTAGAATCTAAAATACAAGCCATGCAGAGGTGGAGGCTACAGGTATAGCCTAAGAGTTCATCACTTGTGGATGGATGTCATTGTGGAGCTGCAAAAGACATACGAAAGAGTAAAATGTAAGCAAAAAATGAGATAGAAAAAGAAGATGGTGTATAAGCACTTAAGGTGGGTCTTCTAGGGATAAGCTACAGGAGTTATGGGGAGGACTTTTAGGGATACGACCATAAAGAAATCAGTCCACCTTTATCTTGAGGGGATATAAGGAGATGTCCATCTCCAACTCTATGTCAACATCCTCCTTGGGCTCCTCGATGTGCCTGCACAGTGCATAGACTAGACCAGAAAGGTCAGGGCCCTTCTTGCTGCCCCGATAGAAGTCCTTCCAATTCATCACTATCTTTTCCCCTACATTCAGTGGTATCCCCCATATAGCACAGTACATTACTATACCCTAAGGATAGGTCACATCAAAAGTATTGACCAATGGACATATCCTCTGGGACATAAGGTTCAACCACCTCCTAGCATCAATTGTGAAGTACGTGCTCCTAACCCCCTCATTAGTGGGCCAGTATATCTAGCACCTATCATCCACCATAATTAGGGTGTCTCATAACCACTTCATATCCATCTCCTAAGCTTTAGCCATGTACCGACATAAGAGACATTCGACACCCGAAGCACCTTATTTATAGCAACAACATCCATAGGGACATCCACTCCCCTAATACGGATGGTGGGGTTGGGATCGTCCCAAAGCATGGTAGGGAGTATGGGATAGAACTGCCTGACCCAGCTCGTGACCCCAGATGGAGAAGCCTCCACCAGTGGCATCTAGCCAATTCCTAAAGTCGGTTGTAGAATTTTGGAGCCTTAGTCTCCACTCCCTTTATCGTGAAACCTCGCTCATTGTAGAATCCCATCCTCTAATACTCTAGAAATATCTCCCAATAGTTTTGATTGGGAAATCTCTCAAAGGAGGGGGGGAATCATCTTGGTTTTCAGCCATTTGGGGTTAGTAAATCTGAAAAATCATTATAAGGAATCAAGTTGGAAATCATAAATTTATCAAGTAAATCAAATTTCACAAAAAGGCCAAGTTTGGTTAGACTGGAAGTCTACTGCCTATAGCCTCCCACTATAGCGGGCTACATCATGCTACTATGGGATCACTATAGCAGGAATTGTTCTGCTATAGTTGGGTCGCCATAGTGGGATAAGGCCGCTATAATGGCCTTCATTGTCCTAAAAACTCAAGAGGTGCAACAATGGCGCCTCTTGATGAAAAGTTCCATTTTTTGCATTCCGACAACAGTGTTCATAAAGTACCCTAACACTAGTTTATGCAAATATTTAGGCATGTTAACTCAAAAAACATGCCCAAATTTTCAAAACCAACCCAACAGTAACTTTTCACATTCCTTACTATTTCAAGGCCATTTTGGCCATGAGCTCCATAATCCTTACGACCAGAATACTATAGAAGCATTGTAAACATAAGGGAAGCATCCATGCTTCAACATTTCTGCCAAATATATCCCAATTTCAAATTTACAAAACAACCCCAAAACCTTTTTTTTAATGAATTCAAGCATAAAAAATGCAGAAATGTCAGTAATAAAGTAAAGAGGTGAAGTATATCGATAATTACCTGTTTTCCAATGATGGGAGCAAAGTGATTAGAGAGGGGAGGGGAGTTTTCAAGTGAAAAGAGAGAGAAATAGGCGAGAAACACATTTCTCACCCCTTTAACCTATTGGATCCTGCTATAGCAGCCCGCTTCTGCTATAGAGATACCGTTATGGTGGGAATATTCTCGCTATAGCAGGATCCAGTCTCTCAGAGTGTGGAAAAAATTTTGTCCGCTATGTTTTTGAATACTTTTTATTCTGATATATTAATGAGGGGCGGATACCTTGGGCGCTTGGAAAATGTTTTGCTCTGATTAGTCTCGTGTGACTTATAAGTAAGAAAGATTCCTTGATGAAATGGAATAGTAATAAAATATGGTTTAAAAATTTAGTAGACCATGGAAATGAAAATTTGGTATTTCACTTAAGTCTATAAATGCATTATCGTGGGGAGGGCGTTAGGGTTCAAATTAGACTCGTACCTTTCTCTCCTTACCATGATCATTCGAGGATGTATCTATTATAATGACCTGTTCCATCATTATTTAAAGAGACCTTATTATGGGTACGAGTTATGGGGATTTTTGGAAATATCATATTGAACTAGTATAGGACAATGTGACTAAAAGTTTTAGAATTTGAAATTTTGGGTCAGGCTGATGTCATCCCGCTATAGCTGGAATTTTCTCGCTAAACCGACATCACCGTAGCAGCCGCAGCCTACATGTTGCTATAGTGAGATAATGGGACCAGAAACTCAGGCACAATTTTAATATTTTCCTTTTTCCTCTTCAGTTGTAAAAAGGATAAGGTTTACTCTAAAAACCATTCTAGGGTTACCTCATGGCCTTAGAGTAATGGAAAGGAGGGATTTTGCTCGAATAGGGTAAAATGCATGGTTTTCCCATGAATTCCACATCAAAATTCACTAACACGAATTCAAAAACTTGCATTCATGTCTCTGTAGTAGCTACTTGGCGTCCAGGTAGGCTAAGTTTAACTGAGTAGTTTAGACTTGGGTTAGAAAGCATAAGCATGACGTAGATTGATGGGAGATTTCATGCTTAGGCCTTTAGGTAAGGTGTTGGTATGGATAAAATGGATAAAAACCCGGTTAATTGGGTGGAAATTTTTTGTTATTTGGTGATATTGAATTTGTCAAGTAATTAATGCATTTTCTTTTTTTGTTGTTAATCCATGAATGATTAAAAATGGTGTTGTACCCAAAAATTAGGTTTAAGCCTATTAAATGGCTAAATTAGAGGTGGTTAGTGTTGGTGGATTTCGAAGAATCTACGTTAGTAACTAGAGGAATAGGAAATTGGTAAGGTATCGATGTTGGGATAAACATTTGGGGTGTAGTATGGGATGGGTCATATGTACGAACTGTGGGTGGTGATCTAATGTAGTTAAGACTCAACTTGTTTTATGTGTTCATGATAACTATTCCTTTGTATTGATTTTTACAATGCATGTTCAAGAAAAATAAATGACTGTTTGATATCCTAAGTGTTAATCAAATGCAATAAACTTATATGAAAAACTTGTTGGTTTTTACAAGTGTTGTTTTTGTTATCATTGTGGTTGTAATTGTTGTGATATATGTCATATTGTGGGATGTACCTGTATTTGGACATCTTTACTAGTTTGGTTGATATAAAGTTGGCAGACACTTGATGTTTGGGATTTGGTACATGGACAAGAGCTCGTCCCCTGCAGGTCATGGTTAGTGGGTGATCATAAGATCTTTAGCATGTGTGTACAGGTATTGGTGAGAGTTATGATTCCTTGAGTGAATCGAGTTATTTGTTTAATTGTTATTTATTATGTTCTATCGATTCCTTGAATGAACTGGGGATTATGTGTTACTTTTTATATTGGTTCCTTGAGTGAATCGAGTTATTGTTTAATTAGTATTTGTTGTGTTCTATTGGTTCCTTGAGTGAACCAAGGATTATGTGTTACTTGCTATATTGGTTTCTTGAGTGAACTGGGGATTAAGTGTTGGCTTGTTATATGGGTTTCTTAAGTGAACCTGGATTACGTATTGACTTACTATATTTGGTTTCTTGATATAAACAAGATCCATGATTATTGTCATTATTGTTGTTGGAATGGATCCTTGAGTGGTCCGGGCTTAATTTCAAGTTTTGGTGTAACTCTATATTGTCTATTTACTTGTGTAATTGAGACAGGGTTGATATATTTTATTGAGTCATAGTTTGTCAACTTGGAGTCTTGTTGGCAGTCATGGTCTTAACTTGACTTGTTGTCCATGTTGACTTATATTGACTGAATTCTTTGGTACTGTTGAATAAGGTTAAATGTCATAATTTTGGTGTAAGGCTACCTGGTAGGTGCTCATGGTTGTGCTTGTGGTATGTGTATGGTCAGTAGTCTATTGGTTATTGCAGTTGAGATCATCTAGGTGGGGTATTACTATTTTGCTATTTAATTTGCATAGCCTTAAAAGAATCTAAAGATACAAGGGTATTAGTGAATAGCCAAATTAGTGGAATAAGGTTAAGTATTACCTAAGGGTATTAAATGATGAATTATTAAGGGTAAGAAACCTTGGGGGTTGAGAATCGTAGAACTCACAGGTAGTTATAGAATGAGGTCTAACTTGTTAACTTAGTGGATAAATGCTGATTAGGGCTGAATATGATAAGGGAAAGTTTTTCTCAATGATCAGGCTAGTAAAAACTGAAGGTGTTAAGGAATTATTATAACGAAAGATCTTTGGCTAAATAACTTTCAAGTTGTATGTTTATTTCTAGATATTTATGTCATGTTTATGTGATTTTATCTAGGTCGATTGATGATGCTTACCAGTACGTGTGGTTTGTACTGATACTACTCTTGCTATATCCTTTTCTGAGGTATAGTCTGGTTGTAGGATCAGTAGGTGTTTCATGCTTGACATGGTAAAGATATCCAACAACTTCTGTTATTGTTCCTAAAGTGAAAGCTGGGTCGTGTGTATAGTTTTGTATCTTCTCTTAGTAGCTCTTGTACCTATTTAGACTAGTTCCTTGGGGAAAGTTTTCAGTTGTATCTAAAGTTATTAAATTGGCTGTAATAAATAAGGTATTCAACTATTTCTTAATTGACTTCTGTATTTATTTTAAACTAAGTGGTAAGGGTTCTCCTATCTAGGTGGATTAGAGTTGGTGCCCGGATGATTCGGGTAGTTGGGTCATGACAGTTATATACCTCCAAAGGATAGACAAAAGCTTGCTACTCAAGAGTCCGTGTGAGATCACATGAGTTCTAAGGTGGAAGATATGCTTGCTAAAGTTCTAAATCTGTTTGAGACTATGGATAAGGCATCAAAGAGATGCGAGGTAACCTCTCTTCTATGGGTCAAATAGTGGCGTCACACTCTTCATCTATCAAATAACTTAAGACTCAAATGACCCAAATCTCTATAGATCTCAACCAAAGACAAAACGGGGTGCTCCCTAGTGACACGATTCTTAATCTAAAAAATAATAATGTCCATTGCATGACAATTGTCACTCGAAGTAGGAAAATTATTGGTGATGAGGTGGAAGATGTTTCAGAATCTCTAAAAGATATAGGTAATGTGAAGAAATCTTATGATAAGAGGAAGAGAGTTGGGAAACCATTGAAAGGTTATGATGTGCCAAAAAATATGGTTGATGATCCCAAGGTAAAGGGGAAGGATGAACAACAATTGATTGAAGAAGATGATGCTCCAAATTATGAGGTGGAAAAAAGGGACGTTGATGCTCATGATGCTAGGAAAGATGAGGTTCCTATGATTTCTATGGAGTTTCCAAAGCTCCCTACTCTATTTCCTCAAAGATTGAAGAAGAATAAAAAGGTACGCAAGTTAACAAATTTCTCTCAATATTTTAGAACCTCTCAGTCAATATTCGTTTAGTGGATGCATGTTTAAAATATTGGGATATGCCATGTTTATGAATGACTTGGTTACCAATAAGAGGTTATGGACTTTGAAACAGTAGAGGTATCGCACCACTATAGTGCGATCAGGTCAAGTAATATGGTGGTGAAAAATAAATACCCCGGGGCATTCACTATCTCATACATAATTGGGATGTATCAATTTGCTAAAGCATTGTGTGACTTAGGAGAGAGTATAAATTTGATGCCATGTTCTAAAATTAAGAAATTAGGATTGGATGGTCCTAATCCTACAATAATGCATTTGTTGATCACGGATCGGTCAATCAAACAATCGATTAGGATTTTGTGTGATGCCTTGGTTGAAGTGTATAAATTTATTTTTTTGGTGGATTTTGTTATCTTGGATTTTGAAATCAATTTTGAGTGGCCTATCATCTTAGGGAGGCCCTTTCTAGCTACCGAAAGGGCATTGGTGAATGTGGAGAGTGGTGAGTTAATGTTTTGGGTAAACGATGAGGAGGTCATTTTTAACGTGTCTAAATTAATGAAACAACCCAGCGACTTGCCAATCATTTATTAGTGATAAAATCCATTGATAAGGTTGTAGCTTGAAATTTGGAGGTTTAATTTGTTGTTGAATCTCTAGCTGCAATTTCATTGAACTGCAATGGAGCAAAGATTGAGGACTATGATGAGGTAGTGGCTACCTTAACCGGATTGAGGTCATATTCACACAACCCAAAGCTTTATTAAGACTTGAAAAAATAGAAGTCTCCGCCTTTAAAGCCTTTTATCATTGAACCTCCCATATTAGAGCTTAAACTACTACCTTCATACTTGAAGTATGCTAATCTTAGGGAAAATGGATCACTTCCAGTCATTATCTCCGGTGATCTGAAAGAGTGACAAGTAGAAGCCTTGTTGACAATTTGAAGAAACTCATTTTTGCACCATTGGGTGGATGATTGTGGATATCATTGGTGTTCCATCTAGAATATATACTCACAAAATACAACTTGAGGAGAATTATGTGCCATCAATCAAGCACCAAAGGAGTATAAACCCTCCCATGCAAGAGGTGGTCAAGAAAGAGATCATTAAGTGGCTAGATATGGATATTGTTTACCCCATCTTTAATAGTTTATGGGTATGCCTGGTATAATATGTACCAAAGAAAGCCAGTATGCATTTGTTCCTAATGCAAATGATGAGTTGCTACAAGACCCATAATAGGATGGAGATTTTGTATAGACTACTGGAAGTTAAATGCTAGGACAAAAAGGCATCACTTTCCCATTCCATTCATAGACCAAATGCTTGATAGAAGAGCGGATACAACCTTCTATTGCTTCCCTGATGGGTACTCGGGCTATAACCAAATTGCAATTGTCCTATAAGACTAAGAAAAAATGACCTTCACATACCTATATGGTACCTTTGCCTTCAAGAGGATGCCATTCAGACTTTGTAATGCTCTGACCACATTCTAAAGTTGTATGATAGCTATTTTCTTGGATATGGTGGAGAACTCAATAGAAATTTTCATGTATAATTTTTTGATAGTGGGAGATTTGTTTGAAAAATGGTTGTCCCATTTAGTTAATATTTTGAAAAGGTGTGAAGAGACTAATTTGGTGCTTATTTGGGAGAAACATCACTTCATGGTCAAAAAAGGGATTTCATTGGGGCATAATATCTCTAAAGAAGAGCTTCATATAGATAAAGCCAAGATTGAGGTAATTGTTAGGTTACCCCATCCTATGTCTGTGAAGGTGATTCAGAGTTTCTTTGGTCATCCCAGATTTTATAGGAATTTCATCAAAGACTTTTCCAAAATCATCTATCCCTTATGAAAGCTCTTAGAGAAAGAGGTGAAGTTCGATTCTAATGAAGATTTCTTGTAAGCTTTCAATTATTTAAAGTAAGAGCTTACAACTGCCCTAATTATTATAGCCCCTCAATTGGTCCTAACCATTTGAGTTAATGTATGATGCGAGTGGTATTGATTTAGGGGCGGTGCTTGGTCAACAAAGAAACAAAATAGTCATCCGATGTACTACTCTAGTAGAACATTGAATGAGGCCAAATGAAATTATATGGTCACGGAGCAAAAGTTTTTGTCTATGGTGTATGCTTTCTAGAAGTTCTAGGCCTATCCTTTGGGCACAAAAGTCATAGTACACATAGATTATGCGGCAATTCAATTATTGATGGCCAAGAAAGATGCTAAATTGATATTGATATAGTTGATCTTATTATTGCAAGAGTTTGACTTTGAAGTCTAGGATAGAAAAGGCCGTGAGAATCAAGTAGCTGATAAATTATCGCGGCTTGAGTTAAATGTAAAGAATTTAGGGGAGATGAACATTGTAGAGTCATTCCCTAATGAGCTTGTGCTAACTGTCTTGAACGACATAGTGACATGGTGTGCTGATTTGTCAAACTACCTTGCGTGTGGTATCTTACCAGAGGACTTCACTTCACACTAACACAAGAGATTCCTCTATGAGGTGCATTGATACTTTTGGGATGATATTTACCTAATCAGGGTATATGCTGATAATATGATCCAAAGATGTGTATCAGAGGGGGAGATGAAAGCAATCCTTTAAGCGTGCCATTCCTCACTAGTTGGGGGCATCATAGCACCATGAAAATCACTTTGAAAGTGCTTCAAAGTGGTTTTTATTGGCCCATACTTCACTCAGATACACACGAGATTGTGAAATCATGTGATAGGAGTCAAAGAAAGGTGGGATGTCATGATTGCATGATATTTTTTAACACTAATCTTGGAGGTTGAGCTATTTGATGTATGGAGCTTTGACTTTATCTGACCCTTTGTGAGCTTGTATGGAAATAAATACATTCTTATGGTTGTGTACTACGTGGCCAAATGGGTCAAAGCACTATCACTCCCAAATAATGAAAGTTGTAGTGTGATAACTTCCTAAAGTGATACTTCTTCACACAGTTTGGGACTTCAAGAGCTATCATTAGCGATGGTGGTTCTCATTTTTGAAATTGTCTCTTTAGGTATTTGCTTGCGCCATATAGTTTCAAACATAAGGTAGCCACTACTTATCACCCTCAAGTGAATGGTCAGGCAGAGGTCTCTAATCATGAAATCAAAGGCATATTAGCAAAGACCGTTAATCCCAATCAAAGTGATTTGGCAGGGAAGTTAGATGATGCCTTGTGGGTATATCAGAGAGCATTTAAGACCACCATAAGGTTGTCCCCATACCAAATTGTCTTTGAGAAAGTGCATCACCTCTCGATAGAATTAGAACACAAGGCCTTGTTATCCTTGAGACAAATGAATCTGAATTAGGAGAATGCTTCAAGAGTGCGGGTGGAATAGTTGCATAAATTGGAGGAATTTTTACAAAAGGCGTATATGAGTTCTGCTCTTTACAAAGAGCGTATGAAAATATGGCACGATGCAAGGATATTGAAGAGGGATTTCTAAGTGGGTGACATGGTGTTATTATTCAATTTAAGACTTTATTTATTCCTGGGAAAGCAAAAATCAAAGTAGTCGGAACCTTTTAAGATGGTCCAAGCTTTCCCAAATGGTTCTATTGAATCGGAGGGAGAAGATGATGCTAAGTTTATGGTGAATGGCAAATGTGTGAAACATTACTTGGGAATTACATTGGAAGTCTAAAAGTTCAAAAAGATTCTCCTTGATGATGCTTAAGGAAGTCATATGCACGTCGTGCCATGACGTTAACTAAGTCACTTCTTGGGAGGCAACACACGTGTTATTTTTGTGTTTATAACCTTCAATTTTGTTGTTTTTGGATAAGTATTTAATAATGTAGGTTAAGAGGAATGACTATTAAGGTTTGAGGATACTGAACAAGTGGTACGCTACGAGAGTGGACCGCTCAAATCCTTGTGCATCTGGATAAGTAAGGCAAATTCCAACTAGTGTACCTAAAATTTGGTCCACTATTTAAGAGTTTGTGCACTATGAGTACGGGGCACACACCACGGTGTGATTCCACACAAGTAACGAACACTATTGAATAGTGTACCTAGAAGTTTGTAATCAAAACTCAAGTTTGTGTGCTAAAGGTGCATTTAACACATGCTCATGTGCGTCTACATAACTAGGTAAGTTATTTATTTAGTTTTAGCCTTTGACTAGCCCACCTTTGTCCAACCCACCCTGACCCACCAAATATTCACTGTTAATTTTCTACCTTAAACTTTTTCACCCGATTAACCTAAACCCAAAACCCCACACTCCCAATCTCCTTCATCTATATCGCTGCAACCCCAACAGTCCCAGTTACTAAAAACTTGCACCTCTACTATCTCCATCATTTCTCAGCCTAACCAATATCAATCGTCACTCGCCTACACTAACCACTCTCCCTATTTCATATTTCAATCATAAATAAACATCCTCTCCAACAAGCCTTCTACTTTCAATTCGTGTTAGAGGAGCAAATGTCGATAATAAAGGAAGGGTCATTGCTCTTACGTCATTTGAGCTAGTTGATGCTCTTGACTACGCTCCTTCTTTCACGACCCAAGTCTACACCTTGTATTTAACACGATGCTTATAGCCACAATTGACCCCAAGATAACCCATGGCATAGAAAAACGCTAATAACACTGGATACAAATATATGATACTGAGCGAAAGATAATCTAAATCTCAAATAAACACTGAGTATAAAGAAGTTCAAATAAAATAATAATACTGAAACAAAAATCTAAAATATATGACACAAATCATAAAGCTGAAGTATCTACTATCTATCTAAAAACCTCTACTAACTGATGAGTTGCTGGGATAAGTCCCCAGCTAACTCTAAATTTCTAAAAACTAAAATGATACTGAAGTAATATAAAGGCTCTCATCCTCAGATGATGAGGACTCACCACTAATAGCTGCTGAGATGGTACTGGAGCGTACTAACTATGCTAATGCTGAGCATCCAAACTTATATCATAAAATGATACAATACAAAAAAAGTATGCAATCAGTACTTTGATGTACTGAGCATGTGGGATATACAGCTGTAAAATAACCTAAACATATTGAAAATACTAAAATACTATACTGGGATGCAAAACTGAATGTAAAACAGAATTTAAGTACAATGACACTATCTAAGAAGAAATTATACTAATACAATATGATAATTTAAAAAGCCATAAGTTTTATGCGAGTAGAAACTAGACTAAGGTCATGTATAAATATTGAGTTTGAAACTGTGGGAGGTTCTCCTAACTGACATAGACCCTGTGAGCAATATCGAATCCAACCTGCAACCCAAGTTGGAACGACGTTCTATACCTTGTTAAGGGTAAGCACCATGACTGACATGAATTCACTCATGAGCCCATTCGGGTGAAGGGAGACACTCTCAATTGGCGAGGACCCCTTGACCTATATTGGCACGTAGTTTGGGACTCGAGTTGAATGAACCCTCTTCTCTCGTTGCTAAGTACTACTCCCATATTCATATATCTGTGCTCATAATTATACGATATCTAAGTAAAACGCAAGAACTAGTTCAATATATTGTTATTGAACATGACTTAAAGCATGGAACTAGTTACATGCACTTTACTTTCTCATGAAAATTATGGAAAACATGGTATACTGATTACTTATCTGAAAATATGCCTCAATTGGATAGTTCATGCATTCCACAAGAATTTAGGATCGTGTCTTCATAACACGCCAAACATATATGAAACTCATATTTAAAATCATGCATATTCATAATTATAAGATATTATGGAACAAGGATATGGAAAGAAACACAAATTGGGATACTTGGGACCTTGCCCTAAGTCATGGAATTAATATAAAAATTGAACTTTGGAACCAAACTTTGGGCATGAGGGTGAAAGGAGACCCTCATTGAGTACCCACATACCTGAAGTTCAGAGAATTCTTGCTAAGAACTTAGACCTTGAAGCCTTTGGAGAAGAACCCTAGTTCTCTGAGCTAGAATTTGAATTGCTTGGTTTCTCTAAGTTTGTGGTATATTTAGAAGTAATTGAGGGATTAGGAGTAGTTTAGGCTTATATATCCCTTCATAAAACACCAAAATGACATGGTTTAGGGGTTAAAACAATGGGAAAAGACTGAAATACCCCTGGCAAAACTATTTCTAAAAATTCCTGATTGCGTTAGATGAGCCACAAGATGACTTGTCCTATTGATCAATGAGTCATTCGTTCGACTCGTAGTCATTGGGCCATTTTTGGTTGGGTTTCTTGTTCTATCCTAACGACCACATGGAATGACTCCTTGGTTGTTACCATGAGTCATTTTGAGTGAGTCATTGGTTCCTGGATAAGGCTGCCTAGTGACCAACAATAATATCCCACGACTCATGGGATGTCCAATCGGGTCATGGAATCCATTCGTGCCACTGAGCCAAAGATTTCAAGTTTTAGGACTTGACCTGGGGCTGCTCAGAATGGTGATAGGATGACTCATTCTATCTCACAACTGGTCGTTGTCACCAGTCATTGTTAGTGGCCACAAATGTCAACTTTCAGAATTTTTGTCCTATCACTTAGAATGGATCACCCAAAGAGTCGTTGGTACTAGCCATGGCTCATGGTCTAGGTCATTTTATGATGAAAAATTTATGGTTTTCAACTGGTTTTCTATTCTAAGTCTGAGACATGATCTTAGGGACTTTTGGGGTTTTACATTTTCTAACCCAGAACTATAAGTTGCCCTTTGTGTCATGACTCAAATTATGAGATCACGTGGGCATATATTCTATTCTAACTAAATAGGAGAATCCTTATCACCCAATCATTTATTATGCGGAAATTCTTGAAGCAACCTTTATAATAAATTTACGATTCAAATTAAACTCCAAAACATAATTGTAATCTTAAGAACCCTTATGAGTGTTTAACTTAACAATTCAAAACAACTCCCAAGGACCTAGTCTAGGCATGTAAAGGAGCTTCTAACAAGAATAAAGGTAGACAATAAAAGACACAACTTCTGCCTGAGAATGAGATGCAGAAGTTGATGATTAGTACTCGCCACTCCAACTAAGAAACTTCAAGTCAAATTGCAACATACCTACATCTCAAAAAGGATGTAGAATGAGTAGTATCCATACATCACACATACTAGAAAGCATCATCAGCCTACTAGGATTAATTCACACAACATTATAATGAAATCAACAAGATCAATCATGATAATCTCGTACAGCAATTTAGCACCAAAGTTCATATTCCTTACCGCGACCTCTCAGTAATTTCATATGTTCCCAAGTATAATTCTTAGTTTCATTAACTCAATCAATTTCAATAAGCATTTTGTTCATTTGGGATAAGTTTCACTTACCATTAATCTAATAACTGACATTATTCTCTAAAGGGCATGAATCCGACTAGCGATTCAATCAACCAATCGAACTATTTCAATGCCACAAGATATATAGTAAGTCAAAAAAACAATCAACAACAAGGTTCCACAAATTAGATAAGGCAAGTAAACATGCATCTTAACATACAACAAGATGTTCTCCTAAATCGACCAACCAACTTGAATCAACTACATCATGTCAGCACCAAGGACATATAAGTCACAACAATTATAAAAAATAACCACACTTTACACTCTCAAAAATCACATTAATACCACCAACATAAATATGCACAAGTTATAAATTAGACATATCAAGTCATACAAAACTTTGTGATTATAGCATTCACCTCACAACATGAATCCACGTCTATATCAACCTCATAGAAGACATAAAATTTACATATCATCAACTTATAATACTCTACCATCTCATAAATACTCTCTCATCTATACAAACACGCGAAGGGGTCTTATTTCTGCCTAATAGTCATGACCTATGGGGGACGTACTAGGGTTCATGTATCAAACTGTGTGGTGCTCAATCATATATATATATATATCATACCTGTGTGACACCATCTCTATAATTATAATAAATCGTACTAGCGTGGCACCTGCTCCATAATAATATAAGTATATTGTACCTTAATTGTTCCAGTGTGACACTTTATTTATAATAATACCGCTTATCCGTAAACTCACATTGGACACTAGTCACTCATCGACCCAAAGGTGTATATACATATTCTATCTTTCTCAATATTTCATAATATGAATGAACACTCTGCTATCTCTCAGGGTAATATTACAAGTGTACCCAATTTACAAGTACATGTCACAATCATATCTCAATTCAACAGTTCAATAATTAATAGCTTATTCATTCAAGTGCTAAAAAAATCAACAATCAATCAACCACAAGTATGTTCTAATATCAATCAACATACTATTTAAATCAGAAACATACAACATACCGGATTAAGTTTAACTCTAATCAAACTTTTATAATTCATTCACTTACTCAACCATCATTATTGATATCAAGGACTGGTGTATTCAATTACTAGTATGATAGCCCTTATGTTCAAGTCATTATTAGATTCATAGACACTAATTCATTAGTCTTTCATTGGATGATCCAATCATATTCAGCTTACGATTCTAACCTTAGTTATACATCCTACACAGATCACTCTCTAACACTTAGCCAGGATTTTTTTTAGAACTTTTATGTTATGAAACCACTTCCCCTTTCATGAACAACTCATAGAACAATATTTCAATAGACAAATCACGGAATCAAGACATGCACAACATCAATTTCACCCCCTTTTAATTATTAAAACTACTAGGTTTATAGATTACATGTATACACAATTTCTCCATTGTCACCCATATTCACCTTATTCATATTCCATCTTATCCTGGAAGTCATATAAACACATATCACATATCAAGATATTCATATATCAAAATATTACCACCCATTTAGAACTTATTACGTTAATTCCATATTTTATCCATCCAAATGCCATGCCCACAGGCCTATTAATGCTTCTCCCATAAATTCTATATTATGCATACGTTTACTAATCATAGTTTACTACTTATAAATCATAACCTACGTCAATCAATGAGCCTGAATCAAGCAAGCCACATCATAAGAGCTTCTCCTTTCCTCAATGCCTTTGAACATTCACGGTCTAAAACAAATAATTATAAGAGTAATGAGTCATTTACTCTTCAAATAAATGCTAGGGGAATTAAAAACACTAATTCTATCCTTATTTATGGTCTATAACATTATCCAAGGGTCATTCATCCATCAACTAGTTCTACAATATTCACATTATCTCAATTAATAGGGTTTCTACTTTTACCCCCTTTTAAGCAGTTTTTATGCCAAAGTGTCGCTCCTAAGCGCAAACGCAAGTGTACATGGTCGTGCAAGTAATATGGTGGCTCTTCATGAGTAGAATATCGATGCCATAGGGACTTGTGTTTAACAAGTGATCTAATTCAAGCATTACTAGTCAAGTTAAACAAGTGCAATTTGTAACCATGAGAGATTTAGTTTTTTTTATAACTATAGAATAGAAATTACGATGATAAGTAAATTGGATTGTAAACAATATATGGAGAGTTCCAGGGTTGATGCAACTACTTCACATTCATGCCTAACTATGGTTTTCAACCGGTGCTAGTGTCTACCATGACTGTTGATCTACTGGGTTGATATTCAACTTAAGTATTCTACACAAATTAATCTCATAACTACATCATTGAGTGGTGATATGAGTCTTAAATTTTGATGCATTAAACTATCTTCCCATTTCATTAACCAAGTGGGGCGTTTAGGTATATTGCTATCATAATTGCAAATCATTCTTCAATAATCAATATATAACCATTAAAGACATGATCCACACTCCTTACATTATTCATTACATCTCTCCACTCATATGGTCAATTCATTTCGAGACTAAGATTTATCCTAAAGTTCATGATGCTTAATAATAGTAAAACAAGAATGCAAGAACAATCACATGACTCGATAAACGAATAAACCAATTATAAAACCAAAATTAAGTAATCATGTTCATAGACTCAACCCTAGAATGATGGTGTTTAGTCTCTCATATTCATATAAACAATCTCCATAAAAGATTTCATAACTTTAAACTACAAGAATGAAAAGTAAATGAAGAAAAACCCTAGTGTAGAGCCTTCCTTGCCTTCTCCTCCTCTCCAATTCGTGTGTCTTCCAAGATATTTCAAAATATGTGTATAATAGTGGATAAGTACTCCTTTTATAGTTATTTAGGTAGTCCATGAGGTGCCCCAAACGAATCCCATGTATTTACAACTTTGCTCCCACTTTAAAAACAAGTTAAAAACCAACTATGGGTCGGATTTGGGGGTGGTGCGCCGTGTGGCTCATCGCATGCCAAAACTAGTAGCATGGTGAACTACATGGTATGGTGCACACACTATCATGAATGATTGAAGGTGTGGTGCATACCTTCCCACACGCCATGGAGGGTGCGGTGCATGCCCTTCTCCATTGTGTGAGGGGTTACGTCCATCCTTCTCATGCTCTCATCCCTTGCTCCCACACATCTTGTGGCATGTTTGTAGGCTTGATTTAGCTTCCATAGATCATCAATGGATCCCCTACAAAATCTTAAAATAACCATAAGTACATACATCACAATAGAACCAATGAAAGTACACTCGAACAAGCATAGCTCAATCTAGCGACACTAGTTTTCTCATCTAAGTTCTATTTGATCTTTTTTGACTCTAAACTTGTTTCAAATGCACCTTAAACACCATAAACATGTACTTTAACACAAAAATACACGTATACACACTTCATTACTCAATAATCACCTTAATTTATCCTCAAAACTTAGCTAAAAGTGTATAGATAATGACACTTAGGAGTACAAATACGCCTAAGATCACCACCCCACACTTAAAGCCTTGTCCATCCTCGAACAACTCTTTAAATTAATCACCATCAAGGAAGCCTCTAACATTATTACTACAACTAAGACACTCAAGCTATAACTACACAGACTACCTGAATAGCAAGTTCTATACTCAGCATGTTATCTTACAACTTGAAACGCATGAAGACTACTTCAAAACTTCCTAGCCTCAAGAATTGGCTCTACCAAGTTAGAAAACTCATGCATATTACTCAAAAATGAGATCATATATGTCACCTAAATATCATCAAACATGCACCCTCACCACAAGAGAGTCACCTATATTCACTCACAAATATGCAATTTATCACAAGAATGAGTGTAAGAATCAAATTTTGCTCACTCTCACAAAGAATTCACATGTCACATAAGATGAACAATAAGCTTTCCCTTAGTGTAGTACTCCACTAATATCAGAATGTCAAAGCTCAAGATCAAGTAGGACTTTAAGGGTTGTATTGTAGGCTAAGCGATGGGTAGGAACTATTTGGTTAAGAATAGGGACTAACTTTCCCAAGCGCTTTAATACACTACACTTTATATCAAACTCATCTCCAACCAACCTATTTTTCACCACTTTTATCTTCAAAACACTCTTTTGTTCTTCCCTATCTCTTTAAGCTAGATTACATATCTTTAGTAGGGAGTATTTGCTATCAACACATGATTCACTTCTTTTGATCATTTTTTTTCTCAGTATATTACTCCCTACCAACAACACATAAATTTTTTAACCCACCAATAACTATTTCATTAGGGCATCACTTTCACTTTTTCCTTCTTCAATTTTACACTCCCTAACATGTTAATTTTTCAACTAAAGCACTTAGGAGTTTTGGATGAAATTACAGTCAATTGAAAGAAAGGGAATAAGCTACATATAAGGCTACCAAAGAATAGGCTTAAGGCTCAACGAGGTTAATTAAGACCATGCAAAAAGGGTAGATAAATAGGGAATAAAACATGGATATCAAAGAAATGCCTATATCATCTCCTAAACTTAACATTCTTTACTTCGCTTTGCAAAAACACCGGGAAAGTTATAGACATCAATATGCAACATGGAATATAACAAACTCTTAATCACACATGAGACACGATTAAGTCAAGAAGAAGCCCTATAGACTCTCAACCAAGCAATAGCAATAATTCAATTTCAAGCCAACATTACACAAGAGTCAAACAACTAAGCCTAAGTGTTTCACAGTAGTCATTCAATTCACTACACATGCTTCGAAATTCAAAACCCACTTGCATCATGTAATCATAAGTAGCATCTAACTCGAACATCTCAAAAAATTTAAAATTACTCCTAAAAATCAAAAAGGATATTGGGTTCAAAGGGCTCTCCCTCATAAAAGAACCAAAAAGAAAAATTGAGGGGTGGGCGAAGCGTGCTCCTAAATAAAACTAAAACTTACTAAAATAAAATCTTTTTGTATTTTTCAAATTTTCAGCAACATAAGAAAAAAGCAAATAAACAAATAACCAAAAGACTCCTATAGCACACTTCACCTTAACCAAATTAGAAGATTTACCACCCCACACTTAAAATCACACTTTGTCCCCAAAGTATAAATAAAAATTAAGGATAGAAATAATCCCGGAGGCCTCTAAGCCTAGCCAGTAGCATTATATTCATCAAGTATTCAAAAATACATGATTTCCATACATATGAGTTCTCAAATCATAATTAGGAGCTTCGGCTCATAACAATATGATACATGACATGTATGACATCCAGATATGCCATTAATGATTTTGAACACCTTTTCTCAAAAGTAAGTTCCTGATTTGTATGGTATCCGGAAGGCTATTAATGATCGTAGATAAATTTTCTTATAAAAGTAGAGTTCACCAGTAGTATGGAAATCAAGTATGGCATCCATGATTATGGATAGGTTGACATCTATAGAGGTCATCTCAGATTGATATCCAAATATGTCATCTCATCGAGCTATCAATTATGTTCAGTTGGGAGTAGTACTTAGCACTGAGCGAATGAGGGAATGAAATTTCACCCACCCACTAGGGTAAGACCTTTAGTAGTAGCCCCTAAGTCACAGAACTACGTGCCTCCATTGGTTTATTTATACCACATTAGATTAGCTCAGCCTTTATACCATGGAAGGAATATTAGTCCCTCTTCAATGGGGATTATACATCAAACTCTATGTTTAGGTCACATGGTTATTAGTTGATTAATATTATCTCCCAAAGTCTCAAACTTTGGCTTTTGCATTACCCCCAACTCAGTCTAGTTCACAGTATCTCAATTGTATCAAAATATTCATGCACTTAGTATTTATGATTATCCGGATGGATTCGTACATCTTAGTGTACCTCAGTATTACTTTTGATTTAAATATGCCATCATCAACACGTCATTTTGTATATACCTTTAAGGTTTTAAAATATCCTTGTATTCAGTTTACTCAATATTTTATTATTAATATGTTACATATTTATTTTACTTGGTCGTTGCATCAGTTTACATTCCTTACTCCATGTTCAGTTCATAATCTCATGTTCAGCATATATAGTGTAGTGCATATCTCACATGCTCTGTCTATTCAAAGTACTAACTGTATACTTTTCTTTATGCTATATTGTCTTATAATATAGGTTCTAATGTTTAGCCTCCGGATCATGCATAATATGATATCCTTCTACATCAGTAGTAGTACTTTGGTGTTTCCTCATCAATTGAGGACTAGTTATCAGTATTTTTCATTTATGCCCCTTTAGTTTTCAGACTCTTAGAGTTAGTTGGGGCTTTGTCCTAGCAACTTGTCTTAGTAGAGTCTTTAAAACATATAATTAGGTGTTCAACTTCATGGTTTTAAAACTCAGATGTTATTGGTTGGTTTTGATTATTATTTCTCCATTCATCTCAGCTTCCACACAGTATTTTTATCAGTTATTTTATTATTTATAGTGTCATGCCAGGCCATAGGTTAGCTTAGGGTCACTTGTGGCTTTTAGAACCATGGTACGACTAGGGTTAGTCTCGGATTATGATAGGTTAATTGGTGGTCCACCGACATATGGGACTTAGACAGCAACCTAGGGTGGTATTAGTTTAAGGGTGCAGCCTACATCTGACGCTCCCAAAGTAGAGGTTCTACCAGCACCAGTAGTTCCACAATCGATAATAGCCTAGGCAGTTATGACTATGGAAGAGCACAAGATATTGGGCAAATTTCTGAGATTGACTCCTCCTAGGTTTGTCGGGGCCCCAGGAGAGGATGCTTATGAGTTTCTCACCAGTTATGAGTAGAGGCTATGTATTTTGGGGTTAGTCAAGTCTCGCGGCATGGATTATACTACTTATTAGCTTGAAAGGGTAGTGAGATAATGGTAGAGAGGTTATCTTAATTCCAGGCCAGCTGGATCCCTACCTATGTCTTGTACTCAGTTCTCCGAGGCTTTCTTAGGGAAGTTCATGCCTCACAGTATGTGCGAGCGCCTCAGGGATGAGTTTTCTACTTTGAGATAGGGTTTTATGACTATGGCCAAGTATGAGGTGAGGTTTCACAAGCTAGACC
Organism: Capsicum rhomboideum; assembly: GCA_031232105.1. NCBI lineage: Eukaryota > Viridiplantae > Streptophyta > Magnoliopsida > Solanales > Solanaceae > Capsicum > Capsicum rhomboideum. The sequence goes on from CP124714.1 coordinate 122,298,182, forward strand.
GACATTCTACTATGATTCTGCCTACATAGTATTGATAGGATTTGGTGCTTTGTCAGATGGTTGAGACTACCGCTCCGCAGGGCTACTTATAGTTTGGGTACTTTGAGCAAGTCTTTTACTAATATTGTCAACCATGTTTATATTATTGAGGATATAGATCGTGAGGCCCAAGGGGGAAGCAATAAGAGGCCCCATTATCAAAGTAGTTTTAGTAAGAGTCAAACAGCTCACAGTTCAAGGGCTGAGGATTTTAGGGTAGGTAGCCCCAACGTCAGCCTTATCATTACCAGGGTCAGTCTAGTAGGTCCGTTCAAGTAGCGCTTCCAATTTTAGATGGGGGTCAGCTCAGTTATGGTAGTTCGTGTAGTCAGAGCACTAGTCAACTAGTGAGGGGTCTTCAGTTAGAGTCATTAGGCCGAGGTGGCCATTTTGGGTCAACCAAACCTTAGGCAGAGCAGGGTGCCAAGATCTTGTTAGGAGTGAGGTGTTGTTGTCCACTTCTCTAGAGAGTGCCCCACCATTGGGTGATTGAGCCTGCAGTTCAGAGTGCTCATCCAATTAGATCACTACTGTCGTCATTCAGGGGTGGTACCCAAGGTCGCAGAGGTGGTCCTCAGGGTTCTAGAGGTGTTCCTCAGGTAGGTAGGATAGGTGATAGGGCAAGCACCCAATCTGGTAGCGGATAGGGCCATATGTATGCTGTACTAAGTAGGCCAGAGTATGAGTCTTTGGATGCTATGATTATAGGTATGGTTTTAGTATGCCATCAATAAGCCTCTGCATTATTTGATCCCACTCTATATTTTTGTATGTTTCTGCTTATTATTGACAATAGTTGGGTTTGTCTTCGTAGTCTTTATCTATGCTATATGTATAGCTACCCCTATGGGTAATTCTTTAGTAGTGGATTGGGTATATATATTATGTTTGGTGATTGTTTGAGAGGTTGATACTTAAGTTGATCTCATTATGTTAGATATGGTGGATTTTGAGGTGATTATGTGCATGGACTGGTTATCCCCCTATCATGCAGTCTTAGATTGCTTTGCTAAGACCATTACCTTAGCCATGCCTGGCATACCCCCAATTGTGTGGTAGGGTTCTTTTAGTCGTGCAACAAAGTGGATTATTTCTTATATTTAGGGTAGGAGACTGGTATTGAGGGGTTGTGAGTCATTTCTTGCTTATGTTCGGGATGTTAGTGTTGAGAGTCCTTCACTTGACTCCATTTTTGTTGTTCATAATTTTCCTACTGACCTACCTGGCCTTCCTTCTCAGCGTGATACTAAGTTTGCTATTGACCTTGAGCTTGACACCCAACCTATTTCTATGGCTCCTTATTGTATGGATCCTACCGAGATAAATGAGCTAAATATTTAGCTTCAAGATCTTCTAGGTAAGGGTTTCATCAGATCGAGTATAGTACCTTGGGGTGTTCCAATTCTATTTGTAAAGAAAAAAGATGGTTCTATGCATATGTGTATCGACTATAGACAGCTAAATAAGGTGACAGTGAAGAATAAGTTTCCCATGCCTTGTGTCAATGATTTATTTGACCAACTTTAGGGTGGAGCAGTGTTCGCTAAGATTGATTTGAGGTCTGTATACTATCAGTTCAGGATCAGGGCTGAGGATATCCCTGAGACAGCCTTCAGGACTTGTTACAACCATTATGAGTTCCTGGTGATGTCTTTTGGGTTGACCAATGCCCCAACAATATTTTTGGATTTGATGAACCATTATTTTAGGCCTTATTTGGAATCCTGCATGATTATTTTCATTGATGACATTTTGGTATATTCGAGGTGTAGGGAGGAGCATGAGCAGTATTTAAAGATTGTGCTCCACACTTTGATAAATCATAGGCTTTATGCCAAATTCTCAAAGTGTGAGTTCTAGCTTGTGTATGTAGCTTTGTTAAGGCACGTGGTGTCCAAGGTTGGTATTATGGTGGACCCAGCAAAGGTTGGGACTTTTTTTGGTTAGGCTAGGTCTATGTCCCCTATTGAGGTTCGTAGTTTTGTTGGGATAGCAGGCTACCACAGATGGTTCGTCAAGAGATTTGCTTCTATTGTAGCCCCTACAAACAGGTTGACTAGGAAGGAGGTACCATTTCAATATTCTGGGAGTTGTGAGGCAAGCTTTCTTAATCTCAAGGACTTGCTCACTTTAACTCCAATTCTTACTCTTCCAATTAAGGGTGAGGGATTCACCATCTACTGTGATGCTTCTGGTGTTGATTTAAGGTGTGTTTTGATACAATGAAGTTGTGTTATTGCATAAGCATCGAGGCAGCTAAAGGTGCATGAGCGTAACTACCCTACTCATGCTTTGGAGTTGGCAGCGGTAGTTTATGCGCTTAAGATTTGGAGGCATTACTTGTATGGTGTTTATTGTGAGATCTTCACTGACCACCATAGTCTTCAGTATATTATGACCCAAAAGGGAGTTTAATTCAAGATAGTGCAGGTGGATTGAGTTGTTGAAGGGCTATATATCTCTATTTTATACCATCCAGGCAAGACGAATATAGTAGCGAATTCTTTGAATCGAAAGGCAGTGAGTATGGGTAGCTTGGCCTTTATTTTAGTTTTGCAGTGGCAGTTGGCTTTGGATATCCAGTCCTTAGTCAACATGATAGTTCATTTTGATATATCCGACCCCAAAAAGATTCTTGCTAGTGTTGTGGCTAGATCGACCTTATTGGAGCAAATTTAGGGTTATCAGTTTGAGGATAGCAGGCTTCGTAGCATACGAGGGCAGGTGTTGAGGGGTGAGTCTAGGAGGTGTCAAATATTTGATGGACGAATTTGTGATCCAAGGGTCAGAGATTTGATTTAGTTGATACTTTATGAGGCGCATAGCTCTAGGTATTCTATTCACCTTGGGACAATTAAGATGTATAGGGATTTGAGGCAGCATTACTGGTGGAGTGGTATGCAGAGAGATATAGTAGAGTTTGTGGCTTCGTGCCTATGTTTTCAGCAGTTAAAGGTCGAGTATTAGAGACTTGGTGGATTACTTCAGAGGCTACCATTTTTGAATGGAAATGGAAACGGGTTACTATGGATTTTGTAGGTGGTTTGCCTCGTACTTCTCATGGTTTCGATGGCATTTGGGTCATCGTGGATCGATTGACCAAGTTTTCCTATTTCATCCCTGTTCATACTTTCTTTAGTGCCATAAGGCTAGCCCGTATCTTTATTCGAGAGGTTGTTTGCCTTTATAGGGTACCCATGTCTATTATATCAGATCGAGGCTCTCAGTTCACTTTTAGTTTCTGGAAAAATTATGTACCCAGGTTGATCTTAGCACCTCTTTTCATCCCTAGACTATCAAAAAATCAAAGCAAACTATTATGGTTTTGGAGGATATGCTCCATGCTTGAGTGTTGGATTTTGGAGGTTAGTGGGATCAATTTTTAGCTTTGGCGGAGTTTGCATATAATAACAGCTACCATTCGAGTATTCAGATGGCACTATTTGAGGTGTTGTATGGTAGGCGTTGACGATCTCTAGTGAGTTGGCTTGATACTTTTGAGGTTAGGCCCCGAGGTATAGATTTGCTACGTGAGTCTATAGACCAGGTTCGGGTGATTTAGGATAGGCTATAAGTATCTCAGAGCAGGCAGAAGAGTTATGCTGACCATAGACTTCGTGCCTTGAGGTTCAGAGTTAGTGACCGGGTCTTCCTACGAGTATTGCCCATGAAGGTCCTGATGAGGCTCGGGAGGAAGGGCAAGCTCAACCCCAGGTATATTGGACCAGTTGAGATCCTATAGATAGTTGGGGAGGTAGAATATAAGTTAGCCTTGAGATATAGTTTTCCATGTATCAATGTTATGGCGCTATATTCTGGATGAGTCACATGTGCTTCGGTGGGACTCGATGCAGCTGGATGAGAGGTTGACCTTTACAGAGGAGCCTATGTCTATTTTAGCCAGAGATGTCAGGTGGTTTCCCTCCAAAGACATTCTTATAGTTAAGGTTCAGTGGCAAACCCATCCAATCGAGGAGGCTACCTGGGAGACCGAGCATGATATGCAGACCTAGTATCCATACCTATTCGAGCCTTCAGGTACATCTTGACCCTTTACTTTCGCAGACAAAAGTCCTTTTAATAGTGGATGTTGTAATGACCCTCCAAGTGATTTTCCCTATTTTCATGCTTTAACTGCATTCATAGCTTTCCCACAGTTTCCCCAGGTCATTTATGACTTGCTGGGACTAACAGCTGGCTCGTCGCTCACTAGGCAGTTCATTTGGTTTTTAGAACCATTTCCCTGTTTTGGAGCTTTTGAAGTTAAGAAATGGGTCTCGGGCCCAAACCTTAGGTAGACGGCCTCAGATGCCATTTTTGACAATCTCATCAGCTATGAAACATTGATTTTAGGCTAAGGGGACCCTTGGTCTGGGTCCCAAGGCTTCCTAACTTATTTTGATATGTTGGGTGGAATTTGGTTAAAATGGCTCTTGGGGTGTGGGACACACTTTTTATCAAAATGACCCCGGTTTGAAATTTTAATGGCGCCATTGAGTCCAAAATGTCAAATTTGGTAAGGTAGCATAGTTTGTTTGTGAGCACGGGATTCTGAATCAATCCCGAGCACCCGTTCAGAGTCTGTTGGGACTAGTTAAACTTGGTTGGTGCCAACTATCTGGTGCAACCACTTAAGTAGCCAGGGAACCGCTTTAGCGGTGTCTGCTTTAGCAGAGCTGGGCCAACCTAGGCTTGACCACTTTAGCATCCCCATAGGCATTTTTACGATAGAAGTTTTAGCGGCCTTGGAGAGCTTAAGCTGAGCCACACAAGCTGTGGTAGGGTCGCTTTAGATGTGACGGGGCTAAGTGTGACCGTGGGAAGGACCTCCTCAAACATGCCTGCAGGAACTAAGTGTGAATAGGATCAAACGACAAGATCCCACAACCGTACCTAGATGTGACGGTCGTACCATCAGGTCATGGTATTGAAGACCTGAAGAGGATAAAATCCATGAGCAAACCACGAGCACCAAAGGACAATCGTGGTATCTAAGCACGATCGTATCTTCCTCTCGTCCAACATGACCGATTCAGATTTCCTATTTGTTTAGGGTAGGTTTTATTTTGTCTATAAATATTCTTATTCGCTTTATTGTATATGGCTATTTTCTATTATTACTTTCAAGACATATTATTAGTTTTGCAAGTAAAAACATCAATTTCTAGGTTTTTAATTCAAAATGAGATCTTGGAGTTTTTCATATTCTAATTGTAAGTTCGTAATTATGATCTCATATCAGATTCTTTCTTATGTTCTTGTAACTATGAGTTGCTAAACACCATAACTAGGGTTGTGGGAACCATGACAGATTCATAAGTATGGAGTAATCTTCAATCGATGTTCACATGTATTGGTTGTTTCCGTGGTTTTAAAGCCTTTTTGACTGTGCACAACGTTAGAACTCGCCTAATCTGTATTTTGGACGAAAAGATGAATATGGATGGGAAAATGGGAACAAACAACAGAGACTTAGAGCTCTCAAGCTCCACTTAATAGCTTGAGCCGATAATCCAGGATAGCTATCTGGGATCCAAGTTAGGGGTTAGTAACACAAGTTCAGGATTAAAGAAAACTTACTTGATGATATTGCTTAGACAAGAGTGTCAAGCTATTCTAAGTATACATAACCTACCGATTCTGCATACCGAACATCGGGAGATATTGCAAAGTGTGAAGAACCTACGGAGTTATAAATTTATGGGGAATTAAGTCCTAGTGCTTTTCTCATATTGATTACAAATCCAACAAATCAACAATTGTTACTACTGAATTATTTATTTACAATTCCTCCTTTTTTACTGGAAATTGTTATTGATTGCCATGACATACATCTTGAGTTATATTTGACCTATTCCCTGTCGGATCAACTCCAACCTTTTTTGGTTCTATATTTGATCAATGATCGCTTTATGCTTTGCTTAGAGAAGTAATTTGGGTGACATCAAATTTTTGCGCCGTTGCCGGGGAATAAGGTTATGAAGTTGATTTGATTGTGTTTGTTGGGGTTATTGGTTGCTATTTTCTGATTTTACTTTTCTATTGATTGTAGGGTGAACACCGGTGTATGCCCTATTCTCGGAGTCAAGGCAATCCCCTGATTCCACTTGATATGGAGCTTGAGAGAACTCTGAGAAATAATCGAAGGATGATTAACGTAGGAATTCATGATCCAACAGCCTTGTTGGAGGGATTTAACGGCGATCAAACACTCTTAAATCAAACAGTAAACTAGCACGGGGGTCAAGAGACTGCAGAACAGACCATGGCTTAGTTAATGGCTGAGGAGAATGCTAGACAAGAACCTGTCAGACGGGCATCTAGGGAAGAAAGGGCTGGATAAGATGAGGCAAATCTGCACTTGATGATCGAGAGAGACAGAGAAGGCATAAGGGACAATAGCTTCCATAACAGCCTCTGTAATAGTATCTTCCTCAATATGAGAGGAGGATTTGGACTATTTGGAGCCGGTGTAAACTGGTGCTATCATTCCACAAGAATTACCTCCTGGGACTAAGTTTGATATCACGAGCCATGATTAACTTGTGGAACTTGAAAGGGGTGTTCACATGCCTTCCCACCGACGGCACAAATATTCATGTAATGAATTTTATTGGGATTTGTACATCATACAATATGCCTGGAGTTACCCAAGAGGAAATCAGATTGCTCTTTTTTCGTACTCCTTAATGAGATAAGCCACATTATGGCCAGTAGAGTTACCACGGGGATCGATCACTACTTGGAATGAACTTAAGACTCGATTCTTGGAAAGATTCTTCCCACCTTCCAGAATGTTGCAATTGAGGGATGAGATTTATAATTTCAGACAGTTACATTTAGAGGCATTGTATGAGACATGGCTGAGGTTCAAGAAAAAGTTGCAAAGTGTTCCAAATCACAAGATGACTGGTCGAAATTTGCTCGAGATCTTCTACAGATCCTTGAATGCTAACATCAAGGTTGTAAGAGACACTATCACTGGTGGAGAATTCATGAGTCTGTGTTAGGAGCATGCTTCTGATATTCTAGATAGGATCACAAAAACTAAATGAGGCTGGCATACTTAAGATGCAGATAGACCCGTAGGTACATACGCAATTAGAGCATCCGTAGAGCAGAGATCACTAGATGAGACAGTGGCTCAAGAGATAGCACAACTGAGGACAAAAATAAAATTGTCAACTAGTCAATTTGCAGCAGCCGAAGCCGTTAAGGTACATGCAATCGGTTCACAAGGAAAGAAACCCAGGTATGAAGATTCAAATTCTAAAGAGGAGGCAAAATATCTAGACAAATAGGTGGTGGGTTTTCGAGCCAAGTGCCAAGGGTCTAACCAAGAAAATTTGGAACTCTCATCAAGGGAATCAGGGTCGGAACTACTATAATGACAATAACTACAATAAGTCTTGATATAGAGATAGTGATAGGTATCTAGATGGTGATTAGAGGAGAAAAGATGACTACAAGGATTAGAGTGGCCTTTACGTTCCACCTGGAAATTGTGATGCTGGTTTAAGCAACTCGAGGATGGAAGACATGCTTGCAAAGGTTGTAAAAGGGGTAGAGAAAATAAAAGACTGCCTTAAGGATATTAAATCGGATATTTTGGGTATGAATCAGAAAGTTGAATTCTACCGCCATCAAACAACTTGAGCAATAGTTTGGTCAGATTTCTGCATCATTGAATCAGTGTTAACAAGGTGCACTCCCAAGCAACACCATCCAAAACCCAAAGAATAATGGTCATTGCTTAGCTATTACCACTCAGAGTGGTAAGATGACCATTGATCCTCCTATGCCTGTGATTGTTGATGATGTGGTAGAACCAATGCTAGTAGATGATGAGAAAGTTGTCGAATCTGAAAAAGTAGTGGTAGATGAAAATGCACCTGAAAAGCCTCAAGTTGACGATCAAGAGGCCAAGGAAAAAAAAAAGGGGAAAGACAAGAAGGTCCCACAAGTGTTGACTAAAATTCCACAACCTCCACATCTTTTTCTGTAAAGACTGAAAAATAAAGCCGAAGAGGGAAAGTACCAAAAGTTTATTTTATGCTAAAGGAGTTGAAAGTGAATATCCCTCTAGTTGAGGCACTTGAACATATGCCAGGTTACTTGAAGTTTATGAAGGATTTGGTGACTAAAAAGCAGATGGTGAGTTTTGAGCCCATTGATAATGTGCACCATTATAGTGCAATAGTCTCTAGATCTTTAGTCGAGAAAAAGGAAGAACCAGGAGCATTCACGATTCCATACATTATTAGGTGTTTTAACTTCACAAAAGCTTTGTGTGACTTAGGGGCTAGCATAAATCAGATGTTGCTAATAGTTTACAAATAGTTGGGGTTGGGGTCACCTAAATCGAATTTGATAATACTTCTCATGGCAGACCGCACTGTGAAAAAGCCAGTGGGAATCTTATGTGATGTTTTGGTGAGGGTTGCATCCTTCATATTTCTAGCTGATTTTGGGTTGAAGTTGTGGTTCCTATTATTTTAAGGAGACCATTCCTCACGACTGGGCATGCATTAGTTGATATGGAGACTGGGCAGATGCAGTTTTTGCTAAATAATGAACAGGTCACCTTTAATGTATGCTAATTCATGAAGCAGCCAAAGGATATACGGGTGATTTTTGTGATTGATTCTATCAATGAGAATAATTTGGTAGCTCCCATTAAGGAGAAGCTTGGAGCTGATGGCCTCGTAACAATAATAATGAATTTTGAGGGTGATGGTATTGAAAGGTATAATGAGATGGTGAGAGAACTTGAAGGTAGGGGTTCATACAACTATGCACCAAATAACCTAGATCTTGATTTGAAGAATAGAATGACCCTACCAGCTTGGCCTTCTATTGAGAAGCCTCCAATTTTGGAGCTCAAATCTCTTCTATCCCATCTTTGTTATGCATTTTTAGGATACAACAATACCTTGACAATTATTATTGCAGCTGATTTGGTAGATTGGCAAGTTGAGGCTCTGGTTTCTGTGTTAAAAAGGTTTAAAAGGACTATTGGATGGTCCATGACTGACATCATTAGGATTTCACCTGAAATTTGCACACACAAATCCAACTTGAACTCGATTATATGCCAAGTCTCGATCATCAACAAAGATTGAATTTGCCTATGCAAGAGGTAGTTAATAAAGAAATCATCAAGTGGTTGGATATGGGTGTGGTTTATCCGATTTCAGACATCAAGTGGGTAAGCCTGATCCAATGTGTGCCGAAGAAGGGTTGAATCATTGTGGTTCCAAATGAGAGAATGAGATTATTCCAATGAGGCCAATCACGGGTTGGTATATGTGTATGGACTATAGGAAGTTGTACTCTTAGACTGAGAAGGATCACTTCCCCATGCCCTTTATGGATCAGATGTTAGACTGACTTTCTGGTAGAGGTTGGTAATATTTTCTTGATGCATACTCGGGTTATAATTATATTTTTATTGCTATCAAGGACCAAGAGAATACCACTTTCACTTGTCCATATGGGACATTTGTATTCAAGAGGATGTAGTTTGGTTTGTGTAATGCACCCATAACTTTTCAGTGTTGCATGATGGCTATATTTTCTGACATAGTTGAGGACATTACCGAGGTGTTCATGGATGACTTCTCTATTATTGGTGATTCATTCAAACATTGTTTGGCACACCTCGCCAATGTTTTGAGGAGATGTGAGGAATGTAACTTGGTTTTAAATTGGGATAAGTGTTACTTCATGGTTAAAGAAGGAATAATGCTTGGTCACAAGATTTCGAAGAAAGGGTTTAAAGTTGACAAGGCAAAGATTAAGGTGATTGAAAAGTTACCTCCACAAATTTTTATGAAAGGTATTCGTAGCTTTTTAGGGCATGCGGGATTCTATAGAAGATTCATCAAGGACTTCACTAAAATCTCTAATAAATTGTGCAATTTATTAGATAAGGAGGTAAAATTTGTGTTTGATAATGCATGTCTAGAGGCATTCGAGTGCCTGAAAGAGATGTTGATTTTAGCCCCTATTATTATGTCTCTCGATTGGTCTATGCCATTTGTGGTTATGTGTAATGCTAGTGGCATGGCGCTAGACGCATGTCATGCCTCAAATTCTAATGGGGCTGACTGGCACCCGGAGCCGTTATGACCCGAGAGAACCAATCTTCATTCATGTACACTCGTATGCATGTCACTCAAGGAACATCACTATCACATATAGATACACGATGCTAATGGCGGAAGTCATGGAAAACATAAGATATATATACATATATGAAACTTGGTCGTTAGGGCCACCACGACAAAAACATACATGCCTTCAATGTCTAACAACGTCTACAAAGCCTCTAACGGATACCTTTACATAACCATCCTAAAGTCGGGACAAGTCCCTACTTTAAACAATATTATACAGTGCCAAAACTAAAGTACACAAGTGACACGGAAAGCCCCGAACCGAACTGGAGCTCACCAATATTCTGTAGATAATCCGCAACCTACTTTGAATGTCTACTAGCACCTGTTCCTGCAGCAAGTAAGGTAAGTCCATCAAGGGACGTCAGTACAAAGAATGTACTGAGTATGTAAGGCTATAAGAAACTGCATGATACATAATTACTTCAATGGAATCAAACAAGTCAGTAATCAATATAGATAACCCTCCATTCCGTATATGTGTGGAACTATTTACATTACTTTCATTATTTTCATTATTCGATCCTTCATTCTTATCATTATCATTCATATAATAACATTCTCTTATCATTATCATTCATATAATAACATTCATATATACTCTCATTCAAGTGATATACTTTATTTGCTTTTACGATCATCCTTATTATCATTCATCCAGTTGATCAGTAGGCCATATATCATTCATCCAGCCGATCAGTGGGCTATAGTACAATCATCCACCTTATCGGCGGGCCATAACATAATATAATGTATTATATCAACAATCATCCACCTTATCGGCGGGCCAATATCATATAATGTATTATATCAACAATCATCCACCTTATCGGTGGGCCATAATATCATATAAATAACCATAAAGTACCCATAAAGTAATCATAAATTAACCATATATGCATTAATTCCTTGCATTACTTCTTTCCTTTTCTTTGGTAAGGTTGATACCTTTACTTGTGTGAGATTGATACATTGGTGGTTATAACATCATTATTGGAACTTGAGAAAGCAATATTTTTGGAACTTTGGAATAATGTCCCTAATTATACGACACATGAAAAAAAATTGGTCAATTAATAAGAAACATGTGAATAACAATATATGACAACATGGAATGAGATACCTTAGAACATTTCGGAATGGAACAGGTACAATGACGATATGAACAATATGTGCTGCAGAAGGATACGAAAAGAGTAACCTTACATATCTTATCTTTCCCAATATGAATATATAGTACTATATGTGAATACAATAATCCATCTCCTTCCTTACGTGTTACTCTACAACACAAGTACATCACGGAGCTCACGTTAACAACTAACTACATTACAAGTGCATAGGACGACAATGAATTACGTGACTGCCATATAACGTCATTTCACCCTCTTAAAATACAATTTATTGCATCACCATACCAACAATACCATAACATTCCACATATTGACCAAGACATTATAAACCAATAACATTTCACACCAAGTTTATCCTTTACACTTCCTCATTAACACTACGTCACAATTACACCATCAAGTCATTTCAATACCTTTCACAATAACACATGAACAACAATCCATAATTGATACCATTAAAAATACCTCCGGGATAATCCTTTAAAGTCATTCAAAAGGTACCATAAGTTGATAATTGCATCCATGAAGGGTATAGGGGTTCCGGGGGATCAAATAGAGACAAAAACATGCAAAACGGGGTTCTGGGATGACCTGCAAAGCCACCTGTGCATGCAGGTGGTTGAGGTACTGCTGCAGGTGACTCTTGGTAGTGTCCAGGGTCACCTGCGAAGTCACCTGCGCCCGCAGGTGCCTTCATCTGCGAGGGCTGGTGCCTGTTTCGGCCAAAATGGGTCTCTTTTGGGTCCTTTTTTGTAATGAATGGTTCATGATCATAATTAAAATTATATTTTCATATTTTAAGTTATCATGGATGCCAATGAATAGCCATGGTTTCACAAATCGCATAAACCTCACAAAACTACATTTTTCCCTTCAATACGCCACCGGTTCCATGTACATTTTGCAACAACAATTCCAAATGTCAAACACAAAGAGAAGGCAAGTTAAGGAAATAACCACATCTTACATATTGATATTTAATCCATCAAATTCACTTCCTTCAATACCACAAATCTCCTTTCAAGTTCAAGTCTTATAGATGACAAATCTTTTAGCAAGGAAGCAAAAGTACACTACTCAACACTTTTAGACATAACCATCATGGTCTACACAATATCTCATGCATATAATATATTAAATCATAAGAGTAAACACTTACCCAAACTTTTAAATTGATGATATTGTCCACAAGAGATGGTTTCCTTAGGGTTTGAGAGTAGAGAGAACATACCTTTTTGTGGAAAAGTCTAGAATGACATGTGTGCCTTTGTGAATAAAATCTGATTTTTGGTTGCCTTTTATAGCCCCTTAATGGTCATCCTTATCCACTTTTTACCAATAAATATCATGTTTACTTGGTCAAAAGATGAATGGGTCATTTCCTTCTTGTTGGGCCATGTCTTTTACCTCATTTTGGGCCTTAAATTGAGCCTATTTGCACAAGATTAATTTAGCCCAATAACTTCCCCATTTGCACAAGATTAGTGGAACCCAATAACTTCCATGAATAATATACCAACTATCATAAATTAATTAATTCCATGAACATTAGGGTAGTCGAATGAGTTCAGAAAAGTACGGGGTGTTACATCCTTCCCCCCTTAGGAACATTCGTCCTCGAATGTTTGTAACATATCCAATTTACACATATTCAAGTTTAAGTTTATCCTTCATGTTATCATATATACACATAATGCTCATAGATACTTACTTGTTACTTCTCTAATTCCGCACTTTGAACTTTTTCTTCGATTTCCAATGTGATTTCTTCTAATTGTTGATTTCTCCAATAGAACCTTTATGGAAGCTACTTCTTTATTTCTTAATATTTTTACTTATCATCAATCTAGAATAGCAATAGGTACCTCTTTATATATGAGATCCTCCGTAACTTGTACATCTCTACTAGGAGCAATACGAGATAGATCTCCTATACACTTTCAAAGCATCGTACATGAAATACTTAATGAACTGTGGAGAGTTCTTGGGGTAGTGCTAATTTATACGCAACTTATCCAAATCTTCGGGTAATATCATATGGAATGTTATATAGGGCCAACTTTCCTTTCTTTTCGAATCTCATTACCCCTTTCATTGGTGACACTTGCAAAGATACCTAATCACCTATGTCAAATTCTAATTTCCTTATTCTAATATCGGCATATGACTTGTGTCGACTTTGGGCCATTTGTGGCCGCTGTTGTATCACCTTAACTTTCTCTATATCTTGATGAACAAGATCTGACTCGAGTAAAGCAGTTTCACCTGCTTCCAACCACCAATTGGTGATCTACACTTTCTTCCATACGAAGCTTCGTAAGGTGTCATTTTGATCATTGAATGATAGCTATCATAATAGGCAAATTCAACAAGAAGTAAATGATCGTCTCAACTACCTTTTAAGTCCAGTGTGAAAGCTCGTAGCATATCTTCAAGTGTTTGGATAGTACGTTCTGCTTGTTCATCTGTTTGAGGTGGAAAAGCCATACTCAAACTCACTTGGGTTTCAAAAGTGGGTAGTACATTGAGCTCCCCTGTCTGATATATTAGAAATTGGAATCACATATAATCGCACTATCCCATGTAATCCTGTCAACTATTACCCTTATGGAATCAAATATTTGCAGTGTACGAGTCAAACCTGTGATGAAATCCATGTCAATCATGTCCCACTTCCAGATTGGAAGATTTATACATTGCATATAACCTTCAGATGTCTGATGCCTTACTTTTATTTATTGACAGCTTGGAAATTGAGCTATAAATTCTGCAATGTTCTTTTCATGTAAACTTACTAACACCTTTTGTTCAAATCATGGCATATTTTGGTAGCGCCCGGATGAATAGAAGATCATTGACTATATCTTGCTTTTTCGTCAACTGGCTACTAGTGTTTCCTATTGTTTTGCGACTTAATGCATCGGTTACCACGTTTGCTTTTCCTGGATGGTACAAGATATTACCATCATACTCCTTTAAGAATTCCAGCCACCTCCACTGCCTCAAAATTTGGCCTTTCCACTTAAAAATATACTACAAACTTTTATGTCTGTATATATATATCAACGCAAACCCCATACAAATAGTGGCATCATATCCTTAAATCAAATATCATAGCTGCTAGCTCAAGATCATGTGTGGGATAATTTCTCTCATGTGGTCGCAACTGTCGTGAGGCATACACTATTACATTACCGTGTTGCATCAATACACATTCTAAGCCGACTCTTAAAGCATCACAATATAATGCATACCCTCCTGTGCCTTCGGGAAGTACTAATACAGGTGTAGAAGTCAATTTATCGTTCAGCTCTTGGAAACTCTTCTCACATTCATCCTTCCACTGAAACTTGATTGCCTTGTGTGTTAGCTTTGTCAAGGGTATGGAGATAGAAGAAAATTCTTCAAAAAATCTCCTATAATAACCAACCAATCCAAGAAAACTATGAATCTCTGTAAACGCCGTAGGCCTTAGCCAATTTTTCACCGCTTCTATCTTTTGTATATCAATCCTGAGTCCTTTATCCTATACAATGTGACCCAAGAATGCTACGGATTTTAACCAAAATTTACATTTAGAGAACTTTGCATATTTCTTACTATCACGAAGAATTCGTAATACCTGTAGTAAGTGATTAGCATGGTCCTCTTGTGGTCTTGAACACCCTATTCATCAAATCCCTAACAACAGCTGGTGCATTGGTTAGCCCAAATGGCATAACTAGAAATTCATAGTGACCCTTCTGTGTTCGGAAAGTTGTCTTGGATATATTTTGTTATTTTTTTCTAACCCTTACCTGGTGATATCCCAATCTCAAGTCAATCTTTGAAAAACATTTGGCACCCTGTAATTAGTCAAATAAATCATCAATTCTGGGGAGGGAATATTTATTCTTAATTGTCACCTTATTCCATTGCCGATAGTCAATACACATTCTCAATGTGCCATCTTTTTTTTTTTGTACAATTAACACTGGTGCACCCCAAAGGGATATACTAGGCCTTATGACCCCCTTTCCAGCAAATATTTTAATTGCTCTGTTACTTCCATAATTCTGCTGGGACTATTTTATATGGAGGAATAGAGATAGACTAGGTACCTGGCATTACCTCAATACCAACACTACTTCCCGTCCTAGAGGTAAACCTGGAAGATCTTCAGGAAATACATCAAGGAATTCATTTACCACTGGAACCACTTGAAAAGGTGGTGACTTCACATCGGTATCCCGCACTTTTACTAGGTGGCATATATACTCCTTGGATTTTATTTTCTTTGCCTTAAGATAGGGAATAAATTTTCCTCTCGGTGATCCCACATTATCCTTCCATTCAAGAACATTCTTTTGTGGAAAATGAAAATGTAATTTCTTAGCTCGACAATCTACTGTAGCACAATCCATTTATAACATCAAAATCCACCATTTCCAGCTCAATAAGATCAACCAGTGTATCATGACCACAAATAATTACTATACAATTACGATATACTCAGATTCACCTTTTGGTGTAGATACCTCAAATGGGTTAACTAATAATTCTGGTGTCCTTTCAAAAATTTTCAACAATCAATGGAGTCGCATATTATAATGTAGAACCCGGGTCAATTAATGCATATACCTTATGTACAAATATGAATAATGTACCTGTATTTACATCAGGAGAAGCCTTCAAATTCTGTCGATCCGCTAAGGCATAGGTACGGTTCTGGGTTGCACTAGCACCAACTATACCTCTAGAACCTCTGCCACGCACCGTAGGCTGTACACCTGACAATGATAATGCAACGGTTGTTTCCGTAGGTCGCGCCATATTACCTGTGCCCCTCTGTGGACACTCTCTCATTTTGTGCCCCGGCATACCGCACCAAAAGCAAACATTCGTCCCAAACCGATATTCACCTAGATGAAACCTTCTGCAGTACCGACACGAATGACGAGGAGACTTCGATTGGCTCATACGTCCTTGTGCCTGATACCCCACTGTCCGTGAATCCTGAATCTCACTTCTTTGCCTAAACTGGTTGCCTCTAAACCCTCGGAATAGAGGTAGAGAATTTACTGTATAATGAGGAAATAATGGTCTAGACGATCTTTTAAACACCCGAGACCTAAATTTTCCTTGGGATGCCATGAACTGTCCCATAGGTCTAGCCCTCTTTGGCGGCCCTTTTTCAAATTCTTGTGCCATTCTCCTTTGCCTTCGACTCCCCCTCTTCTGTGCAAAGGCTGGACCAACTTGTCCTTGATTTTGTACAATGACTATCTGAGTCAACAGGTGCTCCACATTCCTTATATCCTACTCAGTAGCATTAACAGGTGTTTTGGCAGGGTCTTCTCATCTTCTCCGCTCTTCTGAAGCTGTAAAAGTAGAAGAAGACCGCGATGTAAATTCAGTTTCAGTCCCACCCTGACTAGCTTGGTCAGGTGGTGATTTACTAGTTCCTTCTCTGGCAAGTATGTCTACCTTCTTACCTTTACCCCTACCTTGTCTTGTATTTGACATTGTACTATACAGAAGAAAACCAATTTCAATGGTCAAATATGATTGCATCTACAACATTGGCTCTTACTGCACGATCTAAGAAATGAAGAAAAGAAACAACTCCTAAATGTACCGTAGCTTCCTACTTATAAATGTGGTGTGCAACACATCCATAAGCGAGACTCTACTCAGACACGGCTTTGTAGACACCCTTAGGATGACCTGCTCTGATACCACTTTTGTCACGCCTTGAATTCCAACGGGACAGACTGGTACCCGGAGCCTTTATGGCCCGAGAGAACCAATCTTCATTCATGTACACTCGTATGTATGTCATTCAAGGAACATTACTATCACGTATAGATACACGATGCTAATGGCATAAGTCATGGAAAACATGTTTCTTACCCTTAATATTTCATCATTTAAGACCCTTACGTAATACTTAACCTTGTTTCATTGATCCGATTATGCATTAACACCCTAGTATCTTTAGATTCCTTTAAGGCTATGCAAATTAAATAGAAAAATATTAACACCCTGCCTTGTCGGTCTCAACTCCAATAACCAATAGACTACCGACCATCCATATACCGCAAGCACAACCATGAACACCTACCAGGTAGCATTACTCTAAGCTTATGACACTTACCCTTATTCAACAGTTCCAAAGAATTTAGTCAATATAAGTCAACATGGACAACAAATCAAGTCAAGACCATGACTTCCAATAAAACTCCAAGTCGACAAACTATGACTCAATCAAATAAATCAACCTTGTCTCAGTTACACAAGTAAGTAGATAAGACAGAGTTACACAAGAACTTATAATTAAGCCCGGACCACTCAAGAATCCACTCCAACAACAATAATGATAATAATCATAAATCCCAAAATAACGACCCTCTTCATCATTAAGCATGAGCCCTACATCTAAAATTTCACGTCCAAATTCCTTGCAGTTTGAAAGTTGCAAAATTCAGACTAGACTAGTTTCTATCAAATTCAGAGCAAGGTATGGTCAAGAGAAATTTGGGAATGATTTAGACTATGTTGGTGGCAATTATATTAATTTCTAGATAGCTAAGACGATAAGGAACCCATAGGAATTTAAGGAATCAAATTTTGGTAGGTAGAACTCCCGAAATTAATCTTAGCATAAAGGGAATTTTTTGGAATGTCCCAGGTTCAAGGTGTGTTGCAAAAAGTGGAATTTTTGGGTGAAGATGGACATTCTGTCCCATTGATGTCGCTATAGAGGTAGGCACACAGCTATAGCAGTAAGCGCTATAGTGGAGAAATTCACGCTATACAGGCAGTCAAAGGGGGTCAACGACCGCTACAGCGGTCGGTACCACTATAGTGGCACCACTATAGCATTCAGGTACCGCTATAACAGTGAAAACCGCAAATTTATTAAAATCTTTCCCTAAAAGAGTTTATTTTTCTAAAACTCATTATGGGGCAAGGGAAGGCCGATTTAGCAAAAAATACACCAGAAATCCATTGTTTAACTTTGTTAAGGTAAGGAATTCATAAACATTAACTTATATTTAATTATTAAGCCTTAGAATTGTTAATTCATGGAATTCGGGGAGGGTTTTAGGGCAGATTTTAGTTAATTGATGGACAAGAGGGAAAATTAAGGAATAAGTTAATGGGTTTTGATTATTAACGATTAATTTACCCTTGCATTTAGTTAATTCACTAATTTATCCATGGAATTGGTAGGTTTAGGTGAATTACGATCAAAAAGCCCTACAACAGAAAGGGAATGATCATGAACTTGACCTTAGGGGTTGGGTGTGAGATATAAATCCTGACATGCTAAGGTCATTTCTTTAATTATGTATTTATATGCATGTTCTATACCACGAGCAAGCGGGAATTGCACAAAAAGGTAAAGCTCCGACTTAAAGAGTTGTGCAAGTTTGATTTGAGGTAGGTGATGGTATTGAAGTTTGATCTAACTTGTATTATATATGCATGTTAACTACTTTGTAGTATGGATGGTTAATACATGTTGTTTGGTGTGGCAAATGTAATGATTTTACTTGCTTATTGATTTGACCTGCCTTGTTTCTAAAATATGGAATGTTTCGGTATTTGGGACGTTCTCATGGGCTATTGGTGAAATAAGGTTGGCAGACACTTATGTCGGGGGTTTTAGTACATAGACGGTATTTTTCCCCTATATGTCATGGCTAGAGGGTGGATGTATAACCTGTAGCATATATGTACAAGGTTCAGGTAAGTTTGATAGTTCCATGAGTGAACCGAGGAATATGTATCTATGTTTGATAATAGTATATGTGTCTTGACTTGACTTGACTGTACTTAGCTTGGGGATATTTGTTGACTTGCTGGTTGTTTATCCTGAACAATCTTTTGGTGTTTATGTGCTAAGTGTATGATTTTTTTAGCATGGATTAGCTTGTTATACTATCGTTTGGTTAAGTGTTCATATTTTAATCTTGGAATGGCCAAAGTACCTTACCAGTACACTGTTGTTCTTGTGTGCTGATACTACACTTGCATTTACTTTTATAAGTGCAGCGCATATTCCGGTGGCTCCTATGAGACTTCACTTGTGATCCAGCAGTTGATTCTAGATTTCTGGGTGAGCAGCTTATCCAGGCTACCATGGAATCTCTCTCTCTTGGCATAGTTCTCTATTTCCAGACTTATGATTCTCATAGTTTTGGGGTTGTGTCCCCTTCTTGACATTCATAGATGTTTTAGTACAGATGACTTTCAGGTCCTAGGGATGTTTTGCTAAGTACATTTTATGCTTTAAGTTGTACTTATGGTTTTTGGATTAGAATGGATATTATTCAATTGATGGATAAGTTCAGCTTAATTATTCTAAGTGTTTATTTTAGGATGGACCTGGGGGTAGTTGGTTCTCCCATCAGGTGAGTAGCATGGATGCCACTCACAACGGGTTTGGGTCATGGCAATGTTGGTATTAGAGCCTAGGTTCATCGACCTCATTGAACCAAAATGGGTCCAGTAGTGCTAGCGGAATGGTACGGAGACGTCTGTACTTTTTTTTGGGAGGCTATAAGGTTTTAGGAAATCTGTCTTTTTTTCTTCTTTAGTGCTATAAGTTGATTTAAATTGGTATCTGGCGATGCAAATTGGTATCTGATCTTTCACACTTTTGTTCACAGATGGTGAATACTAGGTCTAATGAAACTCGATCAGCATCCCCTGCACCGGCCGCTCCAGTTAATGAGTCAGCCATAAGGGGAAAAAGATGAGTGAGGGGGAGAGAAAGGAGAGGGAGGGAATGGGCCACACTTGTCAGGGATGGAGTTCGAGCAGTTGCTGGCTAGGCTCATAAAAAGTCAATATCCTTCCCCTACCTTAGGATCATTTTGAGAAGAGGAAAGCAGTAGAGGAGTAGGAAGTAGGGCCCGAGGTTGCGGCATCAGCTGGGGTTATAGCCTTACCTCATATGTATACTGAGGTTGTTCAACAGGTGTTAGCTTTTCTGAGTGGGTTGGTAGATATTGGAGCCACTCCTACTGTACCGACTTTCCAGGCTCTGGTTGTTCACTCTACTGTCTCTATGGCTCCAAGGATGGATGAGGCTTCAGGGACTGATGTTTTTTCTCATTCGGTGTTGGGTTCTGTGATGAGAAATATAAAGCATAACCTGCTGGCTAAGTTTCTGAAGATGAAACCACCTACCTTCCAGGGTACTGAGTCTGAGGATACTTTTGAGTTTATCATTGACTGCTATGAGAGGTTGAACAAAATAGGTATTGTTCAGCAACATGGGATTGAGATTGTGACTTTTTTATTTGAGAAGGATGCTAAGTAATGGTGGAGGGCGTATGTTCAATATCGTTCACCTATTTTACCTTCTTTGACTTAGGAGCAATTTCATGCTTTATTCTTTGAGAAATATATGCCACGAGCCCTCCGTGATCGCAAGAAAGATGAGTTTTTGCATTAGAGCAGGGTAACATGTCAGTTGCGGACTATGAGTCCAAGTTTCATGCCTTATCTCGCTATGCTGCTCAGTTGTTGACTGCTGAGGAGGAGAGGATTCGACTGCATGTGAATGGTTTGAACTATGATCTTCAAGTTTTGACTGTTCATATAACTTCTGGATGAAAAGGGTTCAATGAAGTTGAAGATTACGTGAAGAAGTTGGAGGGGCTTACGCAAGTGGTTCAGACTAAGATGTTAGCCAAGAAGTCCCGCAATGTTGGGAATTTCAGCGGATCTTATTCTAAGGGCCACGGTCAACAAGCCTATTTAGCCTATCCGATTTAGTCAGCCTTGCCAGCTTTTACTGTGGTTCCAGTTAAGGGTTCTTTTCAGACACAGGTCATTAGGGGCCAAGGGGTTACTTACTCTTCTGTCAATCGTCCTTCTCTTGAGCATGGATATTACTATTGTGGTGATGTTGGCCATTTTAAGAGAGAGTGTCCCTTGTATAGGCAAATGGTTAGGCACAATAGCAGATTTGGACTATAGTTCCAGCAGGTAGAGGTGGAGGAGGTACTGGCAGGGTCGTCTACAGAGTGGGTGGGGAAATCAGGTAGGTAGTTGGGGTGGTTGATAAAACGGCGGTGCTGGGGGAGAAGCGCAGCTAGGAAAAGAGTTAGCTCAAATTGATGATCGAGCTCACTATTATGCATTTCTAAGAAAGACTGATGTTGAGGCTTCTGATGCGGTGATCACAGGTACTAATTTTTGTTTGTGATCGAATGGCTTCTATCTTGTTTGATCGGGGGTATATTAATTCTTATGTATCTATTAAGTTTGTGATAGGTCTAACTCTGGTTTGTGATATACTTGATCACCTTGTTTATGTGTCTACTCCGGTTGGTGAGTTTGTGGTAGTGACCTATGTTTTTTTGTGCTTGTTATGTATTATTTGTGGGTTTTAAGACTTGGGAAGACATGATTATTCTAGATATATTGTGCTTTGATGTAATTCTAGGTATGACCTGGTTATCTCCATATCATACTATTTTAAACTATAATGCTAAGACAGTAACTCTAGCAATACCGGGATTGGCTAAACTAGAGTGGGAGGGAGTTTATAAGGTCAATCCAGTGAAAATTATATCATTTGTCCAAGCTAGAAGGTTAGTGGGGTAGGGGTGTTTAGCGTTCCTAGCTCATCTTCAGAATGTAGATGCAGGGTCCCCTTCTATAGAGTCAGTTTTGATAGTTTTTGAATTCCAGGATGTGTTTCTTTCAGATCTTTCGGGTATGCCTTTGGAAAAAGATATTAATTTCTACATTGATTTAGATCTAGGCACTCACCATATATCTATTCCCCCCTATCTAGTGGCTCCAACAGAATTGAGAGAGCTCAAAACTCAGCTAAAGGAGCTACTTGACAAGGGTTTTATTAGTCCAAGCGCTTCACCTTAGGGTGCTACGATTTTGTTTGTTAAGAAGAAGGATGGTAGTTTGAGGAAGTGCATTGACTATAGGCAGCTGAATAAGGTTACTATCAGGAATAAATATCCTTTGCCTCGCATAGATGATTTGTTTGATCAGTTACAGGGTGCATAAGTGTTCTTAAAGATTGATTTGCGATCGGGTTATAATCATTTGAAAATTAGATCAGGGGATATACCAAAGACAGCTTTTAGAACTTGGTATGGTCATTATGAATTTCTGGTGATGTCTTTCGAGTTGACTAATGCACCTACAGCCTTTATGAGTTTAATGAATGGAATCTTTAAGTCATTCTTGGATTCTTTTGTCATTATGTTGATTGATGATATTCTAGTTTATTCCAAGAGTAAGGAAGAGCATGCAGGCCATCTTCTTATAGTTTTGGAGATTCTAAGGGAGAAGTAATTATTTGCTAAGTTTTCAAAGTGTGAATTATGGTTGTCTTCAGTAGCCTTCTTGAGGCATGTTGTTTCTAAAAAAAGGGTGATGGTGGACCCTCAGAAAATTAAGGTAGTAAGGAATTAGACTCGGCTTAGTTCAGTGACTAAGGTAAGGAGCTTTGTGGGTATTGCTAGTTATTACCGCAGGCTTGTCAAGAACTTTATATCCATTGCAACGTACTTGATAAGGTTGGCTCAGAAGAAAGTGTATTTTATTTCGTCAGACCAATATGAAGAGAGCTTCCAAAAGCTCAAGACACTCTTGACTATAGTGCTTATCCTTTCACTGTCGGTTGAAGGTAAGCATTTTATTGTGTTTTGTGATGCTTCACTTTTGGGCTTGGGTTCTGTGTTGATGCAGGATAGGAGTGCCATTGATTATGCTTCGAGGCAGTTCAAGCCTCATGAGAGGAATTACCTAACCCATGACTTAGTTTTGGGAGCAGTAGTATTTGTATCAAAAATTTGGAGACACTACCTTTATGGTGTCAAGCGTGAGGTCTTCATAGACCAATGTAGCCTACAGTATATGTTTACCCAAAAGGATTTGAGTCTAATATGGAGGAGGTGGATGGAATTGTTGAAGGACTCTGACATAACCATTCAGTACCATTCGGGTAAGGTCAATGTGGTGGCAGACGCATTGAGCTAAAAAGCTATAAATATGGGTAGTTTGTCATTTCTTAGGGTGTTCAGGCAACCATTATCTAGAGATTTTCAAACTCTAGCATCTCTGAGCATGCAATTTGGGGTCTTAAACAGGGGTGGTGTGTTGGCTAGTGCTTAGGTAAAGTCGACATTTGTGAAGAATATCAAGGCCAAGCAATTCAAGTACAAGAAGTTGAATGCACTTTGGGATAAGGTGGTGTGTGGAGAGGTGGCGTATGCCACTCTCAACGCAGGTGGAGTATTGTGGTTTAAGATAAGATTATGTGTTCCTTGGGTTGGTGATTTGATTCTTGATGTACTTTCAGAGGCCCATGGTTCGCATTATTCTATTCATCCGAGTATGACCAAGATGTATCGTGACTTGAGGTAGATTGGTGGCCTGGGATGAAGAGGGACATAGCGGATTATATGTCTAAGTGTCACAATTATCAGCAGGTAAAGTATGAACACCAAAGGTCTGCGGGTTTACTTCAGAGGATGCCTATTCTTGGGTGGAAATGGGATCATATTACCATGGACTTTATGGTGGGTATTCCTAACACATTAGGAAGGTATGACTCTATTTGGGTGATAGTGGATCGGCTGACGAAATCAGCTCACTTCTTGCTGGTTTGGGTAGACTACAGCTCTCAGCAGTTAGCTAAAATATATGTCAAGGAGATTGTCAGACTTCATGGGGTGCCACTTACTATCATTTCTGATATGGATGCAAAGTACACTTTAAAATTTTAGGATAGGTTGCATGAGGAGTTAGGCACCAAGCTCACTTTTAGCACAACTTTTCATCCTCTAACTGATGGGTAGTCAGAAAGGATGATTCAGGTATTAGAGGACATGTTGAGGGCCTGTGTAATTGATTTTGGTGGTTACTAGGACCAGTTTCTTTTGTTGTGTGAGTTTTCATACAACAAAAGTTATTATTCCAGCATTGATATGGCACCATTCGAGGCACTTTATGGAAGGAAATATAGGTCACCTATTAGATGGTTTGAGGCAGGAGATGTCAAGACTTTAGGAACAGACACGGTAAAGGAGGATCAAGAAAAGGTAAGGTTCATTCAAACCAAGTTGGTGGCTACCCAAAGTAGACAGAAAGAGTATACAGACCATAAGGTAGGAGATATGGACTTTAAGATTGGGGAGAAGGTGTTGCTTAAAGTGTATCCCATGAAGGGGATAATGAGATTTGGTAACAAGGGCAAGCTCAACCCTTGGTATATCAATCCCTTCGAGGTTCTTAAGGATGTAGGTCCGGTTGTATACATGTTAGCTCTACCAACAAGTTTGTCAGGAGTACATCTAGTATTTCATATTTCTATGCTGAAATGGTATCATGGGCATGGAAACTATATCATTAAGTGGGATTCGGTGCTTCTAGAAAAGGAGTTGGCTTATAAGGAGGAGCCAGTAGTGATTCTAGACGGGATGTTCAAAAATAGAGGATGAAAGAAATTATTTCGGTAAAGGTTCAATGGAAGCATCGTCCAGTTGAGGAAGCCACTTGGGAAACCAAAAAGGACATGCGGGACAAGTACCCTCAATTGTTTGTGGATACAGGTACTCTTTTTTTCCTCTTTATTTAGCTTGTTTTTCTCGTTTAATCATTCAAGGATGAATGATGGGTAAATTAGTTGAAACGACCCTCATTGTTGTTACGCATGAGTCCTACATATAAAATTTCATGTCCAAATTCCTTACAGTTTGGAAGTTACAAAATTTAGGTTAGGCTAGTTTCAATTGAATTCGGAGCGAGGTGTGGTCTAGGGAAATTCAAAAATGATTTAGATCGGGTTGGTGGTAACTGTATTGATTTCTAGTTAGCTAAGACGATAATAAATCCGTAGGAATTTACAGAATCAAATTTGGGTAGGTAGAACTCTCGAAATTGATTTTAACGTAAAGGGCATTGTTTGGAATGTCCTAGGTTCAAGGTGTGTTGCAAAAAGTAGGATTTTTGGTTGAATATGAATGTTTAGTCCCATCTATCCCGCTATAGCGGTCGACACACCGATATAGCGGTAAGTGCTATAGCGGAGAAATTCCCGCTATAGCGGCGGTCAAAGGCGGTCAATGACCGCTAAAGCGGTGAAAATCGTAGATTTATTAAAATATTTCCCCAAAATAGTTTATTTTTCTCAAACTAGTTTTGGGGCAAGGGAAGGGAAATTTAGGGTGAAATGCACCAGAAATCCATCGTTTGGCTTCGTTAAGGTAAGGAATTCATCCCCGTTAACTCGTGTTTAATCATTAAGCCTTAGAATTATTAATTCACGGGGTTCGGGGAGGGTTTAAGGGTGGATTTTGGTTAATTACTGGTGCAAGGGGGGAAATTGAGGAATAAGTTAATGGGTTTTGATTATTAACGGTTAATTTACCCTTGCATTTCGTTAATTCACTAATTTATCCATGAAATTGGTAGTTTTTAGGTGAATTACAGTAGAAAGGCCCTAGGACATGAGGGGAATGATCATGAACTTGATGTTAGGGGTTGGGTGTGAGTTATAAATCCCGACATGTTAAGATCATTTCTTTAATTATGTATTTATATGCATGTTCTAGGCCACGAGCAAGTGGGAATTGCACAGAAAGGCAAAGCTCCGGCTTAAAGCGTTGTGCAAGCTTGATTCGAGGTAGGTGATGGTATTGTAGTTTAATCCAACTTGTATTATATGTGCATGTTAACTACTTTGAAGTATGGCTGGTTAATGCATGTTGTTTTGTGTAGTCAGTGCAATTATTAATTTTACCTGCTTTCTTTCTAAAATGTGGAATGTTTCGGTATTTAGGACATTCTCACGGTCTATTGGTGAAATAAGAAAACATTTATGTTTTTTTTCTCTTTCAAAAGATTCTGTCTTAGAATCATGCCTTGGCAGACACTTATGTATGGGGTTTTAGTACATGGACGATATTTTTCCCCTGTTGTTCAGGCTAGAGGGTCGACGTATAATCCATAGTGTGTATGTACGAGGTTCAGGTGAGTTTGACGGTTCCATGAGTGAACCGAAAAATCTGTATTTATCTATGCTTGATAATGATTTACGTGTCTTGACTTGACTTGACTGTACTTGACTTAGTGATATTTGTTGACTTGCTGGTTATTTATCCTGAACTATCTTTTTGGTGTTTATGTGCTAAGTGTATGATATTTTTAGCATGGATTAGCTTGTTATACAATCATTTGGTTAAGTGTTCATATTTTCATCTTGGGTTGTCCAAATGAACCTACCAGTACACTGTTGTCCTTGTGTACTGATACTACACTTGTATTTACTTTTGTAAGTGCAGCGCATATTCCGGTGGCTCCTATGAGACTTCACTTGTGATCCAGCAGTTGATTCTAGATTTCAGGGTGAGCAGTTTATCCGGGCTACCATGGAATCTCTCTCTCTTGGCATAGTTCTCTATTTTCGTACTTATGATTCTCTTAGTTTTGGGGTTGCACCCCCTTTTTGACATTCATAGATGTTTTTGTACAGACGACTTTTGGGTTCTAGGGATGTTTTGCTCAGTACATTTTCTTCTTTAAGTTGTACTTATGGTTTTGGATTAGAATGGATATTATTCAATTGATGGATTGGTTCTGCTTAATTATTCTAAATGTTGATTTTGGGATGGTCCTTGGGGTAGTTGGTTCTCCCACAGGGTGAGTAGCGTGGGTACCATGCACGACAGGTTTGGATCGTGACACCCAGTTTATATTAAGAAACCAAATACAGCAAGTCAATGCGTTAGCCCGATTCACTCTAGGAACCCATAAGACAAGCCAACACTTAATCCCCGATTCACTCAAGGAACAAATATAGTAAGTAACACATAATTTTCGGTTCACTCAAGGAACCAATTGAACTCAATAAATAACAATTAAAAAAATAACTTGGTTCACTCAAGGAACCAATATATCAAGTAACACATAATCCCCGATTCACTCAAGAAACCAATAGAACACAATCTATAATAATTAAGCAAATAACCCAGTTCACTCAAGGAACCGTCACTCTCACCAATACTTATACACACATGCTAAGGGTCTTATGGTCGCCCACTAGCCATGACCTGTAGGGGACGAGCTCTTGTCCATGTATCAAATCCTAGACATCAAGTGAATACCAACCTTATATCAACCAATCTCATGAAGATATCCAAATACCGGTACATCCCACAATAATGACAGATATCACAACAATCACAACTACAATGATAACAAAAACAACACTTGTAAAAACCAACAAGCTTTTCATATAAGTTCATTGCATGAGATTAACACTTATGATATCAAATTGTCATTCACTTTCCTTGAACATGCATTGTAACAAGCAATACAAAAGAATAGTTATCATGCACACATAAAACAAGTTGGGTTTCAACCACATTAAACCATTACCTACAGTTTGCACCAATGACTCATACCATACTACACCCCAACTGTTTATCCTAACATCGATACTCACCAATTTCCCATTCCTCTGGTTACTACAGTAGATTCTTTGGAATCCACCAACACTAACCACCTCTAATTTAGGCATTTAATAGGCTTAAACCTAATTTTGGGTTACAATACCATTTTTAATCATGCAAGGATGAACAACAATAAAAGAAAATTCATTAATTAATTGACAAATTCAATATCACCAAATAACAGCAAATTCCCACCAAATTAACCGGGTTTTCATCCATTTTATCCATCCCAACACCATTTCTAAAGGCTTAAGCATGAAATCTCCCATCAATCTACATCAAGCTTATGCTTTCTAAACTAGGTCTAAACTACTCAATTTAATCTAGCCTACCTAGACACCAAACAGCTGCTATGGAGATATGAATGTGAGTTTTTGACTCCGTGCTAGTGAATTCTGATGTGGAATCCGTGGGAAAACCTAGGTTTTACCTTATTTGAGCGAAATGCCTCCTCTTCATTGCTCCAAGTCCATAAGGTAACCCTAGGAGGGTTTTTATAAAAAACCTCATTCTTTTTACAACTGAGAGGAGAAAGGAAAATATTAAAATTGTGCCTAAGTTTCTAGTCCCATCATCCCACTATAGCGGCCTATAGGCCACTTCGGTGATGCCAGTATTGTAGGAAAATTTCTGCTATAGCGGGATGATGTCAGCCCGACCCAAAATTTTAAATTCCAAAATTTTTAGCCACATCATCCCATACTAGTTTGAGATCATATTCTCAAAAATTCTTGTAACCCGTACCTAAAATGAGG
The DNA here is from genome assembly GCA_031232105.1 of Capsicum rhomboideum. Lineage (NCBI taxonomy): Eukaryota > Viridiplantae > Streptophyta > Magnoliopsida > Solanales > Solanaceae > Capsicum > Capsicum rhomboideum. The sequence goes on from CP124714.1 coordinate 122,326,768, forward strand.
TGTCTTTTAATAATGATGGAATAGGTCATTACAATAATGATCCAGGTATCTCTCGTTATCCCTCTAATCTTTATCTCAATCACACCAACCTCTTTCTTTATCTCTATCTCTCCACTCCCTATCTCTATCACTCTAATCTCGATCCCTCTCTTTATCTGACCTTGATTCCAACCTTTCCTCCAAGACCCTTAGGCGAGATCTTGGTAGGTAGTGAACCCTTCACTTGATTAGACATGAATTGGACCTCCTCCTCATAAAATGGGTCAAAATCATCATCAACATAAGTTTGACGCCCTTTTGATGCCACAACATTAACATTTTTGTTACCCAGGCCTGTGACATGCTTTTTAAGAAGTCCATTTGGTTCATCATCTTAGCCATGTTTTCACCTATTGCCACCTCTTTTCCCTAGTATGCCATGCTTGATTGGTTTTAGTCATTCTATCAAGCAACAAGCTTACAATCACAAATGGATGATCTGTAACACACCGTACATTTTTGACCCTGGATGGAACATTTGATATTGTGCTAGTAAATGTGATTGGACCCTTGTAGGAGGAGGAGTTTTCGACTTTTTGGAACATTTGTGGAGTGAAAAGTGAGGTTTGGAGTACTTCCAAGCAAAGGATATTAAAGATAAGAGGCAAGCTAAAGATTTGGACTCGAAGGATCTAACCAAATCCGCAAAGAAAAGTCGGAACCTAAAATTTAGGGTGGGGCACTCCCAGGGGCGTGCCAGGCCGCTTCTGGCCAAAATTTTTTTGGCAGAGGCAGAAGAGGGCACGCCAGGTAGCGTGCCAGGCCACTCCTACACACCTTTTCAGAGCTGAAATTTTTCTAAGTCCCTAGGGCGCCCGGGAGTGTGCCGGGGTGCTTTTTGCCAAATTTATTCTACGATTATTAGTCTATAAAGAGGACTCTTGGGTTATAGTATCATTATTCCATCGTAGTAGGGCTAATCTTGAGCGAGTCTTCGTCATAAGTATTTTATCAAATTATTTTCAATTAAGCCATGAGAGGCTAGAATTGCTTGATCTTGGGATTGAGGCTACGAACATGAATCTCATGAGTTGAATATTGTCGTAACATTTATGGAATTATTTAAACATGAGATATATGGTGGATCATGCATTGAATTTGGTGGGCTACATTCACATATGTTAATGGGCTCAATTTGAGGCCCAAAAAGAAGCCAAAATGCATGGCCCAAATGGGAAAATGACCCATTCTTCTGTTGACTAGGTAAAGCATGGCATTTAATACCCAAGAAGTGGCTAAGGATGACTTGAGGGGCTATATAAGACAAGGAAAAATCAGATTTTATTCACATAAACACACATGCCATTCTAGACATTTCCAAGAAATTCCTTTTTGCTCTCAAAACCCTAAGTCATCTTTTTGGGCAAGATCATCATTTTTCAAGCTTGGATAAGTGTTTAATCATATGGTTTAATATATTATATGCATGGTAGATTATGTAGATCATGATGGTTATGTTTAAAAGTGTAAGTAGTGCACTTTTGCTTGTTGCTAAAAGATGTGTCATCTATGTGATTTAAACTTGAAAGGAGACTTGAGGTTTTGATGAAAGTGAATGGTTTGGACAAAATATCAACATGTATAGTGTGGTTATGTTCCTTAACTTATTATTTTTCTGAGTATAATTTGTGGGATTGTTGTTGAGATGTTGTTATGAAATGTATTGAGGTGACTTGATGGAGTAATTGTGACATAGTGTTAATGAGGAGGCTTAAAGGATAGACTTGGTGTGAAATGATATTGGGTTATGATGTTTTGTTCAATGTGTGGAATGTTGTGGTATTTTTGGTATGACAATGCCTTGAATTGTATTGTGAAGGGGAAAATGACGTTATAAGGCAATCATGTAACTCATTGTCGTCTTATGCACTTGTAAGGTAGTTGGTTGTTAACATGAGCTCCGTTATGTACTTATGTTGTAGAGTGAAACTTAAGGAAGGAGCTGGACTATTGTGTTCACATATAGGACTGTGTATTCATATTTAGAATATAAGGTATGTAAGGTTACACTTTCCATATACTTCTGCAGCACATATTGTTCACATTGACGTTGTACTTGTTCCATTCCAAAATGTCCAAAGGTATCTCATTTCAGGTAGTCATATCATATTAGTCACAGGACCAATTCTGATTTACATGTATTTCATTCATTGACTGAAGTTCCAAGGCTCTCATGATGTTGTAACTATTAAAAGAACTATCTCAAAGAAAGTAATGATGTAAAGAGAATTTATTCATTCTTGAGTAGCACTTCCTATAATGTTATGTTCCAAAGTTCCAACAATGTTATCTTCCAAAGTTCCAATAATGTTTCAATCACCAATGTATCAATCTCTCACAAGTAAAGGTATCGACCTCTCACAAGTAAGGAATGAAGTAACGTATATATATATATTATGTCCCACCGATAAGGTGGATGATTGTTGATATTTTACACTATATTATGTTATGGCCCGCCGATAAGGTGGATGATTGTACTAGAGCCCACTGATCAGCTGGATGAATGATATATGGACAACTGATCAGCTGGATGAATGGTAATGGTAAAAGCAAAGAAAGTAAGGCATTTGAATGAAAGTATATCACTTGAAGGAAAGTATATATGAATGATATTATATGAATGATAATGATGCGAATGAATGATCGAAAATGAAAATAATGAAAGCAATGTACATGGTTCCACATATGCAGAACGGAGGTTTATCCATATTGATTATTTCACTTGTACTTGATATCATTGACGTATTTATGTATCATATAGTTTCATATTGCCTTACATACTCAGTACATTCTCCGTACTGACGTCCCTTCGGGGCTTACCTTACTTGTTGCAGGCACAGGTGCTAGTAGACCTCCACAGTAGATTGCGGATCATTTGTCGATCATTGGTGAGCTCCAGTTGATTCGGGGCTTTCCGAGTCACATGTGTACATTGGTTTTGGTTTTGGCATTGTAAATATTGTATAAAGCGCGGACTTGTCCCGAATGTAGGTTGGTTATGTTCATGTATCTGTAGAGGCTTTGTAGACGTATGTGGGAAGATGAATTTAAGAGATGTGTGTCCATTTTGACTTGATGGACCTAACGGCCAAGTTTCATATATAGCATATGTTTGCCATGACTTTCGCTACTGGTATTTTATAAGTTACATGAGATAAAATTCTATCCATACAGAGACATGCATATGGATGTACATGAATGAAGATTGGTTCTCTCGGGCCTTAACGGCTTCGGGTGCCAGTCCGCCCCGTTGGAACACGAGGCGTGACAAAAGTGGTATCAGAGCAAGGTCATCCTAAGGGTGTCTACAAAGTCGTGTCTGAGTAGAGTCTTACTTATGGATGTGTTGCGTGCCATATTTATAAGTGGGAGGCTACGGTACATTTAGCAGTTGTTTCTTTTCTTCATTTCGATTGTGCAATAGAGCCAATGTTGTAGGTTGAATTATATCTGACTATTGTACTTAGTTTTCTTCTGTATAGTAAAATGCCGATTACAAGACAAGATAGGGGAAAAGATAAGAAGGTAGAGATGCTTGCCGGAGAAGGAACTAGTAAATCACCACCTGACCAAGCTAGTCAAGGTGGGGCTGAAATAGATTTTGCAACGTAGGCTTCCCCTACTTTTCCAGCTCCAGAATAGCGGAGAGGGAGAGAAGAACCTGTCGAAACACCTGTTAATGCTACTGAGCAGGATCTAAGAAATGCAGTGCAAATGTTGACTCGTATAGTTGATTGTATAGTTTCTACACTGAATCAAGGACAAGTAGGTCCAGTGACAAGTAATGATGGTGCGAATAGGGCAGCTAGTCGACGGACACAAGATTTTCTGAAATTAGACCCTCCCACTTCACCGGGTTAGATCTGAATGAAGACCCACAGAACTTCGTGGACCAAATCAAAAGGGCTCTATATGTTATGCATGTGACTGGTATAGAAACAGTGGAGCTTGCAGCATATAGACTAAAAGGCGAGGCTATATTATGGTACGAAGATTGGAAACGATCTAAGGGTATAGGTGCACTTCCAGCTAGTTGGGACGAATTCAAAATGGCATTTCTTGATCACTATCTTCCCTATGAGATCTGAGAGGCTCGTACGGATCAGTTTTTAAATCTTCGTTAAGGAAACATGTGCATCAGGGAGTACAGTCTCTGATTTAATTCTTTGGCTAGGTATGCTCCAAATGTAGTAGCCACTATGGTCGACAGAGTCCATCGGTATGTGAGCAGATTGGAGCCATATTTGGTAAGGGACTGTACTATTGCTGCATTAAATAGAGACATGGATATAGCAAGAATAAAAGCCTTTGCACAGAAAATGGAGTGTCAGAGGCAACGGAGAAGGACACAAGAATTTGAAGAAGGGTCGTCAAAGAGGGCTAGACCTATGGGATAGTTTATGGCGTCCCAAGGAGAATTTAGGCCTCGAGTTTTTCCTAGACCACCTAGACCATCATGTTCGAACCCTACAGCAGGTACTCCATCTCAATTTCAAGGGTTTAAAGGCGGTCAAGTTGGGTAAAGTAGTGGGACTCGGGGTTCACAGACAGTGGGATATCGAGAACAAAGAAGTATGAGCCAATCAAGGTCTTTTCGTCAGCTGTGCCAGCGCTGTGGGAAGTTTCATTCAGGTGAATGTTGGTTTGGACTGAATGATTGCTTTTGGTGTAGAAACTCAGGACACATGATGAGAGAGTGCCCACAGAAGGGCACGGGTAGTCTGACACAACCTACGGGGTCAGCCATTGCATTATCATTATCAGGTGTACAACCTGCTGGCCGTGGCAGAGGTGCTAGCAGAGCAGCAAGTCCTAGTAGAATTCAGAACTATACCTATGCCTTAGCAGATCGACAGAATTCGGAGGCTTCTCCTGATGTAGATACAGGTACAGTATTCATATTTTTACATAAGGTATACGCATTGATTTACCCGTATGCTACACTATTATATGTTACTCCATTGATTGCGGAAAAGCAAATTTGAAGGAATACCAGAATTACTAGGTAAGCTATTTGAAGTATCTACACTAGTTGTGAATCTATTATAGCTAAAAGAGTATATCATAATTGTATAGTAATTATTCGTGGTTATGCCACACTGGTTGATCCTACTGAACTGGAAATGGTAGATTTTGATGTTGTCATGGGTATGGATTGGTTGGCTCCTTGTTATGCCATGGTAGATTGCCGAGTTAATAAGTTACATTTTCATTTTCCACGAAAGAATGTTCTTGAAGAAGGGTAATGTGGGAGTACCGAGAGGTAAAGTGATTTCTCATCTTAAGGCAAAGAAAATGATTCCCAAAATGATACATATGTCACTTAGTAAGAGTTAAAGCTACTGATGTGAAGCCACCAACTCTTCAATCAGTTCCGGTGGTAAATGAAATTCTTGAGGTCTAGTATATCCCTTCGGGGTGCATCAGTGTTAATCAAACAAAAAAAAAAGATGGCACATTGAGAATGTGTATCGACTATCGGCAACTGAATAATATGACAATTAGGAACAAATATCCCATCCCCAGAATTCAATTACAGGGTGTCAAAGATTTCTCAAAGGTTGACTTGAGGTCGAGATATCACCAGGTAAGGGTTAGAAAAAAAAAAAGAGATAACCAAGACAGCTTTACGAACACGGTATGGTCGTTATTGAGTTTTAGATATGTCATTTGGGCTAATAAATGCAGTAGTAGTTTTTATGGGTTTGATGTATAGGGTGTTCAAGACATTGTTAGATGTGTTCGAGACCATGTGTAGAGATGATATTCAAGATCACAAGAGAGCCATGCTAATCATTTGCGACAAGTGTTACGAATTCTTCGTGACCGTAAGCTATATACAAAGTTTTCTAAACGTGATTTTTGGTAAAAGTAAGTATTATTCTTGGGTCATATGATATAGGATGTATATTGATGTAGCACGGTAATGTAATAGTGCATGCCTCAAGACAATTGCGTCCACATGAGAGAAATTATCCCACACATGATCTTGAGTTAGTAGTGGTGATATTGGCTTTAAAGAGATGGTGCCACTACTTATATGGAGTTCATGTTGATCTATATATATATTGATCATAAGAGTTTGCAATACAGTTTTAAGCAAAAGGACCCACACTGAAGACATCAAAGGTGGTTGGAGTTACTCAAAGATGATGATAGTGATATCTTATGCCATTCGGGAAAAGCAAATGTGGTAACCGATGTGTTAGGCTACAAAGCATTGGGCAGCATTGATGAAGGGTCAACTTACACAAAGGTAAGGTATTATTAAGGATCTATGTCAATTAGACAACTTGGGGGTTTGTCTTTTTGAAACTCCAGATAAAAGCATTATAGTGTAAAATACGGCGGAGTCTTCATTTCTAGTTGAGGTGAAAGAAAAGCAGTATGCGGATTCTATGTTATTGCAACTAAAAAAGAATGTACGACAGGGCCTGACAAATGCATTTGATCTTACGCAAGAAGGAGTACTATAATGATCAATTTACAAAATTCTATTCATTCGGGACCCACCAAAATGTATCATGAGTTGAAAGAAATGTATGGGTGCGGTAACATGAAAAGACCATTGCAGAATTTGTAGCTCAGTGTCCAAAGTGTCAACAAGTAAATGTAGAGCATCAGAAACCAGGAGGTTATATGCAATGTATCAATCTTCCAGTTTGGAAATGGGACATGATTAACATGGATTTCATCACAAGTTTGCCTCGTACACTTTGGAAATTTGATTCCATATGGGTGATAGTTTACAGGTTTATCAAGTTAGCACACTTTTTACCTGTCAAGACCACTTGTACAGCTTTTCATCCCCAAATAGATGGACAGGCAAAATGTACCATCTAAATACTTGAAACTATGTTACGAGCTTGACATGGGACTTTAAAGGTAGTTGGGACGATCATTTACCTCTTGTTGAATTTACCTACCATAATAGATATTGTTCAAATATCAATTGGATGGTTTGCCGGGGGTAAAATTGGTTTACTAGGGCCAGACCTTGTTCATCAGGCTATAGAGAAAGTTAAGGTGGTACAACAATGGCTACAAATGGCCCAAAGTCGACACAAGTTATATGCCGATATTAGAAGAAAGGAAGTAGAGTTGCCATAGATGATTGGGTATTTTTGAAAGTGTCACCAATGAAAGGGGTAATGAGATTTGAAAAGAAAGGAAGGTTGGCCCTATATAACGTGCTGTATAAAATTGATTGAAAATTTGGTCAAGTCGCTTATGAATTTGAAATACCCCAAGAACTCTCCACAATTCAGCCAGTGTTTTATGTTTTGATGCTTCGAAAGTGCATAGGAGATCCATCTCGTATTACTCCCATTAGAGATGTACAAGTTACGGAGGATCTCACCTATGAAGAGGTACCTATTGTTATTTTGGATAGGCAAGTGAAGAGGTTAAGGAATAAGGATGTAGCTTTTGTAAAGGTATTTTGGAGAAATCAACAAGTAGAAGAGATCACGTGGGAGGCTGAAGAAAAGATGAAATCGAAGTACCCGTATTTGTTTCACATGGAAGAAAAAGTTCAAAGTGCGGAAGTAGAGAAATAACAATTAAGTATCTATAAGCATTATGTGTATATGTATATATATGATAATATAGAGATTCATTTGTTGTACATAGAAAGATGTTGTTAACATTCGAGGACGAATGTTTCTAAGGGGGGAAGGATGTAACACCCCGTACATTTCTGACCCTAGATAGAACATTTGATATTGTGCTAGTAAATGTGATTGGACACTTGTAGGAGGAGGAGTTTACGACTTTTTGGAACATTTGTGGAGTGAAAAGTGAGGTTTGGAGGACTTCCAAGCAAAGGATATTAAAGATAAGAGGCAAGCTAAAGATTTGGACTTGAAGGATCCAACCAAATCCGCAAAGAAAAGTCGGAACCCAAATTTAGGGTAGGGCGTGCCCAGGGGCGTACCAGGCCACTTCTGGCCGAAATTTTTTTAGCAGAGGCAGCAGAGGGGCACTCCAGGCAGCGTACTAGGCATCTCCTGCACACCTTTTCAGAGCTGAAATTTTTCTAATTCCCTAGGTCGCTCGGGAGCTTGCCGGGGTGCTTTTTGCCAAATTTCTTCTACGATTATTAGTCTATAAAGAGGACTCTTGGGTTATGGTATCATTATTCCATCGTAGTAGGGCTACTCTTGAGCGAGTTTGGCATCCAAGTTGGGGTTAATTCTTCGTCATAAGTATTTTATCAAATTATATTCAATTAAGCCATGAGAGTCTAGAATTGCTTGTTCTTGGGATTGAGGCTACGAACATGAATCTCGTGAGTTGAATATTGTCGTAACATTTATGGAATTATTTAAACATGAGATATATGGTGGATAATGCATTGAATTTGGTGGGCTACATTCACATATGTTAATGGGCTCAATTTGAGGCTCAAAATGAAGCCAAAATGCATGGCTCAAATGGGAAAATGACCCATTCTTGTGTTGACTAGGTAAAGCATGGCATTTAATGCCCAAGAATTGGCTAAGTATGACTTGATAGGCTATATAAGACAAGGAAAAATCAGATTTTATTCACATAAACACACATGCCATTCTAGACATTTCCAAGAAATTCCTTTTTGCTCTCAAAACCCTAAGTCATCTCTTTGGGAAAGATCATCATTTTTCAAGCTTGGGTAAGTGTTTAATCTTATGGTTTAATATATTATATGCATGGTAGAGTATGTAGATCATGATGGTTATGTTTAAAAGTGTAGGTAGTGCACTTTTGCTTGTTGCTAAAAGATGTGTCATCTATTTGATTTAAACTTGAAAGGAGACTTGAGGTTTTGATGAAAGTGAATGGTGTGGACAAAATATCAACATGTATGGTGTGGTTATGTTCCTTGACTTGTTATTTTTCTATGAGTATAATTTGTGGGATTGTTGTTGAGATGTTGTTATGAAATGTATTGAGGTGACTTGATGGAGTAATTGTGACATAGTGTTAATAAGGAGGCGTAAAAGATAAACTTGGTGTGAAATGATATTGGGTTATGATGTTTTGGTCAATGTGTTGAATATTGTGTTATTGTTGGTATGACAATGCCGTGAATTGTATTGTGAAGGGGTAAATGGCGTTATAAGGCAATCATGTAACTCATTGTCGTCTTATGCACTTGTAAGGTAGTTGGTTGTTAACGTGAGCTTCGTTATGTACTTGTGTTGTAGAGTGAAACTTAAGAAAGGACCTGGACTATTGTGTTCACATATAGGACTGTGTATTCATATTGGGAAGATTTGGTATGTAAGGTTACACTTTTCGTATCCTTCTGCAACACATATTGGTCACATTGACGTTGTACTTGTTCCATTCCGAAATATCCAAAGGTATCTCATTTCAGGTTGTCATATCATATTACTCACAGGACCAATTGTGATTTACATGTCTCTCATTCATTTACTGAAGTTCCAAAGCTCTCATAATGTTATAACTATTAAAAGAACTATCTCAAAGAAAGTAATGATGTAAAGAGAATCTATTCATTCTTGAGTAGCACTTCCAATAATGTTATGTTCCAAAGTTCCAACAATGTTATGTTCCAAAGTTCCAATAATGTTTCAATCACCAATGTATGAATCTCTCACAAGTAAAGGTATCGACCTCTCACAAGTAAGGAATGAAGTAACGTATATATATCTATATATATAGATATAGATATATATTATGGCCCACCGATAAGGTGGATGATTGTTGATATTATACTATGGCCCACCGATAAGGTGGATGATTTTTGAAATTTTACACTATATTATGTTATGGCCCGTCGATAAGGTGAATGATTGTACTATAGCCCACTGATCAGCTGGATGAATGATATATGGCCCACTGATCAGCTGGATGAATGGTAATGGTAAAAGCAAAGAAAGTAAGGCATTTGAATGAAAGTATATCATTTGAAGGAAAGTATATACGAATGATATTATATGAATGATAATGATGCTAATGAATGATCGAAAATGAAAATAATGAAAGCAATGTACATGGTTCCACATATACAGAATGGAGGTTTATCCATATTAATTATTTCACTTGTACTTGATATCATTGACGTATTTATGTCTCATACAGTTTCATATGGCCTTACATACTCAGTACATTCCCCGTACTGACGTCCCTTGGGGGAATTACCTTACTTGTTGTAGGCACAGGTGCTAATAGACCTCCACAGTAGGTTGCGGATCATTTGCCGATCATTGGTGAGCTCCAGTTGATTCGGGGCTTTCCGAGTCACATGTGTACATTGGTTTTGGTTTTGGCATTGTAAATGTTGTATAAAGCGCGGACTTGTACCAACTGTATGTTGGTTATGTTCATGTATCTGTAGAGGCTTTGTAGACGTATATGGGAAGATGAATTTAAGAGATGTGTGTCCATTTTGACTTGATGGCCTTAATGGCCAAGTTTCATATATAGCATATGTTTGCTATGACTTCCGCTACTGGTATTTTATAAGTTACATGAGATAGAATGCTATCTATACGCAGACATGCATATAGATGTACATGAATGAAGATTGGTTCTCTCGGGCCTTAACGGCTTCGGTTACCAGTCCGCCCCGTTGGAACACGAGGAGTGACATGATCCATTAGAGAAACTCCCGCTATATTATTAGCCACCAATTTATTGGTGGAATATAAAGATTGATAAAAGTTTGCAACAACACATTATTCTAAAGACTACGAATAGGACATTATTGCAATTTCTTCTTAAGGTGCAACCATGCCTTATGAAGAGGCTCATTAGGCAATTTGCGAAAGTTAGTGATTTCATCCTGGAATTCTAGCATCTGGGATGGTGGAAAGAAGATCTCAAAAAAAACCACGGTGAGTTATTCCATGAAGTAATAGAACCTATAGGAAGTTCTCCAAGCCATGTGGTGGCCTCTCTCATCAAAGGGAATGGGAAGAGACTCGATCGGATGGACTCTTGAGTGATGTTGGAAATATCAAATGATTGACACACCTCCGTGAAATTTTTGAGATGTCTATTTGCATCCTCATGGGGTTGTCAACCAAATTGTCCTTTCATTTGTAGTAGGTGCAACATAGTACTTTTGACATAGAACACTGCATTTCCAACTATAGGAGGTGAACATATGGCACTTGCCATTCCCACTTAACCAACGGGGTAATCACCATCCATATTTCCATCATTGCTAACATTGTTACTAGCATTATTGCTCATGTATTTACCTACAATGAAAAAAGACAACAAAAAAATGTAAGCTGAAATAATATGCAATACAAGACTGAATTAAAACACTAAGAAGGAAAATCTAAAATTTTATTCCCCGACACAGAGTCAAAATTGATAAAGCCTAAATCCACTTCACGAAGTGAGAAGTGTACGCAGTCTCTTACAATGTAATTATCCAACTCAAGGAGTCGGGGTCGATCCCATAGGGAATAAAATTAAAGCTTTAACCCAATTATTGTAGTAATTCGCTATTTATTTGTAATTTTTAAACAGTAAATAAAAATGGGAGGTTTGGTGTAACAAAACAAAAGTATCAATCAATTGTGAACAAATACGACCGGAAACAACACTTCTCGACTTTTGAATTTGAATCAAGAGAGACCTTTGGGATGTGTTAGCATGGGCCTAAGTATTGCAATTGGGAATTTAACCTTGTTTCAACATTGATATTATCATGGGTAGGTTAGGTTTTCACTATATTAATAATCTCTCGATCTATTAATGTATTTCACCTTGGATTTTCTCAAACCCCAAGGTGTAAATTATTACAACCAACCTAAGACCTCAAGTTAGCTTTTCTATCTCTAGCAATACTATTAAGTTAATAAGATTCAAGTTCTATATTTCTCCCCAGTTTAAGGATTTTTGAAAAAAAAAAAAAAAAAGGAGAGGCAAATCACTCCTACGATGACAAGTGTAAGCATAAGAAAATTTCTATTTAAAAATTCAAATTATATGCAAAATACAAAATCTTAATATTTGAATTTCAATTCAAAAAATACCTCTATATAGAATAGGAGAGGCAAATCACTCCTACGACTACAAGTGTAAGCACAAGAAAATTTCTATTTAAAAAAATATATAAACAAATATGCAAAATCATAAATATTTTAATTTTAATTTAAAAATTCTATCTATATATAATAGGAGAGACAAATCACTCCTAGGACGACAAAGTGTAAGCACAAGAAAATGCCTATTTTAAAAAAATAAAATATAAACAAAAATGTAAAATCATAAATATTTGAATTTAAATTCAAAAATCTATCAATATATAATAGAAAAGGCAAATCACTCCTAGGATGACAAGTGTAAGCACAAGACAATTCCTATTTAAAAAACAAATATGAACAAAAATACAAAATTTTAAATATTTAAATTTAAATGTAAAAAATCTATCTATATAGAATAGGAGAGGAAAATAACTCCTAAGATGACAAGTGTAAGCACAAGAAAATTCCTATTTAAAAATAAAATATAAACAAAAATGTAAAATCTCAAATATTTGAATTTAAAATCAAAAAATCTATCTATGTACAATAGAAGAAGCAAATCACTCCTAGGATGACAAGTGTAAACACAAGAAAATTCCTATTTAAAAAATAAAATATAAACAAAAAATGCAAAATCTTAAATATATGAATTTAAATTCAAAAATCTATATAGAATAGGAGAGGTAAATCACTCCTAGGATGACAAGTGTAAGCACAAGAAATTTCCTATTTAAAAAAATAAAATATAAAACTACAAAATCTTAAATTTTTTAATTTAAATTCAAAAAATCCATCTATCTATATAGAATAGGAGAGGCAAATCACTCCTAGGATGACAAGTGTAAGCACAAGAAAATTCTTATTTAATAAATAAAATATAAACAAAACTACAAAATCTTAAATTTTTCAATTTAAATTCAAAAAATATATTTTTATAGAATAGGAGAGGCAAATCACTCCTCGGATGACAGTGTAAGCACTAAAAAATTCCTATTTAAAAAAATAAAAATGCAAAATATTAAATATTTCAATTGAAATTCAAAAAATCTATCTATCTATATAGAATAAGCGAGTGCATTTTTTGCATTCGTTAATTTTCTCTCGTTACATCGACTGAGGGTTTCTTTCTCTCCATCGTGAGGGCTTTTTCACTATTAGTGGGGCTCATCAGCAGATCTAATTTCAGAGCAATTTCTTGAGTTTGATCTCACAAAATTCTCCAACAACAAATTTATCAAACAACCACTTTCATCTTCTCTTATTATTGTTTGCTTAAAATTTTCATATGGTTCTAGAAAACCCTAACCCAATTTCAACTATAATAAAACCTTCATACTTTTGTGCAATTGGGCAATGGATGGTTCTCTGTTAGACATAAATTGAAGTGTGAACCCTAAATTTGAAAGATAAATGATGAAATTAGTGAACAACTACAACAATTTGTGCTTACTAAGCAACAAAAGGAACGAATGTTGTGGAAATTGATATTTCTAATATTTAGTAGTGTGAAGGATTGTAATATAAGTATTTTAAGTAAGATGATTTCATATTAAAACATGTACTTATTAGGAGTCAAGATACTATGCCTTTGGCTTGGGGAAACCCCACGGGATTACAAATAAAAGAGATAGGATAGAATTTTTTTTCATTTTAATTTTAAAGATAAGGAAAGTATGGATGTTTTGGCACCAGAATTGATATGGATGTTTTGGCACCAGAATTGAAGAGTAATTCTCTGGTATTTAATGTATATAATATGTGGGTTCAATTTTGGAACATTTATTTGCACTGTACGTCAAAGGATATTGGACGTAAAATAGGTCATGCTATAGGAAGTATTATTGATATCGTAATTCATAAAAATGGGAGAAAAGAGGGACGGTATATGAGGCTTAACATCGTTATAAATATTACCAAGCCATGTCCTAGAAGTAATGTCATGACTTGAGTCTATACCCTGGACGAGACATAGTACTTAGAACCACAAGTGATCCTAAGCAAATCCTTGGTATTGGCATATTACTAAGATCATGCACTTAAAATCTAAGGAGAAGCACAATCATAATTAAAATGGGCAATTGAATAAACACTGACTATTTTAAAACTAAGACATATCTGAAATAATCAGCAACTGAATTGTCTATGTCTAATAAAGCCTCTACAAATAAATAAGGTAAATTGCTGGGACAAGATCCATAGCTAACTCTAAGAAATTGAAATAAAAACCTAAAATAACCAAACAGTCTGAACTACTAAAAATTATCCTCAAACGATGAGGACTCACCCGAAACCTAGACTTGAGTATCTGCAAGTCTGATCTATCCATGAGTCTGGGAACAGGCACATGAATCTATATCATAATAGGATATAATGCAAGAAAAAGTATGTGATCAATCGTACTGAATGTACTAATTATGTGAGATATGCAAATATCGTAAATAATACTTTAAACATACTTTAAACTGATTTTAGATGCAATAGACAAAATTGTATATGTGTATCAAAATCTGTAGTGCAATGACTCAAAACTGAAATCATAAACTGGAAACAAGAATGATAGTTGTAAGTATGAAATAACATAGCTAGTCTAAAAACTTTTAGGGCATGTACAAATACCATATTTTAAATTATTTTCTCAGGAGTAGCTTACAACCGACACAAACTATGTGAGAAACATAGAGTCCAACATACAATCCCAGCTAAGGGGGCGTCCTATAACTTGCCAAGGGTATAAAACCTATCTGATGTGGATTAATTAACTGAGCCCATTGGGCTAAAGGTGTTAACCTAAATTAGGGGAAGACCCTTATCCTATGGTGGCAACATAGTTTTAGGACTTGGGTTATCTAGAATCCATGTCTGCTCGGTGCTAAATAGTGATCCCAAAACTATATTACTATTTGCTCATAATATATAAACTATGATCTGAAAATAAAGCATGATACTAGTTAAAATTACTGTTTTACTGAAGTTCTGAGATACTGGAACTAGCTATGCTAAATTTACTGAATTCTGAGATCATGTATTCAAAGCATGCCAGTTATGCTAAATTGGGATAAAATATGTCAACTCATGCTAAATTATTGTTCAAGTATAATGACCAAATTGTTACTACTAAAATCATGCATATTCATTTAGAGTAAGAATCTTAACAATATAATAACTTGTGAAAACTAAAAGCATAATAATTTAGAAATCTGAAATTTTGGGTAAAATGGCAAAAGGAAACCCTTATTAAAACCTCACATACTTGAATGCCTGAGAAATCTAAACTAGAACTTGATATTAAAACTTGAGGAGTTGAACTCTAGGTTTTTACTTCTTGAAAGAAACTTTTTTGAGTTTCTAAGAGTTAAGAATAAAATGAGGGGAGAACGGTCGACTAATTTGATAAAAAAAAATCTTTTGGAACTTCAAACAACATAGTATAGGATTTAAAAGATTGGAAAAGATTGGTTTCCCTTAAAAACTATTCAAAAAATTTCTGTTGGCAGTGGTCCATAAGTCACTCCACAACTCGTAGTTCAGTCCATGAGTCATGGTCTGACTCAGGGATCCTGGGACCATGTTAGTAACTATGCTTTCCATTGTTACGGGTAAGTCTAGCATGCAAAAATTTTAATTAAGATTTTTCCAAAATTAGGAGTTGAAAATTTTAGGCTAGGCTAGTATTGGATGAAATTCGAGCATGGTATGGTCAAGGGTAATTCGAGAATGAATTAGTTAAATGCTATGTGTTTTGAGGTGACTTTATAATAGCTAAGACGATAAGGAATTCATAGTAACTTTTGAAAATGAATTCGGGTTAGTAGAACTCTCAATATTGGATTTGATGTAAAGGGGTTAGTATGGGATGTCGAAATCTGAGGGTATGTTGTAAAAATGGTGAAACTGGGAAAAATTTTGATTTTTTGCCTAGCCTACCCCGCTATAATGAAAGGCAGGCCGCTACCACTGCACTGCTATAGTGGGAATGTTCCCGCTATATTAGGAATATTTCTATTGTAGTGCGAGTCAGCTCTAGTCAATCCCACCATAGTAGGCGAATCTAAATCCTGATTAATGCAAAAAATAGTCCAAAAATGTATTTTTCATTCCAAATATGATAAAGGGCTGGAGAGGAAAAATTTGGGCGAATTTCATCAGTTTTCTACTAATTTCTTTCGTTAAGGTAAGTTAATCCATCCAACTAACTAGTTTTTGATTACTAATCCTTAGAATCTCTAGTTTTTGAATTTTGAGAAGGATTTGACTTGACCTTGGTTAATTGGTAAATTTTCTAGGGCAATTAGGTGAATTGGGAGAAAAACTCTTGGTTTTTTATTAAAGGTTGTTAATTTACAATTCCATGCTTAGATTCACCATTTTATTCATGAAACTGGTAGAATTAAAATGGAAAGATGATAGAAAACCCTAAAATGGAAGGAATGGTCATGAATTTAACCTTGGGGTTAAGGGATTGGGTTGTAATCCTAGAACATGTTAGGCCATTGTCTGAATTATATTTGTATTATTTCTTTTAGACCACAACCAAACCGGAATCGCACAAAAAAGCAAGGCTCAAGCTCATTAGAGTGGTATAAGCTTGGATTGAGGTAGGAGATAGTTTAATGTAGTTGAAACCCAACTTGATTTATGTGTGTATGTTAACTATTCTTCGTATACTTGTTATAATGCATGTTCAAAGGTAGTAAATCGTTGAATGATATCCTAAGTATTAATCAAATATAATGAGATTATATTGAAATCTTGTTGATTGTACAAGTGTGGTTATTTACTCTTATTATGGTTGTGATTGTTGTGATATCTATTAATTATTATGGGATGTACTAGTATTTGGATATCTTAACGGGATTTATATTCATTATTATCATATGTACCAATATTTAGACATCTTCACAAGATTGGTTGATACAAGTTGGCAGGCACTAGATGTTTGGGATTTTCGATACATGGACAAGAGCTCATCCCCTGCAGGTCATGGCTAGTGGGCGATCTTAAAACCCTTAGCATGTGTGTATAAGGTATTGGTGAGTGTGACGGTTCCTTGAGTGGATCGGGTTTATGTGTTGACTTGTTTATAATTGGATCCTTGGGTGGTTTGGGCTGAAATGACAAGTGATTGGCATATCTCCTTTATTGTCTACTTACTTATGTATTTAAGATGAGGCGTACCATATTGTTGTTGATTCATGGATTTGTTGACTTGTTTAGTCTAGTAGTCATGGTCTTGACTTGGGTTATTGTTTATATTAACTTGCACTTGATTGAATTCTGTGTTGTTGTTTGGAAAAGGCTAAGTGTCATATAATTGAGGTAAAGTTATTTGGTAGGTGTTCATGCTTGTACTTGTTTACTAAGTTATGGTTATGTTATCATAGTGATTATCTTAGGTTGGTCGATGAACCTACCAGTACACTATTATTTTCTTGTGTACTAATACTATACGTGCTCTTCTTTTTATTGAGTGCAGAGCATTTTCCACCTACTACATCGAGATCTCAACTTTAGAGCAGACTGCATTTCGACTCAAGGGTGGGTTACATCTTTCAGGCAGCCATGAGTCCTCTACTTAGTTCTTGTCCATTTGTTTGGAACATGGATATTTTCTCTCTAGTTTGGGTTGAACCTATTTATTGACAATTGTAGTGTTTTGATACAATGACTTTTAGTTCTTGGGGGTATTTTAGATTTTCCGTTTCTCCACATTTGATTTTCTTGTTAAAATTTTTGAAACTTTGGTTTAATTAATAGAATGACTAGTTTCTCTTAATTTTGATCAAGTGTTGGGTTTGAGTATTTGAGTTAAATGGTTGTCCCACCTGAGGATTAGTATGGGTTCTACTCACGACGAGTTTGGGTCATGACAAAGTTGTTATCAGAGCTCTAGGTTTGTTGATCTCATTGTACCAAAACAGGTATAGTAGAATCTTATGGAATAGTACAGAGACGTTTGTACTTTTCTTCGATAGGCTATAGTATCTGACCCCTTTCATTCTTTTGTTCGCAGATGGTGAACACCAAAATTAATGGATCCAGAGAAATAGCGCCCGCACCAGTAGCCCTAGCTACGAAACTAGCTGCTCGAGGCCAAGGAGGGGGTAGGGGAAGAGGTAGAGGTAGAGCAACACCTATCAGAGATGGAGCTCAAGCAGTAGCTAATCCGGCCCATCTGAGATCTAAGACACCTTCTCTAACCTAGGATCAGTTTGAGGATTTTATGAATGAGGATGTTATAGAACAGAGGGAGATAGAAGCATCTAGGGATGCAGCTCTTCCCTCGATGTCCTCAGAGATGATTCAGCAAGTGCTTTCATTTCTAAGCGAGTTGGCAAGTACTGGAGCCACTTCTGTTATGTCTGCTTATCATTTTCTAGGTGTTTATACAACTGCCACTGTTGCTCCTAGGATAGATGAGGCCTTGGGGACTGAGATTTTCCCTCACCTGGTTTTAGGTCCTATCGTGACTAGGACTAAACATGACATACTGACTAAGTTCCTAAAAATAAAATCTCCTACTTTTGTTGGTTCTGAGACTGAGGATGCATTCTAGTTCATTGTTGATTATTACAAGAGGCTACATAAAATGGTTATTGTGGAATAGCATGGTGTTAAGTTTGTGACATTCTAACTCCAAGGTGATGCAAAGTAGTAGTAGAGGGCTTATGTGGAATGTCTGTCCCCAACTTTACCTCCATTGACATGGGCTTAGTTTCGTACCTTGTTTTTGGAGAAGTATGTATCTCGTACTCTTTGTGACAGTAAGAAAGATAGATTTCTGGACCTTGAACAGGACAATATGTCTGTTGCAGCCTATGAGGCTAAGTTTCATGTCTTTTCCCATTATGCTACTTAGTTACTTGGTACCAAAGAGGAGAGACTTCGATTATTTGTGAAGGGTCTGAATACTGACTTACAGGTTTTATCTGTACATATGACTTATGTTGAAAAGACCTTCAATAAAGTTGTTGATTATGTGAAGAAGGTAGAAGGAATAAAATAGTTTGGCTAGGCTAAGGTTCTAGCAAAGAAATCCTGGAACGTGGTAACTTCGGTGGTTCTTACTCCAAGGGGTCAAAGCCATTAGGTCTATCTGGCTTGCCCTATTCAGTCAGCTCTACCAGCTTCTACAATGGGTTAGTCTGGGGCCACTCCGTAGCCCTCAGTTGTGAGAAACCAATGGGATTTATATTCATCTGCTAACAGGACTTCCCTAGATCGAGGTTGTTATACTTGTGGTGCTACGGGGCACTTCAAGAGATAGTGTCCTCAGAGGCAGGCTAGTTTTTAGGGGCAGTAGTCGTCTAGAGTTGTGGTTCCTGCTGGTAGAGGTGGTGGAGGTAATGGTTAAAGTCATCCATAGGGTGGCCGAGGTAATCATCAGGGAGGCCATAGTGGAAATTGACGTAGTGGTAATACAGGGAGAGGTGGTGTGCAGCCTACTAAGAAGGTTGCCTAGATTGATGATAGAGCTTATTGTTAGGCCTTCCCAAGAAAGATCGAGGCTTCCTATGCTATTTTTACAAGTATTATTCTTATTTGTGATCGAATGACTACTGTTTTGCTTGATCTGGGCTCCACTTATTCATATGTATCTGTTAAATTTGCCTTGGGATTAGATATGGCTAATGATATAGTTGACTCTCCTATATATGTGTCTACTCTAGCTGGAGACTCTGTGGTAGTGACCCATGTGTATCGTACTTGTTCTATCTTGTTTATGGGTTTCTAGACTTGGGTAGATTAGATAATCTTGGATATGCTTGATTTTGACTTCATCCTGGGTATGACTTGGCTATCCCTGTATCATGTTGTTTTGAATTTTAATGCTAAAACTGTGACCTTAGAGATGTCTAGGATGGATAAGTTAGAATAGGAAGGTATGTATCAGCCTGAACCTGTAAAAGTTATTCTAACTAAGAAGTTAGTTGGGAGAGGGTGTTCAGCATTTCTGGCACATCTTCGGGATATTAGTGCAGTCCCCTTCTATTGAGTCAATTCCCATGGTGTCAGATTATCAAGAGGTATTTCCCATATACTTTCCTGGTATGCCTTCATACTGGGACATTAACTTTTGCATTGATTTGAAGCCAGGCACTCACCCAATTTCTATTCCTTCCTATCAAATGGCTCCGGCTGAGTTGTGAGAACTCAAGATTTAGTTGCAGGAGTTACTTGATAAGGATTCATCCTAGTGCCACCTTGGGGTGCTTCTGTGTTGTTTGTTAGGGAAAGGGATGGTAGCATGAGAATGTGTATTGATTACAGACAGTTGAACAAGGCTACCATCAGGAATAAGTGTCTTTTGCCCAGACAGTTGAATAAGGCTACCATCAGGAATAAGTATTTTTTGCCCCAAATAGATGATCTTTTTGACTAGTTGTAGGGTGCTTCAGTTTTCTCCAACATAGAATTGAGGTAAGGTTATTATCATCTAAAGATTCGACCTGAGGATATACCTAAGACAACTTTCAAGACATGGTATAGGCATTATGAGTTCATAGTGATGTCCTTCGGGTTGACCAATGCATCGGTAGCCTTCATGAGTTTGATGAATGGTATTTTGAAGTATTTCTTGGATTGTTCGTGATTGTTTTTATTGGTGATATTTTGGTTTAGTCGTTAGCCTTCATGAGTCTGATGAATTGTATTTTGAAGTCTTTCTTGGATTGTTTGTGATTGTTTTTATTGGTGATATTTTGGTTTACTCTAAAATAAAGAGAAGTAGCTCTATGCTAAGTTCTCTAAATGCAAATTTTTGGTTGTCTTCTATTGGATTTTTGGGGCATGTGGTTTTAGAAAAGGGGGTGATGGTAGATCCCCAGAAGATTGGGGCTATCAAGAGTTGGGTTCGGCCTAGCTCTGTGACTGAGCTTAGGAGCTTTGTAGGTCTTACTAGTTACTGTCGTAGGTTTTTCAAGTACTTTGGCATTAACTCTACTCACCTGACAAGGTTGACTCAGAAGGAGGTGCCATTTGTAAGGTCTGACAAGTGAGAAAAGAACTTTCAAAGCTCAAGTCCCTTTTGACCACAACTCCTATTCTTGCCTTACCAATAGAAGGTAAGGACTTTATTGTGTTTTGTGATGCTTTACAGTCTGGTTTGGGTGTTGTGTTAATGCAGGACAGGAATGTGATTGCCTAAGCTTTAAGTAAATTGAAGCCTCATAAGAAGAATTATCCAACCATGACTTGGATTTGGCAGCAGTAATTTTTGCACTTAAGATTTAGATGCACTACCTCTATGGTGTCAAGTGTGAAGTGTTTACAAACCATCGCAGCTTGCAGTATATTTTCATTCAAAAAGATTTGAACTTGAGGTAGAGGCATAGGATGGATTGTTGAAGGATTATAATGTGACCATTCAATACCATCCGGGCTAGACCAATGTGGTAGCGGACGCATTGCGACCAAAATCCGTAAGCATGGGTAGTTTGTCTTATTTAAGGGTTTCAAGGCGACCTCTGGATAGAAAGATTCAAACTCTAGCATCTCAGTTCATGTAGTTTGGTGTTTTTAAAAGGTGTGGAGTGTTGGCTAGTATAGAGTTAAGGTCAACATTCCTTGATCAAATCAAGGCTAGACATTTTAAAGGTGTGAAATTAAATAAGCTCCGAAACAAGGTGGTGTGTGGTGAAGCTTCTGATGCCACACTTGATGCTTGTAGGGTGTTAAGTGTGAAAGGACATAACGGGCCTGGTGTTGGTGATATGATTTAGGGTCTGCTTGCAGAAGATCATGGTACCCGATACTCGATTCATTCGGGTATAACTAAGATGTACTGTGACTTGAAGAAGCTCTATTGGTTGCCCAAAATAAAGAGATATATAGTGGAATATGCGTCTAAATGTTACAATTATCAGCAGGTGAAATACGAACATCAAAAGCCTATGGGTTTACTTCAGAGAATGCCCATTCCCGAGTAGAAGTGGGAGAGGATAACCATGGATTTCGTAGTGGGTCTTCCTAAGAGCTTGGAGAAGCATGCCTCAATTTGTGTAATAGTGACAGAATAACCAAGTCAACTCATTTCATTCTAGTTAGAGTGGATTACAGCTTGAAGCAGTTAGCCAAGATTTATGTCAAGGAGATATTGAGGTTGCATGGGGTGCCAGTTTCTAACATTTATGATAGAGGTACGTAATTAACCTTTAAGTTTTGGGATAGATTACACGAAGAGTTGGGCACCAAGCTCGGCTTTAGCACTGCATTTCATCCTCAAACTGTCGAGCAGTCTGAGAGAACTATTCAGTTACTTGAGGATATGTAAAGGGCCTGTGTGATTGATTTTGGTGGTCACTAGGATAAGTTATTGTCATTATGTGAGTTTTCAGACAACAATAGTTACTATTGTAGAATCGACATGGCTCCATTCGAAACACTCTATGGGAAAAGGTGTAGATCCCCCATAGGATGGTTCAAAGTTGGTGATGTGAAACCTTTGGACACAGACTTGGTAAAGTAAGATTGGGAGAAGGTGAGATTTATTCAAGATAAGTTGTTGGAAACCCAAAGTAGACAAAAAGAGTATGCAGATCGCAAGGTAAGGGACATGTAATTCAAACCCAGTAAGCAGGTATTGTTAAAGGTATCTCCTATGAAGGGAGTTGTGTGGTTTGGCAAGAAGGATAAGCTTAGCCCTTGGTATATTGGTCCATTTGAGGTCCTTGATGACATGGGCCCAGTAGCTTTGCCACCAAAACTGTTAGGGGTCAATCTAATATTCTATGTGTTAACACTCAAGAAATACCTTGGGGATGTTGATTTTATAATCAAATAGGATTTTTTTTTCAAAAATTAATTGACATTTTATTAATCACCAGTAAGAATTTACAAAACCAGAGCCAACCAAGACTAGTTGCTCATCTCAATTACACCAGGATCTCCTATAAAACCACCTATACTAGCACTCTACAAAGACAAAATATGTGTAAAAATCTTGACATATCTCCTAAATCGTATACATAAGGTTGTCTTCAGTTCATGTATCACTACTTCCTTGTTTCTGCTTCTGCTAGTGAAGATTCTAGCATTTCTCCCCCCCCCCCAGATTGTACGCACCACAGCTGCTAAGCTTGCCTTGAGAAGAACCCCTCTCGTAGACCTCCTCTTACACTATTGCTTAACCCAAGTCCATTCTTGATCCCATGTTAAGATGGGTCTGAACCATCGCAACCATCTTAGTACATCCTGCCACACTTTTTTCGTGTATATACATTCAAAGAACAAATATGGTAAGCTTTCAGAATGATTTCCACATATAACACAATCTCCATTAATTGACACACCCCACTTCAAGAGCACATCTTTGGTTCTAAGTCTACCCTGAAGAGCAAACAATAAGGTAAAGACCTGTTTAGGGCATGCAGCTGAATGAAAAATATGACTTCTCCACTCAACATTAGTGGCCTCTACTCTAATTTGTTTATAGGCTTCTGATATAAAGAACATGTTACTTCTTACAACCTTCTACTGCTAGCCAATCAGTGCCTAATATTTTCTCATATTCAAGATTTTTCGCACCATCCATGATGCTTGTTTGGCCAATCAAATGGGATTTGGTTTTTCTGGATAAGAATCTTTATATAAAGAGGAGCCAATTGTAATTCTTGACCTTGATGTTTGGAAATTAAGAACCAAGGAGATTTGGTCTGTGACGGTTTAGTGGAAGCATCGTCCTGTTAAGGAGGCTACTTGGGAAACCAAGAGGGACATGTGGGACAAATACCCTCACTTGTGAGGATACAGGTAGTCTCTTACTTCTTACTTGCCTTATTTTTCATGTTTGATTATTTGGGGACGAACGATGTGTATATTGGTATCTATTATAACAATTCTCTCCATCATTATGAAAAAGTCTAGCGTACCAAAATTTGGGTTAAGATTTTCCACGAATTAGGAGTTAGAAATTTCAGGCTAGACTACTCTTAGATGAAATCCAAGTGTGGTATGGTCTAGGGTAATCCGGAATAGATTAGTTAAGGGTTATGCATTTTAGGGTGATTTTATGATAGCTAAGATGATAAGGAATTTATAACAACTTTTGAAAATGATTTTGGGTTAGTAGAACTCTTGATATCTGATTTGACATAAAGGGGTTAGTTCGGGGTATCAACATCTGAGGGTGTGTTGTAAATATGGAAAAACTATGAGTTTCTGCCTTTCCTACCCCACTATAGTAGGAGGTAAGCTGCTACCACTGCACCGTTATAGTGGAAATATTCTCGCTATAGCAGGAGTCAGCTTTGGTCAACCCCATTATAACGAGATTTGCCCACTATGATGGGATAAATGCTGATTAATGCAGAAAATAGCCCAAAATGGATTTTTTTTTCCAAATATAGTAAAGGCCGGGAGAGAATGAATTTGGGTGAATTTCATCAATTTTCCACTAATTTTATTTGTTAAGGTAAGTTAATCCATCCCTCTAACTAGCTTTTGATTATTGTTCCTTAAAATCACTAAGTTTTGGGTTTGGGGAAGGATTTGACTTGACCTAGGTGAATTTTCTAGTGTAATTAGGTGAATTGGGTGGAAAACCCTTGAATTTGGTTAAAGGTTGTTAATTTACAATTGCATTCTTAGATTCACCATTTTATTCATGAAATTGGTAGAATTAAGGTGGAAGATGATAGAAAACCCTAGAATATGAGGAATGATCATGAATTTGACCAGTTAAGGGATTGGGTTGTAATCCTTGAAAGTGTTAGGTCATTTTCTGAATTATGTTTGTATTGTTGCTTTTAGACCACAACCAAGCCAAAATTGCACGGAAAGACAAGGGTCAAGTTCATTAGAGTAGTGCAAGCTTGGATTAGGTAGATAATGGTTTAATGTAGTTTAAACCCAACTTGATTTATGTGTGTATGTTAATTTTTTCTTCTTATACTTGTTATAATGCATGTTCAAAGGAAGCTAATCGTTGAATGATATAATGAGGTTATATTGAAAGCTTCACGGGATTAGTTGATACAAGGTTGGCAAGCACTAGATGTCTGGTATTTTTGGTACATTAACAAGAGCTCATCCCCTGCACGTCATGGATAATGGGCTACCATAATACCCTTAGCATTTGTGTACAAGGTATTGGTAAGTATGATGATTTCTTGAGTGGGCCGGGTTTATTTTTTGACGTGTTTATAGTTGGATCCTTGAGTGGTCCGAGCGAAAATGACAAGTGATTGGCAATCTCCTTTATTTGTCTGCTTACTTCTGTATTTGGGACAAGGTGTAGCATATTGTTATTGAGTCATGGATTGTTGACTTGTTTTATGTTGGTAGTCATGGTCTTGACTTGGATTATTGTTTATATTAACTTGCACTTGACTGAATTTTGTGGTGTTATTTGAAAAAGGCTAAGTGTCGCATAATTGAGGTAAAGTTATTTGGTAGGTATTCATGGTTGTACTTATTACTAAGATATATTTGGTAGGTATTCATGGTTGTACTTATTACTAAGATATATTTGGTAGGTATTCATGGTTGTACTTATTACTAAGATATATTTGGTAGGTATTCATGGTTGTACTTATTTACTAAGTTATGGTTATGTGTTCATATTTATTATCTTGGGTTGGCAGATGACCCTACCAGTACACTATTGTTTTCTTGTGTACTAATACTATACGTGCTCTTCTTTTTGTTGAGTACAGAGCACTTTCCAGCGACTGCATCGAGACTTCTGCTTTAGAGCAGACTCCATTTTGACCCAAGGGTGAGCTACATCTTTCGGGCATCCATGAGTCCTCTACTTAGTTCTTGTCCATTTGTTTCGGACATGGATATTTTCTCTCTGTTTTGGGTTGAACCCGTTTATTGACAATTGTAGTGTTTTGGTACAATGACTTTTAGTTCTTGGGGGTATTTTAGATTTTCCATTTTTCCGCATTTGGTTTTACAGTTAGACTTTTCAAAACTTCGGTTTATTTAATGGAATGACTTGTTTCTCTTAATTTTGATTAAGTGTTGGGTTTGAGTACTTGAGTTAAATGGTTCTCCCACTAGAGGGTTATTATGGGTGCCACTCGCTACGGGTTTAGGTCATGACAACTTTTGAACATGTTTTGGACTTGTTTCCATGGGTCTCTGTATGAGTCTTGAACTCATTTCACGGTTCATACTATGGCTCATGGTTTTGAAGGAAAAATGTAAAATTTCATGTGGGGTTCCACGACTCAATAGTATGACCCGTTGTTTACTTCATGAGTCATACATTGACTCGTGGGAACCTGGGAGTTCACTGTTTTTGTGAACCAGCTTCACAAGTATTTCCATGACTCGTGAACTAATACCACGAGTCGTAGACTGACTCGTGGTTCACTAGACCTTAAGGCTTTTGGTTTGGTTTTTATACACTATGTCTGAATAACAACATTGAAAAGTATGGGGTGTTATAGGTAATTTTATCAAATTAGGATCTGAGACTACATGGTTTGAATTAAAATATGAAAACTTGCCTTACATTTGTTATTATTATGGTATTCTGGGACATAATTATAAAGCTTGTGTATAAAGAGCAAAGGATGTATGATCAGACACTCTAAAATATGATCAATTTGGAATAGGGATAATCCCGAGGTATGGTAAAGAAGCCTGCAGGTATGATTGAGGTTGATAGTATTACTGCTTTGGCTGCTCAGATGGCGGTTTTTTATAATTAGGAGATTGGATAGCTTAGCAAGTTGAACATATCACAGACTCAGGCCTAGGTGAATGTAGTCCAGTAGGTGTAGACTTGGTGTGAGATTTGTGGGAGCAGTGTCACTCTACTGATTTATGTAGGGCAAATCCAGAGTCAATAAATTTTATGGGCAACGCACAAAAAGGAAACCAAAACTATAGGAATGCCTACAATCGTAACTGGCAGAGTCAACCCAACTACTCATGAGGCAGCAACCAGGGTCCACCTCAATTGTTTTAGCAGTAGCAAGGAAATCAGACCAACACTCAGGCCAGCAATATAGAAGATACTTTGAAAACAATTCTAGCTAACCAAGAACAAATGGCTACAGAGATCAAAAATTAGCAAATAACTCAAAAGAATCTAGAGAAGCAGATGGGTCGGTTAGCTGAAGCTCAGAAGACAAAACCACAAAGAGGTTTTCCAAGTGACACATATCACAATCCCAAACCGGTAATGGGAATCTCTTTGAGGAGTGGCTGAGAATTGGATAAAGTACCTCATAAGCATAAAAATCATGAGGTAAAATATGAATTGATTAGATCAAGCTTAGTTATAGAAAAGGTTTTAGAGAAGGTAGTTGCAGAAAAGGGGTCAAGCCAGCAGAAAAGAACAGAAGACCACCACAATTCCCTCAAAAGCTCCAAAAAAATAAAGAGGATGCATGTTTCAAGAAGTTCTTTGACACATTCAGAGAACTCCACATAAATCTTCCTCTACTTGATATTTTGTAGGAAATGTCTAAGTATGCTAAATTCTTAAAGGATGTGGTGAGGAACAAGAAGTGGCTTGTAGATTTGGAGACTGTGGCACTTTCTGAGGAGTGCAGTTCTAGGGTAATGATCAAACTTCCAACAAAGCTCAAAGACCCTGGGAGTTTCACCCTGCTTATACAAATTAGTGAAAGTGAGTTGATGCAGGCTTTGTGTGACTTGGGGGCAAGTATAAATTTGATACCCCTTTTTGTGTTCAATACTCTTGGCTTAGGGAAACTTAGGCCGTCCAAAGTAGTTCTACATCTTGCAGATAGATCGAGAGTAGCTCCTAAGTGAATCATTGAGGACATGCTCATTAAAGTTGGCAAGTTTGTAATTCCTACGAATTTTATCATTCTTGATTATGAAGTAGATGACAAGGTGTCAATTATATTGGGACGTCCATTTTTAGCCACTGGTGGAGCCTTAATTAATATGAGAGAGGGCAATTTGAAGATGAGAGTGAATGATGAAGAGGTCACTTTTAGAGTGTACAAAGCACTCAATACCCTTAAACACTACAAAGACTTATGCATGATCACAGAGGTGAAATAAGATGACTGTGGGGTGGAGAAGTATGAGCTTATAAAGGTTAGTCGTTCTAACTCTTTATTGAAGGGTCTGAGTTGTAGCAAGAGGGGCTTGAGTGTAAGCCTAAATGGGGTGAGAAAATAAGAAAAAGGTCAAATTTGGATGGGGCTCTTAGTAGAGTGAAGAAGAGAAGAAAGTTGTGGTCGAAAAGGAAGAAGAGATTGAGAGAGTCTTGAGATGGTTGTGACATGATTCATGTCATGATGTTAAATTAGGTACTGCTTGGGAAACAACTCAAGTTATAATAGAGATAGTTTTTCATTTATGTTTATAGTGTAACGTTTGCTTTGTTTTTGGGGTTTATTTGTAGATTAGGAGAAGTTTGAGTACCCAAAATCTAAGTTGAGACGCATCGTGAAAGCATAAGTGTGGGATCCTTCGACCCCTATGATAGAGAGAGTGACATGTTGTTATCTAGGCTTAGAGGCCTCAAGGATTATTCCTTACCCTTGTTCTAAAATTTGAGTTATGCTTTGGGAACATAACATCATTTAAAGTGTGGGGTAGGAATCTTACAATTTATTTAGGGTGAAGTGCGCTATAGGATTCTATTTTGATTTATTTGCATGTTTCTGACTAAACCTAAAAACACAAAAAAAAAATTATGTTTGTTTATTTTTAGTTTTTGTTGTTTTGTCCATTTAGTAGAGGCACACTTCATCCACCCCTTGATTTTTCTTTTTGGTTCTTTTCTGAGGGGGAGCCCTTTGAACCCAGTGCCCTTTTTTCATTTTTTAGGAGTAATTTTTTAAAAAATTTAGTCATAGTTAGGGATTTTTTCTGACAATGAATGGATGAAGACCGTCTTGAGGGAAAATTAGTTATTAGGAATAAATAGATATGCTCTTGTTAGGTGCTACACATGATTGATTAATGCAAGTTGGTGTTGAATTCTAAAGCATGTTCTGAAAATTGAATGACTTCTGTTGAGACACCTAGCTCTTTTATATGACTCTTATGTGATATTGGCTTAAAATTGAACTCGTGTATTCGCTTGATTGAGAGTCTATATGGATACTTCTTGATTTGGGAATGTGCCATGAGTGTTAGGTGTTTGTGATATTCCATGTTTTCATTTTGATGTCTAGAACTTGCCCGGTGTGTTTGCAAAGTGAAATAAAGAATATTGAGTTTAGGAGATGATATAGGCTATTCTTTGATTAGACATGCTCTTATCCTTTGCTTTTCCGACCCCAAAAAAAATAATCTTAGTTAGCTTTGTTGAGCCTTTAGTCTATTCTTTGGTAGCCACATATGAAGCTTGATCCTTTTCTTTCAATTGACCTTTAATTTGACCCAAAACTCCTAAGCGCTTTGATTCAAAATTAAAGGATAAAGGGATTGAAAATTGAAAAAGGGAGATAGTTGAATTTGGGGAGCCTATAGAAAAGATTAAGAGTGCAAGTGATTAAAAATTCAAATGCTAATGGAAGGGAGTAGAAAAAGAACAAAAGAATTAAAAAGTGTTTGATACTTGAGTACTCCTTATCAGTGACTTGTGAAATTGCTTAAAGAAATGGGAAAACAAATGGAATTTTTGGGTTTAGAATAGTAGAGAAAGAAGAAAGTAATCGACTGAAGAGGGTACTTAGTAAAAATTGTGATGTATTAAAGCAAATATGAAAGATAGTAAAAATTGTGATGTATTAAAGCAAATACAAAAGATAGTCACTATTACTGGCCAGAATAGTTCCTACCCATCCATTAACCTATATTACAAACCAAAAAGTCCTACTTTGTAACACCCCGTACCTTTCCAACCCTACTTGACGAGGTTGAATAATGTTTACTTAGGTGTCGAGAGCCACAAGTATGTCTTTGGTAATGTTAATGATGAGAAAATTAAAATTGGGCCTCGTACATGTGATTAGCCCTTCGTAGGAGGTGTTTTGTGATTTTCGTGGAGAATTTGTGGGGTTTAAAATGAGGCTAAGAGGACCTCCAAACAAAGGATATTAAAGGTAAGAAGTAAGTTAAAGAATAGCACTTGAAGTATCTAACCAAATCCGCGAAGAAAAGTCGAAAAATGGAATTTTTTTGAAAAACTAAGTGTAGGGCGCGCTAGAGGGCGTACTAGGCCGCTCTGGGCTAAAATTTTTAGCCCACAGGCATCAATCTAGCGCGCCCAAGGGCGTGCCAAGATGGTTTTGTTCACCTTTCAATGTTGGAAATTTTTCTTAAGTCCCAAGGGTGCTCGGGGACGTACCGGGCCGATTTTTGCCACGTTTCTTCTACAACCATGAGCATATTCATGGGATGAGTGAAGTATTATATTGGTATGGTAAAATTACTCGTGAACGAATTTGGCATCAAAATGACGGTTTTACCCTTGTGGTCAAAATAAGCCATATGTGGCTAGAATCACTTGTTTTTGGGATTGAGGCTACGAATATAAATCCCGTAAATGGGAATATCGTCGTAACGTGTATGAAATTATTTAAACATGAGAAATTATTGATTTTATTGGGTTAAGTGAATTGGGCTCAAAAAGGGCCCAAAATGTGAAAGAAGACATGGGCCAAAAATGGGTAAAATGACTCATTCTTCCCTTGACCTTCTAGACCAAGCATTTAATGCTATAAGAGTGGCTAAGGATGGAATTATGGGATTATATAAAGGGACAAACATCTGATTTATTATTCATTACAAACAGACATGCTTTTTCATCTTTTTCTAGACAATTCCAAGAAAACCTCTTTTGCTCTCAAAACCCTAAGGCACTTCTTGGAGCAAGATCATCATCTTCCAAGCTTGGGTAAGTGATTATTATTATGGATTAATATATTATATGTATGGTACATCATGTAGATCATGTTGGTTATGCTTAGAAGTGTTGAACATTGCACTTTGTGTGTTTGTAAAAGATGTGTTATCCATGGGATTTAAACTTGAAATATGACTTATGGTTTTGATGAAAGAGCATGGTATGGATGAAATATCAGCTTGTATGGTGTTATTATGTTATTAAACATATTATTTTGTTATAAGTGTAAATTATGGGATTTTGGCCGATTTGTTGTTGTGAGGTATATTGAAGTGAATTGGTGGAACAATTGTGATGTTGTGATGATGGAGAGTGGAAAGCATGAACTTGGTGTGACATGCTATTGGTTATCATGTATTGGTCAATGTATGGAATATTGTGGAATTATTGGTATGATAATTGCATCAATGGTATTGTAGAGAAGGATATGACATTTTAAAGGCAAACATGTAACTCATTTTAAAGGCAAACATGTAACTCATGTACTTGTGCTGTAGAGTGAAACATAAGGACGGAGCGGTACTATTGTATGCACATTTAATATTGTATAATCGTATTGAGAATACAAGGTATGTAGGGTTACTCTTTCCGTATTCTTCTACACCATATTATTCGCATTGACGTTGGGCGTGTCCTATTCCGAGAGGTTTTGAAGTATATCAATTCAGGTTGACATATGTTGTTATTCATATGTGTCCTATTCTTATATGACTTATGATTCACTTATCTCTTATTCATTGATTGAAGTTCCAAAGCTGTCATAACGTTGTCAATTCTAAAAGAACTATCTCAAAGGGAGTAAGATGTAAGAAGAATCTATTTATTCTTGAAAAGTATTTTCCAATCATGTCATGTTCCAAAGTCTAATACTATTGTGATTATCTTTGTACCAATCTTTCACAATTCAAAAGTTCCAGTAATGTTGTGACTACTAAAAGAAACTGTTTCAAGGAAAGTGACGACGTAAGGAGAATCTATTCATTCTTAAGTCACATATTCCCCATTCATTAGTCGTTGTTGTTCATGAGTTACATAATTATGGACATGTTCCAAAAGTCCCAATAATGTTATGTTCTTAAGCTTCCAATAATGTGGTGACTATATACATCAATCTCTCATAAGAGGATGAATCAATCTCTTGCAAGTACATCTCTCAAAAGTAAGAAATAAAGTAACTCACATTTGTTGGTGGTTAATGATTGAGTATGGGTGGTAGCTTTGGGGGAAAAATGCCTAGCTCAAGCCAATCTCGGGATTATTGGATCAGGGGGCAGTCCTAGAGGTATAATCCTAGCTCGGACCGATCCTGACAGGGGGTAGCTCTAGAGGTAAAAACCTAGCTCGAGCCGAACCTGATGAGTTGATTTATGGGTGGAAGCTCTAGAGGTAATAACCTAGCTCGAGCCGAACCCGATGCTTTGATTTATGGGTGGTAGCTCTAGAGGCAAAGTCCTAGCTCAAGCCGATCCCAACATAATGTTATGTTATGTTAAGACCCACTGAACAGTTGGGGCCCGGGTATGATAAGATATAAGCGATGAGGAATAAACAAAAAAGCTAAGAAAATAATTTATGTAAGGTACATGGTTCCACATATGCAGATCGATGGGTTATTCCTATTGACTATCCTATTACATTCTGATTCTATTGACGTATTTACGACAGTTTCATATGGCCTTACATACTCAGTACATTCTCCGTACTGACCCCTCTTGAGGGATTTACCTTACTTGCTATAGGCGCAGGTACTAGTAGACCTCCATAGTAGGTTGCAGATCTTTTGCGGACTTTTGGTGAGCTCCAGTTGGTTCGGGGCTTTCTGAGTTGCTATGTACATTTATTTTGGTATTGTATATGAGTATAGAGTGGGGTGTTTTCCCG
This sequence comes from Capsicum rhomboideum, assembly GCA_031232105.1. Classification (NCBI taxonomy): domain Eukaryota; kingdom Viridiplantae; phylum Streptophyta; class Magnoliopsida; order Solanales; family Solanaceae; genus Capsicum; species Capsicum rhomboideum. Next base: position 122,359,468 of record CP124714.1, read on the forward strand.
ACTCTAGGATTGTCATAGCCATGTATCTATAGAGGCTTTGTAGACTTATGTGGGAACAGAATGTAAGATATGTATGTTCATTTTGAATTGATGGCCCTAACGGCCAACTCTCTTATGTATATATATCTAATGCTCCATGATTTCCGCACTTAGCATCTTATGTCTTTATGAGGTGGTGATGATTCTTATGGTACGCATATGATTGGGCATGAGTAAAGATTGGTTCTCTCGGGCCTTATCGGCTTCGGGTGCCAGTCCACCCTGTTGGGAGACGGGGCGTGACAAAAGTGGTATCAGAGCAGGTCGTTCTAAGGGTGTATACAAAGTCGTGTCTAAGTAGAGTCTTGCTTATGGATGTGTTGTGCACCACATTTATAAGTAGGAGGCTACGGGACATTTAGGATGTTGTTTCTTTTCTTCATTCCTAGATCGTGCAATAGAGTTAGTGTTGTAAGTTAAATCATATCTGACCATGGTGATTGGTTTCTTTTGATATAGAAACTGCCGATGACAAGAAGAGGTAAAGGCAAGGGTAAGCAGGTTGTTACGCTTGCCGGAGAAGGATCGAGTAGACCACCACCTGACCAGGCTAGTCAAGGTGGAGCTGATACTGAGTTTGCATCACGGGTTTCTTCTACTTACCCAGCTCTGGAAAAGCTGAGAAGAAGAGCAGTATCTTCAGAACTACCCGTAAATACAATTGAGCAGGATTTGATGAGTGCGGTACAAATATTGACCCGTGTAGTTGCTGCACAAGCTCAAAGACAAGCTCTTGTGCAGTAGAAGGAGGGACAGAGGCAGAGGAAGAGGATGCAAGGATTGGAAGAAAGATAGTCAAAAAAGGCTAAGCCCATGGGACAAATCATAGCGTCCCAAGGAGGATTTGGGCCTCAGAGTTTTCACAAACCGCCTAGGCCATCATTTCCCCATTCCACAACAATTACTCCCCCTCTATTCCAAGGGTTTAGAAGCAACCAGTTTGGGCAAGGAGGGGAGATTCAGGGTTTACGGACAGTGAGGTATCAAGCACAAGGAAGTATGAACCACCCGAGGTTTTATCGTTGATTGTGCCAGCACTGCGGGAGGTTTCATGCAGGTGAATGTCGGGTCGGAATGAATGTTTGCTTTTGGTGTGGCGTGTCAGGGTACATGGTGAGAGAGTGCCCACAAAGAGTCATGGGTGGTATGACATGACCTACGGGAGCCGCCGTTGCATTATCATCATTAGATGTACAACCTGTTGGTCATGGCAAAGGTGCTAGAGGAGAAGCTAGTTCTAGTGGCATTCAGGGAAGTACCTACGCCGTGGTGGATCGGCAAAAATTTGAGGCTTCTCCTGATGACGTGACAAGTATATTATATGTCTTTTTACGTAACGTATTTACATTGATTGATTCAGGTTTACCCTATCATATGTCATTCCATTGATTGTTGAAAAAAAAAATTTAGGATGTTTAGTTAATCCACTTGAGATAACTCTACACCAAAAGGGGAATGTATTGTAACTAGAAGAGTGCATCATGATTGTGTGGGGTTATGATACATTGGATGATCGTATTGAATTGAAAATGGTGGATATTAATGTTATAATGGAAATGGATTGGTTGGTTTCTTGTTATGCCACGGTAGATTGTCGGGCTAAGAAGGTACATATTCATTTTCCACAAGAAGATGCTTTTGAATGGAAGGGTAATATGGGGGCACCAAGAGGAAAATTTTATTCACAATCTTACAGCGACGAAATTGATAGCCAAGGAGTATGTATGTCAGTTAGTCTGAGATCAAGATATTGATGTGAAACCACCAAGTCCTCAATAGGTTCCGGTGGTCAATGAATTTCTGGATATATTTCCTGATGAATTTCCAGGCTTACCCCCAGAATGGGAAGTAGAGTTTAGTATTGATGTGATTCCAGGCATTCCTCCTATCTCTCTTCCTCCGTATAAAATGGCTCCAGCAGAGCTACAAGAATTAAGAAGAACAAGTAAAAGGCTTGGCGGACAAGGGATACATAAGATCTAGTATGCCCTTTGGGGTGCATCCGTGTGAGTGTGAAAAAAATAATTAAAAAAATGATGAAATGGTAATTGAGAACGTGTATTGACTATTGGCAACTGCATAAAGTACCGATCAAGAACAAATATCTCCTCCCAGGAACTGATGATTTGTTTGATTAGTCACAGGGTGCCAAGTGTGTTGTTCCTTTTTATCAAAAGGATTGTATTCACTCTTTCTTGCACCAAGTTCTCTGGAACAAAACTGACTTGAGATCGGGTTATCACCAAGTCAGAGTTAGAAACAAAGATATACTTGAGACATCCTTCCGAACACGGTCTGACTATTATGGTTCTTAGTTGTGTCATTGGGACTAACAAATGTACCAACTGTTGTTATGGATTGGATGAATAGGGTGTTCAAATTATTCTTGGATATATTTGTGACCGTGTTCATGGATGATATTCTGGTTTATTCGAGATCACAAGAGGACCATGCCAATTACGTACGGTAGGTGTTACAGCTTCTTCGGGATTGTAAGTTGAATGCAAAGTTCTCTAAGTATGAATTTTGGTTAAAATCCATAGCATCCTTGGGTCACATTGTGTCGGATGCAAGAATAAGGATTGGTAGGCTAAAGAATGAAGCAGTGAAAAAAGAGAGAGAAGATACCTACGACACCCACAGAGATTCATCGTTTCTTGGGTTGGTAGGTTACAGAAAATTAACTTCTACATCAGTTTTAGTATTTCTCGAAGACACAAAAGGTTATGCAATGTATTGTGATGCTTCCAGGGTTGACCTCTGATGTGTGTTAATGCAGTATAGTAAGATAATAGAGTATGTCTCACGATATTTGCGGCCATATGAGAGAAACTATCTCACACATGATTTTGAGGCAACAGTTGTGGTATTTTATTTGAAAGATACAACACCACTACTTAGGGTTCATATTGATATATAAGTAGTGATCATAAGAGTTTGCATATATTTTAGGGTATAGGGACTTAAATCTGAAGTAGGGGAGGTAACACACATTATTAGGAGATGATGATATGATATCGAGATCACAGTCGGGAAAAGCAAATGCGATGGACGATGCGTTAAGCCGCAAAGCACTAGAAAGTATGGACCGTTGGTTCATGGGGGAAAGCAAGGTATAGTTAAGGATCTGCATATTAATTAAATAGTTTGGTAGTGCATGTACTTGAAACGCCAGATCAAAGAGTTATAGCGCAAAATGCGACAAAGTCTTCATTCGTAGAGGTGAAGGAAAAGCAACATGCGAATCCAATTTTTAGTTCGACTGAAAAAGGAATGTACCACAAGGTTCGATGAAGGAATTTGAGTTTACACAAGAGGGAGTACTAATATGTCAAGGTAGATCGTATGTATTGAATGTAGATGAGCTAAATATTCATCCGAAAATTACCAAAAGGTAGTATGATTTGAAAGACATGGATTGGTGGGGGAAATATGAAGAAGAACATTGTAGAATTTGTAGCTCAATGTCCAAAATGTTAACAAGTCAAAGTAGAACATCAGAAACCTGGAGGTTATATGCAGCGTCTCAAATTTTCCAGTTTGGACGTGGAATATGAGTAATATGGATTTTTTTTTATCACAGGTTTGTCTAGTACATTGTGGAAATTTGATTTTAAATGAGTGAGAGATAGCTGACAGGTTTACCTCATTATCACACATGTTTCCTTTTAGGACCACCTACATGGCTGAAGAATATGCGAGGTTGTATATTAAAGAGGAAGTCCAACTATACGGAGTTCTGAACTCTATTACATTAGGAAGGAGGGCTCAATTTGCTACACATTTTCTTTGAAGTTCTTTTCAGAGAAGCTTGGGTACATAAGTGAATTTGAGTATAGCTTTTCACCCTTAGACAAACGGACAAACAGAGTATACTATCCCAACACTTGAAGGTATACTACTAGCCTGTACGAGAGACTTCAAAGGTAGTTGGGATGATCATCTACCCCTTATTGAATGTGCTTATCATGATAGCTATTGTTCAAGTATCAAAATGGTATCGTACGAAGGTTTATGTAGAAGAAAGGTTAAATCATCAATTGGGTGATTTAAACTGAATGGAACTACCTTATTTGGGGCTAGATTTGGTTCACTACGCTATAGAGAAGGTTAAGGGGGTACGACAGTACCTACGAGCTAAAACAAGTCATATACTGAGATCCATTATTTTCATTAAATATATAAGCTATGCGGGATGTCACTTATGAAGGGATACATATTGCCATTCTATATGGATAAGTGGAAAGATGAGAAATAAAAATAATAATAGCTTTGGTAAAGGTATAGTGGAGAAACCGAATCACGTAGGGAGTCAAAGAAATGATGAAGTCAAAGTACCCGTGAATATTTCAATGGAGGAGAAAGTTCAAGGTATGGAGTTGGGACCATAACAAGAAAGTATACATAAGTATTATGTGTATATGCGTATATATGTTAAGATAGAGATGCATGGGATGTACATGAGACGATGTTACTAAAATTTGAGGACGAATGTTTCTAAGGGGGGAAGAATGTAACACCCCGTACCTTCCCAACCCTACTTGACGATGTTGAATAATGTTTACTTAGGTGTCGAGAGCCACAAGTATGTCTTTGGTAATGTTAATGATGAGAAAATTGAAATTGGGCCTCGTACATGTGATTAGCCCTTCATAGAAGGTATTTTGTGATTTTCGTGGAGCATTTGTGGGGTTCAAAATGAGTCTAAGAGGACCTCCAAACAAAAGATATTAAAGGTAAGAAGTAAGTTAAAGAATAGTACTTGAAGTATCTAACCAAATCCGCGAAGAAAAGTCAAAAAACGGAATTTTTTTGCAAAACTAAGTGTGGGGCACGCTAGAGGGTGTACCAGGCCGCTCTGGGCTAAAATTTTTAGCCCACAGGCTGGTTTTGTTCACCTTTTTCAATGTTAGAAATTTTTCTTAAGTCCCAAGGGTGCCCGGGGACGTACCGGGCCGATTTTTGCCACGTTTCTTCTAAAATCACAAGCATATACATGGGATGAGTGAATTATTATATTGGAATGGTAAAATTACTCGTTAACGAATTTGGCATCAAAATAACGGTTTTACCCTTGTGGTCAAAATAATCCATACGTGGCTAGAATCACTTATTTTTGGGATTGAGGCTACGAATATAAATCCCGTAAGTGGGAATATTATCATAAGCTGTATGAAATGATTTAAACATGATAAATTATTAATTTTATTGGGTTAAGTGAATTGGGCTAAAAAAGGGCCCAAAATATGAAAGAAGACATGGGCCAAAATGGGTAAAATGACCCATTCTTCCCTTGACCTTCTAGACCAAGCATTTAATGCTATAAGAGTGGCTAAGGATGGAATTGGGGGATTATATAAAGGGCCAAAAATCTGATTTATTATTCATTACAAACACACATGCTTTTCCATCTTTTTCTAGACAATTCCAAGAAAGCCTCTTTTGCTCTCAAAACCCTAAGGCACTTCTTGGAGCAAGATCATCATCTTTCAAGCTTGGGTAAGTGATTATTATTATGGATTAATATATTATATGTATGGGAGATTATGTAGATCATGTTGGTTATGCTTAGAAGTGTTGAACATTGCACTTTGTGTGTTTGTAAAAGATGTGTTATCCATGGGATTTAAACTTGAAATATGACTTGTGGTTTTGATGAAAGAGCATGGTATGGATGAAATATAAACTTTATGGTGTTATTATGTTATTAAACATATTATTTTGTTATAAGTTTAAATTATGAGATTTTGGTCGATTTGTTGTTGTGAGGTATATTGAAGTGAATTGGTGGAACAACTGTTATGTTGTGATGATGGAGAGTGGAAAGCATGAACTTGGTGTGACATGCTATTGGTTATCATGTATTGGTCAATGTATGGAATATTGTGGAATTATTGGTATGATAATTGCATCAATGGTATTGTAGAGAAGGATATGACATTTTAAAGGCAAACATGTAACTCATTGACGTCATACGCAATTGTAAGGTATTTGATGGTTAATGTAAATTCTGTTATGTACTTGTGTTGTAGAGTGAAACATAAGGATGGAGCGGGACTATTGTGTGCACATTTAATATTGTATAATCATATTGAGAATACAAGGTATGTAGGGTTACTCTTTCCATATTCTTATACACCATATTGTTCGCATTGACGTTGGGCTTGTCCTATTCCGAGAGGTTTTGAAGTATATCAATTCAGGTTGACATATGTTGTTATTAATATGTGTCCTATTCTTATATGACTTATGATTCACTTATCTCTTATTCATTGATTGAAGTTCCAAAGCTGTCATAACATTGTCAATTCTAAAAGAACTATCTCAAAGGGAGTAAGATGTAAGAAGAATCTATTTATTCTTGAAAAGTATTTTCCAATCATGTCATGTTCCAAAGTCTAATATTATTGTGATTATCTTTGTACCAATCTTTCACAAGTCAAAAGTTCCAGTAATGTTGTGACTACTAAAAGAAATTGTTTCAAGGAAAGTGACGACGTAAGGAGAATCTATTCATTCTTAAGTCACATATTCCCCATTCATTAGTCGTTGTTGTTCATGAGTTACATAATTATGGACATGTTCCAAAAGTCCCAATAATGTTATGTTCTTAAGCTTCCAATAATGTGGTGACTATATACATCAATCTCTCATAAGAGGATGAATCAATCTCTTGCAAGTACATCTCTCAAAAGTAAGAAATAAAGTAATTCACATTTATTGGTGGTTAATGATTGAGTATGGGTGGTAGCTTTAGGGGGAAAATGCCTAGCTCAATCCAATCTCGGGATTATTGGATCAGGGGGCATTCTAGAGGTATAAGCCTAGCTCGGACCGATCCTGACAGGGGGTAGCTCTAGAGGTAAAAAGCTAGCTCGAGCTGAACCCGATGCTTTGATTTATGGGTGGTAGCTCTAGAGGCATAGTCCTAGCTCGATCCGATCCCAACATAATGTTATGTTATGTTATGTTAAGACCCACTGATCAGTTGGGACCCGGGTATGATATGATATAAGCGATGAGGAATAAACAACAAAGCGAAGAAAATAATTTATGTAAGGTACATGGTTCCACATATGCAGATCGATGGGTTATTCATATTGACTATCCGATTACATTCTGATTCTATTAACGTATTTGCGACAGTTTCATATGGCCTTACATACTCAGTACATTCTCCGTACTGACCCCTCTTGAGGGATTTACCTTACTTGTTGCAGGCACAGGTACTAGTAGACCTCCATAGTTGGTTGCGGATCTTTTGCGGACTTTTGGTGAGCTCCAGTTGGTTCGGGGCTTTCTGAGTTGCTATGTACATTTATTTTGGTATTGTATATGAGTATAAAGCGGGGTGTTGTCCCGACTCTAGGATTGTCATAGACATGTATCTGTAGAGGCTTTGTAGACTTATGTGGGAACAGAATGTAAGATATGTATTTTCATTTTGACTTGATGGCCCTAAAGGCCAAGTCTCTTATGTATATATATCTAATGCTCCATGATTTCCGCACTTAGCATCTTATGTCTTTACGAGGTGGTGATGATTCTTATGGTACGCATATGATTGGGCATGAGTAAAGATTGGTTCTCTCGGGCCTTATCATCTTCGGGTGCCAGTCCACCCCGTTGGGAGACGAGGCGTGACATACTTGAACTTAAAATTAGATGTTCTTATATTTGTGGAGTAGTACACTAAGGGCAAACTTATGGTTCATCATATGTGCATGTGAAAATTCTTTGTTAGAGTGAGCATTATTTTATTCTTATACCAAATCTTGTGATAAAAATATGGGTAACTCTCTAGTTGTGAGGACACATAATTGATGCAAGAAAGTTGATGTATTTGATTTCTTGGTTGAGTAACTTGCATGAATTTTCTAATATTGTAGAGTCGATTTTTGAGGCTAGGAGGTTTAAAAGTGGTTGTTCATGAGTTCTAAAGTGTTGAATAAAGCATGCTTGATAAGAACTTATTGTCTATGTTAGTTGTTGTAGTCTTTGCTTGAGTAATCTTGTTTAATTGGTGATGTCAAAGCTCTCCTTGTAGCATGAGATATAAGAAAGTTGTTCGAGAATGAACAAGGCTTTAAGTGTGCGGTGGTGATCTTGGGCATATTTATATGTCCAAGTATCATTTTATGCTCATATGATAGCTTAGTTCTAAATTTAATTCGATTATACTCTCATGTATTTTGGTTAAATTACATCCATGAACTAACATATGTGATTAGCTTTTATGTAGGATGAAATTGCCAAAAGATCAAGATTAAGAGAAGACAATGGAACTACGCTTAGAGATGGAAGCTACGGAAGTATACATGTGAAACTCCTCAAGCTAAAGAATATGAAGTTAAAGCTGAAAAACTTATCAAGAGTGAGATGTGATGCAATCAAAGCCATGGCAAGGGGCTAAAGATCAACTTTGAAAGATTTTGGACTACCAAAATAGTAGCTCGCCATGATATCAAGGTGCCACGGAGTTAAGTAATAGAAGAAAGGAAAGAGTTGAGGCGGCCAGGCAGTAGCTTGGCATAATATTAGGGTGTCATGAAGGTTGCACTCCACGGTATCAAGGTACCACGAACCTTGGTCGTCTTTTCGGGTATAAATTGTCCTACACTATGAATAGGACACTTAGCTTTAAGTCTAGGGATTGTTGGACGACTTGGGACTGAAAGTTACACGAAGGAGGCTTCAAATAGGGTTTTTGTTCTTCTCTTTTCCATTACTTAATTTGTGTATTAACTACATTAATTTTTCAATTGCAAATTAAATTATGAGTGGCTAAAAACCCTTTTTCTAGGGTTGAGGCTAAGAACATGATTGTTTAGCTTTAATTCAAGTTGGCTAATGTTGTTTATCATATTTGGTTGTTCTTACATTCTTGTGCCTACTATTTTAAAGATTTACGACCTTTAGACTAAATCTATATATATATTGTGAGCTCAGAAGGAGTAACATTAGATTAAAATGAAGAATGTAAGGAATGGGTTCTCGTCTTTGAGAAATATAGATTAGATTCACGGTTAGGATAGGAATATACCTAATTTGCCCCATTTGGTTCAAATACATGAAGAAATGTGTTTGAATTAGTTCCCACATTCCCGCTCAACGATGTAGTTGTGAGGCTAGTTTAAATAGATGGAGGCTCGGAATACCATAATCATGATATTAACCCCGTGAATCAATAATCAAGATAAATAACTTAACCAACGAGACTGTATAGCTTTGCATGATTGATTCAATATGCCTTGACTCTGGAATCCTCCTCCGAAATATTGTTTACAACACTTTTAATTACGCTTTAGTTCATTGTTACTTTCAGAATCACAAAAATCCAAATTTCCTTAGTTACGACTAGCACTTGTTTAATTCTATAGTATCACTAGAATTGGATTGTCTGCTAAATCACAAGTCCCTGTGGGATTGATGTTTGGATCGCAAGAGCCACTTTATTACTTGCACGTAATTATGATTAAATATCTCCTAATGATAAGATTGAAGTTAAATGATAAAATCTGTGTTGAAAGAAACCTGCCAGCATCATGATGTTCTTTTTCCCGGTAAAGCAAAAAACATTCTTGATATTTTTATTCTCTCTTAATAAATGAAAAAGGGGTAAATATACACCTCAACTTTATGATTTAGAGCAGATACTCCTCTTTAAGAAGTGGCACATATATACCCTCTTGTCGAATAAATGGTGCATATTTACCCTTTTTGTTAACAAAAATATATTTACCGAATTAAAAGAAAAATCTAAAGCTGATTTTTAATTCCAAAAATTCCAAGTGGACTTTAAAAAATTACCTCACTCATTTTTTACACCACCATACCCAATCCAAATGAAAAAAGTCAATACCTCTTTTACTCAATCATAAAATAGAATTAGGTCGGATCTGAATAAAAGAGGAATTTTTTAAGTTGGATCAAGCCTGGAGTGGCTGTTGAGATGTAAAAAATGGGTGAGGTAATTTTTAAACCCACAGGACGTTTTTGAAATTAAAAAAATTAGTTTTAGAATTTTTTTATTTTCAGTCTGTTAACGAAAGGGTAAATATGCATCATTTTGTTAAATAACAAGAGTCTATATGAACCACTTTTTAACAAGGGTATATTCGCTCTAAATTAAAATTTGAGGGGTATATTTACCTCTTTTTTCTTTAATAGATATTTTTTTGAGAATTGAACTCTATTAAGAAAATGGAGTATAAGAGTACATTTGGAAAAAGACACAAAATTTTAATCTTGAATTTTTAAGATAACATTTATTTTGGAATAATACTTTTTTTCTAAAGTAACACTTATTTTGAAACAAAAGAAGTATAAAGATAGATATTGAACTAAAAGCAAACTCAAAACTAAGACATTATAATTACTTCTAAATACATAGTATAATTGGCCAATTATTATTTATAAAAAAGTAATTTAATAGATACAATATAGCTAATGGCTATCATCTCGCACAAGTCTTATATTTTTAATTTTTTCAATCTTATTACTTTTTTGGGTTGAAAGCAAAATTTTATTTCTGACCTGTGAATCAGTTTACACAATTATCTCAATTTTAACTATAGAGGCAGATCTCAAGTATTTCCAATACTAAGCTATCCGTGAATAAAAATATAAAAATAACTATAGATTATACAAGGTATCTTTGTAGTTTCTCTAGTGTGTAGCTCCATTTACAAATAGATCGTCCTCTAATATGTAACTGCAAATGAATATCTCTAGTAATTTGAATGTTGGACTTGCTAAGAGCTTGAAATCTTTCGGAGTTCCTCTCAGCCCAGATATGGTAGGCTATTGTTGCAAATAAGAAGCCCAGAATGTAAGGCTTTTTTTCTCCTTCTGTGAACATTCTTAGATAGCAATGTCAGTTATATTGTCCAAGGCCTAATTTTTCTGTTGATGCTCATCCATTGTAACAGGGAATGCCATATAAACCTGAAAAAATGATAATCAAAGAAGAGGTGTTCCAGGGATTCTATGGTATTAGAGTTGCATAGCACACAGTATGTAGACTCTTGAATGCCCCATTTGGCTAGTATGTCAATAGTGTCTAGTTGTTCTTTCCTGCCAGCCAAAGAGTTAATTGATGTCTAGGCAATGTTACTAAAGCTAATTTCAGGTTTCTTCATGGCAATTTGGGATGTTGAGGTATGAATGAGGAGTGCACCTTCTTGATATGAATTTACCTTCAGTAGAGAATTAGTTCAGGTTTAAGATAGGATTAATAACAATGAACCAAACTCTGGCATCAACTCTTTTCCTACAAGCTAGCAAGCTCACTTAGGAGTTTCCAAAGTAGCCAAATCCCTCGCCTTTATGTGTAAACTGTGTATCTATTTCACCCAAAGGGTTTCTGTCTTGTTTGTTAAAGCTTAGAGGAGTATACAAATTACTGCTATATTCCAACCCAAAATTTTATCAAGTTTAACCCTCCAACTATTCTAGGCAAGCCTATAGTATCCCAAGAAACCAATGCTTTTTCTGAGTTCTCACTGCTTCCAATCCTCAAGAACACCTTACATATATGAGTGACCATCTGAATAATTTTCTTTGGCAAAGGAAGTCTTGAGCCCAACTAGTCTGTATTTCAAAAAGGACACTTTTTATTCGTTGAGGTCTGCCACCATAAGAGAAGAGTTTGGATGACCAACATCTGGTTCTAGCCACAATCTTCTCAACCATAGGTAAGCACTATTGAATATTGAGTTTCATGGAGGAGAGGGGAACTCCTAGATACTTAATGGTATTTCTCCAGGAGTCAACTTCATTTCTTCTAATATCGGATCTCTGAATTGCTAAATTTTAAGCTAACAAATCCCGACAAAAATACCTCTAATAAATATAATGATCCAACTAATGGCTTGGTGATATGCCCTCAAAATTGCCAATAGCGGCTTTACCTAAGTATTTGTTAACAATGAAGACACGATTATGGGTAAGATGTTATCGCCCCCAAGAATTCATACCTCAAATGATTTGGTAATGGCTTAAGCTAAAGCTTTGGTGGATCAATGTTTGATGGCTTTGCTGGAGTCACCCGATTTTCTAGATCAAGAGGTAGCTTTTTCTTTTGATACAAGTAGAACCCTAGCCCTTCAAGTGAATTACTAATTCCACATATTCCTCCATATCTTTAGTGTCACCATAATTCATTAACACAACTAACTATGTATCCTTTAAGATCCTTTCTTCTAATTTTGACTCAATTTCCTCTTTCACAACATCAATAGTGTCAACCACAAACATGCTAGCGTAGGCTTATGGAAGCTTTATACGCCTTCCTGCTTTAAAAATTACTTCCTCATTATTTATTCTTAACTTAATCTTATTTTTCTATGAATCCATTAGTGCTCTATCGATTGCTAAAAAATGTCTTTCTAGAATGATAGGGATATCATTGTCAACTGCACAATCTAAGATCACAAAATCAACTGGAAGAGTGAATTTTTCTACCTTTACCAAGACATTATCAATAACACTAATGAGGTATTTCACAGTCCGTTCCATATTTGTAGTTGCACAGTGGTGGGTCTGAGCGTCCCTAGTATTAATTGGTTGAAGATTGCTAGAGGCACAAGAATGATACTATCTCTATTATCACATAAAGCTTTTGAAAAATTGTGTTGATAGTGGATGCACCAGGATCCTTCTTCTTTTGTACCTAATTTGTGGAGCTTACTAGTTAAGGGATTTGAATTGCCTTATTCTTTATTGGCTTTCTCATTATCATGAGCTCCTTGAGGTATAATGCATACCCAACATTTATTGATTGCTCTCAGTGATCTTTCTCGTGATGATATCGATATTAGTAACCAGGTGATTAGCAATCTGTCTCTGTGCCTATTTTCATCAAAAATTATTGTTAGTGAAAGAGATGTATTAGTAAAATCATACCTTTGGTTTCCTAAGTGCCATGATTAACTATGGTTAGTGACTTTATCTAGAAACTTAGTGTCTTAAGTGAATGTTTTTTCCATAAAACAACCATCAGCCATACTGTTTCCTATTGATTGGTATAGGTTGATGTAAAATATTTCACGCAATATTGTGCCAAAAAATAAGATGCCTACACATTGGCCGTAATCCTATATATAGGGCCTTTACCCACTCATATGTTGATTACATAAGATTTAATTCATAAATAAACAAGAAATTAAGCTAAGAAAAAAGTTAAAGAGATAACCCAGGAAGATTCGTGTTTTCCTCTTGCTCTCCGCTCCTAATAACTTTGTCTACCCTAAAAATGACTAAGTGTGTATATTTAGTATTTAAGAACTCCAAAAGGTCCCATAATGTTGGACTAGGAGAAAATAGAGTTTCCCCTAGTCTATCCTACCTCGCAGCGCGAGGTATGCCGCTTTGCTTTGTGTCATGATCCGAGTCTACACCCTAGCAGTGATAGACACTCGAACAATTTCTAACCTAAGCAAACCAATTGACATATCTTGTGAGCATTTGAATACACCATACATAAGCTAAAAGACAATGTGGAAGCTAACACATGAGCTGCACTTCGCAGAATAAAGATAAAATGTCATAAAAATAGACTTTTATTTCTGGAAACATAAAATCTCTTGACAACTTATTACAATTTGCTCAACTGACTTTCTATCTTATCTAAGAAGCCTCTACTAACAATTAGAACATTATTAATGGGGACAAGAACCCAAAATACATTTATGTACGTAAACTGACTACCAACATGACTACTAGACTGCACCTTCCGAAAAGACGAAGAGCTCATCAACAGCTCAATATTTAGATCCTGCTGTAGAGTTTTATCTCATGCATGGATACCTGAAACTACATCATGAAAGGACATAGTGCAAAATGCAGTCACTCAACTGAAAGTATTGGTATACAAGTTATACATATACATATATACATAGCATGAAACTGGAAAAAAAGGAGGTCTGCATACAAAAAGCTGAAAAATCTGAGCATGAAATCATGTGAAGAATAGCTTAAAGCATAAGTTAAAGTTGAAGCATAAGTTAGGAGGAAAATCATATAAAATATTTCAAACTGCTGAAAATCTAAAATATGATAGCTGAAATCTGGGTAAAAGGATATTTCATATGCATGATATTGATATCATAAAGTCATAAATATGGGAAATCATGATAGCAAAAATTTAAATAAAAATATTTTATGAGTATATAGATAGTAAATTTCATAAAGTTCATTCAATTAGGGAGTTTCTTATAATGGAAAAACACCACGCGAGTTCATGATGTCCAGCGTCTTACACCCGTACTGAAAAAAATGTTCGAACTGGTCAAAGTTAGAACAATGTCGTCACGACCCAGAATCTAAGGTCATGATGGCACCTACCGCGATCCAACCTTGGTAGGTAAGCCTAACTTCATAAGATATATGAAAAGATAAAAAGAAGATAAATAATAATCAAATACGAAACTTTAGGATAAAGTCAGACCAATAATATAAAACAACTCCATAATTTCAAATAGATACAACTCAAATTCAAAAATCTAGGGTCATGAATAAGGAGCACTCTAAAACACGTATAGTGTACGAAAATACGTAAAACTCTATCTTGGAATGTAAAATAAAGATAACATAATGATAAAGAGGAAGTCTGAAACATGCTTCAGATGAGAAGCTCACCTGTACTCCGAAACACTCAAATCAGTACGAACTCAGGCTCCGTAGGTCGCACTCGAACTAGGATCTGCACCAAAAAGGTATAGAAAGTAGGAGTGAGTACGGTCTACTTGTACTCAGTAGACATCATAAACTAACCAAGCAAAGTAGAAAACTAATCATATAAAAGAAACTATGAGCAACCCTCCACCAACATATAGAAAGTTCCCAATGGCAGCTCAAGCCTTACATCCTAACAGTATAAATAATACAACTAAAATAACGGTATAAGAGTAACTGCACAATAGATATACACAAAAGGAAGACTAAATTACACGATATCAAGCACATATGAGAAATGCAAGTGATGTAGTGCAATGATATAATAAAGGATGAAATGTCTTAATGTCACCTTATATACACCTTCCCAAAATAAGCTTCCAAGAGAGGACCTGTGAGGGATTCGCAACCCATATACTATCACAACCTTATCAATCAACCTTACCGACATATCCCTCGGTTAAGGCGCTTTATAAAGTCTCTCATTTCTTTCAAAAATTAGTGTTTCTTAGTGGTACCAGATTCATGAATATGGATGAATGAATAAGGATGCATGCTCATAATCAGCTAAACATCATATAATGAATCAACTCAATAATGGTATAAATGAGCTCAAGTCACCTCAAATCTCAATAGATCATGATACAAGCCATCTCATGGAAACACAGTAGTAGTAAGTCATATAAGATATCAATAATATCAATCTAAGCCCCCGCACGGGCATCACAATAATAATAAAGGACAAATAATGCTCAAATAAGACCAATACTAGCCCCCACATAGGTATCTCAACGATAATAATTTCTCAAGTCAATAATAAGATTCACATAATCCCCCACACGAGCAACATGACAAAATAATGATCTCAAAAATGAATCTCACTATAAAATCCCCAATCCATAGCATATTTTACATGATTGGATAACTACCCAACCTGATTTGAAGAAAGTTAAGTCATAAGCTACCTCAAAATCTAAAACACGAGCATGGACCCCTCAACAAGAAGTCTTTCCTTTTTGTGCAGTCTCAGAACAAATCCAATCTATCAAAAACATAATCTACACGTCAATAAAAGTCAAATGATACCCACATTAGCCACTTTCATTCCGAGTCCAAATACACTTTGAAAATCGACCTCAAAATTGAAAGGGTAATGCTAGAAATTTTATTAAAGAATCATGTTACCATACTTTAAGAGCTCTAAATATGAAAACACATCAAAAAGTAATGTTGAAATCGAGCTTGAAATCATTGAAAAATCATTTTCTCACTTTACCGAGTAAAACCAAAATTTCAAGTTTAAAATCCAAGTTTTGAAGATATTTAAGCAATAAAATCAATGGGTAATGATAAAAATTAGGTTTAGAAGCTTACCCAAACACGTTTGATGAAAAGGCCTCTTTGAAATCACTTATCCCGAGGTCTCAAGGTCCAAAAGTGGTGAAAATTTATTAAAATCATGAAAAAGGAGTTTTTATACAATGATCACAGCCTAGGAGGTCAAATGATTGCCTAAGCGATATCACCTAAGTTACACAGGGACGTTACTTAGGCAGTCATTTAGTCGCTAAGGCGACTAACCCATCACTCAGGCGATGGTTGTCGGGCTAATCAGGTTAAGCAAAGGCGGTCCTTTGTCCGCCTAGGTGGTACCGCTAAGGCAACCAAAAGGACCGCTTAAGCAGTCGCACCAGAAACTTTCACAACTAAAACATACAACTAAAAATGACTTTGAATGGACCCTCGGGATTCGATTGAGAGCTCGTAAAAACAAAACAACAATGCTACTAGGCTAATTTTAATGTTTTGGACTCAACGGAATCATAAAATTTATCAAAAAAGATTGTTATCAACAAGTTAACCCCCGGGAACCCCTTTAGGCTAAAATATCCAGTTTTTCGTCTAAATTCTTAGAATTCCAAATAAAGACAAAGAACCCGAAGCAACCATGCCACTAACCCAAAATCGACATTACGGATCTACTGGAGCTGACAAGATCACCATCTGATGTTTGGATCACAAAATTTTGACCAAAGTCAAATATCACACTTTAAAGGTCACTAAAAACCTCAAACTCATATAAATCACTCTTGAAGGTTTTGAGGAGGACCATGCCAACCATCTCCATAACTCATACTTGATATAAACCAACTACAAGGAAGGGCAAAATAGTCAAAACACAAAAAAGCTAAATTCACCATGAGGGTTGTTACATTATCCACTACTAAAACACGTGTTCGTACTCGAATGAAAAGCAAAGAAAGTACCTAAATCGGTAAAAGGATGGGGGTATCTACTCCACATATCTGACTCAACCTCCCACCTAGCCTCCTCAATCAGGTGATGTCTCTATTGAATTTTCACAAAATCAATATTCTTGGATCTCCACTTTCTAGTCTGCCTAACCAAAATAGCAATAGGCTCCTTCTCAAAGGAAAATCATGATCTATACAACTGAATCTCATCGAATCACTTGAGACATATCAAGATGGTATCACTTCAACATTGAGACGTGGAATACTAAATGAACCATTGACATGTTTAGAGGTAGAGCTAACCTATAGGCCACATGTCCAAACTTCTCAAGACTCTCAAAAAGTCAAAAAAAACTCGGACTAAACTTCCCTTTCATCCCAAATCTTATCACACCCTTTATGGGTGATACCTTCAACAAAACCTGCTCCCCCAGCATGAATGCTGCATCACAAACTCATCAATTGGTATAACTCTTCTGCGTACTTTAGGCAACCACAAGCCTCTATTAAATCAATCTCACTCGATCCATCGAGTCTCTCACCAAGTCTATACCCCGTTTGACCTTGAACGAATCAAACCATCCCATGGGGGATCTACACCTTCTTCTATACAAAGCCTCAAAAGGTGCTATCTGAATGTTGGAATTGTAACTGTTGTTGTAGGAGAACTCTGGTAAGGGCAAGAAATAGTCCTAATGACCACCAAAATACATAAAACTCGCTCGAAGCATGTCTTCTAACACTTGGATAGTCCGCTCTAACTGGCCATCCATTTGAGGGTGAAATGTCATGCTTATCTCAAGCTGGGTACCCAACTCACTCTGCATAGAACTCTAAAATTTTAAGGTAAATTACGCACCTCTATCAAAAATAATGGAGATAGGTATACCATGCAACCTAGCAATCTCTCGAATATAGGTCTTGGCCAACTTCTCCGCATTATAATTCACATTCACAAGTACAGAGTGTGATGATTTAGTCAACCTATCCACAGTTACCCAAATAGAATCAAACTGCCCCAAAGTTGAGGGTAGACTAACCACAAAGTCCATAGTAATCCACTCTCATTTACACTCTGGGACAACATACTCTGCATCATACCACCTAATCGTTAGATGCTTATACGTCACTTGTTGACAATTTAAACTCTTGGCCACAAACTCTACAATGTCTTTCTTCATCCTACACGATTAGTAAAATTGCTTCAAGACATGGTACATTTTAGTTTCTCCTCGATGAATAAAAAACCTCGAACAATGAGCCTTTTCCAAGATTAATCTAATCCAACCACCAACTCTCGGCACACAAATACGACCACTAATCCTCAAGACACTCTCAGGATCAAGAGATGTCATCTTTACCTCACCACTCAATACCTTATCATAAAACATTCTCAACTTCACATCATTAAACTGTCAAGCTCGAATCTGCTCCATTAATGAGTATCTAGCCTCAACATATGCCAAAACATGCCTAGGTGTTGAAATATCAACTCAAACCAACTAGTTGCCAAAGACTGAACGTCTAAAGCTAAAGGTCGCTCCTCTACCAAAAGGTAAATCAAACCTCCCATACTCGCCTCCATCTAGTTCAAGGCACCCGTTACCATATTAGCCTTGCCAGGATGATAAAGAATAGTAAGATCATAATTCTTAAGCAACTCTAACCATTTACCTATCTCATATTAAGATCTTGCTAAGTGAAGAAGTACTGAAGGCTAGGATGATCAGATAAATTCTCATAATGAACCCTATATAATTAGTGACGCCACAATTTCAACACAAACACAACTGTGGCT
The DNA here is from genome assembly GCA_031232105.1 of Capsicum rhomboideum. NCBI lineage: Eukaryota > Viridiplantae > Streptophyta > Magnoliopsida > Solanales > Solanaceae > Capsicum > Capsicum rhomboideum. The sequence continues at coordinate 122,378,236 of CP124714.1, forward strand.
TACTCTAAATTATGAGTAGGGTAGTTCTTCTCATAGACCTTCACTGTGTAGAAGAATAGGCTATCACCTTACCCTTCTACATCAACACACCACCTAACCTAACTCCAAAAGCATCGCAAAACACAATGAAACCCATACCCTCCTCAGCCAAAATCAAGAAAGGAGCCGAAGTTAACAACTCCTTAAGCTTTAGAAAGCTCCTCTCACAATCATCCAACCACTGAAAAACTACCTTTTTTTGAGTCCACTTAGTCAAGAAAGTTGCAATAAAAGAGAAGCCCTGAACAAACCATCGAGAATAGCTCGCGAACCTAATAAAACTCCAAATATCAATGGGAGAAGTAGGTCTAGCCCAATCATGTACTGCCTCCACCTTGGCCAGATCAACCATGATACCATCATTGGTCACTATAACAACTAAGAAGGAAATAAAATCTAACCAAAACTCACACTTGGAGAACTTGGCATACAACTGCTCATCTATAAATTTCTGAAGTACGGGCCGCAAATGCCTCACATACTCTGCCTTATTCTTGGAATAAACCAAGATATCATTGATGAACACAATTACAAAAGAATCAAGATAAGTCTAAAACACCATGTTCATCAACTCCATAAATGTTGTTGGGGAGTTAGTCAGCCCAAAAGACATAACCAAGATCTCATAGTGGCCATATCGCTTCTGAAAAGCTATCTTTGGAATATCCAAAACTCTAATCCTCAACTAATGGTAACCAGATCTCAAGTCGATCTTAAAAAACACTAATGCACCCTGAAGCTAGTCAAAGAAGTCATTAATGTGAGGAAGGGATACTTGCTCTTGATAATCACTTTGTTCAATTATCGATAATCTATACACATGCACATAAATCCATCTTTCTTCTTCACAAACTAGATAGGAGCACCCTAAGAAGACACACTCAGTCTAATAAAACCCTTACTCAACAAATCCTGCTATTGCTCCATCAATTTCTTCAACTTTACCAGGGTCATCCTATAAGAAATAATAGAATTGGGCTTAGTCCCCTACTCTATATCAATAGCAAAATCAATATCCCTATCTAGAGGAACAATAAGTAAGTCTGTAGAAAACATGTCCATGAATTCTCTAATGACTCTTATAGAATCCAAGGGAGGTAGTGAATCAACACTGGTATCGCGCACATACGTCAAAAAAGAAAGACGGCCCTTTCCTACCATACGACTAGCACTAAAAAAGATATAACCCCTTTCAGACATAAACTAGGAGTAACCTTCCACTCTAACCTCGGCACACCCAGAATAGCTATGGTCATGATCTTGGCATAATTATCCAGAATCGCATAATAAGGAGACAACCAATCCAAAGGTTACCCGAGTCTCATGCCTCAAAAAGGTTACCACACATGATTGGTACACCTAATCCACCACTAAAAATCACCTATGGGGTAGTAACACAAATGATACGGCAAGGGACTCACACATAGCATCAATACTAGTAGAAAAATATGCAGAAACATAAGAGAATGTAGACCTAGTGTCAAACAACACTGAAGCAGAAAGATGGAAAATTGGGATGATACCTGTAATCATAGCATTAGAGGCCTCTGGCTCAGATCTCTCAAGAAAAGCATAACATTGACCATGTCTGTTACAGGACTAAGAACTTCTCGTCTACTACCATGGGCTCCCTGAGCTCCACCTCTGGTACCCCTAGATCAACCTATATTGCTATGTATACCTCCTTTGACTACTGAGACTAGCGTCAGGCAAATCTGAAGCTAAGAACCCTATTGGGAAGGACCCATCACATATTGGGGATAATCTCTTGCTAAGTGTGCAAACTTATCACACATAAAACATCCCCTACTAGATGAATCACATTGTGAGGGCCCAGAAGAACTAGAATGCCCTCCATAACCTAATGAACTAGAATTAGACCCTCAGCCTGTATGACTTAATATCTAAACACTCAAAGCAACCCACAAACCCAGTGTCTAAACTCTGCAAAGCTGCCTGAACCGATCTATCGTGGTAACTATGAGAACCTCTGCCTGAGAAATCCTTACTTTGAGATGAATGACCATTGAAACTTCCCTGTTGATGTCCCTTCTTACCACCACCAATCTAAGAACCCTGATAAATAGTCTTGATCCCCTTGGCATGGTCCATAATAATCTAAAAGGAGCCACCTAAATTCACTAACTGAGCCGTCGCCAACTGATAAGAACTAGTCAAACCCTTAACAAATTTTTTGATCCTCTAAGACTCTATGGAGATACTAGCGGTGGCATATCTTGACAAGGCATGGAAAAGAGCCTCATACTTAGCAATAGTTATAGAGCCCTGCTCCAAATTATCAAACACGTCTCCCAGTTTGTCCCTCATGCTAAAGCGCACAAACCTCTCAAGGAAAATCTCTGATAACTGTGTCCAAGAAAAAGGAGGGGAACCAACTTGTCTCCAACAAACAAAAGATCTCTACCATTATTTAGCCACATCATTTAACTTGAAGGTAGTGTAATGAACACCATGGGACTCAAACAAATTGAGGTTATGAAACCTCTTCTGACAATCGACTAAGAACTCATAAGCATCCTAACTAATAAAACTACAAAACTTGGGAGGGGCCAATCTCATAAATCTCACAAACCTCTTCTTCTCATCAACAAATATCACAGGACCAGGAGCTAAAGTGAAATAACAAGTCTGGTAGGTAACGCCTCAACATAAGGGCCAAAAAAATAGTTAGATATCCCCCGAGCATCTAAAAACCATGAGTAGGAACCTACCCTAGTGACTGAACACCCTCTCTCTTCTTAGAACCATCTGATATACCTGGTAGAATACCTACCTTAGAGGTTCCATTCAAATGGCTTAAAAGTTGAATTATAATATCCTGTAACACTAGAGTGGCAATAAAACCCTGAGGGGCCTGAGCTGGTCCTATATCTTTTGGCTGATAACACCTCAACATGATCAATTTTAGGCTCGAGAGAGGCTGTTCTAGCTTACCCTCTAGCCAGAGTCACTCCCCATGCTCGGCCTCTACCTTAGTCTCGGCTGTGACCCCTGTCTCATCCCCTGACTGGGACTTCTACAGTAGGTGCTGGCTTAGCATTCTTAATATCTCTAGATCGTGTTCTAACCATCTAAACAAAAAGAGTAGAATACAAGTTTTTAATACTAGGCATGAACAACACGCATGATAAGGAATCAAGTTAGAGAAGGTTCCCTAAAAAGGTCCCACAGCCTCCCAAAAATATAGATGGACGTCAACGTATTGATCTGCGAGACTCTATTAAGCATCTTTCTCTTTTATTCATAAGATAGGTGAACCTAGAGCTCTGATACAAATTTGTCACGACCCAAATTCGACGTCATGATGACACCTACCCGACCCAACCTTGATAGGTAAGACTAACTCCACAAGACAAATAAAAAGATGAAAAGAAGATAAATAATAATCAAATACAAGACTTTATGATAAAGTCAAGCCAATAATAAAAAACAACTCCAAAATCTGAAATAGATACAACTCAAATCCCAAAATCTAGGGTCATGAGTAGAGACAATTCTTAAACCAACATAGTGTATGAAAAAACATAAAACTCTGTATCTAAATTTAGAATAAAGACAACATAATGATAAAGAGAAAGTCTGGAATATGCTCCAAAGGAGAAGCTCACCAACACTCTGAAACTCTCACAAATCAACACAAACTCAGGCTCTGTGGGTTGCACTCGAACAGGATTTGGATTGAAAAAGTAGAGAAAGTAGGAGTGAGTACGGTCCACTTATACTCTGTAGGCATCATAGGCCGACCAAGTAAAGTAGAAAATTAAACATATAAAGGAAACTATGAGTAATGCTTCCACCTGCTTACAGAAAAGTTCCCAATGGTGGCTCAAGCCGTACAGCTCCAAATAGTATAAATAATACAACTATAATAACTATATAAGAGTAACTACACAACATATATAAATAAAAGGAAGACTAAATTTCACGATATCAAGCACATAAGAGAAATGCAAGTGATGCAATGCAATGATATGATAAGAATGCAATGTTTCAATATTACCTCATATATACCTTCCAAACATAAGCTTCTAGGAGTGGACCCATGGGGGGTTCAGAACCCATATAATATTAAAATCTCATCAGTTAACCTTATTGGCACATCCCTTGATTAATGCGTTTTATAAAATGTCTCATTTCTTTCAAAAATTAGTGTTTCTTAGTGGTACTAGATTCATGAATATATACAAATGAATGAGAATGCATGCTCATAAATAGTTCAACATCATATAATGAATCGACTTAATAATGGTATAAATAAGTTCAAGTCACCTCAAATATCAATAGATCATGATACAAGCCATCTCATGGAAACACAGTAGTAGAAAGTCATAGATGATATCAATAATATCAATCCAACCCCCACATGGGCATCACAATAATAATAATAAAGGACAAGTAATGTTCAAACAAGACCAATACCAGCCCTCGCACGGGCATTCAATGATAATAATCTCTCAAGTCAATAATAAGATTTACATAAGCCCCCACACAAGTAATACGATAAAATAATAATCTCAAAAAATAAATCTCATGATAAAATCCACAACCCATAGCATACTTTATATGAATAGTTAACTACCCAGCCTGATCTAAAGAAAGTTAAGCCATAACCTACCTCGATAGCTGAAATACTAGCCTGGACCCCTCAAAAAGAAGTCTTTCCTTTTTGTGCAGCCTCAGAACAAATCCAATCTATCAAAAACATAATCTACATGTTCAGAAAAACAAATCTATCAAAAACAAATCCATATTAGCCACTTTCATTCTGAGTCCAAATACACTTTGAAAATCGACCTCAAAATTAAAAGGGTAATTGATTAGTCGGCAAATTGCGACTCATTTACCTTAGAAATAGGGAGAAAACTTATCCTCAATGCTAAATTAAAGTGATTTTAATGTTTATTTGGTTTGATTTTAGGGTAAAGGCCTAAAAGTGATCAAAATAGCAAAAAGGAGCGAAAAGAGGCAAAAAGATGGAATATTGAAGCAAAAATTGCACAAAGTCATAAAAGGTGCATTTTGGCGCATTGCCAAAATGTTTGGTGGATAGAAAAAAGAATAAATCCATCACCAAAGTTGAGAGGAAAGGGCCAAGAAAAGAAGAAGCAAAATGGCGATGCAATGGACAAATCGGCGCAATGCCGACCTGATCTGCGCACCAACACTTTCATTGCGAAAGAAGCAGAACCCAACCCCTAGAGCTTATCATAAGATGAATCGGTAAAGCATTGTACAATTCGGTGCAGCGCCGACCTAATAACTGCGTACATTCATATTTAAGAGTGTGCTTGAGCATTACCAAAATGGCATCATTTCCCGAGAATGAAACATAGCATTCATTCTTTTTAGTGTTATAAGTTACTTTGAGTTGGCCGTAGTGTAATATTTACTTTGTTTGTTTTCTTCAGGTGACAACCAATTCTTCACGAATCAATGAGTCAAAACGGTAGCAATACCTGTTCTTTCAATGGAATTCTAGAGGATGGACCATTGGGGAGCCGTTGAGAATACTAGTATCATCTGCATCCCACCCACGAAAGGCAATGGAGTGTTCCATGTTACTAGTGTAATACTACATCTTCTTGAAATGAAGGGATTGTTTGGGGTTCAAGCAAATGAAGACTCCAACCTTCATTTGAAAAATTTCATTGATGTGTGCATTCCGTTTGATATAGCCCATATATCACAAGAGTCCATCCGGTAGAAACTCATTCCCTTCTCATTAACGGGCAAAACCGTATTGTGGTTGAGATAATTGCCCACGGGTTCAATAACTACATGGGTGGAACTGATGAAATCATTCTTGGATAGATTATTTCCATTATCCCGGAATGGGGGGAACTGATGAAAGCATTCTTGGAACTGAGTCATTTTTAGTTACATGTTTAAGCTGTGAAAAATTTCTAGTGAAATCACTTAAGCGGACCTTTTGGTCACCTTAGAGGTACCACCTTGGCAAACAAAGGACCACCTTAGCAAAACCTGATCAGCATAGTAAGCATCACCTAAGAGATGGGTTAGTCGTCTTAGCAGCTAAATGGCTGCCTAAGCGAGGCACCTGCATGGCAAATGACTACTGCTAATGCAGTAGTCTAGCTGCTTAGGTGATAATATGACCGCCTAGGTGGTGATCGATGTATACAAACTCCTTTTTTCATGATTTTAATTCATTTTCACCATTTTTGGACCTTGAAACCTCAGGATAGGTGATTTCAAAGAGACTTTTTCATCAAACTTGTTTGGGTAAGCTTCTAAACCTAATTTCTATCACTACCCATTGATTTTATTGCTTAAACATCTTCAAAACATGGATTTTAAACTTGAAATTTTGAGTTTTACCAGGTAAAGTGAGAAAATAATTTTTCAATGATTTCAAGCTCGATTTCAACTTTACTTTTTGATGAGTTTTCATATTTAGAACCTTTAAAATATGGTAACATGATTCTTTGATAAAATTTCTAGTATTACTGAAAAAGATCAAGTACACTCTCAAATATGAAGGTACGTGGTCGCTAGCAATAGATTTTACCCAACAAGAGTCGGGGTGGGTCGAATCCACTAGGAATGAGAGCTATAGCTTCACTCTCAAGTGTCACAAGTTACTTTAGGCATTCATGCAATTTTAAAATTAAACATAAAATTAAAAATAGGGGGGGTTGTATTAGGACAACTCTTCGTAATAGTTTAATAACATCAATAATTGATTTGTCTAAACTATATGCAACAAGGTTGTAATCAAGTGAAGTAAAGCACTTGGCGTTATGCCTTCATGAGATTGATTTTAAAGAGATAGAGATCGTTATTGGCGAGATAAATATTTGGACTATGATAGGTATATTCCTCCACATGATCGTGCCAAGGGTAAGAAAGCAACTACCATTGATCCGAAGAAGTTTAAGAATGAAGATGTGCTTGCTCGTATCTTTTTTAGTGTTGAAGGAAGTGATAAGATGCTTAGAAAAATGAAAGATGATTTCTCATAACTCAAACAAACCATCACCTCACACTCGGCCTACCTCACACTCAGCCTCAATAAAAGAACTTTAAACCCAATTGGGTCAAATCTTCTCATAATTGAATACAAAGCAAAGAGAAGGCCTCCCTAGTGATACGGTGTCAAACCCAAAAAATGATGGTCATGTCATGGAAATTGTTATTAGGAGTAGGAGAATTCTTACAAAAGACATTGTAAATCTAGATGATGACCCAAGTGATAAGGGTGTTGGAGAACAAGTGAGTGGAAAGAAAAAGTGGTTTGATAAGTAAAAAGATGTGACCCAAATTTCAAATGAGCAAAGTGTTGAAAAGCAGGGAGAAGTGGAAAAGAAAGTTGAAAGAGAAGAAGAACCATAAGAAGTAGGTGGTAATGATTTAAAACCATATGAAAACCTGGTTATCTCAAGGCCGCAAGTCAAAGTCCCTCGTACGTTTCCACAAAGGCTTAAGAAAAAGAAAGATGAATCAAAGTTCAAAAAGTTCCTTTCGAAACTTAGTAACCTATCGATTAACATACCATTATTGGAAGCTTTGTAAGAGATGACCGGGTATGCTAAACTCATAAAGGAGTTGGTAACAAAGAAGTGAATCATGGATTTTGAAATAATTGAAGTGACATATAATTGTAGTGCAATCATGTCTAGCACAATGGTTGTGAAGAAGGAGGAGACAGGTGATTTCACCATTCCATGTACTATTGGGGTGTATAAATTTGGGAAAGCTTTATGTGATATTGGGTCAAGTATTAATTTGATGCCATTAGCCGTGTTTTGAAAACTAGGCTTGGGTGCCCCAAAGCCGACTACAATGAGGCTTTTAATGGCCGATCATTCTATAAAAAGGCCCATGGGTGTGTTGTATGATGTACTTATGAAGGTGGACCATTTTATCTTTCTAGCCGACTTTGTGATCTTAGATTGTGAAATTGACCATGAGGTCCCTATTATCCTTGGTAAGCCCTTCTTAGCTACCGGATGAGCCTTAGTTGATGTTGAATGTGGTGAAATGAAATTTTGAGTAAACAATGAAGAGGCATCCTTTAGTATGTGCAAGTCCATGAAGCAACCTGTGTATTTGCAAGTTGTCTGCATAATTGATGTGATTGATGATGAAGTGGCAAGCACTATGGATATTGATTTTGTTAGTGAACCTTTGGTGGGAGTTTTATGGAATCTTGAGAGTGAGAGAATTGAGGAATATGATGAACTAGTTGCATCTTTGAAAGGTTTTGAGTTCTACACCAAAAATCCATACAAATTGGACCTTGACTTGAAAAATAGAGAAACTCCTCCCGCAAGGCCTTCAATTGTAGATCCACCACAAATTAAGCCAAAACCATTGCCACCTCACCTTTTTTATGTATTTTTAGGGAGAGATGAGACTCTACCTATTATTATTGTGGGAGACTTGTCCTCTTGGAAAATCGAGGCATTGAAATTGGTGGTGATATGGTATATAAGGGCTCTTGGATGTACCATAGCCGATAGTATCGGGATTTCTCTCGATATAAGCACCCACAAAGTAAAACTTGAGCCCAAGGTTGTAGCAAGCATTGAATATTAATGGATATTAAACCCTCCCATGTAAGAGGTTATAAAGAAAGAAATCATCAAGTGGCTTGACGCGGGTGTCGTCTATCCTATCTCGAATAGTACGTGGGTGAGCCTAGTCCAATGTGTTCCCAAGAAAGATGGTGTTACTATAGTCCCAAATAAGAACAATGATCTCATACCCGTCAGTCCGGTCATGGGTTGGACGGTGTGTATTGACTATCGAAAGTTGAATTCATGGACTGAGAAGGACCACTTCCCCATGCCCTTCATCGACCAAATGCTTGATAGGCTTGCAGGAAGGTATTGGTATTGCTTCATCGATGGATACTCGGGCTGCTATCAAATATCAATAAGCCCCAAATATCAAGAAAAACCTACGTTCACATGTCCCTATGGAACTTTTGCCTTCAAGCGCATGGCCTTTGGGCTATGCAATGCACCCGCCACTTTTCAATGGTGTAGGCTCTCTATCTTTTTGAACATGGTGAAAGATTCAATAGAGGTATTTATGGATGACTTTTTGGTTATTGGCGACACATTTGAGGATTGCCTCGAACACTTGGAGAAGGTGCTTGAAAGGTATGTGGAAAATAATCTTGTGTTGAATTGGGAGAAATGTCACTTTATGGTGAAGGAAGGTATCGTACTTGGACATAAAATTTCATGTCAAGGTATCCAAGTTGATCAATCTAAGGTGGAGGTGATCTCTAAATTGCCCCCTCTGATATCTATATAGGGTGTAATAAATTTTCTTGGCCATACGGGTTTTTATAGGAGATTCATAAAAGATTTCTCCAAGATTGCACATCCAATGTGCAAGTTTCTTGAGAAGGATGCAAAGTTCTAATTTGATGGTGAATGTGTGAGGTCATTCAATTTCCTCAAGGAGAAACTCATCTTCGCCCCCATTATTGTGGCACCCAATTGGTCACAACCATTTAAACTCATATGTAATGCTAGCGGATTTGCTTTACAGGATGTGTTTGGTTAAAGAAAGGAGAAACTTTTTATCCTATCTACTATGCTAGTAAATCTTTGAATGATGCACAAAATAACTACATTGGTACGGAGCAAAACTTACTAGTTGTGGTTTATGGGTTTGAGAAATTTTGAGCATATTTATTGGGCACAAAAGTGGTTGTGCATACCGATCATGCCGTCTTGTGATATTTCATGGTGAAAAAAGAAGCCAAACCCAGGTTGATAAGGTGGATTTTGCTTCTGCAAGAATTTGATTTTGAAGTAAAAGATCGAAAAGGATGTGAGAATCAAGTGGTGGACCACTTGTCATGTCTTGAATCAAATAATGTAAGGATGAAAGAATTGGAGATCAATGATGAGTTTCCCAATGAAATCTTCATGGCTCTCTCAGGAAAGGTTGCACTTTGGCAGATTTTGCAAATTACATAGTTTATGGAGCACTCCCTGACGACTTGAGTTATGCACAAAAGAAAAAGTTCCTCTACGATGTAAGGAGATACTATTGGGATGAGCCATATATTTTTAGGGAGTGTGTGGATGGCATGATCCTTTGTTGTGTTACAAAAGAAGAGATGATGCCTATCCTTGAGGCATGTCATTCATCACCGGTAGGTGGACATCATGGTAGTGTGCATACGGCATCAAAAGTACTCCAAAGTGGCTTCTATTGGACATCATTGTATCATGATTCATTTAAATTGGTGAAAGCATGTGATCAATGTCAAAGGAAAGGAGAGATATCGATACAACATGAAATGCCATTATAACTAAGTATTGAGGTTGAGTCATTTGATGTTTGGGGTCTAGACTTCGTGGGACCCTTCGTTAGTTCTTATGGGAACCGTTACATCTTAGTAGAGGTTGATTATGTCTCTAAATAGGTGGAAGCCATTGCCTTACCGAATAATAAAGCTAAAAGTGTAACTCAATTCTTAAAGATGTGCGTTTTTACTCGGATTGGCACTCCTCATGCTATTGTGAGCGATGGGGGTTCTCATTTTTGCAATCAATCTTTTTAGTCCTTGCTTACAAAATATGGGTCAAGCATAAGGTGGGTCCCCATACGACCCTTAAGCTAATAGATTGGCGAAAGTGTCTAATCAAGAGGTAAAGGAGATTTTTACAAAGACCGTAAATGTTAGTCGAGTAGAATGGACCTAAAAACTTGAAGATGTTTTATAGGCTTATCAGACCGCATTCAAGACCCCCATCGATATGTCTCCCTATCAATTGATGTTTAGAAAATCTTGCCACCTTCCGGTTGAACTTAAACACAATGCATTGTAGGCTTTGAGGAGATGGAATATGGATTGGACGAATGCTTCCAAGTCGAGGGTTGACCAACTTTGTGAGATGGATTAATTTCGTTTGAAGGCCTATGAAAGCTCTATGCTCTACAAGGAACGGATGAAGATATGACATGACGCCAAAATTCTAAAATGAGAATTTAAGGTGGGTGGTGATGTCTTGCTATTAAACTCGAGGTATAAGTTATTCCTGGGTAAGCTCAAAACAAGGTGGTCGGGCCCCTTCAAAGTGGTAAATTATTTCCTAACGGAGCAATTGAATTAGAGAATAACTCAGGGTCCTAATTTACCGTGAATAGGCAACAAGTTAGACATCACCATAGGATTCTCCCAAAAGCGGAGTTCTTGGAGGTGATTTATCTCGATGATGCTAGATGAATGGAGATCAACGTCGTGCCAGGATGATAACTAAGGCGCTTCTTAGGAGGCAACCCAAGTTTAGTTTTTGTTATTTTTGAATAATGTTTGTTGATTTGTGTAGGTAAAGGATGGAGTAAAATGTGGGAAAATTGATATGCACCAAGTCGGAGAAGAACAAGTTGGGAAACGTTGTACCAAGCTCCAATAAGAAGGCTTTCGTGATTTACCGAGCAAATTGGAGCATCGCTGAAGTCCCTCGCTAAAAAGAGTTTCCTAACTTAGCAGGATCTGTTACATTCGGCGATGCCGGGTGTTAATCGACATATCGCCGATGTAATTGGCGACAGAACCCCATCACTGATTTGCTTCACCATGATAAAACCCTATTGCCCAGCAAACTGTTACATTCGGCGATGACGCTCCACATTGGAGTATCGCTGATGTGATCACTGATGGAAACTTGACGCTGAACTTAAGCGAGTTTTAAGTGACGGTTTGAGTTTCTTTTTGACTTTTGACTTTCCATTTACCTTTGACCATTTGTATTTATTCAAACTCCCCTCATTTCCCTCATTTTCCATTTTTTTTTCACTCTTTCATCTCACAAACTATCACACACACACTTCAAATTTTTTATTCTAAATCTCAACATCACACGCGCAATTTGGTCCTTGTTCTTGAAGGATTGTGGATAGTTGAGTGTTCTTAATACTTGAATGTTGAATCTTTTATTTTTGTTCTTGGACATGTCGATAATGGTCACTTTTATGTCATGATTAATGCTTGAATATTGAAAATGGTAATCATTGGCATGATTTTAATTTGTGTTTAAAATGGGTTTGAGTCTGCTAGTTCTTAAATGTTGTGGTTATTGTCAAATCGATTGATTTTGCCCAATAATAGATTGGGTGACATCTTTCTTAAGGGAAAAATTATGAGTTGGTCATGTATACGAAAAAATCTGGGGAAGTGTGAGTACCCATGTCAAAAAAAAAATCGCCCTTAGAGGCGAAGAGCCACATATGAAAACTTGGGAAGAATAACATTTTGGCACTGAGTCGAGAATTTAGACGATGCACCGACCTGTATGGCGTATCACCAAAGTGCTCCCCATGTCATCGAATGTTACAGAATTTTTGGCCAACTTAAGTGTGAATTGTTGATGGCCTAGTAAATCGGTGATGCTCGAGGAGTGTCGTTGAATCCTTTAGCTTATCGCTGATTTCTCACTTATCTTCGCCAACATGACCTAAAATTTTTGTAAGTTTCTGCGATAGACCCTTGCATCACTGATCCGATTGGCGATGTGCCGATCTATTCGGCGATGCATAACTGGGACTTTATACTTGTTTTGTTTTACTAACACGGGCCAAGCCCATTGATACTCTTATGTGCAAGAATGCCCAGATAGAAATGTGTCTCAAAGAAACAAACCAAATCACTTTTTTTATCCTTGAGAGGGTGACCAAGTGAAAGAGAAATAATGTGGGCAAGTCTAAAGCCCAAGTGGTTGAAGAAATTTTATCCAAGCACAACTCACACTTCGAGAGTGACAACTCTAATTCCTCGGAGGAGGGCAACTCAACACCCATTCATTTACCTCACCACACGCTCGAAGTAGCACGGGCAAAGAGAAAGAGAGTAGAGCAGTCCTCTACTAACCCAGTTGTGCCTTTTGTGCACCCTCATGGAGGCCAACATGTTTTGAATCATCTGAAAGTGCAAAACCAATGCACTATCATAGAGAAGCAACGCCTAAGCTTGCATGGCCTTGAGGGCAAACATCCTAGGGTCCTTTCAGCACTACACTATAGTGATTTTTAGGTATTCACTGAACCCCCTCAAATCTTATGTTAAAACATGGGTTAGGGAATTTTATGATGTATATGGGAAGTTGTTGCTGGGCAAGAAAAAGAGGGGACCTCAAGTGACGAAAGATGTTGTGAGATTGAGGGGTGTTGATATGGTCTGTGATGCGACTATCATTAATGATATATTGATATGTAAGAAGACAAATGAGCATTATTCTTCAGCTCAGGTGAGGATGTATGGGCTTGGTTGGCCCCTTTCCTAAGTGACGTCTCGCCCAAGTGGCTTGACCCTGGGCTCGGTATTGGTTGAGCTTCGTGTGTAGCAATATCTCAGCTTCTCAAAATTAGTCCATTTTAGTGAGCCCCCGAGAGATGCTTGTTGGTTTGATTATTTCTAAAGAGGAGATGAACTTGGGATCGCTCATAGTCCAGGATATTACTAGCCAGGCTTAGCAGAGTTAGACTTCTTTTGCTTTCCCTTACTTGATTATCGAGTTATGTCATCGTGCAAAAGTGTCCCTCAAAAAGAAGAAAGATTTTGAGTACACCCTTGTATCTACGGTTGACATTACGAGGATAGAGTTAGTTGAGGAAAGTAGAAAGAAGAAAGTTCGGGAAGAATGTGCCCCGGTGATTGACTTGACTTTCAGTGATAGTGGTGCCAGCCAGCCTACTCCTATGCATATTATAGATTCCACTACCCATGAGTCCACTCCCAATCCTACTACTGTTTCCCCAACTACAGGCTCCGCTCCATAGCCACCTAGACCTAGTGGCCCCACTCCTCAGCCTCTCACTATTACGAGTTTCTTGAAAGCCCCATTGACCCAGGATAACATTATTAAGATAGGGCAGATGGCCTATATAGGAGATGTTAGGTTGGCCAAACTCGAGAGAGATATTTCGGGTATGATTTCTAGTGCTCTGAAAGTAGCTATGGACCCGATACATGAGGAGATACGTGGCCTTAGAAAGACCTTGAGGCACTTTGGAAAGAAGATGGATAAGTTGAGTGCCCCTCGGTAGTTGCGCTAGAGGTTATTACAAGCATGCAGGGTGATTTAGCCTCCCTTCAAAAGCATGTTGATAAACTCCGATTCCCTAATGTGACTCATTTGTGAGAAGCCTCATTTGAGACACCAGCCCTAGAGTATGCACTTGTTTGTGAGATTGCACCAGTGATTGAGGAGGAGGGGGTAGATGAGTCATATCATGCTTCAGATGATACAGTAGACAGTGCTGAGATAGATGGTTTCTTTAAGAGCGAGGGACAACTTGGAATCGAGATTGACCCACAGGTAGTAGAGCAGGCAGACAGGCAGGAGACAGAGGATGTTATACTTGTTGCCACTGTAGAGAGGTCAGTCTAAGAGACTTCACAGGTTGTTACCTCTAGCTCTACTACCTCTAGGGAGCCTCTAGTTGTACTAGATCCACCCCTCCAAGTTGAGCGAGCTAAGCCGAGCACTGATGCCCAGACAGTGGCCACTTTGGTAAGCCAGTCTCCTTCTTAGGGTTAGCCACAGTCAGGGGGACCCTCACTCTCTCTTTTTACTTTCCCTTGTCCTATTGCATTGAGGATAATGTATACATTTTAGTTGCGGTAAGGAGGTTATTTATTTGGATTTGTAATATTAATGCTCATTTCTCTTGACACATACTGGATATTGTCTTTCATTTTGGTTCATTTTGATGCGTGGATTGACAGTTGGATACTTGTTTTTGTTTTTATTTTTATTCAGGTTGTAATATTTAGATATTGGTGCCTTGGATTTCATTTGATATGTTGGTGTTTTGGATTCTATTTGAGGTGTGATTTGCGGTTTTTATTTCTTTATTATCGCATTTTGATATTTTTTAGTAGTTTTCATTGCAAATAAAAAATTCATTTTAGCATGCATTCTCAAGAGGAAAGTGTACTAGCAATAGAATATTTTGACTCGAATGGTACACTTGGGTAGATATTTCACACGTATAATGTTTGGATTCACTTTTCATTGATGTTTATCCAATTTTTCAAAAAATTGCCCTTCTTTAAAATTTTTCCAGTGGTCTATTTAAGCCAGTTAGGCTCTAAATTTTGTGAAAACTCTCATCTCATTTTGGCTATGTAAATATCTTCCTTGATATGTGCTATGAATATAGTATGACAATTGAGGAAGAGTACTTTGGGTATGCGATTGAGTACCATGTTTGAGGAAGGTTTTGAATTGATCTTATGCAGTGAGTCCACCTAGAACTTGCCCGATTGCTCCGCTTTGAAAGCAATGAGTATGGGATATGATCTTAGGCCATTAATCAAGAGCAAACAACCACTTGATACCTATAAAAATAAAAATTGAGTCATCCCTTGGTGAGTAGAGTGACCAATGTTGTCCCCTTTTGAGCTTTGGAACCCATTTTCTTAAATAACCTTGTTACAAGCTGAAACCCTCCTCTCAAACCCCTATATTGAACCAAACCTACTCGAAGTGTCGAGGTGAGGTTAAAGACCAACTTAGGCTAAAAACCTAAAGTAGGTGTGGAGGAGACCTTGAAATTTGCATGTGCTCAGTAGTTCATAAAAAATGGGGACCGCAAGCATCCTCTTCCAATTATCATTGTGTTTTTTGTTGATATATATATATATATATGAATGAGTTAGAAATAAATTTTAGTGTAAATATGTGTAGTTGTTCAGATCTTCTAAAGGATAGAAAGAGGAGAGTAGTTTGAATAGTTTTGAAAAATTGGTCCTAAAAAGTGTTATAAAGAGCAAGCCTTGGGAAAATAGATAGATTGAGGTCTCTAGATGCTTTGTAGAGGTAGAGTCACTATAACCTTATCTTTCCCTACCATGCCTATTTCCTACGCTACAAGCCGAGCTAAGACCTAGGTGATCTTCGAAATTGCATACTTTGACGTGGTTAAAGGGAGATTATGGGCAATGCCTATGGTGTGGTACTTGTGTTCTTGGTCTTCTTTTGGAGAGTGAGTGATTCGTGTTAGTCCTTAGAATTGTTTATGATCATGCTTTGAGGGTAGGGACTTTATTGTGTGAGGGTATTTAATCGTTATGCTTTGGTATTCTTGAATCTCGACTGAAGTCTATGAGCATGTGCTTGGCTTGGTAACATTTAGCCATTGTTTGATGCGTGTTGTTGACAAATTGAGATCTTGATAGGTGAAACATGGGCCTTGGGTTTCAAAGTTTTGAGGGTAATAGCATTTTACAAAAAGAAGTGTGTGTCTACACTCCCAAGTTGTACCATTTGTAGGCATTGGTAGTTTTGTTGGGTATGTGCATTGATTTACTTGAGGACGAGCAAAGGTTTAAGTTGGGGTGTTCATAAGTCGGCAAATTGTGACTCATTTACCTTAGAAATAGGGAGAAAACTTGTCATCAATTCGAAATTGAAGCGATTTTAATGTTGATTTGGTTTGATTTTAGGGTAAAGGCCTAGAAGTGATCAAAATAGTAAAAAGGAGCAAAAAGATGGAAGATTGAAGCAAAAATTGCACAAAGGCATAAAAGGTGCTTTTCGGCGCATTGCAAAAATGTTCGGCGGATCGCGAATATCTCCATCGCCAAAGTTGACAGGGAAGGGCCAAGAAAAGGAAAAGCAAAATGGTGATGCAATGGATAAATCGGCACAACGTTGTCCTGATCAGCGCACCAACACTTTCATCTTGGAAAGACGTAGAAGCCAGCCCCTGGAGCTTATCATGATACAAATTGGCATGGAATTCTACAATTCGGTGCAACGCCGACCAATCGATGACAGACATAGTTCAACCGAATTGTTATATGGTGGCATTTCTGTAACTATGTGGCCCAATTTTCCTGATGCTATTCACCCTTTTTGGTCTTGGGAAACAACATCTTCTGTCAAATTTTTCTTACGCTTGAGCTGGTAATCAAACCCTAATTTTGGGATTTACTACTTTTAGTTTTTATTTAGAGTCTTCTTGGGGAAATATTTGGATTCTTTAGCTAATATGGAAGAAGAATTTGGTATAATTTCTTTTTCCTTCGTTATGAGTAGCTAATTTCCCATACTTGGGATTACGCATGATTGAGTATTGATTTTGTGTGGGTAGTGTTTATTTACCTTTGCATTAGGTTGTATGTTATGATTTTAGCTAAATCTCTATGTATTAACTTATAGATTGAGGTTGCAAACATGGTCTATTCTTGGATCTCTTGTATTACTTGAAAAGGGTACAAGAGTGATAAGGTTAAGCTAACGAAACTTGAGTTATACTCATTTAAGTGGTAATGCTAGTGATAGATTACCCATTTCGAGGTGTATGGTTGTTTGGTAGTGAAGGCATTTGGGTGTTTGGGAGAAACCCATGTGAAATTTGGTTGTGGATTGAGAAATCACATCCAATAACTAGAAACATGCCTAATCGTAACTAATAATCAACTCCTAGGTGCATTCTCACTTACCCATGCATAAAATCAATCTCATGAAGGCATAACCCCAAGTGCTTTACTTTACTTGATTACAACCTTGTTGCATATAGTTTAGACAAATCAATTGTTGATGTTATTAAACTATTACGAAGAGTTGCCCTAATACAACCCCCCCCCCCCTCTATTTTTACTTTTATGTTTAATTTTAACATTGTATGCAAGCCTAGAGTAACTTGTGACACTTGAGAGTGAAGCTATAGCTCTCATTCCTAGTGGATTCGACCCACCCCGACTCTTATTGGGTAAAATATATTGCTAGCGACCACGTACATTCATATTTGAGAGTGTACTTGAGCTTTATCAGTAATACTAGAAATTTTATCAAAGAATCATGTTACCATACTTTAAAGGTTCTAAATATGAAAACTCATCAAAAAGTAAAGTTGAAATCAAGCTTGAAATCATTTTCTCACTTTACCGGGTAAAACACAAAATTTCAAGTTTAAAATCCATGTTTTGAAGATGTTTAAGCAATAAAATCAATGGGTAGTGATAAAAATTAGGTTTAGAAACTTACCCAAACAAGTTTGATGAAAAAGTCTCTATGAAATCACCTATCCTGAGGTTTCAAGGTCCAAAAATGGTGAAAATGAATTAAAATCATGAAAAAAGGAGTTTGTATACATCGATCACCGCCTAGGCGATCAAATTATCACCTAAGCAGCTAGACTACTGCTAATGCGATAGTCATTTGCCATGCAGGTGCCTCGCTTAGGCAGCCATTTAGCTGCACTAACCCATCTCTTCGGTGATGCTTACTATGCTGATCAGGTTTCGCTAAGGTGATCCTTTGTCTGCCAAGGTGGTACCTCTAAAGTGACCAAAAGGTCCGCTTAAGCGGTTTCACTAGAAACTTTTCACAACTAAACATGCAACTAAAATACTGAAGTAACAATTTATGGAATGCTAAATCCATGTAAATCATGCATAATAACTTTGATTGGGAACCATAATGATAAAATAATATGAGGGAACTGATATTCAAGAATTTAGAATAATTGGGTGTGAACCTTAGATCATGAGTTCATAAAAATCATAACTGAATTTCAAATTTTAAAACTAGGTTTTGGGCATAAGGGTGAAAGGAATCCCTTATTGAATACCCACATACCTAATTATGGAAGATTCTTGACCTAAAGTTTGGAGGATTTTAGCTTAAAGATGGATCCTAAGTTCTTACTTGAGAGAGAGACTTGAATCACTTCTTTTTCTGACTTAGAATGAAATTGGGGAAAATAATGAGGGATTTGGGTGATTAAATAAACTTCTCCATCTTATAACAGGTGAAACGACATAGGTTTGGTGGGAAAAGAGTGGGAAAAGACCAAACAACCCTTTTAAAATCGTCTGAAAAATTATTGGTGTCGCTCCCGACGACTCACGTGATGACCTGTAGTGTCTAGGACTAGTCATAGCTTGAATCGTCATCCCAGAACCTTTATGGAACTTCTATGAACAGTGAAGACGAGTCTTAGGACGAGTCGTAGGGTTTGGCTATGAGTCGTCGCCACTGGCAGCTTTGACAGTGCGTCACTAAAACACCCATAACTCCTTACTCCAATATTGGATTTACAAATGGTCAGTAGAGTTGGAAAGATAATTCAAATACCTTTAATTTTGTGGGTATTAGGACACCTAATTCTTCATATACTAGGAGAAATAGTCAATTTAAGTTGAACCAAGAAGAATCTTATACTAGAACTTGGTAGGAAAAGGAGTTTTCAATCCAACTAGGTGCTAGGGACTTTTTATGACCTCAAATCACATCTAATACTATCATCATACTTATATATACGAATTCTTGTGGTTGACATGTCATGGGATTGAGAGAACACCATTTTTAAATGATTGTTGGACTGGATAGGCATCCTACGAGTTGTATGATGATTTATAGGTGGATTATTTGGATATCACGACTCGTGGACTCCACTCGTTGCCACTAGGAGAAGTTTTCATCCTTCTGGACTCAGTACGACTCACCCGTCGTTGGTACTGACGACTCCTCATTGCCTGAGTCATTACATGAAAAGTCTTCTAGTTTTAAACTGGTTTTTCGTGCTAAGTCTGAAATGAAATATTAGAAATTTTTGGGGTGTTACACCAGGAACCTCAATCCTGATATTGATTTTCCACTTGCAATCTCGCAGAATGATAGGGAGATGCGAGGCCTTGATCGTGGAATGTAATCACCGATATATTTGTCTCGATTGCCAATTATTTTTGTCAAAGGGACTCAAACTTGCATGCCCCCTTTGAAGGAATAAGTAACGAGGAAGGAAAACATCCATGATGGATTTCGCAAAATCATCCTTAGTGGATTTCTTCCTAGATTTTATCAGAGCATCGTTGATAAGAGACCCACAACCGGTAGACTCATAAAGAGGCTGTGATTTTCCTCGACCAGCGGGGGTAATTTTTTGTGAGAAGAAGACATAATAATTTGATATTCAGCAAGAAGAAGAATGAAAATGGTGTTTTCAGATGAAACTCCAATGGAAAGACTAGAGTGCAAAAAGTTTCAGGAAAGTTGCGGAAGTGAGAAATGTAAAGAGGAAAAGAAAAGATGAAATGTAACTTAAATAGAGAAGCAAGGCATGAATCTTGGGTTGGGTCGCAACTTCAAGTCAATCATAATGAGACACATGGCGTGAGCATTGAATACAGTGAGATGCAAGACACATCATGTGTTAGAAAGGCATTTTATTTGCTTTTCCACCAAGAAGTTTGAAACTCCTCCACGTCCCTATTTTAAGACAATGAATAGCCGAAAAGTGGAGGGACTATTTGTATATGGGAAAATTGATCTAATCCAAGTGGATGAATAATGCATCAACACGTGGTAAGAGAAAATGATTAGAATACTCTAGTTTAGAAGTAATTAACAACATCTCTGGGACCAAACCAAGGAATGTAGCTCAGTCCAAGAAGAATCTGGAATAAATGTCACTAGGAACAATGCCTTACAAGCGTAGCCCATCTAGTTCCCGAGGTGTAGTTTCGCATATAGAGATTGTAGCCGGAGAGATAAAGATAAGATAGGTTTGATAGCCCGTGAATCATGAGGAGGCCGAGATTCCTACCAGCTGATACGCAACGACAAAGATTGTGACTTGTGAGAGACTATGAGATGGAGCGAACCTTGCGCAAGATGTTCCCTAGACATTTCCTATAAATCGCCCACCATTAGGGGCTCCACAATTTTGAATGACAAATTATACTAGCACAATTTCTGTAAGCTAAAAGTTTCTTGTTCTTCGATTCTCAAGTGACTCCGGACACATCGTTCTTAGGTAACCAAAGTCCAATTTCTAGGATTTAATACATTGATTGTTACTTTATTGTTCTTAAATTCATCAGTCTTTTCCTTGATGTGATTTATTTTATTACGAGATCTATTCGACTTGTGTACCCTAAAATACTTTTATAAATTAAGGGGTCGTTTGGTAGAGTGTATTAGAACAAATAATACATGTATTAGGTGTGATATTAATTAATCCTTTGTTTGGTGGAATTTTGGGTCTATGTATAACTAATATTATACTCCCTATTTGATATCATAGGGTGTATAACTATATATTGGAAATCACGGTATTAGTAATACTTGAACTTTAATACCATGAGATAAATATATGTAAAGACACCTCAAATCCTAAAATAAAGCTTTGCAAAGAAAATACACAAAGTTATAGAATGTGGAGGACATTTTTGTAATCAGACGATATTTTTTTTAGAAATATAACAATATACGTTATTTTTAATACATCAAACCAAATACACAAGATAAGAAATAAACTCAGCACTACTAATCCCAACATTACTAATCTCAGCACTACTAATCCCAATATTACTAATCTCAGCATTATTAATACACCCTATTCAATACTATTTTTATACACTTAAGGGGTCGTTTGGTAGAGTGTATTAAAAAAAATTATGCATGCATTAGCCTTGTGTATTACTAATACGTTGTTTGGTTTACTTTTTCATCTTATGTATTGCGAATGCTTGCATTAGTTGTACACTCTATTTGGTATTAATGAGTGTATTACTACCAAATCTATTTTATACTCCGGACACATCTTATGTATTGCGAATGCTTGCATTAGTTGCATGCATTAATGAATGCATGAAATCTATGGTATATGCAATGGATCTAATGCATGCATTAGTATGGTTAGAGTCACATTTGTCCATCAAAATATTTTCCACAGCCTTTCCACCATATTTAAAGATGGTATTTTTTAAAAAAAATATTCTTTTTAGAAATTATGCAATTAATATTATTTTTAATACACCAAACCAAACACTTCATAAGAAAAATGCAAGCATAACTAACATAAACATCACTATTAAATCATATTTTACACTATTCTTATACACCTTATTATTTTTAAACTATTCTTATACATCCTATTATTTTATACTTCATACACCCTGGTTACGTTTGTTGTCCGTTGTCATAAAAGGAATTTGTTCAATCCCTTCTCCCGGATAAAAGATACTGAAAAAAAATGTTAAAAAACACACATATCCAGACCAATACGCTCCAAGCATAGAGGACCTTCAACAAATTTTACATCGGAAAAAAACAAACACCTTCGATAAAAAGCTATGCAGAAGTTCCTGTCACTCAAACTCCTCTTGAAAATACCCCAAAATCTCTCAAATGCAAGCACAAATTCCTCACAAACGTTCCTTTCTCTAACTTCCAAGATAAACCAATGCCACCCATCACCGCAACAACATTTTTTTTCTGCCCCATACACTACTTTCTCACACTCACACACACACTCATTTTCTCGTGGGGTTTTCTCAAAGCAGCTGTTAGCAAATTCCCATTTCAGAGGTGATTTAAGCAGCAAGGTTTTAGTTAACCGCACTGTTGGGGTTGTGAGGAGTCAGTTTGGACGAAGAAATTTTCATTCCAATTTCTCAGTTGGTTACACTCGCCGCTCCGGGTACCCATTTCATTCCAATACTAAATAAATTGTGTTTTGGCAAAACAAACTAGGGTCGATTACACAATCCTATACTATTCTTGCCAATTTTGTTCTAATAATAAATATTACTGGGTATGTTCTTGTTGTTGTTCTCTTTAATTCTAATACATTTTATATGTATCTTTGGTTTAACACCACAAGGTTCAAAAATATTCTTTTACTTTTTTAAACCCCGTGCCAATATTTGTCTGTTGTTGTTGAGATATCATAGTGAATGAAGTCTTAGTTTTGACTTCAAAACTAGGAGTTGGTTTTGCTGACTGATAGATCACTTGTACACTTGTACTCAAGTTCCATTCGCTGTGATTTTCTGGGCTTTGGCGGCATTAGCAGGAAATATAACCATATGGTGTGTTCTTAGGGCCTCGGTTCCTTTGGAGATATGAAACTTGAACCTAGCTGTTGTTCCTTCAGTTTTTATTGATCTCATAATTCTTTTGGGACTCAGATTATTGTTTCGAACTAGAGTCCCCTGCATTTTGCATCAGCTTTCTTTTTCAATTGCACAATATACAATTTTTAAAATTTATTCCATAATCTCCATTTTCTTGCAAAGTTTTTTTGCGCCATCATGTATGCTCACCTTTTTTTTTTTTTTTTCTCTAATCTATTATTTAGATTAGGTTTGATTTTTAAATAACTAGGTCCATTTTTTTTGTGGTGATTGTGAGATCATTTTTACCTCTCCCTTGAGTTATGTGACTATCTACGAGGGGCAAACTGTATTTGGATCTACAACTTGGTCTTGCTTAGAATTTTGTTTCATCTTTATACCTTCATGTTTGCTTTTTTTTTTTTTGGTTGAGAAGTATACCTTCATGTTTGTTACATATATTCTATGAGTTACTGATTTTATTTGTTTACCTCCACTCGTCGTGCATTTGCAAGGTCTTGGCACGTGTATGTAGGTGGGAAACTAACCAACAAATTCAACACCGCGCATGTGATATATTTTGATATTATTATCCCTCGTAGATAGTCACACAAATCTCATGTGAGGTGCAATCTGTTTCACTTGTAGATCATAAAAGTAAAACACGACATATTTTCATTTGAAATCTTAACCTTATCTCACGTGTTATCTTAAAAAGGGGTAGGAATCATAAATGGAACATACATTAGGCCTGCAGCTCAATGAGCTTATGATTCTGCAAGAACCTTAGAATTAAGGGATTGATCATAAGAAATAAAAGAAGGCGCAAATTACAGAAGGGAATATGCATTAAGGCTGCAAATGCAGAGAACTCAGATCTCTGGCAGTGTTATCAAAAGCAAAAAGCGCAAGAAAGCTCTAAGGTCCGTTGAGGCTTTAAGCGCAAAGACCAAATAAAGTGTGAGCTTTAATGAAAAAAGGCGTAAAGGGAGAAAAACTAGAAATATATATGTTGAGAAAAACTAGAAATATATATGTTAAGTCCAAAACTAATAATTATAAGCATGAATGATAAATATAGGAACAAATACATTGAAAAAAGATTACGATAAAGTGAAATATCAATTGATTTTGTGTTGCCTCTCCAGAAGAGGCTCATTGATAAGGGAAAGTATGCCTTAGAACCTTGATGACGACACGAAGCGCTCAACACGTTTTGAGAGTCTTGCTTCAGGGCTTTAGTGCGCCGTTGACAACACTGATCTGTGGTTGGTTTCAATTGTAAGAATAGAACTGCTGATTATTGAAGTAAAGCTTTAGATGTGTCATTTATTCACTATATGAAAAATCTCTAGTTTTGTGATCTAGCGTGGCTTCTTGTAGTGTGCACCAAAGCAGCTTTATTTTTCGTCTCTCAGATACCCTAATAGAGATAAACCATATGTACCACTGTTAAACCATTGGCAATATTAGTACCAACTCCTAGAAAATTTTTTGGTTGCTTTTAGCTTTTCTATTTTTCATTTGTGAGACCACATTCAAACCTCAAGAATATGATTAGTTATTGAATGCAAGAGAAGTTGCAGATACAGTATTACAGTTCCTACTCTTTTTACCGTTTCCATTCTGCTCTTTTTCTTTTTGTGAATCACTCATCCCATAGGTTAAAAAATATTATGCTTTCATAGAACTTTTATGGAATAATAAATGGAACGTCAAGAAACAAAAACAGCTATAATCAGGATCATGTCAATTATTCTTTTACAAGTAAATTTTGTGTCAGAAAAATTATTTGCTTGATTTAATTGATTGTTTCTTATTCTTCTGTTTTTCTTATTGTTTCTTATTCTTCTGATTTTTTGATCTTTTGGTACTATTATGCACTGTAAGATAAATATTGCTTCTTTAGGAGCTACTTTACCTTTTTGTTTGTCCCAAAAAAATTGATCCATTTTCTCGAAGTGGCACATGTTTTCCCCTTCAACCATTCTAACTAGTATAAACTAATTTATATAGTATCTCAAAGTTGATTTGACATAGTTCTAGGAAACTATACTACTTAGTTTTCTCGTTGCACTTATCACCTATTATTTAGACAGTTATTTTTCTTAAACAATATAATATCTATTCAACCGTTTTACTCTTAGTCTCCACCAAAGGGAGTTATGGCATTTTTAATGGGATGAAGTGAGTTGTATTTAATTGACACTGACGTGCATGAATTGTGACAGCTAGGAGTTCCTAATGGTTTAAACTGTTCCTAAACATTTCAAATTTCTGGTGGTAGAAAAGGCAGCAATCTGTGTGATATCATTCTCTTGCCTTTAGTCCAACTACATGCGTTTTCTGCTCTAAGTTATGACATCTTTAATGGAATGGAGTGAGTAATATTTAATTGACACTGATGTGCAGTGACTAATGAGTTGTGACAGCTTGGAGTGTAATGGTTTCACCTGTTTCTAGCGTAACAAAGTTATTGGGGGCGAAAAGGCAATCTATAGTGATGCCATTCCTTGCCCTTTGTCCAGCTGGCAATCTATAGTGATGCCATTCCTTGCCCTTAGTCCAGCCCTTAGTCCAGCTGGCAATCTATAGTGATGCCATTCCTTGCCCTTAGTCCAGCTCCATATGATTTCTATTATCTAAGACATGAGCCTTTCCAATTTGCAGGAGATCAGGTTTTGGGAGGTTTAATACTGATGGAGTGGTGTGCCTGATCTTAGCTAATGTAATTGTATTTTTATTATGGCGTGTTGCTGATAATAGATTCATGATGAGGAACTTCACGGTCAGTTGCTAAGATAACTCTCATCAAAAAACCTTATCTTGTGATGCAATATACAAGCTAAGATAATTTTCCAACTTATACTTTTCTTTTGGGTTGTATCTGGTGCTCAGATTTCAGTGGACAATTTTACAAGTGGACGGGTTCACACATTGATAACATCTGCATTCAGTCACATTGATTCTTGGCATCTTATCTCTAACATGGTTGGGCTCTACTTCTTTGGAACAAGTGTAAGTTCACCTCTCTGTCTACTTTTTTTTTTTTTAAAATTTTCGAGCTACGTAGGTATGCAGGAACCTCTATTTTGATGTTGAACTTTAGCAACAGTCTTAAAATGTATTTCCTAGCAAGAAACATATCTTTCAAACTCCTTCATACATTATTTGGACCATTTGAAGAGAAAGTAACATGAGATGTTTTGATAGGATTTTGACACATTTCCTGAAGGCAAAACGTTTGACACATCTTTTTAGTTTGAATAATCTCAGAAATGTAAATAATATAGATGAATTTTTGAACTTTGTTAGCTCCCTATCTTTTACTTAGAACTTAGAAGTTTGAACCTTGAGCCACTGATGCTTAGGGTTTCCCTGTATAAAAAAGGGAAAATAATACTGTTTTAAAAGAGAAATATTGCATTAGATAGAACCAGATAGCTGGAAGGGGTGGTAGTGATACCAAGTGTTTAGAAGGTTACTATTCTCCAATAACAACAACAACATACCCAATGTAATTCCACAAATGGGGTCTGGAGAAGTAGAGTGTACCCAAACCTTACCCCTACTTTTGGAGGTAGAGAGAGTGTTTCCTATAGACCCTCAGATCAAAGAAAAGCATATCAAAGCAGATCGAAAAAGAAATAACGGAAGTGAAGAAATTATGGCAAAATACTAAAAAGCATGACAAAAGCATTCTAAAAAAAGAACAGTGACTACAACAAAACAGTGCTATAATCGAAGTACAAAAGACAATAGATAGTAACAAAAATCGGAAGGCAAGAAACTATAGGAGAAATACTACAATTACTAGGTTGTATACTTTTTCTTGGTAGATGAACACTGTGTAAGTCCTTCCTCTCCCTATACTGCTCGACCAGTCTCCTTACAAGATGGATGGCTTCTGTTGTTGAGTGCCTCAGCAGGAATCCAAGCTGGTTCTCGAAAATACGCACGCCCATCCTCACCCTCATCTCCACAATCCTCTCCCTAATTTTCATAGTGTGGCTTAGCATCTTAATACCCCTATAATTATTGCAACTATGAATGTCACCCTCGGTCTTTTACAACGGAATCATTGTACTCCACCTCAACTCCTCGGGCATTTTCGCAATCTTAAAAACAACATTAAACAAGGTTGGGAGATAGGAGATTTTTGTCAGTTTCTTCAACAATTGGGATTGGTTCATATTTGAATGATTGGGAGAGAGACGATTTTTGTCAGTTGCTTCAACAATTGGGATCGGTTCATAGTAATAAGCATAAGGTGGATACCCAATAGCTTGATTTGGCTGGCAAGTATAGACAAGAAATTCAGTTAAGAATTGTTATAGTGTTGATGAAGCAGTCAAGTCAGTGGGATAATTCTTGGCCTTAGAAGATGATATGGAAGACAAAAGCTCCCGTTAAAGTAGCATGTTTTGAATGGGTTACAACTTGGACGGCATACTTAACTCAAAACAACCTGCAGAAAAGAGGCTTTAACCTATGTAGTAGACGCTTCATGTGTCAAGAATATTAGGAAACCGTGGAGCACCTTTTTCTCCATTGTGAAATTTCTAGAGAATGTTGGGAGTTATTCCTAAATCTTCTCGGTATTAATTGGGTGATATCTCTGAAAGAGCAAGGTTTGCTGGAAGGTTGGCAACGATAGGTGATACCAAAAGAAACAAGCAGATATGGAGAACTATTCCACTGTGCATCTTATGGACAATTTGCTAATGGAAATAAGATTATATGGACATTCAGGTGCAAAAAGGATTGATTTTAAAGGTATAGAAGGCAGAGGGTGAGCTATACCTATCCCCTTTACAATAGTCTTTGATCCATTAGCCAAAGTAACAGTAGAGAGGGTAAAAGGAGTAGTAAGAGTAGAAAGAGTATTTTTGTTACCAGAAATATGGTCAGAAGCACCGGAATCAAGAATCCATTTTTCCTGAGATGAAGGGGCTGTTGGTAACGACTATTTTTGGTCAGATTCTATTTTTATATCGAGACCGGTTTGGTCTAGGATTCTGATGGCTAACTGGGATGGTCCATCCGGGCCCAATTCATCGTACCACCCCATCCCCATCCCTCCCGTCAAAGTGTGACCGGGGCAGTTCGGGATGGGGATGGCCCAGGTCACTTGACACCCTGTGAGAAATATAAAGAAATAATATTATTGAATTGTTGTATGTACATTATTATATTGAGGCCCTATTTATAGACACTACATTCCAATCCTTGTCCAAGTAAGACACTATATTAGAATCCTTTTTCAAGTAGGATTCCATATACTATTCCTATTCCTACTCATATTTTAACACTCCCCCTCAAGCTGGTGCATACAGGTCATATGTACCAAGCTTGTTATAGATGTAATTAATACAAGGATCAGTGAGGAACTTGGTGAAGATATCTGCAAGAAAAATGGTAAGGACTGCTCTGGACGTCTGGGAGACCTTCGTTGAAAAAGGAAAAACTGAAAAAGTGATTGGAAAAGTAGTAAACGTCGCCGAAAGTCGATTTGTTGCTGGAAAATTGCCTGAAACTGGCATAAAATATATAGGTCATCTCAAAATCAAGAGATGAGTAGATCTTGAACAAGAAAGTCACCGAAAAATTGGTCGGAACATGCTCACACACTGGATTATTAGATTTGATGGCTGAAAAGTGGTCACAATCTGTTAAAAAATTATATGGGTAGGGTTGAAATGATGGCACGACCCTACTGAGAAAGAGAAATTATATGGGTAGGATCGGAATGATGGCACGACCCTACTGAAAAATAGAAATTATATGGGTAGGTTGGAATGACGGCACGACCTACTGAAAAAGAGATTATATGGGTAGGGTCGGAATGACAGCACGACCCTACTGGAAAAGAAAAATATTATGGGTAGGGTCGGGATGATGGCACGACCTTACGCAAATCAAATCTGAGGAGTCACCGGAAAGACGCACGAAACTACGCAAATCAGATCTGAGGAGTCACTGGAAAGATGCACGGTTCTATGCAACTCAGTTATGAGAAAGTAGTCCAGAAAGATGCATGATACTATACAAATTAAATATGAGAAGTAGTCCGGAGAGATGCACGGTGCTACGCAAATCAGATATGAGAAAGTAGTCACCGAAAAGATGCACGGTGCTACGCAAATCATATATGAGAAAATAGTCACCGGAAAGATACACGGTGACCCAACTTTTACTAACATAATCATTAGCCGGCCGGACGACATATATAGGTAATAGCCGCCCGCCGGTAGCCGAAAAAGAGAAATTATATGGGTAGGGTCGGAATGACAGCACGACCCTACTGGAAAAGAAAAATATTATGGGTAGGGTCGGGATGATGGCACGACCTTACGCAAATCAGATCTGAGGAGTCACCGGAAAGACGCACGAAACTACGCAAATCAGATCTGAGGAGTCACTGGAAAGATGCACGGTTCTATGCAACTCAGATATGAGAAAGTAGTCCGGAAAGATGCACGATACTATACAAATTAAATATGAGAAGTAGTCCGGAGAGATGCACGGTGCTACGCAAATCAGACATGAGAAAGTAGTCACCGAAAAGATGCACGGTGCTACGCAAATCATATATGAGAAAATAGTCACCGGAAAGATACACGGTGACCCAACTTTTGCTAACATAATCATTGGCCGGCCGGACGACATATATAGGTAATAGCCGCCCGCCGGTAGCCGAAGCTCTTTGATTCTCTACCAATATCGTAGAGGCTCTGATACCATGTGAGAAATAATGGGAAAATATATTATTGAATTGTTGTATCTACATTATTACATTGAGACCCTATATATAGACACTAAATTCCAATCCTTTTCCAAGTAGGACACTACATTACAATCTTTTTCCAAGTAGGATTCCATATACTATTCCTATTCCTACTCATATTCTAACACACCCTTACCGGCTACACAAAAGAATGGCACTGTCTAGCCTCCACGAAAGAAAATAGGGCCTCACCAAAAGTAAACTGGAATGGAGCTGCCCTAGTTCGTCTGCTCGTCACAAGCCACACTTGCTCTTAAAATAGATTAAAGATTGGTTGGCCGAATGGCCAAAGCTTCACATGCGTTGCATGTATCATAGACTGTTTCCCGAGTAGTAGGACATAATAATTCCATTCTTGATTTATTACTCCATTGGAGTCATTTAATACACCAAAAAATGGCAATATCCCATTACTATTCATCATCTTCCCAGATCAGACAACATTAACGTCAAAGTAGAGTTCATTTAATAATTCATTCTGACTACTTTCCCAACTCGTAAATACAGTTAAAATACCTTATTTATACTAATCAAAAAGTCCCAAGTAGTGAAAATTACTTTTCAAAGCAAACCCTAGAAAATTCCTCTTTTGGTGGTCTTGGTTAATTTCTTCTAGATTAGATGAAATATAGCAATTTCCAATATTAATGGAGGTTAATATTAACACAAAGCATTGGTGAAACTCACTTTAGATAACCCAAGAGAAACCTGCCAAAATCACCTTCAAGAGCTCACACTTGGCAAAAACATGAAATGGTTTCTCTCCCTAATTTTACGTGTGTATATATAGGCCAGGGCTCTGGACAGGTCTCTTGCTTCGTGCAAAGCGCCGTGAGCGAAGGTCCTAGCCTGAAAAGCCTTCCTCGCGTGACACACTTGTTTCCCAGGCTTCCGCCTTTAGTGCTTTAACGCTCATGTCATGAGCTTCTTTTCTTGCCCCAGCCCTGGCCCTTGTGAAGGGGCTTGTACTGTCCCAACATCAAAGACCACCTCCCAGACTTTGTTGGGGTGCTTGCAATGCGAGATCCAGCGCAAGCATGCTTAGGAGTTGGCTCTTTTGCTTTTCTCTAAAAATTGCTATTTTTCCACTTTTGTACGTACTTGTACGCTTCCATACTCTCCCAAATTACATTAGAAATTATATGCTCACCTTCACACCACAATGTTTTCTTCCATGAGCTCCATTGGCACTTGGCACACAAAGAGGCAAAATAATTAGCATGTTTCTTACATCTCTTGTTCGGCCTTGAACACTTCGAGATTTTCTGTGCCATATTTGCACTTATTCTTCTCTCAACTTATTCTCTTCACAGCGAATATAGTTGCAATTGTTTCCATGTCCATCATTGATTTCTTGATGCAACCTTAGAGCTAGAGGTAGCCTAATGAATCTGGCCATGGTGGTATAATTTGCTAGTTCATTTCTGGAGGTCAAGGTTTGATTCGGGTACTTAGAGGAGTATGTTATTCTAGACCTCCATTCTCCAAAGGTAGGGACATCAGCTGCGTTAGGCAACTTTCCTACCTTTTTATCAGTGGTCAGTATATGTTTTTTTGCCATTAGTTTAACCAATTATCTAATTTTGGAAAATGTAAACAAAATCAACTCAGTCTAGTTATAAGATACGTTCACATCTTAGAGAGAGTGAGCTGGAAAAATTTGTCATAATCTAAGAGGAGCTCTTGCAGTATATATGTGTACTTCGACATCTTTTTCACTGATTAATAAGTTCTCATATTAATATCTTTCTATTGGCAGATCCGTAGTGCTTTTGGGCCTGAGTTTCTTCTGAAGCTGTATATATCTGGAGCAGTTGCTGGCTCAGTTTTTTACTTGGTCTATCATGCCTTTATAGCTCCATCACTACAGGTAATCTTGGATCAACAATCTTATAATATCTATTTGTTCCCATGGCCAAGAAGTTGATAAAAAAAATATTGTAATTACACCTGTTTATATTACCTGCCCTCATAAGATGACCAAGTCTTCCCTCCAATTGATATCACTTAGTAATATCCAACATCATTCATATATGTGCAAAATTCATGATGAATACATTAAAGAGTTGATGCTTTATACTCTTTTTCTGAAACATAGAAAGCGTAACTAGGTGAAGTGTGAAATCTCAA
Organism: Capsicum rhomboideum; assembly: GCA_031232105.1. Lineage (NCBI taxonomy): Eukaryota > Viridiplantae > Streptophyta > Magnoliopsida > Solanales > Solanaceae > Capsicum > Capsicum rhomboideum. The sequence goes on from CP124714.1 coordinate 122,410,053, forward strand.
TTACTTAGCCTATTAATGGTTCAGAAGAATATAGGAATTGGAGAGCAGTTAGAAAGTTACAAAAATATGATTAAGCATGGTCCTGGGATGATTAGGGTCTACTGTAAAGTAGTTGGTTGTGGTACTTGAGCATGTGTTTGTAGTGTAATTATAGATTGCTTATGTTTTTCAGTTGGCTTGCTTGTCAGGTATGTTTTTTAAGCTACTGCACTTTGTTATAGACTCTTAAATCTGATGCAACTGGCAGTATTTTGGCTGCATCAAAATAGACAGTAGTTTAGTTTTATTAGAGTTCTTATTTGAATAGATTTTCTATGTTAGTAGATTCCTAGTTTTCTTTAGTATCTTGTAATAGGAGTCCCTATTTAAAGAGGCAGAAGGAATAAAAGAAAGGGAAGGAATTTATATCAAAATAACATGAGATCCAGGTCTCTCTCTAACGAGTCCTAAGGTTGTAGGCTCCCTTTTAACGAGCCTATTGTTTATCAAAAATTGGTCGCTCACGAAATAAGAACAAGGAGAAGGATCTGTTAAACACAGACTTCTCAGTGAATCGCCCGGTGACAACATCCATATCGCGTGGTCATAACACACTTCCTCAGTAGTGCACGAGTTTTTTGTCCTTTTGATGAGTGGACATTGATAAATTTTTCAAAAAACAACAACAAAAACTTACCTAGTATAGTCCCACAATTGGGGTCTGGGAGGTTGGGGTGAACGCAGACCTTACTCCTACCTTTGTGAGGTGGAGGGGGTATTTCCGATAGACCCTCGGCTTTACAGAACATGGTTTGAAAGAAATACAAGAGTAAAAAGTTATGATGAAAATATTGAAAAAAGAAAAGTACTGACAGTAAAACGTATCAGAGATAATCAAAGTAATAAGCAACAGTGGTAATAAAACCAAAGAATAAATTAATGCTAACATAATAATAATAACATTATTGGTAGGGGAACATGTAGGTGCTCCAGACTAGAACCCTACTCTACCACTGGGAAGAGAGAAAATGCTTGACTACTTATTAACCGTCTACGCTAATCCTCGACCTCCATGCTCTCCCATCTAGGGTCATGTACTTGGTGAGCAGAAGATGTACCATGTTTTGTCTAATTACGTCTATCAACTCTTCCTTGGTCTACCTTTTCCTTTCCTCAAACCTATTACCGCCAACGTCTGGCACCTCCTTACTGGGATATCCCTGATCCTCTTCACATGCCCAAACCATTTCAGCCCGCTTCCCGCATCTTTTTCACCACGGAGGCTACTCCCACCTTGCCCCGTATATCTTCATTCCAAATCTTGTTTCTTCTAGTATCCCCACACATCCATCTAAGCATCCTCACATATTTCAAGAAAGAAGGGTGAAAAAAACTTGGTAGCGAGGAGAAAGAAATGCTCCCAGGCATGTGAGCCGAGACTCAACAACCTTATTCTGATCACATAAGGTGTTTTCTGGTGATCTTTGCTGTAGAAGACGTAGTTTCTCCTCAATCATTCCCTAGAGATTGTTCGGAAACTCAGGTTTGTGGTAATATGTGTGAAGATAGGATTAACTATCATGCTGGTTTTAACTTCCATGATATTACGAAGTCTAGTGCGAGGTTTGATGGGTCAAGCATAGCAGAAATCTGACGAGGAGAGTAACTTTATGTTTTAAAGTTATGAAGTGGATATCATGCGTATTTAATATTGCACCGAAGGAACAAAGAATGTCGATCAGGAGGGGAAAATGAGAGATCATTTTGCAGCGTTCTTCTGCACTCTTAAATACAACAAATATGGAAGTACAATAGCTTAGCTTATAGAAGGGGGGAAATAGATCTGTCATTATCACTCCGGAGGTTACGTTAGAGGCAGGTTGGGGAAACATAACTCAAAAAATGGCAAGATTCAAAAATGTCCCAGAAATGGATAATCAAATACCATCTGTCAAAAGCCCACAACCTGAAACCTCCTACATTGAAACCATCAGAAGCAATAAATGGACGACAATTTCTCCAATCAAAGCAAAAAGCTCAAGTGCCATTGATAACGCTCAATTACACCCAAGAAAAGTGCACGCGGTCGTTGTCAATATTTTTAACCCAACTTTGAGGTTGGGGTCGAACCACATGGAATGAATTTGCAAAGTTCACTTTAGAGTGTAAGTAGCTCACTTAATGCTTGCACGTATTAATTTAAAACAATAAAAGTAAATTGGGGGTTTTTGTAAACACTTTTGAACACCTTTGATTTTAGTTATCAAGAGAGTTGAATTACAATAAATAAGACTTGGATAAAAGTAACGGGGGTGTGTTATCATGAGAGTAGAATCATACATGGGTGAGTAACAATTTGCCTTAATTTAATCAAAACTATGGGTAGGCTAGATTTTGTGTATTAATGCTAATCTCGCAATTAAGCACTAAATTTCACAAGTGGGTTTTCTCAAACCCCCATGTGTACCATCATGACCAATCCAAAACCTCAATTTGATAGCATTATTTCTAACATCTACCATTAAAAGATATCAATCTAGTTATTGTTAATCATTATTCCTCACCCTTATCCCCTTTCTCAATAAAGATAAAAGATCTAATCTTAACTAGAGTTTGCAACCTCCAATTGTAAGTTGAAACTTCTTCCCCAACAAATAGGCACAAAACTTCTCACAAGCATACACCACGGCCAACAACTCTTGCTCCTTGACCATGCAATTCTTTTGAGCCTCATTTAAATATTTAATCGCAATTTCAAAAAAGAAGAAGATTTAATCCCATAATACACAGAATAGCTTGTCTTTTCGTTGCCCAAGAACCGCTCCTAATGCTATCCCACTAGCATCACACCTAAGTTCAGAAGGAAGGGACCAATTCAGAGTCACAATGATAGGTGCCGTCACAAGCTTTTCCTTTTGGCAATTGAATGCACTCACACAATTTCTATCAAATTCAAATTTAGCTTCCTTTTCAAGAAGCTTGCACAATGGATGGGCTATCTTTGAAAAATCTTTTATGAACCGTCGATAGAAACCCGCATGCCCCAAGAAACTTCTCACACCCTTTATGGAGATAGGTGGGGGCAATTTGGCTATAACTTCAACCTTTGCTTGATCTACTTGAATGTCATACCTCGAAATTTCGTGACCAAGCACAATTCCTTCTTTTACCATAAAATGACACTTTTCCCAATTGAGCACAAGGTTCGTTTCTACACAACAATGGAGCACTTTGCTTAAATTATCAAGACACGCTTCAAAAGTATCTCCCACCACTGAGAAGTCATCCATGAACGCCTTCATTGTATCTTCCGCCATATCCGAGAAAATCGACAACATACACCTTTGGAAAGTAGTGGGAACATTGTACAATCCAAAAGGCATACGTTTGAATGCGAAGGTTTCATATGGACAAGTGAAAGTTGCCTTTTCTTGATCTTCGGGGTCTATGGATATTTGATTGTACTCAGAGTAACCATCAAGAAAGTAATACCATCCTCGCCCAGGCAATCGATCCAACATTTCGTCCATGAAGGGCATGGGAAAATGGTCTTTCTCAGTCCATGTGTTGAGCTTTCTATAATCCATACAAACATGCCACCTCATGACCGACCTCAAGGGAATAAGTTCATTCTTTTCATTGGGCACAATAGTGATTCCCCTTTTTTAGGCACACATTGCACCGGGCTTACCACGTGCTATCGGAGATTGGGTACACCACACCCGCATCAAGCCACTTTATAATTTCTTTCTTGACTACTTCTTGCATTAGAGGATTCAACCTCCATTGATGCTCAATGCTAGGCACACAATCAGGTTCTAATTGGATTTTGTGGGTGCAAATTTCGGGAGGGATTTCGATGATGTTGGCAATTGTCCATCCAATGGACCTTATGAACCTCTTCAACAAGGATACCAAAACTTCTTCTTGCCAAACAAACGAATCCGCCACTATAATGACGGGCAAAACGTTATCTTGCCCCAAGAAAACATACCAAAGAAAGGGAGGAAGCGGCTCAAGTTCTAGCTTTTGTGGCTCTTCAGTGGACGGGTTGGCCGGTGGACTCTCCCGGTTCTTTAAGTCAGGATCAAGTTTGAGTGGGTTCTTCGTGTACACACGAAACCCGGTCAATGTTGCTACCACTTCATCGTATTCCTCATCTTTTTCACTACCATAGTTCCATAATAACGCTGCCAATGGTTTACTTATAAAACCGACCTCCGATGTGTTAGCAACCACTTTGTCAATTGAATCGATGACCGAAATCACTGGCAAGTCCCTCGGTTGTTTTATTAACTTGCACACATTAAATGTGACATCATCATCATTCACTCTAAACTTCAATTCACCATATTCTACATCTACCAAAGCTCTCCCGGTAGCAAGGAAAGGCCTACCAAGGATGATTGGGACCTCATAATCTATCTCGCGATCGAGGATGAAAAAGTCGGCAGGAAATATGAACTTATCAACATGGACTAACACATCATAAAGAATTCCCACTGATCTTTGATTGATCGGTCCGCCATTAATAACCTCATTGTTGTAACCTTGGGAGTCTATAAGCCCAATTTCTTGAATATGGCCAATGACATCAAGTTGATGCTTGCTCCCATGTCACACAAAGCTTTGGCAAATTGGTACACACCGATCGTGCAAATTGCTCCCATGTTGTTGTTGTAATGCTCAACTTATATGAAAACCTAATCTGTAGAGAAGCTTTCAACTCAACTTTGTGCTAGGGGTTTCTTATGACCTTATTTCATATCCAATGCTCTTCCCACACTAAAGGATTGATCTTAACACCTATGCAAAGTAGAAATTTCACCGAGTTCGGGTCTATCTACATGCTTAGAACGGTTCAAACCTTAGCCTGAAAGTTCGAGGTGTTACAAAAACAAAGAGGTTTTGATTGAGGTTTTAATTGGCACATCAAATGGGTTTTGATCAGATTAAAAAAGGTAGGAAGAATTTGGCTGGCATCTGATTTTTGCTTTAACAAATAGGTCCACGTTACTCTTGTATAATCATCAATGAATGACACAAACCATCTAACATCAGAAATATTAGGAGAGGGAGAGGGTCCCCTAATTTCACTATGAATAAGAGAATGGAGTCTGACATCTTTTGTTACTAACTGGAAAGGAATCACGTTTATGTTTTGTAATTTCACAATCATCGCAATGAAAACAATCGAATCTTTGAATAAATATATAAACTTCATTTTGATTATACAAGGACGACTGACTTAAGCGACGATGATAAAGCCAAACTTTCTCTTTATTAGACATAATAGAGTTAGATAAGAATGAACGAGATAAGGAATTCTTAGTTGTATTTTCACCATTGTGGAAATCCAGACAATAAAGATCACCTTTCTCACTAGCACGCACAATCATCTCCTTCGTGTTCTATTCCTGAAATAAACAATATGAAGGGAAGAATCTTACTTGGCATTTGGAATCTTTTGGTGAGTACTTTTCTAGTGGTATGTCTCCATGTACAGCTACAGTAATAACTGAACCATCGGCTATAGTTAGGTTTTTATAGCTAGGAAATATGATATAAAGAGATGAGAGGAACTGGTCATATGATCAGTTGTCCCAGAATCAACCACCCACATTGGAGAAAGTTTCTTTGAGACATTAGTAACAAAAGTTGAAAGAATACCTGTGAAGGCCAATGAACAACTACCTGCTGAAGCTGAGGTGACTTGTTGATTTCTTTCATCAGTCTGAGGGCTGCTAGCTATATTTGCCTGCTTTCCATCACTAGTATTTCTGTTTGGAGGTCTACCATTGAGTTTCCAGCATCTCTCTCTGGTTCTCTGGTGTGCCGATACTTTTGCAGTAGGTGCAGTAAAATTGTCCCTATTGACTGGTGGTTTGAATGAACCCAGGGGCTTGATGATGCCATCCCATTGTGAAACTCCTGATTCTCTTGAACTTGTCCCTTTTGTTACAAGAGTTGATCCTTCATTAATTTGTGTTTCAAGCATAAAACTCCTCTTTCCTTCTCCTGTCCGTATAATGGCCATTGTCTCGTTCAATGATGACAGATCTTCTTTTCCTAAAATTTGCACTCGCAAGACATCAAATTCTGCATTTAATCCTTTTCAATAAATCTTTTGAAAATCACAGCATCATCTTTACAACCCATTTGAATGCATTGATAATGGTCCATTTCTTCCATAACCCCTGTAGAAAGTTAGAATATTCAGTGACAGATCGAGCTCCCTGTTTTGCTGCAAAAAGTTTTATTTTATTTCATAGATCCTGGCAGCATCATGTACTTCAGAGTACGTCTCGTTCACTGCATCCCAAATTTCCTTAGCGGTTCTAAAAAATATGACGCTATCACTGATTTCCAGAAGTATGGAGTTAACCAAGACATCACCATTGCATCATGTTCATCCCCTACATCAAATGTGGGGTCTTCTTTAGATGGTCCTGTACCGAGAAGATTTTGTAATTTCCCTTCACCCTTTCAAAAGGTACGAACTAATTGAGCCCATTTTAGGTAATTTTTTCCATTAAACCGATAAGAGGCTGGAATGTTTTGCAAACCTCCAGTTGAAACTGTAAACTTGTTTTCTATGGTTGCAGAAATATTTCGAGAGACTGGGATATTTGCAGCAGTACCTTTTCGGACATGGGTTTTGGATGGTTTCAATCTTTGGGGGATAAAGATAGCAAAAGGGATTTTTCAAGACAGGATGAATAAAATAAAACTGGTCAGGGATAAGCTTAATGCTCTGATACCTTGTGGAAAAAGATAGTTGAATAATTTCATTCATATATTTCTCCGTCATATACATGGATTTATATACATAAGAGATTGTGGAACAGATTCACCTAAATCCCATGAAATCTGGGATTATACAGAATCATATATTTTACATAAGGAGAAAGATTCATAGATATGACATTTTGGATTACAACAATTATCTTAAGATCTTAGAGGATCAGATCTTGATATGAAGAGTATCTTCCTGGAATCCTCTATCAGCCAACAGAAGGTAAAGATCCCATACAAAGTGGCATGTTTTGTTTGGCCGGTAGCAAAGAAAACTTGTTTTAACTTAAGAAACTCTGAGGAAAAGGAGAATACAACTTTGTTTTATATGCCACTTGTGTGGGAAAAATGCAGAAATAAATATCCGTCTGTTTCTATATTGCAAATGACTGCACAATTATGGGATATCTTTCTAGCTATGATAGGCCTGAGTTGGACAATGTTAACGAGAACTCTGGGATTGCTGTCCAGTTGGCACAAAAATTGGAGGTTTACCAGATCAGAAAAGAAGATGAAGCATGATCTTAACTTGTATATGGTGGACTATATTGAGGGAGAGGAACTTAAGATTTTTTGAAGATAAGAGCAGCTCAATGCACAAGACAAAACTAAGTTGTATTTTTCTTTTCCATTTCTAGTGTAAACAGGAGTACATAAATGATCCATTAGATGTTCTAGAGTCTCTCTGTAAGAAAGTAAATACTTTTGGTATTTTGTACCATTTTGCTCCAAACACTTTGTAAATATGGCACACACAACCTTTTGTGTTTTTAATATAAAGCTTATTACCATCTCAAAAACGACATGGAGCAATTACAGCTTACAGAGGACATGACCCTTGATAGGAAGGTGTGGAGGACGCGGATTAGGGTAGAGGGGTAGTGGGTAGGAAGGTGTCCGTTCTTAGCAGGGAAGCGTGTCTGCTTGTATCTTTGACTGTTGTTTCTTAGGCAGAGTCTTGTTCGCGCTGTTTTGGCGTTATTTGTGATCTTGAATAATTAGTCTATAGTGTTGATCTGTGAGTTCCTTGCTTCGTCGAGTTGCTAGCGATTTGTGACCCTTTTTGCTGTTGGTTTTCATGATTTGTGTTGATGATTTTTACGATTCTTAGGATTTGTATGATTCTTATGATTTTTATGATTGTTCTATGTTTTCTATGATTTTTGATTTATGATTTGGTATTGTTATCGGTTCTGAGCCGGGGGTCTATCGGAAACAGCCTCTCTACTGGTATGGACTGCGTACACTTTATCCCCCCCGACCCCACCTGGTGGGAATACACAGGGTATGAAGATGATGATGATGACCATCTCAAAAAAAAAAAAAAAAAAAAAAAAGAGAGTTAAAGTGGGTTGTACTGCATGATTTAGGTTGGTCACTTAAATTCATAATTACTCCCTTTGTTCCAGTCATGTGTCACTTTTTTATGGGAAGACATCCTAAAATGTTTAACTGACTTCTATGATAGTATTATCTTATACAAATTTTAAAAAAATTTAAGATCAAAATTATATTTTGATGTCATGGTCTCCCTCTCATTTTACAACTAATATTTTAATATTTCCCTTCACTACCACAAATAAAATATGCAATTCAAATTTGACATAAGGTCTTCATCCTGATAAATTTTGACCGCAAATGACATGACGGGGAGTATTATGTTTCTCATTGTAGAAGTAGTTAATGGCCGTCTCATTTCTTTGGCAGGCACAAAGAAGACGATCTCTGAGAATGCATCCATCACAGGTTCCTGGATTGGTAAATTCATGTCTTAGTTCTTCTCTGCCTCTTCAATTCCAATTCCATGCGTTACCATACCAACAATTTATGGGACTCCAACGGATATGAAATGAGATTGTTATTTTTCTCTGATTTATATTTAGATAATCATTTTTTCCCCCCGGAGTACTTTGTTGTCTCAAATTCAGTAGTTAAGCCTCTCTTTTTACATGACTTGAGAGTGTTTTCCCTTGGTATTTGGACTAATAGATTATGTTCTGAAAAAAAAGTTGGAGTGGTTTCATAGAATAAACTGCACCAATTCTACTTAGACTTTGTCTTGATCTTTGTAGCTAGTGAACTTAATTTTGCAAGATTATCAATTATCAAATTGTTGATGCCTAAATTGCCATAAATTTTCATTTTAACCAGCCCCTGTATCTGATTGTTATACCTGCTATCCAAACTCAAAAACAATGTTATTTTTCTTAGGTCTTGTTCTACAGATTGCCATTTTGAAACCCTAATCTACTCAGTGTTTGGGAACTAGCAAATAATTTAAGCTTCTATAGAAAATGATTCTTTGTTTCATTTCTCATCCTTTGCATGGAGAAGATTCCTGTCAAAACTACTCTTTGATTTCTGGAATCCCTGAAATTTCTAATTGAATGGTTAATAGATGAAGTTTGACCTTTTCCTTCATCAGAAGTTACCAAAAGTTCATGTCATCTTTATACTTTTCCTTGACTTCTGTTTGTGCTTTTCCATTTAGGGTGCAAGTGGGGCTGTAAATGCAGTGATGCTGCTTGATATATTCCTGTTCCCTGGAAAGACTCTCTATTTTGACTTTATTATTCCCGTCCCAGCAATCTTACTGGTAAGTGATTGTGTATTTCTTAACAAAAAATATTTGTTTTTGTACTTTTCTAGATGATAGTTGCCACAGGTAAAATTGGCTAATACTTTCTACGCAACTGGTCATTATATCATTCAGGGAATCTTCATCATTGGAAAAGATGTCTTAAGAATATTGGAGGTATGATCTTCTAGCACTTCATCCTCTTTTTTTGTTTAGTTGTTAACTTTATGACGAAATGAAGTCATCAATGACTACTATGCGTTGAGCTCAATACTTCCTTACATTCCATGTATCAGAAAGAGACGCTATTTTAGGCTATTATTTGTAGATGTACCTGGAGACTGGACTAAGATTTTTCCTGTCCGGTTTTCTGATAATCGCCTTATCTTTTTGGGGCATATGATTTGTATTTGCGGTTAGGCAGTTATTGAGGCTCAGATGCTAATGAAAATAAAACCGAAATGTCTTCGTTTAGTAATGTTCACTTCCTTGTTCTCTTCTACAAGTTCAACATGCCTGCGATATTTAAGTTTCTAGATTCTCCACTACTCGATTTGATTAGAAATTTTAGCGAGTAATGGGTGTTAATGGTCGTGCGACTTCTCCAAGCTCGTACTTATACTGATTCTGTGTTGGTTAAGGAAATAAACTAATAAGATCAAATACCACAAAACTACACTAAGATCCGTCTCACGTGCTAGCCTGGGATCTTAGCCTTCAGCCATGAAGATGTTGGAGGTCTAGTTCTATTATTCGAGCATTTGGTTCTGCTCATTTTACTCTACAGCCTTGCTGCAAAAAGGAGTTTGACATTCGTGATGACTCATTTGATATGGGTTGTATCATTGAAGTTTTGATGATCTACAAACTATACCTTAGGACCAGGTTCTTGTGAAACTCAAGTTCATATGCAATCAATTGTCCACAGTTGGAGAAGTGTACTTTCTGTAGAAAAGTAGGTGGCACGGCAGTAGAGGTACCAACCTCGTCCAATCAGAGCTGTCCTAGGTTTTGCTCTCTCTTATAAAAGGAACATTTCATGAGCAAAACCTAGTTTTTGCAATCAAGATTTCATCCAAAGCAAAAGCCACTCTCAAAGAAACATAGCTCATTCTCAGCAAGGGACCTGATCCAGTGTGTCGAGTCTTAGTAGTCTTGAGTCTTATGTTTATGTTCTTATCTTGTAAAATCTACGCCTGAGCTATAAAGGTTAGTAGATTGTTTATTGTCTAAGTTCTTGTTCTGAGTCATATCAGTTAGAGTTAGTTGGTTGAGTCATTGAGTTCTTAGTCAAAGTTTAATCTCATCTCATCATTTGTTTGATGTGTTCCTTGGGTAGAGCTGCCTAGGGTCGTCGACTAGAGTTAGTTGGCAAGTGGGATGCAATAGAGTTATTGCATCAATTTTGTAGTAGAGTTATTACAAGAAGGTAGGATTAAAAGTTGTGATTACGGAAGTCTGTAGTCACGTAAGTTGCTCGGAGTTTTTAGTGAAGAGTTGAGAAATCCTGCAAAGCAGGTCATGGTTTTTCTCTCTTGAGCAAGGAGTTTCCACGTAAATATCGTGTGCATTTTACTTTCTGTTGTGCCTTTGCTGTTTAGTTACTTCTGCATTGTTCTGGGTGTCAAGAGACCTGGTCTCTTGACTGCTGGTAGACTCTTACAAGTCATCAATTGGTATCAGAGCTTGAACTCTCGTTTAAGGCTAACAACTTGAGAGGATCCTGCTCATGTGGCTGCTCTAACCAATCTGGAAGAAGGTCAGTCGACTACTAGGCCTCCTTGCTTTAACGGACAGTTCTATGGCTGGTGGAAGACTAAGATGCACCATTTCATAATGGCAGAATATAGTGAATTGTGGGACATCATCTGTGATGGACTTCATATTCCAATGGAGGAAGTTAAAGAAGGAAAAGTCGCACGACTTGTTCCCAAAACCAGAAGAAAGTACGACGAAGCAGAAAAAAAAAATTGAGAAGAGCTATAAGGCAAAAAAACTACTTGTCTGTGGAATAGGACCGGATGAGTATAACAGAATCTCTTCGTGTGAATCAGCTAAAGAGATTTGGGACTGTTTGGCCTCCTCGCTTTAACGGAAAGTTCTATGGCTGGTGGAAGACTAGGATGCACCATTTCATAATGGCATAATATAGTGAATTGTGGGAGATCATCTGTGATGGACTTCATATTCCTATGGAGGAAGTTAAAGAAGGAAAAGTCACATGACTTGTTCCCAAAACCAGAAGAAAGTACGACGAAGCAGACAAAACAAAATTGAGAAGAGCTACAAGGCAAAAAAACTACTTGTCTGTGGAATAGGACCGGATGAGTATAACAGAATCTCTTCGTGTGAATCGGCTAAAGAGATTTGGGACTGTTTGCAAACTGCCCATGAAGGAACAAGCCAAGTCAAAGAATCAAAAGTGGATATGCTAACCACTCAATATGAAGCATTCACCATGAAGGAAGGAGAGACAATACAAGAGATGCATACTAGATTTACGTCCATCACTAATGAGTTGCACTGCTTGGGTGAAGTAATCAGGACCACCAAACAGGTGAGGAAGATACTCAGCGTTCTTCCCAAGTCTTGGGAAAGCAAAGTGAACGCTATCAGTGAAGCTCGAGACCTAAAGACACTCATAATGGATGAGTTGATAGGAAATCTCAAAAGCTATGAAATGAAGAAACTGCAGGACTAAGCCAAGAAGGAGCCAAAGAAGGAGAAAACTCTTGCTCTCAAGGCCAACAATGGGGACTTCAATGAGGAAGATGAAGATGTGGCCTATATAACAAAGAGGTTTGTCAAGATTATGAGAAAGAATGGTGGTTTTTAGAGAAAAGAAAGCACGAGCAGAACTGCAACAGCAAATGACCTTTGTCACAAATGTGGCAAATCAGGTCATTTTATCAAAGATTGCCCAATGCATAAGATGGAGTACAAGGACTACAACATAGGTGCAAATGATAAAAGTAAGCTGAGGGACCGGGTCCATGAAAAATCAAGAAGGAAAGTTGCAGCTGACCATGGTGTAAAACAAGTCCTTGTAGTATGGGGAGTTTCGTCCAGTGACTCAGATGAATCTCAGCACCTCGAAGATGTTTCGATGATGGCTATAGAGGATGTTGACAATTCGTTTGACTCACTTTTTGCTATCATGGCTAAGTCAGATGATGAAGATGATGAAGAGGTAACTCTTCTTGATGTTAAGCACAATCTTAACAATTATTCGTTGAAAAAACTTAAGGGTCTGGCTAGTGCTCTAATAGAACCCTGTGTGATCTCACCAATGAAAAGGATTTGTGGGGTAAGACACTTGATTTGTCTGAATGTGAGAAAATGACCTATCTGTTCAAGTTTCAAAGTTGGGTGAGAAATTGAGTGAAATGTCCTCTGAAAATGTCTCACTAAAGGATAAGCTAAAAACCACCTTTATGGCTGAGTCTAAAGGAAAAAATGAGGCAAGTTGTCTTCAGCTTATGCTTTAAAAAAACCTAAACATGTCCAGAGAGAGTCTTGCTGCTTCCCTTGAGAGAAATGCTCAACTCGAAAGGGACCTGGTCCGTGTGAAAGAAGAGCTTGAAAAGTATCTCAAGTGGACAATTTCACAAATCCTAACAAACCTAGAAAATCAAAGGTCCAACACTGGAAGCGGTCTAGGAAGCAAAAAAGCAAACCCCCCTACAATCCCCATAGCAAGTATGTGGTTGTGGCTAATAACCTGTTGTGTACTCATTATGGTCAAAATGGTCATCTCAAAAGAGACTGTGAGGCCAGGAAGAGAGCAGTAGAAAGCTTCTTAAAATATGATAAGCAGGTGAAGGATATTCAGCAGGTGAAACCTTCTGATAAGGTGCCTAGTCACAAACGAAGGGGACCTAGTCCGTTTGTTAAAAGAAGAATGTTTAAACTGCCTGGATGGACAAAGAAAATATTGATTTCCCCCTTATCCCCTTATCGGGAACTCAGACTCAAATGGGTTCCCAAGTCTAACAACTGATTGTATATGCAGGTGAGAGAAAGAGGAAGCAGTCTCCATTGGTTCATGGACAACGGGTGTTCCAAGCATATGACTGGAAAAACTGAAGACTTCCTCTCACTGAAGGCACTTCATGGTGGAAGTGTCTCCTTTGGAAATGGAAAGAAGGGTCACATAGAAGGTGTTGGTAAGATTGGAAAGTCAGAAAATCAAGCCATTGAAGATGTATTCTTTGTCAAAGGTCTTAAGTACAGTCTTCTCAGTGTCACAAATTTGTGACAAAGGAAATGAAGTGAAGTTTCTGTCTGATGGACGCACCGTGACTAATCTTAACTTTGGTGAAGTTATTCTGAAGGCCAAGAGGTGCAAGAACCTGTATATTGCTGATTTGAGCTCAGTACCAGGTGATGAACTCACATGTCTCAGTGCTCAAAGTGATAACACTGATTTGTGGCATTGCAGACTAGGACATGTGAGCTCTTCACTGCTCAACAAGTTGGTCTCAAAGGACCTGGTCCGTGGAATTCCTGAAGTCAAGTTTGCTGAAAACAAAATATGTGATGCGTGTGTTCGAGGAAAGCAAACCAGGTCCTCCTTCAAACAAAGAAGTAAGTCAGTACCAGTAGGTCTCTTGAGCTGCTCCACATGGACTTATGTGGGCCAGTCAAAATTCAAAGCAGAGGAGGAAAGAAATACATTGTGGTGATAGTTGATGATTATTCAAGGTTTACTTGGACAATGTTTCTAAGGTCCAAAGATGAAACCTATGAAACCTTCATGATCTTTGCAAAAATGATACAAGTCAAGCTCAACAAAAAGATTACAGGGATCAGGTCTGACCATAGAACCGAGTTTGAAAACTAAACCCTATTTTGTTGAGGGGTTCTGGGAGCTGAGAAGTTGTGACTAATCCCATTTTCTGTTGATCTTCCTAAGAACTTCTGGGCTGAAGCAGTTAACACTGCTTGTCATGTTTACTAACAGGTGCTTGATCAGATCAATTCTCAATAAGACTCCCTATGAGTTGCTGTATGATAAGAAGCCCAAACTTAGTTATCTAAGGGCTTTTGGGAGCAAGTGTTTTGTTTTGAACAATGGGAAAGATGAACTTGAAAAATTTGATCCTAAAAGTGATGAAGAAGTGTTTGTTGGTTATTCCTCTACCAGCAAGGCATATAGAGTCTATAACAAAAGAACACTTTGAATTGAAGAAAGTGTACATGTTATCTTTGATGAATCAGGCAACATGGGAGATCATGTAAGCAAAGATGATGTAGAAATAGAAGAACTTCTTCAGATTCAGAGGGATAGTCTGAATGGTGAAGGTAGCAATGATCAGACTTCTAAAAATAATGGTAAAAATCAAGATAGCTCAAAATCAGCAGCTGAGGACACCACGGAAGTAGAAGTACCAGGTCCTCAGGAAACTGCTCATAAAAATGATGACTCTCGATCTCAAGGGTCAGATGATTTCTTTAATGAGGGACCTAGTACTAGTCAAGATCAATCAGCATTAAAGGGGTCAAACTGGAAACACAAGTCCTCTCATCCTCTTAATAATCTCACTTCACCACTGGACTCTAGGATGCAGACAAGGTCTCAAGCAAGAAATCTAGCAGCCTTCTCAGCATTCTTCTCCCTAATTGAACCCAAGAATGTAAACGAGGCACTACATGATGCTGACTAGATAAATGATATACAGAAGGAGCTAAATCAATTCGAAAGGAGCAAAGTGTGGCACCTGGTCCCCAGACTTGCTGACAGAACTATCATAGGAACCAAGTGGGTCTACAGAAACAAAAAGGATGAACATGGTAGTATTACTAGGAACAAAGCTAGATTGGTGGTACAAACTATACCTTAGGACCAGGTCCTTGTGAAACTCAGGTTCATAGGCAGTCAATTGTCCACAACTGGAAAAATGTACTTTCTGCAGAAAAGTAGGTGGCACGGCAGCAGAGGTACCAATCTCGTCCAATCAGAGTTGTCCTAGGTTTTGCTCTCTCTTATAAAGGAACATTTAGTTTTTGCAATCAAGATTTCATCAAAAGCAAAAGCCACTCTCAAAGAAACATAGCTCATTCTCAGCAAGGGACTTGATCCAGTGTGTCAAGTCTTAGTAGTCTTGAGTCTTATGTTTATGTTCTTATCTTGTAAAATCTACGCCTGAGCTATAAAGGTTAGTAGATTGTTTATTGTCTAAGTTCTTGTTCTGAGTCATATCAGTTAGAGTTAGTTGATTGAGTCATTGAGTTCTTAGTCAAAGTTTAATCTCATCTCATCATTAGCTTGATGTGTTCGTTGGGTAGAGCTGCCTAGGGTTGTCGACTAGAGTTAGTTGGCAAGTGGGATGCAATAGAGTTATTGCATCAGTCTTGTAGTAGAGCTATAACAAGAAGGTAGGATTAAGAGTTTAATCCTAAGTGATTACGGAAGTCTGTAGTCACGTAAGTTGCTCGGAGTTTTTAGTGAAGAGTTGAGAAATCCTACAAGGCAGGTCGTGGTTTTTCTCCCTTGAGTAAGGAGTTTCCACGTAAATATCGTGTGCATTTTACTTTCTGTTGTGCCTTTGCTGTTTAGTTACTTCTGCATTGTTCTGGGTGTCAAGGGACCAGGTCTCTTGACTGCTGGTGGACTCTTATAAGTCATCAATATGTATAACAATTAACAACTTCCTTTCCTCTTGATTTCAGGGTGACACTCAAATCTCTGGATCTGCTCATTTGGGTGGGGCTGTCATGGCTGCCATTGCATGGGCTCGAGTAAGAAGGGGAAGCTTTTGAAGTCTGTAATTTCGGCTGATATAGCTAGGATGTACCAAATTGCATTATCTCTTTATATATATAGTTATAGCGCCAGCTACTTCCCACACTTAAATTATTGCCTTCTTCTAGGGTGAAGACAAAGAGCATGCCCCTTTAAATAGCAGCAATTATTAGATTCTACATTCATGGATATTACCAACTCAATTTGCAGCCTGAAACTATAATGTTTCTAACCAAATCAGTCATTAGAATTCTAATACTTGAGAGTTACAACCTATATTGATTATTCCCCCATTTCAATTTGAGTGTCCTGTTTTGACTTGATACGGAGTTTAAGAAAGTAGAGACCTTTGAATCTTTGTTTTCTTAAATTAAGATATGTAGAATGTACAAAAATATCTTTTAATTTTGGGGTCTTAAGTATGTCAAGTAGAAAGTTGAAATTATAGAGCTGCCAAAAAAGGAAAGAAACATTTTTTTTTTGAAATAGGATTAAAAAGAAAAGCAGGAAAAATAAATTGAAATGGAGAGAATATCATTTAACCATAATTAAGTGGTAATATAAGAAGTCACACGTGGTGACCTTTTTTCCTCAACAGATATTAAAAAACCCCTCTTTCCACTTAACCTTTCATATGTTGCGTCTCAACAGTCTTAAACAATCACTCTCTTGTCACTACCATCTGCAGTCGAGAAGCCAAACAAATAGTGAACGCTTTTATTTTTCAAAAAATAAGACCATCTTCATGGAAGTCACGTTTATTTTTTATTTGTTACGACTTCGTACTGAGATTTGTTACCCTTTTTTTGGGGGGATAAGTTACATATTTGACTCATCGGTCAAACATAATTACATTCGCTAGCCAAATATATAAAATATATTGGCTTACACCTATATGGCTACCTTAAACTTGTCGTATTTTGTAAAATACACAAACTTAGTAAGAGACTAGATAAGCACTTCACAGAAGTGTCTTTTGAACACCTGTGTACATAAGACTAAGGGGTGAAAATCATTTACCCTCTCCAACTTTGGTTTAAAAATCAAACTCCCCCCTCAACTTTGAACAATAGTCATTCTCCCCCCTTTATCCTATTTATCTTTTTTAAATGCCTACTTACCCTTACTCTATTACTAATATTTATTTTTCTTTACTTCTTTAAAATCATGATTTTTATTTTTATTTTTTAATGTATATAGTAAATTTTGTTTAGATAAAATAAATATTAGTTTTAGACAAAAAAAAAAGTGAAAAACATTAATTTAGCATATAAGCTAATGACATTCTAAATAAAATAAATGAGCATAATAATAACAACAACAACAACATACCCAGTGTATTCCCACACAGTGGGGTCTAGGGAGGGAAGAGTGTACGCAGTTCGTACCACTACCTCCGAGGTGAGATAGAGAAGTTGTTTCCGATAGACTCTCGGCTCAAGACAAAATACAGTCCAGAAATAGATGTAAAAAAGGATAAAAGATAATAAGGAGCAACACAATAATATATAGTAACAAATCAATACTACCACAAGATAATACTACAAGTGATCTACCCGAAACAACATATATCAATAAGAATCCAAGAATAAAAAATTACAAGCATAGCACTACAAGTACTAATAAGGACAACACTCATATCTACTTGCATGAACTCACTCCAACCTCCTAACATTCTATCCTAATTCGTGTTTGCCACACCTTCCTGATAATCAAATGACATACAATAATAACTTTATAAATATATTTCGATGCATGCAATATAAAAATAAGTAATAAAAATGGAGATATATTTTATAACAAGTTAATTCCTAAAATTTACTTATATTGTAAGTAAATTTTAATTTATAATTTAGAGCATCTCATTAATGTCAATCAAAACTCATTTATCTATATAAAAAATAGAAAATACAATACAAATAAAACTTAAATATACACACACATACTTATATAATACTTAATGCATGTAATAAAATAACATTCATAAAAATACTTTAGCTTTTGTGACAAATTTATAAAAGGATTATTCTACTTACAACATTAATGAATTTAAATAAAATAAATAAAGAACTGAGTAAAATAAATAAATAATATATAATATTATTATAAAAATATAGTATATAGATGGAGATTACAAATATCAAGGGTAATATAGACATTGTATAGGAAAAGGGGGGGGAGGGGGGGGAGAATGTCTATTGTTTATAGTTGAGGGGAGAGTTTGATTTTTAAAATAAAATTAGAGGGTGTAAACGATTTTCACCCTAAGACTAAGTGAGTCATAGATTAAATGGACCAATTATTAAATGACACGTGTAATATTTTTTTTGAAAAAAGAAAACTAAAAATAGAGTAATTCCAATTGAAAAAAAACAATCCTACTTTTGTTTTTCTTTGATTTGTCAATAATCTCTAAAGTTCAAATGCCAAATTCAATTACAAATTACCAGTTGAGAGTCTCATTCATCAACTGAAATATCAACCAAAAGAGCACTGCAAAATTTCATAAAACGATAACAATATATTTTTTTATTTTTTAACAAAGTTTCAAATAAATGATTGTAACTAAAACATATCGAATCTCCTTAATTCCTTCTTCGTCAATTTCTGTAAAATAACACACAGAAAATGATACAAAATATGCATCTATAGGTAAAGAAGAAGAAGAGGTAGGTTGGGGTGAGGGTGGAGGTGAGGGAGAGAGGTTTATTAAAAGTGTAGGGTAAAATATTACTTCTCCGTTCAAAATTACATGTCTCGTATTTTTATTTTTACTAGTTATTTTTGACATATCAAGAGAAGACAAAATTTTCCGCTTTATCCTTAATTTATTTACTAGTAAAACTTTTTGAAATACTCATTGTCAATTTAAACTACTCTAGTACCAACGTTTATTCTGGGATTGACACATGAACCCCTTCATTAATCCACTTAGAATTTACTCCACTTAAAAAGTCATATTATATATTTTGATTTGGAATCATTTTTCTTGAAAAGCGTATGAGCATCGCTTATAAGAAATGGATGAAGATACGAGAAATATATTGAAGGGAACTAGTTTTTTTTTTTTTTTTTTTTTTTTTTTTTTTTAAATAGTAAGCTTTAAACTGGAGGCAATGAGAATTTTTACTACTCAAGTAAAGAAAAGTTATGATTTCCAGATAACAACTAGTAAATACTTTGAAAGAGTAAAGAACTGTGACGGAATCAACATGAAATGTGATGATTTCAAGTAAAAAGAAATGGGTACTTGAATTCAAGTATAAAGTAAATAAACGGATAATTACCCAATATGAAATGTGATGATTTCCATAAAACAATTTCTCCTTTCATAGATACTTTTGGGACTTTGATTTCAACTATTAAGATTAAGTATCAATCGATAGGGATAATATGATAAAATTACTATGTCAATCATTATTTTTTTAATGGGTGTACCAACTTAAAAAGTGACAAGTAATTTTAAATGAAGGGAGTAGTGAATAGAAGATAAAGAATTAGTGAGAAAAATTGGGATTATCAAAGAAACTTTTTTTTAAAAAAAATAAAACAGACCATAGGGGCCTTTTTTGAAATCAAAGATATGTACAAAATCAGTCCAGGCCCAAAAGTGGCCCAGACCCGAAAATCCAACAAACAAAACAACAAAATCTAAGCTAAAAACAAGAAAAATCTAGACACAAATTAGGACACTTGAAGCTCCATCGCATCCTCCTTGAACGCTTGAACACCATAGTTGCCAGTCAAGGGTCCTTCTATGGAGACGAAGATAACGAAGGAAACAACGAAGAAACTCTACCCCATCATCAATTTCACCTCGATTCAAACATAGATTAGGCTCGGATAGATGTCACTTAGGCACTTAAAACTCTCACAAGCGCCATGAATCTATTCCATTGAAGACTTCTTCAGCATAACCTCGATGTATCCAAGCAACAATATGATGTTGGTAAGTTGATTCTCCCCTTTTCCTGAAATGTTTGTGTGTATGGTTAATTCACTGATATTTCTAATCACTTTACAGGCTGAGCTCCCAACAGAACTAATACCACTGTTCAATGACCAGATCTAACAGATCTATTAACCAACACGTGAAAAAGGCTATCCGGCTTCATCTTCGAGCTGTCACTGCTTCGATCTCTATAAGTCCCTTTTGATGTATCCCCGCCTTCATTTTGTTGAAATACATAGTCTTTAATGTTGAGCTGGTGTGTGGAACCCGTAACTCCTATTTTGGTATTTTTTTATATGCAAATTAGGAATTTGATTTTTGTCCATGTTAATTATTGTCTTTCCAGCAGTAGGAAAATCCTGAAAGCTCGAATATGTTATAATCTCAGTACCTGCAAAACAAAAAACCTGATTAGTTAAAAAATTTGCCAGTCTATTCCCCTCTCTTAGTGTATGAGTCATCTCCACCATCCCATGCCTCGTTAACACATCAATCCTCTTGACCTCTATACATATACTCCAAGGGACTTCCCAAATATTGTGTCTCACTTTTTTCAAAGTTAGGGAATCTGTTTCACAAATAACAGGAAGAAGATTATGAGTAACACAGTACTCCAAACCATTTCTTAATGCTATAATCTCAGCCTCTAGCACTATTCCCTCCCCAACTAATCTTGCTTCTGCATATATTAAATTTTCATCTGCATCTCTAATGCAAAAAGCACTAGAACAAGGGTCAGGGTTACCCTTACAAGCACCATCAGAATTACACTTAAAACCAATGTTAGGAGGCTACGACTTGACCACTTTTCACATTACTAGTGGGGTATATTCTTCAAAGCACTTCACTATTATAGGCCAATTATTAGGAATGCCCTTCAACTAAGGATATAATGAAATAGCAAACAATTGAATATTTCTATTAAGCTCTATAACCATCAAAAAAGATATTCTTCCTCCATGATGAATACAGTTCCTCCTCTTTCATACATGCCACACAATCATAGCTGGAATAGCCTTGAATAAAGGCTTTAGCTTTGCAAAACGGTCAGCCTGCCACTACTTTAGAATAGTGTCCTTCAACTGAATGAATGGACCATGAAGTCCTGCTGCATTAGCAACCAATTGCCACATCCTTTTAGTATCAGGACATTCCATAAACAAGTGTTCAAAAGTCTCCATATATTAATTGTTGCAGCAACAACACTGCACCCTATCAACAATCTTTATTTTAATCAAGACCTCACCAATACGAATTCCCTTTTTACAAACTCTCCAAAAGAGAAAAGAAATCTTAAGTGGTAGGTTCTTGATTCAAATATTAGTAAAAAAACTCATGTTTCTCCCTCTCCTCTCTTACTAGATTCCAAGCACTCCCCACAGAAAATTTGCCACTACTATTCAATCTCCACCATGCTCTATCCCATTCTGCAGATTCCTCTACAACTTTCAGCTTATTAATTACATGATAACAAATATCATCTGGTAATATTTGATGTGGTAAAGGTTTATTCCAGCAGTCTTGCAACGTAAAATGTTTTACATCCTTAAAACCATCCTACATCACATTAGAAACAGGTAATACATAATATAAAACACCCAATTGAGTTCAGTTATCATACCAAGTACTATCATGACCACATCTAGGTTCCCACCATATTTCTTGATCAAAAAAATTCCTAGCTTCTAGCATATATTTCCATGTTTGTGAACCTCCTTTTCGTTTCACAATCTGTGGTCTATGCCTCTTACAATAGTTGGTTCATATAAAGTTTGCCCATAAAGACTTCTTGGTTATGAAATTCTACCACAATTTTCCAAACAAAGCCTTTGATACATCAAATAGGGCTCTGAAACAAAATCCCCCTTCATCTTTTGGACAACAGACTTCAGACCAAGCTACATAATGTCTGTTTCTCCCTTCTTCCTTAAAATTCCAAAGGAACCTTGCAAAGACACTATGAAGATCATGAATTACACACTTGGGAGGGTTAATAGTAGATAATAAATATATAGGGATTCTTTGCAATACACTAT
This sequence comes from Capsicum rhomboideum, assembly GCA_031232105.1. Lineage (NCBI taxonomy): Eukaryota > Viridiplantae > Streptophyta > Magnoliopsida > Solanales > Solanaceae > Capsicum > Capsicum rhomboideum. The sequence continues at coordinate 122,432,138 of CP124714.1, forward strand.
TTATCAAAACAACTTTACCTCCAAAAGATAGCAATTTACCTTTCCAAGCTTGTAGTTTATTCTATACTTTCTTCACCAGTTCAGTAAAGTTTTTTCTTAGTATGCCCAATTGGACAACCAAGATAAATTAAAGGAAATTTTCTTTTGCTAAAACCCGTAACAACCTCCACTTCTTGAACAATTGCATGAGCAGTTTTACTAAATACAAAGAAAGAACTTTTCTCTTTGTTATTTTTCTGTTCAGACTGTTTCTCATATTCATGTAATTTCTCCATAATTAGTTGTAGTGTATTTTTCTCAACAACACAAAATATGATGATATCATCAGCATAAGCTAAATGGTTTATGTTATCACTCTATTAGGCATTCCAACCACCTACACTACCTATCGTAATATATCCTTGAGAAACTCCAACCACCTACACTACCTTATATTGAGATCCTTTTGGTCAAAGATGTAATGTTGTCTATGATGATCTGTGAAGATCTAACAATGGATGCCATATAGGTAATGTCTTTGGATCTTCAACAAAAATCACCACTACCAACTCCAAATCATGCATAGGGTAGTTATTCTCATGAACCTTCAATTTTCTTAAAGAATATATGATAACCTTGACCTTATTCATCAACACTCAACTAAGGCTAATCCTTGAAGCGTCATAATGTACAGAAAAACCTTCAGTGTCTATCGGTAAAGCCAAAATTGGAGTCAAAGTCAATAAGAATTAAACTTCTGGAAGCTCGCTTCATACTAATCAGACCATTGAAGAAGCACAATTTTATGAGTCAACTTGGTCAAAGGAGATGAGATCAAAGAAAACCCTTCCACAAACCATCTATATTAACCAGCTAACCCAAGAAAACTCTAAATATTTGTAGGTGAAGTGGGCCAAGCCCAATCTTGTACTACCTCAATCTTCTTTGGATCCACCATACTCCTATCCTTGGATACCATGTGCCCTAACAACGCTGCAGATTCTAACCAAAACTCATGCTTGGAGAACTTAGCATACAACTTTTTTTTCATAGTATGAAGCACAATTCTCAAGTGCTACTCATGCTCTTCCATCAACCTCATGAATGCTGCTGGGGAATTTTTCAACATAAAAGACATCATAATGAATTCGTAGTGGCCATACCAAGTCCTAAAGGTGGTCTTAGAAATATCTAAAGCTCTGATCTTCAACTGGTGGTTGCTCGATCTCTAATTAATCTTTGAGAACATAAATGCACCCTAAAGTTGATCAACAATTTTATCAGGGAGGCGCGACCTTCACTTGGTGCCTTACTTGACCGAGAAAAATTACTGAAACTAAACCAAAACAAACAAAGGGCCCTAAGGCCAAACCCAATAAAAAATAAATACAATAGAAACAATTCAAATATAACAAAATTATAATACAAGGCTACCAGGCCCCTATCTAAAAACTACATCTAACAACAAGGATAAAACTAATTTACAGCACCCACAGTAAACGTCTACAAGCCTCTAAGATGAAATAGGGCTAACACTTTCTCAAGGCATGGCCCTGACATACCCACTAGCTATATAAAACAAAAGAAGATTCCAGATTCAGATTTAAAATGAAAACTTATCATAAAAAAAAAAATCAATTAGAAAAGAGAAAATAACTCATAAAATCTTTGTACACCCTTGAATGTTACCTTGTTAAGCCAAATATGTTTTAAAAAGCAAAGACTCCTTTCCAGAAGATTTTTTCTAAAAAAACATGGTGTGGATTAACCATATGCTTCAGCTTGTCTTCAAGAAAGTGATAAGCTTCGTTTCTTATATTTGTGTAAGGGGATTTCTGCATAATTTTTGAAAGATTCTCTTCCTCAAGCATTCAGTTATGGAGTTTGCCTTGGACACAATCCTTTTTATCTAGTAAGCAACTCTAAAAAGAACCGAGCGTACCCACTATTAGCTGAAATCAACCTCATACAATGAGAACCCCTATCTAATGGTAACCTAATAAATATAACACCCCAGGCAATAGAGAAATTAGTACAAAATAATGTACCGAATATGTAAGGCAAAAAAATAATAGAAACAACATAACCCAAAACTGAAACCACAATACCTACGTAGTTTGTACACACTCCCCTATTTCTAACTCAAATCACATAAATATCAAGTAGTTCAACCATCAAACAATAACCTACACAAGTCTTCCTTAAGATCGGTAGGTGTTAAATCAAAATTACTTGATGATGAATGCAATGTAGTACTGGTGTAGGCTAACACCCCGATCTAATGCATGTGGTGCAGGTAAACATCTCAATCCAATGCAAGTGGTATATGCTAACACCCTTATCCGTAGCCTCAAATGCATGAAATGCATGTGGTATAGGCGTACATCCTGATACCCAGCCTCAAGGGAATAAAATGCATGTAGTGTAGGCATACACCCTATCCAATGTATATGCTATAGGTGCGTATGTATGTGAACAAAAATATCACTATGTTTGTCGATAAAACCACCATGGTACCTAAAAGCACATAAATTGCTATACGGGCTGATAAGTCACATACTATATGTGTATTCATGTCTTTTCTCATATTCAAATTGATGATTTTGAGTTCTATATGATGTAATTCCTCACTATTTATGTTGTTTTGATTATAAATATACAAAGAAGGAGACAGAGAGGAAATGTGCAAGATTTGATGCAAATGAGATGCAAGAAATGAATAAAAGAATTAGCTAAAGAACAATTCAGACAAAATACTCCCCACCATTGCAGTGGTCAAGGCATGGTCATTGTGATGCTCCTTCAGAATTATTAACCAGCCCGACTGTTGCAACAACCAAGTTTTTGTCGCAGCGACAGTGTGACTAGAAAATAAAATTTCAGCCATTTCACTTTAGGGTTGCAAAAGGAGATATAAAGGAGAATTTTTGGAGGCCACGAGAGGAAAACACACATGAGGAGAAAAGAAACGTAGCTTTTGGTAAAGGAAAGAACATTAGACTCCAAGGTTTTGATGAGAGTTAAAGATTTGTCAAGAGCTGTTTCTTGATTTTTTGTGATTCATCTTCTCTTATATTTTCTTGAATCATGAACCTATCAATGTTGAATATACACTTGGTTGATTTTTCTCTATATATAGAGTAATTCTTTTGTACTCGAGTTTGGGTGAACCCTATAGTTTGATTAGTGATTTGCTTGTCATTTTCTCTTTCTGTTCACTTGATTTCTTGAGGAGTTATTAAGTTATTAATCTCAACAGATAATTGAGTTCCTCCATTATTTTACATTATTTCAGACATTCTTCAGCTGAACATCAATTCTATTCATAAGAAAGAATTAGCGATTTAACTAGAGACGCATCATATAGATATTCGAAGGAAATCTATTATTGTGCATCTATAGAGAATCATTGGACACTACCTTTAGGTTTCAAACTTGAAGTTTTTTCTCTTATTGTATATTCGAAGGGAGTACAATTATTAGAAGGGATTAGAAGGATTGAATGTATTCGCAGGAAACATTCAACTTTATAAAGGTTGGTGAAAGTTAACCCCAAATCACTAATTGATCAATATGTGGATTCTTAACTCGATTCATTCATTCTTTTCGAATCACACACATTTCTGGAGTTGTGGATTTACTTCATCCTTAGTTAATTTACTTATTAACAATCAAATTCCTTAATTATCTGATTTCTCAAATAGTAATCAATAATATCAATTAGCATAAAATTATACTAATCATCATGGGTTCGATAATCTTTTATACTATCTTTGACAGGCATGAGCTTTAGTTTTTTTATACATCGATTTTGCGATCATCAAATTTTGGCACCATTATCAGGGATTAGTCAATAATTATATGATATTTGTGATTGTACTACTTTGAGAGAAATTGTTATCATTATTTTATTTTATTATTGTTTATTTTAGGAAAAATGACTTATTTCGTGTTACTGATCATCATTGTTGATACATGTGTTTTGAAATAGTGTGACCCGTTCTTCACCATTAGAAGTTCTTACACTTGATCCTAAAATTGAGAGGTCACTACATCATTTGAGGTAGGAACTTGCCACTAGAGTCTGTGGATTTCTACTATTGAAGCGATGGCAGACGATGAGAATGAACAAATTGAGAATAATAGGGGAGTTGATGATAATCATAATCCAATGATAGAGGAGCATTTTGATGAGGTAGGTCTGAACACAGTTGAAAGGCTTTCGAGGGACTATTCTCGCCCGTAGGGATGGCAATGGGGAGGGTGCGGGGCGGGTTGATGCTTAACCTGCGAAAAATTCAACCTGCCCCGCCCCTCCCCGCAAAAGTTTAGTATAACATTAATAATTTTTTCTGCTTTGTTTCAACCTTATCCAAGTATCAATTAACTAATAATTAGTGCTGCTTTCTCTAATCACTGTGTAGATGCATAGTTAATACTTAATAATATCTTTTCTTTGTTAATTAATTTACAAAATTATTTTGAGTTTTTGGAGAATCATTAGGTTTTGTATGGTAGAAGGTTCATATACGTGTAGTACTGTGCTACAAGGATAAACAAACTTAAATATGTTTATAATTCCATGAACTTACTTTTATTATCGAACAAATATAGCCTGAAAATTTGAAAAGGTACAATTATACCCCTACAAACAGTACTATGTTAGTTAAAATTAGACCAAAATTTTTATGGTAAAACATTGTAAGTGGAAAGGATATACTTGACACAAAAAGGGGACTTATATATATATAAAAGAAAAAAAATATATATGTATAATTGTATAGTGTATAGTAGATGGATGAAAACCCACCCCGCCCCGCATAAAGCTAAACCCTCCCCCCCTCCCCCCCTTCACATATACGGCCAAAACCCGCACCGCATTGCCACCCCTACTCGCCCATAATATTTTATCCTAATTAAGCATATTACAACCTCCAGTGAATGTGAATAATTTTGAAATCCAACATGGCTACTTCAGACAATACAAAACTCATGTCAGTTCACAGGAAATCTTACTGAAGATCATCACAATTATTTGATCGATTTTGAAGAGATAATGGCCACAAATAAGCACAATGGAGTTCCTGAAGAGGCACTGAGGATGAGAGCTTTCCCACTTTCACTCAGGGGAGAAGCTAAAACGTGTCTCTATAGTCTACAAAGTGGCAGCATCACCTCATAGGATGATCTGGTTCAAAAGCTCTTGAAAAAATATTTTTCACTAGCAAATATCACAAGGATGAAACAGGATATCACAATTTTTTGTCAGAACAAAGTGGAGTCAGTTTACCAAGCTGGGATAAATTTAGATCTATGATGAGAAAGTGTCTGCACCATGGTTTTCCAGATAGTGGGATCTTGTATTACTTTTACAATGGGCTGAAACCATCATCAAGAACTATGATAGATGCAACCTTAGGCGGGACATTAATGGGAGTGAGACCAACAGTTACTATTGATATGTTGGCCCAAATCGGTGAAACGTCTAGTCAATGGCCAGTCGATAGAGGCATTTTGAAGAAACAAACAAGAGTGCATCAAACTTATGCAATAAATTCATTGACTCAACAAGTAGCTACTTTAACCCTGAGGTTTGATTCCTTTAGCCCCACAGCATAAGCATCTATCCAAGTAGAAAGTTGTGTATTTTGTGGCATAAATCATGCAGGTCAAGAATGTCAAGTGGTCAACCAGCTGAATGAACAAGTGTATGTTATTTGTTACAAAAGGAATTATTCCAACTGGAATGCTATGGCGCAGAAGTATCCTAGATTTTAGTGGAGTAATTAGAGTGCTATAGAGACACCACAGAGGTTATACGACAACAAATCATAAGGGAATGAGATGCCAGTGTTCCAAAATTCAAGCAGAGGTAATCAAACTTTAGCCAATACGAACAAAAACAAAAACCAGAACAACCAAGTTTTGAAGAGTTGATCTGCAACTACATGCAAAAGACAGATGAGATGATAAACAATTAAGGCACAACAATAAAGACTTTGGAAGTGCAATTGGGCCAATTGGCTAATATGTTAACAGAAAGACCACAAGGTGCTCTGTCGAGTAATACTGAGAAAACCCCAAAGAAAATAGTGAACACAATTTCCCTACAAAGTGGTAAAAGTCTATCTGACACTTGTTTGAAGAAATAAAAAGATTTAGTTGTAAAAGGTTCCGCTGCCCAGTCTGAAAAGGGAGTGGAAAATGAGAAATCACAGGAAGTGGTTGTCAAAAGGGTAAATTAAGCAAGTTTGCACCTCCTCTCCCTTTTCCACAGAAGCAAAAGAAGGAGAAGCTAGATAAGCAGCTTGGGAAGTTCTTGTAAATATTGAAGCAATTGCATGTTAATATTCCCTTCACAAAAGCTCTATATCAGATGTGCACATATGTGCACATCGTTCGTTGAATTGACTACAGAATGCAATGCGGTCATTCATAATAACCTCCCCAAAAAGGTAGGTGATCCTAGAACTTTCACTATTCCTTACGCATTTGGAGAACATTAGGAGAAGGTATTATGTCATTCTAGAGCTTCACGTAGTGTTATGCCTTTATGAATTTTTAAGAAGATGGAGTCTGAGTTAGGAAAAATCAAGGAATTTTGAGTGCCTATTCAGCTAGCTGAGCAATCAGTGATGATCCCTCGAGGAATAACTGAAGATATTTTGGTGAGAGTAGACAGGTTTGTATTTCCTATATTCTAGACATACCAGAGCATAAGGAGATACCAATCATTATGTGTAGACCAATTTTGGAATTGCAAAAGCACTTCATGACACAGACACTGGTCAACTCATGTTGAGAGTTGATAGAGATAGTGGGGTATTCAATATCAACAGAATGATGCAGGCACCTACAGATGGGATAACATTGTCGACATGTGATCATATAGAGGTTATGGAACAATTATCAGAAGAATTTAGTGATGATCAATTGGGTCAATATATTCTTGAGAGATGAATTGCACAATCTCGTACCGTTCTAGATGAAAATACAAACGTGAAAGAAGAAGCTGAAGCTTTGGAAGGAAAGGACAACATATCAAGGAGGGAGAAAATTAGGGAAATTCTAGTCCATATCTTAACTTGAAGATTCTCCTGTCCGACTTGAAATATGAATTCCTTGAACCAGAAAAGTTTCCAGTGATTATTTCTATTTTTATGATAGTAGAATAGGAGAGGAAGCTTCTACACATACTGAAAAAATGCCAAAGAGTATTGGGGTGGACTATAGCGGATATTTAAGGATTCAATCTAGCGCTATGTATGCATAAAATCTTGATGTAGGATGGACACAAGCTAGTGGTGCAGCCTCGAAGAAAATTGAATCAGAATTTGGAATAGGTAGTTAAAAAGGAAGTACTAAAACTACTTGATGCATGCATAATATTTCCCATCTCAGATAGCCCATGGATTAGTTCAGTTTAAGTGGTCCCTAAGAAAGGGGGAATGATAGTGATGGAGAATGAAAATAATGAGCTTATCCCCATTTGCATGGTAACAGGTTGGCAATTCTAAATTGATTATCGTCGAATTTGTGTTGCTACATGCAAGGATTATTTTCCCTTGCCATTCACTGATCAAGTATTGGAGAGTGTTTGGACATGAAAAGTATAGCTTCTTGGACTATTATTCCGGTTATAACCAAATTCCTATCACATTTGAAGACATGGAGGAGACTACGTTTATTTCCCTGAAGGGCACCTTTGCTTATCGGTGAATGCCTTTTGGATTATGTAATGAATTGGCTATATTTCATAGGTGTATGATGTCAATTTTCTCTGACATGAATGGTAAGTTTCTAGAGGTGTTCATGGATGTTACTTTATTTAGAGATAACTTTGATGATTGTTTGAATAACTTAGATCTGGTCTCGAAATAATGCGAGATCATTTATCTAGAGTTAAATTGGGAGAAGTTCCACTTTATGATGAGAGAGGAATCATACTCAAATCATACTCGATCATAAAGTCACATCAAATGGAATTGAGGTTGACAAGGCTAAGGTGAATGTAATTTCAAGATTGCCTCCTCCCACCACAGTAAAGGCAATAAGGAGTTTCTTAGGGCATACTGGATCTACAAAAGGTTTATTCAAGATTTCTCCAAGATTGCTAAATCATTGATGAGTTTGCTAACAAAAGAAGCCAATTTCATGTTTAATGAGGGATGTCTCACGACATTTGATTTGATAAAAAAGAAGATGATCACAACTCTTATTATTGTGGAACCTTATTGGAGGCAACCATTCAAAATGATGTGCGATGCAAGTGACATAGCTGTTGGTACAGATCTTGGGCAAAGATGAGATAAGGTGTTGCGACCTTTATACTATGATAGCAAAACTCTTAGTAATGATCAACTCAATTATGCTAACACCAAAATGGAGTTGTTACTGTGGTCTATGCATTTGATAAGTTTTGATCTTATCTTATTGAGTCTAAGGTCATAGTGTACACCGATCACTCTGCTTTGAAATACTTGCCTAGTAAAAGGATGCTAAATCAAAGTTGCTGAGATGGATTCTTTTGTTGCAAGAATTTGATCGAAATATAAGGGATAGAAAGGGAGTCGAAAATCAAGTGGCAGATAACTTATCTCGACTAGAGCGACCACCTGTGGAAGAGACTGAGATAAGAGAAGAGTTTCCTGATGAAAAACTATTTTCAATCTAGATGAATGACATGCCTCTATGGTAGGCATACATCGCCAATTTCCTGGTTGGCAGGTGGATGCCTCAGGATTTCACCTATGAGCAACATAAGAACCTGAAGAAAGAGGCAAGGTATTTCTTTTGGGATGATCTTTTCTTGTTTAAATATATTGAAGATGGAATTATCCGAAGATGTATCCATGAAGCTAAAGTGAGTATCATACTCCACCATTGCCATGATGGAGAAACTGGCGGTCATTATAGAGTGAACAGAACAACACTAAGGAGCCAAAAGCTGGTTTCTTTTGGCCAACTTTATTCAAGGTTGTCCACTTGTATGTTGCATAGTGTGATAGATGTCAAAGGTCAGGTAGCATTTCCAAGAAGGATGAGATGCCTCTGTATTCAATTATTGTCTGTTAGATATTTGATATATGGGGCATTAACTTAATGGGTCCTTTCCCTCCCACTTATTCATATGAGTACGTCCTTGTAGCCGTTGACTACGTCTCACGATGGGTAGAAGAAATTCCTACAAGGAAGAACAATGCTCAGACGGTGTGTAATTTTTTTTTTAAAAAATATTTCCACAAGATTTGGCACACCAAGAGTGATCGTCGGTGGCTAAGGCTCCCATTTCATGAACAAAAAATTTACCACTCTATTGGGCAAGTATGGCGTAACCCATAAAATGGCCAAACTCAAGGACAAGTGAAGTTTCTAATCGTGAACATAAAAGAATTCTTGAGAAAATGATTGGAGCCTCTCAAAAAGAGTGGTCAAAAAGGTTGGACGATGCAATTGGGCATACAAAATTGTGTTTAAAACACCCATAGGCACGACCCCTTATTAACTAGTCTTTAGGAAAACTTGTCATTTACCTGTCTAGTTGAACACAAGGTATATTGAGCACTTAAATCTTTAAATCTGGAAATAGCTGCTCTGGGAAAGAATAAATTTATATAGATGAATGAACTTGAAGAGTTGAGGATAGAAGCATATGAGAACTACCAAATTTTTATAGACTACCCCAAGGCATGGCATGACAAATCAATTTGACCAAAGTAATTCAAGGTGAGAGATCCTGTAACACCCCGTATATTGCTGAATTTATGCGACTACCCTAATGTTCATGGAAGTAATTAAGTTGTGATAGTTGGTATATTAGTCATGGAAGTTATTGGCTCCACTAATATTGTGCAAATGGGGAAGTTAGTGGGCTAAATTAATCTTGTGCAAATAGGCTCAATTTAAGGCCCAAAATGAGGGTAAAGACATGGCCCAACAAGAAGGAAATGACCCATTCATATTTTGACCAAGTAAACATGATATTTATTGGTCAAAAGTGGATAAGGATGACCATTAAGGGGCTAGAAAAGGCAACCAAAAACCAGATTTTATTCACAAAGGTACACATGCCATTCTAGACTTTTCCACAAAAATGTATTTTCTCTCTACTCTCAAACTCTAAGGCAACTACACTTGTTTGGAAAATATCATACTTTTGAAATCTTGGGTAAGTGTTTACTATTGTGATTTAATATATTATATTAATGAGAGTTTGTGTAGATCATGATGGTTATGTCTAAAAGTGTTGAGTAGTGCACTTTTTTTTTTTTTTAAAAGATGTGTCATCTATGTGGCTTGAACTTGAAAGGAGACTTGAGGTTTTGATGGAACTGAATGGTGTAGATGAAATATAAACATGTATGATGTGGTTATGCCCTTAACTTTCTTTCTCTTTGTGTATGATATTGGAAATTGATGTTGTGAAATTCTACATGGAATTGGTGACGCATTGAAAGAAAAATGTGATTTTGGTGAGGTACATGTGTGTTGTGAAACCATGGTGGTTCGTTGGCATCCAAGATAAATTAAAATATGAAAAGAAAAGTTTAATTATGACCACCGACCATTCATTGCAAAAAAAGGACCCAAATGAGACCCATTTTGGCCGAAACGGGCACCCGCCCTCGCAGACGAAGGCACTTGCGGACGCAGGTGACTTAGTAGGTGGCCCTGGACACTGCCAAGAGGCACCTGCGGCCGTACCTCACCCACCTATGGGTACAGGTGGCTTTGCAGGTCAGTCCAGCACCCTGTTTTGTATGTTTTTGTCTCTCTTTGATCCCCGAACCCCCCTATACCCTTGTTGGATGCAATTATCAACTTATGGTACCTTTTGAATGGATTTAAGGGGTCGTTTGGAGGCATGTTGGATTATATAAATTATGTATCATTGTTAATATGTGGTTATGAAAGCTATGGAGATGACTTGATGGAGTAAATGCGATGTGGTGTTAATGAGGAAGAGTAAAGTATCAATTTGGTGTGAAATGCTATTGGTTTATAATATCTTGGTTGATGTGTGGTATGTTGTGGTGATTTTTGTATGGTAATGTAGTAAATGGTATTATAAAGGATGAAATGACGTTATATGGCAGTCATGTAACTCATTGTCGTCTTATACACTTGTAATGTAGTTAGTTGTTAACGTGAGTTCCGATATGTACTTGTGTTGTAGAGTAACACGTAAGGAAGGAGCTGGATTGTTATATTCACATATAGGACTGTATATTCATATTGAGAAGATTAGTAATGTAAGGTTACTCTTTTCGTATCCTTCTGCAGCATATATTGTTCAAATTGACATTGTACTTGTTCCACTCCGAAATGTTCAAAGGTAGCTTATCTCAGGTTGTCATATATTGTCATTCACATGTTTCTTATTCAATGACCAATTGTTATTCATGTGTCACATAATTGTGAACATTGTCCAAAGTTCCAATGATGTTACGTTCCAAAGTTCTAATAATGATGTCATAACCACCAATATATCAATCTCACACAAGTAAAGGTATCACCCTCACAAAAGTGAAGGAAAAAAGTAATGCAAAGAAGTAATGCATATATGGTTACTTTATGAATACTTTATGAGTACTTAATGGTTGATGGCCCACCAATAAGGTGGATGATTGTTGATATTTTACACCATATTATATTATGGCCCATCGATAAGGTGGATGATTGTTGATACAATACATTATACTATGTTATGGCCCACCGATAAGGTGGATGATTGTACTATAGTCCACTGATCAGCTGGATGAATGGTAATAAGGATGAATGTAAAAGCAAAGAAAGTATATCACTTGAGGGAAAGTATATCACTTGAGAGAAAGTATATCACTTGAATGAAAATATATATGAATGATACTACATGAATGATAATGATATGAATGAATGATCCAAAATGAAAATAAAGAAAGCAATGTACATGGTTCCACATATACAGAACGGAGGTTTATCCATATTGTTTATTTCACTTGTACTTGATATCATTGAAGTACTTATGTATCATACAGTTTCTTACAACCTTACATACTCAGTACATTCTTAGTACTGACGTCCCTTGGGGGACTTACCTTACTTGCTACAGGCACATGTGCTAGTAGACCTCTACAGTAGGCTGCAGGACATCTACAGGATATTGGTGAGCTCCGGGTTGTTCGGGGCTTTCTGAGTCACTTGTGTACACTTGTTTTGGTATTATGTACATGTTGTATAAAGCGGGGACTTGTCCCGACTATAGGTTGGTTATGTCTATGTGTCTGTAGAAGCTTTGTAGATATTGTGGGACAGATGAACGAATGTAAGAACTGTATGTCCATTTTGACTTAATGGCCCTAACGGCCAAGTTTCATATATATCATATGTTCTCTATGACTTCTGCCATTGGCATCTTATAATTATGTGAGATAGAATGTTGTTCACTCAGGGACATGCATATGAATGTATTTGAAGGAAGATTGGTTCTCTCGGGCTTTAACGGCTTTGGGTGGCAATCTGCCCCATTGAAATTTGAGGCGTGACAAAAGTGGTATCAGAGCAGGTCATCCTAAGGGTGCCTACAAAGCCGTGTCTGAGTAAAGTCTTGCTTATGAATGTGTTGTGCACCACATTTTTAAGTAGGAGGCTACGGGACATTTAGGAGTTGTTTCTTTTCTTCATTTCTAGATCGTGCAATAGAGCCAAAGATGTAGGTGGAATCCTATCTGACCATTGTAATTGGTTTTCTTTGTTATAGTAAAATGTCGATTACAAGACGAGGTGGGGCCAAGGGTAAGCAGGTAGATGTGTTTGCCGAAGAAGAAACGAGTAAATCAACACCTGACCAAGCTAGTCAAGTTGGGGCTGACGCTGAGTTTGCATCGCGGGCTTCTTCTACTTTTCCAGCTCCAGAGGGCCGAAGAGGAGAGAAGAACCTGTCGAACCACCTGTTAATGCTACTGAGCAGGATCTAAGAAATGCGGTGTAAATATTGATCCGTATAGTTTCTGTACAAACTCAAAGACAAGTTGGTCCAATGACAAGTGAAGATGGCGTGGCTAGAGTAGCTAGTCGGTGGACACAAGATTTTCTGAAATTAGATCCTCCCATATTCACTGGGTTAGATCCAAATGCAGACCCACAGGATTTTGTGGACCAAATTCAAAGGGCTCTAGAGGTTATGCATGTGACTAGTATAGAAACAATGGAACTTGCGGCATATAGATTGAAAGGAGAAGCTATATTGTGGTATGAAGAGTGGAAACGATTGAGGGGTATTGGCACAAATCCAGCTAATTGGGAAGAATTTAAAACGGCATTCCTTGATCATTATCTTCTATATGAGGTTCGAGAGGCTCGTGCGTACCAATTTTTAAATCTTTGCCAAGGGAATATGAGTGTCAGAGAGTACAGTCTTCTGTTTAACTCTTTGGCTAGGTATGCTTCGAATGTGGTAGCTACTATGGCCGACAGAGTTCATCGGTACGTGGAAAGATTGGAGCCATTTTTGGTGAGGGACTGCACCATTGCTGCTTTGAATAAAGATATGAATATAGCTAGAATACAAGCCTTTGCACAGAAAATAGAGGATCAGAGGCAAAGAAGAAGGACACACGAAGTTGAAGGAGGGCCGAAATAAAAGGGCTAAATCTACGGGACAGTTTATGGCGTCCCAAGGAGAATTTAGGCCTTGAGTTTTTCCTAGACCGCCTAGACCATCATTTTCTTACCCTACAGCAGGTACTCCATCTCAATTTCGAGGGCTTAGAGCCGGTCAAGCTGAGCATAGTAGTGGGACTCAGGGTTCACTGACAATGGAGTATCAAGAACAAGAAAGTATGAGCCAATCGAGGTCTTTTCGTCAGCTGTTCCAGCACTGAGGGAAGTTTCATTCAGGTGAATGCTGGTTTGGAACGAATGTTTGCTTTTGGTGTAGTAAGTCAGGGTACATAATGAGAGAGTGCCCATAGATGGTCACGGTTAGTATGACACGACCTACGGGATCACGGTTAGTATGACACGACCTACGGGATCAGCCGTTGCATTATCATTGTTAGGTGTACAACCTACTGGCCATGGAAGAGGTGCTAGCGGAGCAGCTAGTTCTAGTGGAATTCAAAACCGTACCTATGCCTTAGCAGATCGACAGAATTCGGAGGCTTCTCCTGATGTAGACACAAGTACAATATTCATATTTTTACATAAGGCATTTGCATTAATTGACCCGTATTCTATATTATCATATGTTACTCCATTGATTGCGGAAAAAAAAAACAAAAAAAAAAAGCAAAGAATTTTGAAAAAAACACCAGAAGTGCTAGTTACGCCATTTGAAGTCTATACACTAATTGGTGAATCTATTGTAGTTAAAAAGAGTATACCGTAATTGTATAGTAATTGTTCGTGATCATGATACGTTGGCTGATCTTATTGAGCTGGAAATGGTAGATGTTGATTTTATAGTGGGTATGGATTGGTTGGCTTCTTGATATGCCACGGTGGATTGCCGAGCTAAGAAGGTACATTTTCATTTCCTACAAAAGACTGTCCATGAATGGCGGAGTAATGTTGAAGTACCGAGGGGTAAATTTATTTCCTATCTTAAGTCAAGGAAAATGATATCCAAGGGGATTCATAAGGCCTAGTATGTCCACTTGGGGTGCACCAGTGTTATTTGTACGAAAGAGAGTATTATCGGCAATTGAATAAGGTGATGATCAAGGATAAATATTTCCTCCCGAGAATTTATGATTTATTTGAGAAATTACAAGGTGTCAAAGGTTTTTTCAAAGATCAACTTGAGATCGGGTTCTTATCAGGTAAGGGTTATAGAAAAAGATATACCCGAGGTAGCTTTTCGAACACGGTATGGTCATTATGAGATTTTAGTTACGTCATTTGGGCTAATAAATGCACCCGCTGTTGTTAGGGATTTGATAAATAGGGTGTTCAAGCCATTTTTAAATGTGTTCGTGACCGTGGTTAAAAATAACGTTCTAGTTTATTCAAGACCACTAGAGGACCATGCTAATCACTTACGACAGGTGTTACGGATTCTTCACGACCGTAAGATATATGCAAAGTTCTCTAAACGTGAGTTGGTTAAAATCCATAGCGTTCTTGGGTTACATTGTATAGGATGAAGGAATAAGGGTTGATACACAAAAGGTAGAAGCGATGAAGAATTGGCGAAGGCCCAGGACGCCTACGGAAATTCGTAGCTTCCTTGGGTGAGCAGGTTATTACAACATATTTGTTGAAGGGGTTTCTTCCATTCCAGCACCCTTAACAAAGATAACACACAAGGTAACCAAGTTTCAATGGAATGATACGTGCGAAAGGAGTTTCCAAAATCGGAAAGATAAATTGACTTTTACACTTGTGTTGGTACTTCCAGCAGGTACAGAAGGGTATGCAGTTTATTGTGATGCTTCAGGAGTCGACTTAGGATGTGTATTGATGCAACACGGTCATGTAATAGCCTATGCCTCAAGACAATTGCGTAATTACCCAACACATGATCTTGAGTTAGCAGTCGTGATATTTGTTTTAAAAATATGGCTCCACTATTTGTATGGGGTTCACGCTGATGTATATACTGATCATGAAAGTTGCAGTATATTATTAAGCAAAAAGGACCCACACTGAAGCCAGTAAAGGTGGCTGGAATTACTAAAAGAAGATGATAGTGATATCTTATACCATTCGGGAAAAGCAAACGTGGTAGACGATGCGTTAAGCCAATTAGACATCTTGGGGGTTCGTATTTTTGAAACTCCAGATGGAAGAATTATAGTTTAAAATGCGGCAGAGTATTTACTTGTAGCTGAGAGAAGGAAAAGAAATATGCAAATCCTATTTTATTTCAGTTGAAAAAAAATGTACAGTAAAGTTCGACAAAGGTATTTGAGCTTACGCAAGAAGGAGTACTCCAATGTTAAGGTAGATTTTGTGTAACGAATATAGATGAGCTATGGAAATGCATTATGACAGAAGCACATCATTCGCAGTATTCTATTCATTCGGGAGCAACCAAAATGTACCATGGTTTGAAAGAGATGTATTGGTGAGGCAATATAAACAAGAAAAATATTGCAGAATTTGTAGCTCATTGTCCGAATTATAAACAGGTAAAAGTAGAGCATCAGAAACCCGGAGGTTGTATGTAATGTAGGAATCTTCCAGTTTGGAAGAGGAATATGATTAACATGGGTTTCATCATAAGCTTGCCTCATATATTTCAGAAATTTGATTCCATGTGGGTGATAGTTGACAGACTTACCAAGTAGCACACTTTTTACTTGTCAAGACCACTTGTACAGCAGGAAATTATGCAAGGTTGTATGTTAAAAAGATAGTGCGGTTACATGGGATTCCAATTTCTATTATATCAGATAGGGGAGCTCAATTTATTGCACACTTTTGAAAATCTTTTCAGAAGAGTTTGGGAACCCAAGTGAATTTAAGTATGGCTTTTCATCCTCAGACAGATGGGCAAGCAGAATGTACAATTCAAACACTTGAAGATATGCTACGAGCATATACAGGTGACTGGGTATTTGTGAAAGTGTCACCAATGAAAGGGGTAGTGAGATTTGAAAAGTGAAGAGGTTAAGAAATAAAGAAATAGCTTCCGTGAAAGTACTTTGGAGGAATCAGTAAGTAGAAGAAATCATAGGGGAAGCCAAATAAATGATGAAGTCGACTTACCCGTATTCATTTTAAACGAAAGAAAAAGTTCAAGGTGCGGAATTGGAGCAATAACAAGTACATCTTTACAAGAAATATGTGTATATAATAACATGAAGGATAAACTGAGACCTAAATTTGTGTAATATTAACATTCGAGGACGAATATTCCTAAGGGGGAAGGATGTAACACCCCGTACATTTCTGAATTTATGCGACTACCCTAATGTTCATGGAAGTAATTTAGTTGTGATAGTTAGTATATTAGTCATGGAAGTTATTGGGCTCCACTAATATTGTGCAAATGGGGAAGTTACTGGGCTAAATTAATCTTGTGCAAATAGGCTCAATTTAAGGCCCAAAATAAGGAAAAAGACATGGTCCAACAAGAAGGAAGTGACCCATTCATCTTTTGACCAAGTAAACATGATATTTATTGGTCAAAAGTGGATAAGGATCACCATTAAGGGGCTAGAAAAGGCAACCAAAAATTAGATTTTATTCACAAAGGCATACATGCCATTCTAGACTTTTCCACAAAAAGGTATTTTCTCTCTACTCTCAAACCCTAAGGCAACTACACTTGTTTGGACAAGATCACCCTTTTGCAAGCTTGGGTAAGTGTTTACTGGTCACGCCCCAAGTTTCAATGAGGCGGACTGGCACCCGAAGACGATAAGGCCCGAGAGAACCAATCTTCATCTATTTCTATTCATATGCATGTCATTCACGAAACACCACCATCACGTATGGAGATATAAGATACTAATAGCGGAAGTCATAGAAATATGTGATATATACATATGTGAAACTTGGCCGTCAGGGCCATTATGACAAAACATACATTTCTCATATTTTGTTCATCTATCGCACAACATCTACAAAGCCTCTACAGATGCATAACCATAACCAACCTAGAGTCGGGACAAGATCTCGCTCTATACACATATTAAATACCAGAATAAATGTACATAGACATCTCGGAAAGCCCCGAACCAACTGGAGCTCACCAATATTCTGTGGATTTCTCGTAGCCTACTGCGGAGGTCTACTAGTACCTGTGCCTGCAGCAAGTAAGGTAAGCCCCCCCAAGGGAGGTCAGTACGAAGCATGTACTGAGTATGTAAGGCCATATGAACTCTAAGACACATAAATATTCCAATGAAATCAAATATAAGAGAATAGTCAATATGGATAAACCATCATTCTGCATATGTAGAACCATGTACCTTATATTCATTATTTTCTTTTGCTTCTAATGTTTATTCATCATCACTCATCTCATGTCGTACCCAGGCCCCAACTGATCAGTGGGTCTTAACATAACATAAAGTTATGTTGGGATCAGCTCGAGCTAGGCTTATGCCTCTAGAGCTGCCACCCATAAATCAATATATCGGGTTCGGCTTGAGCTAGGTTATTACCTCTAGAGATGCCATCCATAAACCAACATATTAGGTTCGGCTCGAGCTAGGTTCTTACCTCAAGAGTTGCCCCCTATCAAGTTCGGCACGAGCTAGGATTTTGCCTCTAGGACTGCCTCCTGATCCAATAAATTCGGGATCGGCTCAAGCTAGGCTTATGCCTCAAGAGCTGCCACCCATACTCTTACCACCAACAAATATGCATTACTTAATTTCTTACTTTTGAGAGATTGATATGTTGATAGTCACAACATTATTGGAGCTTTGGAACATCAGTCCATGAGTTAGATACATATGAACAACAATTGATCCATGAATAAGGAACATAAGAATAACAATACATTACAATCTGAAATGAGATGTCTTAGAACATTTTAGAATGGAACAAGTATGATGTCCATGTAAACAATATGTGCTGCAGAAGGATACGGAAAGAATAACCTTACATACCTGATCTTCCCAATATGAATATACAATCCTAAGTGTGAATACAATAGTCTATCTCCTTCCTTGCTTTTCACTCTACAACACAAGTACATAACAGAGTTTACATTAACCACCAACTAGCTTACAAATGCATATGACGACAATGAGTTACATGATTGCCTTAACATGTCATTTCCCCCTTGACAATACCATTTATGAAATTTTCATACCAACAATACCACAACAATCCATACATTGACCAATACATCATAAATCAATAGCATGTCACACCAAGTTCATACTTTACACTTCTCCATCAATACAACATCACAATTACTCCATCAAGTCACCTCAATACACTTCATAACAACATATCGACAACAATCCCACAATTTACGCTCATAGAAAAATAACAAGTAAAGGAACATAACCACACCATACATGTTGATATTTCATTCACACCATGCACTTTCATCAAAATCCCAAGTCTCCTTTCAAGTTTAAATCACAAAGATGGAACATCTTTTAGCAAATAGCAAAAGTGCCCTATTCAACCTTGCCAACATAACCATCATGATCTACACCATCTCTCATGTATATAATATATTAAATCACAAGAATAAATACTTACCCAATATTGAAAGGTGATTATCTTGTGCAAAATGTCCAAAGAAAATGGTAGCCTTAGGGTTTGGAAAATATGAAAAAATATCTTTTTAGAGAAATGTCTAGAAAGGCATGTGTGAGTTGTGGAAATAAAATCTGATTTTTTCCACCTTATATAGTCCCTCAAGTCATACTTAGCCACTTCTTGGCATTAAATGCCATGTTCCCTTGGTCAAAGTGGAAGAATGGGTCATTTGCCCTATTGGGCCATGCATTTTATTCTATTTTGGGCCTCAAATTGAGCCCATTAACACATATTAACTTAGCCCACCAATTTCAATGCATGATCCACTATATATATCATGTTTAAATAATTCCATAAATTTCATGACAATATTCACTCACGAACTTCATGTTCGTAGACTCAATTTCAAAAAAATAAGAAATTCTAGCCACCCATGGTTTAATTGAGCATAATTTGATAAAATACTTGTGACGAAGAATTAACTCCAACTCGGATGCCAAACTCGCTCAAGAGTAGCCTTACTATGATGGGATAATGTTACCATAACCCAAGAGTCCTCTTTATATAATTATAATCGTGGAAGAAAGTAGGCAAAAAGCACCCCGGCACGCTCCCAGGCGCCCTAAAGACTTAGAGAAAATTTCAGCAAATGAAAGGTGTGCAGGGGTGGCCTGGCACGCCCCTGGGCATGTCACCTTGCTTCCTGTGCCACAAAAATTTTAGGCCAAAGCGGCCTGGCATGCCAGCTGCAGCGCCCCACACTTAATTTTTGATTTCGACTTTTCTTTGTGGATTTAGTTGGATCTTTCAAGTTCCAACCTTTTGCTTGCCTCTTATCATTAAGATCCTTTGCTTGGATGTACCTTAAACCTCACTTTTCACCCCACAAATGCTCCACAAAGTCACAAACACCACCTACTACAAAGGTCTAATCACATTTACTAGCATAATATCAAATGTTCCATCAATAACAATGCAAAATACGTACTTATTGCTCTCGAACCTAGGGTAAACATGGTTCAAGGTTGTCAAGTAGGGTCGGGAAGGTACGGGGTGTTACATTCTTCCTCCCTTAGGAACATTCGTCCTCGAATGTTAATTAGCATATATATTCATATGCACATAATGCTCATAGATACTTACTTGTTATTGCCTCGATCCCGCATTTTGAACTTTCTCTTCCATTTGAAAAAGATGAGGGTACTTGGAATTCATCATTGCCTCGGCTTCCCATGTGATCTCTTCTACTTGTTGATTTCGCCAAAGTACCTTTATGGAAGCTATGTCTTTATTCCTTAACCTCTTTACTTGTCTTGACCTAGAATAGCAATGGGTATCTCTTCATAAGTAAGATCCTCTGTAACTTGGACATCCTTAACGGGAACAATACGAGATGGATCCCCTATGTACTTTCGAAGCATCGAAACATGAAACACTGGATGGACTAAGGAGAGTTCTTGGGGTAGTGCCAATTCATACGCAACTTGCCCAAATCTTCAGACAATTTCATATGGCCCTATATA
Organism: Capsicum rhomboideum; assembly: GCA_031232105.1. NCBI lineage: Eukaryota > Viridiplantae > Streptophyta > Magnoliopsida > Solanales > Solanaceae > Capsicum > Capsicum rhomboideum. The sequence goes on from CP124714.1 coordinate 122,452,792, forward strand.
TCGGGGACTCAACTTCCCTTTCTTCCCAAATTGCATTACCCCTTTTATCGGTGACACTTTCAAGAATACCCAATCACCTATGGCGAATTCGAGCCTTCTTCTTCTAACATCAGCATATGATTTATGGCGACTTTGGGTTGTTTGTAGCCGCTGTTGGATCACTTTAACTTTCTACATAGCTTGATAAACAAGATCTGGCCCAAGTAAAGCAATTTCACCTGCTTCAAACCATCCAATCAGTGATCTACACTTCCTTCCGTATAAAGCTTCATAAGGTGCCATTTTGATACTTGAATGATAGCTATTGTTGTAGGCAAATTCAATAAGAGGCAAATGATTATTCCAACTGCCTTGAAAATCTAACGTGCAAGCTCGTAGCATATCTTCAAGTGTTTGGATAGTACATTCTGCTTGTCCATCTGTCTGAGGATGGAAGGCCGTACTCAAATTCACTTGTGTACCCAAGCTCTTCTGAAAAGATCTCCAAAAATGTGCGGTAAATTGTGCCCCTCTATCTGATATAATGGATACCAGAATTCCATGTAATCTCACTACCTCTTTAACATATAATCTTGCGTAATCTTCAGCTGTATAGGTGGTCTTGACTGGTAGGAAATGCGCGGACTTGGTCAGCCTGTCAACTATGACCCATATAGAATCAATTTTTCGCAGTGTACGAGGCAAACCTATGATGAAATCCATATTAATCATATCCCATATCTAGACTGGAAGATTGATATGTTGCATGTAACCTCCTGATTTCTGATGCTCTACTTTCACTTGTTGACAATTTGGGCATTGGGCTACAAATACTGCAATGTTCTTCTTCATGTTGCCCCACCAATATATTTCTTTCAAGTCATGCTACATTTTGGTAGCTCCCGGACGAATAGAATATCGCGAATGATGCGCCTCTGTCATAATTCGTCTCCTCAGCTCATCTATATCCGGTACACATAATCTTTCTTGGCATTGAAGTACTCCCTCTTGCATAAGATCAAATGCCTTTGTCAGACACTGTTGTACATTCTCTTTTAGCTGCAATAACATAGGATCCAAAAACTGCTTTTCTTTCACTTCAGCTATTAAGGAGGATTCTGCTGCATTTTGTACAATAACCCCTTCATCTGGAGATTCAAGAAGACGAACTCCCAAGCTGGATAGTTGATGTAGATCTTTGATTATCTCTTGCTTCTCCGTCAACTGGCCACTAGTGCTTCCTACTGCTTTGCGACTTAACGCATCAGCTACCACATTTGCCTTCCCTAGGTGGTATAAGATATCGATATCATAGTCTTTTAAGAGCTCTAACCACCTTCGTTGCCTCAAATTGAGTTCCTTCTGCTTAAAGATATATTGCAAACTTTAGTAATCAGTATATATATCAACATGAACTCCATACAAATAATGACTCCATATCTTTAAAGCAAAAACCACCGCTGCTAACTCAAAATCATGCGTGGGATAGTTTCTCTTGTGTGGTCGGAGTTGCTGTCAGGCATACGCGATTACATTACCGTGCTGCATCAATACACACCCTAAGCCAACTCCAAAAGCATCACAATAGACTGTATACCCTTCTGTGCCTTTCGAAAGTACTAATACCGGTGTGGAAGTCAATTTATCTTTCAGCTCTTGGAAACTTTTCTCACATGTATCATTCCATTGAAACTTGACTGCCTTGTGAGTAAGATTCATTAAAAGTGCAGCAATGGAAGAAAACCCTTCAACAAACCTTCGGTAATAACCTGCCAGACCTAGAAAACTATGAATTTTCGTAGGCGTCGTAGGTCTTGGCCAATTTTTCACCGCTTCAATCTTTTGAGTATCAACTCAAATTCCTTCATACAGATTTTAGCCAAAATTCGCATTTATAGAACTTGGCATACAACTTACAATCCCGAAGAATCAGTAACACCTGCCGTAAATGATTGGCATGGTCCTCTTGTGATCTCGAATAAACTAGAATATCATCTATGAACACGGTCACAAATACATCCAAGAATGATTTGAACACCCTATTCATCAATTCATAAAAACATCTGGTGCATTTGTTAGTCTAAATGACATAACTGAGAATTCTTAATGGCCATACCATATTCGGAAAGCTGTCTTGGGTATATCCTTTTCTCTAACTCTGACTTGATGATAATCCGATCTCAAGTCCATTTTTGTCAATATGTAGCACCCTGTGATTGGTTAACTAGATCGTCAATTCAAGGGAGGGGATATTTGATCTTGATCATTACCTTATGCAGTTGCCAATAGTCAATACACATTCTCAATGTGCCATTTCATCATTTTTTTTTTCATATTCACCCGGACGCACCCCAAAGGGCATACTAGATCTTATGTATCCTTTGTCCACAAAATCTTTGAATTGTTCTCTTTTAATTCCCGTAGCTCTACTGTCACGCCCCGAGCCTACACCCTGGACGTAACCGGCACCAAAACCACGAATGGCCCGAGAGAACCACTTGGCCTGGCATGCAACTAATAAAACTAAACTTTTTATAAAAATGCGGAAGCTGGAAACATGGGCTAACTTTTGTAAACAAAATAAAATAAATTAACTTAAACTTTCATTGACTGAAACATTAAAAAAAATTATAAACTAATACAACCGACTTGACTTGACTATGTCTGTGAAGCCTCTACTACATCATGAGTACAACAAAACCTTATGTAACAAAAGAAGCTAGTGACTGAGACACTGTTAAGTCCTCGGAAGAATGAGAACTCCCTCAAGCTGATGTCATAGCCTATTGGAAAGTCTGAACACGAACCTGCATATCTAAAAACTGGGCACTACATCGTCCAATGATGCAGCGCAAAAAGAGCGTCAATACTTTGAATGTATTGGTACGTAATAGCGGAATAAAAACTGAATTAGATAAACTTTTGAATTAAATCATAACATATGACATGAGTAAGGAGCTATGGGACCAAAGACTTACTGACCTTTTCTTGCAAATCTGTCGGGACTAAAGTAGTGAAATTGAATAAGTTATTTAAAAGCATTAAAAGCATGTAAAAACTAAATAGTAAACTTCGTAAAATATAAGCCCGACAATAATAATTATAATATTGTGATAAAACAACTTTAATATAATTCATCAACTAAAATTGAGACTAAAGAATAAGTGACTGAAGTCTGGACAAAACTTGAAAACAATACTTCAGAAAACTTTCTTTAAACTAGTGGCCTCGGCCAATCATATATTCTCTCAAAATAAGTAAGTTTTCTTTTGGGGAGTTTCTCTTAACCGACATAAACCATGTGAGCAACATGGAGTACAACGTCTTATCCACGTTGCCAGAACCCAACGTCTTGCCCACGTTGGCAGAGCCATCCTATACCTTGCTGGGGTATAAGACGAAACATAATATGGGGATCCCAAAGCTGAGCCCGAAGGCTATAAATAATAGAGGAGTCACCCTATCTGCAGGCGATCCTATCCTACGGTGGCAACGTAGTTTTGGAGTATGTGACCTCGGACTCATACCCGTCTCGGTGCTAAATAATCCTTACAAAAAATATACTATTTGCTCATATCATAAGTCTTTAAAACACTTTCAAAAATTTATGCTTGATTCTAAAATATCGTACCGTGAATATATCATTCTCTGTGAGCCTTGGCTCTAAATCTTCATAACTTTTCTTAAACTTTAGCGTTTCAAGATACTATAAGCTTTTCTCTTTTCAAGACATGATAATAACATAGAGATTCTCTGTAAACTTTTCAGGAATATAACTTATAAACTTTAATAGCAACTTCAATGAAATCATGAATTATTAAATAGTAAATCATGAAATAGACTCTAAATAACTTAAAGAAAATTCACAAACTTTGCTTGAAAACTCAATAGACATGTAATGGAAATCAAATCAAAGGAAAGACTCCAAACTTGTAGAACTCTTACTAGAAATCATAGAACATCCAAGAATTGTCATCAAGGAATCAAGAACAATGCTTAGAATATTTAAATCTTAAAACCCTAACTTGAAATCATGACTTAATGATGGAACTATGACTCAATTATGGGGATGAACAGGGTTCCCCACGAAAGATATTGCTCTTACGTACCTCGAAGATTAACGATGGGGAAGAATCCTTATGATTTGGAACCCTAGCTTGATTTTCCTTGCAACTTGAAGGTTGAAAGCTTGAGAGAATAAGAGAGGAGAAGAGTTTATCGTGACTTATGAAATCTGATTGAATTTGGCCTTTTAGGGGAGGGTAATAGGCTTGATTAGGGTTATGGGATGTGGACAGGACAAAACCGACCTTTTTAAATAAATTTCCGTCGGCCAAAACGCGGCTCAGTTCACTACACTGCATCATGTTAGTAAAATGATCATAACTTTTTACTCGGGATTCGGATGGATGAACGGTTGGTGGCGTTGGAAACAAGACTCGAAGATCTTTCATTTGGTAGGTCTTAGGTCACAAAATTCTTCATATTTCAAGATTTATGCTCGTTTGAAGTTGACCTAAGTAAAATCACATACTAAAACTCGATTGATTGAAATGCTCTCAACTCAACTTTGCGCTAAATGTTTCTTATCACCATAATTTACATCAAAAGAACTCATTACAATAGAAAATTTATCCTAACACTTATATTTAATTGAAAAGATTGGGTTTAGGGCCTTTACTCGTACAAAGAATAGATCAAATCCTAGTCGAAATTTTTTTGGGGTGTTACAATATCTCCCCCTTGGAATCATTCGTCCTCGAATGATGGTTAACGCTAAGATGAAAGAACGAACCAAACTACTAAACCCTTAGGCTGTAAATACGAGTCAAGATGTTTCAAATTAAAAATCAGGATATGCAGCCAAATGTTTAAAACAAACCCGAGTTCTTTTCGAGCATGAATACTATGACTTGGAAGACATGGGACGTGCCTAAGAGTGCATAACATAGGTAAGCCCTTCTCTTCTTTCTCTAGGGACTGATTTGTGGACTGAGAGAGGAAGTGTTAACACACGAAAGCTGGATTAGAGCAACAACTAACATAGAGAGGAGATACGCAAGCAATATAAAGCACGGTCATGCACTGTCACGACCCAATTTTTCGAGTCCTGATGGCGCCTACCGTAACCCACCAATAGGCAAGCCAAACCCTAGCCCGGAGCGACAAGCGACAGGCTAACGGGTGGAATCTCAGAAAACAGAGATGAAGTGGAAGTAACCATACTAATAAATATCCATACCAAGACTGAGAAGGAAGAGAACAATATATACAGCTGAGAACCCCTCCCAAGACCTGGTGAAGTCGGTACAAGAGCCACTACTAGACATGTCAAAAAAAACAAGACAGAAACCAAATATATACAACAAGTACTACAGTCTCGAGAGCAAAAGACTATACAATAGAGATGGAGTAGGATCTGCCTCGGACGTCAGTAAGCTCACCCTGCTCCGGAGTAAGTGCTGGAAAGAGAGTCACGTCAAAACCGTCGACTAGTGCCCGGATCTGTATCGGGGAAAAAGATGCAGAAGTGCAGTATGAGTACCGGGGCAACGGGTACTCAGTAGGCATCATCGGCCGATTGAGCTCAATATAATATAAGCAAGCTAAAATGCGAGGGTGCATGCTAGGTCCGGGGTATAAATAATAAGTAAATACACTACTGCCGAGGCGTGTAGATATGCTCAGGAGATAAATAAATACGATACTAAGTAAAGAGTAAATAAATGCATAAGTAAGCACTCAAGTCAAACATAACCTATCTGGGCCCCCATAAACCCGATAGGCACACGAAAGAAAACAATAACCCAGCCTGGCCCCCATAAACCGGCGGGACACACAAGAATAGTAAATGCATAGTCACCAGTGTCTCGAAGCTGTATCAGTATCCAGTAACCAGAATAACCAACAAGGGTGCACCGGGCTTGAACCGGCACCAATGGGTAATAACAAGAGGCCAGACACCGGAATCGAACCGGACATAGTGGATAATAACAATAGGCCACATATATCATAACCGCCGGACTCGAACCGGAACTCAGTACCAAAACTCTCCAATCATATCATAACCAGATGCCGGACTCGAACCGAAACTCATAATAATCAGTGGCCGGACTCAAACCGGAACTCATAATAATCAGTAACCATCATGCTGAATCAGTGGCCGGACTTGAACCGGAACTCATAATAATCAGTAACCAAGTGACATAATAGGGCCAGAATCCACACAAATACAAGTAAACGGGGACATACCAGCCCCAAAATAAACTCAAAACATAAGTAAAGGAGCTAACCCACCACGTACTACAAGTCTGGGTATACATTCTAAGTCATGGCAAGGCGGGTCCGCATTCTAAATCAAACTAGCCGACCCCGATCAAATACGGTGCTATTAGAGACTAACAAGGCTAAACAGGTCAAAAGGGCATAAATAGGGTAATTTAATACAAATGTTATCCTAAAAGATCATCTCGGGGATTAACTAAGCCTAATAAGGTTTAAAGCTAACTACACCGACTGTGAAGAGTAGCGGGGCCCACTACGGGGTCCCGGAACCAAGTCTGGGCTAAGGTTCCCCAAACCCCTACTAACAGCGGTACAACATTAACCAACCCTATAAAAGTAATATCTGGCACACCACGAGGATAGCAGGCCCAAAACACATCCGAACAAGGCCCTAACCGGCCCAAAAGGCCTAATCATAGCAAGCCAATGCCAATCTACAACTACCAGCCCAAACACTAGCATAATAATATGCAAATACTATAAACAAACTCAGTCTAGGTATATGGTAAGCCTAGCCTACCTGGACGCTGCCAAACGCCTGCCAAAGCTTGCTAAATAGGAGTCTTTCCCTTTCGAGAGACCTCCGATTGCTGCCACGCTAGCAAAATAATAAACTACATGTCAAAACATGAATTTTGATACCCATATTGCATTAGTTCAAAAAAAATATCCAAACGGTCCATGTGGGGCCCACTTGCGGAATCAAAAAACCGAAACCGTCACAGCGTCCCAAATCACCCCATGACCAATAGTCACAACTAACACCGCTCAATTTGAGCTCAATATCTAGCTCAAACATCAACACCAATTCCAACAACCACCGTAACTAAAACTACCGTAAAAATAAGAAAACGTACCGTAGAAATGACGAGAACGAGTCCACGAACTCAAATATACCAACCCCTAACCTTGAATCTCTCTAGAAATGCCTAAAATTGAGCTTAAAGTACTTAAAAATAAAAATGGTGGAATATATGTAGTGTAATAAAGAACACAAAATGAGGAATAAATAAATAAAACTATAGTATATATATATATACACTACACGTACAAGACCAACAAAAAAGTAAGTCTTTTAGTCAAATGCCAATTAATGTTGCATGCACATGGCTTTATCCATTATTTTGCACTCCGTATATATATATTCGGATACAGCATAGGCTCGTGATAAAATAAATATAATATTTTAAATATACCATCATGAATAGAAAATTATTTTGAACAAAACTTCTATAAAATAAAAATATTATTTTAACATATTTAGATTTACTATCTCCGTTTAAAATATAAATAAATTATAGAACTTTTATAAAGTAGTATAGATACATCATCACTAAAGAATTTTATAAATATCATAAATATTTTTGAAAGGTACTTAACTATGTCATTTTATCAAATTCTAATTTAATTTAATATTTTACAACGAGCTCAGTCTAAATAATATTCTCAAACGAACTGTCCGGGAACCGAACTGTCAGTCCCAGCAAGTCATAAATAACTTGGGGAAGTTATAGAAAAGCTATAAACGCTGAGAACGCACGAAAATGAGGAAAATGACCGGGAAGGTCATTACATGCACAGCCCAAATCTCTAAAAGAAACTCAATGACACTAAAACTAGCCTTTGCTTAACAATTCACCATCTCCCCCTTAGACTCAATTCGATAACTTAGGACTGCAACTATACCCAATTACTAAACCACCCTCACTAAAGTCTACAGAACAACATCACATCAACCATACATAATTCAGATCTCCAAAATCATTATTTTTCCTACCTTAGTGATCATTCGAGACTCAAACTTATCACCTAACACTTAAATCAAGTAGCCGCACAACTTTCTTTCACACACACTACTACTTATTTGATTGTCTGCCTAAACTAGCTTCATAACTCTATAAACATAAAAGGGTTCTTCCTTCAAGCTACAAGGTGCAGCCTAGTTCTATTCATTCTTAACTACTCTTTACTTCCATTCAGAGCCTATATATATAATATATACTAACACATTGACACGTTCTCAAACATTATAACAAGCAACTCCTCCTCTAAATACTACCATAATATCTACACCACACTTACTACAATCCAACCACTACTTAAGAACATATCACCCCATCGCTCACACTATTCCCGGGTAACACCACTACTTGCAACTCTAAACACATACTTCCATCCCCCCTTAAAGGTGTTTTCTAAAATAAGGCCAAGAGAAAGGTCTGGTTACTTGTCTTATTCTGGCTCTAATGCACGATTCATAATAACAAGGGCGCAATCTTTTGTATCAATAAACATAAATGCACTAATGGGTTCCCCTCAAACCCTTGTGCAGTCTCTTAACTTTGTACGGACTCTATTCGAGGAAAACACCATGATAGGAGACTGAACTTTACTACTTCTACCACCTCGGAGATGAGGTGTAGTTGGAGGACATGGAGCAACAAACGAATTTACACAAGTTCTTAAGGGACAACTTTATTGCACGGTCTAGAGTAAGAAAGAATGAGAAACTTTTCTTAAATGCCCGTAGTCCTTTATTTATAGAAGTGGGGCCCTCACAACAACAAACAAGATCCTACCGACACGGCTTCATAGACTCCCAAGGACACTTGAACTCTGTGCTCTGATACCAAGTTTGTCACGCCCTGAGCCTACACCCTAGACGTAACCGGCACCCGAACCACGAATGGCCCGAGAGAACCACTTGGCCTGGCATGCAACTAATAAAACTAAACTTTTTATAAAAATGCGGAAGCTGGAAATATGGGCTAACTTTTGTAAACAAAATAAAATAAATTAATTTAAACTTTCATTGACTGAAACATTAAAAAAAATTATAAACTAATACAACCGACTTGACTTGACTATGTCTATGAAGCCTCTACTACATCATGAGTACAACAAAACCTTATGTAACAAAAGAAGCTAGTGACTGAGACACTGTTAAGTCCTCGGAAGAATGAGAACTCCCTCAAGCTGATGTCATAGCCTATTAGAAATTCTGAACATGAACCTGCATATCTAAAAACTGGGCACTACATCGTCCAATGATGCAGCGCAAAAAGAGCGTCAATACTTTGAATGTATTGGTACGTAATAGCGGAATAAAAACTGAATTAGATAAACTTTTGAATTAAATCATAACATATGACATGAGTAAGGAGCTATGGGACCAAAGACTTACTGACCTTTTCTTGCAAATCTGTCGGGACTAAAGTAGTGAAATTGAATAAGTTATTTAAAAACATTAAAAGCATGTAAAAACTAAATAGTAAACTTCGTAAAATATAAGCCCGACAATAATAATTATAATATTGTGATAAAAAAACTTTAATATAATTCATCAACTAAAATTGAGACTAAAGAATAAATGACTGAAGTCTGGACAAAACTTGAAAACAATACTTCAGAAAACTTTCTTTAAACTAGTGGCCTCGGCCAATCATATATTCTCTCAAAATAAGTAAGTTTTCTTTTGGGGAGTTTCTCTTAACCGACATAAACCATGTGAGCAACATGGAGTACAACGTCTTATCCACGTTGCCAGAACCCAACGTCTTGCCCACGTTGGCAGAGCCATCCTATACCTTGCTGGGGTATAAGACGAAACATAATATGGGGATCCCAAAGCTGAGCCCGAAGGCTATAAATAATAGAGGAGTCACCCTATCTGCAGGTGATCCTATCCTACGGTGGCAACATAGTTTTGGAGTATGTGACCTCGGACTCATACCCGTCTCGGTGCTAAATAATCCTCCCAAAAACATACTATTTGCTCATATCATAAGTCTTTAAAACACTTTCAAAAATTTATGCTTGATTCTAAAATATCGTACCGTGAATATATCATTCTCTGTGAGCCTTGGCTCTAAATCTTCATAACTTTTCTTAAACTTTAGCGTTTCAAGATACGATAAGCTTTTCTCTTTCCAAGACATGATAATAACATAGAGATTCTCTGTAAACTTTTCAGGAATATAACTTATAAACTTTAATAGCAACTTCAATGAAATCATGAATTATTAAATAGTAAATCATGAAATAGACTCTAAATAACTTAAAGAAAATTCACAAACTTTGCTTGAAAACTCAATAGACATGTAATGGAAATCAAATCAAAGGAAAGACTCCAAACTTGTAGAACTCTTACTAGAAATCATAGAACATCCAAGAATTGTCATCAAGGAATCAAGAACAATGCTTAGAATATTCAAATCTTAAAACCCTAACTTGAAATCATGACTTAATGATGGAACTATGACTCAATTATGGGGATGAACAGGGTTCCCCACGAAAGATATTGCTCTTACGTACCTCGAAGATTAACGATGGGGAAGAATCCTTATGATTTGGAACCCTAGCTTGATTTTCCTTGCAACTTGAAGGTTGAAAGCTTGAGAGAATAAGAGAGGAGAAGAGTTTATCGTGACTTATGAAATCTGATTGAATTTGGCCTTTTAGGGGAAGGTAATAGGCTTGATTAGGGTTATGGGATGTGGAAAGGACAAAACCGACCTTTTTTAATAAATTTCCGTCGGCCAAAACGCGGCTCAGTTCACTACACTGCATCATGTTAGTAAAATGATCATAACTTTTTACTCGGGATTCGGATGGATGAACGGTTGGTGGCGTTGGAAAGAAGACTCGAAGATCTTTCATTTGATAGGTCTTAGGTCACAAAATTCTTCATATTTCAATATTTATGCTCGTTTGAAGTTGACCTAAGTAAAATCACATACTAAAACTCGATTGATCGAAATGCTCTCAACTCAACTTTGCGCTAAATATTTCTTATCACCATAATTTACATCAAAAGAACTCATTACAATAGAAAATTGATCCTAACATTTATATTTAATTGAAAAGATTGGGTTTAGGGCCTTTACTCGTACAAAGAATAGATCAAATCCTAGTCGAAATTTTTTTGGGGTGTTACAATATCTCCCCCTTGGAATCATTCGTCCTCGAATGATGGTTAACGCTAAGATGAAAGAACGAACCAAACTACTAAACCCTTAGGCTGTAAATACGAGTCAAGATGTTTCAAATTAAAAATCAGGATATGTAGCCAAATGTTTAAAACAAACCCGAGTTCTTTTCGAGCATGAATACTATGACTTGGAAGACATGGGACGTGCCTAAGAGTGCATAACATAGGTAAGCCCTTCTCTTCTTTCTCTAGGGACTGATTTGTGGACTGAGAGAGGAAGTGTTAACACACGAAAGCTGGATTAGAGCAACAAATAATGTAGAGAGGAGATACGCAAGCAATATAAAGCACGGTCATGCACAGCCCAAATCTCTAAAAGAAACTCAATGACACTAAAACTAGCCTTTGCTTAACAATTCACCATCTCCCCCTTAGACTCAATTCGATAACTTAGGACTGCAACTATACCCAATTACTAAACCACCCTCACTAAAGTCTACAGAACAACATCACATCAACCATACATAATTCAGACCTCCAAAATCATTATTTTTCCTACCTTAGCGATCATTCGAGACTCAAACTTATCACCTAACACTTAAATCAAGTAGCCGCACAACTTTCTTTCACACACACTACTACTTATTTGATTGTCTGCCTAAACTAGCTTCATAACTCTATAAACATAAAAGGGTTCTTCCTTCAAGCTGCAAGGTGCAGCCTAGTTCTATTCAGTCTTAACTACTCTTTACTTCCATTCGGAGCCTATATATATAATATATACTAACACATTGACACGTTCTCAAACACTATAACAAGCAACTCCTCCTCTAAATACTACCATAATATCTACACCACACTTACTACAATCCAACCACTACTTAAGAACATATCACCCCACCGCTCACACTATTCCCGGGTAACACCACTACTTGCAACTCTAAACACATACTTCCATCCCCCCTTAAAGGTGTTTTCTAAAATAAGGCCAAGAGAAAGGTCTGGATACTTGTCTTATTCTGGCTCTAATGCACGATTCATAATAACAAGGGCGCAATCTTTTGTATCAATAAACATAAATGCACTAATGGGTTCCCCTCAAACCCACCCTTGTGCAGTCTCTTAACTTTGTGCGGACTCTATTCGACGAAAACACCATGATAGGAGACTGAACTTTACTACTTCTACCACCTCGGAGATGAGGCGTAGTTGGAGGACATGGAGCAACAAACGAATTTACACAAGTTCTTAAGGGACAACTTTATTGCACGGTCTAGAGTAAGAAAGAATGAGAAACTTTTCTTAAATGCCCGTAGTCCTTTATTTATAGAAGTGGGGCCCTCACAACCACAAACAAGATCCTACCGACACGGCTTCATAGACTCCCAAGGACACTTGAACTCTGTGCTCTGATACCAAGTTTGTCACGCCCCGAGCCTACACCCTGGATGTAACCGGCACCCGAACCACGAATGGCCCGAGAGAACCACTTGGCCTGGCATGTAACTAATAAAACTAAACTTTTTATAAAAATGCGGAAGCTGGAAATATGGGCTAACTTTTGTAAACAAAATAAAATAAATTAACTTAAACTTTCATTGACTGAAACATTAAAAAAAATTATAAACTAATACAACCGACTTGACTTGACTATGTCTATGAAGCCTCTACTACATCATGAGTACAACAAAACCTTATGTAACAAAAGAAGCTAGTGACTGAGACACTGTTAAGTCCTCGGAAGAATGAGAACTCCCTCAAGCTGATGTCATAGCCTATTAGAAATTCTGAACACGAACCTGCATATCTAAAAACTGGGCACTACATCGTCCAAAGATGCAGCGCAAAAAGAGCGTCAATACTTTGAATGTATTGGTACGTAATAGCGGAATAAAAACTGAATTAGATAAACTTTTGAATTAAATCATAACATATGACATGAGTAAGGAGCTATGGGACCAAAGACTTACTGACCTTTTCTTGCAAATCTGTCGGGACTAAAGTAGTGAAATTGAATAAGTTATTTAAAAGCATTAAAAGCATGTAAAAACTAAATAGTAAACTTCGTAAAATATAAGCCCGACAATAATAATTATAATATTTTGATAAAACAACTTTAATATAATTCATCAACTAAAACTGAGACTAAAGAATAAATGACTGAAGTCTGGACAAAACTTGAAAACAATACTTCAGAAAACTTTCTTTAAACTAGTGGCCTCGGCCAATCATATATTCTCTCAAAATAAGTAAGTTTTCTTTTGGGGAGTTTCTCTTAACCGACATAAACCATGTGAGCAACATGGAGTACAACGTCTTATCCACGTTACCAGAACCCAACGTCTTGCCCACGTTGGCAGAGCCATCCTATACCTTGCCGGGGTATAAGACGAAACATAATATGGGGATCCCAAAGCTGATCCCGAAGGCTATAAATAATAGAGGAGTCACCCTATCTGCAGGCGATCCTATCCTACGGTGGCAACGTAGTTTTGGAGTATGTGACCTCGTACTCATACCCGTCTCGGTGCTAAATAATTGTAATGACCTTCCCGGTCATTTACCTCCTTTTCGTGCGTTCTCAGCGTTTAGAGCTTTTCTATAACTGCCCCAAGTTATTTATGACTTGCTGGGATTGACATTTCGGTTCCCGGGCAGTTCGTTTGAGAACATTATTTAGACCGAGCTCGTTGTAAAATATTAAATTAAATTTGAATTTGGTAAAATGACATAGTTAATTACCTTTCAAATATGTTTATGATATTTGTAAAATTCTTTAGTTATAATAAGTTATAATTTAGTAATATTTTTAAATGGAGATAGTAAATCTAATTTTGTTGACATAATATTTTTTTTTATTTTATAGAGGTTTTGTTCAAAATAATTTTCTATTCATGATGGTATATTTAAAATATTGTATTTATTTTATCACGAGCCTATGCAATATCCGAATATATATATATACGGAGAGTGAAAATGGATAAGGCCATGTGTATGTTACATTAATTAATCTTTGACTATGAGATTTCTTTCTTGTTTGGAGTTGGTACGTGTATTACATATATATATATATATATATATACTAGAATGTTACTTTCTTTTCTTATTTTATTGTCTTTGTGGAAGACTTCATATATTCCATCATTGTAAGCACTTTAAGCTCAACTTTAAACATTTCTAGAGAGATTCAAGGTTAGGGGTTGGTATATTTGAGTTCGTGGACTCGTTCTCGTCATTTCTACGATACGTTTTCTTATTTTTACGGTAGTTTTAGTTACGGTGGTTGTTGGAATTGGTGTTGATATTTGAGATAGATATTGAGCTCAAATTGAGCGGTGTTAGTTGTGACTATTGGTCACGGGGTGATTTGGGACGCTGTGACGGTTTCGGTTTTTCGATTCCGCAAGTGGGCCCCATATGGACCGTTTGGATATTTTTTTGAACTAATGCAATATGGGTATCAAAATTCATGTTTTGACATGTAGTTTATTATTTTGCTAGCGTGGCAGCAATCGGAGGTCTCTCGAAAGGGAAAGACTCCTATTTAGCAAGCTTGGGCAGGCGTTTGGCGGCGTCCAGGTAGGCTAGGCTTACCGTATACCTAGATTGAGTTTGTTTATAGTATTTGCATGTTATTATGCTAGTGTTTGGGCTGGTAGTTGTGGATTGGCACTGGCTTGCTATGACTAGGCCTTTTGGGCCGTTTAGGGCCTTGTTCGGATGTGTTTCGGGCCTGTTATCCTCGTGGTGTGCTAGATATTACTTTTATAGGGTTGGTTAATGTTGTACCGCTGTTAGTAGGGGTTTGGGGAACCTTAGCCCAGACTTGGTTTCGGAACTCCGTAGTGGGCCCCGCTACTCTTCACAGTCGGTGTAGTTAGCTTTAAACCTTATTAGGCTTAGTTAAGCCCCGAGATGATCTTTTAGGATAAAATTCGTATTAAATTACCCTATTTATGCCCTTTTGACCTGTTTAGCCTTGTTTGTCCCTAATAGCACCGTATTTGATCGGGGTCGGCTAGTTTGATTTAGGATGCGGAACCGCCTTGCCATGACTTAGAATGTATACCCAGACTTGTATATACATATTGTTTATGGTAGATAGTTGACCTGGAAGGATCCCGAGATTGACTTGTAGTACGTGGTGGGTTAGCTCCTTTACTTATGTTTCGAGTTTATTTTGGGGCTGGTATGTCCCCGTTTACTTGTATTTGTGTGGATTCTGGCACTACTATGTCACTTGGTTACTGATTATTATGAGTTCCGGTTCGAGTCCGGCCACTGATTATTATGAGTTCCGGTTCGAGTCCGGCATCTGATTATGATATGATTGGAGAGTTTTGGTACTGAGTTCCGATTCGAGTCCGGCGGTTATGATATATGTGGCCTATTGTTATTATCCACTATGTCCGGTTCGATTCCGGTGTCTGGCCTCTTGTTATTACCCATTGGTGCTGGTTCAAGCCCGGTGCACCCTTGTTGGTTATTCTGGTTACTGGATACTGATACAGCTTCGAGACACTGGTGACTATGCATTTACTATTCTTGTGTGTCCCGCCGGTTTATGGGGGCCAGGCTGGGTTATTGTTTTCTTTCGTGTGCCTATCGGGTTTATGGGGGCCCAGATAGGTTATGTTTGACTTGAGTGCTTACTTATGCATTTTTTACTCTTTACTCAGTATCGTATTTATTTATCTCCTGAGCATATCTACACGCCTCGGCAGTAGTGTATTTACTTATTATTTATACCCCGGACCTAGCATGCACCCTCGCATTTTAGCTTGCTTATATTATATTGAGCTCAGTCGGCCGATGATGCCTACTGAGTACCCGTTGCCCCGGTACTCATACTGCACTTCTGCATCTTTTTCCCCGATACAGATCCGGGCACTAGTCGACGGTTTTGACGTGACTCTCTTTCCAGCACTGACTCCGGAGCAGGGTGAGCTTACTGACGTCCGAGGCAGATCCTACTCCATCTCTATTGTATAGTCTTTTGCTCTCGAGACTGTAGTACTTGTTGTATATATTTGGTTTCTGTCTTATTTTTTTTTTTGACATGTCTAGTAGTGGCTCTTGTACCGACTTCACCAGGTCTTGGAAGGGGTTCTCACCTGTATATATTGTCCTCTTCCTTCTCAGTCTTGGTATGGATATATATTTTGATTTTTTTTTTTTTTTTGTATTTCTAGCATGTTTATTAGTATGGTTACTTCCACTTCATCTCTGTTTCCTGAGATTCCACCCGTTAGCCTGTCGCTTGTAGCTCCGGGCTAGGGTTTGGCTTGCCTATTGGTGGGTTACGGTAGGCGCCATCAGGACTCGAAAAATAGGGTCGTGACAATAATCCTCCCAAAAAATATACTATTTGCTCATATCATAAGTCTTTAAAACACTTTCAAAAATTTATGCTTGATTCTAAAATATCGTACCGTGAATATATCATTCTCTGTGAGCCTTGGCTCTAAATCTTCATAACTTTTCTTAAACTTTAGCGTTTCAAGATACGATAAGCTTTTCTCTTTTCAAGACATGATAATAACATAGAGATTCTCTGTAAACTTTTCAGGAATATAACTTATAAACTTTAATAGCAACTTCAATGAAATCATGAATTATTAAATAGTAAATCATGAAATAGACTCTAAATAACTTAAAGAAAATTTACAAACTTTGCTTGAAAACTCAATAGACATGTAATGGAAATCAAATCAAAGGAAAGACTCCAAACTTGTAGAACTCTTACTAGAAATCATAGAACATCCAAGAATTGTCATCAAGGAATCAAGAACAATGCTTAGAATATTTAAATCTTAAAACCCTAACTTGAAATCATGACTTAATCATGGAACTATGACTCAATTATGGGGATGAACAGGGTTCCCCACGAAAGATATTGCTCTTACGTACCTCGAAGATTAACGATGGGGAAGAATCCTTATGATTTGGAACCCTAGCTTGATTTTCCTTGCAACTTGAAGGTTGAAAGCTTGAGAGAATAAGAGAGGAGAAGAGTTTATCGTGACTTATGAAATCTGATTGAATTTGGCCTTTTAGGGGAGGGTAATAGGCTTGATTAGGGTTATGGGATGTGGACAGGACAAAACCGACCTTTTTAAATAAATTTCCGTCGGCCAAAACGCGGCTCAGTTCACTACACTGCATCATGTTAGTAAAATGATCATAACTTTTTACTCGGGATTCGGATGGATGAACGGTTGGTGGCGTTGGAAACAAGACTCGAAGATCTTTCATTTGGTAGGTCTTAGGTCACAAAATTCTTCATATTTCAAGATTTATGCTCGTTTG
Organism: Capsicum rhomboideum; assembly: GCA_031232105.1. Taxonomy (NCBI): domain Eukaryota; kingdom Viridiplantae; phylum Streptophyta; class Magnoliopsida; order Solanales; family Solanaceae; genus Capsicum; species Capsicum rhomboideum. Next base: position 122,470,295 of record CP124714.1, read on the forward strand.
AAGTTGACCTAAGTAAAATCACATACTAAAACTCGATTGATTGAAATGCTCTCAACTCAACTTTGCGCTAAATGTTTCTTATCACCATAATTTACATCAAAAGAACTCATTACAATAGAAAATTTATCCTAACACTTATATTTAATTGAAAAGATTGGGTTTAGGGCCTTTACTCGTACAAAGAATAGATCAAATCCTAGTCGAAATTTTTTTGGGGTGTTACAATATCTCCCCCTTGGAATCATTCGTCCTCGAATGATGGTTAACGCTAAGATGAAAGAACGAACCAAACTACTAAACCCTTAGGCTGTAAATACGAGTCAAGATGTTTCAAATTAAAAATCAGGATATGTAGCCAAATGTTTAAAACAAACCCGAGTTCTTTTCGAGCATGAATACTATGACTTGGAAGACATGGGACGTGCCTAAGAGTGCATAACATAGGTAAGCCCTTCTCTTCTTTCTCTAGGGACTGATTTGTGGACTGAGAGAGGAAGTGTTAACACACGAAAGCTGGATTAGAGCAACAAATAATGTAGAGAGGAGATACGCAAGCAATATAAAGCACGGTCATGCACAGCCCAAATCTCTAAAAGAAACTCAATGACACTAAAACTAGCCTTTGCTTAACAATTCACCATCTCCCCCTTAGACTCAATTCGATAACTTAGGACTGCAACTATACCCAATTACTAAACCACCCTCACTAAAGTCTACAGAACAACATCACATCAACCATACATAATTCAGATCTCCAAAATCATTATTTCTCCTACCTTAGTGATCATTCGAGACTCAAACTTATCACCTAACACTTAAATCAAGTAGCCGCACAACTTTCTTTCACACACACTACTACTTATTTGATTGTCTGCCTAAACTAGCTTCATAACTCTATAAACATAAAAGGGTTCTTCCTTCAAGCTACAAGGTGCAGCCTAGTTCTATTCATTCTTAACTACTCTTTACTTCCATTCGGAGCCTATATATATAATATATACTAACACATTGACACGTTCTCAAACACTATAACAAGCAACTCCTCCTCTAAATACTACCATAATATCTACACCACACTTACTACAATCCAACCACTACTTAAGAACATATCACCCCATCGCTCACACTATTCTCGGGTAACACCACTACTTGCAACTCTAAACACATACTTCCATCCCCCCTTAAAGGTGTTTTCTAAAATAAGGCCAAGAGAAAGGTCTGGATACTTGTCTTATTCTGGCTCTAATGCACGATTCATAATAACAAGGGCGCAATCTTTTGTATCAATAAACATAAATGCACTAATGGGTTCCCCTCAAACCCTTGTGCAGTCTCTTAACTTTGTGCGGACTCTATTCGAGGAAAACACCATGATAGGAGACTGAACTTTACTACTTCTACCACCTCGGAGATGAGGCGTAGTTGGAGGACATGGAGCAACAAACGAATTTACACAAGTTCTTAAGGGACAACTTTATTGCACGGTCTAGAGTAAGAAAGAATGAGAAACTTTTCTTAAATGCCCGTAGTCCTTTATTTATAGAAGTGGGGCCCTCACAACCACAAACAAGATCCTACCGACACGGCTTCATAGACTCCCAAGGACACTTGAACTCTGTGCTCTGATACCAAGTTTGTCACGCCCCGAGCCTACACCCTGGACGTAACCGGCACCCGAACCACGAATGGCCCGAGAGAACCACTTGGCCTGGCATGCAACTAATAAAACTAAACTTTTTATAAAAATGCGGAAGCTAGAAATATGGGCTAACTTTTGTAAACAAAATAAAATAAATTAACTTAAACTTTCATTGACTGAAACATTAAAAAAAATTATAAACTAATACAACCGACTTGACTTGACTATGTCTATGAAGCCTCTACTACATCATGAGTACAACAAAACCTTATGTAACAAAAGAAGCTAGTGACTGAGACACTGTTAAGTCCTCGGAAGAATGAGAACTCCCTCAAGCTGATGTCATAGCCTATTAGAAATTCTGAACACGAACCTGCATATCTAAAAACTGGGCACTACATCGTCAAAAGATGCAGCGCAAAAAGAGCGTCAATACTTTGAATGTATTGGTACGTAATAGCGGAATAAAAACTGAATTAGATAAACTTTTGAATTAAATCATAACATATGACATGAGTAAGGAGCTATGGGACCAAAGACTTATTGACCTTTTCTTGCAAATCTGTCGGGACTAAAGTAGTGAAATTGAATAAGTTATTTAAAAACATTAAAAGCATGTAAAAACTAAATAGTAAACTTCGTAAAATATAAGCCCGACAATAATAATTATAATATTGTGATAAAACAACTTTAATATAATTCATCAACTAAAACTGAAACTAAAGAATAAATGACTGAAGTCTGGACAAAACTTGAAAACAATACTTCAGAAAACTTTCTTTAAACTAGTGGCCTCGGCCAATCATATATTCTCTCAAAATAAGTAAGTTTTCTTTTGGGGAGTTTCTCTTAACCGACATAAACCATGTGAGCAACATGGAGTACAACGTCTTATCCACGTTGCCAGAACCCAACGTCTTGCCCACGTTGGCAGAGCCATCCTATACCTTGCTGGGGTATAAGACGAAACATAATATGGGGATCCCAAAGCTGAGCCCGAAGGCTATAAATAATAGAGGAGTCACCCTATCTGCAGGCGATCCTATCCTATGGTGGCAACGTAGTTTTGGAGTATGTGACCTCGGACTCATACCCGTCTCGGTGCTAAATAATCCTCCCAAAAAATATACTATTTGCTCATATCATAAGTCTTTAAAACACTTTCAAAAATTTATACTTGATTCTAAAATATCGTACCGTGAATATATCATTCTCTGTGAGCCTTGGCTCTAAATCTTCATAACTTTTCTTAAACTTTAGCGTTTCAAGATACGATAAGCTTTTCTCTTTTCAAGACATGATAATAACATAGAGATTCTCTGTAAACTTTTCAGGAATATAACTTATAAACTTTAATAGCAACTTCAATGAAATCATGAATTATTAAATAGTAAATCATGAAATAGACTCTAAATAACTTAAAGAAAATTCACAAACTTTGCTTGAAAACTCAATAGACATGTAATGGAAATCAAATCAAAGGAAAGACTCCAAACTTGTAGAACTCTTACTAGAAATCATAGAACATCCAAGAATTGTCATCAAGGAATCAAGAACAATGCTTAGAATATTTAAATCTTAAAACCCTAACTTGAAATCATGACTTAATCATGGAACTATGACTCAATTATGGGGATGAACAGGGTTCCCCACGAAAGATATTGCTCTTACGTACCTCGAAGATTAACGATGGGGAAGAATTCTTATGATTTGGAACCCTAGCTTGATTTTCCTTGCAACTTGAAGGTTGAAAGCTTGAGAGAATAAGAGAGGAGAAGAGTTTATCGTGACTTATGAGATCTGATTGAATTTGGCATTTTAGGGGAGGGTAATAGGCTTGATTAGGGTTATGGGATGTGGACAGGACAAAACCGACCTTTTTAAATAAATTTCCGTCGGCCAAAACGCGGCTCAGTTCACTACACTGCATCATGTTAGTAAAATGATCATAACTTTTTACTCGGGATTCGGATGGATGAACGGTTGGTGGCGTTGGAAACAAGACTCGAAGATCTTTCATTTGGTAGGTCTTAGGTCACAAAATTCTTCATATTTCAAGATTTATGCTCGTTTTAAGTTGACCTAAGTAAAATCACATACTAAAACTCGATTGATTGAAATGCTCTCAACTCAACTTTGCGCTAAATGTTTCTTATCACCATAATTTACATCAAAAGAACTCATTACAATAGAAAATTTATCCTAACACTTATATTTAATTGAAAAGATTGGGTTTAGGGCCTTTACTCGTACAAAGAATAGATCAAATCCTAGTCGAAATTTTTTTGGGGTGTTACAATATCTCCCCCTTGGAATCATTCGTCCTCGAATGATGGTTAACGCTAAGATGAAAGAACGAACCAAACTACTAAACCCTTAGGCTGTAAATACGAGTCAAGATGTTTCAAATTAAAAGTCAGGATATGCAGCCAAATGTTTAAAACAAACCCGAGTTCTTTTCGAGCATGAATACTATGACTTGGAAGACATGGGACGTGCCTAAGAGTGCATAACATAGGTAAGCCCTTCTCTTCTTTCTCTAGGGACTGATTTGTGGACTGAGAGAGGAAGTGTTAACACACGAAAGCTGGATTAGAGCAACAAATAATGTAGAGAGGAGATACGCAAGCAATATAAAGCACGGTCATGCACAGCCCAAATCTCTAAAAGAAACTCAATGACACTAAAACTAGCCTTTGCTTAACAATTCACCATCTCCCCCTTAGACTCAATTCGATAACTTAGGACTGCAACTATACCCAATTACTAAACCACCCTCACTATAGTCTACAGAACAACATCACATCAACCATACATAATTCAGATCTCCAAAATCATTATTTTTCCTACCTTAGTGATCATTCGAGACTCAAACTTATCACCTAACACTTAAATCAAGTAGCCGCACAACTTTCTTTCACACACACTACTACTTATTTGATTGTCTGCCTAAACTAGCTTCATAACTCTATAAACATAAAAGGGTTCTTCCTTCAAGCTACAAGGTGCAGCCTAGTTCTATTCATTCTTAACTACTCTTTACTTCCATTCGGAGCCTATATATATAATATATACTAACACATTGACACGTTCTCAAACACTATAACAAGCAACTCCTCCTCTAAATACTACCATAATATCTACACCACACTTACTACAATCCAACCACTACTTAAGAACATATCACCCCATCGCTCACACTATTCCCGGGTAACACCACTACTTGCAACTCTAAACACATACTTCCATCCCCCCTTAAAGGTGTTTTCTAAAATAAGGCCAAGAGAAAGGTCTGGATACTTGTCTTATTCTGGCTCTAATGCACGATTCATAATAACAAGGGCGCAATCTTTTGTATCAATAAACATAAATGCACTAATGGGTTCCCCTCAAACCCTTGTGCAGTCTCTTAACTTTGTGCGGACTCTATTCGAGGAAAACACCATGATAGGAGACTGAACTTTACTACTTCTACCACCTCGGAGATGAGGCGTAGTTGGAGGACATGGAGCAACAAACGAATTTACACAAGTTCTTAAGGGACAACTTTATTGCACGGTCTAGAGTAAGAAAGAATGAGAAACTTTTCTTAAATGCCCGTAGTCCTTTATTTATAGAAGTGGGGCCCTCACAACCACAAACAAGATCCTACCGACACGGCTTCATAGACTCCCAAGGACACTTGAACTCTGTGCTCTGATACCAAGTTTATCACGCCCCGAGCCTACACCCTGGACGTAACCGGCACCCGAACCACGAATGGCCCGAGAGAACCACTTGGCCTGGCATGCAACTAATAAAACTAAACTTTTTATAAAAATGCGGAAGCTAGAAATATGGGCTAACTTTTGTAAACAAAATAAAATAAATTAACTTAAACTTTCATTGACTGAAACATTAAAAAAAATTATAAACTAATACAACCGACTTGACTTGACTATGTCTATGAAGCCTCTACTACATCATGAGTACAACAAAACCTTATGTAACAAAAGAAGCTAGTGACTAAGACACTATTAAGTCCTCGGAAGAATGAGAACTCCCTCAAGCTGATGTCATAGCCTATTAGAAATTCTGAACACGAACCTGCATATCTAAAAACTGGGCACTACATCGTCCAATGATGCAGCGCAAAAAGAGCGTCAATACTTTGAATGTATTGGTACGTAATAGCGGAATAAAAACTGAATTAGATAAACTTTTGAATTAAATCATAACATATGACATGAGTAAGGAGCTATGGGACCAAAGACTTATTGACCTTTTCTTGCAAATCTGTCGGGACTAAAGTAGTGAAATTGAATAAGTTATTTAAAAACATTAAAAGCATGTAAAAACTAAATAGTAAACTTCGTAAAATATAAGCCCGACAATAATAATTATAATATTGTGATAAAACAACTTTAATATAATTCATCAACTAAAACTGAAACTAAAGAATAAATGACTGAAGTCTGGACAAAACTTGAAAACAATACTTCAGAAAATTTTCTTTAAACTAGTGGCCTCGGCCAATCATATATTCTCTCAAAATAAGTAAGTTTTCTTTTGGGGAGTTTCTCTTAACCGACATAAACCATGTGAGCAACATGGAGTACAACGTCTTATCCACGTTGCCAGAACCCAACGTCTTGCCCACGTTGGCAGAGCCATCCTATACCTTGCTGGGGTATAAGACGAAACATAATATGGGGATCCCAAAGCTGAGCCCGAAGGCTATAAATAATAGAGGAGTCACCCTATCTGCAGGCGATCCTATCCTACGGTGGCAACGTAGTTTTGGAGTATGTGACCTCGGACTCATACCCGTCTCGGTGCTAAATAATCCTCCCAAAAAATATACTATTTGCTCATATCATAAGTCTTTAAAACACTTTCAAAAATTTATGCTTGATTCTAAAATATCGTACCGTGAATATATCATTCTCTGTGAGCCTTGGCTCTAAATCTTCATAACTTTTCTTAAACTTTAGCGTTTCAAGATACGATAAGCTTTTCTCTTTTCAAGACATGATAATAACATAGAGATTCTCTGTAAACTTTTCAGGAATATAACTTATAAACTTTAATAGCAACTTCAATGAAATCATGAATTATTAAATAGTAAATCATGAAATAGACTCTAAATAACTTAAAGAAAATTCACAAACTTTGCTTGAAAACTCAATAGACATGTAATGGAAATCAAATCAAAGGAAAGACTCCAAACTTGTAGAACTCTTACTAGAAATCATAGAACATCCAAGAATTGTCATCAAGGAATCAAGAACAATGCTTAGAATATTTAAATCTTAAAACCCTAACTTGAAATCATGACTTAATCATGGAACTATGACTCAATTATGGGGATGAACAGGGTTCCCCACGAAAGATATTGCTCTTACGTACCTCGAAGATTAACGATGGGGAAGAATCCTTATGATTTGGAACCCTAGCTTGATTTTCCTTGCAACTTGAAGGTTGAAAGCTTGAGAGAATAAGAGAGGAGAAGAGTTTATCGTGACTTATGAAATCTGATTGAATTTGGCCTTTTAGGGGAGGGTAATAGGCTTGATTAGGGTTATGGGATGTGGACAGGACAAAACCGACCTTTTTAAATAAATTTTCGTCGGCCAAAACGCGGCTCAGTTCACTACACTGCATCATGTTAGTAAAATGATCATAACTTTTTACTCGGGATTCAGATGGATGAACGGTTGGTGGCGTTGGAAAGAAGACTCGAAGATCTTTCATTTTGTAGGTCTTAGGTCACAAAATTCTGCATATTTCAAGATTTATGATCGTTTGAAGTTGACCTAAGTAAAATCACATACTAAAACTCGATTGATCGAAATGCTCTCAACTCAACTTTGCGCTAAATGTTTCTTATCACCATAATTTACATCAAAAGAACTCATTACAATAGAAAATTTATCCTAACACTTATATTTAATTGAAAAGATTGGGTTTAGGGCCTTTACTCGTACAAAGAATAGATCAAATCCTAGTCGAAATTTTTTTGGGGTGTTACATCTACTGGAGCCATTTTATACGGAGGAATAGAGATATACGAAACGATTGGAATGAAATCAAATCAATACTAAACTCTACTTCCCATTCTGGGGGTAAGACTGGAAGATCATCACGAAATACATCGAGGAATTCATTAACCACCGAAACCGATTAAGGACTTGGTGGTTTCACATAAGTATCTTACACTCGAACTAAATGACATATATACCCCTTGACTATCATTTTCCTTTCTTTAAGATAGGAAATAAATTTCCCCTTGGTGCCCCTACATAACCCTTCCATTCAAGAACATTTTCTTGTGGAAAATGAAAATGTACCTTCTTAGCCCGGCAATCTACCGTGGCATAATAAGAAGCCAACCAATCCATACCCAGTATGACATCAATATCCACCATTTTCAATTCAATAAGATTAGCCAATGTATTATGGACACACAGTTATCACAGAGTTACGACACACTCTTTTAGCTACAACCGATTCACCTTTTGGTGTAGGTGCCTCAAATGGGTAACTAAAAATTCTAGTGTGCTTTCACAAATCTATTTTTTTTTTTACACTCAATGGAGTAACATATGATAGGGTAAAACCCGGATCATTCATTGCAAATACATTATGTGAAAAGACAAATAATATACCTGTCACTTTATCAGGGAAAGCCTCAAATGTCTGTCGATCCACTACGGCATAGGTACGGTCCAGAATTCTACTAGAGCTAGCTGCTCTTCTAGCCCCTCTGCCACGACCAATAGGTTGTACATCTGACAATGATAATGCAACGGCTGATACCGTAGGTCGTGTCATACCACCCATGCCTCTTTGTGGGCACTCTCTCACCATGTGCCCTGGCATGCCACACCAAAAGCAAACATTTATTCCCAACCGATACTCACCTAAATGATACCTTCCACAACACTTACTCTGCTGAAGAGGAGACCTCAATTGGCTTATACTTCCTCCTGCTCGATACCCCCTGTCCATAAGTCCTGAGTCTCACTTCCTTGTCCAAACCGGTTGTTTCTAAACCCTTGGAATAGAGGGGGAGTATTTGCTGTGGAATGGGGAAATGATGGCCTAGGCGGTTTGTGAAAAATTTGAGGCCCAAATCCTCCTTGGGATGCCATGACCTGTCCCATGGGTTTAGCTCATTTTGACGATCCTCCTTCCAATTCTCGCATCCTCCTCCTTTGCCTCTGTCCCTCCTTTTGTTGCACAAGAGCTTGTATTTGAGCTTGTGCAGTAACTACCTGGGTAAATATTTGTACCACACTCATTAAATCCTGCTCAATAGTATTAACGGGCAGTTTATAAGATACTTCTCTCCTTCTCGGCTCTTCCGGAGCTGGAAAAGTGGAAGAAGCCCGCGATGCAAATTTGGTCTCAGCTCCACCTTGACTAGCTTGGTCAGGTGGTGATTTACTCAGTCCTTCACCGGCAAACATATCTACCTGTTTACCCTTGCCTCTACCTCTTCTTGTCATCGGCAGTTTACTATATCATAGAAAACCAATTCCAATGGTCAGATATAATTTTTTTTTACCACTTACACTTTTGGCTCTATTGTACGATCTAGAAATGAAGAAAAGAAACAACTCCTAAATGTCCCATAGCCTCCTACTTATAAATGTGGTGCACAACACATCCATAAGCAAGACTCTACACAGACACGGCTTTGTAGACACCCTTAGGACAAAATGCTCTGATACTACTTTTGTCACGCCCCGAGTTCCAACGAGGCGGACTGGCACCCGAAGCCGATAAGGCCCGAGAGAACCAATCTTCATCTATGTCTATTCATATGCATGTCATTCATGAAACACCACCATCATGTATAGAGATATAAGATACCAATAGCGAAAGTCATGGAAACATGTGATATATACATATGTGAAACTTGGCCGTCAGGGCCATTAAGACAAAACATACGTTCCTTACATTTTCTTCATCTATCCCACAACCTTGTCAGCCATCTCTCGTCTAAGACATTTTATAAAATGATTCATTTTCTTTCACAAAGAATCCAAGTTCTATAGTAGTACCAGTTCTATGAAAATGAGTGATGAATGAGTATGCATGATCATGGAAAAATTAACAATGCACAATAATTACCTCAACAATGGTATAAATGAACCCAAGTCACCCAAATCTCAGTAAATCTTGATACAAACCCCAACATGGGTGCACCAATAGAAAAAGAACAAATTAAGACAAGCCCTCACTCGGGCATCACAATGATAATAACCTTTCTAGCTAATAATAAGTTTATCATAAACCCCCACTTATGTATCACAGTGATAATTAGCTCTCTAAGTAATAATAAAGTCAACACAATCCCCCACTCGAATATCATAATGATGATACTCAACCCAAATAATGTAAACATTGAGAATTCACTCAATCCATAACATACTTTACATCATAAGTTTTCTACCTTTTCCAATTATGAAACAACTAGACTCAAATACTCACAAAGAAAATATACTCATCAACAAGCATGTTCAGAAGTTCACCTTCATTCACATTACATAGTAATTATGCCAAGATTCCTCTTTGTAACATCTTATTTATAACCCAATCTTTTCATACCTTAAGTAGTTACTAACCCCAATTATTTGATCAAATTTCACTAAAAATGATTCAAACTCTCAAGTAGATACTCACTAACAATTTATGCATAATCAATAAGTCATTTATTAACACCATTTACCATAAACATGTCAACAAGTAGAGAGAATAATCAAGATGCTCATTTTATGACTTTTAATCTAATAATAGACACTGGTACCCGTACAGATACTCGTTATATCATCTATAAGAGCCGTAAATACCCAGTCATTCACAATATACAAGCAATAAGCATGTAGCACATAAACACCTCAGAAAAGAGTCAAGGTAAATTTCAACTTGCCGTAAAGAAGACCCGCAAAGATAAATCACAACCTAAAAAATCAAAGGAAGCTCTACTCTCTCAAAACTCCCCCGAATGAGCCCAATCTATTCAAATATGAGAACTATATGTAAATACGAGACTAACAATACCTATATTGACATACTTATGTTTCGAGTTCAAAATCACCTCAAAAATAAAAGAATAAACTGAAATTTCTGTAGAAAATCACTTTACTGATAATCTAAGGGCCTCAAATCTAAAACCCCATTGAAAATTGAGTTAAAATTGAGTTAGAAATCATCAAAATATCAATATTTCACTTTACCAATTAAACCTCAAAATCTCAAGTTTAAAACCCATGATTTGAAGAAGATTTTGTAATTTATTCAATGAGTAATAATGAAAATAAGTTTTAGAAACTCACCCAAGGTTTAGATCTAGAAAACCCACTTGAAATTGCTTCAATCTGAGCTCTCAAGCTCTAAAAATGATGAAAATGGGGTTTCAAACATCAATTTTGGATAGAAATCATGAAAACCAAAATGTATATACTTGAAAAATGAGAATAATAAAGGTAGAATCACATACCCAATGATTATATGAGAAAAACGCATTGTGAATTGCCTAAATTGGAACTCCCTAGCTCCCACAATGTCAAAAGTACGAAATAGATGCGGTTAGGACTTAAACTTAGGCATTTTCGCTTTTGCGGATGTTTTCTAGCTTAAGCAGCATCGCTTAAGTGACCAAACCTTCATTTAAGCACCCGTATTTCATAAGCAGATCTATTTCCACACATAAAAACCCGCTTAAGCGGCCATTTTCTGCTTAGGTGACACACAAGCACCAACAATATCAAGCTTCTCTAGAAAGGGCATAACTTCCTCATACAGACTTAAAATTTGTTGATTCATTTTGTGTGGCTTCTAAAGTTTGATACAGATCTAATGGTACCATCCATACATCCAAAATAGCTCATTAAATAAATGTGATATTATTAAAATGTAATGACGTAAAACTCCAAACTCTGAACAAGTACGCAAAACTCATCCAAGACCTCCTGAACACAAATAAATAGTGCAAACCACTTGTAAAATACATTTTGGACATGATGGAATCATCAAAATGCCAAATAAGTTCATATGAATCATATGTTGATCAAAGTCAACTATATCAACTTAAAAGCTTTTTAAAAGCAAAAACTCACATAAAAATCTCTCGAACACTTCAGGGGCAGTGCCACCCACTCCTACAACTCACAAATGCTATAAGGCAATAATGGAAAGAGGAAAAATGGTCAAAACACAAAAAAATATAAAAATCACTATGAGGTTTGCTACATATTTTGAGGGAATTTTATGCTAATCTGCTTGAGATGCCAACTAGAGACATATTAGTCAGTGGATGCACGGTCGAGTACACTCCCGCTACTATTAATAGATTGTTCTAATTGTTGAATCATGAATCACCTAAATTTGATGAGTTATGTGTGACTTATGATGTTATTGTGATTAGTCAAGTAATTTTTCCATCACCCCCGAATTGGGGAAGGACCCATGCTGGTGTTCCAACTTATTTTGATTCTAACTGAGCTTCAAGGCAAAAGCTTGGTTGTACTTTGTTAGAAATTGATTTAGTCCCGCGGGTAATATGAGTATGGTCACATTGGAGAGATCTTGCTTAATGACTATGATTTTGTCGAAGTGGAAGATAAATGTAGGGAAGTGGATGTATAATCAAATGTAAAATTGCTCCAAGGGGGAGAAGGTGCAAGATTATTCTTTCTGTCCATAGTTCAAGCTTTGTATAAAAATGATAAGGTGACGACTTTAGTAAAGAGGAGATAACAAAACATAGGGAGCCTATCACTCGAGCCTCTATTGATATGATGATTGTGGATGTAAATGTTAAGCCAACTCATTTACAACCACACTCGAGACATGGAAAGTTAACAAATCAAGAGTGCCTTGATCGCGATGATGAGTTGTTATAGTATCACACAACCCTCTTGCAACATACAGTACAGTAACAATTTCGATCGGCATTCTTAATTCAAGAGTTTATAGAGCGATCACCTCACATGCCATCTGACCTTATTCCATCTTTCACAAGATTTTTACTACAGCCACCATCACACATAACCATTTTGGAACATCATGATGAAGTAGCGCCGTCTGAAACCCTTGATACTAAAAAATTTTTAGCAAAGAAGCTTTCTTACCTTTCTTATCATACTTACTTTATTTTATCACTTGCATTAGGGATAATGCAAAGCTTATAATTGGGGTAGGGTTAGAAACTTTAATTATAGTATTATCCCGTAGCTTTAATTGTGTTTTGTTTTGAATTTTTAGCATAACTTCTTGGTCTTTGGAAATTTTATGGATTTCATTGGAGCTTTGATTATTTTCCATGATATTAGTGAACAAAATAGGTCAATGTGTTCCTGAGAAAAAAAACTAAAATTTTGAGCTTGTTGAAAGGAAAACTAGTGCTGAGGATCACCTTTAACGCTATTGAACTCCCTTTTCAAGCTCATACTTGTATGTTGAAAAAGTGAAGTTGAGTCAACTTTGAATTCCATATGAGAGTTGTGTGGTGAGCATGTTGATATATTCTTGAATGTACATGTTGAGTGTAGAACTTGTCTGGCTTGTTGTTTGAGGAGAAATCTTAGGATGTTCTCAAGTTAGGAAAGGATTGTAGGCCTTCCTTGTTTAGCCTAAATTGATTGGCCCTTGTTGTAATTACTCCTTATCATCTCTTTTGTACCTTAATGAATTATCCTATTTTTCTTGGTAGCCAATAGTAACCTTTAGCCTATTTTTGTGATTTTCCATTATTGTTAACCTTATTACTTTAGGCAAACCTTACTCAAGTAAAATGAGAATAGAGTTTCAAGCTTGGGATCATGTGTAAAAAAGGGTAGTGGTTTTAGAAACAAATGTGAAGTAGTTTGGACGGAAGAAAAGGTTGAAGAAAAGAAAGAGAAGACAAGGAAAAATTTGCAAGAAAAGAAGGAAGTCATTTTAGAGAAGTATAGAAGGATTTTTTTTGGAAAAAGATAAAAAAAGTAATAAGGAAAGAAAAAAAAAAGGGGAAGTGTGCTTAAGTGTCAAGTAATGATTGTGACAAGGGACTTTAGTCACTCTTATCCATATTTTCATACCCTTCCCTTAGCCTACATTAAAACCAAATGATAAAATCCTGCTTGATCCTTACTTGAGAACTCTTATATTAGTGGGTAGCGACAAAATAGGCAAGCTTATGGTACTCTTCTATGTGATACAAGAGTTTCTTTGTTGAGTGTGAGTGTCATTGTTTTTGAACATGCCCCTTCTTTTTGGAACTTGTTAGATTGATATCTGTTGTGTGAATTTGGGGTAATCTACACTTGGTGAGGCATATTGGGATTCAAGGAACAAAAGAGTTTTGTATTTTTAATATGCAAGTATGAGGAAGAAAAGATGGTGTTTAATTATATTGGTTGATCTTAGTCAAGTTTACTTATCAAGATAGTTCTGACTTGATTTTGTGTCCTTCCGCTTTTGTTTAGACAAGAAAAAGTTCAAGTATGGGGGAATTTGATAAGTGATATACTATATATGTATTCATGCCTTTTATCACATTCTAATTGAAGAGTTTGAGTGTTATAAAATGTAATTCCTTGCTATTTGTGTTATTTTAATTATAGATATGAAAAAAAGGGGACAAAATGGAAATACCCAAGATTTGATGCAAAGGAGACGCAAGAAATGAAGAAAAGAATTATCTAAAGAAAAATTAGGACAAAACATCCCCCATTATTGTAACTATCAAGACTTGGTCGCTGTGAAGCTCCCTCAAAATTATTAACTAGCCCTTTCCATCACAACGGTCAAGTTTTTCTCACTGTGACAGTGCGACTATCCAATAGAATTTCAGCCATTTCACTTTATGGTTGCAAAATTATATATAAAAGTATAATTTTGTAGTCCACGAGAGGACAACACACATGGGGAAAGAAACACAACTTTTGGAAAAGGGAAGAACAGAAGACTCCAAGGTTTTGATGAGAGTTCAAGATTCGTCAGGAGCTTCTTTTTGATTTTTCTGATTCATATTATTGTATATTCTTTAGAATCATGAAATTATCAATGTTGAATATACTCCTGGTTGATTTTTCTATATGTATGGAATAATTCTTTTGTAGATAAGTTTGGATGAACCCTATAGTTTGATTAGTGATTTCCCTGTAACTTTATCTTGTTTTCACTTGATTCTTGATGAGTTATTAAGTCATTAATCACAAGAGATAATTGAGTTTCTCCATTGTTTTACATTATTTTCAGACATTCTTTGGCTGAACATTAATTCTATTCACAAGAAAGAATTAATGATTTAACTTAAGACGTGTCACATAGATATTCAAATGAAATCATTAATTGTGGATCTGTAGTGAATCATTGAACACTATATTCATGTTTCATACTTTTAGTTTTTTCTTTTAATTGTGTATTCAAAGGGAGTATGGTTATTACAAGGGGTTATAAGGATTGAATGTATTAGCAGGAAACATTCAACTTCATGAAGGATGGTGAAAGTTGACCCCGAATCACTAATTGATCAATAGGTGGATTCTTGAGTCGACTGATTCGTTCTTGTTGAATCACACTTGTTTCTAGAGTTGTGGCTTTACTTCATCCTTAGTTAATTTATTTATCAACAATCAACTTCCTCAATGATCGGATTTCTCAAATAGTAATTATCAATATCAATTAGCATAAAACTATCCTAATCCTCATGGTTTTCACAATCTTTTATACTATCTTTGACAGGCACGAGCTTTAGTTTTTTTTCTATACATCGGTTTTGCGCTAGTATAGAATGGGAAAGGCCACCATTATATCTAAAAGTATATAAATCGCTATGCAGGACGACAAGGCCTCCATGATATCTTGAACAGAAAGTAAAGCCCGAACATGTACTTACATGAAATATCAACCCTACTAGTAACTCCTATGTAACCGTATATCTTTCATACCATAATCATAATAAATCTATCATCTCAACGATCACAATAACCCTATAATCACGATAATATATTTACCACCTCCTACTCCTCAACTTGATACAGAACCGAAATCAACCATATATGAGTTTTAAATAAGATTAATATCAATAATAATTTAGAGACATCTAACAATTGACTCATCGATAGCACGATGGACTCAAGAATTATAAATCCTAAGGAATCATGTCAAAAGGGAAAGGAATAACCTTTACATAGCTCAAATTCAAGCTTATATAACTTAATGTAGATAAGTGATTTTCTATTGGTGATTAAATAAATCATCAAAATATTTTCCTACTGAATTCTCTCAACATCAATACGTATATAGATATGCTTAACATTCCACCCATCAAATTGAAGTAAAATGGTTGAAATGGGCTATTTAAAGTCGTGTAAATATAGGTATAGTTAACAACAACTAATGAGAAATATCACCCAAGAATGTTTTTCAAAGTGTAACACCTCATGTCTTGAGTTACATTTATAACTATAAATATATGTATTTGATCTTCAGAATAAGATTTATCAGGTCCAAGAAGAAGTTAGAAAATAACACAGGGTCATGTGTACATTTATAGGGGTAAGAGGGGAGAAAAATCAACCCGAGGCGAGAAAATACACTGCGACAATGCCTCAGGTGGTTCCCTATGCATCACCATAGCACAAAGGTAGAGGTATGAGCATGGACTTTGGAGCTACTTCTCAAATGGCCTAAGGCGACGACCTAGGCGATGCCTCAAGCTATTTTGGGTGTGATTCAAGGCACTTGCTCACTTCGAGGGAATTTTCATCCTCCAACTCTTGGGTATCCTTTAGCATGTTTAACACCCACTTTTAGCAGAATAAAACACTTAGTATCATATTCTATTTATTCCACTTACCCTCTCCAACTCAAACCTCAAGGTTTTTAAGAAAACAAAGCTAAAAATTATAGCAATGTTCTTCCTCAAACTCTCCCTCCAAGTTCTTCCTCCTCTCAAGGTATGTAAGGATATTCTACCTACATTATTCTTATGAACCTCCTGGTTTGATGAAAATTATAAAGAGGTTAGTCTTGAAATCATCTTTGATTCTTTATGATAGTAGTCATGAAAGCACTTCTAATGTGCCCTACCCTTATTGAATTTATTAACCTATGTATCCTTATGGGTTTACCTTATGAATTCATATTTATTAGTTAAAGTTATGAAATTCATATGCTATGTATCAAGTTTAATGATTTGTTTTCAATGAATTAATGAAATCATATATCCATAATCTTATTGAACCCTAAATCGTACTTTTTTTATAAAGTATCTTATTTTATGACACGTGGCATGATTTTTCATTACATATTACTTATGAACTTATGAGATAGACTCTAATGACTATGTTTTTGATATGACTATATGAACTCCTTAATTATAAACTAGGCTAAAATGACAACAAATATTCTAAAAGCTTGCTCTCCATAAAGTTGTGGAGACCTTTACTTATGAACCATGTGATGTCGTTAAAATTACACCTCCAAAAGAAGTATATAACGGTCGTTATACCAAATATAGAACCCAACTAGGTTGGGGTCTATCCTATGAGGAATAGGTCAAAATCTCGATCAATGTAGTTCTCTAAGTAATTAGTACGTAATTTCCAGTAAATGGTTTTTTTGAATTATATCATCGATCAAGTAACAATTGCAACTTTTGTTAAGTTTGTGATCAATAGATGAGAGGCACTAGGACTGTGTTCCCCATAACTTTATAACTTTGTAGGTTCTTCATTGTAGTGATCTCTCCTGATGCTTGACATGTAGAATTGATAAGTTAAGTTCATCTAAGCGACTTTATGCCCCTATTAGATGAAAATCCTCAATCACGTTTTCTCCTCTCATGAGTGTTTCATCCTAACCCGTATCTTGTATCCTAGATTAGCTTTCCTGCTTTCTCGGCTCAAGCTATTAAGAAAAGGTTGATAGCTCCAAGTCTCTATTGTTTGTTCCTTTTTCCCATCCGTTACCCTTTCTTTCATTCTGAGTAAAGATAGGTGAGTTGTAACATTTTCAACCGTTAGAGAGAAATCAAAGCAAAGAGAACAACAATACATGCACAAACACCCTTTAAGAATCACCGTGTACTATGAACCCTACTTTGTTAATCCGTCATGGTTTTCACAACCCTAGTTGTGGTGTTTAGCTACTCATAATCATAAAAACACAATAATAATTCTAAAAAAATCATAATTATGCACCTACAAAGAAAAAGATGAAAACCATGAATCTCAACTATGAATTAAACCCGCAAGATCAATGTTTAAAACTCTCAAGAACAAGTGTATGACTTAAAAGTAGTAATAGAATGTAAACTAAGCATAAGACCTAATAGGAGTATTTATTGACATAAACGACTCTTGTCCTAAACAAAATAGGAGAACAAGGTCGGCAGTGGTGACGACTCTGACAATGAGTCATAGGGTCAGCCTCTGACTCATTGCGTGTCAAAGGGAATCTGTTATCTTGTCTTTGTTCAGCTCTGGCAATGACTCATATTGTCACCCAATGACTCATTGGGTGACCTCTTGCCACTGGGTTGACTTTTGTACCTTTACAGAACTTTGGACAATTATGCTCAAGACAAGTCTAGGCAACGACTCGTAGCCACTGGTGACGGCTAATAGGATGTAGTCGTTACCACTGACATCACTTTGTATCTCTACATGATTTTTGGTCAATTCACTCAGGATGGGTCATGATACGATCCATTGCCTCTCCCCAATGGCTCATAGCCTATGGTCGTAGCCAATACTCCACTTTTAATCCTAAAGCATTTCATCACTGCTAACATAATGATTTAGGCCACGACTCATAGCGTGACCTAACGAGTCTTGGCCAAGCTTCAGTTCTAACACTTGGTTATTTTTAGTATTTTTTCATCCAATTATCACCAAGACCTGTTTTCCCGCAATACTAACAGAAAACACATCATATCCACATAAATAAGCCGTAGTACTAGCACATGACATATTAACACCCTTAACTTAGAACATGTACATGTCCTCAGGCAAACAAAACAACACAAAAACCAAGACACTTAACTAAGAGAAACCTAAGGGACCTACAACAGTCAATGCAATTCCTTTTTATCACAAAATTCTTAACCCCCTCCTATACAAAAATTTAAAACCACTGTGTGTACATATACATCCCATTACCATAACACAAAGGGATCAAAATATGGAAACAAATAACCAAGAACATATGTGAATGACATTATCCAAACAAATAGCAATCAACAATGCAACCCGTGTTCCCTTACAACCACGAAGTCCCATGCGCTCACAGTCTACAGATGTAATTATAAATAGGGAATGAATCAATACACTCACTCTCTTAAAGAAGTTCTAATAGTGTGCATGAAATATCATAGGCTTGTCCTTATTTTTTGTGCCTTAGCTTTTCGTACGGTTGTACGAGGATCACTATAGAACTTTTATCAGCTTGTAACATAGGCTTGGGGATGGGTATGGTAGCTACGGATATAGTGACTCAACCCTCCTTGACACTATACTATTTTTGGCTTTGCTTTTCAACCTCACTTATTATCTTCTTCCTTATTCTCCTTTGCTTTTCTTTAGATTTTCGGATGTGGTTTTCTTTTTACACTTTTAATTTTTTTCTTTTTCTTTTACAAACTTTATTCAACACTTTTTTTCTTACCACACCTGAATCATTTTTTCTTTTCTTCTTCTAACTTTTCTTCATACCCAAACAACACTACACACCCCTATGATAGCCACCCTCAATTTAGGCAATTTGTCTAAAGTTGAGGTACAAAATGTTCAAGAAGGGACCAGGGCCAATATAGGTTCATTGTAAGTAGTAATGGGAAGGTGAATCGACTAATGAAAGAAAGAGGTCAATTAAGGCTCAAATGCAGGATCAAGGGATACTTATTCCATTTGGTCGGCTATTTTAGGCTAAAATTGGACTTATTCATAGATGGCCTATGATCCTTTCCTAACCAAATATCCTACAACCTAGGCAGGACTAACCGAGCAAGTTCTGGATTGCACAAACAAAGCTGAACTAAGTAAATACCTTACACGCACACAACATAAGGTTATACTATCAACTATTACCTATCCAGTGCATGCATTGCTAAGCTATAATTATTCTGCCTATAATACTAATGCCATAACACGATCCAACAATGGTCAAAATTTAACACAACTACAACTCAGAGTCTAAAATAAATTTTTGGGAGGTTTATCCTTTAAACATCAAAATCAAAATCATTCAAAACTTGACTGCGTTAAGGTTCCCCTAGTTTTTTTCCTAATTAAACATAACAAAATACATCAAAAACAACAATACAAACCTAAACATACCAATCATACTATGATAGCAAACCCAGGGGAAAAGAAATACGGCAAAAAAAAACTCTCGAGTGGTGGCACACCCCACCCGCAACTTTGAGAACATATAGTGTCCTCACTATATACATATATTCAGAAAAATTAAAAATAAGGGGTAATGACATACCTACAGTGCTCTAGGCATCGGATGTGGTATCATTAGCTGTTGGGGTCTCAGATGTCACTCCATTCTCCACTCTCGTGGCTTCAGCTATAATAGAAGCACTCAACTTAACATTGGCACCGATTGTGGTCAGGGCACTCAAAGGTATCGAACTAGTGGGTTCAATAGCGAACCCTCGCTACTCTTCTCAACATCAATAACAACATCACTGAGGTCCTCATAAACTCTGGAGCTCTTGGATCTATGCCTCCTCTCATGTATCTCAAATAAGTGGTCCTGAGATGCTTTTTTATTCTCCAATGACATTTTTTCATCTCTTCTTTATTTCTTTTCCACTTTATTTTCATCTATTCGATTTTGTATCAACTTCGACACTTTTTTACTTTCCCTTAATGCCTCATATTTTGGTCACCTCGACCTTCTCAATCTTCTCTATCACAGGCATGTGAGGAGCCAAAAATGCTAGAAATATCCTGGATGACATGTCTATAGCAGCACAAAGAGCTGCCAACTACTCTCTAATCTTATCCAAGTTACGCCGCCAGCCTTATCAATGATCCTTCTCTCAAAGCTATTATAGCGGGCCTGTTTCCCATATATCTCTTCTCAGATCTCCTTCTTCACCTAAGGTTGGACACTCTTTTCAATACTGTCCATCTTTTGCTTGACAGTGGTAAACAGTTTCTGCATTGTTTACAGGAACTCATGAGGGATCACAACATACCCACCGACAGGGGGCATGACATAGATGACCCAAAATAGTAGTGGGTGAGATTAAGACTGAGGCTGGACAAGTGGTAGAAGAAGTGGTGGCATCAATAGTGGCTTGGGGTTTGGGTATCAAAGTCTCAGTTTGGGACTCAACTTGTGTCATCCCATTATCAGTGAAGCCAGGGGATTCAATCTTCATTGGTGCAACCAACTGAAAGGCACTTTGTAGTAATGCAACCCTCACTACAAACTTTACCCTAGAAACCAGGTTCGTCGGGTCTTGAATCAACCCCAAATCTACAGTGCGATGAACCACTATAAACTGATCAATATTCTAAAGAACTAGAACACCAACTTCCAAACAAATTTGAATAACTAGGCATGAAAATGGGATGCTAGTCTCTGGATTAACAGCTCTATCTCGGATCTCTCGAGCAATCAACCTAACAATATTTTGGTCATATCCCTCCATGATGCTTGCCACTAAAGTAGCTCGGTCAGGGATCAAAATTTTATCTTCAGATATAGGCCCCAACCTGTGGCAAACAAGTGTCCACCATGACTTGGCAGTGAAACTCAACTACCCCTTCTTAATTTGCGATGATCTTCTGACCGCCCACTCAACATCCTCCTTTTCTGTAGAAATGATGTTAGCCATCCACTGAAAGTGTAACAATTTGTACTTAGTGCTAACTTGCTTCAATTTTACTTTTGTTATTTCATTTATCCAATTATGAACCTCTAAAGTATTAGTCGGGAGCATAAAGTTGGAACTTTGGAGGAATTGGGAAATATTCTATGCCGAGATATTAACCTCAACACCCCAAACCAAAACTGACTGTAGAGGATTATGAACCTTCTATAGAAAGCCCTGCAAAGATAGCAATTTCTTTCTGGCTTGATAGGCCACATAAAATTCTCGAACAAGTGTTGAACTGTATCTACCCGGCTCCCTAGTCATTTGTTCAAACTTGGATTTATTAAATAGTCTTTCAAACTCAAGCATCTCAGACATACTCTACGTAATCAGCCTTGGCTCCTCATAGAAACCCCTTATGGGATGTCTAGTGCTTTGGATAATAGAAATTTCCCGATCATAGATGTCGTACATGCCTCGAATAACTTATCTCTCGATATGTGGGGCTACCTCGATCTGAAGTGCCAGTTGAGCCAGTGGAGGAGGTTGATTCTGTACTGGGGGACTCTCTGCGTAGTCCTCATCATCATCAACACTACTTGATAAGTTTGTATTGGACCCCAAACCATCTTGTTCTTTTGACTGACTACCAGATGTATTCTCAACTACATTTCTGGAGTCAATTTCATCCTCTTCTTCCTCAGACTCTATTTCACCTCCCTCTTCAGACGGGGGAGGCGATAATAATTGTGGTGGAGACGCCCTTGCACTCTTCATGTGGGGCCTTAATCTACCAGTCCGAGGCAAGATCTCCCATAACTCAACTATTGTTGTGAGTGAATAATCCTCCGCTGAGCTACTTGACTCCTCATCTGTGGGTATGTCTTTTAGTTGCAATGTAGATCATTCCCATTTCATGGGAGTTGACTTGACCCTCTACTTAGTGCCCTTTTATGCATCATTCTTAGATGTCATAGTACCTGTGGAGTATACATGTCAGTACTCAAAAAGATTGAGAAAATAAAGAACAAGTGTTAAAACACAATCTGTCCCTACGGGTCAGGCAACGAGTCATTGCCTTTGGTGTTGACCCGTAGGGTGACATGTATGGTCAAGTCCTAATTTATAAGTCATCACTGTTATCCCAAAGTTTCTACTCTATGAGTCATTCGGTCTCCTTGTTAATCATTGGGTCTAACTCCTACAAAAGTGCAATTGCAGGTCCTCAGGACGAGTGGTCCCTATAAGTTGTTGGGTCTCCCTACGACTTGTTAGGTGACTCGTACTGAGAAATTTTTCCCAAATTCAAAAACTTTGCAATTTTAAACCAAAGTGCCATTGGTTATGATCCACGTGATGATTCGTTGCCTTAGGGTACTAGTCGTTGCAAGAGTCGTAAGGACTGCAAATTGGTAGTTTCTGAACACTTTCATACTTCGAAAAAACTTATGATCATTGGAATGGTCGATAAAACCATGCCTCACGCATACATATTAACCAACGTACCGGGGTTACTCAGACTTTACCCCAGATCAAAATTGTGTGCAAGTTTAGCACATACTTATCCAAAATAGTCATGAACTGCCCATTATACTCAGTTTAAGCAAAAGTAAGTGATCACATTTAAGTCATTAGCAAATTCAATCCCTCTTAAACATTTAAATCTAGGGTTCAGTACACCCTTACAAAATTCACTACCAACAATCAATGTATTTTAAGGGAAGTTTAAAATTACTTTGATATGGTTAATGAAGCTTGAATGAGAAAAAACTTGTGAGACAATCACTTGGAATCTACTTTAAGGAGAAAGTGAGCAGCAAGAGAAAGATTTGATGATATTTAGGATAATTTGTACGTGATTGAGGGGAAATTGAATGTGGAGGGACGGTTATAGAGTAATGGAGGGAGTTATGCATTTGATTTTGAAAGAGAAGGCAAATCGGGTATAAGATCTATGTTTTAATCTTCTAGAAAGGGTCGGGTCAGGTTGCAACATTTTAATTAAGACCGACTTTGATCCAGTGACAATGAACGACCCTATGACTCGTTGCAACTGGCTGTGAGTCGTATCCTCCTTTCATAGTGTATAAGTTAGACCACTTAACTAGGTTATCCTCTTCAGTCCCTACGACTCAAGGCGATAAGTCATCGCGAGACCCTACGGGTCACTACAACTCATTCTTAGAGTTGTGGGGTAAGGATTTTGCAATGCATCACTTTGGTCTTTGATAACGCATAAATACACCCTAAGATTTAATATATGCAGTCATTATCAATATAATTACCCAACTTAGAGTTGGGGTCGAATCCACGAGGAATGAAGGCGATAGGTTCACCTTCGAGTATCACAAGTGACTATATGCTTGCTCATAATGCTAAAAATAATGCAACAAAGTAAAAATAGGGGAGTAATTCAAACATGTTACGATTAATATATCAAATGTTCGATTAGTATGCAAAAGTGATTTCTAGAGTCTGTAATCAAGAGTTAAATGTAATTGGGGTTATGCTTTCTTTAGAATGAGTTCATGTATGGGTCGTTGGATAATTTCCTAAGTTTGATTAATAGCTATGGGTAGGCTAGGTTCTAGATTTTAATATCAATCTTTTAATAAAACATCAAACATCACAAGTGGGTTCTTTTGAACACCTCACAAGTGGTACATTATAATCAACCTACAACCTTAATTTAGTAGCCTTATGTCTAAGAACTACCATTAAATGATAGAAATCAAGTCATAGTTGACCACTACTCCTCACCCTTATCCCCTTTATCAAGGATGATAAAGGATATAGGGTTAACTAGAGTTTGCAACCTCCAATCATGAGTTCAAAACACGAAGTAGAGGTCAAACCCATAACAAATAATCGATTAAAGAGGCAAATAAATAGTACCTATACAATTATCACTACTCATTAACACATAACCCCAAGATAGAAATTTAGCTATGTATAACAACAAATAAGAGAAATATACGTATATCTTCATTTAGATCTGCCATATAATCCAAAATTATCCAAGAAAATCTCGAATTCAAAGCTAAAACTCAAAAATAAAAGCTAAAATATACTCTAGGGTTTTGATTACAAACTCTCCAATCTCAAAATTAACAAAGAATAGGGTTCCAAGCTGCCAAGAAGGTTTAAATAGCCTTAGCAAAAATGGGTTTCAAAATGAAAAAAATGCCACCGCATCGAAATAGGAGGAAGAATGGACCATCGCTGAACACTTTGGCCATATGCTGAAGTGACCTTAAGTTACCGATTTGGAATTGAACTTAAGCTTCAAGGGTTGGCTTCTGGTACCTATGGTGATAGAGCTTTTCTTCACCGATCAGTTTGGCGATACGCCAAACCACCCTCCGTCATCACCAAATTGTACGAATTGGACTTAGGTCAAAGTGTTAAAGTTGGTGATGGACTTTACCCTTTGGCAATGAACAAGCCCTTTTGGTGATCCACCAATTGTTCCAGGCGATGCTCTTTTGCACTTTTAGCTTCGATCTTCCATCTTTTTGCTTCTTCTCTCTCTTTCAACCTTCTTTTGGCTTTAACCCTGAAAGTTAACCAAATTAACATTAAAACTCTATCAAATTGGCATTGAGGGCTTGATTTATTACCATTTTTAGGCCAAATGAGTCGCAAATTAATGAATCATCAACACTCTTTGCTTTAATTTTAGAGAATCTAGACAAGTTCTAGGTGGACTCTATGAGAAATATCAAGTCGAATCCTTACCCACACATGGAAATCAATCGCACACTCGAAGCACCTTTCCTCAATTAATGTACCACATTCATAACACATATCGAAGAAGGTATTCAAGTAGTCAACACAAGATGTGGGTGCTCACAACTAATGATTGACTAACTAGTTCAACTAAATCAAGGTTAAATTTTGGAAAAAGGGCACATTTTTAAAAGAGTTGCGCATGTGAAAAATCTCCCCAAGAGTACCATTTGAGTCAAAGTGTTCTATTGCTAGTACACTTTTCTCTTAAGTACGCATGCTAAAATGAGTTTTTATTTGCAACTAACTATGAACTACAAAGCTAAAATAAAAAGTAAAGAAATGAAAATGAAAAATCACACACCACATTCAACTAAATGCAAAACACCAAATCTCAAATGTTACAACCCAAATAATAAAAATATCCAAAGCATCATCCGAATTAAATCCAAGCCACACATAAAAATAAACAAAGTATACAGAATGAGCTATCCCGAAACAAGCTAACATATTATAGATCAAAAATAAATCACCCCCTCCCCAACTCGAAAGTAAGCATTGTACTCAATGCAATAGGACTAAAAAAAAAAAGAATGAGAGCAAGGGTCCCTCTAAACATAGCTAAGCCTATGACGGTAACTGGCTCACAAAAGTGACCTCTGTCTGGGCATCATTGCCCGACTCAGCTCCTGATATGATATGTGGGGTCATCGGTATTTATAACAGCATCTGAACCACAGGTCTCGATCTAGGTCGACCTCTCTAAAGTGGCCAAATAAATGGCATCCTCAGTCTGCTACCTATCAGTTTGTGTATTAATAGGTCCCTGCTCATAAAAATAAGCATCAACCTCAGCATCATCTACCTTATTTCCATCTGAGGGCTGGTCTTTCTCGTCCTCCTCCTCCTCTTCCTCTGCGGCTACTGCAATATCAGCATGAATAGGTGGTGGTAGGGCTGGTGTTTAAGCAGGAGCTCCCTATAAATATGACCAATCCAGAAATTGGAGCCTATCTATATGCTTCCTGAGGGAAGCAAGCTCATCCTGCATCTTGGTCAACACACCATCTTGGACTGCCAGCTGTAGAGTGCTTAACTCGTCCAACTTGGTACCATAAATATACAGGGTCTCTTGAATACCCTGTAACTTATCATGCACCCTTACAATGTCAGCTTTTACTGCATTCGCAATCATTTGAGGAATCTGAACCTCCAACCTGGATTATCTCAGGTCTTTTGAATAGTCTAACTGACCTATCCAAATGATGTCAGCCTGAGTCAATAAGTCCCTCTATGTACCTGAAGTAGTAGATGGGAGAGGTCCTACAATAATAGGTCTGAGAGGCTGAGTAGATAGACCTGTGAAGGAACCTGAAGGAGTAGGAAAAGTAGTAAGCGTGGGCTGGTTGGTGACTTATCAAGTGAATCAATGTCAATTGCTGGGGAATCTTTCACCTGGGCTTTATTCTTCTTTACCTCTTGCACAATCTCAAGTCTAGTGATATCAATAGTCGAAGTAGGGGTATACTCAAAATCCTTCTTCTTGTCAATGGGATCTTAGCACAAAAACACAACTCGGTGATTAAACACGGGAAAATAAGGAATGTCTTCTTTTGTTGGGCCTGGTGAGCAATGTTTAGGGAAATGAACATGGCAAGATTGAGCCTCTCCTTCACTATGATCGTGCCAACTAGTAATCCCACGGATGCATGAGAATTTATTTATTTTGAGATGGCAAGATGTTGCTACACACAAAACTTAGCCAATATCGAGCCTCTAAGCTTATATTATTTTCATGATCAGGGTTCCCCGAGTGAGTCATATAGGTGTCCTATTATTAAGCAAAGGGACTAACCAACCCCAAAGATCATCAACATTCTTCAAAGTATAGGAGGCGAAGTAATGATTCTTATCAAGTGTATATCCATAGACTTCATTAATCGAGGCCCTGTCACACTTAACATTCATACCCCGCACCTTCATCTCGAGTCTCTTGAGATTTACTATTCTTCCTCTTGTCAGGCAATAATCTCTCGTAAGCTTCATAAAACTCTCGTACCTAAGTCTCAACATAAGGCTTCAAGGGTTGAGTTAATTGTTTAAAATTGTGATACAGAATGATATCTAACACCTTAGGGTGTTTTCCTTCTAGCCCATCAATGCTCAATCTTTGCTCTTCAATGATTGTCCTCTTCCCAAGAACCTTGAACCAGTTGAGGAACCTGTGGTGTCCCTGAGGGTGAGGGTTTGCTACAACACGAGGACTATGTTCAACTCTTTTCATCTTTAATGGTGCAGCCTTTGAAGCTTGGAGTAGAGCTTGAATGGGTATGGTGTTCCTTTCCTCTGAGGAATTAGTGTTGTCCCTTTCTGAGTTTGAACTATGATCTGGGCTAGACTCCTCATTAACTGGAGCCTTACTTCTTGTGTCCTCAATCCTCTTTCTCTTATAGACCCTTTGTTCTTGTGATGATTCTTGAATGGTAACCTCTTTTGACACTTTAGAGGTCGAAAAAGGAGAACAAGTTGTTTTTAGCCACATGCTTATTGTGAGTCATATCTGCACATAAGAGTAGTGATGAACTAGGACAAAGTTAGCAAAAACAAAATGTAACAATTTTTTTAGAACTACATTACCGAACGATTCGGTGCATCACCAAAGCGTTTGGCGATGTGACTAGGATATTGTCAATTTAGACAGTATTGATCTCCACATTAGGATAAAGAAGGTTGTAAAATGGTGATCCACCAAAGAGTTCGATGATACTCCCCGAGTATCACTGAACTACTGAGGCATCACCAAACTTCACCTTGAATAACCCAACCAACCATGACTTTCAGCGATACGGGAAGTGCTTCGACACGCCACGATGTTTGGTGCATTGACGAAGCTCTCAACCCATATCTAATTGTCATCTTCTCCACGATGACTGGTCGACCTTCAAGCCATTTTAATGGCAATTTTAGTTCCAAACATCCATGGGTACTCAGACTTCCCCAGGTTTCAACTAATAATAACAATTCAACGATTTTGCCTATAAGAACAACGTCACCCAATCTATCATTGGCAAAAATCATTCGATTTCAAGTCTAATTCATGCAAATCCAAAAAATTTGAACACCAATTTCAATAAAAAAATAACCCACAATGTAAGCATGAAGAAATTTAAGCATAAAATCCCCCAATTTCAAGAATTTACACAATCAATTTCACAAGACCCCTAATTTGTCAAACTTAAAACTCAATTATTTGATTAAACCCATTAATAAGCATGAATAATGTGAACAACCACTAAAATCACAACTATGGACAAACATGAGCAACTAATCATGAATTTAAAGTATGTATTGAACTTTAACCTTGAGATATAGAGAGAAACTTATGAGGGGAAGAGGAGAGGACTGGTGTGCAACTCTGGCAAGTTGTCAAAGGTGATGGTGGTGGTTCTTTGTGCAATCATAGTGTTGAGGGAGAATTGAGTGTGTGTGTGTGCGTGCATGTTTTTGCTTTGAGAGAGTGAAAGAAAAGAGGGAAATGAGGAATGGAAAAAGTTTTAAATAATACTAAGAGTCAAAAGAACATGAAAAGTCAAGGGTCAAATAAATCAAATCATCACTATTTTAACAAGCGACCCCTTTTAGTGATAATAGTGGCATCGCTGAAACCATCGGCGATACGCTAATTTACAACATCATCACCAATCTTAACAGTGTTTAACACTTGGGACTTCCTCACTAGCGAACAAATTTGGCAATGATCAGCGCATTGCCAAGCACTTCGACGATGCACTGAATGATGAAAACTATCACCAATTTTGACAGTTTTTTACAGCCATACTAGATTGTTTTCGGTGAAGGGCTTTGGCGATATGCTGATGGGTTTGGAGATTAGCCAAAGCCCCTTCCCTGAAGCTTTGGTCACGATCTCCCACATGTTTTGAACCGAATTTTCTCTTAAGACATGTTTCTATATTCTAACTCCATCACATACCTACACCAATCAACACACATTATTCAAAACAATAAAATTAAAACTTGGGTTGCCTCCCAAGAAGCGCCTTAGTTATCATTGTGGCACGACGTTTTTTATGATTAAGAAATATCTTTGAAATAGAGCGCCACCACTTTGGCTGCTCTAGGTCCGCCATTATAGAAGTGCTTTAACCTTTGCCATTCACCATGAACCTTCTCTTCTCGTGATCTTCCAATTCAATTGCACCACTAGGATACACATTTACCACCGTGAAAGGGCCCAAACACTTAGATTTGAGTTTCTCCGCAAAGAGTTTCAATCATGAATTAAAAAGTAGCACCTCATTTCCCACATAAAACTTTTTCTTCAATATCTTGGCATCATACCACCTTTTCATTCACTCCTTGTATGGAACTGAGCTCTCATATGCCCAAATACAAAATTCCTCCAACTCTTGTATTTTCTCAACTCTAGACTTAGAGGCCTCCTACTAATCCCAAAGTGCTCGATGTTCTAACTCCATCGGTAGGTGAAAAGCTTTTCCAAACACAAGTTGATAAGGATACATACCATCAATAGGTGTTTTAAAAGCTATTTGGTAGGCCCAAAGAGCATCATCCAATTGTGTGGCCCAATTAGTATGACCTACGTTCACAGTTTTCTTCAAGATTGATTTGATTTCTCGATTTGACACTTCTACTTGGCCACTTTATTGGGGATGGTATGGGGTATCCATCTTTTACTTCATCCCATACTTATCAAGTAAAGTATCAACACCTAATTACAAAAGTGAGAGGGTCCGTCACTATAAATTGCTCGAGAAATCTCAAACTAGGTAAACATGTGCTTCATCAAGAAGAACGTAACGCTCTTGATTTCATTGTTCGGTAAAGAAATTGCTTCCACCCATTTTGAAACATAATCAATGGCTACCAATATGTACTTGTTCCCATACAAACTTACGAAGGACCTCATAAAATTAATTCCCCACACATCGAACAACTCCACTTTGAGATTAGGATTCTAGGGCATCTTATACCTTATTGAAATACCTCCTTGCGTTTGGCATTGAGTACATATTCTAACCAAGTCATGAGCATCTCTGTAGAGTATGCAAAAATAAAACCCGCTTTGAAGGACTTTGGCGGCCGTTATCACACCACCGTGGTAACCATCTAATGGGGATGAATGGAAAGCCCCAAGAATGACTCACATCTCTGATTCCATCACACACCTATGGATCACTCCATCTGCACATTCTCTAAATAAATAGGGTTCATCCCAATAATACTTCTTCATATCATGGATGAATCTCTTCGTTTGATAATGATTTATATCATTGGGGAGAAAACCACATACCACATAATTTGCATAATCCGCATGCCACGGTTCTATACTCCCCGAGAGTGACATGATTAGTGTATAGGGAAATGTTTCATCAATCTCGATTTCACCCAACTTTTCCTTATCAAACTGAATACGGGATAGATGATTCACCACTTGGTTTTCACAACTTTTCCGATCCTTAACTTCAAGACTAAACTCTTGAAGGAGAAAGATCCACCTAATCAATAGAGGTTTGGCCTCTTTCTTAGCCATCAAATACCAAAGAGTTGTATGGTTGGTATGCACAATAACCTTCATACCCAACAAATAAGCACAAAATTTTTAAAAACATAGACTACGACAAGCAACTCTTTCTCTATAACTACATAATTTTGTTATGCATCATTCAAGGAATTTATAGCATAATAGATTGGATGAAAAAGCTTATCCTTCCTTTGGCCTAATGCCACACCCAACACCAAGCCACTTGCATCGTACATCAATTCAAAAGTAAGTGCTTAATTTGTGGCTACAATGATGAGAGCTGACGTAAGTTTTTCCTTGAGGTAATTGAATTCCCTCACACAATCACCATTAAAGTTGAATTTTTCTTATTTTTTAAGAATCTTACACATTGGATGAACAATCTTGGAGAAATATTTGATGAACCTTCGATAGAAGCTAGCATTCCCAAGAAAGCTTCGAGCACCTTTCATGAATATTGGAGGGGGTAGCTTGGCAATGACATCTATTTTATCTTGGTCACCATGAATACCTTGACCCCACATCTTATGCCCTAGCACAATGCCTTCCTTTACCATAAAATGTCACTTTTCCAATTCAATACAAGATTAGTTTCAACACAACATTCAAGCACCTTGCCCAAGTGTTCAAGACATGATTCAAAGGTTTCACCCACAATGGAAAAATCATCCATAAATACCTCTATATTATCCTCCACCATATCTGAAAAGATCAATAGCATGCACCTTTGAATAGTGGTGGGTGCATTGTATAACCCAAAGGGCATGCGCTTAAAGGCAAACATACCATATGGACAAGTGAAATTAGTCTTCTCTTAGACTTTGAGTGAGATACAAATTATGTTATAACCAGAGTACCCATCTAAGAAACAAAACAAACCTCACCCTGCCAAATAAGAAAGAATTTGATCTATAAATGCCTTAGGGAAGTGGTCCTTTTCGGTCCATGAATTGAGTTTTTGATAGTCCATGAACACTCTCCAACCTATAATCGATATCATGGAGATAATTTCATTATTTTCATTAGAAACCATCATGATTACTCCTTTTTTTAGAACTCATTGAATTGGGCTTACCCACGTGCTATCCGAGATTGGATACACAATGCCCGCCTCCAACCACTTAATCATCTCCTTTTTCACCACTTCTTGCATTGAAGGGTTTAGACTTAATTGATGCTCAACACTCAGTACACAATTGGACTCCAACTTTATTTTGTGAGTACGGATGAGCAATCCTGATAATATCTACAATAGTCCACCCGATGGCTTGAATAAAGTTTCTTACAACCGATTTCAATTCTTCTATTTACCAAGGCAAAAAATCTCCCACAATAATAATGGGTAAGGTATTACCTTCCCCTAAAAACACATAGCAAAGATGCGAGGCTAATGGTTTAAGCTCATATTGTGGTGGCTCTTTAATTGAAGGTTTGGCAGGAGGACTCTCTCGATTTTTTCAAGTCAAGGTCTAATTTGCATGGGTTCTTGGTGTAAGAGACAATACCCATCAAGGAAGCGATGCTATCATCATACTCTTCATTCTCTTCACTCTCATAGTTCCATAAGACACCCGCTAGTATCTCAATAATGAAATCTATCTCTATAGCATCGACTACCTCATCATCAATCATATCAATCACTAAAATTACTTGCAAGTCCTTTGGTTGCTTTATGGACTTGCACACATCAAAGGTTACCTCTTCATTGTTCACTCTAAACTTTATCTCTCCATATTTCACATCAAATAATGACCCTTTGCTAGCAAGGAAAGGCCTAACAAGGATGATTTAAACTTTGTAGTCTATCTTATAATCTAGGATGACAAAGTTGGAGGGAAATATGAATTTGTCGACCTGAACAAAAACATCATATAGAATTCCCACCGGTTGTTTGATAGACCATTCCGCGATTAGAGTCTCATGGTTGTGGACTTTGGAGCTCCTAATCCCAATGTCTTAAGTATAGATAAAGGCATCAAGTTAATACTTACCCCTAAGTCGCACAAGGCCTTGCCAAATTGATACAACCCAATGATGCAAGGGATAGTGAATGCACTAGGGTCCTCTTTCTTGACCACCATGTTGGTTGACATAATAGCACTTCAACTATGTGATACCTCCATCGTTTCAAGATCCATGGTTCTTTTCTTTGTCATCAAGTCCTTCGTGAACTTGGCATACCCCGGGCATTTCAAGTAAGGCTTCAACCAAAGGAATGTTCACCTATAAGTTGCTAAATTTGGAGAGAAACTTTTTAAACTTAGTGTCATCCTTCTTCTTCTTGAATTTTTGTAGTAATAAGAGAGGTATTTTGATTGATGACTTTGGAGAAACTGGACTTTCCTCCAGCTTTAAGACATTCCCATCAATCGTTTGTGGTCTGTCATCTCTTTCAATCCTATCATCCATTTCTTTCAATTTATTAACACTTGGTTCATTTGGAATAGGGGCTTTATCATTAGACTTTTTAACCCTTTTCCTCTATCCACTTGCTTGCTCTTCAACTCCCATCTCATTGAGGTCTTCATCAAGATTCAAGTATTATTATCGAGAGTCCTACCACTCCTAGTGACAATTGCCATACAATGAGTATTATTCTTTGGGTTCGCCACAGTGTCAATAGGGAGACCTCCCTTTTGTCTAGTATTCAATTGAGACTAGATTTGAACCAATTGAGTTTCAAGTTGCTTGATTAAGGTCGAATGTGAAGTGATCACATAAGACATGGATGGGCCCCCCATAGCCACCTCGGTATCTCATATGTGCCATGATCTACTCTTCTTTATCACTTGGTCTAATAAATCCAAGGCAACTCCAAAGGTTTGATTGATTAATGACCCCCCGACCGCATTGTCCGCCACTGTTTTATTCAATTGGTCCAATGACCTATAGAATATTTGAAGAAGAATTTATTCAGCACTTCATGATTAGGGCATTATATCAATTTCGTCTTAAACCTTAACCATGTTTCATGCAACGGCTCACCACATACTTGCCAAAAGTTTGTGATCTCATCTCTTAATTGAAGCATGTGAGATGGTGGGAAGAATCAGTCTAGGAAGGCCTCCATCAATTTCACCCAAGATGTTATAGAGACTTTGGGAAACTATCACAACCACAACACTACTTTGCCAGTCAAAGAAAATGCGAACAAACTCAAATGGATAGACTCTTATGGAATATTGGCAACGTCGAACGAATTGCAAATGTCTATAAAGTTTTTCAAGTGGATATTTGCATCTTTGTGAGCTTGTGCTACGAATAGCCATTTCATTGGAGTAAGTGAATCATCACACTAGGGACATAGAAGACCGCATTGCCCACCATAGGTGGTATGCGAATTGCTCTTTCTCATCCAACATCACCCAAGTGATCTTCATCATCAAGTTTCCCATCAAAGGTAGTGATGTTGATACCATATTGACTCATATTGTCTTATTGGTATATGTTATCACCTGCATAAGACAAAAACAACAAATGAAGTAAAGTTTACACAACGGCTAACAAAAGTTACTTATAACACTACAATGAATGAATGCTATGTTTATTCCCCGGCAATGGAGCCATTTTTTGTAATGCTCAAATACACCCTAAGACTAAATGTACGTGGTCGTTAGCAATATAATTACCCAAGTTAGAGTCGGGGTCAAATCCACGAGGAATGAAAGTGATAGGTTCACCTTCGAGTGTCACAAGTGACTATATGCTTTCTTATATTGCCAAAAATAATGCAACAAAGTAAAATAGGGGAGTAATTCAAACGTGTTAAGTTCAATATATCAAATGTTCGATTAGTATGCAAAAGTGAGTTCTAGTGTTTGTAATCAAGAGTTAAGGTACTTGGGGTCATGCTTTCACGAGAGTAAGTTATGTATGGATAGTGGGATAGTTGCCTAAGTTCTATTTATAGCTATGGGTAGTCTAGGTTCTAGATTTTAATGACAATCTTTCAATAAAACATCAAACATCACAAGTGGGTTCTTTCAAACACCTCACAAGTGTTACATTAAAATCAACCTACAACCTCGATTTAGTAGCCTTATGTCTAAGAATTACCATTAAATGATAGAAATAAAGTCATAGAAGACCACTACTTCTCACCCTTATCCCTTTTGTAAAGGATGATAAAGGATATAGGGTTAACTAGAGTTTGCAACCTCCAATCATGAGTTCAAAACAAGGAGTAGAGGTCAAACCCATAACAAATAATTGATTAAAGAGACAAATAAACAATACCCATACTATTATTACTACTCATTAAGACATAACCCCAAGATAGAAATTTAACTTCTCATAACAAAAGATAAGAGAAATATACCCATATCTTCATTTATATCTATGATCGATACAAAATTGTCCAAGAAAATCTCGAATTCAAAGCTAAAACTCAACGACAATTGCTAAACTGTACTCTAGGGTTTCAATCACAAACTCTCCAAACTCAAAATTGACAAAGAGTAGGGTTCCAAGCTTCCAAGAAGGCTTAAATAGCTTCAGTAAAAATGCTCTTCAAAATTATCAAAAATTCCACAACGTCTAAATCGGTGGAAGAATGGACCATCGCTGAACCCTTTGGCGATACGCCGAAGTGACCTTAAGTTGTTGATTTGGCATTGAACTTGAACTTCAGGGGCTGGTTTCTGGTACCTTTGGTGATAGAGCTTTGCTTCACTGATTAGTTTGGCGATACGCTAAACCACCCTCCGTCATTGCGGAATTGTACAAATTGGATGTGTATCAAACTGTTAAAGTTGGCAATGGACTTTAACCTTTGGCAAAGTACAGGACCTTTTATCATTCCTCCAATTGTTCCAGGCGATGCTCTTTTATACTTTTTGCTCCAATATTTCATCTATTTGCTTCTTTTTGTTCTTTCAACCTTCTTTTGACTTTAACCCTGAAAGTAAACCAAATTAACATTAAAACTCTCTCAAATTGGCTTTGCGGACTTTTTTTCTAACAAATTTTAGGCCAAATGAGTTGCAAATAGCTCACTCATCAATTTTCTCATGCCTAGTGGCTACGACTCATCCTACGAGTCATTGCCTAGGGCTAATACTCATTGGGATGACCGTTAGGCCTGGGCACCAGAAATTTTTCTGGTTTCATTTTAAGTTCACAATGACCTGCATACTTCAATAAACATTACCCTATATCACACACCTTTAATAAAGGAAAAAAAGGAATAAAAGCCTTGGGGTGCCTCCCAAACAACGCTTGATGTAATGTCTTGACGTGGATAATTTGGCTACTTAGACTTTACCAAACTAACCCATGGGTTGCCTCCCACACAATGCCTGATTTAATGTACGGTATGACTCGGGTGTCTTGATTACTCAAACTTCATCAAGGACCACATCGCATATCAAATTTATCTCTTTAATATCACCGAGGTAATATTTCACCCTTTGGCCATTCACTTTAAACTTAAGGCCCTCATTATTTTCAAGCTTGATCGCACTATAACGAAACACCATTACCTCTTGATAAAGACCTCTCCATCTTGACCTCAACTTTCCATGAAACAAACTAAGCTTAGAGTCGAACAACAGAACCATATCACTCATAGTGAACTCCTTTTTCTCAATCTTATGGTCATGGTATGACTTCATCTTCTCTTTGTACAAGGCTGAACTTTCGTAGGCTTTATGTCGGAATTTATCCTCCTCACTAAACTACTCAAGTCTCAACTTCACCGCATCACTCCATGCCAAATTCAACTTTTTGAGTGCCCACAATGCCTTATGCTCAAGTTCAACATTCAAGTGGCATGCTTTCCATACACAAGCTGACATAGAGAAGCACTAATAGGGGTTTTCAACGCTATTTTATAGGCCCATAATTCATTATCCAACTTTCTATCCCAGTTCGTTCTATTGGCATTCACAGTCTTCACCAAAATGGACTTTATCTCCCGGTTGGAGACCTCAACTTGCCCGCTTGATTGAGGAAGATAAGGAATTTGCACATTATGCTTCATTTTAGAGGCAAATCCTTGAACAGACGATTACAAAAGTGAGACCCCCCATCACTAATAATGGCATTTGGCGAACCAAATCTAGAAAAATTATTCTTCCTCAAAAAAGTTATCACACTCTTCTCTTCATTAGTTGGAAGTACAACCGCCTCCACTCACTTCGAAACATAATCAACAGCCACTAAGATGTACATCATATCATATGAGATCACAAATGGACCCATAAAATCAATACCCCACAAGTCAAATAGCTCAATCTCTAGAATCGGGTCAATGGTAGTTAATACCTTTGTGAGATATTCCCTTGTTTTTGGCATTGGTCACAAGATCTTGCATAGTCACGAGCATCCTGATGAATGATGGCCAGTAGTACCCACATTTCAAAATCTTATGAGCCATTCGTGCACCACTGTGTTGACCCCCAACTGGGGATGGATGACATACCTATAAAATACTCATCATCTTAATCTCTGGAACACATCTATGAATCACTCCATTTGCATAAATTCGAAACAAGTATGGTGTATCCTAGAAAAATTTCCACACATCATGCATAAACTTCTTCTGCTACTAAAATGATTACTCCTAAGGAACCACATCACTTCCCATACAATTGGCAAAATTAGTGAACCATGGAATCAAATCTTGGGATGTAGCCGATAACTGTTTGTTTGGGAAAGCGTCATCAATCTAAAGCTCATCTACAATTTCAGCATTGCCTCCTTTTCAACTAGTGACAAGTGGTCAACCACTTAATTTTTGGTCCTCTTTTGATCATTGACCTCAAATTCAAATTCTTGTAACAATAGTACCAACTGAATCAATCTTATCTTTGCATCCTTTTTTGCCATAAGGTACCTAAAAGCTGCATGGTCTACATGCACAATCACTTTCATGACAAACAAATAAGATCAAAATTTCTCAAAAGCAAAAACCATAGCAAGCAACTCTTGCTCCATCACTGTATAATTTTTCTAAGCTGGATTAAGTGCTTTGCTAGAATAATAGATAGGGTGAAGGATCTTCTCATGCTTTTGGCCTAGGACTGCCCCTAGAGCCACTCCACTAGCATCGTACATAACCTCAAAAGGGATGAACTAATTAGGTGAAATAATGATGGGGGCTAAAGTCAATTTCTCCCTTAGACACTCAAAACACCTTTGGACATGCCTCATCAAACACGAACTTCACCTCATTCTCCAACAATTTACACAAAAGGTGTGAAATTTTAGGAAAATCCTTGATGAACCTAAGATAAAACCTAGCATGCCTAAAAAACTTTGAATACCCTTCACAAAAATACGCAGAGACAATTTTTAATCACCTTAATATTTTCCTTGTCAACCTCAATCCCCTTCGTTAAAATCTTGCAACCGAGCACCATCCATTCTTTGACCATAAAGTGACACTTCTCCTAATTAAGTACCAAATTACAATCTTCGTACCTTCTTAGAACACTATCCAGATAGGCCTGACAATCTTCAAAAAAGTCACCAATAACTGAGAAATCATCCATGAATACCTCAATAGTATCTTCCATCATGTCTGAAAAGATAGACATCATGCAACACTTAAAAGTGGTTGGTGCATTACATAACTCGAACAACATCCTCTTGAATGTAAACTTCCCATATGGACAAGTGAATGTGGTCTTCTCTTAGTCTTTGGGATCAATCAAAATCTGATTATATCCTGAATAACCATTAAGAAAACAATACCATCCTCTACAAGCAAGATGATCTAACATCTGATCCATAGAAGACATCAGAAAATCAGCGTCCTACAGTCTATGTACAATCACAGACCAGTGATCGGTCTTATTGGAATAAGCTCATTTTTTGCATTTGGAACCACAATGATTCCACCTTTCCTTAGCATACATTGAACAGGGCTCACCCATTTACTGTCTGCAATAGGGTAAACCACACCTGCATCCAACTACTTGATGATCTCCTTTTTCACTACCTCTTGCATAAGAGGATTTAGCCTCTACTGATGCTCAATACTAGGGTTACAATCTCGCCCGAGTAGGATTTTGTGAGTGCAAATTCAATAAGGAATACCAATAATGTCATCAATGGACCATCCATTGGCCCTCTTGAACCTCTGGAAAACTAATACTAGGGACTCAAATTTCCATTCAACCAAATATGCTGCTATAATAACCGACAAAAATTGTTGGCTCCCAAAAAAGCATCACGAAGGTGAAATGGAAGAGCTTTGATCTCAAAGACAGGAGACTCCTTAATAGAAGGCTTAGCCGACGGGGTTACTCTATTCTTCAAATCAAAATCCAACTTTTTTGGTGTATAAGGGTAGCAACCCAAACCGGCAAGTGCACTCACAATCTCATTATACTCATTAATATCATCACCCTCAAAATTCATGATCACTACCGCTTGTGCTTTAACCCCTAGTCTCTCCTCAATAGGAACTATCAAGGCATCCTCATCGACTGTATTGATAACTCAGATCACATGTATGCCCTTTGGTTACTTCATGGATTAGCAAACATTGAACGTCACTTCTTCATGATTCAACCGAAACTTTAACTGACCAATTTCCATATCAACCAATGCTCTTTCAGTTGCAAAGAATGGTCTCCCCAAGCTAATGGGAACCTCAAAATCAACTTCACAATTGAGGATGACAAAATCAGCTGGAAAAATAAAGGACTCAACCCTCACCAAGACATCATATAAAACACCCACAGGTTTCTTTATGGTGCAATCCACTATATAAAGTCTCATCGAAGTTGGATTGGGTGTACCTAACCCTAACTGTCTAAGTACTGCTATCAGTATCAAATTAATGCTAACACCTAAGTCACACAAAGATTTTACAAAATTGAAAGCCCCAATGGTACATGGAATCTTGAAATATCCAGGATCTACTTTTTTCTCCACAAGACACCATAAAGCTATTGCACTACAGTGGTACAAATTATCAATCTGCTTAAAACTCACAGTCTTCTTTTTAGTCACCAGATCCTTCATAAATTTTGCATAACTCGACATTTGCTCAAGTGCCTTAACTAAAAGGATTTTCACAGACAATTTCTTCAATATTGAGATAAACTTATGATAATTTCCTTCTTTGGCCCTCTTGTTAAATTTTTGAGAAAAAGGAGGAGAAGGTCATGGAATGGGAGTCCACACACATGGGAACTCCTTGTCCTTCCCTTTTTTTAGCCTTAGTCTACTTTTCAGCAACTGGAGGTGGCTCTTTAAACACCCTCTTATCAACAAATTGATTTTATGATTTGTCTACTTTTTCATCATTGATCATCGTGTGCTCAACATTATTCTCAACAACTATGGGCATAGGTGGATCAATAGTCATCTTACCTCTCCTAGTGATTATAGCCAAATAGTGATTGTCATTTTTTAGATTTTAGACAGGGTTGCTTGGAAGTGTACCTTGCTGATGTTGATTCATTGAGGCAAAAATTTGACCGAACTGCTGCTCAAGCTACTTGATGGCAGTAGAATATGACTCTACATCTTGACTAATTCCCAAAATATCTACTCAAGTCTCCTTAAGGCAATCATTTATCTTTTCTACCCCCTTCAATACTTTAGTAAGTATGTCTTCCATCATAGGCATCACGGCTTCCAGGTGGAATATTGAGGCCACTTCTATCATTTTTGTAATCACCCTTTCTCTTCCTCTACTCTTATCTTTATACCTAGACCTATTGTAGTTTTTATCCTTATAATTATTTCGATATTGATTTCTTTGACCAGAGCACCAATTGTCTTGATTAGACCCTTAGCCTTTAAATGAAAAACCTGCCACCTGATCATCTAGATGCTCAGCCTCATCCTCAGAATCAAAATCATCATGTTAGGTTCTTTTCCTTGCAAACCAATTGTATTCTTTTTTTTTTGTACTCTCTGCTGCAAACTGTTTCTTGAATAAGCAAAATTTGGTCCTCATCTGTGCTACCTCTTGAGCAACTGAATCATCTATCATTTTCTATTGTGCAGATGCTCCTATCACATTAGTGCCTGCAGGAATGTATGAATCTTTTGTGTTCCAACCCCTATTGGTTTAGTTGATCCTATCAAGAATTTTAGAAGCTTGCTCCTAAGTCAGGCTCATAAATGAACTTCCCGTCGTAGTGACTGCTACAACTTTGTTATTAACATTCAAAGATCTATGGAAAACCTCAAGCAAAATGTGACTTGGTATTCTGTGATTTGGCACTTGTTGCAGTTTCTTCTTGAACCATAATAATGTCTCATATAACACCTCTGAATGTAGTTGCATAAAGTTATAAATCTCGTGTTTCAACTATAATATTCTGGAAGGTGGGAAAAATCTCTCTATGAATTGCATCTTCAATTCTTGCTAAGTAGTTATGGATCCTCTTGGAAACTTTGTCAACCATAACATAGCTTCACCAGTCAGAGAAAAGGAAAACAAACACAGTCTAATAGCATCTTACTCACCCCTGGAATATTGTAAGACTTGAAAATCCCTACAAAATTCATTAGATGAAAGTTCGCTTCAGCAGTAAAAAGGTCTGTGAACACTCCTTTCAAGTTCAA
Source organism: Capsicum rhomboideum (assembly GCA_031232105.1). Lineage (NCBI taxonomy): Eukaryota > Viridiplantae > Streptophyta > Magnoliopsida > Solanales > Solanaceae > Capsicum > Capsicum rhomboideum. Next base: position 122,511,569 of record CP124714.1, read on the forward strand.
CAATTATATCATAGCACTGGTGATGTCAAACTTAGCTCCTACTAACAGAGGAGGTGAAACAATAGCACTTGTTTCACCTGTATCATTTAAATCCACATCATTCTATGAATCATCAAACTGGGGAACATAGTGTTGGGGACGCTGATATCCCTAATTCTTTCTTTGCCTTGTGTGTTCCTCAGTGGCAGCCAAATGATCTGCTTCTTCTTATATAGCCTGCTCCCTAAGTGCTCTTTCCTGGCAGCTTCTTATCTTACTTGTTCTTCAGCAAGTATACGAGCAGTAGCTTCATCTGCAGTCTCTTAAACTCTTTGATTCTGTACTTCTTGGTTTAGAACTTCTTCATTATGAACTCCTCCGTTAACTATTTTTCTTTAATTTTTCAAATTCCTTTCAATCTCAGGATCAAGTGAAATTAGGGGATTGCCTTGACTCCAAGTGTTGGGCATTCATCGGCGTGCGCCCTAGAAAAAATAAAAAAAGCAAAATTAGGAAACAAAGAACAACAGTTAGAAAAACACAATTGATGTGATCCATAACCGTATTCCCCGATAATGATGTCAAAATTTGATGTCGCTCAAATTACACCTCCAAAAGAAGTATAAAGTGGTCACTATACCAAATAAAAAACCTAACTAGGTTGTGGCCGATCCCATAAAAAATAGGTTGAAATCTCAATTAATGTGCTTATCTAATTAATTAGTTTGTAATTTTCCAGTAAATGGGTTTTTTTGAATTATTTCATTGATGAAGTAAAAATGGAAACTTTTGTTAAGTTTGTGATCAATAAATGAGAGGCACTAGGACTGTGTTCCCCATAACTTCATAACTCCGTTGGTTCTTCATACTAGTGATCTCTCTCGGTGCTTGGCATGCAGAATCGATAAGTTAAGTTTAACAATATCCTCAATAATGCTTTCTCATCTCCTGAGTTTTGCATCCTAACCCTTATTTTGGATACCAAATTAGCATTCCCACTTTCTCGGCTCAAGCTATTAAGTGAAGATTGATAGCACCAAGTCTCTGTTGTTTATTCCCTTTTCGTATCTGTTACCCCTTTTTTTATTGCGAGTAAAGTTAAGGCCATGAGTTCTAACATTTACAACTGTTAGAAAGTAATCAAAGCAAAGAGAACAACAATACACACATAAATACCCTTCGAGAATCATCAAATACTATGAACCCTACTTCGTGAATCCGTCATGATTCCAAAAACCCTAGTTGTGGTGTTTAGCTAATCATGATCATAAGAACACAATAATAATTTTAGAAAGATAATATAATTATGTAATTACAAAGAAGAAGATGAAAACCACGAATCTCAACTATGAATAAACCTTCTAAATCAATGTTTACAACTATCAAGAACAAGTATATGACTCAAAAGTAGTAATAGAATGTAAACTAAAAAATAAGACCTAATAAAAGTATTTATTGACTTAAAAGAATTATGTCCTAAACAAAATAGGAGAACAAGGTCAGCAGTGGCGACAACTTTTGAAATGAGTCATATGGTCTGCCTCTGACACGTTGTATGTCAAAAGGAATCCATTGCCTTGTCTTTATTCAGCTCTAGTAATGACTCATATGGTCACTCAATGACTCATTGGGTGACTCGTTTCCATTAGGTCGACTTTAGCATCTTTGTGGAACTTATGCCAATTATGCTTAGGATGATTCTAGGCGATGACTCATAGCCATCAGTGATGGCTTGTAGGATGTAGTCGTTACCACTAAAACCAATTTGTATCTCTACAGAATTTTTGGTCAATTCACTTAGGACGGGTCATGTTATGACCCGTTGCCTCTCCCAATGGCTTATAGCATGTGGTCGTAGCCAATACTCCACTTTTAATCGTTAAGCACTTCATCACTGCTAACATAATGATTCAGGCCACAACTCGTAGCGTGAGACAATGAGTCATGGCCAAGATTCAATTCTTAAACTTGTTTATTTATAGCTTTTTTTTTCATCCAATTACCACCAAGACCTATTTTCTGCAATACTAACAAAAAATACTTCATATCTATATAAACAAGCCTTAGTACTAGCATATTTTCCTTGTTTCAAGTGTCAAAAGTTCTATTTTACCATAACCTATCACCGTGTCATAATGAATTATGATACTACCTTCCATAACTCTTCTATGATGTTAATGAATGGATAACTCATGATTATGAGCCTAAAGTGGCTAACATATGATTATGAACCTAATGTGGCTAACTTATGAATATCAGTCAAAAAGACTAAAATAGAATTATATGAGCTTAAGGGAGTTAAATGGTTAATTGAGAAGGCATAAGTCCAAAGGACAACAAACTACATTTGCTAACATAGGTTACATATCATTACATTAGTTCGGGCAACTCCTTTACGTTTCCCTAAAGAGGAGGATAATTCATGCTTTTATAATGTTATATGCAGACCATAATGACGTACAAGACATTTGTGGTTAGATGCTTAACCGATAGGGTATTAATCATACCCACATAGCTTGTGGTGTATATATGTATTTATATTGGTTACAACCACCTACTCCCATATTAAACTCAAATACTAATGTGAGTATTTATGTTAAGAATTTGATGATGTATGCGCATATTCTCTCTCATGTCATGTTGTAGAGACCTATCTCAAGAGGGAGTAAAAATGTAAAGAGAGTCTATTTATTTTGAATAAGCATTTTGTTTCCAATCATGTCATGTTCCAAAAGTCCAATACGATTATGATTATCATTGTACCAATTTCTCACGAGTAAAAGTACCAATCTCACAAAAGTAATGAAGGAAGTAATGTGTAAGCTAATATATCTATCCCTCACAAGTTAAGGTGTCAATCTTACAAGAGTAAAAACGTGGAGTAATGTATTTATGTGTTCCAAGTTTCAAGAAGGTTTCAGTCACAAGGTATCGCTAAGTAATGAAAGAAAGAGTAATGAAAGAAGTAATGTATAATCAATGAGTAATCTTGGGTGGTATCCCAGGGGTTGAAATACATAGCATGGGTCGATCCCAATGTAACATAAGAACATCCCAGGGGATACAGAAAAGCCTAGCATGGGTTATCACAGTACATCCCAGGGGTCACAGTACCTAGCATGGGTTAATAACATCCCAGAGGCGACACGAAAGCCTAGCATGGGTTATCACAGTACATCCTAGGGGTCATAGTACCTAGCATGGGTTAATAACATCCCAGGGGCGACACAAAAGCCTAGCATGGGTTACAAAAACATCCCAGGGGTCAAAGTACCTAGCATGGGTTAATCTCATCCCAGGGGCGACTGAACAGCCTATCATGGGTAGAACACAAAAAGAAGAGATAATCATATGTGAAGACAAAAGAAGTAAAGCACGTAATATACATGGTTCCTCACATACAGAAAGAGAGTTTATTCACATTGCCTATTTTCTCTTATATTGACTCCATTATTGTTATTATGTATGATGCAGTTCTTGTGAGCCTTACATGCTCAGTACATTCTTCATACTGATCCCGCTTGGGGGACTTACCTTACATGTTGCAGGTGCAGGCACTAGTAGACCTCCACTGTAGGTTGACAGTATTTGCAGATTTTTGGTGAGCCCCAGTTGCTTTGGGACTTTCCGAGTCACAATTGTACAGTTGTTTTGATATTGTAAATGTTGTATAAAGCGGGGACTTGTCCCAAATTTTAGTTGGTCTTGTAAATGCATCTATTAGAGGCTTTTGTAGACATATGTGGGTATACGAATGTAAGAGATGAATTTTTGTTTTGACTTGATGGCCCCAACGGCCAAGTTTTATGTATATACGGATATGGCATATGTTTCCATGTTCATGACTTCCGCATAGTTGCATGAGGTATAATAATATTCACAAGAGGATATGCATACGAATGTACATGAGCAAAGATTGGTTCTCTCGGGCCATATCGGCTTCGGGTGCCAGTCCGCCTCAATGGAATTTGGGGTGTGACAGATGGATAGTGAAGTGCATGTGATTTATCTTCCATATCAACTGAGCAAGGTTAATCGGTATATTCCTATCCACATTAGTGAATCATTCCCCCTTCCCTATAGAGTTCACAACCAAGTCCTACCTTCTCTTATTACGTGCATTATTTCCCTATTCATAGTCTAAACTACGTACCATGGATAGTTTTTAAGAGGCTGTCAAGCTTCCAGACAATTAAGATTAAGAAAAGTTAAAAAATTTAATAAATCAAATCAAACTAAAAACTATGATGTTCAAACCACTAGCTACTCATGAATTGATTAGATGAAATCAAATTCATGAAGTGGTGATGAACTAATGATTAAAGAATGAATAAATAAAGTAAAGACCTACAAATATTATTCTTCTCTCCTCTCTGAGTTTCTATGCTTGAATCCCCATTAAAAATGACCTAGAGAAGCTATATATAGAGTCCAAAATGGTTTGGGTCGGGTATACCACTTAAACTCGAATTAGGCCATTTTTGGTTGATAAGCTACTCTAGGTGGTGCCCCAAGCCAATTGGATAGTAGATGACTTGTGGTGAGTTGGGGACTTTACTTTGCACTAGGGCAGCACCCCAAGTGCCCCCTTAGTGAAAATTAGACGTCTTCTTCATATTTTGCCTTGTTTAAGATCCTTTCTTTGTCAAACACCTTTGTACTTTTTACAAGTCAACATATTTGGCTCTTACTCAAACTTCAAAGCTCAATTATTCTCCATTTATGCATGAATTTATTCAATCTCCATCCTACACATCAAAATACCAACATAAGTGTAATTCATATAAAATAAGCTCTAAATGATCTTATAAAGAGAACAAACATGAGGTCTATGATACAATAAATGCATAAATTTTAGCCTCACATCAATGTCTATGAATCCTTATATAGTGGAGTAGCTTTTATGGGTGTATAGAACATCACACATATAATAAGGAACCTACATGATATTTGGAAGTACCACCCCTGTTTCATTCATTAGTTCGTGCAATAGAGTTAGAATCTATCAAAATTGTTCTAATTCATGCTTGTCTGTAATTCAAGTCATGCCTCCAAAGAGAAATACTAGACTAATAGCTACAACTAGTGCTGAGGTTCCTACCGGAACAAACGCCAATGAAATGCCTCTCCACTTCATGGAATGCAAACCCAAAATGGAGGCCATTCTTCTACCCAGAAGTTCAGCACAGGGTCTCCACTTGTGGAATCAACTCCAGTAAGGGGTCTGTGACATCTACTCTTTAATCCCTATATACTATAGATGCTGATTTTAGGAGAGCTATTTAGATGCTCACTCAGCTTGTTACAAATTATTCCAGTCTCCTAGGTGAAGTCCCTTCCAGCTCTAGTTCTCATAACTCATTAGACACCTCTAGAATTCATATGTTCCTTAGGATGAACGCATCAGTTTTAAAAGGGTCCAAGATTGAGGAGGATCCTCAGAACTTTATTAGTGAAAGTAAGAAAAATCCTTCGAGTGATGTATGTTAGTGAGCTAGAGGGGGTTGAGGTTGCCTCTTATCAGTTGAAGGATGTTGCAAATACTTTATATGAATAGTAGGAGTTGGCCAAATAAGAGAATACAACTCCTGTAGTTTAGGAGTACTTTATAGAGACCTTTATTGTCCACTTCTTTTTCTTGGAGTTAATGGAAGCTAAAGTAGATGAATTATTGAATTTAAATAAGGAACCATGAGTGTGAGGGAGTACAACCTCTAGTTCACACAAGTGTCTTGGTATGCCATGGAAATGGTGTCCACTATATGGGAAATGATGCTGAAGTTTGTATTAAGTATTTCTAAGAATGTGAAGGAGTTTTTTGGGGCATTGCTGCACAATTATTTAACCATATGCAGATGGGTCGTTTATGGCTAATAAACTTAGGGAACAAAATTAAAAGAGGAGGACTACCAGACAAGAAGGCCAGATCAGCTAGCAATGAGGTAAGTCACCTAGAAGAATGTTAATAGATCTTTCTTTCTTAAGAGGTCATTAGGACCTGCTCCATGTTTGGATAATTCACCTACACCAAGGCATAAGAAATACCAGAGGTTTCTGACTAACTAGAATTTTAGAGTGTAGTGCTCACAGTCCTAAGATAGGATTGTACAAGTGTTCATACAATAACCTACTTGTAATAATTATGGTAAGAATTATCTAGGAAAGTGTCATTATGGATGAGATGTGTGATATGGGTGTGGTCAGTAGGATATTTCTTAAAGATTGTCCATTGGCTAGGTAGGGCAATGTGGGAAACAAATCCAGGTCTACTACTTCATCCACCTTAGCAGGTTAAGGTACAACTTCAGGAATGGGAGTAGTCAGAATCGCATGTATTCTTTAGACATTCACTAGGTGCTGTAAAAAGCTCTAAATATTGTCACTGATATGTTAGAAGTCATCTCCAATGATGTTTATTCATATGTTGATCCTGGAGTTACTTTATCCTTCTTGACTCCTTATGTTGCTGTGATGTTCAAAATAAGCCCCGAACAAATTATTGAGCCTTTTTATGTTTCTAATTTTGTTAGTGAATATATTATAGCTTGATGAGTCTATGGAAATTATATAGTACGCATCCATCATAGAAACACCATGGCTGACTTAGTTGCATTAGACTCGATTAATTTTGATGTCAACATGGGTATAAATTGGTTATGCTCATGTTATGCGTCAGCTGATTGTAGAAAAAGGATTGTAACATTCCAATTTTCTAATGAATCATTCCCAGTATATGAGGGTTGGGAGGTTGTGCCCAAGGGCTAGTTCATTTTTTACCTAAGGCTAGAAAGATGGTTTTCACAGGGTACATAGATCATTTAGTTTGGGTTAGGGATTCTAATACTAAAGTTCCATCCCTTCAGTCAGTTTAAGTTGTTAATGATTTTATTGAGGTTTTCTTTTATAATCATCTGAGAGTCCCTACTGATAAGGGGATAACTTTGGGATTGATCTTCTTCCTGACACCCAACATATATCTATTTTTCCATAAAGAATGGCTCTATTAGAGTTGAAAGAAATCCTTGATAAGGGATTAGTTAGACCAAGTGTCTCTCCTTGGTGTGCTTCAGTTCTTTTCATGCATAAAATAATAGTTCCCTTTGAATATACATATACTACCGTCAATTAAACAAGGTCACCATAAAGAATAAGTACCTTCTCCCTAGAATTGATGACTTATTTGATCAAATTCTGGAAGCTAAGTGTTTCTCTAAAATAGACCTCAGATCTTGGTACTGTTAGTTGAAAGTCAGGGAATATGACATTCCAAAAAAACCTTTAGAACTCGGTATGGTCATTTCAAATTCCTGGTCATGTCCTTTTGTTTGATTAATGCACCTTCAACTTTTATGGATCTTATGAATAGAGTTTTCAAGCAGTATCCTGACAATTTTGTGATATTCTACATTGATGGCATCCTAATCTACTCCCACAGTAAGGAAGCACAAAATAATCACCTCTAAATTATTGTGTAGACACTTTAGTACCGTGAGTTGTATGCCAAATTTCTAAATGTGAATTTTGGTTGATGTCTCACATTATTTCTTGTGAGGGTATCAAAGTTGGAACACAAAAGATTGATATAGTTTAGAATTACCCCAGGCCCACGATCCTAACTATTAATAGAAGTTTCTTAGATTTGAATTGTTACTATAGAGGATTTGTCGAAGGTTTCTCCTCTATTATTGCTCCTTTGACAAAGTTAAATTAGAAGAAAGCTCTGTCTTAGCTGTCAAAAGCTTGTGAGCAGTTCCTGGTGCTGACTCTACCAGAAGGGACGGATAGTCTTGTAGTATATTGTGATGTTTCGAGGGTTGGTATTGGTTGTGTTTTGATGCAACACAGTTAAGTCATAGCTTATGACTCCAAGAAACTTAAGAACCATTAGAAAGATTACCCAACCCATGATTTTGAGTTGGCAGCGGTAGTATTCACTTTGAGTATCTAACGTTACTATCTCTATGGTGTTCATATTTATGTCTTCACTGACCATTAGAGCCTTTAATAAGTCTTCAGTCAGAAAGAGTTGAACCTCAGGCAGAGAAGATGAATTTAGTTACTCTAAGATTATGATATAAGTCTAGTCTATCACCTCAATAAGGGGAATATAGTCACCGATGCACTTAGCAGGTTGTCTATGGGAATCTTCACACACATTGAGGGAGGAAAGAAAGAGCTCACGAAAGATATCCATTGATTTGAGAATTTAAGAGTAGACCTCTCAGACTCTGAGGATAGTGGTGTGGTTGTTCAAAGAATGGTTGAATCTACCTTATTTGGAAGTTAAGGAGAAACAAAGAAATGACCCCATATTGTTACAGTTAAAGGCGTATATTCATAAGCAGAAGATTATGACCTTCAAATAAGGGGGAGATGGTATCATGAGGTACCAAGGCAGACTGTCTATTCTGAATAGTGATAGAGTTACTCCCCAAACTTAGAGAGGCGCAACTGGCACCCAATGCCTCACTTGTTTGAGTGAACCAATAAAAATAAAACCAAAAAACATATACGAGCCATCAAGGATAAGACAAACCAAAGGAAATATAACAGAAACAACTTCGAGTATAACAAAGTTATAATACAAGGCAAACCAGACCGCAACTGACTACCCGACCTGCAACAAATATCAACAAGCCTTTAAGATTAAAAACCTCTAACCATGAGTCGGGACAGGCCCCGATGTACCCCTTACCTATATTAATCCAAAGAAGACTCTAGACTCAGCAACTACAGCTAGATCAGAATGTACTAACCATCCGCTGAACTAGATGAAATGCAACAAGGACCACTGTCTACTTGATAACCTATAGGCATAAATATAGTACCTCCAGGAAATAAGGATGTCAGTATAAAATAATGTACCGGATATGTAAGCCAAGAGAATAACCAAAATAGTACAGCTCAAGATAGATACCATACTACCTGAATCCACTTCCCCTGTTCCTAATGCAATCATAAAACAACAACCAATTCAATAATAAAACAACAATCTACATAAGCTCAATAGGTTCCAACACAATCACTTGATAATAATGCAATGCGATTAGGATAGAATAAACCACAATAGAACATAAATACCTGTCTTTACCTTAGCTTTCCTGACCATAGAAACTATAACACAAATAACGTACCCCAAAACAACATTATCTCTACACTACCTAACTTGGCCTTACTCTAGACCCTACATTAACCACAACCTCTACAACTTGTCTCCTCAGAAACTCAATATACAACCAATCAGAAAATATGCACAATAAGAATACAATATAATTTGACCATTATAAGAATCCAATAATATGTAACGACCTGTTCCATTGTTACTAAAATTGTCACATTTATAGGGACTCAAGGAATGGGAAATTCATTAATATCTTTGAAATAGGTGTGTAAAAGACTTAGTTAAATAAATTTGGAGTAGAAAATTTTGGGGTGGGATGATGTCATCCCGCTATAGCGAGTATTTTCCAACTATAGCAACACCGTGGTAGTGGCTTACATGCCACTATAGCGGTACACCAAGAAATAGAAAGAGTCCAATCGAGTTTTTAGTTACCCTTCTTCTTTTCTGTGGTCTTGTGCGTACTTATATGCCCAATTGTAGTACTTTACCCACATTTGGCTGAGTTTTGAGAATGATAATGACATTTAGTTGCTTGTTTTGATTGCATATTCTAGATAGTGAACTAACTAATATGATTAGGTATTTTATATAAAATGGTGGTAGAAATGGACCCATGGGAGCATGAAGGAGGTTCATAGATTTTGGAGCAACTTTGAATGCGGTTTCGGGAAAACACATAGTTGGTTATGGGTGGAGCATGGCCCCAACACCCAAACTACAGTAGGCCACCATTGGCACCTATACAGGCGCATGACGCCTACCCCTAAACTCCAGTCATATATATATATACATACATACATATATATATACATTCTCCATATTCTTGTAAGATTTGTTCATTATTTTTTGAGAAAAAATGAAGAGCAAGGTTAACCATTAGGTTTCTTTTCTCTTTAACTTCTTAGTCTCTTCTCTTGATGAAAATATCAAATTATTGAGTTTTTGTTATTAGCATGAGTGGCTAACCATTAGGGTTCTTTTGAACACCTCACAAGTGGTACATTATAATCAACCTACAACCTTAATTTAGTAGCCTTATGTCTAAGAACTACCATTAAATGATAGAAATCAAGTCATAGTTGACCACTACTCCTCACCCTTATCCCCTTTATCAAGGATGATAAAGGATATAGGGTTAACTAGAGTTTGCAACCTCCAATCATGAGTTCAAAACGCGAAGTAGAGGTCAAACCCATAACAAATAATCGATTAAGGAGGCAAATAAATAATACCTATACAATTATCACTACTCATTAACACATAACCCCAAGATAGAAATTTAGCTATGTATAACAACAAATAAGAGAAATATACGTATATCTTCATTTAGATCTTCCATATAATCCAAATTATCCAAGAAAATCTCGAATTCAAAGCTAAAACTCAAAAATAAAAGCTAAAATATACTCTAGGGTTTTGATTACAAATTCACCAATCTCAAAATTGACAAAGAATAGGGTTCCAAGCTGCCAAAAAGGTTTAAATAGCCTTAGCAAAAATGGGTTTCAAAATGAAAAAAATGCCACCGCATCCAAATTTATGGAAGAATGGACCATTGCTGAACACTTTGGCCATATGCTGAAGTGACCTTGAGTTACCGATTTGGAATTGAACTTGAGCTTCAAGGGTTGGCTTCTGGTACCTATGGCGATAGAGCTTTTGTTCACCGATCAATTTGGCGATACGCCAAACCACCCTCCGTCATCACTAAATTGTACGAATTGGACCTAGGTCAAAGTGTTAAAGTTGGTGATGTACTTTACCCTTTGGCAATGAACAGGCCCTTTTGGTGATCCACCAATTGTTCCAGGCGATGCTCTTTTGCACTTTTAGCTTCAATCTTCCATCTTTTTGCTTCTTCTCTCTCTTTCAACCTTCTTTTGGCTTTAACCCTGAAAGTTAACCAAATTAACATTAAAACTCTATCAAATTGGCATTGAGGGCTTGATTTATTACCATTTTTAGGCCAAATGAGTCGTAAATTAATGAATCATCAACACTCTTTGCTTTAATTTTAGAGAATCTAGACAAGTTCTAGGTGGACTCTATGAGAAATATCAAGTCGAATCCTTACCCACACATGGAAATCAATCGCACACTCGAAGCACCTTTCATCAATTAATGTACCACATTCATAACACATATCGAAGAAGGTATTCAAGTAGTCAACACAAGATGTGGGTGCTCACAACTAATGATTGACTAACTAGTTCAACTAAATCAAGGTTAAATTTTGGAAAAGGGGCACATTTTTAAAAGAGTTGCGCATGTGAAAAATCTCCCCAGGAGTACCATTTGAGTCAAAGTGTTCTATTGCTAGTACACTTTTCTCTTAAGTACGCATGCCAAAATGAGTTTTTATTTGCAACTAACTATGAACTTCAAAGCTAAAATAAAGAGTAAAGAAATGAAAATGAAAAATCACACACCACATTCAACTAAATGCAAAACACCAAATCTCAAATGTTACAACCCAAATAAAAAAAATATCCAAAGCATCATCCGAATTAAATCCAAGCCACACATAAAAATAAATAAAGTATCCAGAATGAGCTATCCTGAAACAAGCTAAAATATTATAGATCCAAAATAAATCACCCCCTCCCCAACTCGAAAGTAAGCATTGTACTCAATGCAATAGGACTAAAAGAAAAAAAAGAATGAGAGTAAGGGTCCCTCTAAACATAGCTAAGCCTACGGTGGTAACTGGCTCACAAAAGTGACCTCTGTCTGGGCATCAGTGCCCGACTCAGCTCCTGATGTGGTATGTGGGGTCATCGGTCTTTATAGCAGCATCTGAACCACAGGTCTCGATCTGGGTCGACCTCTCTAAAGTGGCCAAATAAATGGCATCCTCAGTCTGCTGCCTATCAGTTTGTGTATTAATAGGTCCCTGCTCATCAAAATAAGCATCAACCTCAGCATCATCTACCTTATGTCCATCTGAGGGCTGGTCCTTCTCGTCCTCCTCCTCCTCCTCTACGGCTACTGCAATATCAGCATGAATAGGTGGTGGTAGGGCTGGTGTTTGAGCAGGAGCTCCCTATAAATGTGACCAATCCAGAAATTGGAGCATATCTACATGCTTCCTGAAGGAAGCAAGCTCATCCTGCATCTTGGTCAACACACCATCTTGGACTGCCAGCTGTAGAGTGCTTAACTAGTCCAACTTGGTACCATAAATATACAAGGTCTCTTGAATACCCTGTAACTTATCATGTACCCATACAATGTCAGCTTTTACTGCATTTGCAATCATTTGAGGAATCTGAACCTCCAACCTGGATTATCTCAGGTCTTTTGAATAGTCTAATTAACCTATCCAAATTATGTCAGCCTGAGTCAATAAGTCCCTCTATGTACCTGAAGTAGTAGATGGGAGAGGTCCTACAATAATAGGTCTGAGAGGCTGAGTAGATAGACCTGTGAAGGAACCTGAAGGAGTAGGAAAAGTAGTAAGCGTGGGCTGGTTGGTACCCTATTAAGTGACTCAATGTCAATTGCTGGGGAATCTTTCACCTGGGCTTTCTTATTCTTTACCCCTTGGACAATCTCGAGTCTAGTGATATCAATAGTCAAAGTAGGGGTATACTCAAAATCCTTCTTCTTGTCAAATGGGATCTTAGAACAAAAACACAACTCGGTGATTAAACACGGGAAAATAAGGAATGTCTTCTTTTGTTGGGCCTGGTGAGCAATGTTTAAGGCAATGAACATGGCAAGATTGAGCCTCTCCTTCACTATGATCGTGCCCACTAGTAATCCCACGGATGCATGAGAATTTATTGATTTTGGGATGGCAATATGTTTCTACACACAAAACTTAGCCAATATCGAGCCTCTAAGCTTATATTATTTTCATGATCAGGGTTCCCCAAGTGAGTCATATAGGTGTCCTATTATTAAGCAAAGGGACTAACCAACCACAAAGATCATCAACATTCTTCAAAGTATAGGAGGCGAAGTAATGATGCTTATCAAGTGTATATCCATAGACTTCATTAATCGAGGCCCTGTCACACTTAACATTCATACCCCGCACCTTCATCTCGAGTCTCTTGAGATTTACTGTTCTTCCTCTTGTCAGGCAATAATCTCCCGTAAGCTTTATAAAACTCTCGTACCTAAGTCTCAACATAAGGCTTCAAGGGTTGATTTAATTGTCCAAAATTGTGATACCGAATGATATCTAACACCTTAGGGTGTTTTCCTTCTAGCCCATCAATGCTTAATCTTTGCTCTTCAATGATTGTCCTCTTCCCAAGAACCTTGAACCAGTTGAGGAACCTGTGGTGTCCCTGAGGGTGAGGGTTTGCTACAACACGAGGACTATGTTAAACTCTTTTCATCTTTAATGGTGCAGCCTTTGAAGCTTGGAGTAGAGCTTGAATGGGTATGGTGTTCCTTTCCTCTGAGGAATTAGTGTTGTCCCTTTCTGAGTTTGAACTATGCTCTGTGCTAGACTCCTCATTAACTGGAGCCTTACTTCTTGTGTCCTCAATCCTCTTTCTCTTATTGACCCTTTGTTCTTGTGATTATTCTTAAATGGTAACCTCTTTTGACACTTTACAGGTAGGAAAAGGAGAACAAGTTGTTTTTAGCCACATGCTTATTGTGAGTCATATCTGCACATAAGAGTAGTAATGAACTAGGACAAAGTTAGCAAAAACAAAATGTAACAATTTTTTTAGAACTACATTATCGAACAATTCGGTGCATCGCCAAAGGGTTTGGCGATGTTACTAGGATATTGTCAATTTAGATAGTATTGACCTCCACATTAGGATAAAGAAGGTTGTAAAATGGTGATCCACCAAAGAGTTCGATGATACTCCCCGAGTATCACTGAACTACTGAGGCATCACCAAACTTCACCTTGTATAACCCAACCAACCATGACTTTCAGTGATACGGGAAGTGCTTCGACACGCTACGATGTTTGGTGCATTGCCGAAGCTCTCAACCCATCGCCAATTGTCATCTTCTCCACGATAACTGGTCGACCTTCAAACCATTTTAATGGAAATTTTAGTTCCAAACATCCATGGGTACTCAGCCTTCCCCAGGTTTCAACTAATAATAACAATTCAACGATTTTGCCTATAAGAACGACGTCACCCAATCTATCATAGGGAAAAATCATTCAATTTCAAGTCTAATTCATGCAAATCCAACAAATTTGAACACCAATTTCAATAAAAAAACAACCCACAATGTAAGCATGAAGAAATTTAAGCATAAAATCCCCCAATTTCAAGAATTTACACAATCAATTTCACAAGACCCCTAATTTGTCAAACTTAAAACTCAATTATTTGATTAAACCCATTAATAAGCATGAATAATGTGAATAACCACTAAAATCACAACTATGCACAAACATGAGCAACTAATCATGAATTTAAAGTATGTATTGAACTTTAACCTTGAGATATAGAGAAAGACTTATGAGGGGAAGAGGAGAGGACTGGTGTGCAACTCTGGCAAGTTGTCAAAGGTGATGGTGGTGGTTCTTTGTGCAATCATAGTGTTGAGGGAGAATTGAGTGTGTGTGTGTGCGTGCATGTTTTTGCTTTGGGAGAGTGAAAGAAAAGAGGTAAATGAGGAATGGAAAAAGTTTTAAATAATACTAAGAGTCAAAAGAACATGAAAAGTCAAGGGTCAAATAAATCAAATCATCACTATTTTAACAAGCGACCCCTTTTAGTGATAATAGTGGCATCGCTGAAACCATCGGCGATACGCTAATTTACAACATCATCACCAATCTTAACAGTGTTTAACACTTGGGACTTCCTCACTAGCGAACAAATTTGGCAATGATCAGCGCATTGCCAAGCACTTCGACGATGCACTGAATGATGAAAACTATCACCAATTTTGACAGTTTTTTACAGCCATACTAGATTGTTTTCGGTGAAGGGCTTTGGCGATATGCTGATGGGTTTGGAGATTAGCCAAAGCCCCTTCCCTGAAGCTTTGGTCACGATCTCCCACATGTTTTGAACCGAATTTTCTCTTAAGACATGTTTCTATATTCTAACTCCATCACATACCTACACCAATCAACACACATTATTCAAAACAATAAAATTAAAACTTGGGTTGCCTCCCAAGAAGCGCCTTATTTATCATCGTGGCACGATGTTTTTTATGATTAAGAAATATCTTTGAAATAGAGTGCCGCCACTTTGGCTGCTCTAGGTCCGCCATTATAGAAGTGCTTTAACCTTTGCCATTCACCATGAACCTTCTCTTCTCGTGATCTTCCAATTCAATTGCACCGCTAGGATACACATTTACCACCGTGAAAGGGCCCAAACACTTAGATTTGAGTTTCTCCGCAAAGAGTTTCAATCATGAATTAAAAAGTAGCACCTCATTTCCCACATAAAACTTTTTCTTCAATATCTTGGCATCATACCACCTTTTCATTCACTCCTTGTATGGAACTGAGCTCTCATATGCCCAAATACAAAATTCCTCCAACTCTTGTATTTTCTCAACTCTAGACTTAGAGGCCTCCTACTAATCCCAAAGTGCTCGATGTTCTAACTCCATCGGTAGGTGAAAAGCTTTTCCAAACACAAGTTGATAAGGATACATACCATCAATAGGTGTTTTAAAAGCTATTTGGTAGGCCCAAAGAGCATCATCCAATTGCGTGGCCCAATTAGTATGACCTACGTTCACGATTTTCTTCAAGATTGATTTGATTTCTCGATTTGACACTTCCACTTGGCCACTTTATTGGGGATGGTATGGGGTAGCCATCTTGTACTTCATCCCATACTTATCAAGTAAAGTATCAAACACCTAATTACAAAAGTGAGAGGGTCCGTCACTATAAATTGCTCGAGAAATCTCACACTAGGTAAACATGTGCTTCATCAAGAAGAACGTAACGCTCTTGCTTTCATTGTTCGGTAAAGAAATTGCTTCCACCCATTTTGAAACATAATCAATGGCTACCAATATGTACTTGTTCCTATACAAACTTACGAAGGACCTCATAAAATTAATTCCCCACACATCGAACAACTCCACTTTGAGATTAGGCTTCTAGGGCATCTCATACCTTATTGAAATACCTCCTTGCGTTTGGCATTGAGTACATATTCTAACCAAGTCATGAGCATCTTTGTAGAGTGTACAAAAATAAAACCCGCTGTGAAGGACTTTGGCGGCCGTTCTCACACCACCGTGGTAACCATCGAATGGGGATGAATGGAAAGCCCAAAGAATGACTCACATCTCTGATTCTATCACACACCTATGGATCACTCCATCTGCACATTCTCTAAATAAATAGGGTTCATTCCAATAATACTTCTTCATATCATGGATGAATCTCTTCCTTTGATAATGATTTATACCATTGGGGAGAAAACCACATACCACATAATTTGGATAATCCGCATGCCACGGTTCTATACTCCCCGAGAGTGACATGATTAGTGTATAGGGAAATGTTTTGTCAATCTCGATTTCACCCAACTTTTCCTTATCAAACTAAATATGGGATAGATGATTCACCACTTGTTTTTCACAACTTTTCCGATCCTTAACTTCAAGATTAAACTCTTGAAGGAGAAAGATCCACCTAATCAATAGAGGTTTGGCCTCTTTCTTAGCCATCAAATACCAAAGAGTTGTATGGTTGGTATGCACAATAACCTTCATACCCAACAAATAAGCACGACGACAAACAACTCTTACTCCATAACTACATAATTTTGTTGTGCATTATTCAAGGAATTGATTGCATAATAGATTGGATGAAAAAGCTTATCCTTCCTTTGGGCTAGTGCCACACCCAACACCAAGCCACTTGCATCGCACATCAATTCAAAAGTAAGTGCTTAATTTATGGCTACAATGATGAGAGCTGATGTAAGTTTTTCCTTGAGGTAATTGAATGCCCTCACACAATCACCATTAAAGTTGAATTTTGCTTCTTTTTTAAGAATCTTACACATTGGATGAACAATCTTGGAGAAATATTTGATGAACCTTCGATAGAAGCTAGCATTCCCAAGAAAGCTTCGAACACCTTTCATGAATATTGGAGGGGGTAGCTTGGCAATGACATCTATTTTAGCTTGGTAACCATGAATACCTTGACCCCATATCTTATGCCCTAGGACAATGCCTTCCTTTACCATCAAATGTCACTTTTCCAATTCAATACAAGATTAGTTTAAACACAACATTCAAGCACCTTGCCCAAGTGTTCAAGACATGATTCAAAGGTTTCACCCACAATGGAAAAATCATCCATAAATACCTCTATATTATCCTCCACCCTATCTGAAAAGATCAATAGCATGCACCTTTGAATAGTGGTGGGTGCATTGCATAACCCAAAGGGCATGTGCTTAAAGGTAAACATACCATATGGACAAGTGAAATTAGTCTTCTCTTAGTCTTCGAGTGAGATACAAATTTTGTTATAACCAGAGTACCCATCTAAGAAACAAAACCAACCTCACCCCGTCAAATGATAAAGAATTTGATCTATAAATGCCTTAGGGAAGTGGTCCTTTTCGGTCCATCAATTGAGTTTTTGATAGTCCATGAACACTCTCCAACCTATAACCGATATCATGGAGATAATTTCATTATTTTCATTAGAAACCATCGTGATTCCTCCTTTTTTTAGAACTCATTGAATTGGGCTTACCCACGTGCTATCCGAGATTGGATACACAATGCCCGCCTCCAACCACTTAATCATCTCCTTTTTCACCACTTCTTGCATTGAAGGGTTTAGACTTCATTTATGCTCAACACTCAGTACACAATTGGACTCCAACTTTATTTTGTGAGTACGGATGAGCAATCCTGATAATATCTGCAATAGTCCACCCAATGGCTTGAATAAATTTTCTTACAACCGACTTCAATTCTTCTATTTACCAAGGCAAAAAATCTCCCACAATAATAATGGGTAAGGTATTACCTTCCCCTAAAAACACATAGCAAAGATGCGAGGCTAATGGTTTAAGCTCATATTGTGGTGGCTCTATAATTGAAGGTTTGGCAGGAGGACTCTCTCGATTTTTTCAAGTCAAGGTCTAATATGCATGGGTTCTTGGTGTAAGAGACAAGACCCATCAAGGAAGCGATGCTATCATCATACTACTCATTCTCTTCACTCTCATAGTTACACAAGACACCCGCTAGTATCTCACTAATGAAATCTATCTCTATAGCATCGGCTACCTCATCATCAATCATATCAATCACTAAAATTACATTCAAGTCCTTTGGTTGCTTATGGACTTGCACACATCAAAGGTTACCTCTTCATTGTTCACTCTAAACTTTATCTCTCCATATTCCACATCAAATAATGACCTTTTGCTAGCAAGAAAAGGCCTACCAAGGATGATTGGAACTTTGTAGTCTATCTCATAATCTAGGATGACAAAGTTGGAGGGAAATATGAATTTGTCCACCTGAACAAAAACATCATATAGAATTCCCCCCGGTTGTTTAATAGACCATTCCGCAATTAGAGTCTCATGGTTGTGGACTTTGGAGCTCCTAATCCCAAAGTCTTAAGTATAGCTAAAGGCATCAAGTTAATACTTACCCCTAAGTTGCACAACGACTTGCCAAATTGATACACCCCAATGGTGCAAAGGATAGTGAATGCACCAGGGTCCTCTTTCTTGACCACCATGTTGGTTGACATAATAGAACGACAACTATGTGATACCTCCATCGTTTAAAGATCCATGGTTCTTTTCTTTGTCATCAATTCCTTCGTGAACTTGGCATACCCCGGGCATTTCAAGTAAGGCTTCAACCAAAGGAATGTTCACCTATAAGTTGCTAAATTTGGAGAGAAACTTTTTAAACTTAGTGTCATCCTTCTTCTTCTTGAATTTTTGTAGGAATAGGAGAGGTATTTTGATTGATGAGTTTGGAGAAACTGGACTTTCCTCCAGCTTTAAGACATTCTCATCAATCGTTTGTGGTCTCTCATCACTTTCAATCCTATCATCCAATTCTTTCAATTTATCAACACTTGGTTCATTTGGAATAGGGGCTTTATCATTTGACTTTTTAACCCTTTTCATCTTTCCACTTGCTTGCTCTTTAACTCCCCTCTCATTGAGGTCTTCATCAAGATTCAAGTATTATTATCGAGAGTCCTACCACTTCTAGTGACAATTGCCATACAATGAGTATTATTCTTTGGGTTTGCCATAGTGTCAATAGGGAGACCTCCTTTTTGTCTAGTATTCAATTGATACTAGATTTGGACCAATTGAGTTTCGAGTTGCTTGATTAAGGTCGAATGTGAAGTGATCATTTGACTGAGTTTCAAAAAGCTGCACTTTATCTCCCTTAGCATCTTATCACTTCCTTCAACCCCCATAAGGATATGAGCAAGCACTTCTTCTTTCTTATAACTTTTTGGGTCAATGGTGGTGGCTTCTTTACCTTTTTGCCTATCATGTGGAAGGATGTATCTATCATGGTCACACTCTTTTTCTCTCAAATTGCGATCCTTATCCCTTCAATCTCTATCATGATTGCGGTACCTCTAATCATGGTCCTGCCAATCTCTATTCTTCTAACATTGATTCCCACCTTGCCTTTTGTAGGTAGGCAGGGAACCCCCATTTGGTTTGATATGACACAAATTTCTTTGTCAAGTGATTCGACATCGTCATCTTCATATGCTTTGGTTCTTTTTGAAGCTACGTCATTGACCTCTTTTGAAGTTTCACCCATGACATGTTTTGTGAGGAGATCCAATTATATCATTACTTTGTCCATGTTTTCGTCTCTCTCCTCATCCTTTTTCCTTTGTTCTTGGATCACATAAGACATGGATGGCCCCCCCTATAGCCACCTCGATATCTCATGTGTGCCATGCTCTACTCTTCTTTATCAATTGGTCTAATAACTCCAAGGCAACTCCAAAGGTTTGATTGATTAACGACCCCCCGACCGCATTGTCCGCCACTGTTTTATTCAATTGGTCCAATGACCTATAGAAGATTTGAAGAAGAATTTATTCGGAACTTCATGATTAGGGCATTATATCAATTTCGTCTTAAACCTTAACCATGTTTCATGCAACGGCTCACCACATACTTGCCAAAAGTTTGTGATCTCATCTCTTAATTGAAGCATGTGAGATGGTGGGAAGAATCATTCTAGGAAGGACTCCATCAATTTCACCCAAGTTGTTATAGAGACTTTGGGAAACTATCGTAACCACAACACTACCTTGCCAGTCAAAGAAAATGCGAACAAGCTCAAATGGATAGACTCTTATGGAATATTGGCAAAGTCGAACGAGTTGCAAATGTCTATAAAGTTTTTCAAGTGGATGTTTGCATCTTTGTGAGCTTGTCCTACGAATAGACATTTCATTGGAGTAAGCGAAGCATCACACTAGGGACATAGAAGACCGCATTGCCCACCATAGGTGGTATGCGAATTGCACTTTCTCATCCAACATCATCCAAGTGATCTTCATCATCAAGTTTCCCATCAAAGGTAGTGATGTTTCTACCATATTGACTCATATTGTCTTATTGGTATATGTTATCACCTGCATAAGACAAAAACAACAAATGAAGTAAAGTTTACACAACGGCTAACAAAAGTTACTTATAACACTACAATGAATGAATGCTATGTTTATTCCCCGGCAATGGAGCCATTTTTGGTAATTCTCAAATACACCCTAAGACTGAATGTACGTGGTCATTAGCAATATAATTACCCAAGTTAGAGTCGGGGTCAAATCCACGAGGAATGAAGGTGATAGGTTCACCTTCGAGTGTCACAAGTGACTATATGCTTTCTTATATTGCCAAAAATAATGCAATAAAGTAAAACGGCGGAGTAATTCAAACGTGTTAAGTTCAATATATCAAACGTTCGATTAGTATGCAAAAGTGAGTTCTAGAGTTTGTAATGAAGAGTTAAAGGTACTTGGGGTTATGCTTTCACGAGAGTAAGTTATGTATGGATAGTGGGATAGTTGCCTAAGTTATATTTATAGCTATGGGTAGGCTAGGTTCTAGATTTTAATGACAATCTTTCAATAAAACATCAAACATCACAAGTGGGTTCTTTCAAACACCTCACAAGTGTTACATTAAAATCAACCTACAACCTCAATTTAATAGCCTTATGTCTAAGAATTACCATTAAATGATAGAAATAAAGTCATAGAAGACCACTACTTCTCACCCTTATCCCTTTTGTAAAGGATGATAAAGGATCTAGGGTTAACTAGAGTTTGCAACTTCCAATCATGAGTTCAAAACAAGGAGTAGAGGTCAAACCCATAACAAATAATTGATTAAAGAGACAAATAAACAATACCCATACTATTATTACTACTCATTAACACATAACCCCAAGATAGAAATTTAACTGCTCATAACAAAAGATAAGAGAAATATACCCATATCTTCATTTATATCTGCGATAGATCCAAAATTGTCCAAGAAATCTTGAATTCAAAGCTAAAACTCAATGAAAATAGCTAAACTCTACTCTAGGGTTTCAATCACAAACTTTCCAAACTCAAAATTGACAAAGAGTAGGGTTCCAAGCTTCCAAGAAGGCTTAAATAGCTTCAGTAAAAATGCTCTTCAAAATTATGAAAATTCCACAACGTCTAAATCGGTGGAAGAATGGACCATCGCTGAACCCTTTGGCGATACGCCGAAGTGACCTTAAGTTGTTGATTTGGCATTGAACTTGAACTTCAGGGGCTGGTTTCTGGTACCTTGGTGATAGAGCTTTGCTTCACTGATTAGTTTGGCGATGCACTAAACCACCCTCCGTTATTGCGGAATTGTACGAATTGGACGTGTATCAAACTGTTAAAGATGACAATGGACTTTACCCTTTGGCAAAGTGCAGGACCTTTTATCAATCCTCCAATTGTTCCAGGCGATGCTCTTTTGTACTTTTTGCTCCAATATTTCATCTATTTGCTTCTTTTTGTTCTTTCAACCTTCTTTTGACTTTAACCCTGAAAGTAAACTAAATTAACATTAAAACTCTCTCAAATTGGCTTTGCGGACTTTTTTTCTAACAAATTTTAGGCCAAATGAGTTGCAAATAGCCCACTTATCAATTTTCTCATGCCTAGTGGCTACGGCTCATCCTACGAGTCATTGCCTAGGGCTAATACTCATTGGGATGACCGTTAGGCCTGGGCACTAGAAATTTTTCTGGTTTCCTTTTAAGTTCACAATGACCTGCACACTTCAATAAACATTACCCTATATCACACACCTTTAATAAAGGAAAAAAAAGAATAAAAGCCTTGGGTTGCCTCCCAAACAACGCTTGATGTAATGTCATGACGTGGATAATTTTGCTACTTAGACTTTACCAAACTAACCCATGGGTTGCCTCCCACACAATGCCTGATTTAATGTACGGTATGACTCGGGTGTCTTGATTACTCAAACTTCATCAAGGACCACATCGCATATCAAATTTATCTCTTTAATATCACCGCGGTAATATTTCACCCTTTGGCCATTCACTTTAAACTTAAGGCCCTTATTATTTCAAGCTTGATCGCACTATAACGAAACACCGTTACCTCTTCATAAAGTCCTCTCCATCTTGACCTCAACTTTCCATGAAACAAGCGAAGCTTAGAGTCGAACAACAGAACCATATCACTCATAGTGAACTCCTTTTTCTCAATCTTATGGTCATGGTATGACTTCATCTTCTCTTTGTACAAGGTTGAACTTTCGTAGGCTTTATGTTGGAATTTATCCTCCTCATTAAACTACTCAAGTCTCAACTTCACTGCATCACTCCATGCCAAATTCAACTTCTTGAGTGCCCACAATGCCTTATGCTCAAGTTCAACATTCAAGTGGCATGCTTTCCATACACAAGCTGACATAGATAAGCACCAATAGGGGTTTTCAACGCTATTTGATAGGCCCATAATTCATCATCCAACTTTCTATCCTAGTTCATTCTATTGGCATTCACAGTCTTCACCAAAATGGACTTTATCTCCCGGTTGGAGACCTCAACTTGCCCGCTTGATTGAGGAAGATAAGGCATTTGCACATTATGTTTCATTTTAGAGGCAAAGCTTTGAATAGACGATTACAAAAGTGAGACCCCCCATCACTGATAATGGCATTTGGCGTAGCAAATCTAGAAAAATTATTCTTCCTCAAAAAAGTTACCACACTCTTCTCTTCATTATTTGGAAGTACAACCGCCTCCACTCACTTCGAAACATAATCAACAGCCACTAAGATGTACATCATATCATATGAGATCACAAATGGACCCATAAAATCAATACCCCACAAGTCAAACAGCTCAATCTCTAGAATTGGGTCAATGGTAGCTAATGCCTTTGTGAGATATTCCCTTGTCTTTGGCATTGGTCACAAGAGCTTGTATAGTCATGAGCATCCTGATGAATGATGGCCAGTAGTACCCATATTTCAAAAATTTATGAGCCATTCGTGCACCACTGTGTTGACCCCCAACTGGGGATGGATGACATACCTATAAAATACTCATCATCTTAATCTCTGGAACACATCTATGAATCACTCCATCTGCATAAATTCGAAACAAGTATGGCTTATCCCAGAAAAATTTCCACACATCATGCATAAACTTCTTCCGTTACTAAAATGATTACTCCTTAGGAACCACATCACTTCCCATATAATTGGCAAAATTCGTGAACCATGGAATCAAATCTTGGGATGTAGCCGATAACTGTTTGTCTGGGAAAGCGTCATCAATCTTAAGATCATCTACAATTTCAGGATTGCCTCCTTTTCAACTAGTGACAAGTGGTCAGCCACTTGATTTTTGGTCCTCTTTTGATCATTGACATCAAATTCAAATTCTTGTAACAATAGTACTAACTGAATCAATCTTGTCTTTGCATCCTTTTTCGCCATAAGGTACTTAAGAGCTGCATGGTCTACATGCACAATCACTTTCATGAAAAACAACTAAGATCAAAATTTCTCAAAAGCAAAAACCATAGCAAGCAACTCTTGCTCCATCACTGTATAATTTTTCTGAGCTGGATTAAGGGCTTTGCTAGAATAATAGATAGGGTGAAGGATCTTCTCATGCTTTTGGCCTAGGACTGCCCCTAGAGCCACTCCACTAGCATCGTACATAACCTCAAAAGGGATGAACTAATTAGGTGAAATAATGATGGGGGCTAAAGTCAATTTCTCCCTTAGACACTCAAACACCTTTGGACATGCCTCATCAAACACGAACTTCACCTCATTCTCCAACAATTTACACAAAAGGTGTGAAATTTTAGGAAAATCCTTGATGAACCTAAGATAAAACCCAGCATGCCTAAAAAACATCGAATACCCTTCACAGAAATACGCAGAGACAATTTTTAATCACCTTAATATTTTCCTTGTCAACCACAATCCCCTTCGTTAAAATCTTGCAATCGAGCACTATCCATTCTTTGACCATAAAGTGACACTTCTCCTAATTAAGTACCAAATTACAATCTTCGTACCTTCTTAGAACACTATCCAGATAGGCCAGACAATCTTCAAAAGAGTCACCAATAACTGAGAAATCATCCATGAATACCTCAATAGTATCTTCCATCATGTCTAAAAAGATAGACATCATGCAAAACTTAAAAGTGATTGGTGCATTACATAACTCGAACAACATCCTCTTGAATGTAAACTTCCCATATGGACAAGTGAATGTGGTATTCTCTTAGTCTTTGGGATCAATCAAAATCTGATTATATCCTGAATAACCATTAAGAAAATAATACCATCCTCTACAAGCAAGATGATCTAACATCTGATCCATAGAAGACATCAGAAAATCAGCGTCCTATAGTCTATGTACAATCACAGACCAGTGATCGGTATTATTGGAATAAGCTCATTTTTTGCATTTGGAACCACAATGATTCCACCTTTCTTTAGCATACATTGAACCGGGCTCACCCATTTACTGTCTGCAATAGGGTAAACCACACCTGCATCCAACCACTTGATGATCTCCTTTTTCACTACCTCTTGCATAAGAGGATTTAGCCTCCACTGATGCTCAATACTAGGGTTATAATCTCGCCCGAGTAGGATTTTGTGAGTGCAAATTCAATAAGGAATACTAATAATGTCAGCAATGGACCATCTATTCGCCCTCTTGAACCTCTGGAAAACCAATATTAAGGCCTCAAATTTCCATTCAACCAAATATGCTGCTATAATAATCGAAAAAAATTGTTGGCTCCCAAAAAAGCATCACGAAGGTGAGATGGAAGAGCTTTGATCTCAAAGACAGGAGACTCCTTAATAGAAGGCTTAGCTGACGGGGTTAATCTATTCTTCAAATCAAAATCCAACTTTTTTGGTGTATAAGGGTAGGATCCCAAACCAGCTAGTGCACTCACAATCTCATTAGACTCATTAATATCATCACCCTCAAAATTCATGATCACTACCGCTAGTGCTTCAACACCTAGTCTCTCCTCAATAGGAACTATCAAGGCATCCTCATCGACTGTATTGATAACTCAGATCACATGTATGCCCTTTGGTTACTTCATGGATTGGCAAACATTGAACGTCACTTCTTCATGATTCAATCGAAACTTTAACTAACCAATTTCCATATCAACCAATGCTCTTTCAGTCGCAAAGAATGGTCTCCCCAAGATAATGGAAACCTCAAAATCAACTTCACAATTGAGGATGACAAAATCAGCTGGAAAAATGAAGGACTCAACCCTCACAAAGACATCATATAAAACACCCACAGGTTTCTTTATGGTGCAATCCACTATATAAAGTCTCATCGAAGTTGGCTTGGGAGTACCTAACCCCAACTGTCTAAATACTACTATCAGTATCAAATTAATGCTAACACCTAAGTCACACAAAGATTTTGCAAAATTGAAAGCCCCAATGGTACATGGAATCTTGAAAGCTCCAGGATCTACTTTTTTCTCCAAAAGACACCATGAAGTTATTGCACTACAGTGGTACAAATTATCAATATGCTTAAAACTCACAGTCTTCTTTTTAGTCACCAGATCCTTCATAAACTTTGCATAACTCGACATTTGCTCAAGCGCCTTAACTAAAAGGATTTTCACAGACAATTGCTTCAATATTAAGATAAACTTATGATACTTTCCTTCTTTGGCCCTCTTCTTCAATTTTTGAGAAAAAGAAGGACAAGGTCATGGAATGGGAGTCCACACACATGGGAACTCCTTGTCCTTCCCTTTTTTTAGCCTTAGTCTCCTTTTCAGCAACTGGAGGTGGCTCTTTAAACACCCTCTTATCAATAACTTGATTTTATGATTTTACTTTTTCATCATTGATCATCATGTGCTCAACATTATTCTCAACAACTATGGGCATAGGTGGATCAATAGTCATCTTACCTCTCCTAGTGATTATAGCCAAATAGTGATTTCCTTTTTTTTAGATTTTAGACAGGGTTGCTTGGAAGTGTACCTTGCTGATGTTGATTCATTGAGGCAAAAATTTGATCGAACTGCAGCTCACGCTACTTGATGGCAGTAGAATATGACTCTACATCTTGACTAATTCCCAAAATATCTACTCAAATCTCCTTAAGGCAATCATTTATCTTTTCTACCCCCTTCAATACTTTAGTAAGTATGTCTTCCATCATAGGCATCACGGCTTCCAGGTGGAATATTGAGGCCACTTCTATCATTTTTGTAATCATCCTTTCTCTTCCTCTACTCCTATCTTTATACCTAGACCTATTATAGTTTTTATCCTTATAATTATTTCGATATTGATTTCTTTGACCAGAGCATCAATTGTCTTGATTAGACCCTTAGCCTTTAAATAAAAAACCTGCCACCTGATCATCTAGATAATCAGCCTCATCCTCAGAATCAAAATCATCATGTTAGGTTCTTTTCCTTGCAAACCAATTGTATTCTTTTTTTTTTGTACCCTTTGCTGCAAACTGTTTCTTAAATAAGCTAAATTTGGTCCTCACCTGTGCTACCTCTTGATCGACTGAATCATCTATCATTTGCTATTGTGCAGATGCTCCTATCACATTAGTGCCTGCAGGTATGTATGAATCTTTTGTGTTCTAACCCCTATTGGTTTAGTTGATCCTATCAAGTATTTTAGAAGCTTGCTCCTAAGTCAGGCTCATAAATGAACTTCCCGTCATAGTGACTGCTACAACCTTGTTATTAACATTCAAAGATCTATGGAAAACCTCAAGCAAACTATGACTTGGTATTCTGTGATTTGGCACTTGTTGCAGTTTCTTCTTGAACCATAATAATGTCTCATATAACACCTCTGAATGTAGTTGCATAAAGTTATAAATCTCGTGTTTCAACTATAATATTTTGGAAGGTGGGAAAAATCTCTCCATGAATTGCATCTTCAATTCTTGCTAAGTAGTTATGGATCCTCTTGGAAACTCTGTCAACCATAGCATAGCTTCACCAGTCAGAGAAAAGGAAAACAAACACAGTCTAATAGCATCTTGCTTACCCCTGGAAGATTGTAAGACTTAAGAATCCCTACAAAATTCATTAGATGAAAGTTCGCATCAGCAGTAAAAAGGTCTGTGAACACTCCTTCCAAGTTCAACAATTATATCATAGCATTGGTGATGTCAAACTTAGCTCCTACTAACAGAGGAGGTGAAACAATAGCACTTGTTTCACCTGCATCATTTAAATCCACATCATTATCTGAATCATCAAACTGGGGAACATAGTATTGGGGACGCTGATGTCCCTAATTCCTTCTTTGCCTTGTGTGTTCCTCAGTGGCAGCCAAATGATCTGCTTCTTCTTATATATCCTGCTCCCTAAGTGCTCTTTCCTGGCAGCTTCTTATCTTACTTGTTCTTCAGCAAGTATACGAGCAGTAGCTTCATCCGCAGTCTCTTAAACTCTTTGATTCTGTACTTCTTGGTTTAGAACTTCTTCATTATGAACTCCTTCATTAAGAGCTCATTCGTTAACTATTTTTCTTTAATTTTTCAAATTCCTTTCAATCTCAGGATCAAGTGAAATTAGGGGATTGCCTTGACTCCAAGTGTTGGGCATTCATCGGCGTGCGCCCTAGAAAAAATAGAAAAAGCAAAATTAGGAAACAAAGACCAACAGTTAGACAAACACAATTGATGTGATCCATAAGCGTATTCCCCGATAATGATGTCAAAATTTGATGTCGCTCAAATTACACCTCCAAAAGAAGTATAAAGTGGTCACTATACCAAATAAAAAACCTAACTAGGTTGTGGCCGATCCCATAAGAAATAGGTTGAAATCTCAATCAATGTGCTTATCTAAGTAATTAGTTTGTAATTTTCCAGTAAATGGTTTTTTTTTGAATTATTTCATTGATGAAGTAACAATTGAAACTTTTGTTAAGTTTGTGATCAATAAATGAGAGGCACTAGGACTGTGTTCCCCATAACTTCATAACTCTGTTGGTTCTTCATACTAGTGATCTCTCTCGGTGCTTGGCATGCAGAATCAATAAGTTAAGTTTAACAATATCCTCAATCATGCTTTCTTATCTCCTGAGTTTTGCATCCTAACCCTTATGTTGGATCCCAAATTAGCATTCCCACTTTCTTGGCTCAAGCTATTAAGTGAAGATTGATAGCACCAAGTCTCTGTTGTTTATTCCCTTTTCGTATCCGTTACCTTTTTTTTTATTGCGAGTAAAGTTAAGGCCATGAGTTCTAACATTTGCAATTGTTAGAAAGTAATCAAAGCAAAGAGAACAATAATAAACACATAAATACCCTTTGAGAATCATCAAATATATGAACCCTACTTCGTGAATCCGTCATGGTTCCAAAAACCTTAGTTGTGGTGTTTAGCTAATCATGATCATAAGAACACAATAATAATTTTAGAAAGATAATATAATTATGTAATTACAAAGAAGAAGATGAAAACCACGAATCTCAACTATGAATAAACCTTCTAAATCAATGTTTACAACTATCAAGAACAAGTATATGACTCAAAAGTAGTAATAGAATGTAAACTAAAAAATAAGACCTAATAAAAGTATTTATTGACTTAAAAGAATTATGTCCTAAACAAAATAGGAGAACAAGGTCAGCAGTGGCGACAACTTTTGAAATGAGTCATATGGTCTGCCTCTGACACGTTGTATGTCAAAAGGAATCCATTGCCTTGTCTTTATTCAGCTCTAGTAATGACTCATATGGTCACTCAATGACTCATTGGGTGACTCGTTTCCATTAGGTCGACTTTAGCATCTTTGTGGAACTTATGCCAATTATGCTTAGGATGATTCTAGGCGATGACTCATAGCCATCAGTGATGGCTTGTAGGATATAGTCGTTACCACTAAAACCAATTTGTATCTCTACAGAATTTTTGGTCAATTCACTTAGGACGGGTCATGTTATGACCCGTTGCCTCTCCCAATGGCTTATAGCATGTGGTCGTAGCCAATACTCCACTTTTAATCGTTAAGCACTTCATCACTGCTAACATAATAATTCAGGCCATAACTCGTAGCGTGAGCCAATGAGTCATGGCCAATATTCAATTCTTAAACTTGTTTATTTATTGCTTTTTTTTTTCATCCAATTACCACCAAGACCTATTTTCTGCAATACTAACAAAAAATACTTCATATCCACATAAACAAGCCTTAATACTAGCATATTTTCCTTGTTTCAAGTGTCAAAAGTGCCATGTTACCATAACATATCACCATGTCATAATGAATTATGATACTACCTTCCATAACTCTTCTATGATGTTAATGAATGGATAACTCATGATTATGAGCCTAAAGTGGCTAACATATGATTATGAACCTAACTTGGCTAACTTATGAATATCAGTCAAAAAGACTAAAATAGAATTATATGAGCTTAAGGGAGTTAGATGGTTAATTGAGAAGGCATAAGTCCAAAGGACAACAAACTACATTTGCTAACATAGGTTACGTATCATTACATTAGTTCGGGCAACTCCTTTACGTTTCCCTAAAGAGGATGATAATTCATGCTTTTATAATGTTATATGCAGACCATATTGACGTACAAGACATTTGTGGTTAGATGCTTAACCGATAGGGTGTTAATCATACCCACATAGCTTGTGGTGTATATATGTATTTATATTGGTTACAACCACCTACTCCCATATTAAACTTAAATGCTAATGTGAGTATTTATGTTAAGAATTTGATGATGTATGCGCATATTCTCTCTCATGTCATGTCTTTCCATATGTGTTATTTTAGTATCATGTATATGCATTGTCATGTTTTTTCCTGCCAATTTACATACCATACAAATAATGTACTTAAACCACTCAGTGCTGTATCATTTCTTGATGCAGATTCAGGTAAAAAGGCTCACTACCACATACACTATTAAGCTCAATACTTCTAGATATTGGAGAACCCTCCCTATATCAAGGGTGGGGTGGGGTGGGGGGGCTTATTCTATATTTCATTAGTATGATTTCAGTTATTTAAAATATACCATGTCCTTGTCCCTGTAGACATTGTTTTCTCTTGTTTAGAGGCTTAGCTGATATATTTAGTTGTCAAACTTATGTTATCTTCAGAGTTTGACCTTCGTTTCATCTTGAGTATGGAACTTAGTTTTCTTATTAACTAATGAAGTTTGTTATCTTTAAAGATATGTTTCTGTGATGTTTATTTTCTTTAAAGATATCTTTATGCTTTACTTATGTCTTCCATAGTATTCTAGTTAAATTATTATGTCTCTTGCCAAGTGGTTCTCTTAGGGCATCAATGGCATTGAGTGCCGGCCTCGTCTAGGGTATAGGTTTGAGGCGTGACAAAATTGGTATCAAAGCTCTAGGTTAAAGTGTCGTAGGATGTATGTTGCTTCCAAATGCACTCACAAGTGTACACAATTGTACAAGTAATATAGGATTTTAGTCTAGATATCATACCCACTGAAATTTGATGAATTGATTAACTAGTTTGAATTCTTATAGTCACTATTTAGTAAGAAACAAATAATAAAGAGTTATTCTTGTGTTTTTATTATGAAAAAACGTGAATTGAAACATGTTGTAGATTTATAGGTTAAAATTCAGATTAGAGAGATGATCTAGAGTTATGGTATTTTGACAATCTAGTTGGGTTTTAATGATCGTACATTCAGTTGATTTCTTAAGTTACTAGTTATAGATTGATATTTGTGATGTTGATGTCTTTAAAAATAAACTTTATTCCTACTTGACTATTCTGAATGACTATATTCCTATGATCATCGATCGTGTAACACCCCGTATCTACCGAACCCTACTTGACGACGTGAACAATGGTTACTCAAGTGTCGAGAGTCAAACGTTTGTATATTGTAATATTATTGATGAGATAATTGATATTGGGTCTAGTACATGGGATTAGACCTTTGTAGGAGGTGTAACTCCCCGTATGTTGTTGAACCTATACGAATACGTGTACAATTATGGAATTAGTTAAACATGAGAGATTTGATGATTTATTCAATAATTTTTTGGGGCTTACATGAGTCTTGTGCCATTGGGCCAAATGAGGCCCAAAGATTATAAGAAAGACTTGGCCCAATGGGGCAAAACATGATCCAATCTTCCATTTAACTAATCAACTAAGGCATTTAATGCCAAGAGATGGATAAGAGTGACTTGAGGGACCTATATATATGAGAAAATCAGATTTTTATTTCATTCCAACACCCATGCCTTTTTCTAGAATTCTCTCAACATTTCTTATCTCATACAAATAGTAGACCTTCATCTCTTGGACAAAGATCATCATCTTGCAATACTTGGTAAGTGTATATTATTATGGTTAAATATATTTTATGCATGGAATATGGTTTATATCATGTTGGTTATGTTGGTGAAGTGTGAGAAGTTCACTATATGTAAAACAATTTGTGTTTGCTAAATCGGAGGATGGTTTTGTCTTGTAAACTTGAGCATAGACTTGTGGTGTTGAAGGAAGTGAACTTTATGGATTCAATATTGACATGTGAGATGTGATTATAGTCTTGCCTTGTTTTATCCTTGTGTATAATTTTTGGAATTGTTGTTGTAAATTTGGTTATGGATTTGGTAACGGATTGAAAAGAAAGTGAGGTTTTGGTGATGTTTATGTGTGTTGTGAGACCATGGCTGATTGTTGGCATATAATATGATCAAAAATATGTTAAAAGAAGTTTATTTATGATCATGGACCATTCATTGCATAAAAAGACCCAAAAGAGATCAATTTGGCCGAAAAAGGGCATTCGCCCTCGCAGGTGAGGCACCTGCGCCAACGCAGATGCCCCTGGACACTGCCAAGGGTCATCTACAGCCATAGGTCAGCCACCTGCTGGCGCAGGTGTCTTTTCAGGTCCCTTCCAGAACACCGTGTTGCATGTTTTGGTCTCCCTTTGACCCCCGAAGGCCCCTATACCCTTTATGGATATAATTAGCAACTTGTGATGTCGTTTTAATGACTTTAAAGGGTCGTATGGAGGCATGTTGGACTATGTTAAGTATTTATTGTTGTTCATAAGTTGTTATGAGGCAAGTTGTTAGGATTAATTGTGACAGAATGATAATGAGAAAGCATAAAGGGTAAGTGTGGTGTGAAATGCTATTGATGTATGATATTTTGGTCAATGTGTGGAATGTTATGGTGTTGTTGGTATGAGAATGCAGTGGATTGTATTGTAAAGGGTGAAATGACACTATACGGCAGTCATATAGCTCATTGTCATTTTGTACACTTGTACGGTAACTAGATGTTAACGAAAGTTCCATTATGAACTTGTATTGTAGAGTGAAACATAAGGAAGGAGATGGACTGTTGTGTTCATATATAGACTTGTGTACTCATACTGAGAAGGGAAGGTATCTAAGGTTACTCTTCCCGTATTCTTATGCAACAGATATTTTTCACATTGACATTACACTGATTCCATTCCTAAGGGTTCTCTAGTATCAAGTCAGGGTGACATATATTGTTATTCACATGTGTCCTATTCTTAGACGAAGTATGATTCACCTATGTCCTATTCACTGACTGAAATTCCAAAGCTGTTATAATGTTGTAGAGACCTATCTCAAGAGGGAGTAAAAATGTAAAGAGAGTCTATTTATTTTGAATAAGCATTTTGTTTCCAATCATGTCATGTTCCAAAAGTCCAATACGATTATGATTATCATTGTACCGATTTCTCACGAGTAAAAGTACCAATCTCACAAAAGTAATGAAGGAAGTAATGTGTAAGCTAATATATCTATCCCTCACAAGTTAAGGTGTCAATCTTACAAGAGTAAAGACGTGGAGTAATGTATGTATGTTTTCCAAGTTTCAAGAAGGTTTCAGTCACAAGGTATCGCTAAGTAATGAAAGAAAGAGTAATGAAAAAAGTAATGTATGATCAATGAGTAATCTTGGGTGGTATCCCAGGGGTTGAAATACCTAGCATGGGTCGATCCCAATGTAACATAAGAACATCCCAGGGGATACAGAAAAGCCTAGCATGGGTTATCACAGTACATCCCAGGGGTCACAGTACCTAGCATGGGTTAATAACATCCCAGAGGCGACACGAAAGCCTAGCATGGGTTATCACAGTACATCCTAGGGGAGACACGAAAGCCTAGCATGGATTATCACAATACATCCCAGGGGTCACAGTACGTAGCATGGGTTAATAACTTCCCAGGGGCGACACGAAAGCCTAGAATGGGTTACAAAAACATCCCAGGGGTCAAAGTACCTAGCATGGGTTAATCTCATACCAGGGGCGACTGAACAACCTAGCATGGGTAGAATACAAAAAAAGAGATGAACATATGTGAATACAAAAGAAGTAAAGCACGTAATATACATGGTTCCTCACATACAAAAAGAGAGTTTATTCACATTGCCTATTTTCTCTTATATTGACTCCATTATTGTTATTATGTATGATGCAGTTCTTGTGATCCTTACATACTCCGTACATTCTTCGTACTGACCCCGCTTGGGGGACTTACCTTACATGTTGCAGGTGCAGGCACTAGTAGACCTCTACTGTAGGTTGACAATATTTGCAGATTTTTGGTGAGCCCCAGTTGCTTCGGGACTTTTTGAGTCACAGTTGTACAGTTGTTTTGATGTTGTAAATGTTGTATAAAGCAGGGACTTGTCCCGACTTTTAGTTGGTCTTGTAAATGCATCTGTTAGAGGCTTTTGTAGACATATGCGGGTATACGAATGTAAGAGATGAATGTCCGTTTTGACTTGATGGCCCCAACGGCCAAGTTTTATGTATATAGGGATATGGCATATGTTTCCATGTTCATGACTTCCGCATAGTTGCATGAGGTATAATAAGATTCACAAGAGGATATGCATACGAATGTACATGAGCAAAGATTGGTTCTCTCGGACCATATCTGCTTCGGGTGCCAGTCCGCTTCAATGGGATTTGGGGTATGACAGATGGATAGTGAAGTGCATGTGATTTATCTTCCATATCAACTGAGCAAGGTTAATAGGTATATTCCTATCCACATTAGTGAAACATTCCCCCTTCCCTATAGAGTTCACAACCAAGTCCTACCTTCTCTTATTACGTGCATTATTTACCTATTCCTAGTCTAAACTACGTATCATGGATAGTTTTTAAGAGCCTGTCAAGCTTCTAGACAATTAAGATTAAGAAAAGTTAAAAAATTTAATAAATCAAATCAAACTAAAAACTATGATGTTCAAACCACTAGCTACTCATGAATTGATTAGATGAAATGAAATTCATGAAGTGGTGATGAATAAATGATTAAAGAATGAATAAATAAAGTAAAGACCTACAAATATTATTCTTCACTCCTCTCTGAGTTTCTATGCTTGAATCCCCATTAAAAATGACCTAGAGAAGCTATATATAGAGTCCAAAATGGTTTGGGTCGGGTATACCACTTAAACTCGAATTAGGCCATTTTTGGTTGATAAGCTACTCTAGGCGGTGCCCCAAGCCAATTGGATAGTAGATGACTTGTGGTGAGTTGGGGAATTTATTTTGCACTAGGGCATCACCCCAAGTGCCCCCTTAGTGAAAATTAGACGTCTTCTTCATATTTTGCCTTGTTTAAGATCCTTTCTTTGTCAAACACCTTGTACTTTTTACAAGTCAACATATTTGGCTCTTACTCAAACTTCAAAGCTCAATTATTCTCCATTTATGCATGAATTTCTTCAATCTCCATCCTACACATTAAGATACCAACATAAGTGTAATTCATATCAAATAAGCTCCAAATGATCTTATAAAGAGAACAAACATGAGGTCTATGATACAATAAATGCATAACTTTTAGCCTCACATCAATGTCTATGAATCCTTATGTAGTGGAGTAGCTTTTATGGGTGTATAGAACACCACACATATAATAAGGAACCTACATGATATTTGGAAGTACCACCCCTGTTTCATTCATTAGTTCGTGCAATAGAGTTAGAATCTATCAAAATTTTTCTAATTCATGCTTGTCTGTAATTCAAGTCATGCCTCCAAAGAGAAATACTAGACAAATAGCTACAACTAGTGCTGAGGTTCCTATTGGAACAAACGCCAATGAAATTCCTCTCCACTTCATGGAATGCAAACCCAAAATGGAGGTAATTCTTCTAGCCAGAAGTTCAGCACAGGGTCTCCACTTGTGGAATCAACTCCAGTAAGGGGTCCGTGACATCTACTCCTTAACCCCTGATACTATAGATGCTGATTTTAGGAGAGCTATTTAGATGCTCACTCAGCTTGTTAATAATTATTCCAGTCTCCTAGGTGAAGTCCCTTCCAGCTCTAGTTCTCATAACTCATTAGACACCTCTAGAATTCATATGTTCCTTAGGATGAACCCATCAGTTTTTAAAGGGTCCAAGATTGAGGAGAATGCTCAGAACTTTATTAGTGAAAGTAAGAAAAATCCTTCGAGTGATGTATGTTAGTGAGCTAGAGGGGGTTGAGGTTGCCTCTTATCAGTTGAAGGATGTTGCAAATACTTTATATGAATAGTAGGAGTTGACCAAATAAGAGAATACAACTCCTGTAGTTTAGGAGCACTTTATAGAGACCTTTATTGTCCACTTCTTTTCCTTGGAGTTAATGGAAGCTAAAGTAGATGAATTCTTGAATTTAAATAGGGAACCATGAGTGTGAGGGAGTACAACCTCTAGTTCACACAACTGTCTTGGTATGCCCTGGAAATGGTGTCCACTATATGGGAAACGATGCAGAAGTTTGTATTCAGTATTTCTAAGAATGTGAAGGAGTTTTTTGGGGCATTGCTGCACAATTATTTAACCATATGCAGATGGGTGGTTTATGGCTAATAGACTTAGGGAACAAAATTAAAAGAGGAGGACTACCAGACAAGAAGGCCAGATCAACTAGCAATGAGGTAAGTCACCTAGAAGAATGTTAATAGATCTTTCTTTCTTAAGAGGTCATTAGGACCTGCTCCATGTTTGGATAATTCACCTACGCCAAGGAATAAGAAATACCAGAGGTTTCTTACTAACTAGAATTTGAGAGTGTAGTGCTCACAGTCCTAAGATAGTATTGTACAAGTGTTCATACAATAACCTACTTGTAATAATTATGGTAAGAATTATCTAGGAAAGTGTCATTATGGATGAGATGTGTGCTATGGGTGTGGTCAGTAGGATATTTCTGAAAGATTGTCCATTGTCTAGGTAGGGCAATGTGGGAAACAAATCCAAGTCTACTACTTCAGCCACCTTAGCAGGTTAAGGTACTACTTCAGGAATGGGAGTAGTCAGAATCTCATGTATTCTTTAGACATTCGCTAGGTGGTGTAAACATCTCTAAATATTGTCACTGATATGTTAAAAGTCTTCTCCAATGATGTTTATTCATATGTTGATCCTAGAGTTACTTTATCCTTCTTGACTCTTTATGTTGCTGTGATGTTCAAAATAAGCCCCGAACAAATTATTGAGCCTTTTTATGTTTCTAATTTTGTTAGTGAATCTGTTATAGCTTGATGAGTCTATGGAAATTATATAGTAAGCATCCATCATAGAAACACCATGGCTGACTTAGTTGCATTAGACTCGATTAATTTTGATGTCAACATGGGTATAAATTGGTTATGCTCATGTTATGCGTCAACTGATTGTAGAAAAAGGATTGTAACATTCCAATTTTCTAATGAAACAGTCCCAGTATATGAGGGTTGGGAGGTTGTGACCAATGGCTAGTTCATTCTTTACCTAAGGCTAGAAAGATGGTTTTCACAGGGTACATAGATCATTTAGTTTGGGTTAGGGATTCTAATACTAAAGTTCCATCCCTTCAGTCGGTTTAAGTTGTTAATGATTTTATTGAGGTTTTCTTTTATAATCATCTGAGAGTCCCTGCTGACAAGGAGATAAATTTGGGATTGATGTTCTTCCTGACACCCAACATATATCTATTTTGCCATAAAGAATGGCTCTATTAGAGTTGAAAGAAATCCTTGATAAGGGATTAGTTAGACCAAGTGTCTCTCCTTGGTGTGCTTCAGTTCTGTTCATGCATAAAATAATAGTTCCCTTAGAATGTACATATACTACCGTCAATTAAACAAGGTCACCATAAAGAATAAGTACCTTCTCCCTAGAATTGATGACTTATTTGATCAAATTCTGGAAGCTAAGTGTTTCTCTAAAATAGACCTCAGATCTTGGTACTGTTAGTTGAAAGTCAGGGAATATGACATTAAAACAACCTTTAGAACTCGATATGGTCATTTCAAATTCCTAGTCATGTCCTTTTGTTTGACTAATGCACCTTCAACTTTTATGGATCTTATGAATAGAGTTTTCAAGCAGTATCCTGACAATTTTGTGATATTCTACATTGATGGCATCCTAATCTACTCCCACATTAAGGAAGCACAAAATAATCACCTCTAAATTATGGTGTAGACACTTTAGGACCGTGAGTTGTATGCCAAATTTCTAAATGTGAATTTTGGTTGATGTCTCACATTATTTCTAGTGAGGGTATCAAAGTTGGAACCCAAAAGATTGATGCAGTTTAGAATTACCCCAGACCCACGATCCTAACTGATAATAGAAGTTTCTTAGATTTGGATTGTTACTATAGAGGATTTGTGGAAGGTTTATCCTCTATTATTGCTCCTTTAACAAAGTTAAATTAGAAGAAAGCTCTGTCATAGCAGTCAAAAGCTTGTGAGGAGTTCCTGGTGCTGACTCTACCAGAAGGAACTGATAGTCTTATAGTATATTGTTATGTTTCGACGGTTGGTATTGGTTGTGTTTTGATGCAACACAGTTAAGTCATAGCTTATGACTCCAAGAAACTTAAGAACCATTAGAAAAATTACCCGACCCATGATTTTGAGTTGGCAGCGGTAGTATTCACTTTGAGTATCTAACGTTACTATCTCTATGGTGTTTATATTTATGTCCTCACTGACCATTAGGACCTTTAATAAGTCTTCAGTCAGAAAGAGTTGAACCTCAGGCAGAGAAGATGAATTGAGTTACTCTAAGATTATGATATAAGTCTAGTCTATCACCTCAATAAGGGGAATATAGTCACCGATGCACTTAGCAGGTTGTCTATGGGAATCTTCACACACATTGAGGGAGGAAAGAAAGAGCTCACGAAAGATATCCATTGATTTGAGAATTTAAGAGTAGACCTCTCAGACTCTGAGGATAGTGGTATGGTTGTTCAAAGAATGGTTGAATCTACCTTATTTGGAAGTTAAGGAGAAACAAAGAAATGACCCCATATTGTTACAGTTAAAGGCGTATATTCATAAGCAGAAGATTATGACCTTCAAATAAGGGGGAGATGGTATCATGAGGTACCAAGGCAGACTGTGTATTCTGAATAGTGATAGAGTTACTCCCCAAACTTAGAGAGGCGCAACTGGCACCCAATGCCTCACTTGTTTGAGTGAACCAATAAAAATAAAACCAAAAAACATATACGAGCCATCAAGGATAAGACAAACCAAAGGAAATATAACAGAAACAACTTCGAGTATAACAAAGTTATAATACAAGGCAAACCAGACCGCAACTGACTACCCGACCTGCAACAAATATCAACAAGCCTCTAAGATTAAAAACCTCTAACCATGAGTCGGGACAGGCCCCGATGTACCCCTTACCTATATTAATCCAAAGAAGACTCTAGACTCAGCAACTACAGCTAGATCAGAATGTACTAACCATCAGCTGAACTAGATGAAATGCAACAAGGACCACTGTCTACTTGATAACCTATAGGCATAAATATAGTACTTCCAGGAAATAAGGATGTCAGTATAAAATAATGTACCGAATATG
This sequence comes from Capsicum rhomboideum, assembly GCA_031232105.1. Classification (NCBI taxonomy): domain Eukaryota; kingdom Viridiplantae; phylum Streptophyta; class Magnoliopsida; order Solanales; family Solanaceae; genus Capsicum; species Capsicum rhomboideum. The sequence continues at coordinate 122,551,067 of CP124714.1, forward strand.
TGAGCCAAGAGAATAACCAAAATAGTACAGATCAAGATAAATACCATACTACCTGAATCCACTTCCCCTGTTCCTAATGCAATCATAAAACAACAACCAATTCAATAATAAAACAACAATATACCAAGGCCCCCATAAGCTCGATAGGTTCCAACACAATCACTTGATAATAATGCAATGCGATTAGGATAGAATAAACCACAATCGAACACAAATACCTGTCTTTACCTTAGCTTTCCTGACCATAGAAACTATAACATAAATAAAGTACCCCAAAACAACATTATCTCTACACTACCTAACTTGGCCCTACTCTAGACCCTACATTAACCACAACCTCTACAACTTGTCTCCTCAGAAACTCAACATACAACCAATCAGAAAATATGCACAATAAGAATACAATATAATTTGACCATTATAAGAATCCAATAATATGTAGCGACCTGTTCCATTGTTACTAAAATTGTCACATTTATAGGGACTCAAGGAATGGGAAATTCATTAATATCTTTGAAATAGGTGTGTAAAAGACTTAGTTAAATAAATTTGGAGTAGAAAATTTTGGGGTGGGATGATGTCATCCCGCTATAGCGAGTATTTTCTCACTATAGCAACACTGTGGTAGTGGCTTACTACACCAAGAAATAGAAAGAGTCCAATCGAGTTTTTAGTTACCCTTCTTCTTTTCAGTGGTCTTGTGCGTACTTATATTCCCAATTGAAGTACTTTACCCACATTTGGCTGAATTTTGAGAATGATAATGACATTTAGTTGGTAGTTTTGATTGCATATTCTAGATAGTGAACTAACCAATATGATTAGGTATTTTATATAAAATGGTGGTAGAAATGGACCCATGGGAGCATGAAAGAGGTTCAAAGCTTTTGGAGCAACTTTGGATGCGTTTTCGGGCAAACACATAGTTGGTTATGGGTGGAGCATGGCCACAACACCCAAACTACAGTAGGCCACCATTGGCACCTATACAGGCGCATGACGCCTACCCCTAAACTCCAGTCATATATATATATATATATATATACATACATATATATATATTCATTCTCCATATTCTTATAAGGGTTGTTCATTATTTTTTGAGAAAAAATGAATAGCAAGGTTAAACATTAGGTTTCTTTTCTACTTAACTTCTTAGTCTCTTCTCTTGATGAAAATATCAAATTATTGAGTTTTTGTTATTAGCATGAGTGGCTAAGAACCCTAATTCTAGGGTTGAGGCTACAAACATGATTGTATAGCTTAACTTTGAGTTGGTTTATTGTGTTGATCATATTTGGTTGTTCTTACATTCTTGCAATTACTATTTTAATGATTTGCGACCATTAAAATACATCTTTCATTCTTGTGTGAGCCCGGAAGGAGAAACACTAGGATAGAATGAAGAATGTAAGGGATGATTTCTTATCTGTAACAAAGTAAAGATTTGATTAATGCCTAAGATAGGAATGTATTTAGAACACCTTGTTTGGTTCAATTACTGGAAGATATATAAATGCATTTGAATTATTTCCTCACATTCCCACTCAACGATGTAGTTGTGAGGCTAGTTTTGGTAGACAATTAGAGGTTTCGAAGACCATAATCATATTATCAACCCCGTAAATCAACAACCAAGATAAACAACTTAGCCTATGAAAAATTATTGCTATGCATGATTGTGAATTATTCCTTGACCATGGAATCCTCCTTAATATTGTTTACAACATTTTCAATTTTGCTCTAGTTTTACTATTATGTTTAGAATCATAAAACTCCAACACTTTTAATGGTTACAAATCGCAAAAGTTTTATTCTATAGTATTACTTGAATTGGATTGTTTGCTAAGTCACAACCCCCTATGGGATCAATATCTATCTTGCAAGAGCCATTTTATTACTTTTACGACTGCATACACTTGTGTGTGTATTTGGACACAATGAGTTTTTGGCGCCGTTGTCTAGGACTTGAAAAATTAGAATATTTCTAATTTTAGTTTTACTAATTCAATAGATAAGTGCTTAAAACTTGGTCTTAGAAATTAAATTTGTAGGTATAAGTTTGAATCTAAAGCAAGTTGGCAAAGGAAAGGGATTTGGTTGAACCTCATCCTAAAGCCGAATGTAACATTCATCAATTGAGAAGACAAACAACCCTTCTCTATAAAATCCTATAAGTTCAATAAGGTGAGACTATTCCTACCAATATGGGTGATGATCAACCAGCCCGAAGGATAGAGCAGGAAGTGGCAATCCCACTCGCAACTAATGTTACATCTAGTATCTGTAAATCAGAAATAGGAGGTAGATTTAAATTAAAAAAAAAAGATGGTGCAGTTATTGGACACCAACAGGCAGTTTATAGGCTTCTCACATGAGGATCCATATCAACATTTGCAGAACTTCTTGGAGATAAGTGACACATTCATTGCCGCAGAAGTCTCTACTGATTATTTAAGGCTCACTCTTTTCCCATTATCACTTTTGAGAGAAGAAAAGAGATGGTTAAAGGCAGAACCTTCAAATTCTATCACAACTTTGGATGACCTGGCAAGGAAGTTCTCATTTGATTCTTTCCATCTGGTAAAATTGAAAGATTAAAGAGTGAAATCTATAGCTTCAAGCAGAAGCCCGTGGAGAATTTATATCAGGCATGGGAGAGATTCAAGGATCATCTCAGAGATTGTCCACATCACCAGAAGTCAAATAATATGTTGGCCCATACTTTTATTGAAAGTATTGACCCGAATAAAAAGAATTTGTTAGATTTAGTGGTAGATGTTCAAGCTTTGGAGAAGACATATGATGAGTCGTATACTTTCCTCAACCATATTGCATAAAGTAATCCTGATTAGTGGGGTGATACAACTAGGAGTTTGGTGAAGAAGCCTGCAGGTATGTTAGAGGTTGAGAGTATCACTGTTTTGGCTGCTCTGATGGCTGCATTTCAAAATTAGGTGATTGGATAGCTGAGCAAGTTGAACGTATCACAGTCACAGGCCTAGGTTAATACAGTTCAGTAGGTTTAAACTTGGTGTGAAATCTACATACATAGTGGTCATTCTGTAGACTTGTGTAGAGAAAATATGGAGTCAGATAATTTTGTGGGTAATGCACAAAAAGGAAATTAGAACTTTGGAAAAACATACAACCATAATTTCTCATGGGGTGGCAACCAAGGGCAAAGCTAGAATTTTCAGCAACAAGCTTAGAGATGCAATACTAGTTCTCAGTCTTGAAATATAGAGGACATAACTAAAAAAATCATGGCCAACCAAGCACAGATGACAGCTGATCGGGCTAACATAGCTTAAGACCTCACAAATCAGCAATCGACCTCTCAAAACTTGGAGAAAAAATGGTTTAGTTAGCTGTAGCTCAGAATACAAGACCTCAAGGAGGCTTGCCAAGTGACACTAAACAAAACCTGAGACAAGTAATGGAAATCACACTAAGCAGTGGAAAGGAATTATATGATGTACCTCATAAGAAGAAAATTCTTAAGGTACAAGAAGAGGTGACTAGACTGAGTCTGGTTACAAAGAAGGTGTTAGAGATGACAGTCAAGAAAGAAGAAAATAAGAGACTACCACCACCATTCCTACAAAGGCTCCAGAAAAGCAGAGTATGCATGTTTCACAAAGTTCTTTGACACCTTCAGAGACCTGCATATCAATCTTCCTCTAATTTCTATTTTACAGGGAATGCCTAAGTATACTTAGTACTTGAAGGATGTGGTGACGGACAAAAAACAACTTGTAGATTTGGAGACTGTGGCGCTCATTGAGGACTGTGGTTCTAGGGTGATGAGAAAATGTTCCAAAAAGCTTAAGGACCCTGGGAGTTTCACCCTCTCCATACAAATTGGTGAAAGTGAGTTGACGCAGGCTTTGTGTGACTTGGGGGCAAGTATAAATTTGATGCCGCTATCTGTATTCAATACTCTTGACTTGGTAAAACCTAGGCCTTCCAAAGAAGTTCTACAACTTGAAGATAGATTGAGAGTAGCTCCTGAGGGAATCATTGAGGACGTGCTCATTAAAGTGAGTAAGTTTGTAATTCCTGCTGATTTTATCATTCTTGACTATAATGTAGATAACAGGGTTCTAATTATATTGGGACATCTATTTTTTACCACTGGTGGAGCTTTAATCAATGTAAGAGGGGGAAACTTAAAGATGAGAGTGCATAATGAACAGGTTTCGTTTAGAGTGTATAAAGCACTGAACACACCTATGGACTACAGAGTTCGATGGATGATCACAGAGGTGAAAGTGGATGTGTATGGTTGAAAAAGTGTAATTTATCAAATGTCTATCCTTCAAAATATTTTATAAAATGGCTCGATATGTGATAAGAATAAACTCACGAGCTATTAGAGGAGCCTGAATGGGGTGAGAAAATAAGAAAGATGCGCAATTTTGATTGTGCTCTTGGTAGAGTGAAGAAAAGAAGCAAGTTGTGTCAAAAAGGTAAAAAAGGTTAAGAGAGTATTGAGTTGGTTGTGACATGAGTCATGCCATGACATTAAATTAGGCACTGCTTGGGCGACAACCTAAGTTGTAATAGAGAGAGTTTTTCATTTGTTTTTATAGTGTCACCTTTGTTTTTTGTTTTTGTTTGTTGGCTTTGTAGATGAGTGGAAGTCTGATTGCCCAAAATTTAAGCTAAGGAGCATGGTGAAAAATATGTGTGGGGTCCTCTGGCTCCCATGATGGAAATTTTAGAGAATGACATGCTGCTAGCCTGGCCTAGAGGCCTCAGGGAGTATTCCTAACCCTTGTTCTTAATTGTAGTTTATGCTTTGGGGACATACCATTATTTCAAGTGTGGGGTGAGAATCTTCCTATTTTTTTAGGGTAAAGTGTGCTATAGTATTTTCTTTTACTTCTTTAGCCACTTGTATAAAAAAAAGAAAAACTTGTAAAAGTTAAAAACTACAAAAATATTTTCTTTTGGTTCTTTAGATTAGAATAGTTTTGTTGGTTTTAGTATTTTAATTTAGTATTTAATAGAGGCACACTTCACCCACCCCTTGGTTTTTATTTTTGATTCATTTTTGAGGGGAGGTACTTTGAACCGACTATCCATTTTTATTTTTAGGAGTACTTTTAAATTGTTTCAGTCATAGTTAGAGACTTTTCCCATGATGGATGGATGACGACCGTCTTGAGGGAAAATTAGTCATTAGGAATAAATAAAGATTCTCTTGATAGGTGCTACACATGAATGATTGATGCAATTTAAATTCAAAAGCATGTTGTGAAAATTAAATGAATTCGGTAGATACAACTAGGCTATTTTATCTTACTCTTATATGACATTGGCTTAAATTTGAACTCTTTGTGTTTTCTTGATGGAGAGTCTATATGAATCCTTCTTGAGTTGAACATGTTACATGAGTGTTAGGTATTTGTGATATTCCATGCTTTCATATTGATGTCTTGTACTTTCCTGGTGTGTTTGCAAAGCGAAATAAAAAATGTTGAATTTAGGAGATGATATAGGCATTTCCTTGATTAGACATGTTTTTATCCTCTATTCTAGATACACTAAAATATGATCTTAGTTAGCCTTAGTGAGCTTCTATCCTATTCTTTTGTAACCACATATGAAGCTTATTTCTTTTCTTTCAATTGACCGTTAATTTGATCCAAAAATTCTAAGCGCTTTCATTGAAAAATAAGAATTACATGGAGTGAGAATTGTAAAAAGGAGGTAGTTGAGTGGGAAGCCTGTAGAAATGGTTAACGGTGCAGGTGATTAGAAATTCATGTGTTATTGGTTGGGAGTAGAAAAAGAAAAGAAAAAAATGTTTGATAACTAAGGACTCCTTAATAGTGATATGTAAACTTGCTTAAAGAGATGGGAAAACAAAGAAAGTCTATGGATGGGAAGAGTATAGTAAGAAGTTAGGTGATTGAAGAATGTAGTTAATGAGAAAAGTAAGATGCATTAAAGCGCTTAGGGAAGATAGACACTATTACTGGCCAGAATAGTTCCTACCCATCCCTTAGCCTACATTATAACCCAAAAAAGTCTTACTTGATCTTAAACTTTGATATTCTTGTATTAGTGGAGTAGTACACTAAGGCCAAGCTTATGGTTCATCATATGTAGCATATGAAAATTCTTTGTGAGAGTAAGCATAATTTTGTTCTTATACCCATTCTTGTGATAAATTGCATACTTTTGAGAGAATATGGGTAATTCTCCTGATGTGAGGGCACATGGTTGATGAAATAAAGGTGATGTACTTGATCTCTTAGTTCGGTGACCTGCATGAGTTTGCTAATATCATAGAGTCTATTCTTGAGGCTAGGAGGTCTTAAAATAGTTTTCATGAGTTTGAATTTATCGAATAAAATATGCATGATAAGAACTTGTCATCTATGTCAGTTGTTGTAGCCTTAGCTTGAGTGATAGTGTGTCAATGGGATATGTTAAAGCTTTCTATGTAATATGACATATAAAGGAGTTGTTCAAGGATGAACAAGGCTTTAGGTATGGGGTGGTGATCTTGGGCATATTTGTACGCCCAATTGTCGTGTTTTACCAGTATTTGGCTGAGGTTTATAAATGATAATGACATTTAGTTGGTTGTTTCTATTGAATATTTTGGATAGAAAACTAACCAATTTGATTAGGTGTTTTATACGACATGGTGGTGGAAATGGACCCATGGGAGAATGAAGGAAGGTTCAGACCTTTTGGAGCAACTTTGGATGAGTTTTCGGGTAAAAACATAGTTGGTGCTATGGGTGGGGCAAGACACCAACACCCAAACTCTAGCAGGCCACCATTGGTACCTACATAGGTGCATGAAGCCTACCCCTAAACTCCAGCCACTCCATCTAGGCGCTACCAGAGGCGACCAGTGCCCAGGGGCTACACAGACGAAAATTCCACTTATTTTGAGTCCGAAACCCAACAGGATTAGGGGTACTTTTACTACTAGTATATATATATATCCCTTCTCCATATTTTTGTAAGGGCTATTTATTATTTTGGAGGCACAAAATGAAGAGCAAGGTTCACTATTAGGTTTCTTTTCTCTTTAATTTCTTAGTCTCTTCTCTTGTTGAAAACATCAACTTATTGTGTTTTTTATTAACATGAGTGGCGAAGAACCCTAATTCTAAGGTTGAGGGTACAAACATGATTGTATAGCCTAATTTTGAGTTGGTTTATCATGTTTATCATATTTGGTTGTTAGTATATTCTTGAAATTACTATATTAATGATTCATGATCATTAAAATACATCTTTAATTTTTGTGTAAGCCCGGAAGGAGAAACACTAGGATAGAATGAAGAATCTAAGGGATGATTTCTTATCTTTAACAAAATAAAGATTTGATTAGCATCTATGATAGGATATACTTTGAATGCCTTGTTTGGTTCAAATACAAGAAGAAATATAAATGCATTTGAATGAGATCCTCACATCCCCGCTCAATGATGTAGTTGTAAGGCTAGTTTAGGTAGACTATTAGAGGCTCGGAAGACCACAATCATATTATCAACCCCATGAATTAACAACCAAGATAAAGAACTTTACCAATGATATATTATTAGTATACATGATTGTGAATTATTCCTTGACCCTAGAATCCTCCTTAATATTGTTTACTACATTTTCAATTTTGCCCTACATTTATTGTTATGTTTAGAATCACAAAACTCCAACAAATTCTTTGGTTACAAATTGTACTTGTTTCATTTTATAGTATTACTTGAATGAGATTTTTTTCTAAGTTACAAGTCCCTATGGGATCAATATCTTACTCGTAAGAGCCACTTTATTACTTGTACAACCGCATACACTTGCATGTATATTTGGACGTAATATTCAGTTGTAAACTAGAATGAGGCTTCATTATAAAAAACCCTTGGGGTTGCCTCAAAGCTCTTTAGCAGTAGAGAAGAGGGGGAATGCTTGGATAGGGTAAAACCCAATATTTCCTTATAGATTTTATGCTAAAAATCACTAGAACAGAGCCAGAAGTTTAATTTCATGTCTCCATATAAGCTGCATGCACTCAGGTAAGCTAGGTTTAATTGAATAGCAAAGACATGTGTTAGAAAACATGTTAACAACATAGATTTATGGGAAATTCCATGCATAGGCCTGCTGGAAAGGTGTTTGGATGGATAAAATTGATTAATTAGGGCTATATAAATAAGATGAATATTCTTGAATGAGTTTTGTATTGTCATTAATGTTGATCTATCATTCCTGGTGCATAATTAATCAGCTAATGAGTACAAATGATTGGTTATGGTAATGTAGTATGGTTACATTGATAGGTGTCAGCATGTTATATATGAAGGCCTTGTTCCTAGTTCGATGGATTGATTATGTGATTGGTTGAAGAAATAGAAATAATCTAGAAGGTTGGGAGTAACAAAGTGTATATTAGAATAGTTTTGTGTGTATTCTAGATAGCGGTGGTTCAAGGTAAATTATAAGAAAATGTGTGTGTCTTAATTATTTTTATGTGTTATTCGGCCTCAGATATTATTATGGGTGGAAAGGGGTAGGTGATGGTTGAATTATAGTTAAGAATCAATTTAGTTTATGTGTACATATTAACTGCCTCTTGGTCTACCTATTGCAATGCATGATGTGAATGTGTACTTGTTGAATGATATTACATGTTGTTTAGTCATTTGAATTGAGATTGTGTAAAAAGACTTGTTTTTAAGTGCTAGTATGGTTATGTTATCTCATATTGTGTTTGTATATGTTGTGACGTGGGTTTATGTTGTGAGATTAACTGATAAAGGTCATCGTCATAGAATTGGAGAAATTTAGGAAGTATAAACGTGGGGACGTTGGAATAAGAGAGGTATAACACTTGGTTTGGTATAAGGGTGGCAGACACTAGATGTCTGGGTTATTTGGTACATGTACTGAGCTTGTCCCCTACAGGTCATGGTTAGTGGGCATTTATAAGACGCATATCATGTGTGTACAAGGTATAGGTGAGCTTGATGTTTTCATAGTGGACCAGGTTATATTGTTATTGTTATTTTGGTTTCATTGAGTGAACCGATTGAGGATACTATTGTGAATTAGATCCATGAGCGGTTTGGGCTTTTGATATACTTAAATTAAGTAATTAATTGTTAAATTTCATGAACAGATAAATATGGTAAATTTGAGCTAATGTTATGAGTCATAACATTGACTTGCTTGAATAGTTATACTATTTATGCATCCTTAATATACTTGAATTGATTGTGTTAAGGTAGTTGTGGTTGGTAATATAATCTTGATATGTTGCTATTCCCTAATTAAGCATTGATATATGTGTGAAGATGAATACATGTGTTGTCCCTAATCGGTGGGAATTCCCACAGGTACGATTGTTGTAGTTGTCTAGTTACTAATGGATTGGGAAATTGTCATGACTACGTTATATTAGAGTCTCGAATTGATTAAGTGGTAAATGCATAGATAGAAGTGACAAGAAGTGTTGAGGGGTAATGCATTAGAGTTGAATGGTGTTTGGTGGTTGACTTGTGGATTAGTGTAAATTAATGAGAGGTAAGTGAGGGTCCAATTAAGAGAATATAAACTAGAAGTGTGGTGAATGACGTACGAAAGTTAAATTTGACTTAATTAATTAGATGCATGTTTTATTTTGGATATTTATGTTGTGTTTATGTGATTTAATTTGGGTCGGATGATGATCCTTACCAGTATGTGTGATTATACTGATGCTACTATTGCTATATCCTTTTTAAGGTATAGCCTGTTGTAGGATCAGTTTAGGTATCATTGCTTGATGTTGATAGAGATCTCCAACAACTTCCATCTTCTCATTTCTATGGTGGAAACTGAGTCTTGTTAAGTATTCTCGTCTTGTAGTATCTCTTGTACCTGTCTAGACTAGATCTAAGGGGTAGAGTGTTTCTTTACGTATTTGAAGAAATGTAATAAATTTTTAATAATTGAATAGTTTGGTGATTTTATTTTATGACTTTCGCTTATTTATCATTGGGTTGTAAGTGTTCTTCTATCTAGGTGGATTAGAGTAGGTGCACTCACGATCCGGTTAGTTGGGTCGTGAGAGTTTGTATCAAAGCCTAGGTTACCAGTTTTACAAGTACAAAAGAGCAAATATTTAGTAGAGTCCTACGGATTGGTGTGTTGATGTCCACATATAATATTCTGGAAGCTATGGGGCATTCTAGGGATGGTACTATTATATACTAAAATCCGGGTGCTTAACCCCTATACAAGCCCCAATTGAAAAAATAGCCTTTCAAATTCTACTCTTGTTGAAGACCCAAAACGACCAAGAACTCCGTAAATATTATTCCTAGAATGCCATAGGGCATTGTAAATGTAAGAGAAACAACCATGTTTTGGAAATTCATCTAAATTCAAGAAAACATTTCCCCAAATCCACATGTTTTCTACAATTTCTAGTGCAAAAATGAGGATATTATGAGCATAAACTTAAGAAGGCAAGCTTATAACAAAATTCACCTTAATTTCGGTGTTTAGAGCAAGTTGATTAGGGGGGGGGGGGAGGGATTTTTTAAGTTTGAAATTGAGAAATGAGCAAGAAACCCATTTCTCAACATATTAAATTTCCCCATCCTGCTACAGCGGCCTGGAACCCACTATGACAGCACCACTATAGTGAGACCCGATCCACTTTTGGGAAAAATATTTTTGTCCTTATCTTATTTTAATTAAAGATTAATTTCTATATTAGCGAGACCCCAGTTATCTTAGGTACTCATAAGCTCTTGTGGAAAGTGTCCTTGTGCGAGTTTTGGTTGTAATAAAGTAAGTGAGTAAGTTCCAAATTTTAATAAGAACAGTGTAATCTGAGCGAACTCTTTTGTAAAAGTTAGTTGAGAAAAGTTTTGAGGTAGTAATTTATAATTAATGCTGGAGTGTTAATAACCCGGGTACATTTTCATCCAGTTCTTTTCATACTGCGATCATTTGAGGATAAATAATGGGTAAATTGATATATGTTGTAATGACCCATTCAGTCTTTACCAAAATCACCATGTTCGTTGGGGATCGAGGTATGGGAACTTCGTTAATATCTTTGAAATAGGTGCGTAAAAGACTTAGTTAAATAAATTCAAAGTAGAAAATTTTGGGGTGGGCTGATGTCATCCAGCTATAGACGTGGGCCTAGCCAAATCGCGATCTGCTCAATCATCATCGGGTCTACCATAATCCATCCTCCGACACCACATTTCCTAAGAATGCTACAAACTCAAGCCAAAAATCACACTTTGAGAACTTGGTATAAAGTCACTGATCTCTCAAAGTGTGGAGAATCCTCAAATATGGCTCATTCTCCTTCCTACTCCTCGTGTAAATCAAGATGTCATTAATAAACATAATCACAAAGGAGTCCAAAATAATAAGGATTGAATACACGGTTCATCAAGTCCATGAACACTACTAGGGAATTGGTCAACCTAAAAGACATTACCAGGAACTCTTAATGGCTATAACGGGACACCTAGAAATAAAAATAGTCCAACTCGAGTTTTTAATTACCCTCCTCTTTTCAGTTGTAGACTAGAATGAGGCTTCATTCTAAAACCCCATAACGTTGCCTCAAAGCTATGGAGCAATGGAGAAGAAGGGGGATGCTTGGACGAGGTAAAACCCGACATTTCCTTGTGGATTTCACAATGGAAATCACTAGAATGGAGCTAGGAGTTTAAGTTCATGTCTCCATATCAGTTGCTTGGCGGTTAGGTAGGCTAAGTTTAATTGAGTAGCAAAACCTTTATTAAAAATGTTTTCATAACATAGATTTATGAGAAATTCCATGCATAGGCCTGCGGGCAAGGTGTTTGGATGGATAAAACTAGTAGATTAGGGGTATATGAATAAGATGGACATTATTGAATAAGTTTTGTGATGTTATTGATGTTGCTCTGTCATTCCTAGTGCTTAATTAATTAGTTAATAAGTAGATACGCTTGGTTATAGTAATCTGGTGTGGTTATATTGATAGGTGTCAGAATGTTAGATATGAATGCCTTGTTCCTAGTTTGATGTATTGATTATGTGATTGGGAGAAGAATTAGAAATAAGATGGAAGGTTGGTAGTAACTAAGTGTAGATTAGAATGGTTGTGTGTGTATTCTAGATATCGGTGGTCTGAGGTAAATTCTAAGGCAATATGTATGTTACTTATTCTATATGTTATTCGGCCCTAAATATTAATATGGGTGGAAAGGGGTAATTTATGGTTCAATTATAGTTATGATTAAATTTAGTTTATGTGTGCATATTAACTTCCTCTTGGTCTACTATTACAATGCATGATGTGAATGTGTACTTATTAAATGATATTACAAGTTGTTTAATCACCTGGATTGAGATTGTATAAAAAGTCTTGTTTTAAAGTGAATGTGTGGTTGCATTAAATTATACTTTGATAGTAAATATTGTGAAAGTGGTTTATATTGGGAGATGAACCGGTAAAGGTCATCATCACAGAATTGGTGGAATTCATGGAGTATATTGGTGGGAACATTGGAATAAGGGTGGTACAACACTTGGTTCAGTATAATGGTGGAAAACACTAGATGTTTGGGTTATTTGGTAAATGGACTAAGCTCATCTCCTATAGGTCATGGCTAGAGGGCATTTGTAAAACCCATAGCATGCGTGTACAAGGTATAGGTGAGTTTGATGATTCCATAAGTGGACCCGGTTATATTGTTGTTATTATTTTGGGTTTCTTGAGTGAACTAGTTGATTATATTGTTGTGAATTGGATCCATGAGTGGTTCAGGCTATTGATATACTTGAATTGAGTAATTAATTATTAAATTCCATGAAATTAAATGTGGTAAAGTTGTGCTAAATGTTATGAGTCATATCATTGACCTGGTTAAATAGTTGTATTATTTATGCATTCCTGTTATACTTGACTTGATTGTGTTAAGGTAGTTGTAGTTGGTATGTAAGCTTGATATGTTGCTATTCTCTAATTGGGAATTGATATGTGTGTGAAGTTGAATATGTGTGTTTTCGTTAATTGGTTGGTATTCCCACAAGTAGGATTGTGAATGAGTTAGAGTAGTCTAGTTATTAATGGGTTGAGAAATTGTAGTGACTATGTGCTATTGGAGAATTGAATAGTTGTAAATGCATAGGTAGAAGTGATAAGAAATGTTGAGAGGTAATGTATTAGTGTTGAATGGTGTTTGGTGGTTGACTTGTGGATTAGTGTAAACTGATGAGAGGCAAGTGAGGGTCCAATGAAGAGAGTATAAAACAGAAGGGTGGTGAATGAAGTATGAGAGTTCAATTTGACTTGTTTTATTAATTAATTCATCTTCAGCGTACGAAACTTTTTCTCATATTCTAGAAGTTCTAATCGCCTCTAAGTCCAATAGCGGTTATTGTTCGATGGCTCGTGCCAATTTTCTAGTTAATAGACTAAGCTTCTGCAGGTTTTGGAAAGCAACTCTCACTCTGTTGGAGTGGTTGACCTTCTTTTTTTTGAAGCTGAATTCAGGGCAAGTTCAATGAATTTTATTTCGGATATTTTATTTTCACCAAAACCGAACATAGAGCCCATTTATAAAAGAAAATAAGGTCACTATTTATAAGCATGGGCCAAGTCCAAAAGTAACCCAGACCAAAAAATTAATAGACTAACAAAGAAAATAAAAAATACAAGGAAAATACAAGGCCTCGATTAGAAAATATCTTTCTAGTTCTATCTTCATCTTCCCAAAACCTCTCTCTTTTCAACTCCATCAAAAACTTGATCCATGCCATAACTTTGATCTATTCATCTTCATTTCTATTTCCACTTCTATGATCTAGTCTCACAAGTGAATAAATCTATAGATACTCAGCTTAGTACAACTATGATGATGGTGATTCGCAATCTCTGAGCCAGACAAGCTATTTCAGCTGATGCATATCACACCATTCCTCTTCCATACAATGTTACTATCCTTTCATACATATTCAACATAATGATGGCATCGAGGTGCGTCACTAGTGCAGTTGAAATTTACTCTAGATCCATAAAAGGGCATCCTATGTTGAGCTCAATGTTCTATATCTCAGATAAGTAACAACTTTTCCAAATCTCTTATTAACATTTCATTTACCCTTATGCCTTCAGATTGATGGGATGAACCTTTATTGAGATTAATAACACCATTAGATCTAAGGTTAAAAGGAAAATAAAAATGCAATTAGAGCTTCATGAGTTTGTACCTCACTTTGCAATTTAAACAAAGCTTCCAGATCCAGTTATCAATAGTAAAGCGATTTAGATGTATGTTAGTCTTGGTTTGGTATCGAGTGACACCCAAAATTCTCACACGTGCAAATAATCAAACCTCATGAAATAACTTTAGACTATTACCTATCTAATTAACTTTTACTGTTTTAACTTATCACCACAAAACATTAGCCACACCTTTTTAGAGTTGATATCTGTTTGGATGTATAATCATGTTGTATTTATAGAAACTCTTCTTATATTGGGTGTTCCTTCTTTGTCTAGAATCAATATCTTCTTTCTAGTGCTAGGTATATCATGAAATTGGTCTATTTGGAAATCACCTGCAAAAAAGAAAAAAAGATTAGCAAAAAAATCAACAAGATTACTTCCCTCCCAAAGAGAGTGTTATAATCTTACTGATATTGAACCTCAAATGTTATTAATATGATTCACTTCAACAACAATGCTCCATGGGATCTTCTATTCATATTGTAGAATCTAAACTAGAGCCATTGAATCTAACTCTAGAATAACATTGTTAATATTGTTATCCATACAGTAAATCAACCCCTCTTTGATAGCCCTTGCTTCGGCCACTAGGTTAGTGGTATCTTGAATTTTTACACCTTTAGCAATCACAAAATCACCTTCTGAATTTCTAATGCAAAATGCAGCTGAAATAGGGCCAGGCTTGACCCTAGAAGCCCCATCAATAAAGCATTTGAACCAATTTACAGGGGACAGCCACTTAAAAATTTTAAAGGTAAAAACTGGCCTAAATCTCTCCAATGTTTAAACTATCTGAGGCCAATTTTTACCTTCACACTGGATGTTGAATATACTCTTCAAAAACCTTCTCATTGTTTCTATCACTTCCTAAATAATCTTACTAGTTAAATAATTTCCACTATGAATTATTGTGTTCCTCCACCTCCACAGAAACCACAGTATCAGTATTAGTACCACCTGAAATACCCTTTTAGTTCTAATGTTGTCATCAATGATCTACTACTTGTAATAGTCCACCAAGGCTTATCCCCTTGATTAACAAGCTTACATTGACTCATATTGTTCCTGATGTGTGCTACTACATACTCAGGAACATGACTCTTCATTTCATCAAAATTCTACACCTCTTCAGTAAGAAATTCTACAAAATCTCTCATTTCATGACAAGTGTGAA
Source organism: Capsicum rhomboideum (assembly GCA_031232105.1). Taxonomy (NCBI): domain Eukaryota; kingdom Viridiplantae; phylum Streptophyta; class Magnoliopsida; order Solanales; family Solanaceae; genus Capsicum; species Capsicum rhomboideum. The sequence goes on from CP124714.1 coordinate 122,566,498, forward strand.
ATTCTGGTTGATGTTTGAAAAAAGGACCTAAATTAGTCTAGTTTTCAAACCAAATACTAGAAGTACCACCTTTAAGTTCCCACCATAGAGCCTGCTCAAGCTTACCTATATTCCAGCATATGTTTCCACACCTGTGATCCTTCTTTCCCTTCCACAAGAGCTGGAATTTGCTTCTTAAAATATTTGTTCCAAATGAAATTGGACTAAATATTATTTTGAGTTCTGAATCTCCACTAAAGTCTATCATAAAGAGCCCGATAAACATCAAATATAGATCTAAATCCTAGACCTCCTTCTTTCTTTAGAAGGCATACTTTACTCTATGTTGACCAATGATTACTCCTTCATGATTCCTTATTACAACAGAAAAATTTAGGAAAAACTCTATGAAGTTCTTTAATGACACAAATAGGTGGAACAATAGCTGATAAAACATCAATAAGGGTACTTTGTAGAACACTAGAGATTAGAACCTCTTTACCTCCATATGATAGCATCTTACCTTTCAAGGACTGCAATTTCCCTTTTACCTTCTCAATCAATTCTGCATAGTGTTCTTTTCTTTTCCTTTTATGTGTAATGGGACATCCCAAGTACTTCATAGGGAAACAACCCATTTTCATACCTAAGCATTGTTCAACCATCTTGAAGTATTCCTTGCTACATTTTTGTATATATAGAAAAGACTCTTTTCATTGTTCACCTTTAGACTTGATTGCCTCTCATATTCTTTTAAAATACTGATAATCTTCATCAAAGAGACTTCATTAGCAGTAGAAAAAATAATGGTGTCATCAGGATATGAGAGATGATTCAAGTTTGAGCTCTATTTAGGCATCCCATAGCTAACAAATTGATCATCCATAAACAAAGATTTCGGAGCCCCAGTGAGGACTTCAGCTGAAAGAATAAATAAAACAGGGGATAGGGGGTCCCGTTGCTTTACCCCTCCAGTGGAATGAAAAAATCCATGTGATTTCCCATTTATCAGTATTGAATAATAATTGTCAACAACCAGCCTCCATATCATATCAACAAAGTTGTTTGAAAACCCCATCTTCCATAGAACCTTCATTAAGAAGAACCATAAGACCCTATCATATGCTTTATCCATATCAAGCTTGATAACCATACTAGCAAGCTTTCCTCTCTTACCAATATCTATAACTATTTCTTGGGTAAGCAATATATTATCTATAATATTTCTCCCCTTAACAAACCCTGATTGATTAGCTAAGATAATCTTTGGCAGCAAGCTCTCTATTCTATCATTAACAATCCTTGAAAGGATTTTATTAACAAAATTACTCAAACTAATATGTCTCAAATTAGAAAAAGTCTAAACAAGAGATTTCTTGGGAATGAGTACCAGGTTAGTATAAGTAATTGATTTTGGAAGGGAGTTACCTCTGAAAAAATTATGCACCATTCTCACAATATCATTCCCAACAATATCCCAACATACTTTATAAAATTTTCCTGAAAGATCATTAGGACCACAAGAACTATCCCCCTTAAGATTAAAAACAACCTTTTTCACCTCATCTTGATATGGGATTTTACCTAAATCATCATTATCTTCTGCACTGACCATTACTGGGATATGTGAAAGAAGAGAGAAAAATATAAAGTCTCTCTCTCATGGAAACTAATTATGATAAAAATCAATTGTATCATTCACAATCTCCCCTTCATCTAACCAGTCACCTTGGTGATCTTAAATTCTATTCACCTTCAGCCTTTGTCTCCTCCCTTTACTATACTATGGAAAAATCTTGTGTTCCTATCACCATTTTCAAACCAATAATACCTAACCTTTTGTTTCCAATAAGATTCCTCTAAAGCAAGGTATTTCTTATACTCAGCCTTAGCCTGTTGTATCACCATTCTATTCTCAACAGATGGGTCTTCATCAAAAAGTTTTTCTTTAATTCTTGTAATATCTTCTCTGATTAGCAACTGGTAAAAAATATCTCCATAAGTCTCTACTCCATAAAGTTAAAGCCTTTTTAATCTTCTTTATCTTCTTGTTAAAATCCAAAAATGGATTGGAAGAGGAATCAGAATTCTAATTCATTCTAACAACTTCCTTAAGGACCCATGATAAGTCAAGAAGTTAAGGAATTTAAAAGGCCTTCTGAAATTAGGACCACAGTGTGATAGGACACTAGAGGAGATGCATGATCAGATCCATTTCTTGGATGGTGGTCCACCTCTGATTATGCTAATAGACACTAGAAATCACCATTCAGTAAAATTCTATCAAGTCTCTCAAAAATACAATTATCTCCAGCTTTTCCATTTCACCAAGTAATGGGGTGTCCCTTAAAGGACATTTGAGAAAGATCACATGTCACGACCCAAGACTTCCCCATAGTCGTAACACGATGATCAGAACCATAGGTGATCCCAAGCTAACCCAAGGTACTGGTATAATGCATGAGAAACTGATTAAAACATATATAAAATCTAAACTGACTAAGCAAAAGCATAATCATGAGATATGTTGTTTCAATACATTACTGCTAAAAGTTTACAATACTGAAATCTGAAATAAAGAGGAACTAAAACTAAATACAATAACTCTAACTGACTATCTATGAAGCATCTATTAATACTGACTTTAGGTAGCTGCAACATGACCCTCAGCTAACCCTAATCAATACATAAGAATAGAACTAAAATACTAGAGATGCAACCGACTTAAGTCCTCGAACTAAGAGAACTCATCACCTGCTGGCTAGATGCTGTGATCTGTCTGACTATGATCCTAGTAGTAAGCCACAAAATCTAAATCACATGAAAAATATAGGTAGAAGAGGTATGCTATCAGTACTTTTGAATGTACTGAGTATGTGAGATATGCACTAATCATGAAGAATACTTAAAATATGCTTTAAAACTGATAACATAAGCCGTGTACTAAAATATGTATTTAAAACATATCTGTACGTAAAAGCTGTGAGACATAGTGAAATATTTGACTCAGGAGCTAAAATATTTCTATAAACTAGGAAGTTGTAGAAGCATAACTATTTTATTTGATCTAAAGCTAATACTGAATATGCTGTAAAACTGTGATGAATGCAAGGAGATGAGCTGGAGTACAAGGACCCTATATAAAATTCATCTATACTGATATGTAGCAATAACCAGTAAAGTTACAGTATAAAAGCTAGTAAAACTAAACTGAGGGTCATGTACGAATACTGAGTCAGAAACTATAGGATGTGAACTAATGCAATGACCAAGTAAATAAACATGTAACTGATCAATACTGTACTGAATAAACTGATTACAAGGTCATGTAATAACTAATTTTGACGTGTGGGATATACTATTAATCGACATATAACCATGTGAGCTAAACATGAAGTTCGATGTATAATTCCCATCGAAAAGGACCCAATATACCTTGCAAGGGTATAAAGATTAATCTGACATGGTACCACTAAACTGATATCCAAATGGACTAAGGTGTTAAGCCTAGTCTGACGGGTGACCCTTTAGAACCTATGGTGGTGCTCTAGTTATGAGACTTAGGGACTTCTACTAAAGGTCTCAACCTAACTGACTGGTGAGCCTTCATCTCTGCATCCACTCGGCGCTAAGTACTACTTCCAACTGAATATAAATTGATATACTGAATAGCTTAATAATATTAAAGTTCTAAGACTGAAGTATAAGTACTTTTTCTAAAAGCTTTCTGAATCATAAAAACTGAAGGGCTGAGTGTTCAACTGAAAATGCATGATATCCTATGTCATCGGGTGTTTATACGCCGCCATCTCTGAAGAATGCAACTAATGATAAAAATTCTATAACCTAAATGCAATAGGGGAATTTTATAACACAAGTCTAAAATACTGGATATCAATATACTAAGGAGCCATACAATGACAAGTCTTTAAAGATAATGAATTTCATGGAAAAAATATCATGTCAAACTAATATAGACTAAAATGCATCAAATCATGATAAATAATGCTTAATAGTCTTGAGAACTGATACATCATACATAACTTAATCATATGCTTGAAATCTTAATTAATATCATGTAAATCATGTATGGACTTAAGAATAACATGAATGTTATAATATAGCCACAAGAAATCATAAACAAACATTAATACATGCTCATGAATGAACAATATATCATGGATAATTGAATTTAAGTTTGGAATCATAATTCGGTAAAAGCCCTAGTTCATGGGAATCATAGAATTCATGAATGAAAAATCATAATTTGGGCATGTGGATGAAGGGAGATCATCACTAAATTTCCACATACCAGATTACTTTTGATTCTTGAACTTAAGTTTGGAGGATTTGAGCTTGAAGATGAAGAACCTTAATTTCTTGCTTTGGAGAAGAAAAGTCGCATCTCATGTTTCTCTGAGTAATTTCGTGTGTTATGATGTTAATGAGGTATTAGTAGTAGTTTAGACTTTATATTCAGCCTTAGGATAGCTTAAATGACATAGTTTAGGAGGTTAAAAGATGGAAAAAGAGCGAAATACCCCTTTAAAATATTGCTGAAAAATTCTGTGCCTTACAACGGACGAATCATCCCAAGATTGTACTTTCAAACCACGATCGTGGGTTGTGTTCATGGGTACATAAGGGACCTTGTCAATCCTCTGGATTTTGGGGTAGTTTTTCATCAGAAGATTTCAAGGTATGATCGTCCTTTCAATTCACCATCGTACCTTGGGTTGTGGTATCTCACTGCTGGACAGTGCTTTAGTAAAATGGCCATAACCTTTTACTCCGATAATGGATTAATGAGAAATTAGATGCTTTGAAAATAAGACTCAAAGGCCATTCATTTGGTGTATATTGAGCCTCAAAAAACCTTATAATCTAATATTTATGCTCGTTTGAAGTAGACTATAAAAAGATTCTACACAAGAAATCAATTGATAAGGAAGGTTTCTACTTGGTTATGAGCTAGGAGTTAATTATAGCCTTAATTAATGTCTAAATCACTTCTATATTACAAAATAACTAAGTTTTGTTCTATATATGCTTGAATAATGGCTCTAATCTTAGCTTGAAATTTTGGAGTGTTACATCACAAGACTTAATAAAAGTCCTCAAATTATCTGTATTATCATCTAGAATAGGAATACCTCCAATATTTTCTTCCCCATTTAGTACCACATTAAAGTCTTCACCTTTAAGCCATGGATGGGTCAAACCCTTGAGCAATATTGGACAAATAATTCTACAACTCCAATTTGTAACACTCCGTATGTTTTCGAACCTAGTAAAGTACCGTAACATTCATGGAAGTATTTAAACATAAGAGGTTTGGTGAATTATACATTAATTTTTTGGGCTTAAATGAGTCTTGTGCCATTGGGCTCAATTGAGGCCCAAAGATGGAGCAAAAGACATGTCCCAAATGGAAATTTGACCCATTCTTCAAATTGACATAGTAAGCCTAGCATTTATGACTAATGTGTGGATAAGGATGAGACTACATGGGACTATAAAAGGGACCAAAAATCAGATTTTTATTCACAAAGACTCACATGCCATTTCTAGATTTTTCTCAAATATTTCTCATCCCACACAATCCCTAAGCCTTCATTCCTTTGGACAAGATCACTCATTTTCAAGCTTTGGTAAGTGTTTACTTTCATGGTATAATATATTATATGTTTAGTATGGTGCATAAGTCATGTTGGTTATGTTGACAAAGTGCTGGACAGTTCACTATGTGTAAAACTGTCTATTTTTGCAATCGAAAAAGGGTTTTGCCTTGTAAACTTGAAAATGGACTTGTGGTCTTGAAGGAAGTGAATTTTATGGATTCAATATTTACATGTGGGATGTTATTATAGCCTTAACTTGTTTTATCCTTGTACATAATGTTTGGAATTGTTATTACAAAATTGTGCATGGACTTGGTGGTGTATTGAAGGAAAAGTGTGGTTTTGGTGATGTTCATGTGTGTTGTGAAACCATGGGTGTTTTTTGGCATCCAGGTGACCAAAAATATTTTAAAAAAAATCTTAATTATGGCCTTGGACCATTTATTACACAAAAGGACCCAAAAGAGACCCTTTTTGGCCGATTTGGGCATCCGCCCCCGCAGACGAAGGCACCTGCGGGCGCAGATGCCAATGAAGGTGCCCCTGGATAGGGACAAGGGTCACCTGAAGCCGTATGTAATCCACCTATGGGCACAAGTGTCTTCACAGGTCATTCCAGAGTCTCATTTTGTATGTTTTTGCTTCTCTTTGATCCCCAAAGACTCCTATACCCTTTTTGGATGAAATTATCAACTTATGATACCTTTTTAATGACTTTAAAGGGTCGAATGGAGGCATGTTGGATTATATCCATTATGTATTGTTGTTAATATGTTGTTATGAGGAGAATTGATAGAGTAATTGTGATGCAATGATAATGCGTAAGCGTAAAGGGTAAACTTGGTGTGAAATGCTATTGGTTTATGATTTCTTGGTCAATATGTGGAATGTTATGGTGTTGTTGGTATGGTAACGCAGTGGATTGTATTATAAAGGGTGAAATGACGTTATATGGTAGTTATATAGCTCATTGTCGTCTTGTACACTTGCACGGAAAGTAGTTGTTAACGAGAGTTCCGTTATGTACTTGTATTGTAGAGTGAAACGTAAGGAAGGAGCTGGACTATTGTGTTCATATATAGGATTATGTATTCCTACTTGGAAGTGAAGGTATGTAAGGTTATTCTATCCGTATCCTTCTTCTGCACATAGCATTCACATTGACATTATATTTATTTCATTCCGAAATGTTCTAAGGTATCCTATTTTCGGTTACCGATTGTTATTATCACATGTTCCCTTCTCATTGATCTATTGTGATTCACATGTCTCATGTTCATTGACTAATGTTCCAAAGGTCAAATAATTTTATGTTCCAAAGTTCAAATAATGTTATGACTATCATTGTATCAATCTCTAAAAGGTAAGAAATAAAGTGATACATATTTGTTGGTTACAAGAGTATGGGTAGTAGCTCTAGAGGCATAAGCCTAGCTCGAGCCGATCTCGAGATTATTGGATAAGGGGGTAGTCCTAGAGGCATAAGCCTAGTTCATGCCGAACCTGACAGGGGGCAGCTCTAGAGGTAAGAACCTAGCTCGAACCGAACCTGATATATTGATTTATGGGTGGCAGCTCTAGAGGCATAAGCCTAGCTCGGGCCAAATCCGATATATTGATTTATGGGTGGCAGCTCTAGAGGCATAAGCCTAGCTCGAGCCGATCCCAACATAACATTATGTTATGTTAATACCCACTGATCAGTCGGGGCCCGGGTGCATTGTGACACAAGTGATGATGTATGAAGTAAATAAGCAAAGAAAGTAATGAAAGCAATATACATGGTTCCCAACATATATAATGGTGACTTATCCATACGGGTTATTCATTTGTATTTGAGTTCATTGAAGTATTTATGTATCATACAGTTTCATATGAGCCTTACATACTCAGTACATTCTTCGTACTGAAGTCCCTTGGGGGACTTACCTTACTTGCTGTAGGCGCAGGTGTTAGTAGACCTCCACAATAGGTTGCGGGTCATTTGCAGATCTTTGGTGAGCTCCAGTTGGTTCGGGGCTTTCCGAGTCACAGTTGTATATTGATTTTGGTGATATGTAAATGATGTATAAAGTGGTGACTTGTCCCAACTTTAGGATGGTTGTGTATATACATTTGTTAGAGGCTTTGTAGTCGTATGTGGGAATGTGAATGTAAGATATGTATGTCCAATTTGACTTGATGGCCCTAACGGCAAAGTTTCACATATGTATATATCACATATTCCCATGACTTCCGCGATGGGTATCTTATATCTCTATACGTGATGGTGGTGTTTCTTATGACATGAAAATGAATGGACATGAGCAAAGATTGGTTCTCTCAGGCCTTATCGACTTCGGGTGCCAGTCCGCCCTGTTGGAATTTGAGGGGTGACAAAATTGGTATCAGAGCCAGGTTATTCTAAGGGTGTCTACAAAGCCATGTCTGAGTAGTGTCTTGCTTATGTATGTGTTGTGCACCACATTTATAAGTAGGAGGCTATGAGACATTTAGGAGTTGTTTCTTTTCTTCATTTCTAGATCGTGCAATCGAGCCAATGTTGTAAGTGGAATCGTATCTGACCATTGGGATTGATTTTCTTGTTTATAGTAAAATACCGATGACAATAAGAGGTAGAGGCAAAGGTAAGCACGTAGATATACTTACCGGTGAAGGAATGAGTAAATCACCACCTGACCAAGCTAGTCAATAAGGAGCTAACACTAAAATTGCATCGCAATCTTCTTCTACTTTTCCAGCTCCGGAAGAGCCAATAGGTAGAGAAGTACCTGTAGAACCGCCAATGAATGCCACTGACCGGGATCTAACAAATGCATGCATATGTTGACTCAGTTAGTTGCGGCACAAAGTCAAGGACGAGCTGGTCTAACGACAAATGAGGATGATCCAGCTAGAGTGGCGAGCCGCAGGACACAGGACTTTCTGAAATTAGACCCTCCTATATTAACTAGGTCAGATCCAAAAGAAGATCCACAGGACTTTGTGGATCAAATCCAGAGGGCTCTCAAAGTTATGCATGTGACTGGTGTTGAAACAGTTGAACTTGCGGCCTATAGATTGAAAGGTGAAGCTATATTGTGGTATGAAGAATGGAAAAGATCGAGGGGTATTGATGCACTTTCGGCTGGTTGGGAAGAATTTAAAATGGCATTCCTTGATCATTACCTCCTATATGAGATTCGGGAGGCACGTGCAGATCAATTTCTAAATCTACGTCAAGGGAACATGAGTGTTAGAGAATATAGCCTATAGTTTAATTCCTTAGCTCGATATGCTCCGAATGTAGTAGCCACATTGACAGACAGAGTCCATCGCTATATGGACAGGTTAGAGCCATATTTGTTAAGGGACTTCACCATTGCTGCCTTGAACAAAGATATGGACATAGCAAGAATACAGGCCTTCGCACAGAAAATGGAAGATCACAGACAGAGAAGGAGGGTACATGAATCTGACAGAGTACAGTCCAAAAGAGTTAGACCTATGGGACAGTCTATGGTTTCCCAAGGAGAATTTAGGTCTCGGATGTTTCCTAGACCGCCTAGACCCTCATTCTCTTATTCCACAGTAGGCACTCAAGCTCAATTCTGAGGGTTTAGAGGTAGTCAATCTGGGCAGAGTAGTGGAATTAACGGATCACATGCAACAAGATTTTCTCGTCACCAGTGTCAGTACTGCGGGCATACTCATTCAGGTACATGCTGATTAGGGATGAATGCTTGCTTTTGGTGCGGTATGTCGGGGCATATGATGAGAGAGTGTCCACAGAGGAGCATGGGTGGTACATCACGACCGACGGGATCAGCCGTTGCATCATCATCATCGGTTCCTTCCTTAGGCCGAGGTGTACAACCTGCTGGTCATGGTAGGGGTGCCAAAGGAGCAGCCAGTTCCAGCGGAACCCAAAATCGTACTTATGATCTAGTAGACCGTTAGAATTTAGAGGTCTCTCCTGATGTAGTCACAGGTACATTATCCATATTTTCATATAATGTATATGCGTTGGTTGATCCGGGTTCTACATTGTCATATGTTACTCCATTGATTGCTGCGAAATTTGCAAGAACACCGGAACTATTAACTAAGTCAATTGAAGTAGCTACACCAATTGGTGAATATATTATTGCAAAAAGAGTATATCGTAATTGTGTGGTAACTGTGTATGGTCATGATACACTGGCCGATCTCATTGAACTATACATGGTGGATTTTGATGTGATAATGGGAATGGATTGGTTGGCTTCTTGTTATGCCACGGTAGATTGCTGGGCCAAGAAGGTACATTTTCATTTTTCGCAAGAAAATGGTCTTGAATGGAAGGTAATGTGGGGGCACCAAGAGGAAAATTTATTTCATATCTGAAAGAAAGGAAAAGATTGCCAAGGGGTACATATGTCACTTAGTACGAGTGAAAGATACTGATGTGGAACCACAAACTCCTCAGTCGGTTCCAGTGGTCAATGAATTTCTTGATGTATTTCCATAGGATCTTAGAGGTTTGCCCCCAGAATGGGAAATAGAATTTGGTATTGATGTGATTCCAGGCACTCAGCCTAGCTCGAGCCGATCCCAACATAACGTTATGTCATGTTAAGACCCACTGATCAGTCGGGGCTCGGGTACATTGTGAAACAAGTGATGATGTTAAGTAAAGAAGCAAAGAAAGTAAGGAAAGCAATATACATGGTTCCCAACATACATAATGATGACTTATCACTATTGGTTATTCATTTGTATTTGAGTTCATTGAAGTATTTATGTATCATACAGTTTCATATGAGCCTTACATACTCAGTACATTCTTCGTACTGACGTCCCTTGGGGGACTTACCTTATTTGCTATAGGCGTAGGTGCCAATAGACCTCCACAGTAGGTTGCGGGTCATTTGCAGATCTTTGGTGAGCTCCAATTGGTTCGGGGCTTTCCGAGTCACAGTTGTACATTAATTTTGGTGCTATGTAAATGATGTATAAAGCGGGGACTTGTCCCGACTTTAGGATGGTTATGTATATACATCTGTTAGAGGCTTTGTAGACGTATGTGGGAATGTGAATGTAAGAGATGTATGTACACTTTGACTTGATGGCCCTAACGGCCAAGTTTCACATATGTATATATCACATGTTCCCATGACTTCCGCTATTGGTATCTTATATCTCTATATGTAATGGTGGTGTTTCTTATGACATGCAAATGAATGGATATGAGCAAACATTGATTCTCTCGGTCCTTATCAGCTTCGGGTGCCAGTTCGCCCTGTTGGAATTTGAGGCGTGACACAATTTGAGAGCACTGTAATATTTATCATATACTAGGGAGGTGTAAAAGAAAGACCTTGAGGAAAAATCCAATAACTTTAATGATAATTGTTGATCAGTTTCACTAATCACTGAAACATCATACCCATGATTAATAAAGACTCAAATATGACCATTTCTATTATTATTGGCTGACATCATCTTCAATCTAGTTTTGTATCTATTGATGTTTTTGACATGCTAAAAAGGTTCAAGTAATACCACAAATGCAAAATTATGAAAATTGTGCAACATTTGCACGCATTGGAATACGTTTTGTGACTTTACTGACCTTATATTCCAAATAAAGTCTTTCATCATTTAAAATATTGATAGGATCCCACGTTCCTCTTTGGTTGCACTCTAACAAGTTGAGAGGCTTCTACATTACCGTGTTTCTTTCCCTTCTTGGCTGATTTAAGCACCTTGATTGATCTATGGGAAAGATCTGCATCTCTATAAATTTGATCTTCTTTCATTGTGTCCACCTACATTTCATTTCCTTCTTCCCTACTTGTTGTCTCGTCAATTTTATTCCCCACATTATGAGTGACTATTTCATGCAAGGCTTTATTAGGAGATTCAATAGCACCTAGAGCAATCGATGATTCATCTATTTGCATCAGTGTTGGGTTCTCCACCACTTCACAAAAGTTTATTACATTATCAATATTATGTAACCTCATTAAAAAATTTTATTCTTCTCTATTCTCCCCTACTGTATTTTCTTATTTATTCTCATGCTCACTGTCCATCTTATCACTTTGTGGTGTAGGTGATTTTACTGAGTATTTTCATTTCCTTCTCCTGTTGTTGCAGTTGGTATCATCAAGTCCCTTTTTGCATATTCTCCTTTTCTCTTTACAACACTTTGTTTTGTAGGGAAAATTGAAGAATTCACAATATCTTAGTTCTGCTCCTTGTGGAATGAATTCATTATCCACTCTTTTATGGAACCATTACTTTTCTCTATGCTCCTTTTTCTTTATGTTGAATTTACATGTTGCTCCTGGTAGACAATGCTAGTTGTTTTTATCTTCATTATATATACCTCTGTGTTGTTTTATGATGTTTTTGCTGATGCATCATCTTTTGTTAATTGGTGAGACTCTTTTACTTGTGCTGGCTTTCCTGTTGTATCAACACTCTTGTTGATAGGGTGATCTTTATTTAGTGCTTTTTGGTTTCTCAGTTCTTGTAACTCCTCATTACCCTCCCCTTCTTCTTGTAAAATATCAAATAAGTTAGACATTATTAACTCTTTTCTAGTAGGGGCAACTTCAACAACTGGGGCACTCAAAAAACTTTATGTACCCTTCTCAATCTTGAACCTTCTTTGTGTTAGGTTTCATTTAGAAAGGACAATTCTCCCATTTATGTATCTTCTCTGCACTGGTACATCATCCTTCTCTTACACTGCATCTTCTATCTTCTCTTCCTGTACATGTCTCTTTAGCTTTGGGCGCAAGCTTCTACATTCCCTTTTCTCATGCCCTTGAAGCTTACATATGTGACAGTATTTGGGGAGCATATTATATTGAATCCTTATATTTTGAACCCTAGTGGCATTAATTGTCTTTCTATTCACCACCTCTAGCTCCACATAGTCAGGTACTTTAGCATTCAAGTCCACTTGAACCTTGACCCTCGCACAACTTGGCCAGGTTTTGTTAATAGTAGCCATATCAAGGTGAATAGGCTTACCAAAAGTAGTAGCCAAGGAAAAAATAGATTCCTTTACAAAAAAAGTAGGTAGTAGGACTGATTAAGAGATCCAAGCCATTGCTTGTATTGTCTCTTTCTTAGGTTTGAACTTAGCATCATAAACAAGGGGTCTTAATTGATATACCACTCCATCATTCGAAATTAGGTAGTAAACATTTTTAGACATTATATTTACAAAGTCCTCCATTAAATTGAATCTCATCAATATGTGTCTATTTCTAAGAAGACCAATCTTTCAGTCACCTTTAACATTGCATTGCTTCAGAATTTGACTTCTTAGATCCTCTAGTTCCGGCCAGCCATAGGAAAATTTACCAATAATGGCAAACTGTAGTTCTTCCATAATAGTCATCTTGTTAACCTCCTCCTCCATCCATGCTATCCAAGGTACGACATTATTATATGACACTGGTTTCATAGGAATTGCTTCCACTCGAGGCTTCTTATTATGCTACTGAATCATATTAGGTTTCATTAAGTCTGTATACTTTACTTTTTGTTGGTTTCTCCATGTTTGTCTCTATTTTGCTCTTTTGCTCTTTTGCATGTGCAGTATCGTTAAATAAACTTATTGGCTTGGTAGGCAAACTAGGCTTTATAGGGGATTTGGGATGATATAGTTTTGGGAAGATGATCTGGCCAACCCCATCAGGCTGACCAGTAATCAGAGCATCCATGACAACAGTAGCGACATTAGGTTTTTCGGTACTATAGGGCTATGGTAAAAAGGAGAACATTTTTTTCCTATTTGGTACTCAACAAGTAGTTTATTTTGGATATTTATGTTGTGTTTACATAATTTAACTTGGGTTAGATGATGATGCTTACCAGTACGTTTGGTTGTATTGATGCTACTCTTGCTATACCCTTTTTAGTGTATAGTATGTTGCAGGACCAGTTCAGTTTTCATTGCTTGATGCGGATAAAGATCTCTAGCATCTTGCGTCTTCTCATTCCTCAGGTGGAAGTTGAGTCTTATTAATTATTCTCGTCCTATAGTAGCTCTTGTACCTATCTAGACTAGATCTTTGGGGTAGAGTGTTTCTTTATGTATTTAAAGAATTGTATCAAATTTGTAATAATTGAATGGTTCAATGATTTTCTTTTATGACTTCTGCATATTTCTTATTGGGTGATAAGGGTTCTCCTATCTAGATGGATTAGAGTAGGTGCCATTACGATCCGGTTAGTTGGGTCGTGACATAATAACAACAATAGATACACCACCTTGTACAACTCAACTTGACACAGAATGGACATCATCAGATATGAATTTCTAACAAAAATAATTCCAACAATAATTATGAGACGTCTAATAACCAATTCTTAGATAGGATGCTAGACCCGAAAGTCACAAATCATATGGAATCGTGCAAAAAAAAAAAAGCCTTAACATACTTAGAATTTGGGCATGAATAACATGATGTAGATAATCAATTTTCCTTCGGAGAGAGAATAAATCGTAAAAGTATTTCTTCCCACAAAATTTCTCCTTAACGTGAGTTATAAAACATATTGAAGGAAATAGTTTTAAGTTTACTTGGAAAGAAATGAATGGAAGAGCAACATGGAGTACATGTATGTACCCTCACTAACGTATAGTAGTTCCAAAAAAAATGAAATGGATATCTCGCCTTTATAATTAAATAATTGTAATTAAAAGAATACTAATGATAAGTGACATAGTATTGTGCACTTCCCTCTACTTCCACGTGGTATAAGGAGGTGGAATTCTAAATTGATTCTTATACAACTTTTTAAAACACTCAGATATTATATAGGGTCGTGGTAAAATTAATATGACCTTAAAATATATCGCAATTAATAGAAAATTATTTCAAATAAAGCCTATTTCATACTATAAATTTTTTTCAACATAACTAGACTTATTATCTCTATTAAAATATGAATAAATTGTAAAATTTGTTTAAGATAAATACAAATGCAAATGTATCATAACCAAACAATTTTCATAGATATATAAGACAATTTAGGAAGATAATAAAAAAAATATAACTTTGTACCAAATCTAATTTAAATCGAATATTTTTCGAACACGCACAACGTTACAATAAAACTATACAAATTAGGCTCGTAAGCCTTCAAAATGGAATGAAGGACAATTGTAAACACCCAGAATGTTGCATCCATGCCCCCTTAGGAACATTCATCCTTAAATGTGGAATAGAATGCACGAGTAAGGATAGGAACCTCTCAAATTTCTGATAGAACCTCCCCTATTCACCAGACTATACTACACCTCTAAAATTGCTCAGAAAACAAACTACATGCATCACAAGTAAACTAGCAGCTACTAGAAACTCACTAGACCCCACCTAGTCATAAAAGACACAAACTCATAACAAGAACCAATACATACCTTAATGGAAGCAACTCCTTCCTTGGAGAGGCCATGACGCTTTGAACCATAACCGACCATTCCACGATATCTCAAGGTCTAACAATCGTGAATCACTATTGCATTATTTTGATAATCCAAATCTTATAACTCACTCTATAGCACGATCACAATTATGAAAGAAAGGTAACAAATCTAAAATGCCCCATAGACTTCTTATAATAAGTGTAGTGCACAATATACTCATAAGCACAACTATGCTAGACATGGCTTGTAGACTTCCTAGGACAAGACATTGCTCTGATACTAAGTTTGTCATGCCACAAACTCGGAGAGGCGCAACTGGCACCTGGTGCCTCACTTGATTAAGCAAACCAATAGAAATCAAAACAAACAACGCATATGGGCCACCAAGGCTAAGACAAACCAAAAGAAACACAACAGAAACAACCTCGAGTATAACAAAGCTATCATACGAGGAAAACCAGGTTGCAACTGACTACCCAACTGATAAAAAATGTCTACAAACCTCTAAGATGATGACCTCTAACCACGAGTCAGGACATGGCCCTGGTGTATCACTTATCTATATAAAGCTAAAGAAAACTCTAGACTCAGCAAATCCAGGAAGAATAAAGCGTACAAACTATTATCTGAACTTGACGACACATAAAGTGGACCATTGTATACCTAATAACCTACAGAGATAAATATAGTGCCCCCCAAGCAATCAGGACGTCAGTACAAAATAATGTACTTAGTATGTATGGGGAAAAATACCCAAAATAGTACAACTTTGAGATAGAGACCATACTACCTGCATCTACTTTCCCTATTCCAAATGCAATCATAAAACAACAACCAATTCAACTATGAAATAACAACCTACCCGGGCCCCCATAATCTCAAAAGGTGCCAACCACAATAACATCATGATATTTAAGTGCCATCACGATAGAAAAACCACGATCGAACACACCCATACTTGCCTCCACCTTAGGTTTCCTGACCGTAGCAAAAATGACACGAATAACCTACCTGAATATAACATCAGCCCAACACTACCTTACCTTGCCCTACACTAGGCCCATAACAACCACAACTTCAACCACACGTTGCCTCAGAACTTCAACATACAACCAATAAAAAAATATGCGTGATAAGAACACAATACAATAAAAAATAATACACGTGTCCCACCCTGTCATATATATTCACGACCTTGCACACTAATAAAGGACAAAATTTTAACCCTGTCGGACACACTTACAACTTTACATGCTAGGCAAACATAAGTACAACCCTATCGGACACACTTACGGCCTTACTGGTGCTTCAAAAGTTACATACTCAACTCTATTGGATACACTTATGGCCATACAGTTTCTCATAAAGTCCCAAAAGTAGTACAAACAATAATATGCATCAAAACATATAAACATATACAAGTATAACAAAATGCCCCTCAACAATCATAACAAGGTCATTACCCGAGCTCTACGACCTGCTACAGACCACCAACCAACTACATATATCCATAGCCAACCTACATAACTAACCATAACCCTCTAAATAATCCAATATCACAATAATAACAATCACAACTAACCATATAATTCATAGAAAAAATGAACTATGCAGTTCGATAAAGCCACCATGATATCTAAAAGCACATAAAATAGGAGGGTGGAAATAGTAATGTCAAAAATAATAGACAAATATTTGTAAATTAACAATCCCCATAAGTAACCCATATGTAATCGTACCTTCTCTGTACCAATCATGACCCAAAATTTGAGGTCATGATGACATCTCCCCGACACAACCTTGGTAGGTAAGCCCAACTCTAAAAGAGAATAAATAAAAAAATAAGATAAATGATAAAGCAACACATGAGACTTTAGGACAAAGTAAGGCTAATATGATAACAAAAACAAAGATCTGAATAATACAACTCAAATCCCCAAAGATCTAGTGTTATGGGTAAGAGCGACTCTAAAACTATCATAAAGTATGAATATACAACTGCATGTATCTGAAATAAAGTAGCAATAACAATTACAATGCCCAGTATATTCCCACCAAGTAAGGTCTGGGGAGGGTAAGTGTACGTTGTCCATACCACTACCTCCGAGGTGAGATAGAAAGGCTAATTTTGATAGACTCCCGGCTCAAGATAAAATAGTCTAGAAAAGAAATAGTAAAAGAACAAAAAACAATAGGAATGACCAAACCTAATAATAACATAAATAAGACTCACCAAATAATATAACTAATCTGAAATAATACTAGTACTATAGCTACTAGCACGGCTAACAAAACAAAGTCCTTCTTCCTACTAGCAATGACACACTCCTACCAAGTATCCTTCTACCTTAATCCGTCTCTTCCACATCTTCCTAGATAAGGTCATGTCCTCGATAAGCTGAAACTACTCCATGTAAAGTCTAATCAACTCCCTCCAATACTTCTTTAGTCTACCTCTACCACTCCTGAATCCATCCCTAGTCAACCTCTCACACCACAACACTAGGGCATCTGTGCCCCTCCTAATCACATGTCTAAACCATCTCAACCTCATTTCTCACATCTTTACTTCCACTGAAGCCACTCCCACCTTATCACAAATAACATTATTTCTAATCCTATAATTCCTAATATACCCACACATCCACCATAGTATTCTCATATCTGGCACCTTCAGCCTTTGGATGTCAGATTTCTTGACTGGCCAACACTCTGGCCCATACAACATAGCTAGTCTAAGTACTAGTCTGTAGAACTTGCCTTTGAGTTTGGGAGGCACCTTCTTGTCACACAAAGCAAACCTCCATTTCATCTACCCAGCCTCAATCCAATGAGTGATATCCTCATCAATTTCTCCATTCCCTAGAATCATAGACCCAAGATACTTGAAATTATCTCTCTTCTGGATGGCCTGAATATCAAGTTTCATAACCATATCAGCCTCATGTTGCACCTCGCTGAACTTACACTATAAATACTCTATCTTAAACCTACTCAATCTAAACCCATTAGATGCTAGGGTTTGCCTCCAAACCTCCAACTTAGTATTAACTACACCACGAGTTTCATAAATCAAGACTAAATCATCTGCAAATAGCAAACACCAAGGAACCTCACCTTGCTTTTTCAACTTCAAACCATCCATCACCAAGGAAAATAGAAATAGACTAAGAGTCGATCCTTGGTGTAACCACATCAAGATGGTAAAGTTCTTTGAGTCCCCTTCTACAGTCCGAACCCTAGTATTAGCTCCATTGTACAAACCCTTTATCTCCCTATCCAATACCATAAGTACCCTTTGAGCCTCCAAGAACCTCCATAAAACCTCCCTGGTGACTCTATCATAGGCTTTCTCTAAGTTAATGACCACCATGTCCAAGTCCTTCTTTCTCACTCTATACTTCTCCACCAATCTCCTAACGAGATAGATGGCTTTAGTCGTTGAGCGTTCTGGCATAAATACGAATTGATTCTCAAAAATAGTAACAATACTTCATAACCTCAACTCTATCACCCTCTCCCAAACCTTCATTGTGTGGCTCAACAACTTGATACCCCTATTATTGTTGCAATACTTAATGTCAACCTTGTTTTTATACAATGGAATCATCGGACTCCATCTCCAAGCTTCAGGCATCATTGCTATCCTAAATGTACCATCCCATACTTTTCTGAACCTATTTAATTACCGTAATATTTATTGAATTATTTAAAAATGAGATTGTTGGGGTATTATACTTTAAATTTGGTGGGCTATATTAGTCTTGTGCCATTGGGCTCAATTGAGGCCCAAAATTACACACAAGACATAGCCCAAAAATGGAAAAAATGATCCATTCATACAATGGACCAAGTAAACATGTCATCTTTGACCAAGAGTGGCTAAGGATGACCTTGTGGGACTATATAAGGTGGAAAATCATATTTTTATCACCATTTCACCCATGTACAAAGTCTAGAATTTTCCACAATATTCTCTCCTCTTCCAAATCCTAAACTATCATTTTCTTTGGACAAGATCATTCCTTTGCAAGCTTGGATAAGTGTTTAATCTTATGGTTCAATATATTATATGCTTAAGGTGGTGTTTAAATCATGTTTGTTATCTTGACAAAGTGTTGGACAGTTCACTATGTGTAAAACATTGTACTTTTGCTTAATCGGTAAAGGGTTTTGCTTTGTAAACTTGGAAGTGGACTTGTGGTCTTGAAGGAAGTGACTTTGATGGATTAAATATCAACATGTAATATGTTTTTATGTCCTTACCTTTCTTTCTCTTTGTGTGTAACATTTGGAATTGTTGTTGTGAAATTGTACATAGAACCGGTGGTCGTCGAAATCTTGTTGTCGTCGCCGTGAGCCACCGAAGAAGATTTGTTGGATCTGGGCTTATAGTACCTAAAATGGGTTAGAAAGAACAAAAAAGATAAAAGAGAATAGAAGTTGTTGAATATAAGATTGGTGTGCTAGAGAAATCACCGAAGATGAGATCGGTGAGTTAAAGAAGTTGCCAGAGATGAGATCCTCGGTGATCGAATTTGCGTTCTTAAGTCGCAGACCACCGCCTACAGTCAGAAAACAATTAAATCTTCAAGTATCATTTACAAAATCAATGGCAGATCCTTCCACTTCTTGCTATATATTGCAACAATTATGACAATCAGTCACTGAAACACTAGATCGATGATGGCAATCAGTTGCCGGTAAACTCGATCGGCAATGATAATTAGTTGCCGAAAAACTCGATTGACAATAAGAATGGTGTGGTGGGTTAGTGGGGGTAGTGGGATTTTGTAGGGTTTTCTAGGGTTTTTCGATCGGGTATATTTTTGCTTAAAAGTGTAATGACAAGGAAAACAAAAAGAAAGTAGGGAACATGCTCTGGATGGGGAGCTCACCACGACTTTGATAGATCCCAAAGTTGTATGAATCACGAACCACAAATGGCACTCAAACTAGGATCTACACCAAAAGGGTACTATAAATAGTAATGAGTACCATCCACTTGTACTCATGAGGCATCATAGGACAACCAAGCTAAGTAGGTAACTAAACAAGGAAAATAATACTACTAATGACATATCCGCCCTACAAATAGAAAAGGTCCCAATGGCTCAAGCGATACTACTCCTAACTGTATAATAGTTCAATCTTAACAACAAATAAGGATGTCAACACCACATATAGAGAAGTCCAATTCACAGTATCATTCACATAAAAGAGATAAAAGGTAGTGTACCACAATAATATGATATGTATGAAATGCTTAAATATTTACCTCGTATACACCCTTCGAGTCTAGGCTTCCAGTAGAGGACCCATGGGGGGTTCGCAATCCATATACAAATCACAATATCATCAATCAACCTTACTGGCACTTCCCTCAGCTAAGGCATTTTATAAAAAGGTTTATTTTCTTTTGCAAGAAAATCCAAGTTCCATAGTAATACCAATTCCATGAAAATGAGTAATGAATGAGTATGCATGATCATAGTAAAATCAACAACATACAATAATCAACTCAACAATGGTATGAATGAACTCAAATCACCCAAGTCTCAATAAATCATGATATAAGCCCCTCATGGAAACACAGTAGTAAAGAACCATATAAGACATCAATGGAATAAACACAAGCTCCCACTCGGGCTTCACAATGATAAAAAACTCTCCAATCAATGATATAGTCAACACAAGCCCTCAGTCAGGCATCATGATAATAATAAGCTCTAAAATCAATAATAAAATCAAAACAATCCCCCACTCGGGCATTAAGATAATAATGTTCAACCCCAAATAAGGTAAATATCAAGAGTGCAACAAACCCATGACATACTTTACATGAATAGTTATCTACCTAGCCAAGTATGAAGAAAGTTAAGCCATAACCTATCTCAAAAGTCGAAAACACGAGCCTAAACCCCACAACACAAAGCCTTTCCCTTTCAAGCAACTTTAGAATGCTCTCAATTTATCATAAATAGTTTTTATATATAATTAGGATTCTATTGATACCCAAATTGGCATACTTTGATTCCGAATCCAAAATCACTTTGAAAATTGACTCCAAAAATAAAAGAGAAAAATTGGAATGTTAATAAAGAATTATCTTACTCATAGTTTATGGGTTCTTAAGCTGAAATGCCATCAAAGCCCAAGTTGAAATTGGGTTAGAAATCATTGAAATACTCATTTTTCACTTTACCGGGTAAAACCCAAAATTTCAAGTTTAAAATCCATGTTTTGAAGATGATTTTGCAATATAATCAATGGGTGATGATTAAAAATAGGTTTAGAAGCTTACCCAAATCAAAGTTTATGAAAACCCCTTTTAGATTCTCCCTATATCGTGTTCCCCAAGCTTGAAAGTGGTGAAAATGGAGTTAAATTGTAAAAATGGGGTTTAAATACTGTTATGATGAACAACTCCTTCTTTGCGGACGCGGTCAACCCTCGCATTTGCAAAGGCTATTGACCCGGAGGAACCATAAACATGGTGGATCGATTGCAAACATATAGGAAAATAAACTAGACCCAAACTTTGTTTCTCTTCACAAACGCGGTCCCACTGTCGCATTCGTGAAGGAGAATAAATTCCTTCTCCACGAATGTGATAGCAAGGTCATGAATGCAAAGAAGGCCTTAGGCCTGAACTAGTGGCCTTGCACCAGCAATGGTTTAAGGCCACAAATGTTTTCGAATAGACCCTCGCAATTCGTTTGAGGCTCTACAGAAACAAACCAATAATGCTACTAGACTAATTTTGATTTTTTGGACTCAACGGAACCATTGAATTTACCAAAGGAGGACGTTATCAACAAGTTTCACCCCGTGAACCCCTTAGACCAAATAAACTAGTTTTATCCTCAAAAACTTAAAAACCATAATAGGGCCTTGGAACCTGAACAAACCACTCTACTAACCCAAAATTGATATTTCAAATCAAATGGAACTGACAATATCACCATCCGACCCTCGAATCACTAAATATTGACCAAAGTTAACTATACCACTTTAAAGTCTGCTCAAAACCTCAAAGTCATATAAATTACTCCCAAATGCTTCGGGGACCATGCCAACCATCCCCAAAACTCATAAATAATATAAAGTAATAAAGGGGAAGGAGAAAGTGTTCAAAACACAGAAAAAGCTAAAAATCACCATGGGGGTTGTTTCATTATCCACCACCAAAACACGTGTTTGTCCTTGAATGTAAAAGCAAGGAAAGTACTTGAATTGGTAAAAAGCTGGGGGTATCTACTCCGTATTGGACTCAACCTCCCATGTAACCTTCTAAATCTGGTGATGTCTTTGCTAAACTTTCACAGAGATAATATTCTTGGATCTCATCTTTCTAGTCTGCTTATTCAAAATAGCAATAGGCTCCTTCTCAAAGATCAAATCACAGTCTAAAGCTACTGAATCCCACCGAATCAAATCAGAATCATCAGGACGGTATCATTTCAACATTGAAACATAAAATACTAGATGAATAGTTCATAGGTTTGAAGGTAAAGCCAACCTATAAGACAAATCCCTAATCTTCTCAAGAATATAAAAAGGTCTAATATATGTCAAAATAAGCTTCCCTTTTTTTCAAACCTCATCGCACCCTTTTTTGGATGATACCTTAAATAAAACTCACTTACCCAGCATAAACTCCACATCACAAACTAGTTGGTCAGTGTAACTCTTCCGCCTACTCTGGGCAGCCACAAGCCTCTGCTGAATTAATCTCACTCGATCCATCGAATCTCTAAACAAGTCAGTACCCCAAGGACTAACCTCAAAGGAATTAAACCATCCCATAAGGAGGATCTATACCTCTTTCCATACAAAGCCTTAAGAGAAACTATCTAAAAGGTAAATATTTTTGTGGGTAAACTACACTAATTGCAAGAGTTGATCACAATGACCACCAAAATCCATTACACACACTTGAAGCATATCCTCTAACACTTGAATGGTCCGATCTGACTGGCCATCCATCAGAGGGTGAAATTATGTGCTCATCTCTTAACTCACTTTGCATAGAACTCTAAAAATTCAAGGTAAATTGAGTACCTCCATTAGAAATAATATAGATAGGCACACCATGTAATTGAACAATATACTGAATGTAGATCTTGGCCAATATCTTAGCCAATATATAGTCCTGACCACTCAAAGCCTCAGAACCCACAAACCCAGTGTCTTAACCCTACAACGCTACCTATATTAAGCTTCTGTGAAAACCATAAGAACCTTTACATAAAGTATCCTTACCTTGGGATGAATGACCACTAAAATTACCTTATCAATGCAACCTCTTACCACCACTACCCCAAGCACCTTGGAGAATACTCTAGACTCTTTTAGAGTGATCTATAATACTATAAAAGCAGCCACCTATAGTGACTATCTAAGTCATTGCCAACTAAAGAATAGTATTCAATCCTTTCATAAACTTTATGATCCTCGCAGCCTCTATAGAGATAATAGCGATATCATGCCTATACAAGGCATAGAAATGAGCCTCGTACTCAGTAACAATTTTAAAGATATGCTCCAAGTCATCAAACTCATCCCTCAACTTGTCCCTTAAGCTAAACAACACATACTTCTTAAGGAAAACCTCTAAGAACTGGGTTCAAGTCAAAGGAGGCTTTAGTGGAGGTATAGATCATTAATGACTTTAGCTTTTGTAGAAGTTGTATATCCTAACTGATGCTACTTTTGTGGCCAAACTTCTGCTTTTTTAGAGGTCGATGTATATAATTCCTCTCCTTCTCCAAAACACTTTATTATAATTTCTTCCAAGTGTGGAGATTGACTTGGAGGATAATTAAGGGGTTCTTGAAAGATTCATCACATGGTAAGCTCAAATTCTTCATAACTACATTATATTACTTCATCTCCCCTAAATTTCATCTTATAATCCTTAAAATTTAGCTAGATTCTTGGTTTTCCATGTTAAAGAGAGCTTTTGGATCCAATTGGAGTCCAAATTCAAATCCATCTTTGCCCAATTTTTGGGCTTAGGTTTCTTGCCCTTAGGGGGAGGATAATTAAAGGTTTTATTTTGAATTTTATCAACTGGCCATGAGGGTCAATTTCAAACCTAATTCTTGTTATTGGTACCATTTTTCTTGTATTTACATATAGAATATATTTTTGATAGCGTGGCAGTATTCTAAAGTCTGAAAAAAGGGAAAGGCTTCCCTATGATCATTCATGCCTCATCCACTCAACCTACAGGTATGTTACGGCTTGCCTACTTTTACACTTTGTTCGGGTAGGCTTTATATTATTTGTTCGGGTGGGCTTTATATTGTTTATAATGCTTATGGGATTTGTGAAAATACTCATTTGATTGGGTTGTCTTGAGATTTTTTAATTACTAGTTTTACTTGGGGTCCTTAGAGTAGAGTTTGAGTTTGAGCCTTAGTTTAGGTTGCTTATTTAGTCTATGGAGCCTTAGACTAGGTTGTTTGCATAGTATTTGGCATAGATTAGGTATCCTTAGTATAGGAATTGGGTAGTATTTCATGATATAATGGATTAATTATAATTATTATTTCTTAGTTAAGTCCGTATTATCTTCTTTTGGGTTATTTGTCTTTTAGCTTGAGTTTGATATTACAAAGAAAGGACTATTACCTAGTTTTCCAGCATATTTATACTTTCAGACT
Organism: Capsicum rhomboideum; assembly: GCA_031232105.1. Taxonomy (NCBI): domain Eukaryota; kingdom Viridiplantae; phylum Streptophyta; class Magnoliopsida; order Solanales; family Solanaceae; genus Capsicum; species Capsicum rhomboideum. Next base: position 122,591,181 of record CP124714.1, read on the forward strand.
TCTATTCGGTGCCATATTTTTACTTGTTCTTGCACACGCATATTCATTTATAAGCTTTCATGGTACAAGTATGAAATGGACGAAAAGGCATGGTTTTCAGTTTTTTAAAGGAAAGAATGGAAAGAATGAAATGGGTTTTAGCGCCGGTTCGAATCTAGGAACCTGGTACACTAATTTTTGTTCCAGTTTGAGTATGGTCCATTTATTTATTACTTATTAGTTATGGATGTATCAGTTAGAGTTCAAGCATTGTATATGGACCTTGTGAGTCCTCTATAGGTCCTGACTTTATGAGCCATATATGCTGGAGAAGGTGTATATAATAGGCATTGGCCACTGCATCTATTTCATACTGCATTGCATTCATCCTTTATATTTTCGCACCTAAATAAGTTGTGTGTACATTACATAACTATTGTATGTATCTTCCTATTGAGCCTTAGATTATTAGTTCTATTTTTATCTTATTTGATGTATAGACTTAGGTTTTATTCACACTACATTGTTCTTCTGAGTTCAGTCAGCATATGATGCCTACTAAGTATTACATTTTTGGGGGCTCATACTATCCTTCTGCTTCTTTTTATGATACAAATCCTAGTACGAGCCTTTACTGCTGATATCTTAATAGTTTGGAGGCTATATTTTGATTGAATTTTGGGTGAGCTCTTGGTATTCAGATTTGATACATTTCCTTTGTATGGATAATGTCTTTATTTTATGTATTTGGAGAAAAACTTGTATATTTATAATTATTTAGTACAACTTTAGTTATTTGGATCTTTCCTTCTGCTACTTATTATCACGCCTCAAATCCCATTGGGGCGGACAGGCACCCATAGCCATAAAGGCCCGAGAGAACCAACCTATGACCGTGTACATTCATATGCATGCCATTAAGTGAACAAAAATTCTTCCACATGCAGATATAATATATCGATGACGGAAGTCATGTAAAAACGTTCAAAACAGATACGAGACTTGGTCGTTGGGGACACAACGTCAAAAAGGTAAGACACTTCTAAGTTTGACTTTACAATGTCTACAAAGCCTCTAAAATATATATAACCATGACTAAGGTTGGGACAAGTCCCCACCTTATACAACTACTACACAGTACAAAAAATATATACAAATGACTCAGAAATCCCCGAATCAACCTGGAGCTCATCAATAGCCTGCAGATGACCCGTACCCTACTGTGAAGGTCTACTAGCTCCTGTGCCTACAACAAGTATGGCAGGTCCCCCAAAGGGACGTCAGTATGAAAGAATGTACTGAGTATGTAAGGCTATAAGTAACTATATGAAATATAGGAACTCAAATGGAATCAAATACAAGTGAATAGATAATAGTGATATACCACCGTACTGTATATGTGGAACCATGTACATTACATTCATTTCTTTCCTTTTACCTTCATATCAATATACATCATACAATGCCGGGACCAACTGATCAGTGGCAAATAACATTGGGATCGGCTCGAGCTAGGCTAATGCCCCCAGAGCTACCACCCGTACTCAACCAAATGTGCATTACTTCTCTTCTTTAATTTTTGTGAGATTGTTACATCGGTGGTCATAACATTATTGGAGATTTGGAACAAAAGTCAACAAATAAGAGACACATAAATAACAATTGCTAGCAAACCTGAAATGAGATACTTTAAAACATTTCGGAGTGGAAACAATTTCGGAAATGATGTGAGCAATAGGTGCGGCCAAAGGATACGGAAAAGAGTAACCTTACATACCTTATCTTTCCAACACGTGACTACAACAATTCGTCTCTTCCTTAAATCGTTACTTTACAATATGAATACATAATGGAGCTCACATTAAAAGCCAATTACATTACAAGTTCACAAGGCGATAATTAGCTACTTGACGGGAAGTAAAAAACTATCCAACATCCCAAACACAAGGTATATCATTCCACCTTCCTTTATATTGCCATATAACTTCATTACACCCTCCTACAATACAATTTACTTCCCCACAATACCAACAATACAAAAACAGTCCACACATCAACATAGACGTCACAAACCGACAAGATTTCCCACCAAGTGCATACTTTACATTTTTACCTCAATACAACTCCACATATTTATTCCATCAAGTCACATAAATACCTTACGCAACAATATACCAAAAACCATCCACACAGTTTCAGAATTCACTTTAACATAACAAGAAAGTATTCTCTTTTCACTACGCCAAACATTCCATGCCCAATTACGTATAAACATTTCCACAAGTCATACACAAGGAGTAACGAATTAGGTACAACACTACACTTAAAAATACTGAAATTTCATCCATATAATTCAATTCCTTCAATACCTTAAGTCCCCTTTCAAGTTTAAACCACATAGAGGGCAAATCCTTTAGCGATTAAGCAAAAGTGGACTGTTTCACAATAAGTGGACTGCTCAACACTCTTTAAACAAAAACAACATGATATACACATCCGATTATGCATATAACATATTAATATACAAGGGTAAACACTTACCAAAGCTTGCAAGTGGAAGATTTGTCCAAAAATCTTTAGAGAAAATTAGGGTGGCTAGGGTTTTGAGAGAGAAGAAATGTTTGATTGAAAATCTGATTTTTAAAAGTGTATTGTGTAGAAAAATGAGCTGAATTTAATCCTTAAATAGGCCCTCCAAATCGCCTCTCCTTTGGTCATCCTTAGCCAATTATTTGCTCAAAAAGTCCAAGTATAATGATGTGTACACTTGGTCCATTTTTAAATGGATCATCTCCTTTTGGGCCCATGTCTTACTTACTTAATTTGGGCCTCAATTAAGTCCATAAACATAATATTAATTCAGCCCAATAAATTTAGTGGGTAATACACCAACTATCTCAAGTTTAAATAATTCCATAAATGTTAAGGTAGTCAAATAAGTTCGGAAATGTACGGGGTGTTGCACTTATGGGACTTTATTGTTGGTATATATGCATATAGTTAACATGATTATTAGTTATTGTTATTTCTTTCTTTAACTGCTACTTTTTTATATATGTTTAGTGGGGTTTTCTTACCTACTGAACATTTATAATAGGTGCCATCATGTCCCAATTTTGGGTCATGACGGATTGGTATCAGAGCCTATCTTATGAATCGGTATGATGATGTTTGTATCCTATCTTTTGGGAGGCTATAGGACATTCTTAGGAAAATTCCATCTTTTGACTCTTATCATGCTTCCTTATTTCTATAAGTTCCAAAAATCTCATTTGTTTCACTCTTTTATAGATGGTTAAGATAAGATCTATAGTGGGCAAAGGCAAGGATATTACGTCTGTATCTAAGGCTCCAGCTAAGGTCTGAGGAAGAGGTAGAGGTCGGGTATGAGCTACAGCACCAGCTTAGGGTGTCCAAATAGAGTACCACAGAAGATCTCCCAACTTGTATATTTATACTTATTTAGTACCATTCTTGTATTAGTAGATCTTGTACTATTGACACCAGGTCATGGGGATAGTTTGTATATATATATATTTTCTTTTTTTCTTCCTCTACTTATGGGCCCTTATTATTCATGTTTATCTATATGATTTAGCTGATTATTCTGTTGTTTTTGTTTCTATTATTAGCTATTACTCTTCTATTTATGGCTAGTGGGGTTGTCTTACCTACTAGAGGGTTATAGTAGGTGCCATCATAGCTGATTTTAAATCATGATAGATTGGTATCAGAGCCTAGGTTCTCTGGTATTACTTGTACAAGAGTAAATTTGTAGTATAGTCCTACGGATTGGATAATGATGTCCGTATACTATCTTCAAGAGGCTATAGGAAATTCTTAGGAAATTTTATCCTTTTACTCCTTATTATGCATTCTTTTTCTGATCGACTTCCTAAATATTTCTTGTTTCACTTTTTTCCAAATGGTTAGGACAAGGTCTATAGCAAGTAAGGGCGGGGTCTCTATGCCTAAAGCTAGGGTTACAACTAGAGGCAGAGGTAGAGATTGACCCAAAGGTAATGGCTAGACATGAGCTACATCACTAGCTCGGTGCCAGCCAACAAGTCATCACTAGATGGAGAGATTGTGACAAAGGATCTAACACCGCATCCGGTAGATCAGGGACATCCCAGATTCCACCAAGATTCATGGACAAGCCGGTAGTTTTAGACACCATGGTTTATTTATTGAGCTTTTTAGAGGGCATGACACCAACTCACGGGGATGGTTTGTATATATATTTGGTTCTTTCTCTCTGCTACTTATGGGGCCTTATTATTGGTATTTATGTATATAGTTAGCCCAACTATTCTTATGTTATTACTTTTTACTTCTCTTATTAGATATTGCTCTATTATATATGGTTAGTGGGATTGGCTTACCTTCTAGAAGGCTATAGTAGGTTCCATGTCATGAATCGAGTTTACACCCTAGCCGTGAGCCATATCTAGCAGCTTATAAGTGGTCTGGTGGGACCCTTGGTATATCATATATATATATAGAGAGAGAGTAATATGATAAATGAACTAATGTGGAAATATAGACAATCATAGTAGTCTAAATCATGAAATGAATAATCCTTCATTAAAACATAACTAGAATGAATGAAAGAATATAACTACTAAATAGTGTCTATCTGGTGAAGGCTCTACTTCAAACATGAAAGATAATCGGGACAAGGCCCCATAAACTTTATTGATCTAAAGTCTAAAAACTAAAAAAGGAATAAAACTAAAGACTCTCCAAGCCTTTTGATGGATATGAGCGCTAACCAATGATCGGTGTCAGGTGCTATAGAACTCCTAGCAGCAAACCTCAAGCTCGAGTACCTGGGCCTACATCACATAAAAAATGTAGTGCAAAATTCAGTCAATACATGTGAATGTATTGGTACGCAAGTATATATATACATATATATATATATATATATAATGTAAACTGAAGAACTGATCATAGAAGAATATATAGAATATCATAAAACACTTTAAAACTTGAGGATTGAAATCATGAGAGATAAGTTATGCATAAAAGTAGTTCATACGTGTATATAAATAGTAATTTCATAAAGTCATGCAATTTGAAGAGTTTCTAATAATCGACAAACACCATGTGAGATCATGATGCCCAACGTCTTACACCCATACTTGAATGGTCGTTCTGACAGGCCATGATACAGAACCATGTACATAAGAATCCTAAAATCATTCCTCAAAGGGCAAAACCTATGGTTGTAACATAGTTGTGGAACTTTGGATATTTGAACACTTGTCCTATCTATGCCGAATAATCCTTCGAAAACATACTAGTGGTCATATCATATCATGTAACATATTTGAATGTCAAAACTATTCATAAATCATAGTGGATATATCTAGATGTCAGAATGTTCATAAAACTTAGTGTTGTGAGACAGAGCTACATATCATGTAATAAAGTATTTTCTGAAAATCATTTATCTAAATGCACGTATCTTCAATATAGAGTTCATAGTTCATAAAGAAACCTTAAAGCATGAAACTTGATGCATAAATCATAATAATAAGTTCATGAGAAGACTGTTCTTAGAAATCAAGTAAAACATGTGAAGAATCAAACATTAGTAAATTGGGCTTAAGCCCTAATTTTGAATCATAATATCATTCATCTTAAAGTACTTGGGTGTGAGGATGAAAGGAATCCATCAATAGAATCTTTCATACCTTAATGAAGACAAACAAATGACAAGAGAAACTTGATGAAGTTTCTTGATTAGGAACCCTAGCTTGTTTGATCTAGCCAAAGGCTTGTTATGGACTTGTTCTAGACTTGATTTTCAGGGTATGAAGTAAGAATGGGTTTTAGGATTTTTTCTTAAGTGGTTTTGGTGACCAAAATGTAATGGAAAAGTGTATAAAGATACGAAAAAGATAAATTTACCCTCAATAAGATGTTACTGAAAATTCTGGTGCAACACCCCATAAATCATGTCACAAGTCATGGTCCATCGTATGATTTGTACTAAGGGTCGTAGCGACTGGGAAGCTTTCAATCTCTTGGATCACCTCTATGATTCCAATTTTATGACTTATAGGATTATTAGTAGGACCCATACTTTGAAAGTACGACCTATAGTATGACTTGTGATTTTGGGGAAGTTTTCTCAAGCCTCTTATCTCAGTCCATAATCCTAGGTACAAATAGTACCCTAGCTCACAACTTGTACAATGAGTCATACTGGTCTAAAACTTCAAGTCTCAGACTTTGAGTTCTTATACAGAATATTGAGTATTCATAAGCCTAGAGTTTGAGGTTTTATAATATCTCCTTTTTGGGATCATCCGCCATCGAATGAAGTCTAGGGATAAGATCAAAGGAAAAAGAAACCATCATAAACTAAATTTAACTAAATCATATTGAGAAATAGTATTTGAACATAGTGTATAAGGGCACGAACACAAACATAAGAATGTAGGACATTAAAATATGAATAAGAGTCCTAAGAGTTACTATAAGAATGATTTTATTACCTTAAACACTTACGTTGGACAGAGTGAAAAGATGGGGAAATTTGCCTTTTATATATTCCTCAGCTTCCCATGTAGCTTCTTTGATTGATTGACTCCACCAAAGGACTTTAACGGATGCAACTTTCTTAGTTCTCAACTTGCAAACCTGACAATCTAAAATCTAAATCAGAATCTTCTTATTTGACAAGTTATCCTTAACCCCAACATTCTCTGTAGGAACAACAAGTGTAGGATCACCAATACACTTCTTTAACATAGAGATATGAAATACTGGATACATGGATTCCAACTTAAAAGGTAGATCCAACTTATAAGCTGCTTCTCTATCTTATTCACGATTCAATAAGGACCAACATACCATGAACTTAGTTTTCCTTTCTTACAAAAACCCATAACACCCTTCATGGGTAAAACCGTCAAGAAGACCCATTCATCAATATCAAATTCTAAATCTCACCTCCTCACATCTGAATAGGATTTTGGTGGGATCTATACAGTTCTCAACTGCTCTTGAATCACTTTAACCTTCTCCATAGCCTTATGAACCATGTTTAGATCTATTAATGTAGCCTCACCAACCTCGAACAACCTAATGGGAGATCTACACCTTCTCCCAAAAAGAGCCTCAAATGGAGCTATCTGAAAGCTAGAATGATAACTATAATAAGCAAACTCGATAAGAGGTAGGTGATAATCCCTCAACATAGCATGTTCTTCCTGACCGTTGGTCTACAGATTAAAAGTGGTGCTAAGATTTAGCCTCGTACCAGTCATTTCTGAAAGGACTTCAAAAGTGAGCTAAAAATTATGCATCCCTATCTAAAATAATGGAAAATGGAATCCCAGGAAGTGTAACTATCTCCTTGATGTACAACCTAGCATAATCCTTGGCAATATCAACCATCATGATGGGAAAAAAGTGAGCTGATTTAGTCATACAATAAACAATCACCCAAATAGAATCATACTAACTTCGTGTATGTGGCAAACCTATAATGCAATCCATATTAAGAATCTCCCATTTCAAACTAGGAATATTTATGTCTTGAGCCATTCCATCGGGCGTTTGATATTCAACCTTAACCTATTGATAATTCATACACTTAGCCACAAAAACTACAATATCCTTCTTCATAGCATTCCACCGATAAACCTCCCTCAAATTATGATACATCTTTGTAGAACCTGGATGAATGGAGTATCTAGAAATGTGCACTTATTTCATACTCCACTCTCTCTAGCCATTGATGTTTGGAACACATAACCTACCCTAGTACAAAAAAACACCATCTCCCCCTTGTGAAAAAATTAACACACAATTTATAATGACAACTTTCTTAAACTAGAGGAATATGGGATCTTTTCCTTGGTTTTCATTCACCTCCATCACTAACGAAGACTCAAAACCATTTTGTACAATCATACCAACATCATCTGATTCAACGATATGAACTCCCAACCTTTCACATCTATGAACCTCTTTCGCAAGCTCCTTCGTACCTTTATTTATATAAGTAATACTCCTTATAGATAACCTGCCAAGAGCATCAATAACAATATTTTCCTTACCCGAATGGTAAAGCAACCTCATATTATAATCTTTCAGAAGTTGTAACCATATTCTCTCTTAAAGATTCAACTCTTTCTAGCTAAACACATACTGCAAGCTTTTATGATTTGTGAAAACATTTACATGCACACAATATAAATAATGACGCTAAATTTTCAAAGAAAACACGACAACTACAAATTTGAGGTCATGGGTGGGGTAATTCTTCTTATGAGTTTTAGATGTCTAGAAGCATAAGCAATAACCTTACCATTTTGCATCAACACAGAACCAATAATAATTTTGAAAAAATCACAATAAACCACAAAAATGTATGTTCCCAATGAAAATGTCAATATTGAAGTTGAAGTCAATCTAGCTTTAAATTCCTAAAAACTCTTCTCACAAGTATCGGACAACTAAAATTTTACTATTTTTTGAGTCAATTTTGTCAATGGAGCAAAATAGATGGAAAACCCTATACGACCCTTCTGTAGTAACCAACAAAACCCAAGAAACTCCTGATGTCTAATGAGGATGTAGGTCTAGGACAATTCTTAAATGCTTCAATTTTCTGAGAATCAACTAAAATACCCTCACTAGAAACAACATGCCCAAGGATCGCTAAAGACTTTAATCAAAACTCACATTTTGAAAACTTTGTATACAACAGTTTATCTCTGAGAGTCGGAAGAATAATTTTGAGATAGTAGGCATATACTTGCTCACTATAGGAATAGATCAGAATATAATCTATGAACACGATTATGAACATATCAAGTTACGACTTGAACACTTGTAGAAGCTTAGGTTAGCCCAAAGGACATGACTAGAAACTCATAGTGACCATAACAAATATAGAAGTCTTCTTTGGAATATCACACTCCCTAACCTTTAACTGATGGTAACTGAATTGGAGATCAATTTTGGAAAAACACTTGGCACCCTAAAGTTGGTCGAATAGGTCATCAATTCTAGGAATGGATACATGTTCTTATGGGTGACATTGTTCAATTAGCAATAATTGTTACACATTATAAGGGAACCGTTTTTCTTATATACGAAGAGAACTAAAGAACCCCATAAATAAACACTAGGCCTGATGAAACCTTTATCCGTGAGATTTTTTAACTATTCTTTCAATTTTTTCAATTCATCTGGAGCCATTCTATATGGAGGAATAGAGATAGGTTGCACTTCAGGTAGGATGTTTATCACAAAATAGATCTCTCTATCTAGAGAGACTCGGAAAACATCATCGAAAAGGACTTCATGAAACTAGTTAACTATCGAGATTGACTAAAGAAAAGGGGTCTCAACACGAGAATCCTTAACCTGAGCTAGATGGTAAATATAACCCTTTGAAATAATTTTCCTAACTTTGAGATGAGAGATGAAATGACCTTTTGACATGACTAGAATACCTTTACACTCTAATAAAGGTTCATTTGGAAACTAAAATTTCACAATTTGGGTTCTACAATCAACTGAAGCATAACATAAGTATAACCAGTCCATGCCTAAAATGACATAAAAATCTACCATGTCTAACTCTACCAAATTGGTTGTGGTATCCCTATGAATAATGGACATGGGGAAATTTCTATAAATTCATCTATCTAGAATAGAATTACCAACTAGATTGGAAATAAGGAAGGGCTCTAGGAGCTGCTCGGGACTAACCCAAACTTTATGTCAACAAAAAAAGTCACAAAAGACAGGGTAGCTCACGGATCAAACAAAGTATAAACATTGAAGAGAAAACTTTCAACATATTAGTAATGATATTTGGGTAAATATCCCAAATCTTGACTATTGGATAAAGCATAAAAGAGTTTCTGGCTACTACCAAAACCTGAAGCATTACCTTTCTGAGACCATGACTTGTTAGGGCTAATGGAGTAGTCTGGGTTCTATTACCCCCATTTCCCTTCCAAGTAAAAGGACAATCTCTCAAAATATAATCCAACTATCTGTATAAAAAAAACCCATCCCTACAGAAGATGCACTCACCGAAATGGTGTTTCCCATACTTATTACTTTTACGACTGTGTACACATGTGTTTGTGTTTGGACGCAACCAGTTTTTGGTGCCATTGTTGGGGACTTGGAAAATAAACATATTTCTAATTTTAGTTTTACTAATTCAACTGATATGTGCTAACAACTTGGTCTTATCAACTAAATTTGTAGGTATAAGTTTGAATCTATAGCAAGCTAGAAAGTGTAAGGGATTTAGTTGAATCTCATCCTAAAGTCGAGCGTCGCTTGCATCAATTGAGAGGAGAAGTAACCCTTCTATATCCAATATCACAAGTTTAATAAGGTGAGACTATACCTGCTGATATGGGCGATGAAAAACCATCCCAAAGGACATTGCATGAAGTGGCAATACCACTCACAACTAATATTTCCTCCAGTATCTACAAATCAAAAGTAGGAGGTAGATTTGAATCTAAACAAAAGAAGGTGTAGGTGTCTCTACTAATTATGTGAGGCTCACTTTTTCCCCATTCTTAGTTTTTAGAGAAACAAAGAGATGGTTGAAGGTAGAACTTTAAAATTCTATCATAACTTGGGACAACCTAGAAAGGAAGTTCCTCATTCGATTCATTCCATCTGGTAAAATGGTGAGTTTAAGGAGTGAAATGTTGAGCATTATGAAGAAGCTTGAGGAGAATTTATATCAGGAGTGGGAGAGATTTAAGGATATTCTCAAAGATTTTTCACATCACCAGAAGTCAAATAATATGCTTGCCCATACTTTTGTTAAAAATCTTGACCTGAATAGAAAGATTTTGTTAGATTCAGTAGCAGGTGGTCAAGCTTTAGAGAAGATATATGATGAGTTGGCACCCCCCCTTGGGTTCCACGACACCAAGTCATGACACCGTGAAAACTACCGACTCTGTTCTCCTATTTTGTTTTGGATATGACTAGTTTTGTATCTATAAATACCCCTAGGTAGTCCCAAGTGCGAGAGTTGGGCAATTTACTACTTTGAGAGTTATTTCATACTGTTTTAGACATATATTTGTTTTTGTATTCACAAACCTACTTTATTGAGGTTGATTGATAATTGAAATTTTGGTTTTTCCTTCATTCTTGTGAGATCATAATTATGCTTTCATCTTTGGATTATTCTTGTGTTCTTGCAATTATGAGCAGCTAAACCCATCAACTAGGGTTGTATGAACCATGAGGAATTAACGAAACCGGTTAGGTGCAAAGCAACTTTGTACTGCTGTGTATGCATGTATTGTTGTTTCCTTCGTTATGATTGCTTTTCTAACGGTTGCAAACGTTAGAATCTCGCCTGTATTCTGGACTTGCTCGAGAGAGAAGTAGAGATTGGGAAAAGAAGATAACAACAGAGATCTGAAGCTATCAACCTTCATCTAATAATCGGAGCCTTAGCGGGAAAGGTTATCTGAAATCCAGGACAAGGGTTAGTAATGCGACACTCGATGTCCGAGAGGAGAAGAGTGAAATTCGTCTAATAAAGGTCGAGAGACAGTTAGATGAACCTAACTTGTTAGATTTTGCATGAAGCGAAGTGGGACAACTTTGTTGAGCACAAGTAACCAGTAGAGTTAACGAATCAGTAGGGATCAAAGTCCTAGTGAATTTCTCTTATTGTTTACAAACTCGATATGAGCCAGTAATCGTCATCATTACTATTCACTAGAAAAAAACCCCCAGTTTTAGTTACTTGCCAATTATTCCATCCAGTAGTCTACTCATACTTTGACCTATTCCCTGTGGGATCAACCCCAACCTAGTTGGGTTCTATATTTGATTCAGCGACTGCATTGTACTTTTTCGGAGGTATACTTTGGGCGACATCAAATTTTGGCGCCATTGCCGGGGACTACGGTTATGAAGTTGAACATTACTGGTTGGAGTTGATTTGGTGTGTTTCTACATACTCTCGAGGGCATACGCCGGTGTATACCAAATACTAGGAGTCAAGGAAATCCCCTGATTCCACTTGATCTTGAAATTGAAAGGACTTTAAGAGCTAATCGGAGAATGGTGAATACTGAAGGAGTCCAAAATCCCGCAGCTGCAGGAGATATTCATAATCAGCCAATGCATCCAGCTAGTCAGGAAATAGTGGAACAAACTACTTCTCGATTCACACGAGAAGAGTATGCTAGACAAGTTGCTCTTAGACAAGAAGAAAGAGATAATCGAGCTATGCAGGAAGCAGCACAACGTTTGGATAATGCTGAAGAGCGACAAAGACGATTAAGAGAACAACCGAGACAACGTGTGCCTGTTTATGATGATCCTGAAGATGAATATGTGGCGTATTTTGAGTCGATCGAGAATGGTACCATTGTTCCACCTGAGTTACCTCCGGGTGCTAAGTTTGACATCACTAGTGCCATGATCCATCTGTTGAACTTGAAGGGCGTGTTTGCGGGTCTTTCTTCTGATGATCCAAACTTGCATGTAATGAATTTTGTGGGGGTCTGCACGTCATACAATCTGCCAGGAGTGTACCAAGAGGCGATACGATTAAGGTTGTTCCCATTTTCTCTTACAGGAGAAGCCACATTGTGGTTGGATGAGCTGCCTCGAGGTTCTATCACTACTTGGCAGGAATTGGGAAATCAATTCTTGGAAAGATTTTTCCCACTGTCTAAGATATTGCAGTTGAAAGACGAGATCTACAACTTCAGACAACTTCACTCGAAAGCACTCTATGAGACTTAGCTGAGATTTAAAAGGAAGCTGCAGATGGTGCCAAGTCATAGGATGAGCGGCAAGAACTTACTTGAAATCTTCTACAGAGCTTTGAATGTCAACACAAAAGTAGTAGCAGATACTATCACTGGTGGAGCATTCATGCATTTGAGATGGGACTAAGCTTCTGAGATATTAGATTGTGTCACTAAGACCAACCGAGGATGGCATACTCAGGAGGCAGATATGCCGGCTGGGACATATGCTATTGGAGCTTCAGCAGCTCAAAGGGCTTTGGATGAATCTGTGGCGCAAGAGGTTACTTAGTTGAGGACAGAGATTGGTCTTCTGGCCAAACAGATAGATGCTAGAGATGCGGAAAAGGTGCATACTGTTGGTGCACAAAGCAAATTAGTTAGACATGATGATAGTGAATCAGATGAAGAGGTGAAGTATCTTGATCGTGAAGTGTTGGGTTTTCGAGCCAAGGGCCAAGGGTCTAATCAAGACTCTTGGAACTTAAGGCAAGGGAATCAAGGTCGAAACTATTATGGTGACAACTACAACAAATCGGGATACAAAGATCGAGAACGGGATCGTGATGGTGATTTGAGGCGGAAAGATGATCATAGAGAAAAGAATGACATTTATGTGCCGCCTGGAAGACGTGATGAAGAGTCTGGAAATTTGAGGATGGAGGCACTTCTAAATAAATTGGTTAAAGGAGCAGAAAGTCAGGAGAATTGCTTGAAAGAAATTAGGACTGACATCTCGGGCATAATTCAGAAAGTGAAGTCTCATTCGACTGCCACCAAATAGTTGGAGAAATAGTTTAGGCAAATTTTAGTGGCACTGAATCAACGTCAGCCAGACACCCTTCCAAGTAATACCGTCCAGAATCCTAAAAATGATAGTCATTGCCTTGCTATCACTACTAGAAGTGGGAAGTGCACGACAGATCCACCTATGCCTGCCGACAGTAGTGTGCCTAATGATCCAGTGGTTATCGATGTTGAAGTTGAGTTAGAGTCAGATAATGCAAAGGGTAACAAGGTTCCAAATCACCAGGATGATAGAGACAATGCAAAATCTGAGAAGAGGAGGGAGAAAGAGGTACCAGACGTGCTCAAATCTATTCCACGACCTCCTCCTCCCTATCCTTAAAGGTTGAAGAAGAAGGCAGAGGAAGGAAAGTATCAGAAGTTCATCACCATGTTGAAGGAGCTGTCAGTTAACATCCCTCTTGTAGAGGCATTGGAGCAGATGCCAGGTTATGCCAAGTTCATGAAAGACTTGGTGACTAAGAAGAGAACGGTCAGTTTTGAGCCCGCAGATAACATTCGTCATTGTAGTGCAGTTGCTTCCCGGTTCTTAGTCGAAAAGAAAATGGATCCAGGAGCTTTCACAATCCCGTGTACTATTGGGTCTTACGACTTTTCTAAAGCACTGTGCGATTTAGGTGTTAGCATCAACCTGATGCCATTAGCTGTGTTCAAGCAATTGGGGTTGGGAGCACCAAAACCAACCTCCATGAGACTTCTCACGGCTGGTAGAACTGTGAAAAAGTCGCCTGGCATTCTGTACGATGTTTTGGTGAAGGTGGCCTCTTTCATATTTTCGGCTGATTTTGTGATTCTCGATTGAGAAGTGGACTTTGAGGTTCCCATAATATTGGGGAAACCATTCCTTTCCACGGGTCTGGCATTGGTTGATATGGAAATCGGGCAGCTGCAATTTAGGTTGAATGACGAACAGGTTACTTTCAATGTCTGTCGGTCTATGAAGCAGCCAAGTGATAAGCGAGTGATTTCAGTGATAGATGTTGTTAATGATAGTGTGGTTGTGGTGTCCATCGAAGAAAGGTTGGGAGTAGAGCCTCTGGCTGCCGTGATCATGAATTTTGAAGATGATAGTATAGAAGACTATGAAGAGATAGTGGTTGCACTGGCTGGTAAAGAAGCGTACACTTATGCGCCCAAGAAATTGGATCTTGATTTGAAAAATAGGGTGACTCCACCAGCTCGTCCATCTATAGAGGAGCCTCTAGTTTTAGAGCTTAAGGCTCTTCCGGCCCATCTTTGCTACACATTCTTAGAAGCCAACAATACCTTGCCAGTGATTATTTCTACTAAGCTAGTGGAGTGGCAAGTAGAGGCTTTGGTTTCGATTTTGAGAAGATTCAAGAGGGCCCTTGGTTGGTCCATTGCAGATATCATAGGTATTCCACCCGACATTTGCACTCATAAGATCCAGCTTGTCCCTGAGTGCATCCCTAGCATTGAGCACCAGCGTCGTCTGAACCCACCTATGCAGGAGGTTGTAAAGAAAGAGATTATCAAGTGGTTAGATGCAAAGGTGGTTTACCCCATTGCGGATAGCAAATGGGTGAGCCCGGTTCAGTGTGTGCCGAAAAAAGGGGGAATCACTGTGGTTTTGAATGACAAAAATGAGTCGATTCCAATGAGGCCGGTGAGTGGATGGAGAGTTTACATGGACTATCGGAAGCTGAATTCTTGGACTGAAAAGGATCATTTTCCTATGCCCTTCATGGACCAGATGTTAGACCGTCTCGGTGGTAGAGGATGGTATTGTTTTCTTGATGGCTATTCGGGGTATAATCAGATTTTTATTTCCCCTGAAGACTAAGAGAAGACAACTTTCACTTGTCCATATGGGACGTTCACAGTCAAGCGGATGCCTTACGGGTTGTGTAATGCACCGGCCACCTTACAATGCTGTATGATGTCTATTTTCTCCGACATGGTGGAAGACACTATCGAGGTGTTTATGGATGATTTTTCTATAGTGGGTGACTCGTTTGAGGGCTATTTGGCACACCTTGCTAATGTGCTGCAAAGATGCGAGGAGTGCAACCTAGTGTTAAATTGGGAAAAATGTCACTTTATGGTAAATGAAGGTATTGTATTGGGGCATCAGATTTTGAAGAACGGCATTGAGGTGGATAAAGCGAAAATCAAAGTAATCGAGAAGCTGCCCCCACCTATCTCTGTAAAAGGTATTCAGAGTTTTCTAGGTCATGCTGGTTTTTATAGAAGGTTCATCAAAGACTTCTCCAAGATTGCTCATCCCTTGTGCAAACTTTTAGATAAAGAGGTGAAGTTCGTGTTTGATGAAGCATGTCTTAAAGCGTTTGAGTGTCTTAAATTGAAGTTGGTGTCAGCCCCTATCATTGTGTCACCAGATTGGACTAAACCTTTTGAGGTGATGTGCGATACTAGAAGAGTTACTTTGGGCGCAGTCCTTGGCCAAAGATGTGAGAAGATATCACACCCGATCTACTACGCTAGAAAAGTGCTTAACCCAGCTCAAAAGAACTACACTGTGACTGAGCATGAGCTGTTGGCCGTAGTATTTGCTTTTGAGAAATTCAGATCTTACTTGATTGGTACGAAGGTGATTGTGCATATATATCATGCAGCCCTTCGGTATCTTATGTCGAAAAAGGATGCTAAGCCAAGACTGATTCGATGGGTACTTCTGTTGGAAGAATTTGACTTTGAAGTCAAGGATCGAAAGGGGACAAAAAATCAAGTGGCTGACCATATTTGACGCCTTGAGGAGGAGGCCATGCTGAAATTGAAAGATGATCTTGAAATTGATGATACTTTTCCAAATGAGCAAGTGCTGGCAGTATCCCAAGATTTAATCCCTTGGTTTGCTGATTTTCCCAACTTTTTGGCAAGTGATCTAGTTTCAGAAGATATGACATATCAGCAGAGAAGAAAGTTCATACATGAGGTAAGAAAATTCTTTTGGGATGAGCCATATTTGTTCAGAGTGTGTGCTGATGGTATTATTCGAAGATGTGTCCCAGAGGTCGAGATGATGAGTATTTTGGAGGCATGTCACTCATCTCCAGTTGGGGGTCATCATGGAGGTGCGAAGACTGCCCATAAAATCTTGCAATGTGGGTACTATTGGCCCAGCATTTATAAGGATGCTCATGACTATGCCCGTGCTTGCGATCGGTGTCAAAGGCAAGGTAATATTTCACGCAG
Source organism: Capsicum rhomboideum (assembly GCA_031232105.1). Classification (NCBI taxonomy): domain Eukaryota; kingdom Viridiplantae; phylum Streptophyta; class Magnoliopsida; order Solanales; family Solanaceae; genus Capsicum; species Capsicum rhomboideum. Next base: position 122,607,929 of record CP124714.1, read on the forward strand.
ACACGAACTTCCCATGACTACTATTCTTGAGCTTGAATTGTTTGATGTGTGGGGAGTTGACTTTATGGGTCCTTTTGTGAGCTCGCATGGAATGAAGTACTTCTTGGTGGCTATTGACTATGTTTCTAAGGGGGTGGATACAATTGCGCTTCCTAATAACGAAGGACGAAGTGTCACAGCTTTCTTGAAAAAGAACATTTTCTCACGATTTGGGACACCTCGAGTTATTATTAGTGATGGAGGATCCCACTTTTACAACCGGCTATTTAAGGCCCTTCTTAAAAAATACGGTGTAAAGCATAAGGTGGCCACACCTTACCATCTGCAGACAAGTGGGCAAGTTGAGGTTTCAAATCTTAAAATCAAGTCTATCTTGGCGAAAGCAGTTAATACTAATAGGACTGATTGGGCTCGTAAATTGGATGATGTATTATGGGCATATCGTATGGCCTTCAAAACACCGACTGGTGCTTCACCATATCAGTTGGTTTTTGGAAAAGCTTGCTATTTGCCCGTCGAACTGGAACATAAAGCATTATGGGTGTTGAAGAGGTTGAATTTCGACTGGAGTGAAGCGGCTAAAATGAGACTGGAACAGATGAATGAGATGGATGAATTTCTTCTCTGGGCTTATGAGAGTTCAGCATTGTATAAAGAGAAGATGAAATTGTATCATGATCGGCGAATTGAGAATCTAGAGTTTCATCCGAGAGATTTGGTGCTACTGTATAATTCCAAGCTTGGCCTGTTTGCTGGAAAATTAAAGTACAAATGGTCTGGCCCATTCACGGTAGTTCGGGTATTCTCACATGGTGCTATTGAGCTAAAAGGAGTAGATAATTTCCTATTCAAAGTCAATGGACAGCGTGTCAAGCATTATGTAGGAATTTCAAAAGAGATAAGGATGATTGAAGAACATGAATTTGATGAAGTCTGAGTAGTCAAGTTATCCATGTCGCGCCACGACGTTAAATCAAGCGCTTCATGGGAGGCAACCCATGGGCTAGTTGGGGAAGTCTGAGTATACAAGTTAGCCATTTCGTTCCGCGACAATAAATCAAACACTGATTGGGAGGCAACCCAAGATTTTGTTATGAGGAGATTGGATTATTGAGTAATAGTTAGTTGACAACCACAGAATTCACCTGAAGTAGTGAAAGTTCATCCACGACATTAATCACGATACATTAGGGACTTCTACATAGCGTGGATTGCATCGTCAAAATCAGAGGAAGATTTCCAGGTTCGGAATATCTTCCACGGAAGTAGTTCACGTGAAGTGGATGGGATCCATGCCACGTGACTGGTGTCATTGAAATTAGACACTCAGTACAGTCTCAGAACACCAGTCACGACCGACCCCACGACACGTAGGTCACACCCACGTGGCGTGGGTCATGTCATGAAACTTAAAAAAAAAATAAAAAAAATCAGAAATCCAAATCCGACCCGACCCGAGCCCAGTTTTTCCAAAATAAATCCGAAACCCTTTCTTTCTTACCCGATATATACTCGAAAACCATTCTTCTTTCCCCACTTTCAAATCATTCAACTAAAACCCTAAAATTCAAATTCCCTCTACTTCTCCCCATTAAATTTGAATCCCATCCTTTCCAAACTCCAAAAATCTGAAAACCCAATCCCAAACACTCACCACATCCGACCCCTATTCGAAAAATCCAAACCCCATTACAAAATAGGTCCAAAAATTTGAATCAAACATACCAAACCCGACCCAAATACCCAAAAAATTTGATCCAAACCCGTTACCATGCCTCCAAAATCCAATCCCAAAAGTGACCACCTTGATGCATCATCTCGGATTTGGACCAAAAATCCAGACTTACCGACCCTTCTAAGGGATGCACCCATTGAGTCTGAACCAAGTGGTTCTGTGGAGGAGTTTGATATTAGTCAGGACGACACGACCTTAGTCCCACGTGCTACAAGGCTACAGATGCGAGCCCGAGCGGTTGCCCGGGCTGTAATTTAGCCGGTCCCACCACCTGTTGAGCCAGTTATTTTGGCTGCGTCTTCTGAGTCTGCCCCCCAGTCTAAAAAGGGGGAGGATGCTTCTGATTCAGGGTCTACGGATGAAGCTACGGGTCAGGGTTTGTCTATGGATGAGGCTACGGGTCAGGATACATCTGTGGCAGAGGCTACAACCTCTCTTTTTGGTACTGGTGCTAAGAGTGCCCCGACTACTGCACAGGATAGGGAGGTTCAGCGGTGGTGTGTACAGGGTATGCGTGCTATTTATAATCGAGATGCTGAGCTGACAGAGCGTGGTGTATGTCGGAGGAGCATTATGGAGGAGCCCCGATATAGAGTGGTGGAGTTGAGGACATTTCCAAATATTTGGCCTGTTCTTGAGCGATATGGCTTGGGTTGGATGGCGCAGCCTTCTGGTCGGTATAGCTCGGAGTTGTTCTGAGAGTTTTATGTTTCCTATGCTGCATCGGTTGGTTTGAGCACCCCAGTTGGGCAGTGATATATTTTGCAGCCAGTGCTGACTCATGTCATGGTGTGCAGTACCCGAGAAGACATTTTGAAAGAGACCATTCACCGCTTCCTGTTTGGGCCTGACCGTCCACTTCCGGCTTCGACAGCTGAATTTGATCACAGGATGGACACGGTCAGAGATAGAGTTTGAATGAGAGATGCAGAGCAAAAATTGAAGTTGATTAAATGGATTGCAGGTTACGTAGCCGAGGAGGGTGTAGCAGCTAGTTGGGTGACTGGGAAGCTGGACATCAAAAAGTCTACACTCCATTTTGCTGGTCGATTTTGGTGGTCAGTGGTTCATCATAGGTTGGGTCCAACCAACACTGATAACTCACTCACATTGGACAGGGCGGTAGTAGTAGCCAGCATCTAGGCTGGTTATGAGATTTATTTCGCAAGGTACATCGTCCAAGAGATCCACGACTGAGTGTTCAGAGATCACACGAGTATCCCTTTCCCATGCCTGATCCAGGGTCTGTGTGATAGAGCAGGGGTAGCCAGGATACCTGTCATCGATAATTCTATAGAGGTGACCCGTTTGGCAGATATTGCGATGATGCAGCAGAGGGGTTTGCACCCCATTCTTCCCAGAGGTTCACAGCCATCTGAGGGGTCGGGTGCTGCCTTGGATGAGCTGAGTAGTGTTCCTTTACATGTTCATGCACCAGTTAGGATATCTGTACCGACTGAGGGTGCTGGCCCTTTTGATAAGGGAGGACCCAGTACTAGTGCTCCACCAACTCCTGCTGGGATGGTGTAAGTATCCCGAGACTTTCTGCAGCAGCTAGTTGACAGGCAGATAGAGATGTTTGAGCCCCAGGCTCACACTGAGACTCAGATGGCGAAGTTGGTATCCCAGCTTATGTCTTGGGTTCGATCTACAGTAGAGGCTGTAGAGACTAGGGTAGAGGCTCGGATGAATGCAGCTATGGACCAGTTTATATGGGGCCTGCATGGACTGATTGATAGTTTCAAGGCATGTATGACCTCCCGATTGAGTGCTGCACCGAGCCCTGATATGGCCGGCTTGACCCAGGAGGTTGCTGCATTGAGAGAGGAGGTTCGGGCACTGGCATTGACTAGCACGCCCATTATACCACCTATGCCTGTCCCGACCTCCGTACGACCAGCCTTTGAGATTGATTTATTTGTTGATGAGGAGCCTCCGATGGATAGAGGCAAGAGACCCCGCAGTCCGGTAGTTGGGGGTGCTAGTGATGATGAGTTCGATAGTGATTTGAGGAGGGCTGTTAAAGCCTCCCGGGTAGAGTACCACGCGAGCCAGATTAAGGTAGATCAGAGGGCGCATGGAGTATCTGCCAGTCAGGCTACCCCCCCACAGGATGCGACCACTGCACAGTCTGATGATTCCGCGACTGGCGGGCCCACTTTCGGTGCTTAGAGCGCCACAGGTATGTCTTCACTCCCTCGTTTTTGATTTGATATCAGTGCATTGAGGGCATTGCACCATATTTAGTTGGGGGTAGGGGTGTACCACCACTTGGGGTTTTTTTTTGCCGTGTTTCTTTTCCCCCAAGTGTGCTATCATAGTAGAACCAGCATGTTTAGGATGTTATTTTTGATGTTTTTATGTTTGTTGCTAAATTAGGAGAAAAATGAGGGAACTATAGTGCAGTCCAGGTTTGGATGATCTTTAAATGTTTTGACTATACCCCTCCTGAAATTTTTGGAATTGTGTGAATAGCATGCTTGTGTGTGACTGCTGTTGGATCTTTTTATGGCACTAGAATTATAGGCAAATAACCGTAGCTAGCATTACGTGAACGGATAGGTAGTAGTTGGTAATACAACCCTGTGCTATGTGTGTGTGAGGTCACTACTTAGTTAGATGTGTGTGTGCGATCCAGAACTTGCCCGGTTAGTCTTGCCTAAGTTAAAAGATAAGGATTAGGAAAGGATCAATAGGCCGTTTTTGAAAAAAGTCCACTGTTAGCCTAAAATACCAAACAAAAAGAATAAGTATCCCTTGATCCCGACTTGTGAGCCATAATTGTCCTATTTCTTTCATTAGCCTATTCACCCTCCCATTTTAGTCACAATGAACCTGTCTTGGCCCCGGTCCCTCCTTGGACACTGTGTACCTCAACTCAGGTAAATCGCCTAAGTTGAGGGTGGCTATTATAGGGGTGCGTGGATTGAGTTGGGTATGAAGAAGGGTTAATAAGAGAAAAAGAGAAAATAGATTTGGGTGTGAATTAGAAAAAAATATATATATAAAAATTTATATGTTTTTAAAGTTGAGAAGAAAAACCACACCCAAAATCTGAGAATAAAAGAATGGAGAATAAGGGAGAATAAAAAAAAATGAAAAAGGTTGGAAGTTGGAGCCCAAAATAGTGTAGTGTCAAGGAGGGTTGAGTCACTATACCCATATACACCATGCCCGTCCCTAATCTTGTATTACAAGCCGAGCAAAGTCCTATTGTGATCCTAGTCCGAAGGTCCGAAAACTAAGGCGTAGAAAATAAGGGCAAGCCTATCATATTTAATGCACACTGTCTTAACTTCTTTGTGAGCTTGAGTGGTTTGACCTTGTCCCTATGTTGATATCCATTAGTATACTGAGAGTGCATGGAACTTCAAAGATTGTGAGGGCTCATGGGTCGCATAATTAGCTGCTAGTTGTTCGGGAAATGCCAATTGCATATATGCTTAGTTGTTTGTGCATAATTTGATGCCATCACTTAATCCCTGCTATGTCATGATTCTGCGTTGCTTACATACACACTTTGGTTTTACTTTGAAAATAGGAAGGGTCGGAAAAGTTTTGTATCAAAAGCAATAAGTTGACTGCCATAAGTCCCTTAGGTTTCTCTTAGTTATGCATTGTGTTGGTGTAGTTTTATGTTGTTCGCCTGAGGACATGCAAACATTCTAAGCTGAGGGTGTTGATGTGCCATGGGTATATGGAACTTTCGATGCTTAAAACAAGGGAAATATACAATAACTTGGGTGTGTTTTGTTGGTATGATGTGGTTTCTATCCTAATTTGCAGAAAAATGGGTTTTAAAGGCAAAATGACCAAAAGAGGTAGAATCAAGCTCGAAGACGACGTGTCTGAAGATGAAAGAATGGATCTGCACTTGAGAGTGACCCACGACATCACTCATGAGCCGTGATTACCACTCACGAGTCGTGAGTTGTGTCGTGAATTGACTTCCAGAGGACCAACATTTTACCTGAGTTCCACGACAGGACTCACGCCACGTGAGTCCACCTACGGGGCGTGACTTGCTGGCGTGAGTCCACTTTAGAGATCCAAAAAAAGACTGATTTCCACGATACATGTCACGTGTCGTGACTTGGTTCCACGACACCAAGTCATGACACCGTGAAAACTACCGACTCTGTTCTCCTATTTTGTTTTGGATATGACTAGTTTTGTATCTATAAATACCCCTAGGTAGTCCCAAGTGCGAGAGTTGGGCAATTTACTACTTTGAGAGTTATTTCATACTGTTTCAGACATATATTTGTTTTTGTATTCACAAACCCTACTTTATTGAGGTTGATTAATAATTGAAATTTTGGTTTTTCCTTCATTCTTGTGAGATCATAGTTATGCTTTGATCTTTGGATTATTCTTGTTTTCTTGCAATTATGAGCAGCTAATCCCATCAACTAGGGTTGTGTGAACCATGAGGAATTAACGAAACCGGTTAGGTGCAAAGTAACTTTGTACTGCTGTGTATGCATGTATTGTTGTTTCCTTCATTATGATTGCTTTTCTAACGGTTGTAAATATTAGAATCTCGCCTGTATTCTGGACTTGCTCGAGAGAGAAGTAGAGATTGGGAAAAGGAGATAACAATAGAGATCTGAAGCTATCAACCTTCATCTAATAACCGAAGCCTTAGCGAGAAAGGTTATCTGAAATCTAGGACAAGGGTTAGTGATACGACACTCGGAGTCCGAGAGGAGAAGAGTGAAATTCGTCTAATAAAGGTCGAGAGACAGTTAGATGAACCTAACTTGTTAGATTTTGCATGCAGTGAAGTGGGACAACTTTATTGAGCACAAGTAACCGGTGGAGTTAACGAATAAGTGGGGATCACAGTCCTAGTGAATTTCTCTTATTGTTTACAAACTCGATATCATCCAGCAATCGTCATCATTACTATTCACTAGCAAAACCCCCCAGTTTTAGTTACTTGCCAATTATTCCATCCAGTAGTCTACTCATACTTTGACCTATTCCCTGTGGGATCGACCCCAACCTAGTTAGGTTCTATGTTTGATTCAGCGACCGCATTGTACTTTTTTGGAGGTATACTTTGGGCGACATCAGCATGGCATATCAATAGAGTAATATGATAAATGAACTAATGTAGAAACATAGACAATCATATTGGGCTAAATCATGAAACGAATAATCATTTATAATGACATACTAGAATTATTGAAAGATTGTAACTACTTAATAGTGTCTGTCTAGTGAAGTGTCTATTTCTAACATAAAAGAAAATCATGACAAGGCCCCATAACCTTTGTTGAATGAAAGCTAAAATACTCAAAAATAGAAGAATACTAAAGACACTCCAAGCCTCCTGAATGATTGGAGCGCTCACCAATATTGTGGGTGTCAGGTACTACCAAATGCCTAACAACAAACCTTAAGCTTGAATACCTATATCTACATCATATGAAAAATGTAGTGCAAGATGCAGTCAGTACATGAGAATGTATTGGTATGCAACTATATAATATAAACTAAAGAACTGATCATAGAAGCATATAGAGAATAGCTTAAAACACTTTAAAACTTTAGTAGTGAAATCCCGAGAGATAAGTCATGTATAGAAGTAGTTCATAAGCGTATATAAATAATATTTTCATAAAGTCATGCAATTTGTGGAGTTTATCATAATCGACAAACTCTATGTGAGTTCATGATATCCAACGTCTTACACCCACATTGGAAAAGTTATTCTAATTGGATAAGGTATAGAACCATGTACATAAGGATCCTGAAATCATGCCTCAAAGGGGAAAACCTACAATTACAACATAGTTATGGAACTTGGATTATCTGAACCCTTGTTCTCTAAGTGATAAGTAATCCTCCAAAAATATACTAGTGCCCATATCATATCATGTGACATATTTGGATGTCAAAGAAATTCATAAATCATAGTGGACATATCTAGATGTCATAATCATATTGATGTGAGCCTAAGCTCCATGTCATGTCATAAATGATATGCTAAAAATATTGTATCTAAAAAAATACCTCTTTAATATAGAGTTTATAGTTCATAAAGAAACCTTAAAGCATGAATATTGATGCATAAATCATAATTTAGATAGAAATCATAAGTTCATAGAAAACTTTGTTCATAGAAATCAAGTAAACCATGTAAAGAATCATACTTTTGTAAATTGGACATAAGCCCTAGTTTTTAATCATAATATAATGTATCTTAAAGTACTTGGGAGTGAGGATGAAAAGAATCCATCACTAAAATGATACGCAGCTTAATGAAGAGAAACACTTGACAAGAGAAAATTGATGAACTTTCTTTATTAAGAACCCTAGCTTGTTTGATCTTGCCTTAGATATTTTATGAACTTGTTCTAGACTTGATCTTGAGAGTTTAAACTAAGAATAGACTTTAGGATCTTATATTTATAGGTTTTGGTGACTAAAACAATATGGGAAATGGTAAAAATATAAAGGAAAGATGAATTTACCCTTAATGAGATATTGCTGAAAATTTTGGTGCAGCACACCACGACTCATGTCACAAGTCATGATCCATAGTACGATTCATACTAAGGGTTGTAGAGACTTTGAAGTTTTAAATCTAGTGGATCATTTTTTCTGATTCTTATTTAATAACTCGTAGGCTTATCAGTATGACCCATACTATGACTAATGGTTTTGGGGTAGTTTTGTCAAGCCTCTTATCTCAGTCCACGAGCCAAGTTATGACTCATAACCTAACTCATGACTCATATAATGAGTAGTATTGTCCTGGGTTTTTAAGTCTCAAACTTTGAGCTCTCATTCAAAACACTGAGTATTAGTAGGTCTAAAATCCAAGGTGTTACATGACATCATGGACAAATTTTAGGTCGTAATAGATTGGTATTAGAATTCTTGTCAAACTTTGCAGGTTTTACATTTGGGGTCATCAGGCCATTGTGGCCATTTTGATACTGTAGGGACTTCTCACCAAGGCAGGGCTCCCAAAGTTTGCTATGAGTGTAGTGAGTTTTGGCATAATGCAAAAGAGTGCCCCAAGTGTAGGCTTGTTGGGTAGGTGAGTTAGCAGGTTCAGCCCCTAGGGCTCTATTACAACCATCTAGTAGTGGTAAATAGGGTAGAAAGAGTGTTTTATAGGGTGCAAGATGTGGTTCTCAATCAAGTAGATTATGTGGTCATACAGGTACTTATTTCGAGGATGGACATGGACATTTATATTCCTTTTCGGGTAGGCAGATAAAGGCAGTGACTTTAGATATCATCATTATAGCTACGATCTATATTATCTTCAGCCATCTTTTGTGTTGTTTGATCGATGTTCTAAATATTCATCCGTCTTCCTACTATACTACTCCTTTGCGGTTGTCAAGTGAGTCTTTTCCTATGCTTATGAATGTAGCTACTCCAATAGGTGATTCTTTAGTTCTGGATTAGGTATATAGGTCCTGTGTGGTGACTATTTGGGATTATGATAGTTGGGTAGACCTAGTTATCATAGATATGATTGATTTTGACATGATTCTAGGCATTGACTGGTCTTTTCCTTACAATGTGGTCTTGTATTAATTTTCCAAGGTAGTTACTTTGGTCATGCATGGTATCCATACGATTATGTGGCAGGGCATCTATAGCCATGTATTGAGAGGGCTTATCTCTTATATTCAGGTGAGGTGCTTAGTAGCAAAGTGGTGTTTGGCTTTCCTTGCTTATATTTGTGATACTAGAACATACACTTCTTCACATGAGTCAGTACCTGTGGTTTATGAATTTTTTGATTTATTTTTTACTGATTTGTCTAGTTTTCCACCCGAGCATGATATTGACTTCAATATTAATGTTGAGATAGGCGATCGACCCATTTATTTTCCATCGTACTGCATGGCTCCATAGAATAGGTCGTTGATTGGGCCCAAAGCCTAGTCAAAATACTTCTCCCTCTTTTCTCATTTGATTATATTTATTTACTTGTATTCTTAACATATTTTTAACATCTTAGTTGATCTTACCTTTGTTGTGTTGCCATGTCTTGCAAATAATCTTTCTTAAATTAGTTTAACTTAGTTAAATAATATCTTTCTCTTTAACTTTGTTAAAATTTTGAAATTGGGTTTTACTTTTTTCTGAAATTTGCTCGAGTTTTGCCACTTAATAAGTAACCAAATGGAATTCTTTTACCATCTTGTTTAAGTTTACTTCTTCCTTTTTAAGAAAAATTTTCACTTAATATAAATTATTTTTATCTAAGTTTGTAATAAAAGTTGGCTTTCAAATCGATCAGACAACCGCAAGTTAGTTGATACTCTTGCTTCCTTAACACTGTTCCAAGAGTATTAATTTGAACCCTCACTCAGATTTCTAAAGTTTTTAAGATTTTTCCTATTTTAAGTCTTTTGAATTTTTAAAAGGTTTTACTTATTTCCCTTTAATTAATTAACGGTAATTTCCTTTTTTTCTTAAGTTGTTTCAAAATTTGAACAAGTTTTGAAACAATCTTTTAAAAGTCGAAAACCAGTTTCCCACAAAACAAAAATGACGATTCTGCTGGGAATTTCATTTATGGTCTAACCAAATATTTGAAACTAACTTTATTTGACTAACTATTCGGATTTGTAATATTTAAATTTCTTATTTGCTTACTTGTTTAAATTTTCGACAATTATAACTGTTGCATTTCATGGCATTTTTCGTCCACCCCTGACAAATCATCAGGCATCGGGAAAAAGGATGGTTATGTGAGTATTCGCAACTGTCTTTCAGTATAAAACCTTGATTTTCTTTGAACCTCTAAGTGAAGTAGTTGATTCGAGTCGGTCAATAGTCACTTGGTGTGTTACCCTGAAAAGTCCATTTCGAGTTCCCGGTTAAGTCGAATAAACAACTCTAGTTAACTAGGATAAAGTGAATCCAAATAACGATGATTAAGCATTAGCCAAGGATGGCTTAATATACATGAGGATATAAAGTACATTAGAGAAACTGTCAAATGTGTCAACAGGGTACATGACCCAATTACACCGCATCCAACTATGTGCTATTCAAAAAAATGTTATGTGTTGTAACCAGACTATTGTCCCGGTTTGCTCCTTTTGTAGGATGTCATGGTTCTTGAATTTATTTATGGCCTTAGTGGATCAATAGAAATCCACATGTGGTACCGGTCATTGAATACGACACCCGAGTTGAAACTAAAGCGATACCTAGGCTACTTGCAAAGATTAATGGGAATGAAAGCATGGCCATAACTAATCAAGATTTTGATCGGGTATTAGGATATCCAAAAGATGGTGTTTTATTTTGGAACCATGGAAATCATTCCAACAATTGAAGAAATTAGGGATTGTATGAACTCCGAGGCATCGATTTGGGAAAGACGAAAAAGGCCTCAACAAGGCGTCTTAATTTCAAATAAACCATCTCCAGAAGAAATCGTTAACTTCCTTAAGCTATCCCAAGAACAATGTCATTGGATATATACTCAAAGAATTTTGTTCTAAGATTATTACATACGCTTTGGAGAAGGTGCGGGATTCACACAATTCCAGAATGAGTTTTATAATTATCTCGAATGGGATAAAACACGACCTTTGGCTTTTTCCATAGATTTGGTTGGAATCACGATATTTCCCTTGAATCAAAACTGCACCATTAGTTCTCGGATCATTATGGTGGCTCATACTATTTTCAATGGCATGAGTTCTAGATAATTTATCTAATACTTCTCATTGGCCCCAATTATCTTGTCTGATATCTGTAAAGCCCTCGGAAGATGCAAGAATAAACATCTCTACTTTCAAGGATGCAACTTAATTCTTCAATTGTGGATCCTTAGTCACTTAGTGAAAATCAAAGGAATCTTGGAGTTCTCAAAACCCGATGAGGTAAACGAACTTGACAACCTGCCAGAAGTGTTTCTTTAGGGCAACATGAAAAATCACACCAAGGTAGGATGGGCTTAGTATTTAGTGGGTTGGGTGAGGATAATATTCAATGGATACTTTACAGGTTCTTCCATAAAATTATGGTCATTAGCCTTTCTTACCTCTCATTAGAATCAGAGGGTCTATCCCTATACCCTAAAAGGGTACTAAGGCAATTCAGTAGGATCCTAACTAAGACCGAGTATGATAACATGGGTTGTTATGTCTTTGATTAAGACAAAGACAACAAAATTAGAAGAGTTGATGCCATTCTTAAAGATTGGAGGGTATGTGTAAAAATAGGACCAGAAACTCTAGCTGTGAATAGGTTTAATGCAGGGTATGTAGAAGGCTACAAAGAATGACTGAAGAAAGATATTCAGAGCATGGTCATTTCTTAGCTAAGAACCAACTCCAGATCCAAAGCCTATGAACAATTCTAGAATCTACAAGAGGAAATGGTTAGATGAGAGCAATAACTTCTCAAAAAGTAAGAGAATGATTATCACACTATAGATAATTTAAACAGAAAGTTTGAGAATATGAGAATGGAGGTACAGAAAGAGGTTGCTAAAATGATGCAAAAGTTTCATAACTTTTGACAAGTTCCACTAGAACACAGGATGTTTAAGGCAGAAGGGGGATATTAGTTCACTCAATATGCACTTGTAAAGATCGCGAAGAAGTATAAGAAAAGATCAAATGTAGAGGGGTCATCTTCAGAACCTCACTAGTTGTCTCCCTTATGTGGGTTTGATTTTATGTATTTGCTATTTTCCCCAAAATACCCATACATGGGTTTGCTTTTTATATATTTGCTATTTTCCCTAAAATACCCCTACGTGAGTTTGTTTCATTTTGCCCCTACGTGGGCCTACTTTATGTCTACGTACCTACTTTTTTCAGCTGGCTTGGTATCCCTTTCAGGAAATTTTTGATTTTTTCTTTTATATATATATATATTGGGGCAATACAATGGTTTAAAAATGACAAATACATCTTTTTGAACAATCATTAGGCCCACCTTTGGCTCAAAAAGTCCCTCAAGTAGGATATGCACTTTATTATGCTGTGTGATATTATTGTCTTATGTGCCTATATATGTTATGTTGTTTGAAACAAGGGTGAATTAATCCACTCCCATTTTCTAGGGCCCTTTTAGGTAGAAATATACATCTACTACACAAAAGTCCTACCAAAATACTCTAGGTTTTCCAAAGTTTCCCAAGAAACATTCATAACCCTTCTCAAACTCTCTCCTAAAATCACTCTTATCCTTTCAAGAAAGTTTGACCCGAGGAAATGGAGATGGAATTAGATTTGGTAAGGAGAAGGACAACAACAATCCAATAGGGAGTTGATGAGCTCTGCAAAAAGAGTGAGGAAATTGATTGGTTCAATAAAGCAACTTTGGCAAGAGGCAAAAAAGGGGAGAAACAGACTGCTGAAGCTGAAGCAAGAATTGCTGAAATAGATTAGATACTGAGGGAGGGAGTACCAAAAAGGGACTTCGCTGAAGAAATTAGACAACTAGTCTTAGAATATGAAGCATCCCAAAATGAGGTATTGACAACTCTCGAAGGACCTGCAGAAGAAATGGGAAGTGGCCGAATGAAATAGATGAAGCATTCTGGTCCTTACAATTTGCACAAGAAGGCGAACCAAACAGACTTAGGGCAAATGTCAGGAATTACCTGAGGGAACCAGATTTCATTCAAGTCTCTCAAATCTACTAACTCTTTCAATCCTTCTAAATGTTGCAACCAATTAAGACTCAAGGGCCCCAATACCATCCCAAGGACTAACATAAAATATGTGCCTACCATGTACTCCAAAAAAGGCATGACATGGACGAGTGCTGAGTGTTGAAAGCAAAAAATTGTGATATGATCAACAATGGTAATATCGTGCATCTATATGGATCGCATGCTATAAATTCTTGCTAGTAACCCCTATCATTAGTGGCATCAAGATTCATCGTCTAGATTCCACCTCTTTTAAAGACAACTATGAAAGCATCTACCCTAAGTTGGTCCAAGCAAGGATCCTATGTTCAAGAAAGGCGAGAAAAAATGAAAGTTTGGCAAAGTTGAAGAAAGATGATAACACCCTCTATCAGAATGGGACAAAAGGGCACAACGTTGAGGGGTGTCACACTCTCCAATTCTGTCTAAAGCACCTGATTAAGGTTGGGAAAATCTACCTAGATTTTGCACCCTTCCACCCGTAAGCAGAGAAGGTCAACAGATGAGAGAAATGGAATGAAGTGGGAATGCTCGCATTTATCTAGGATCTAGTTGTTACTTTTTGTGTGTTGTTGTCTTCAATTTTCGTTTTCCCGATGTGATGAATGTCAATGAAATGGAGTTTTATCCTTACTTATTTGAACTACGTAGGACCTGATTTCTCCTTCGTGAGATACATAGGCAGCCTTTTGGCCCAAACACTTCTTTAGAGAAGTTTGTATTTTCCATCATCCCAATGAATAAAGCATAAGGATGCATGTGGAGAAGACTCAGCAAAGTCAAAACTTTCTTATAAAATCTACTCACCCAAAATCAATGACCAAAATCTTGTTTATTGAAATCGTTGAGTCGTCATTACTTCTATGGATCAATTCGCCCGCGATAAAAACTACTTTATGTGTTTCCTATCTTATTGATTATTTTATGTTACTTATTACTGACATGATCTAAGTTATTTGCCTTAAGTTGTTTTTAGTTTATCAGGTAACATAATAAAAGAAACTGATCTAATTTAACATAAGCTGGCCAAACATCCGTACTTCACCCAGTCGAAGGCTCACAAAGTTTTATACCCTAGCAATCATTTGACTATGAAAGAAACATGACTAGTAGTGACGACGAGCATGGATAGGACATCAGATACAATGTGCTAGCGGAACAAAGCGAGATGGTTGTTGAACTCACAAAAAAGTTGGAGATGCTCTAAGAGGAGATAAATCGTACTAAAGACTTGGTCAATCTGGCCATCACCACTAACACTTCTGCCCTGGGAGGACATGAAACTCCACTCCAAATCACTTCTTTAAACTCCCCTAATCTCGAAATTATTTAAGTAAACAAACATCTACCTCCGCCTCTCAATTTACTACAGATGTTATCATCAACAATCCATCGGTCCATCAAACTTATACCCCACCTATCCAAAACACCAATCTAAATACTAACCTAGACGCCTATAATCCAAAAAATAACTCCCAAACTCCACAAATCATTCATAGCTCCCAGAAAGTCCCTCATTCTTACAACCTAAAGATCAACAATCCACAAAACCCAGTCCACGTAGACTAGAGTCCCAATCTAACCATCTAAAATGGCCTTAATGTTCATCCTATACCGCTAACCGTATTCCATACCATCATCACTCCAGATCCATATAATACCTTCATCGAGGTTGATCATTATGAGGGGAATAAAAAATTGTGGAGGATCATTGAGAAAAACATGCTAGCTATGAAATAAGAGATTGCTTGGATCAGAGAATCTCGTGGATCACTAGATTATATCAAATTCAGCTATGATGACTTATGCATCCATATCAATTTAGATCAATCTGAGGGTTATAAGGTCCCAAAGTTTGAAACATTCAATGGAATCGGGAACCCCATGGGCCATCTGAGAGGTTATTGTGATCAAATGGTTGGGGTGGGAAAGAATGAAGATCTATTTATGAGGTTGTTCAGCCAAAGTTGGAGTGACGAAGCCTTGGAATGGTTCATATCACAAGAACTAAGAAAATGGCCCAGTTGGAGTGTTCTGGCTAAGGACTTTGCTGAAATATTTACTTACAATATAGAAGTAATCCCAGACTGATGCTCTTTTAATCAGATCAAGAAGAAGGGTGATGACCACTTTGGGGAGTTTGTTTATCGATGAAGGAATAAAACTGCTATGGTACGACCTCCCATGACAGAGGAAGAAATTATGTCGGTAATTTCTCATGCTCAAGAAGGAAAGTTCTACAACAACATGATATTGGTAGTCCACATAACTTTTGTAGATTTGGTTAAGATTAGAGAATTAGTTGTAAAAGGCATTCGAACAGGTAAAATTAGCAAGACCCCGACACCGGCAGGATCCTCGAGCTTTGGCAAAAAGAAGAGAGAAAATTTTGTTGTTGTATCCTTCAGTCCCAATGCCAAACCAATAAGGCACTCTAAGCTAAGGGGGACTCCCTCTCCAACCATCAACTCTCCATCTCCATAAAACTCCCGAGATATATTCTATTCCCAACCCCAATACCAAGCTCCACAACCAAATATCCAGCCCTAATACCAAGCTCCACAGCCAAATATCCAATCGCAATACCAAGCTCTACAACTAAATTACCAACCATAATACCAAGCTCTACAACCAAATATCTAACCCTAATACCAAGCTCCAAAACCAAATTACAAACTAAAATACCAAGCTCTACAACAAAACTACCAACCTCAATACCAAGCTCCACAACTAAATTATAAACTCAATGTCCAAGCCACTATCCCAAATCATCAACCTAATGTCCAGGTGCCTTCAAATTATCATCAAGTACCACCTCTCACCAAATAAAACAATTACAACCTTCTTCATCCAAATCTTGAAAAAAAAACTCTCCAAAACTTCACACCACTAGGTGAAAGTCATGCTTAACTCTTCAAAATATTAAGAGCACGTGTTCATCTCCATCCTATCTAACCAAAACAAACCAATACCAATTCTAAATTTTACTAGGTCAATCAAAACTGCGCCTATCATTCAGGAGGATTTAGACATTCAACTGAGTATTACATCAACCTGAAGCATTAAATTCAGGACTTGATCAGTCATAAAGTTATCACTCTCTAAGAACCAACACTAAACGTCAATAGTAATTCATTGCTTAATCATAGAGGAATTATAGTTAATATGATTAAAATAGAAGAAGAATGATTAGCTAGTAAGTCTACCATAAAGGTTAATCTAGAAGGGCCAAAGAATATGGAAAGTGTAGAGCATATAGAGAAGGTCGTAATTTCTTTGAGTGTCAATGAACGGCCCCTATTTGTGGTGGTAACAACCCCGTATCATGGTTTTACCCTAACACGGTCCAGAAAAGAGTTGTAGAAACTACCTCAGCCTATGGAATGACTCAGTTTTGACGGCGTTATAATCCTGAGGATATAGATAATGACTCATACAAGAAGAATTTACGAAAGAGGTTGATTACTGAAGGGGATGCTGAAGAGTTTTTGTAACACCCCGTACCTTCTTGACCCTACTTGAAGACGTTGAATAATGTTTACTTAGGTTTCGAGAGCCACAAGTATGTATTTTGTAATGTCATTGATGAGATAGTTGATATTGGCCCTCGTACATGTGATTAAACTTTCGTAGGAAGTGTTTTGTGACTTTGTGGAAGATTTGTGGGTTAAAAACGAGGGTTGTAGGACCTCCAAAAAAAGGATATTAAAGGTAAGAAGTAAGTTAAAGAATAGAACTTGAAGTATCTAACCGAACCCGCAAAGAAAAGTCGAAAACAAAATTATTTTTTAAAAATAAGGGCCAGGCGCACCAGAGGGCGTGCCAGGCCGCTTATTGCCCAAATTTTTGGGCACAGGCAGCAAGGTGGCGCGCCCAAGGGCATGCCAGGCTGCTTGTGCGCACCTTTCAAAAGTTTGAAATTTTTGAAGTCCCAAGGGTGCCCGGGGACGTACCGGGCCGATTTTTGCCACATTTCTTTTACAACCATGAGATTATACATGGAATAATTGAAGTAATTTGCATTCCATTTGATAATATTATTCGTGGACGAATTTGGCATCCAAATGATGGTTTTACCCTTTTGGTCAAAGTAAGCCATACGTGGCTAGAATCACTTATTTTTGGGATTGAGGCTACGAATGTAAATTTCGTGAGTGGGAATATTGTCGTAACACGTATGAAATGAGTTAAACATGAGAAATCATTGATTTCATTGGGTTAAGTGAATTGGGCTCAATAAATGACCCATTCTTCCATTGACCAAGCCAAACATAGCATTAAATGCCAAGAGTGGCTAAGGATGACCCCAAGGACTATATGAAGACCCAAAAATCAGATTTAATTCATTTGGAACTCTCATGCTTTTTAGATATTTTCTCAAACATTTCTCTCAAACCCTAAGAACCCTAAGCCATCTTTTGGAGCAAGATCATCATTTCTCAAGCTTGGAGTGAAACATAATGAAGGAGCGGGACTATTGTATGCACGTCTAAGATTGTATATTCATATTGAGAATACAAGGTATGTAAGGTTACTCTGTCCGTATCTTTCTACAGCAAATAGTGTTCATATTGACATACACTTGTCCCATCCCGAAATGTGCTAAGGTATCCTATATCCGGTTATCAATGGTCATTATCATATGTTTCTTACTCATTGTTCGATTATGAATCACATGCCTCTTATTCAGTGACTAATGCTCCAAAATCCCAATAAGGTTATGTTCCAAAGTTCCAATAGTGGTTATACTCATCTCTCTTGTTCATTGATTATTGTCCAATGGTTCCAATAGTGTTATGTTTCCAATAAGGTTATGTTTCCAATAATGTTTATTCACATGTCTCTCACTCATTGATTATTGATCCAAAGCTTCAAATAAAGTTGTGACTATCATTGTATCAATCTCAAAGTAATGAATTAAGTAATGCATATATGTGGTTAATGATTGAGTATGGGTGGTAGCTTTGGGGGAGAAATACCTAGCTCAAGCCGATCCCGAGATTGTTGGATCAGGGGGCAGTCCTACAGGCATAAGCCTAGCTCGAACCGATCCTGACTGGGGGTAGCTATAGAGGTAATAACCTAGCTGGAGCCGAACCTGAGATATGAGTTAATGGGTAGTAGCTCTAGAGGTAATAACCTATCTCGAGCCGAGCACGATGTATTGATTCATGGGTGGTAGCTCTAGAGGCATAAGCCTAGCTCGAGCCAATCCTACATAATGGTATGTTATGTAAAGACCCACTGATCAGTCAGGGCCCGGGTTCTTAGAGACACAAATGACGATGAACAAAGCATAGAAGTAAAGAAGCAAAGAAATCAATGAAATACACATGGTTTCCAAAGTACAGAATAGTGACTTATCTATATTGTTCATTCATTTGTATTGAGTTCATTGACGTATTTACATATCATACAGTTTCTTATGAGCCTTACATACTCAGTACATTCTTCGTACTGATGTCCCTTGTGGGACTTACCTTACCTGCTGCAGGCGGAGGTGCTAGTAGGCCTCCACAGTAGGCATTGGTGAGCTCCAGTTAGTTCGGGGCTTCTCTGAGTCACAGTTGTTCATATGTTTTGGTATTGTACATGTTGTATAAAGCGGGGACTTGTCCCGACTTTTAGTTAGCTTTGGTAAATGTATCTGTTAGAGGGTTTTGTAGACGTATGTGGGAGTATGAATGTAAGAGGCATATGTTGTTCTTGACTTGATGGACTCGACGGGCAAGTTTCACATATATATATATATATATATATCACATGTTCCACGATATCCGTTTCTAGCCTTTTATGCTCATGCATGATAGTAGTATTTCTTATGTCATGCATATGAATTACTAGAAGCGAAGTTTGGTTCTCTCGAGCCTTATCGGCTACGGGTGCCAATCCGTCCCGATGGGATTTGGGGCATGACAAAAGTGGTATCGGAGCAGGTCGTTCTACGTGTGTCTACAAAGCCGTATCTGAGTAGAGTCTTGCTTATCCATGTGTTGTGCACCACATTTATAAGTAGGAGGCTATGGGACATTTAGGATGTTGTTTCTTTTCTTCACTTCTAGATTGTGCAATAGAGCCAGTGTTGTAAGTTGAATTGTATCTGACCATTGGAATTGACTTTATTTGATATAGTAACAATTTCGATCACAAGAAGAGGTAGAGGTAAAGGTAAGCAGGTAGATATGCCTGCTGAAGAAGGAATGAGTAGATTACCACCTGACCAAGCTAGTCAAGGTGGAGCAAATGCTGAAATTTCATCGCGGTCTTCTTTTACTTTACCAGCTCCGGAAGAGCCAGTCGGTAGAGAAGTACGCGCAAACCACCAATGAATGCTACGGATCAGGATCTTAGAAATGCAGTACATATGTTAACACAGTTAGTGGCAGTACAAAGTCAAGGATGAGCTGGTACAATGACACATGAGGATGATGCGGCTAGAGTGTCAAGTCGCAGAACACAGGATTTCCTAAAACTGGACCCTCCTATATTCACTGGGTTAGATCCGAAAGTAGATCCACAGGACTTCGTGGATCAGATTCAGAGGGATCTGGAAGTTATGCACGTGACGGGGGTAGAAACAGTTGAACTTGATGCGTATAGATTGAAAGGAGAGGCGATATTGTGGTGTGAGGATTGGAAGAAATCTCGTGATATTGGTGCAAATCCACCTAATTGGGAAGAATTTAAAGTTGCTTTCCTTGATCATTACCTTCCCTATGAGATCTGTGAGGCTCGTGCGGATCAGTTTTTAAATTTTCGTCAAGGAAATTTGAGCGTTATAGAATACAGTTTGCAATTTAATTCCTTGGCTCGATACGCTCCAAATGTGGTAGATAAGATGATAGACAGAGTCCATTGATACGTGGACAGATTAGATCCATATTTGGTAAGGGATTGCACTATTACTGCCTTGAATAAGGATATGGACAAATTAGAATATAGGCCTTCACCCAGAAAATGAAAGATCAAAGACAGAGAAGAAAGGTACATGAATTTGACAGAGGACAGTCCAAAAGGGCTAGACCTATGGGACCATCTGTGATGTCCCAAAGAGGATCTAGGCCTCGGATGTTTCCCAGACCGCCTAGACCATCATTCTCTTATTCCACAGCAGGTGCTCACTCTCAGTTCCGAGGGTCTAGAGGTGGTCCATCTGGGCAGAGTAGTGGAGTTCACGGATCACAGACAGCAGGTTTTCCTCATCAACAGTGTCAGCACTATGGGCGTATTCATACAGGTACATGTCGAATGGGGACAAATGTTTATTTCTGGTGCGGTATGATGGGACACATGATGAGAGAGTGTCCCCAGAGGAGCATGGGTGGTATAGCACGACCGACAGGATCGGCCGTTGCGTCATCAGCATCAGTTCCTTCACTAGGCCGAGGTATGCAGTCTGTTGGCTGTGGTAGGGGTGCCAGAGGAGCAGCCAGTACTAGTGGGGTCCAGAATCGCAATTATGCTCTAGTGGATCGACAGAATTTAGAGGCTTCTCCTGATGTCGTCGCAGGTACATTATCCATATTTTCACATAATGTATATGCACTGATTGATTCTACATTTTCCTATGTTACTCCATTGGTTGCTGTGAAATTTGGAAAGGCACCAGAATTATTAATTAAATCAATTGAAGTGTCTACACCGGTTGTTGAATATATTATTGCAAAAAGAGTATATCGTAACTGTGTGTGGTCATGATACATTGGCCGATCTCATTGAACTAGACATGGTGGATTTTGATGTGATAATGGGAATGGATTGGTTGGCCTCTTTTTATACGACGATAGATTGCCGGGCCAAGATGGTACATTTTCATTTCTTACAAATGAATATTCTTGAATGGAAGGGTGATGTAGGGGCACCACGAGGAAGATTTATTTCCTATCTCAAAGCAAGGAAAATGATTGCCAAGGGGTACATATGTCACTTAGTACGAGTGAAAGATAATGATGTGGAACCACTAACTCTGCAGTCGGTTCCAGTGGTCAATGAATTTCTTGATGTATTTCCAAAGGATCTTCTAGGCTTACCCCCAGAACGGGAAGTAGAATTTGGCATTGATTTGATTCCAGGCACTCAGCTTATCTCTATTCCCCCATATAGAATGGCTCCAGCAGAATTGCGTTAATTAAAGGAGCAGTTGAAAGATTTACTGGACAAAGGCTTCATCAGGCCTAGTATGTCCCCGTGAGGTGCACCGATATTTTTTGCACGAAAGAAAGATGGCACGTTAAGAATGTGCATCGACTATCGACAATTCAATAAGGTAATGATCAAGAACAAATATCCCCTCCCTCGAATTAATGATTTGTTTGATCAGTTACATAGTGCCAAGTATTTTTCAATGATCGACTTAAGGTCGGGTTACCATCAAGTCTGAGTTAGAGAAGAAGATGTACCCAAGACAACTTTCTGAACACGGAAAGGTTGATACACAGAAGATTGAAGCAGTGAAAAATTGGCCAAGACCTACGACACCCACAGAGATTCATAGTTTTCTTGGGCTGGCAGTTTATTACAAAAGATTTGTGGAAGGTTTTTCCTCCATTGCTGCACCGTTAACAAAGCTTACACATAAGGCAGTTAAATTTCAGTGGAATGATGCATTTGAGAAAAGCTTCCAAAAGTTGAAAGATAAATTAACCTCCACACCAATTTTAGTACTTCCTGAAGGCACCGAAGGTTATGCAGTGTATTGTGATGCTTCCATGGTTGGCCTCGGATGTGTATTGATACAACACGGTAATGTCATATCATATGCCTCACGACAGTTGCGGCCACATGAGAAAAATTATCCCACACATGATCTTGAATTAGCAGCAGTTGTTTGTGCTTTAAAGATATGGCGTCATTATTTGTATGGGGTACATGTTGATATCTATGCTGATCACAAAATTTTGCAATATATCTTTAAGCCGAAGGAACTCAATTTGAGGCAACGAATGTGGTTAGAGCTCTTAAAAGACTATGATATTGACATTCTTTATCATCCAGGCAAAGCAAATATGGTAGCTGACGCATTGAGCTGCAAGGCAGTAGAAAGCACTAGTGGCCAATTGACTGAAAAGCAAGAGATAACCAAAGATCTACATCAATTAGCCAGCTTGGGAGTTTGCCTTATCGAATCTCCAGATGAAGGGGTTATTGTGAAAAATGCAGCGGAATCCTCCTTAATAGCTGAAGTGAAAGAGAAGCAGTTTGCGGATTCTATGTTATTGCAGCTAAAGGAAAATGTACAATAAGGTTTGACTGCAGCCTTTGCTCTTACACAAGAAGGGGTACTTCAATGTCAAGGAAGAGTATGTGTGCCGGATGTAGATGAACTGAGGAAATGAATCATGATAGAGGTGCATCACTCGCGCTATTCTAGTCATCCGGGTGCTACTAAAATGTACCATGATTTAAAAGAAGTGTATTGGTGGGGAAATATGTAGAAGAACATTGCAGAATTTATCGCTCAATGCCCGAATTTTCAACAAGTGAAAGTAGAGCATCAGAAACCAGGAGGTTACATGCAATGTATCAGTCTTCCAGTCTGGAAATGGGATATGATTAAAATTGATTTTATTACAGGTTTGCCTCGTACACTGCGGAAATTTGATTCTATATGGGTTATAGTGGACAGGCTTACCAAGTTAGCACATTTCCTACCAGTCAAGACCACCTATACAGCTGAGGATTATGCAAGATTGTATGTTAAAGAAATAGTGCAGTTACATGGGATTCCGATCTCCATTATATCAGACAGGGGAGCTCAGTTTACTGCACATTTTTGGAGATCTTTTCAAAAAAGTTTGAGTACACAAGTAAATTTGAGTACGGTTTTCAATCCTCAGACTGATGGACAAGCAGAATGTACTATTCAAACACTTGATGATATGTTACGAGCATGCACGTTAGATTTTTAAGGCAGTTGGGATGACCAATTGGCTCTTATTGAATTTGCTTACAACAATAGCTATCATTCAAGTATTAAAATGGCACCTTATGAAGCTTTGTAAGGAAGGAAATGTAGATCACCAATTGGATGGTTTGAAGCTGGTGAAACTGCTTTACTTGGGCCGAATATTGTTTATCAGGCTATGGAGAAAGTTAAAGTGATCCAACAGCGGTTACAAACGGCCCAAAGTTGCCACAAGTCATATGCTGATGTTAGAAGAAGAGGGCTTGAATTCGCCATAGGTGATTGGGTATTTTTAAAGGTGTCACCGATGAAAGGGGTAATGCGGTTCGAAAAGAAAGGGAAATTGAGTCCACGTTATATAGGCCCATATGAAATTATTAGAAGATTTGGGAAAGTTGCGTATGAGTTAGCACTACCTCAAGAACTCTTCTCAGTCCACCCATTGTTTCATGTTTCGATGCTTTGAAAGTGCATAGGAAATCCCTCTCGTATTGTTCCCGTTTAATATATCCAAGTTACAGAGGATCTTACTTATGAAGAGGTACCCATTGGTATTTTAGATCGACAAGTAAAGAGGTTGAGGAATAAAAACATAGCTTTCGTAAAAGTCATTTAGAGAAATCAACAAGTAGAGGAGATCACATGGAAAGCTGAAGAAATGATGAAATCCAAATATCCCTATCTATTTCAAATGGACGAAGAAGATCAAAGTGCAGAAGTGGAGCAATAACAAGTAAGTATCCATGAGCCTTAAGTGTTTATGCATATGTATGCTAATATAGAGATGCATTTGTTGTAATTGAAGCGATATTGTTAACATTCGAGGACGAATGTTTCTAAGGGGGGAAGAATCTAACACCACGTACCTTCCCGAACCTACTTGATGACATTGAATAATGTTAACTTAGGTGTCGAGAGTCACAAGTATGTATTTTGTAATGTTATTGATGAGATAGTTGATATTGGCCCTCGTACATGTGATTAAACTTTCGTAGGAAGTGTTTTGTGACTTTGTGGAACATTTGTGGGGTTAAAAACGAGGCTTGGAGGACCTCCAAACAAAGTATATTAAAGTTAAGAAGTAATTTAAAGAATAGAACTTGAAGTATCTAATCGAACCCGCAAAGAAAAGTCGAAAACGAATTTTTTTTAAAAAAATAAGGGCCAGGCGCTCCAGAGTGTGTGCCAGGCCGCTTATTTCCCAAATTCTTGGGCACAGGAAGCAAGCTGGCGCGCCCAAGGGCATGTCAGGCTGCTTGTGCGCACCTTTCAAAAGTTTGAAATTTTTGAAGTCCCAAGGGTGCCCGGGGACGTACCTGGCCGATTTTTGCCACATATCTTTTACAACCACGAGCCTATACATGGAATAATTGAAGTAATTGGAATTCCATTTGATAAGATTATTCGTGGACGAATTTGGCATCCAAATGACGGTTTTACTCTTCGATCAAAATAAGCCATACCTGGCTAGAATCACTTGTTTTTGGGAATGAGGCTACGAATGTAAATTTTGTGAGTGGGAATATTGTCGTAACACGTATGAAATGAGTTAAACATGAGAAATTATTGATTTCATTGGGTTAAGTGAATTGGGCTCAATAAGAGCCCAAAATGATGAAGAAAACATAGGCCAAGAATGGGTCAAATTACCCATTCTTCCATTGACCAAGCCAAACATAACATTAAATGCCAAGAGTGTCTAAGGATGACCCCAAGGACTATATAAAGACCCAAAAATCAGATTTTATTCATTTGGAACTCTCATGCTTTTTAGATATTTTCTCAAACATTTCTCTCAAACCCTAAGAACTCTAAGCCATCTTTTGGAGTAAGATCATCATTTCTCAAGCTTGGAGTGAAACATAAGGAAGGAACGTGACTATTTTATGCACGTCTAAGATTGTATATTCATATTGAGAATACAAGGTATGTAAGGTTACTCTGTCCGTATCTTTCTGCAGCAAATAGTGTTCACATTGACATTACACTTATCCCATCCCGAAATGTTCTAAGGTATCCTATATCCGGTTATCAATGGTAATTATCACATGTTTCCTACTCATTGTTTGATTATGAATCACATGCCTCGTATTCAGTGACTAATGCTCCAAAATCCCAATAAGGTTATGTTCCAAAGTTCCAATAGTGGCTATACTCATGTCTCTTGTTCATTGATTATTGTCCAATGGTTCCAATAGTGTTATGTTTCCAATAAGGTTATGTTTCCAATAATGTTTATTCACATGTCTCTCACTCATTGATTATTGATCCAAATCTTCAAATAAAGTTGTGACTATCATTGTATCAATCACAAAGTAATGAGTGAAGTAATGCATATATGTGGTTAATGATCGAGTATGGGTGGTAGCTTTAGAGGAGAAATGTCTAGCTTAAGCCGATCCCGAGATTGTTTGATTAGGGTCCAGTCCTAGAGGCCTAAGCCTAGCTTGGACCAATCCTGACAGGGGGTAGCTCTAGAGGTAATAACCTAGCTCAAGCCGAAACTGAGATATGAGTTTATGGGTGGTATCTCTAGAGGTATTAACCTAGCTCGAGCCGAACCTGAGATATGAGTTTATGGGTGGTAGATCTAGAGGTAATAACCTAGCTCGAGCCGAGCCCGATGTATTGATTCATGGGTGGTAGCTCTAGAGGAATAAGCCTAGCTCGAGTCGATCCCTACATAACGGTATGTTATGTAAATACCCACTAATCAGTCGGGGCCCGGGTTCATAGTGACACAAATGACGATGAACAAAACATAGAAGTAAAGAAGCAAAGAAATTAACGAAATACACATAGTTTCCAAAGTACAGAATAGTGACTTATCTATATTGGTCATTCATTTGTATTGAGTTCATTGACGTATTTACATATCATACAGTTTCTTATGAGCCTTACATACTCAGTACATTCTTCGTACTGACGTCCCTTGTGGGACTTACCTTACTTGCTGCAGGTGCAGGTGCTAGTAGGCCTCCACAGTAGGTTGTCAGTTGTGTGCGGATCATTGGTGAGCTCCAGTTAGTTTGGAGATTCTCCGATTCACAGTTGTTCATATGTTTTGGTATTGTACATGTTGTATAAAGCGGGGACTTGTCCCAACTTTCAGTTAGTTTTGGTAAATGTATCTGTTAGAGGCTTTTGTAGACGTATGTGGGAGTATGAATGTAAGAGGTATATGTTGTTCTTGACTTGATGGACTCGACGGCCAAGTTTCACATATGTATATCTATCGCATGTTCCACGATTTCCTTTTCTAGCCTTTTATGCTCATACATGATAGTAGTATTTCTTATGTCATGTATATGAATGAATAGAAGCAAAGTTTGGTTCTCTCGGGCCTTATAGGCTACGGGTGCCAATTCGTCCCGATGGGATTCGGGGCGTGACAGCTTTGAAGGCACATGTAACCAAAGAGTATTTAATTGTTAAGCACTTGGATAATTTGGCCACAAGAATAGGTAATATCTTGGGAAGCCATCGTATATCATTCAGCGAAAGGGAGTTGCCTTTTGAAGGCATGACTCATAGTAAGGATTTACACATTACTATCAGATGTCTTGACAACTGATTAATCAAGTTCTGATAGATGACAGATCCGGTTGAACATTTGCCCACTCTGTATGCTAACTCAATTGGGTCACAACTTAGGGAAAATTCATCAAAATATTATTAATATAAGAGCTTTTGATGGAGGGAAGAGAGACACCATAGGGGAGGTTGACTTGTATATCTAGTTGGGACCCACCGATTTCAAGACAAAATTTTAGGTCATGGATATTAATACTAGCTACAATCTACTTCTCGAGATTCCATGAATTCATAATGCAGTGGGTAGTCACATCGACCCTCCATCAGTTATTGAAGTTTATCTAGAAAGGCCATGAAGTGGTTATTCATGGTGAAGAGAGCCACTTGAGCCACCAAAATGGCTACATACATGTAATTGAAGATATTCTAATAGGTAGCAAAATTTAGAAGGTGGAAATCATAAATGCTAAAGAGAGAGATCCGACGCCCTAAATGTTGATGCATTTAATTTATATGATGATGGACACCGTAATACCGAGGAGTGGATTTGAGCTTGGTTGAGGCCTCAGTAAGAACTTGTATGGAATCATGGAGCCGATCATGATCTCAAAAATAGTGTTCAAGTATGGATTGGGATACACTACAACAAATAAATATAATAATGAGAAAAAGAGAAAGATGGATTTGCTCGAGCCATTGCCACACCTATATTAGTCATTCCTTGTATATGAGATGCCAATAAATGATGGTCTGGGGATAGAATCGGGAATCTATTTAAGTACTGTGATGCTGTATTAAAAGATTTCCCAAAAGCCAGTGGAGTGAGGAAGGCCGCATCTAGCGAGACCTTATAGTGTTGGACCTCCACTCTACTTATGACTCCCGGCCCACTGTGGTAGATAAAAACGCACAATTTAGTTTTTCAAAATTTGTGATGTTCTTGAAGAGACCCCGTGATCCACCGTCTTATGTTTCCAATTTCCTTTTTTTGCAATTTTAATATTTTTAAAAAGGCATAGGCCCATACTTGTGTGAGTCATAAGCCATTATTTGTAAATATTTCCCAAATTCAATAAAAAGGCCTCTTTTATCTTGAAAATTATTTTGAATCATTATATTTTATTCTCTTATTTGAATTATCTTATTATTATCGAACTTGGTTTATTTTAATTTTAGTAACAATAATTTAATACCAGCTAGTGTCATGTCATGGCAAGAGCTAAATGAACAAAGCGAAACAACTAATAACGAATGGGAAAATTATGATGAGGAATAATTAACAGAAGATTTGAAAGAATTTGCGAGCTGGTAAAAGCCTAACCCAGAAGAAACTGAGGTAGTCAACCTAAGAGACCATGGTGAAGTTAAGAAAATAAGAATCAGTGTTCATTTGATAGAAGACTAGAAAAGAGATCTCATTCACTTGTTGCAGGAGTATATCAATATATTTGCTTAATCCTATGATGACATGTTGGGATTAAGCACAAACATTGGGTCGCATAAGTTACAATTAATTCAGAGTTCGAACCAGTGAAGCAAACGATGCGGAAGTTCAAGCCAAACTTTAGTTTAAGGATCAAAGAAAAAATGATGAACCTAATCCAATCCAAGGTTGTGGAAGTCACAAGGGATCTAACATGGTTAGCCAATATCGTTCCGGTGCCAAAGAAAGATGGCAGATCAAAATTTGTATTGACTACAAATATATGAACAAAGCCAACCATAAAGACAATTTTCCACTACCTAACATCCACATCCTCATCGACAACTGCGCAAAGCATGAAATAAAGTTGTTTGTGGATTTGTTTAACTGGGTATCACCAAATCCTGATGGACAAAGAAGAAGCAAAAAAAAATAGCTTTCATCATACCTTGGGGTGTTTATCACTACAAGGTAATGTCAATTGGCCTTAAGAATGCTGGTGAAACATACATGAGGGCTATGATAACAATCTTTTATGATATGATCCATAAGGAAATTAAGGTATATATGGAAAATGTAATTGTCAAATCCTGTGAGAGTTCGGATCATCTGACATATATAAGGAAGTTTTTCGACTAATTAAGGAAATACAATTTGAAATTAAATTTTACTAAGTGTGCCTTCGGTGTGCCAGCCGAAAAACTTTTAGGGTTCATAGTCAATAAATAGGGAAACAAACTCGACCCTGCAAAGATCAAAGCAATCCATTAGCTTTCCCCACCAAATACTAAGAAGGGAGTCATGAGTTTCCTAGGGTGTTTGAATTATATTAGCAGGTTTATTGCCTAGTCGATGGTCATATGTGAGATAAGCCTCAAGTTGTTGAAGAAGGATACTTTGAATGAATGGATAGAAAAATGGAAAAAGGCTTTTATCTATCTATCCACTCCTCCTGCTTTTGTCCCCCCGAGGGAATGAAGTCCATTATTGCTCTATCTGTTAGTCTCAAAAAATGCTCTTAGATGTTTCCTTGGACAACAAGATTAAACAAATAAGATGAAAAAAATAATATACTAGTTTAGTAAAATGCTCACTCTATACCAGGCTTGATACACTCTGGTGGAGAGGACATGTTGTGCTTTGACTTGGGTTGCCTAGAAGCTAAGGCATTACCTATCTTCGTATACGAGGTATCTTATTTTGAAGATGGATCCTTTGAAGTATATTTTTCCAGAAAGCCATGCCTACTGGAAAGCTAGCCAAATGGTAAATGTTGCTGAGTGAGTTCAACATTGTGTATGTGACTCGGATGGCAGTTAAGGGATAGGCCCTAACAGACTATTTGGTAGAAAATTCATTGGACAATGATTACGAGCCACTCCGAGCATGCTTCCCAGATGAAGAGATCTTGTTCGTAGGTGAAGACATTACTGAAGCATATCCTGGTTGGATACTGTTCTTTGATGGAGCAGTCAATTTTAAAGGTTTAGGACTTTAAGTTGTTTTGGTGTCAAAAATGGACCAGTACTATCCAGTAATAGCCAAACTACATTTCCTTTGTACTAACAACATGGCTAAATATGAAGCTTTCATTCTAGGCCTCAAATTAGAGCTCGACATAATGTCTGGGAATTACTGATCATTGGGACTCTAATCTACCGATTCACCAAGTATGGGGAGAATGGGTTGTAAAAAACTCCAAAATCACTCCTTACATAGAGTTAGTGTAGAACTTGTGCTAAAGGTTCAAACAAATTGACTTTAGTCTTATTCCGAGGATATATAACGAGTTCGTTGATGCTTTGGCTACCATATCCTCTATGATTCAACACCCAGGGCAAAGTTACATTGATCCACTGGAAATAAATTTGAAAGAAAAACCTGCACATTATGTATATGTTAAAGAAAAAATTGATAGAATACCATGGTATTTTGATATCAAGTGATCTTTGGAATCCAGTGTATACCTTGAAGATGCTAGAAACAGCTAGAGAAAGATAATCTGATGTTTGGCAAAGAATTACTTCCCAAATAGGGAGATCCTTAATAGGAAGACCTTAGACTTTGGATTTTTAAAATGTATAAACTCCATAAAAGCCACAAAACTATTGGAAGAAGTACATGCCGGAGTTTGTGGACCTCATATGAATGGGTTCACTTTTGATAGAAAGATTCTGAGAGACAGATACTTTCGATGACTATGGAGAGTGACTGTAGCAAGTATGTGCAGAAGTGTCACATGTGCCAGGTACACAGAGATTTGATTCACATGCCTCCATATGAGCTTTATGCAATGAGCTCAACCTGGCCATTTGTAGCATAGGTATGGATGTCACAAGTCTAATAGAGCCACCAGCAATACACGGATATAGGTTTATCTTGGTTGAAATTGATTGTTTCAACAAGTGGGTGGAAGTTGCCTGGTACAAAGCTGTGATCAGGAAAGTAGTCACAGATTTTATTAAGAAAAATTTGATTTTCCAATTCAGAATAGCAGAGTCAATCATCATAGATAATGAGGAAAACTTGAATAGTCACTTGATAAACAAGAATTTTGAACAGTTTAAGATTACTCATTAAAATTCAACCGCATATCTTCCACAAATTAATGGAGCTTTAGAAGCCACTAACATGAACATCAAGAAGATCTTAAGGAAAATGGTTGATAATAAGAGTTCCTACCACGAGATGTTGCCTTATGCTTTATTAGGATATCATACAATAGTCAGAACCTCAATTGGGGCAACTCTTTATCTATTGGTTTATGTAATTGAAGTAGTGATGCCTACTGAGGTCGAGATACCTTCCTTGAGATCAATCAAGAAGCCAGGCTAAGTAATGAAGAATGGGTTCGCTCATTTTATGAATAACTCATGATGATCAATAAAAAGTGAATAAGTGATGTATGCCACAACTAGTTATACCAGCAACGGATGATTCATGCCTTCAACAAAAGGGTAAGAGCTTGCATGTTCGAAATTAGGCAGTTGGTCCTCAAGCATATCTTTCCTCTCCAAAAAGAATATAAAGGCAAGCTTGCTCCTAATTGTCAAGGACCTTATGTGGTCCACAAAGTTTTATTCGGAGGAGCTTTAATTCTATCTAAAATAGATGGAAAGAGTGGCCCAAGCCTATCAACGCCGATGCAGTGAAGAGATACTACATCTAAAGATAGCCTATTTTTAATGTTTCCTTTCCTTGTAATCACACTTTTTTCAGTGTAACCATTTTTATGATTTGTCATAGCTTAAAATACCTATCCTTTTATGTACGAACTATGTTTGACTTGAAATATCAAGACTGGGATACTTAGGCAGCCTCTGTAGGCTTCGGTCAACCCTTTAGGAAAATTTATCTTTCCTTTTTATATATAAACTACGTGATCACCTAAATTCTCAAGAATGGGATACGTAGACGGCCTATATGGGCATTGGTCAACACTTTAGAATTTTTTATATTTCCTTCTCATATTCCTGAACTACGTGATGACCTGATCCTTGTATCTACGGGATGCAAGGTGCCCCAGTAGCTCATTCACATTACCCTAGGAAATGTAAACTGGAGAAGAATTTTTGAAAAGGAATCTCAAAAATTCCGAAGAAGAGGATCATCCTCTAATAGAGAGAAATAAAACCAGCGGGAACTTTGGGATAAAGTCTCAAGACCCCCATAAGTCAAGATTTGTCTCAAACAGTATTCAACTATGGAATAAATTTTGAGGAGGACCTAAAAATTTCCACGAAAGCTTTGGAATCAAATTCAAATATTAACCAATACTAAGAGGTCAGAGTCAACTTCAGAAATCACTAGCTGCGATAGAGTCCAGACAAACCAATCCCCAACTATGACAGATTTTTTGAAAATATACTTCCAAACTCCCTAGTAGTGACAATGGGTTTCCAAAGATTCTTCGTCTTATATAGAACATAGCCAGGCCTAGAGTAGAGGATGTTCATTGAGTTAGCACATGACATGACCGGCAGAGAGTTTTTCAAAATCTTAACATGAGTTTTTCAAAATCAAACTAATTTTTGAAAATCTTTACTTAGTTTTTGCTTGAATGAGTTTTCCTTACTTTTACTAAAACGGAGGGAGTCAGGACAGGGGTCCAAATATGACAAAGTACCTGAAAGATAGAAAGATGCATACAGATGATTGAAGGAGGTCAATATGGATCAATTTTGCTAAAACTAACAACTTTTCTGCGAATGCAAGGACCACCACAAAAAAATAATGGCGTCTTCCTAAAAAAAAAACCCTACAAACCAGGGATCGCAAACAAGCATTAATAATTAAGAATGGTATTTATGGTTGTCCCTAAAATTGAGTTCAACTTCCCACTTATAATCGAAGACCTCTTGGTTTGTCTATTTCACCTGAAAATAGAGATGTCGATGACAAACAAAGGCTTTCAATCTATGTTATAAATGTCTTATTTAGAGTTTTCTCTAAAAAGTAGTCGCTAGTAAAAGGTGACCTTGTGTCTACTAAACATTTACCTTGAGTATAGGTACATGCAAAGGAGTCGACACAATGATGGAGCAATCAAAAGGATCACCCGATAAGGAGAGAGCAAAGATATCCTTCTCCAACTAGTCATAGGTCAAAACAAAAATATAAAGTTTGTAAATTTTTTTGTAGCTATCCCTGGAAATGGGTTTCTGCCACTTATTTACATTCAAAGGACTTTCTGTTTGGATATCCCCCTGAAAAAGAGGAGTTTGATGATAAACCAAGTTGCCTGGATTATGTTCAGAACATTTTCTTTAAATCATTCTTAAAGATTGAATATAGTCTCTAGCAAAAGCTACGTTGTGGCTTCTAATCATTTACCTTGAGCACAAGTACATGCAGAAAAGCCAACAAAACAAAAAACATACACAGTTGAGGCTTCTCTTCAAACTGTCGAAATGGCCATTGCATATCACTGTCGAGTGGGCCATTACATATCATGCCGAGAGGGTCATTGTAAATCACTGCCAAGACGTCCATGCTGAGAGGGCCATTGTATATTATTTCCAAGAGATCCATGCCAAGAGGGGCATTTTATATCATTTCAAAGAGGGCCATGAAGAGATGGCCCTTGCATATCATGCTGAGAGGGACATTACATATTATTATAGAAAGGGCCAAGCCAAGAGGGCCATTTCATATCATTTCCAAGATTCCATTATATATTAATGCTGAGAGGGCCATTTTATATCATTTCAAAGAGGGTCATACTGAAAGGGTCATCACATATCATACCGAGAGGGCCATTGTATATCACTATTGATAAGGCCATTTCATGTCATTGCTAAGAGGGCTATGATGAGAGGGCCATTTTATGTCATTACCAAGAAGGGACCATGTCGAGAGGGGCATTTCATATCATTATAGAGAGGGTCATTTTGTATCATTTTCCAGAGGGCCATGTTGAGAAGGGCATTGCTTATCATTATCGATATGGCCATGCTGAGAGGGAAATTTTATGTCATTATCGAGAAGGCCATGCCAAGAGGTCTATCCCAAGAGGGACATGCCAAAAGGGCCATCATGTCATCCATAGAAGTCTTCATATTTTCTTACCACGCATAAATGGTGGAGTCTGGCATTTTCAAACACTCATATCTATTAATCACACATAGATCATGGGGTCTAGCATTGAAGAATATGTATCAGTATAAAATGCATCAACATACCAGAGCTAAAGAAACACCTGGTCTAAAAGACATCTCTAAGTAGCTATCTGAAGATGGATGACAAACTAGACTTTCCAAAAAGTTGACAATCTAAAAGTCATCTGTAAGTCACAACATTCGAGATAGGATAGTGTGCAAGATTATCCAAAACTTGACAGCTTATGGGTTATCCATAAGCCACAACATCATCCTAACCGGATAAAATAAGAGATTACCCAAAAATTGACAGTTCAAGATTATCCATAAGCCACAGGTAAATCTTTACCGGATGATGTGCAAGCTTACCAAAATTGGCAGTCCAAGGGTTCTCTATAATCCACGACATATCCAAGATTGATTATGTGTAAGTTTACCTGAAAACTAACAATTTGAGGGACATTTATAGGCCACATCATATCCAATGTTGGATAGTGTGCAAGATTACCTGAAAGCTAGTAATTCGAGGGAGTAAGCCATCTCTTATCCAAGGTCAGATAATACGAAGGATTACCTAAATGCTGGCAACTCAAAGGAAATTTGTAATTCATCTCATATCTAATATCAGATGATATCCAAGATTACCTAAAGATTTACAACTCAAGAGATATTCGTAAGTCGCATCTGTATGAAAGATGCGCAAGACTTACCTGAGGTCATATGGAAAAGATCATTACTGATAGCCAAAGAGGTTACTGTATTAAATAAAGAGATAATTATGGTAGCCAAGATGGTTACCATATCGAATAGAACATCATACGGTTACAAAGACCGTTCTACTCAAAATGTCGTCGGTGTCCAAAATGGCCACCCCATTTTACAAAAAATTCAATTACCAAAAGGGCCATCATATTCAACAACCAAGAGGGTTGTTGTGTTTGTTCTATTGTGGAAAATATTTTTTTCAAAAATAGGGACAGGGAAGGATGGTACTACCAACAAGATAACAACTCATGCAAAGATATGGTAAACGGCTACCTATCCTTTCGTGAATTATGTTTATCACTAACAATCTTGTTTGAGATGTTGTCGAGAAAATCTGAGAGGATTAGAATCTCAAACAAAAACCACAGGTGTGGGTGACTCTAAAAAGGACATGGCACAATGTGGAACATTTTCTTATAAGCAAATTAGGACGCAGTCCATAGAGGGAGTTCAAAAAGTGAAGAAAGGAGGCTTAAATTAACACCCGGGGAGATTAACGGCCACCTGCGCACGCATGTCATGGGTTACGCACGCAGGTGGCTAACTGAGCAACATAGCAGCACAAGGCAGTGCCACCTGCGCTGGTTTTATGCGCTCGCAGGTCAGGCATCTGCGCCGGCAGGTGACTGGTGCGGTGGCATTTGCGTAATTTCTAGGGACATGATTTTTGGGCTATAAAATGGATTTTTTCTAGCTCTGAAAGAGATCTTTTGGGCATTTTTGGAAAGATAGAGTAAAGGAGAATGAAACCCTAAGGAGAAACAAGTTACATTCTTGCATTTTTGGATCAAATTCTTGTAAACACTTGAATTCAATGGAAGTTTGGGAAAAGAATTTGGGTGATTTTCTTCTCTCATCTTCTATGAGTAGCTAAATTCTTTACTTGGGGTTATGCTTGAATAAGATGTGATAATTGTATGGGTTTTGTTTGTTTGATTTTCTATTTAAATAATTACCATGGGTTTTAATTTCATTCCATGTTTTCATTCAAATTAGAGGTTGCAAACTCTAATTAATTATAGAACTCTTATCATCCTTGACAAAGGGGCTAAGGGTGAGGAATGGGAGTGAACAATAACTTGATGTGTATCATTTAATAGCATCTCTTAGACATAAGGATGTTAATAGAGGTATTGGATTGGTCTTATAATATGCACTTTTGAGGTGTTCGAAAGAACCCAATTGTGAAACCTTGGTGTTTGGTTGACAAATCAACACCAAGCACCTATAATCTAACCTACCCATAGCTCTTGGCTAAATGTAGTCAAATACTCAAATTATCCATACACAATTTCACTCTTACGATGGCATAACCCCAAGTCCCGTAGTACATTTGATTTCAACTCTTCTTCTCTAATCTTGAACTTGTGTGCCCCAAGTTACAAAAGTCTAAATAGTTACAAATTAAAAGATGATAACCCCCCATTTATTTTTATGTATTATTTTCATAGCATCACGCGTTGGCACTAGTTGCTTCTGACACTTAGAGGTGAAAGCTATCGCATTCATTCATCGTGGATTCGACCCCGACTCCAAGTTGGCTAATTATATTGCTAACGACCGCTTACATTCTATTCTAGGGTGTATTTGAGCATTATCAGGGATCTCCAACTCTTTGGACGTGAGCGAAAGGATGATTTACACTGCTATCAAACCACATATGGGTATTTTGGGATATTATGGTTTCACTTTTACCCCCAGGGTATTTCTAAACCTACACTGGAAGCAACTTTTCTTTCTTCTCCTTTTTTCAAGTCAGGTGACAACACACCTAGAGCTTTGGAAATTATGTCTGAGTAAAGTTATTACTTATGGATGTGAAGAGCTCCATATTCATGGGTAGAAGGTTACAAGCTTTTTTTTTTATCTTAATTGACTTGTCACTCATCCTAAACCAAAGGTTTCCTTAACATAAAAGGCCATCTTTTCTATCGATTGAGTCAAACTACAAGTAGTCTGATTCCTTGAGTATGAGGATATGTAGGCTGGGATCTATGTTGAAAATTCTACTATATTCCAAACTTCTCCAACTCCCTTACTCCCTAGCTTTTGTCACGCCCCAAATTCCATTGAGGCGGACTGGCACCCGAAGCCGATAAGACCCGAGAGAACCAATCTTTGCTCATGTCCATTCATATGCATGTCATTCGAGAAACATCATCATCACGTATACATACTAGATGCTAATAGCGGAAGTTATGGAAACATGCGCTATATATTTATGAAACTTGGCCGTTAGGGCCATCACGTCAAAATGGACACACATCTCTTACAATCATTCTCCCACATAAGTCTACAAAGCCTCTACAGGTACATAACCATAACAAACCTAGAGTTCGGACAACACCCCGCTCTATACCCATATACAATATCAAACAAATGTGCATAATAACTCGGAAAGCACCGAAGAAACTAGAGCTCACCAACGATCTACAAATGATCTAAAACCTACTGTGGAGGTCTAATAGCACATGTGCCTGCAGCAAGTAAGGTAACCCCCCTAAGGGAGGTCAGTACGAAGAATGTACTGAGTATGTAATGCTATAAGAACCTGTATGAACCATAGGATCTCAAATGGGATCTAATACATGTGAAACAAACATTTTAGATCAGTCACCATTATGAATGTTGAACCATGTACATTACTTTCATTACTTTCATTGCTTGAGCATTCCTTCTTATTATTATCTTTCATAATATAACTTTCCTTCATACTTTCAATTACTTGAGATTCTTCCTTTGGATTTACGCTCATCATTATTATCATTCCTCCTCTTATTAGTAGGCCATGATATAATAACAGTCATCCACCTTTGGTGGGCTATAATATAAAAACAGTCATCCACCTTTAGTGGGCTATAATATAATAACAGTCATCCACCTTTGGTGGGCTATAATATAATATAACATAATATTGGGATTGTTCCATTCGAGCTTATGCCCTTAGATTTGTGATCCATACTCAATGAAACATAAAGTAACCATGTGTGCATTACTTATTTGCATACTTCCTTCCTTTACATTGTTATGAGAGTTATACATTGGTGATTGAAACATTAGTAGGAACACATATATACATTACTTCATTTTCTTTACTTTTATGAGATTGATACCTTTGCTTGTGAGAGATTGATACATTTTCTTGTGAGATATCGATACGTTGGCGGCCATGGCATTATTGGATATGCTACTCAAGAATGAGTAGATTCTCCTTACATCATCACTTCCATTGAGATGGTTTCTTTTTGTAGTTACAGCATTATGAGAGCCTAGGAACTTCAGTCAATGGATAAAAGACATGTGAATCACAATTGGTCTAAGAATAAGAAACATGTGAATAACAATATATGTCAACCTGAGCTAGGAATACTTTAGAACACTTCGGAAATGAACAAGTACAATGACAAGGTGAACACTATATGCTGCAGAAGTATACAGAAAGAGTAACCTTACATACCTTATCATCTCAATATGAATATACCGTCCTAGATGTGAATACAACAATCCAGTTCCTTCCTTACGTGTCACTCTACAACACAAGTTCATAACGAAGCTCTTGTTAACAACCAACTACCTTACAAGTGCATATGACGATAATAAATTACGTGACTGCCATATAACGTCATTTAGCCTTCTTACGATACCATTTATTGTATCACCATACCAACAATACTATAACATTCCACACATTGACCAAGACATCATAAAACAATAATATTTCACACCAAGTTTACCCTTTACACTTCCTCATTAAAACTACGTTACCTTTTCTCCGTCAAGTCACTCAATAGATTTCACAATAACACATTAACAACAATCCATAGTTTATACCATTCAATATACCTCCGGTATACTCCTTTATAGTCATTTAAAAGGTACCATAAGTTGATAATTGCATCCATAAAGGGTATAGGGGCTTTGGTGGGGGTCAAAGAGATGCGAAAACAACCGAAGCGGGGTTCTTCCCTGACCTGCGAAGCCACCTGAACCCGTAGGTGGCTGACCTTCGTCCGCAGGTGACCCTTGGTAGTGTCCAGGGGCACCTGTGAAGTCACCTGCGCCCGCAGGTGCTTCGTCTGCGAGGGCGGGTGCCTGTTTCGGCCAAAAAGGGTCTCTTTTGGGTCCTTTTTTGTAATAAATGGTCCATGATCATAACTAAACTTCTCTTAACATATTTTAGATCATCTTAAATACCAACTAACAGCCATGGTTTCACAATGCACATAAACATTACCAAACTACATTTTTCTTTCAATACGTCACCAATTCCATGCCCAATTTTGTAATAATAATTCCAAACATTATGTACAAGGATAAAACAAGTTAAAGCTATAATAACATATCACATGTAAATATTTAATCCATCAAATTCACTTCCTTCAAGACCACAAGTCCATTTTCAAGTTTACAAGGTAAAACCCTTCACCGATTAAGCAAACACAAATTATTTCACACATAGTGAACTTCTCACACTTCACCATCATAACCAACATGATCTGCACCATATTCCATGCATATAATATATTAAAACATAAAAATAAACACTTACCAGGGCTTGCAAAAGATTTTATCTTTCCCAAAGAGGATGATTGCTTAGGGTTTGGAAGAGGAGAGATTATTGTAGAAAATTCTAGAAAATGGCATAAGGCTTTTGATGAATAAAAATCTGATTTTTTTTGCCTTATGTAGTCCCTTTAAATCTCATCCTTAGCCACACGTTGGTCAATAATTGAGGGCTTACTTTGGTCAAAGCAAGAATGGGTCATTTTCCCAATTGGGCCATGTCTTTTGTTTAATGTTTGGGCCTCAATTGAGCCCAATGGCACAAGATCAATTAAGCCCACTAATTAAATGTGTAATACCCCATAAATCTCATGTTTAAATAATTCTGTAAATGTTAAGACAATGAATTAGGTTCGGAAAGGTATGGGGTGTTACAACTTTCCGGCCAAAAATTCAAAACCAAGATAGCTTGAGAATTCTTTTAAAATTGTGCTTAAAATCAGGCCTCATGAACTACAAGTGGCCATTATTCTTATGTAACTTGACATATGTAGGAATCTCAATATCGAGGCCCGGCCATAATCCTTCGAAATTCATGCAAAAACCAACCACTTTCAAGAGACGAGTCTGTGGTTGGACAAAATTAGGAACGTCAAACTTCCTTGGCCCAGGTTACTTGCATTCACCCTACCCAAAGTGAGGGACAGTTGTTGACTCCTAATTTTTTCCCTCCACAATTTAATTTAATTTTGAGCTTCTTCGGTTTTTAAAAAAATTAAAATAAATTCTTTATCAGAATAAATAATTTTCTCAAATAATTTCCTGGTTAATTTTATCATTTTAAATAACAATTATGTATTCCGGTCTTCGGATATAAGGGATAGTATATTTTTTTTATTTAAATAAATATATTTTACCAAAATCTACTTTTGATTGGAGTTCACCTTTTAAAAATTGACTTAATTAAGATTAATTTGATTTAAATATATTTTGTCTTAAAATAAATCTTTTTTAAAAGATAATTATTTGGATTTTATTAAATCAAGAGCTCAGAATTATTTTTTTGTTCAATGTAAGTTAATTGTTTGATGTGACTGTTTTGAGATTAATTTGGTCACAATTGCAAAGCAATTGACTTTTTTTAAATCTGATTTGGCTATTTTTAATAAAATTGGCTAAATTCTAAACAAGTGGATCATTTCCTAATTACCCTAAATTCCCAACCCCTTTAAATCCTAATACTCTACCAAATCATCAGATCCATCCTAAAATTCGTCTAACCCAAACTAGCCCACACCCTTTCAGCCCTTATATCACATTCTTCTTCAATATTACAACAACGACAACATCAGTAGCAGCCAATCCCAAACAAACCCTAATTCCAAAATCCCTCTTTCCACCTTCAAATCCTTTTTTCCCTCATCAAGTTTATACTAAATTTGTGTGCAAGGCACGAGGATCATACAAGGAATTTTCTAGGAATAAAAATTTCCCCCAAAATCACTACATATCCATTTTTTCAAATTTGAATTTGGAAACTCGTATGAATTCATACAACTCTTCCTCACCCTATCCTTATCCCTTAGCAAATTTATTTTTCCTTACTCAAATACCTCCTCCCAAACCCCCCACCCACCCACCCCAAAAAAAAAAAAAATCAAAAAAATATTCTTAGAATTTCCACCTGCTCCTCTCTAATTCATGGAGTGTATGAGTAAGGACATAGGCGACTAATCTCCCATTGTTTCCCAATTGTAAGAAGATTTTATTTGCTAAGTTTAAAAGTTTCTAGGCTAGAATCCTTGTTAGACTTCATTTAGCATTGGATTTTGGAAAAGAAACAAGTAAGTTTTTTGGTGGTGGTAATAAGATTCTGACAAAAGCTCAAGTCCCTATTTACTGCTCCAAAAAAAGGTAAAACCCTCGTACCTTTTTATTTTTATTTTAGTTTATCTTGTGGAATCATAGTTCTTGTTGTTGTTGTGATGTTTTGAGTAGTATTTTAGTTTCATTTTTCTATTGTGGTTTTGTTTAGCAGTAGTGGCTGTGTTGAATCTTGCATTTGATTGTCAGAATTGATTTGGTTTTGTTTGCCTTTGATATTGGTTGATTTGAATTGTTATTGAATACTATTTTGTTTTCCATTTACTTAGACATTTAGCTTGTTTATCTAATGAGTCGATGCCATATGTCTAAAGTTTTCGAATTCCTTTTTTTTTTAAGATTATTGTCCAAAGTCTATTCGTGTTTGTTTGATTCACACCTAGGTTTGGTTCATGTTCATGCCTATCTATGTAATTTTATCTTTTTTTTAACTCTATTCTTGTCTATTATTGCTTAATAGGCAAAGTTTAATTTTTTTTCTTATCATGATGAGGAATGCTTATTTACTGCCTTCTATTTGACTATGTGTTAAAATAGGAGTTCACTAAGACCTTTTGATTCATGATATCAATAGGGGTAAATAAGCTAGCCTATGCCATGAAATTCTTAGTCCTATGAACCTTCCGTGACCTCTTGACTCATATTCATATATGACTAGTCAAGGAGAAGGTGAGGATGAGTTAGCTTGCTGGAAAATAGTCACCTCCATGCTTAAATTCACTTGCTGATTCATCATATTAGTATCAAAATGGATTTGAGAAGGAGTAGATGTAGGAACATGAAATATGGAGTCTTGACTATGACTTAGCTCTATTTTAAGTTCAAATTATAGATTTGAAGGATAAGAGTGTAAATTCTAGTTGAATCTTTCCTTTAAAGATTGATTCTGATTCATCTGAGGGTGTCCCTTGTTGTAGTGACAGACTTAAGTGATTTGGTTTAAGTCTGGGACCAAGGTGTTGCTTTTTAGTTCTCCATTCCTTTTTCCTCTCTTTGTCTCGTGTCCAATCCCTTCCATTTCCTACCATCTTTGTCTTTTCATTTGGAACACCATTTGAGCTATAAATACTATAAATTAGATGTAATTTCATGTTTTAACCTGTGTGCCTTTTTGTGTGTATTGATTCAAACATGTTTTCCCTTGCATTTTTGTTTCATATGAGTTTTGTTTCACTTAAATTTTGATAAAGAAATATAAAAGAGGAAGCAATAGTGAATCATTTAGCTCATCTTTTCTGTGCTATTTGACCTATTTGCTCTAAAACACGCAAAGTCTTTGGGTTAAATTGAGTTTGGTCTTTGTGGTAGTTTTACCTTTTAGTAGTCTCAGAATAATTTCAAAAATTATTGTATATATGTCTCCTCATGACCAAACTATTTTGACCATGCCTTCATAGTGTCAAGTTTTGAATAGTTAATAGCTCTACTATTTATAATTTTTCTATTCTTCTTGTCTTTGTTTCTTCTTTCTTTCCTTCTACATATGATATTCACATGCACCAAGTGACAATGGCATTTTTCTAGTCTGTTTATCTTAATGACTTGTTTAGAAATTAATCCTTATCTTTTTTTGTTGCATATAAATGGAATTCGAGTCCAAAGGGGCTCTCTCTATCTCTATCTCTCCGCATTTCCTTAATAGGCCAAGGAGGCCTATGTTTCCCTTCGAGTCCATCTCCTCACAAAAATTCAAATCCAAAGGGACTGGTATGTAGGAGCATGCGATAGATAGTGGGTATATAATAAGTATACAAAATACATGATACAACTGGAAGAAGAAATAAATGGGCCAAAGTCCATTAAAATGGAATCTGCCAGCAGTAAATTTAAGACTCTAAGTCTTGAAAATATGTCATGGGCCAAAATCTCAATTGCTAGCTACAGAACAGGATCAACATCTGTTTTGTGGGTTAAAAGCCTAATTATTAGAGTAGGACAGGTCATTGATTGAGCTCAAAGCCTAGTCAAAATACTTCTTCCTCTCTTCTCATTAGATTATATTTATTTACATGTCTTCTTAACATATTTTTAACAACTTAGTTGATCTTCCCTTTGTTTAGTTTACATGTTTTGCAAATAATCTTCCTTAAATTAGTTTAACTTAGTTAAATAACAACTTTCTCTTTAACTTAGTTAAAATTTTGAAATTGGGTTTTCCTTTTTTTCCTGAAATTTGCTCGAGTTTTGCCACTTAACGAGTAACCAAATGGAATTCATTTGCTGTCTTGTTTGAGATTACTTCTTCCATTTTTAAGATGGCTTTTCACTTAACATAAATTATTTTTATCTAAGTTAGTCATAAAAGTTGGTTTTCAAATAGATCGGAAAACCACAAGTTAGCAAAAACTTTTGGTGCCTTAACACCCTTCCTAGAGTATTAATTTGAATCGTATTCTAATGTTTTTTCTGTTTTAAGTCTTTAGAATTTTTAAAAGGTTATCTTAATTTTCCTTTAATTAATTAAGTAGCGACTTTTGCTTTTTCTTAAGTTGTTTTTACATTTGAACAAGTTTTGAAATTATCATTTGAAAGTCAAAAACCATTTTCCCTCAAAACAACTTTGATGATGGATTTCGTTATGGGTGTTTAATTTTGTGGTGGTTCCTTATAATTTTTGTTGAGACAATGATGATGGTACGATTTCGTTGGTGGGTGGTGAATTTGTGGTAGTTATTTTGATTTTGGTGGTGAAATATATTAATTTGGTGATGGTGTGGTGGCAATAATGGTGGATCTATGTGTCCTTGGTGGTGTATAGTGAAAAAAAAAAAGCAATTGGATTTATGGAGAATTTTTTTTTCAAAATCTAACATAGCATTTAATGTGGCAGTGATATGGCGATAATGTGGCACGAGTATAATACACCTCCGATCATATGACTGGTTATATATGTGTTATGATGAAAATAAATTCACTTTTAAGTAGTACATATGTTTAATAGGTTACCTCAATAGTTGGAGTGTATTCAACTTTCTAGGACAAGTTCAGGGGAATTCTATGCCTTTTCCCTTTCAAAAAAGGATTGATAACAA
Organism: Capsicum rhomboideum; assembly: GCA_031232105.1. Taxonomy (NCBI): domain Eukaryota; kingdom Viridiplantae; phylum Streptophyta; class Magnoliopsida; order Solanales; family Solanaceae; genus Capsicum; species Capsicum rhomboideum. Next base: position 122,651,965 of record CP124714.1, read on the forward strand.
CAAATTAAATCACTAAAAACTTATGGTCTATACATATAAATATCTCATTGTTAATTAAATAAAACTTTAAAACAATTCCTATTTGAGTTTAAATAATATGCAAATGGCTCAGAGTTCTACAAAAAGAAGACTAAAGAGAATGGAGAATTTGAAATTTGTAATCTATAAGATTATATTGATTTTTTTGGATATATATTTATTCAAGAAGAATCTTCTTTGAGTCTTTATTTATCATACCCTGTATTTAATAGTTGATGATAATTGAACACCACAAACCCCATTTTTGTTTAGCATTATCCATGGGTGAATCCATCGTTAGGGTACCTGGTTCATCTAATTCAGTATATTCACATGAAACATAATTTTATACGTAAAGATTTATTAAAATTACAAAACATAATACATATGTAATGGTTCTCCCGGTCATTTTCTTCATTTTCATGTGATTTTGACATTTTGAGCTTTGAAATAGTTGCCCCAAGTCATTTATGACTTGCTGGGACCATTGGTTCGGTTCCCAGATAGTTCGTTTGGGTTTTAAGCTAATTTTCCTATTTTGGAGCTTTTAAAGTTGAGAAATTGGTCTCTGGCCAACTTATAGTAAATGGCCTCAAATGAAAATTCCAATAGTTCTGTTATCTTTGGAATGCGGATTTTAGGTTATGGGAACCCTTGGTTCATGTCCACAGGATTCCGACATTGTTTTAGTCTATTTGGTGGAATTTTGTTAAAATAAAAAGAGTGGATGTGGGACCTACTTTTCATCAAAATGACTTCGGTTGGGAATTTTGTTGATTCTGTTAAAATAGTAATGCCATTTTCAGTAGAGTAGCAAATTTCATTTGCATGCACGAGATTCCAAAAGAATCCTAAGCACTTGATCAGAGTCTTTTTAGACTTAGCAAAAATTAGTTGGTATAGGTGCAGGTTTAGCCGCTTAAGTAGCCAAGGGTCCGCTTTAGTGGACGCTGCTTTAGCTGCACTAGAGCCGCATTTGTGGTAGTTTGTCCTATGGAAGAAGCCATTTTATTGGCCTTTTTATCACTTTATTAGTTAGCGGCATGTGGGAACCTTTGTAGGGGCCGCTTTAGCGGTCCAAAGCTGCTTTAGTGGTGACCGCTTTAGTGGCTATTATTGCATATATTTATATATGTTTCTTCATCCCCAATTAATTTCTCATGTCCAAAAAACTCCATTGCTGCATTATTGAGCTAGAAAAGTGTGGGCATTTTGTCCTATTTAGTTGAAGTAACATTTCTATACTCTTTGTGATTGTTTCCAAGTGATTCTTCCTTGGGAATTCCGTGTTCTTTTTAAATTCTTAATTTGTGGAGATTGGACATGACGGACTGATTTGTACCTCGATTTAAGATTAGATTGCACTCAAATTATGAGAATGTGATCCTGGAGCTGCGAGGGACCTATATATAGATTCAATTTCTGAATTTCTTTAGTGGGTCCATGGGCCTATTTTTTATCCAATTTTTGGCTTGGAGTGTATTATTGTGATATGGTTATTATTTAACTCATATTAACTAGTATATTATGATTTTAATAGTGTGGCAGCTTTCCAATGTCGAGTAGAGGAAATGTGCAACTAGTGGACCGTTGGAGGTTGTTCTTTGGCTCTAAAGTAGGCTACGATCTACTTTCTTCTAGACTTTGTTGTATGAGTTTGTGAATGGTATAAATTGCATGCAAGATAGTGGTTTATAGGAAAGGTTTAAGGTTATTTTTTCGATCTGCCATTCTTGCCCTTCGCAAGGAGCTTTAGACTAGAATTATGCTTCAGAATCCTTAGTTTAAGTAGTTGTTTCCCCTTTTTGGCATGGCTTAGTATGTGTAGTATCCTTGGAATTATAATTAAAAGCTTTAACTTAGTTTCGAGCAGTCGCTTGACTTAGAATGGGTTCCTTGGGGTACTTTAGTTAGCATAGCAATTTTGTAAAGTAACTAGTCTAGATAGTACCCTTTTCATAGCACGTGAGCCTTAGACTTCTTCAGTATTGGGCAGTCCACTTGGTATTGACCATTGGATTTTTTATCCACCTTATTACATTTACAACTAAGATTAGGTGAAGCATCCTTGTATATTTGCTATGACCTTAGGATGAGACTAAAGATTCTTTAGGGTAGGCTTTGGGTAGTATCTCGCGATAGGGTTGGTATTCCTTGGTCGATTCCCTAATATCTTTTTTTTTAATCTTGTTTTCCTGTTATGACATAGTTGGATTCCATGTTACCGTACTCCTCTCTAGAAAAATAGTGATTTTTAGTTATAGATACTTATGTCGTTATGCCCTATTTTGGTGTATACTTGTGATGGAACGCATACATGCATACGTGCATATGCGTGCATTGTGGTGCAATTCCATGGAAAAGCATTGATTTTCACTATTATTTTTCAAAAAGGGATTTATTCCCATTTCCACTCTTGACTTAATTTATAATGGGAACCGCACCACCCTTACTATTGGATGATGGTTTTTAATCCTAAAGTATACACTTTTACTGAGGTTTTTTGGGAGTATCTAAAGGAATTGTAACCCTTTTTAAATCACTAGTTTATATCCATTTTCAAAAAGATTTATTCAGGATTCCATTTACTGACTTCAACTATGGAACATAATTTTAAAAAGGAAGAAAGTGGATCATCTTAGTCCCAGTTCAATTCTGAGCACCTTTTTTTATTTATAATTATTACTTATTATATTTTTGGAAGTCCCAATTCGGGATAGGGCAGTGTATACGGATATTCCAATTCCTCTATGGTCCCTTAATCCATGACCAATCATGTCAAAGTAGGGGTGTTCCCCATGGGTCCTGCCTTGTGAGCCACAAGGCTAGAGGTGGTGTATACACAATGGATAGACGTGGCACTCATCTCTTATTGTAGCCATTAATGATGTCAGTATGTTTGTTGTTTGTACCTATCGTGCTTATAGGGGGCCAATAAGGTTATTATTTAATACTAGAAGTTATGTCTGTATTTTTCACTTCTGGGCTTACGGGGGCCTAGTTAGGTTGTTGTTGATCATTTTTGCATAGTTTTTGATGGATTAGTTGTGAACGTTCTCTCATGGCTCAGGTATATCTTATGGACTCCCTCTTCCACATTTCCAACTCTAGTGTTAGATTATCTTGTTGTATTACTTACTATAGGTAGACATTCTGAGTATACAACTAGTGATATTCTTCTTTAATATGATTCTTGTTCTGATAGTGCATTAGGCTAGCTTCTGTAGGTAAGTACCTCATTCCTTGTTACTTATATTGTATATCCCTTTTGTACATGTTGTTTGTACTTACATTTATCTATTGAGCTCAGTCGACCTATGATGCCTACTGGGTACCGCATCTTTTAGTATGCATACTATACTTTTGCATCTTTTTCCCCTAATGTAGATCCAAGTATGAGTTGTCGTAGCTGATGTGTGCTTCTTGCAGAGCTATCTTAAATCAGAGACTTAGGGTGAGCTTCTTGAAACTTGGAGTTGTTCCTTTTCCCTTTTTTTGTTAGATTGATCATTATTTTATATTTTGGAGACGGTTCTATATATATTGTATTTGCTTAGTACTCTTGTTATGCTTTAGTAGCTCTTGTACCTACTGATATCAGGTCTTAGGGGTATTTTTTGTATATTTTGGTTCTTTCTCTCACATTATTTGTGTATTCAAGTTTTATTTCTTAAATTAGTTTCTTTCGTTCTTATTAACCCGTTACTTGTCATTTTAGACTATGGGTTTGTCTTACCTACTAGTGGGTTTAGTAGGTGCGATCATGACTTGAGATTTTGGGTCGTGATAGTTTGGTATCAGAGCCCTAGGTTCACCGGTGTCATTGGTGCAAGAGCAAGATGTCTAGAAGAGTCCCATGGATCAGTAGGATGACGTTCATATCCTATTTTCAGGAGGCTATAAGCAATTCTTAGGATATTTCATTTGTTGATTCCCTAACATGCACCCCTATCTTTATAAACTTCTAAGTTCTTCTTTGGTTCCACTCTTTCTCAGATGGATCATGCGAGATCGTTATATGGTGATGGACTTACAAAATCAGCCAGTGGGTTTGAGGATAACTTAGGCTCCGTACAGATTGGCGATCATCCCATTTCTTTAGGGTACCATTGTTGGGATTTCAAGCCTTCATGAGAGTACGTCACAAGAAAAGGTAGTACTGGGTATGCCCAGTGGTTTTCAGCCTAGAGATAAGTTTATGGGTATCTAATAGGGTTCTACATCAATTTTAGAGTTTGAGATCAGGTTTTTAAGTGGGCCAGATACACATTTATGAATCATCCTACAGAGCATGAGAGAGTGCAGAGGTTTGTTAGGGGGTTGATCTTACTACTCAGTTTGGTGTTGGGGACTTTAGTAGTAGCTCGGTCTCATTTACATTAGGTTGTTGATCATTCGAGGATTATAGAGTGGGCATGTCTCAAGATTTATGGATGTAGTGGTAAGAGGCCCCGCTATTAGCTAAATTTTAATGGTATTTTGTCCAGAGGTAGGGATTCATCCAATGGAGTTCACAATAACTCTCAGCCTAGTAGGCCCGGCCCATAAGATAGTGTCTCAGGTCACAGGTAGGGCTCAGACAGGTCACAACTGTCATAGTGGATAAAGCTCTAGTCAAGCATCATGGGGTTTTTAATTTGGGTCTTTAGTGGGTGAACGCTCTGAGTTAGTAGGTACTTTACATTAGAGCAGAGCTCCTTGGAGTTATTTTTATAATGGAGAGATTGGTCATTATTGTAGAGAGTGTCCCAGTGTGGGATTATCGAGCCATTAATGTAGTCGGATAAGCCTCTTCAGATTGGGAGATCACCAGGCGAAGGTGGTGTCTAGAGTATTAGATGTGATTCATCACCAAATGGTGTTGGTAGTTGTGCGGATGCTCAATTCATTGATGAATGTAACCATTAAACGCTTCTTCGGCAGGCTTGGGGCTGGGACATCGAATGTATCCTTTATAGGTATGATTCCGATTCATTCTTCTTTATTTTTTATGTTGTTTGATTTAGGGTTCTCATACGCATATGTACCTACTTACTCTACTATTAGTGTATGTTATTGTTGTGTGTCTTTATTCGAGCCTATGCATGTATATCAGCCTCTGTAGGTGTTTTCTTTTAGCAGTGGATTGAGTGGATCAATTATGTGTGGTAAATGCCTTGGGGTGTAGTTCTTGAGTAAATGTCATTATCTTAGATTTGGTGGTTTTCAGTGTGATTTTACAATTTGACCAGTTGTTTTCCTTTAATGGCATTCATATGGTAGTTTGTTATTTACTCGGTTGATCCGTGTCTCTAGATAACTATTCTAGCATTATTGGGTTAGTACCTTCTTATCATGTGGTCATGGGTAGCCTTGCCCAGTGTAGATTGATAGTTAAAGTATGATTGACACCCTTTAGATTATGAGGTAAAGCGTGATGCTCAGTTATCGAGGGGGTTATTTCATTTATTTGAGGGTAATAAGGGGTTGTTAACAAAAAAGTGCTTAGTACTTCTTGACTACATTTTTGGTGCTTGTGTTGACGTTCCTTTACTCTAGTTAGTCCCTATGGTTGGTATATTATCAATGTTTGTTTTCCCGATTAGCCTAGTTTGTCTCCTTATCGTGATTATGGTTTTGGTGATGATGTTTAGTTGGTACTCAGCTTATTCTGCTATATCATGTCGGATGGTTTCTGTTGAGTGGGGGAAGTTAAAGAGGATATTTCAGGATTTTTTGAGTATAGTGTTACTTGGTCGAGTATGTCTCTGTGGGGTATTTTTATTGGGTTGAATAAAGATATGGCTTTTTGAACTTGTGTTGTATCTATTGACTGTCAGGAGAAAGTATCTAATGTCATGTATTGGGGATTGGATCGACCAACTTCTGGGTACATCCTAATTTTTTGAGTTTGCTGAGGTCTGACTACCATTAAAACACCTTATGATCACCACAAGTTTTGGGTTATTTCCTTGGTTGTGCAAATTCCCACAACGAGCGTGGATTTTATGGATCGTGTGATTAGACTGTGATTGGACTCATTAATAATAATGTTCCTCGATGAAACCTTAGCTCAAGGCCTTATTAGCACAATTATGATTTTGATACTTCTAGATGAAGACATGAGTTGTATGATTGATCTCATAGTTGGATGCTTATGCATCAGCAGGTTTGGTTTAGACACTCAAGGCGTGGTGGCCTAGCTCAAATGCTAGATGGACAGCTATGGATTTTGTGACTTGCTTGCAGCTTACATTTTGGAGGTGTGATTTTGTTTGAGGCATTGTTGATGGGATGGCTAGGCCTACTCACTAACTATCAGTTTAGTTTTCTTTTAGATTAGAGAGGTTGACTCACATTTATACCCAAGAGATAGTTCGTTTACATAGGGTGTCAATTGCTACCACTTTTTGCTTTTGCTCTAAGCTTACATCAGGTATCTGGAAGTCTATTCAGAGTGAGATAGGCATTCGAGATGGGCTTAGAGCATCATTTTCACCCAGAAGCCAATGTTCATTTAGAGCAGAATGTTCAAGTTTTTGAGGTGGATCCTTTCAAGACATTGTGGGTCGATTTTATGTTTTTTTAGTTTGGTAGTAGTGTGACTATGCAAGCAATAGTCGGATGATGAGGGAGAAATTCTATGTAGTTCAGAGCAGGTAGGAGACTTATGATTATCAGAGGATGCTTGATATAGAACTTAAGGTTGATAATTTGGTATGAGTTAGCTTGCATATAGCCTTGTCGAATGTTCACTCAATTTTGTTAGTATCTATCTTGTGTTGGTATATTTTGAATGAGTCTTGTGTACTTCATTTTAGTTTACTGTAGTTGAATAGGAGTTGGCATTTGAGAAAGAGTTGGTTATTAAACTTTATAAGATAGGTTAGAAAGTTGAAATCGAGGGGATTCCTATAGCTAAGATTTTGTGGTGGCGTTGTTCAGTCTAGGAGGATATATGGGTAGCCTTACAGGGCATGCAAACCCACCACCCTCTTATTTTTGAAATTTTGGACTCCTTTTGTTCCTTGACTTTCAAGGTCAAAAGTCCTTTTAGTAGTGGATGTTGTAATGACCCTCCATGTCATTTTATTTATTTTTCTGTATTTTTTGTGTCTTGAGCTTTCCTATAGATGCCTCAAGTCATTTATGACTTGTTGGGACTGACAGTTTGGATCCCAAGTAGTTCATTTGGATCTTAAGCCAATTTTCCTGTTTTGGAGCTTTTGAAGTTGAGAAATTGGTCTCTGGCCAAAACTTCTAGTAAATGGCTTAGGATGAAATTTCCAACATTTTTGTTAGCTTTGGAATGTAGATTTTAGCCTAGGGTGACTCTTGGTACATGTCTCAAGGCTTCCAGACTCATTTTGGGCTATTAGGTGGAATTTGGTTAAAATAGGAAGAGTGGGTGTAGGACCTACTTTTCATCTAAACGACATTGATTGGGAATTATGTCTATTATTTTAAGCTTGGAATGTTATTTCCAGTAGTGAAGAATATTTTTTTTGAGTGCATGGGGTTCGAAATGAATCCCGAGCACCTAGTCGGAGTCTTTTTAGACTTAGCAAAAATTTTGCTTGTGCAACCCTTTAAATGTCCTAGGGTCCACTTTAGCTGATGCCTCCTTAACGGCACTAGAGTTGCTTTTGTAAAAATTTTCTTTGTGGAAGTAGCCACTCCAACGGTCGTTTTATATATGTGGCAACCTTGACAGGGGTCGTATTAGCGGCCAAAAGTCGCTTCAGCGGCCACTGCTGCATATATTTATATATGTTCCTTCGTCCCCAATTCTTCTCAAGTCCAAAAAACTCCATTGCTGCATTATTGAGCTAGAAAAGTGTGGGGATCTCATCCTATTGAGTAGAGGTAACATTTCTATACGCTTCGTGATCGTTTCTAGGTGATTGTTTCATGGGAATATCGTTTTGTTTTCTCTAAATTCTTGATTTTTAGAGTTTTTGATCCTTTGACTTGACGACTGATTTGGACCTTGATTAAGCTCGAATCATGCTCAAATTATAAGCATGTGATACTGGAGCTGCGAGGGACCTATTGAGGATTCAATTTATGAATTCCATTAGCAGGTCCCACAGGCCTATTTTTTACCCGATTTTTAGCTTGGAGTGTATTATTGCTATATGGGTATCTTTTTAATCGGATTGATATGTAGAATATGATTTTGATTGCATGGCAACTTTTTGAGGCTGAGTAGAGGGGACGACCCGCACGTGGATGGTTCAAGGATGTTATTCGGCTCTGAGGTAGGCTACAATCAACTTTCTTCTAGACTTTGCTCTATGAGTTTGCGTATTGTAATAATTACATGTAGGGTAGGTGCTTATAGAATAGGTATTAGGTTATTTTTCCATTCTAATGTTCTTGGCTTTGTTAGGGGCTTTAGACTAGAGTTATTCTTTGGAATATTTAATTTAGGTAGTTGTTTCCCCCTTTTTGGCATGGCTTAGTATGTGTAGTATCCTTGGAATTAGAATTAGTAGTCCTAACTTATTTTTAAGTAGTTGCTTACCTTAGAATGGGTTCCTCGGGGTATCTTAGTTAGTATAGCAATTTTGTAAAGTAACTAGTCTAGAATAGTACCCTTTTCATAGCACGTGGGCCTTAGACCTTTTCAGTATTGGGTGGTCGACTTGGTATTGATCATTGGATTATTTATTCACATTATTACATCTACAACTAAGATTAAGTTAAGCATCCTTGTATACTTCTATGACCTTAGGATGAGATTAGTAATTTTTTAGGGTAGTATCTAGGATAGGGTTGGTATTCCTTGGCTGACTCCCTAGTATCATGTTTTATCTTACTTTTCATATTTACTTTCTATATATGCACATTGATCTATATGTTGGTGGGCTCGAGATCATGGTTATGACTCAATTGGATTCCAGATAATGTTTATGCAAACGAGATAGCAAGATTGATAGAAAAAGTGAAGATGTGAGGTACCTTGAATATCGAAGCTTTCAATCACCCACAAAGAATTTAAAATGTCATGTAAGGATCATTAAAAGAGCTTTTAAATTCATAACATGCTCAAATATATTTATAATTAAAATGGTGAGAGTCAAGAAGATCATGAAGGGCTTTGGACTATTCTTCCAACCATCATGAGCTTGGAAGACTTAAAGAAAGCATGGATGGAAGACTTCAAGGACACCAATGTGTTTAAGTGGCTATTTTATAATTTGGTCCTTTTTATAATTTGACTATTTTTACAACACTACTATAAATAGCCCTTATGTCTTCACTTTAGGATTAGATAGTTTTTGGATGAATTTAGGCTCCTTTTTGAGTTTAGGGGAAAAGCCTCTTATCTCTTCATTAAACCCTCTTGGTTACTTGGGTAAGTCATCCATTGTATGAGTTCATTCTCTTCTCCCATGATTTATCTATTAATTAAATGTGTGTTTAATTGTTAGATTAACCTTTCTTTCTTCTAATTTCTATTCTTAATATATCCTTGTATTTTGTCTTGTTTGGGTTTCTCGCTTCTCATTTTACATTAAGTGTACTCCGCTTAGAAAAGACTCTGATTTCTAGTTGTAGATACTTATGTGGTTATGCCTTATTTTTGTGTATAGTGGTGATGACATTCATACATTCATATGTGCATATGCATACGTTGTGGTACGATTCCATGAAAAAGCGTTTATTTTCAGTATTATTTTTCAAAAAGAGATTTATTCCCATTTCCACTCTTGTACTGGATTTGAAATGGGAATCTACGACCCTTACTATTGGATGATGGTTTTTAGAACTAAAATATATGTTTAATGAGGTTTTCTGAGAATATCTAAAGGAATTGTAACCTTTTTAAAATAACTAGTTTATTTATATTTTCTAAAGATTTACTCGGGATTCCATTTATAGGCTTCGATTGTTGAACATAATTCATAGAAGTTTTGCCAGCGTAGTGATTTTGAAAAGGAAAGAGAGTGGATTATATTAGTCCCAGTTCGATTCCGAGCACTTGTCATAGTTAAGCTTAATACTGATTATATTCTTGGAAGTCTCGGTTCAGGACCAGACAGTGTAAACAAAAATGTCGAGTCCCCTATAGGTCCCTCGATTCGTGAGCCACAGTGCCACAGGAGGGGTGTTACCCATGGGTCCTTCCTTATGAGCCCAAGGCCAGATGAGGTGTATACTCTATAGTTATACATGATACTCATCTCTTATCGTATCGCTTGGTTTTTATTGCACTCATTTATTCATATGTAATGCCTATCGCAAGTATTTCTATTGTTTTTACCTGCCGTTCTTATGCGAAAGGTTAGGATATTGTTTGTTGTTTGTATTAATGTCTATTGTGTGTACCTTCTGGTCATATGGAGGCCTAGTTATGTTTTTGTTGATCATTTTTGCATAGTCTGTGATGGATTAGTTGTGAACATTCTCTCGGGGCTCAGGTACGTCTTGTGGACCCCTTCTCTAGCATTTCCAGCTTTAGTGTTTGATTATCTTGTTGTTTCTCTTGTAGTGGGTAGACATTCTATGTATACTTGTCACGACCTGATACAGGCCCTAGCCGTGACAGGTATCCCAGACCAATGAAGGTCCAGGAAGACCCCTTAGCATAACATCAATAGCATAGTAAAACATTAAGTGCGGAAATAGGCCCATAATTATGAAGTTCAACTTCTAACAAGAGTTTAAACATTTGGTCTTGAAAACATAATGGAAACATTTACCAATACTAGTCGACAAAGCCTCTAATAATATGAATGAAAACCTAAGATGGAGCATGGCCCCAACAATACCATAAACCACAACTAAATGTCTAAAGAGAACGTAACAAGATGCATTCCAGAAGATGGATGGCTTACCACTCTTAACTCGTTGCCCTAGGAAGATCCTAGTGTTGCATAGAATCATGAGAGAGTGCCTCCGAACAATATATAGTGAAAAGATAACGGTCAGTATGGCGAGTACTGGCATAAAACCCAGGGGAGAGGGAATAGAACATTTTATAAGGCAAAATCATAAGATACATAATGTAAATCACGTGTAAGAAATCATGAAATAAACTCTTAAGTAATAAAAGATAAACATCCTTTAATTGCTTACTTTATGGAATATGTAATTTCACCGACCTTAGGCAACCCATGGGCTGATAAAGTTTTGGTATTCACCCAACCTGTAGGGCCCCAATCCAAGTTTGTCGCATGAATTGAGATGGACATAGTATGTCCATCATAACATACTGCCCTCATTGAGGTGTGTGTCAAGGTCGTCCCATTTGGGAGAGAACCATCCAAATGTCGGCAAACATAGGTTTTCGGCATGGTAACAAGGACTTATACCTTCTCAGGGAACTACATAATCCCCAAATATGCCCCATTAAAACAACTTTCATAAATCCTTGTCCGTGGAGTCTTTCATTAAGGCATTCACATTTTGGTACCGTCATACCAAGATTTGCAAGTCATTCATATTGTGCCAAACCATTGTTGTAAAACATTATAGACTCCAAATTTCGTCTTTAAATTCATGACATAGACATATTAGGATTCTCATATAATCATTAAACCTTTCACCATTTCATAACATACATTTCTCAAAAGACGGAAAAAACATCATAATACCCATTGAATAACAAGCTTGTGAAAAGGGATGAAAATCATAGTTTTCATCATTCATAGAATTTAGCATTTCAAATCCTCATAAAGAAATTTACCCTTTTTCAAATAATATGTTCAGGCCTCAAAACCCTCTACTATTGATTAGAAAATAATTCATAACAAGAGGGAAATCAATATTAAGCTTTTCACAAACGAAATCCTCAACCCTAGTTTCAAACCATTGATATAATATACATAAATACTAAAAGAATTAACACTTTGCATTCTAGTTCAAATATGGAGTGTTCAACATGCCTTTATGTCGAAAAGGTATTGAGAAAACTTGAATCCTTAGCTTGAAACTTGAACCCTAGCTTTTTTTTGCTTCTAATTGTCTTAGGGAAAGTAGAATGTGATTTTGAATGAGGAATGTCGTATTTGGGGACTTGGGAACGTATTAAAGTAATGGGGGAGTGGTTTCCATAGAAAAAGAACCAAAGTACTCTTAAATTATTAGGTTAAAACAAAGTCTCGCTAGGTAAAAATAGGGGGGTACAAGACACACCCCATCGCGTGGCCAGGCCCTTATGCCACATGGGCTACTGTGGGGTCAAAGCAGTGGACCCTTGCGATGGTCTATGTGATGCGAGGCCAAAGCACACCTCCCGCTGTGCGACGCACAGTCCAATTTCTCACCTTAAACCCTTCCCAACAGGTCTTAACTTATTGCCAATCAATTTCTACTCATTCTTAGGGTCACATAGGATTGTTTCTAGCTCTAAATGTACGTACAAACATTTGGGCATTACAATACTGTTGTGATAGACTATTAGGCTAGCTTCTGCAGGTAAGTGTCTCCTTCCTTGTTACTTATATTTTATCTCCCTTCCTTACGTGTTGTTTGTACTTGTATTTATCTGTTGAGCTTTGTCAGCCTCTGTTAAGCTTTCTCAGCCTATGGTTTATACTGGGTATCACATGTTTTGATACTCATACTACATTTCTTCATTTTTTTCCTCTGATGCAGATCGTAGTATGAGTTGTCGCTACAAATGTGTGCTTCGTGCAGAGGTATCTTAGATCGGAGATTTGAGGTGAGCTCCTAGCGCTCAAAGTTGTTCCTTCTCCCTCTATTTTTACTGGACTAATCTTTATTTTTTATTTCAGAGATAGTTCTGTATATATTGTATTTGCTTAGTACTTTTGTTATGCTTTAGTAGCTCATGTACCTATTGATACCAGGTCTTGGGGTTATTTTTTATATTTTGGTTCTTTCTCTCCCTTTATTTGTGTATGGTCGAGTCTTATTTCTTATATTAGTCTCTTTTCTTCTTATTAACCCATTACTTATTGTTCCGGGCTATAGGTTTGGCTTACCTACTGGTGGGTTAGGTGAATTCATGACCTGAGATTTCGGGTTGTGACAATATATGTATTCTTAACTTGCTTTCTCTTTGTGTATAACATTTGAAATTGTTGTTGCGGAATTGTGCATGGAATTGGTGACGTATTGAAAGGAAAATGTAGTTTTGGTGATGTTCATGTGTGTTGTGAAATCATGATTGTTCGTTGGCATCCAAGTGACCTAAAATATGAAAGGATAAGCTTAAATATGGCCATGGACCATTTATTACAAAAAGGGACCCTAAAATGGCCCTTGGAGGCTGAAACGGGCACCCGCCCTCGCGTCTGGAGCACCTGCGGGCGCAGATGCCAACGCAGGTGGCTCTGGACAAGGCCATAGGGGCACCTGTGGCCGCATGTCATCCACTTGTGGGCACAGGTGGCTCCGCAGACTAGTCCAGAATTTCGTTTTGCATGTTTTTGTCTCTCTTTGACCCTCCAAGACCCCTATACCCTTCTTGGATGTAATTATCAACTTATGGTACCTTTTTAATGGCTTTAAGGGGTATTTCGGAGACATGTTGGATTATATCAATTATGGATTGTTGTTAATTTGTTATTGTGAAAGGTATTGAGATGACTTGATAGTGTAATTGTGACGTAGTGCTAATGAGGAAGTGTAAAGGATAAACTTGGTGTGAAATGTTATTGGTTTATGATGTCTTGGTCAATGCGTGGAATGTTGTGGTGTTGTTGGTATGGTGATGCAGTGAGTTGTATGTAAAAGGATAAAATGACGCTATGTAGCAGTCATGTAGATCATTATCGTTTTATGCACTTGTAATGTAGTTAGTTGTTAACGTGAGCTCCGTTATACTTGTGTTGTAGAGTAACACGTAAGAAAGGAGCTGGATTGTTGTATTCACATATAGGGTTGTGTGTTCATAGTTGGAAGAAAAGGTCTGTAAGGTTACTCTTCTTCGTATCCTTCTACAACATTTATTGTTCACACTGTCATTGCACTTATTTCTATTCCGACATGTCTTAAAGTATCTCGTTTCAGGTTTGTTACCAATAGTTATTCACATGTCTCATAATTGTGGACTATTGTTTCAAAGTTCCAAGAATGTTACAACCACAAACATATCACTCTTATAACAAAAGAATTAAAGTAATGCATACTTGTTGTGTACGGGTGGCAACCCAAGAGGGCAAAAGCCTAGCTAGGGGCGATCCCGAATGAATATTAAGTACGGGTGGAAACTCGAAGGGGCATAAGCCTAGCTAGAGGCAATCCCGAAGGATTATTGGGAATGGGTGGCAACTCAAAGGAGCATAAGCCTAGCTAGAGGCGATCCCGAATGGGTGGCAACTCAAAGGTGCAGAAACCTAGCTAGAGGAGATCCCGAATGACTATATGAATGATATTATATGAACGATGTTATTTAAATGATTGTGACAATGATATGAACAAAAACAAAAGAAATGAATGCAATGTACACGACTTCACACATGTATATTATGGTGGCTAATATATATTGTCCACCCACTTGTACTTGATTTCATTGAAGTCCTTATATCTTATGCAGTTACTTATGGCCTTATATACTCAGTACATTCTTTGTACTGACGTCCCTTGGGGGACTTACCTTATTTGCTGCAGGCACAAGTACTAGTAGACCTCCACAGTAAGCTGCGGGTCATCTACGAAATATTGGTGAGCTCCAGTTGGTTCGGGGCTTTTCGAGTCACATATGTACACTTGTTTTGGTACTATGTAAATATTGTATAAAGTGGGGACTTGTCCCGACTTTAGGTTGGTTATGTATATGTATCTGTTAGAGGCTTTGTAGACGTACGTGGTGAGATGAATGAAAGAATGTATGTCCACAAAAGTGGTATCAGAGCAGGTCATCCAAAGGGTGTCTACAAAGCCATGTTTGAGTAGAGTCTTGCTTATGGATGTGTTGTGCACCACATTTATAAGTAGGAGGCTACGGGAAATTTTGGAGTTGTTTCTTTTCTTCATTTCTTAGATCATCTATTATGTCCACATTTGTAGGTGGAATCATATCTGACCATTGTAATTGGTTTACTTTGTTACAGTAAAATGCCGATTACAAGGTGAGGTAGAGGCAAAGGTAAGCAGGTAGATATGCCTGTCGGAGAAGGAATGAGTAACTCACCACCTGACCAAGCTAGTTAAGGTGGGTTGACACTGAGTTTGCATCGCGGGCTTCTACTACTTTTCCATCTCCAGAAGAGCTGAGAATGAGAGAAGAACCTGCCGAACCACCTGTTAATGCTATAGAGTAGGATCTAAGAAATGCGGTGCAAATGTTGAGCTGTATAGTTGATGTACAAACTCAAGGACAAGTTGGTCCAATGACAAGTGAGGATGGCACGGCTAGAGTAGGTAGTCGGCGGACACACGATTATCTGAAATTAGATCCTCCCATATTCACAGGGTCAGATTCGAATGCAGACCCACAGGACTTCGTGGACCAAATTCAATGGGCTCTAGATGTTATGCATTTGACTGGTGTAGAAACAGTTGAATTTGCAGCATATAGACTAAAAGGCGAGGCTATATTATGGTACAAAAATTGGAAACGATCTAGGGGTATTGGTGCAATTCCAGCTAGTTGGGAGGAATTCAAAACTGCCTTCCTTGATCATTATCTCCCATATGGGATCTGAGAGGCTCGTGCGGATCATTGTTTAAATCTTCTCCAGGGGAGTATGAGTGTTAGAGAATACAGTCTGCGGTTTAATTCTTTGTCTTGGTATGCTCCTAATGTAGTAGCCACTATGGACGACAGAGTCCATCGATATCTGGATAGATTGGAGCCATATTTGGTAAGAGACTGCACCATTGCTTCTTTGAACAGAGATATGGATATAACCAGAATACATGCTTTTACACAGAAGATGGAGGGTCAGAGGCTAAGGAGAAGGACACAAGAAGTTGAAGGAGGGTCGTCTAAAAGGGCTAGATCTATAGGACAGTTCATGGAGTCCCAAGGAGAGTTTAGGCCTCGAAATTTTAACAGACCGCCTAGACCATCATTTTCTTATTCCATAGCAGGCACTCAATCTCGATTCTGAGGGTTTAAAGGCAACCATTTTGGGCAGAGTAGTGTAGTTCGAGGTTCACAGACAACAGGATTTTCTCAGCAACCGTGTCAGCACTGTAGGAAGTCTCATTTAGGTGAATGCCAGGTTGGAATGAATGTTTACTATTTTTGTAGCGTGCCAGGACACATGGTGAGAGAGTGCCTATAAAGGTGCATGGGTGGTATAGCACGACCTATGGGATCAACTGTTGCATCATCATAATCGGTTCCTTCCCTAGGTAGAGGAGTGTAGCCTACTGGGCGGGGTAGAGGTGCTAGAGGAGCAGCTAGTTCCAGTGGATCCCAGAATCGTACTTATGCTCTAGTAGACCGACAGAATTCGGAGGCTTCTCCTGATGTAGTTATAGGTACATTATCCATATTTTCACACAATGTATATGCATTGATTGACCCGGGCTCTACATTGTCATATGTTACTCCATTGATTACTACAAAATTCGAAAGAACACCAGAATTATTAATTAATTCAATTGAAGTATCTACACCAGTTGGTGAATCTATTGTTACAAAAAGAGTATATCGTAATTGTGTAGTAAAAGTGTGTGATCATGATACGTTGGATGATCTTATTGAACTGGAAATGGTGGATTTTGATATCATAATGGGTATGGATTGGTTGGCTTCTTGTTATGCCACGATAGATTGCCGAGCTAAGAAAGTACATTTTCATTTTCCACAAACTAATGTTCTTTAATGAAAGGGTAATGTAGGGGCACCGAGAGGAAAATTTATTTCCTATCATAAATCAAGGAAAATGATAGCCAAGGGGTACATATGCCACCTAGTAAGGGTACGGGATACCGATGTGAAGCTACCAACTCCTCAATCGGTTCCAGTAGTAAATGAATTCCTTGATGTATTTCCTGAAGATCTTCCAGCTTTACCTCCAGAACGGGAAGTAGAGTTTGGTATTGATGTAATTCCAGGCACTCATCCTATCTCTATTCCCCCGTGTAGAATGGCTCCAGCAGAATTGCGAGAACTTAAGGAGCAATTAAAAAACTTGCTGAACAAGGGGTTCATAAGGCCTAGTATATCCTCGTAGGGCGCACAAGTATTATTTGTATGAAATAAAGACAGCACATTGAGAATATGTATTGACTATCGCGAATTGAATATGTTAACGATCAACAATAAATATCCCCTCCCAAGAATTGACAATTTGTTTGATCAGTTACAGGGTGCCAAATGTTTTTCAAAGATTGACTTGAGATCGGGTTACCATCAATTCAGAGTTAGAGAAAAAGATCTTCCCAAGATAGCTTTCCGAACACGTTATGACCATTATGAATTTTTAGTTATGTCATTTGGACTAACAAATGCACCAGTTGTTTTCATGGATTTGATGAATAGGGTGTTTAAGCCATTTCTAGATGTGTTCGTGACGGTGTTTATAGATGATATCATGGTTTATTCAAGATCACAAGAGGACCATGCTAATCACTTACGGCAGGTGTTACAGATTCTTCATGAGTGTAAGTTGTATGCAAAATTCTCTAAATGTGAATTTTGGCTAAAATCCGTAGCATTCTTGGGTCACATTGTGTCAGATGAAGGAATAAGGTTTGATACACAAAAGATCGAAGTGGTGAAGAATTGGCCAAGGCCCACGACGCCTACGGAAATTCGTAGCTTTCTTGGGTTGGCAAGTTATTATTGAAGGGTTTTCTTGCATCGCTGCAACTTTAACAAAGCTTACACACAAGGCAATCAAGTTTCAGTGGAATGATGCATGTGAGAAAAGTTTCCAAGAGCTAAAAGATAAATTAATTTCTACACCGGTATTGGTACTTCCGTAGGGCACAGAAGGGTATATAGTATATTGTTGTCACGCCCCGAATTCCAACGGGACGGACATGGCACCCGAAGCCGACAAGGCCCGAGAGAACCAATCTTCATCCATAAATAGTCATCACCACCACAAATAAATATAAAAATGCCAAAAGCGGAAGTTATGACACATATATGAGAATTATGAAACTTGGCCGTTAGGGCCATCAAGACAAAACATAAGTTCATTACATTCCTTTCGTATGACCCACTGCATCTACAAAGCCTTTACAGATGCATAACCAAAACCAACCTAGAGTCGGGACACACCCCGCTCTATACTTATACACAAGACCAAAACAAATGTACATAGAAGACTCGGAAAGCCCCGAACCAACTGGTGCTCACCAAATGTTCGCAAAAGATCCGCAACCTACAATGGAGGTCTACTAGTACCTGTGCCTGCAGCAAGTAAGGTAAATTCCCCCGAGTGGGGTCAGTACGAAGAATGTACTGAGTATGCAAGGCCATAAGAAAACTGTATCAATAAGTGAGAACACCAATGTATATCAAAGATAAGAGAATAGGCAATATAGATAAACAAACATTTCCATATGTGTGGAACCATGTACTTTGCATTCTTTATTATTCATCTCAATATCAACAATAATCACATCATGCCCGGGACCAACTGATCAGTGGTAAATAACAATATTGGGATCGTCTCTAGATAGGCTTATGCCCCTTTGAGCTACCACACATAAATCAATAAAGCAGGTTCGGCCCTAGCTAGGTTTTCACCCCTTTGGGCTACCCCCTGTGTCCAAAAATAAATCGGGATCGTCTCTAGCTAGGCTTTCGCCCCTTTGAGCTACCACCCGTACTTAAACAAGTATGCATTACTTCATTCTTTAGTTATGAACTCGTAACATTGTTGGTTATCGCGTTATTGGAACTTTGGGACAATGTTCAATGTACAAGAGACAAATGAATAAATATATATAGGTAACCAACCTGACATGAGATACTTTGGAACATTTCGACATAGGTACAAGTACAATGGCAAAGGGAGCAATATGTGCAGCAGAAAGATACGGACAAGAATAACCTTACATACCTTAGCCTCTCAATAAGAATCCACAATCCTAACGAATATAATGATCCAGCCCCTTACTCTACAACACAAGCACATAACAGAGTTTACGTCAACATCTAACCACCTTACAAGTGCAAACACGACAAAAGTTACATAATTGCCTCTACCGTCATTTCTCCCTTTATAATGAAATTTCGGCATGACCATACCAAAAATACCACAACATGCCATACATTGACCAACATCATAACCTATAGCATTTTGCAACAAAGCTTCTTCTTTACACTTTCTCATTCACACCATATCACAAATAATCCATACCATGCTCTATCATCAAAACCACAAGTCACCTTTCAAGTTTAATTCACAAAATGGCACATCTTTTACCAAAGGGAAAAAGTGTCCTATTCAACCTTTCCAACACAACCATCATGATATACACAATACTTCATGCATATAATATGCTAAATCACAAGAATAAATACTTACCCAAGCTTGCAAAGGGATGATCTTGTCCAAAGTGTCCAAAGGGAATGGTTGCCTTAGGGTTTGGAAAAGAAAGAAATGTTTGAGAAATATCCAAAAGTTATGAGAGTTGTAATGAAATAAATCTGATTTTTTACATGATTTATAGAGTTATTTAAGTCATCCTTAGCCACCTCTTTGGCATTAAATGCCATGGTCCCTTGGTCAATCACAAGAATGGGTCTTTTTTTCCTTTTTGGGCTTTTCGTTTTGGCTTTGTTTTGGGCCTCAATTTGGGCCCAATAACACATATTAGCTTAGACCACTAAAATAAATGTATAATCCACCATATATCTCATTTTTAAATTATTCCATAATTTCACGACAATATTCACTTACGAGATTCCCTTTCGTAGCCTCAATCGCAAAACTAGACATTCTAGCCGTCCATGGCTTAATTGATCATAATTTGATAAATACTTGTGTTTAATGGTTTGATCATGTAGGAGTGTATTAAAGTACTTGGATCCTTAATAAGGAGTAAATGAACACCAAAGAACCAAAAGAAACCATGGAAGAATCGACATTTCATTACGTCGCAAAACGAGCTCGGAAAGGCCAAAACATTTGTGCCTTGCGCCACTGCTGCAATACGGGCAGTGGAGCGAAAATGTGGTGCCCTCTAAACCTTAGGATTGTGCTACACACCCTAAAACAGGGAGTGGCGCAGGTTTTAATGGTTCTCTGAAAAAAAAATTTCCAGCTTTTGCACATGCTAGCCTACCATCCGATACCATCCAAGATATGTACTTTTTGTCCTTAATACTAAGGTAAACATGTCTTAAAGTCATCAAGTAAGGTCGGAAATGTACGGGATATTACATTCTTCCCCCCTTAAAAACATTCTTCCTCGAATGTTAGTAAAATTATCTCATGTTCAACAATTGTATTCCTATCTTAGCACATATATACACATACACGCAATACTTGTAAATACTTACTTGTTATGGCTCCACCTCCTCACTGTGAACTTTTTCTTCCATGTGAAATAAATACGGGTACTTTTACTTCATCATTTCTTCCGCTTCCCACGTGATCTCTTCTACTTGTTGATTTCTCCAAAGTACCTTCACGGAAGCAACGTCTTTATTTCTTAGCCTCTTCACTTGCCTATCCAGAATAGCAATAGGTATCTCCTCATAGGTAAGATCCTCCGTAACTTGTACATCTTCAATAGGAGTAATATGAGATGGATCTCCTATGCACTTGCGAAGCATCGAAACATGAAATACTGGATGGACTGTGGAGAGTTCTTGAGGTAATGCCAATTCATACGCAACTTGCCCAAATCTTTTGACAATTTCATATGGACCTATATAACGTGGGCTCAATTTTCCTTTCTTTCCAAACCTCATTACCCCTTTCATCGGCGATACATTTAAGAATACCCAATCACCTATGGCAAATTCAAGCCCTCTTCGTCTAACATCCGCATATGACTTGTGTCGACTTTGGGCTGTTTGTAGCCGCTGCTGGATCACTTTAACTTTCTCCATAGCTCGATAAACAAGATCTGGCCCAAGTAAAGAAGGTTCGCCCGCTTCAAACCATCCAATTGGTGATCGATATTTTCTTCCATATAAAGCTTCATATGGTGCCATCCCGATACTTGAATGATAGCTATTGTTGTACGCAAATTCAATGAGAGGTAGATGTTCATCCCAACTACCTTTAAAATCCAATGTGCAAGCTCGTAGCATAGCTTCAAGTGTTTGGATAGTACGCTCTGCTTGTCCATCTATTTGAGGATGGAAAGTCGTACTCAAATTAACCTGTGTGCCCAAGTTCCTTTGGAAAGATTTCCAAAAATGAGCGGTAAACTGTGCTCTTCTGTCTGATATAATAGAAAGTGGAATGCCATGCAATCGTACTATCTCTTTCACATACAACTTCGCATATCCTCAGTTGTATAGGTCGTCTTGACTGGTAGAAAATGCGCTGACTTGGTAAGCCTGTCCACTATGACCCATATAGAATCAAACTTCCACAATGTACGAGGAAAACCTGTAATGAAATCCATATTAATCATATCCCACTTCCAGACTGGAAGATTGATACATTGCATGTAACCTCCCGATTTCTGATGTTCCACTTTCACCTGTTGACAATTTGGACATTGAGCTACAAATTCCACAATGTTCTTTTTCATATTTCCCCACCAATATATGTATTTCAAATCATGATACATCTTTGTATCTCCCGAACGAATAGAATACCGTGAGTGATGTGCCTCTGTCATAATCCGCTTCCTTAGCTTATCTACGTTCGGTACACATAATTGACCGTGGCATTGAAGTACTCCCTCTTGCGTAAGATCGAATGCCTTTGTCAATTTCTGCTGCACATTCTCTCTCAGCCGCAGCAAAATAGGATCCGCATACTGTTTCTCCTTTACTTCAGCTATTAAGGAAGATTCTGCTGCATTCTGCATGATAACCCCTTCATCTGGAGATTCAAGCAGACGAACTCCCAAACTAGCTAGCTGATGTAGATCCTTGACTATCTCTTGCTTTTCCCTCAATTGGCAGTTAGTGTGTCCCGTTGCTTTGCGACTCAGTGCATCAGCTACTACATTTACTTTTCCAGGATGGTATAAATATCAATATCATAGTCCTTTAAAAGTTCCAGCCATCTCCGCTGCCTCAGATTTAGGTCTTTCTGCTTAAAGATATATTGCAAACTTTTGTGGTCAGTATAGATATCAACATGAACTCCATACAAATAATGACGCCATATATTTAAAGCAAATACCACAGCTGCTAACTCAAGATCATGTGTTGAGTAGTTTCTCTCATGTGGCCGCAACTGTCGTGAGGCATATGCTATCACCTTACCATGCTGCATTAATACATATCCGAGGCCAACCCCGGAAGCATCACAATACACTGCATAACCTTCTATGCCTTCGGGAAGTACTAAAACTAGCGTGGAAGTTAATTTCTCTTTTAGCTCTTGGAAACTTTTCTCACATGCGTCATTCCACTGAAACTTGATGGCCTTGTGTGTTAACTTCGTCAATGGTGCAGCAATAGAAGAAAACCCTTCCACAAATCTCCTGTAATAGCCTGCCAAACCAAGAAAACTACGAATTTTTGTAGGCGTCGTAGGTCTTGGCCCATTTTTCACTGCTACAATCTTTTGCGTATCAACCCGAATTCCTTCATCCGACACAATGTGACCCAAGAATGCTACGGATTTTAACCAAAATTCACACTTAGAAAACTTTGCATATAACTTACGATCCCGGAGAATTTGTAACACCTGTTGTAAGTGATTAGCATGATCCTCCTGTGATCTCGAATAAACCAGGATATGATCTATAAATACCGTTACGAACACGTCTAGAAATGGATTAAACACCCTATTCATCAAATCCATGAAAACATCCAGTGCATTTGTTAGTCCAAATGACAGAACTAAAAATTCATAGTGGCCATACCGTGTTCGAAAAGCTGTCTTGGGTATATCATTTTCTCTAACCCTGACTTGATGGTAACCCGACCTCAAGTCAATCTTGAAAAACCATTTGGCACCCTGTAACTGATCAAACAAATCATCAATTCTGGGGAGGGGATATTTGTTCTTTATCGTTACCTTATTCAATTGCCGATAATCGATACACATTCTCAAGGTTCCATCTTTCTTCCGCACAAATAATACTGGTGCGCCCCACGGGGACATACTAGGCCTGATAAAGCCCTTGTCCAACAAGTCTTTTAATTGCTCCTTCAATTCACGCAATTCTGCTGGAGCCATTCTATACGGAGGAATAGAGATCGGCTGAGTGCCTGGAATCACATCAATGCCAAACTCCACTTCTCGTTCTGTAGGTAAACCTGGAAGATCGTTAGGAAATACGTCGAGAAATTTATTGATCACTGGTACCGACTGAGGAGTTAGTGGTGCCACATCGAGATCTTGCACTTTTACCAAATGGCATATATATCCCTTAGCTATCATTTTCCTAGCTTTAAGATAGGAAATAAATTTGCCTTTCGGTGCCCCCACATTACCCTTCCACTCAAGAATACTCTTTTGTGGAAAATGAAAATGTACCTCCTTGGCTCGGCAATCCACCGTAGCATAACAAGAAACCAACCAATCCATCCCCATTATAACATCAAAATCTACCATGTCAAGTTCAATAAGATCAGCTAGTGTATCATGACCACACACAGTTATCACACCATTATGATATACTCTCTTTGCAACAATAGATTCACCAACCGGTGTAGACACTTCAATACACTTATCTAAGAATTCCGGTGTTCTTTCAAATTTTGCAGCAATCAACGGAGTAACATATGATAAAGTAGAGCCCGGATCTATCAATGCATATACACCATGTGAAAATATAGATAATATACCTGTGACTACATCGGGGGATGCCTCCGAATTCTGTCTGTCCACAAGAGCATACGTACAATTCTGGGCTCTACTGGAACTAGCTGCTCCTGCAGTACCTCTACCTCGATCGGCAGGCTGCATACCTCGGCCTACGGAAGGAACCAATGATGAAGATGCAACGGTTGACCCCATAGGTCGTGCCACACCACCTGAGCCTCTTCGTGGGCATTCCCTCATTCTGTGCCCTGGCATACCACACCAGAAATAAGTATTCACCCCATGTTGGCATTCCCCTGAGTGAAACTTTCCACAGTGCTGACATGGCTGAAGAAGAAACCCTGCTGTCTGCGAGCCCTGAACCCCAGTGCTTTGCCCAGCATAACCGCCTCTAGACCCTCGAAACTGGGAGGAAGCACCTGCCATGGGATGAGAAAATAATGGTCTATGCGGTCTAGGAAACATCCGAAGTCTAAATTCTCCTTGGGACACCATAGACTGCCCCATAGGTCTAGCCCGCTTTGACGGCCCTCTTTCAGATTCCTGTGTTCTCCTCCGTTGCCTTTGATCCTCCATCTTTTGTGCAAAGGCCTGGATCCTAGCAATATCCATGTCTCTGTTCAAGGCAGTAATGGTACAGTCCCTTACCAAATACGGCTCCAATCTGTCCACATATCGATGGATTCTGTCGGTCATTGTAGCCACTACGTTTGGAGCATATCGAGCCAAAGAATTAAACTGAAGACTGTATTCCCGAACACTCATATTCCCTTCTTGAAGGTTTAAAAACTGATCTGTACGTGTTTTCCTGATCTCATAAGGGAGATAGTGATCAAGAAAGGTCGTTATAAATTCTTCCCAGCCAGCTGGAAGTGCATCAATGCCCCTCGACCGTTTCCAGTCCTCATACCACAATATCGTTTCACCTTTCAACCTATAGGCCGCAAGTTCTACCGTTTCTACACCAGTCACATGCATAACATCTAGGGCCCTTTGGACTTGGTCCACGAAGTCCTGTGGATCTGCCTGTGGGTCTGACCCAGTGAATATGGGAGGATCTAGTTTCAGAAAATCCTGTGTTCTGCGGCTCGCTATTCTAGCCACATCATCCTCATTTGTCATTGGACCATCTCGTCCCTGTGTTTGTGCAGCAACTATCTGTGTTAACATGTGCACTGCATTTCTCAAATCCTGGTCAGTAGCATTCATAGGCGGTTTTGCAGGTAAAGTAGGAGAAGCCCGCGATGCAAACTCCTGTTCAACACCGCCTTGATTAACCTGTTCCGGTGGTGGTCTACTAGTTCCCTCTCCAACCATCCTGTCTATTCTTTTACTTTTACCTTTCCCTTTTCGTGCAATCGGCATTTTCTATAACATAAGAAAACCAATGGTTAGGTACGATTCCACTGACAACAGTAGATCTATGGCACGATCTTAGAAATGAAGAAAAAGAAACAACTCCTAAATGTTCCGTAGCCTCCTACTTATAAATGTGGTGCACAACACATCGATAAGCAAGACTCTACTCAGACACGGCTTTGTAGACACCCTTAGGACGACCCGCTCTGATACCACTTTTGTCATGCCTCGAATTCCAACGGGACGAACATGGCACCCGAAGCCAACAAGGCTCGAGAGAACCAATATTCATCCATAAATAGTCATCACCACCATAAATAAATATAAAAATGCCAAAAGCGGAAGTTATGACACATATATGAGAATTATGAAACTTGGCCGTTAGGGCCATCAAGAAAAAACATAAGTTCATTACATTCCTTTCGTTTGACCCACCGCATCTACAAAGCCTCTACAGATGTATAACCAAAACCAACCTAGAGTCGGGACACACCCCGCTCTATACATATACACAAGACCAAAATAAATGTACATAGAAGACTCAGAAAGCCCCGAACCAACTGGAGCTCACCAAATGTTCGCAAAAGATCCGCAACCTACAATGGAGGTCTACTAGTACCTATGCCTGCAGCAAGTAAGGTAAATTCCCCCGAGGGGGGTCAGTACGAAGAATGTACTGAGTATGCAAGGCCATAAGAAAACTGTATCAATAAGTGAGAACACCAATGTATATCAAAGATAAGAGAATAGGCAATATAAATAAACCAACATTTCCATATGTGTGGAACCATGTACTTTGCATTCTTTATTATTTATCTCAATATCAACACTAATCACATCATACCCGGGACCAACTGATCAGTGGTAAATAACAATATTGGGATCGTCTCTAGATAGGCTTATGCCCCTTTGAGCTACCACCTATAAATCAATAAAGCAGGTTCGGCCCTAGCTAGGTTTTCACCCCTTTGGGCTACCCCCTGTGTCCAATAATCAATCGGGATCGTCTCTAGCTAGGCTTTCGCCCCTTTGAGTTACCACCCGTACTTAAACAAGTATGCATTACTTCATTCTTTAGTTATGAACTTGAAACATTGTTGGTTATCGCGTTATTGAAACTTTGGGACAATGTTCAATGTACAAGAGACAAATGAATAAATATATATAGGTAAAAAACCTAACATGAGATACTTTGGAACATTTCGACATAGGTACAAGTACAATGGCAAAGGGAGCAATATGTGCGGCAGAAAGATACGGACAAGAATAACCTTACAAACCTTAGCCTCTCAATAAGAATCCACAATCCTAACTAATATAATGGTCCTGCCCCTTACTCTACAACCCAATCACATAACGGAGTTAACATCAACATCTAACCACCTTACAAGTGCAAAGACGACAAAAGTTACATAATTGCCTCTAACGTCATTTCCCCCTTTATAATGAAATTTCGGCATGACCATACCAAAAATACCACAACATGCCATACATTGACCAACATCATAACCAATAGAATTTTGCAACAATCTTATTATTTACACTTTATCATTCACACCATGTCATAAATAATCCATACCATGCTCTTTCATCAAAACCACAAGTCACCTTTCAAGTTTAATTCACAAAATGACACATCTTTTACCAAAGGGCAAAAGTGTCCTATTCAACCTTTCCAAAACAACCATCATGATATACACAATACTTCATGCATATAATATGCTAAATCACAAGAATAAATACTTACCCAAGCTTGCAAAGGGATGATCTTGTCCAAAGTGTCCAAAGGGAATGGTTGCCTTAGGGTTTGGAAAAGAAAGAAATGTTTGAGAAATATCCAAAAGTTATGAGAGTTGTAATGAAATAAATCTGATTTTTTACTTGATTTATAGAGTCATTTAAGTCATCCTTATCCACCTCTTTGGCATTAAATGCCATGGTCCCTTGGTCAATCACAAGAATGGGTCTTTTTTTCCTTTTTGGGCTTTTCCTTTTGGCTTTGTTTTGGGCCTCAATTTGGGCCCAATAACACATATTAGCTTATCCCACTAAAATAAATGTATAATCCACCATATATCTCATTTTTAAATTATTCCATAATGTCACGACAATATTCACTTACGAGATTCCCTTTCGTAGCCTCAATCGCAAAACTAGACATTCTAGCCTTCCATGGCTTAATTGATCATAATTTGATAAATACTTGGGTTTCTTAGTTTGATCATGTAGGAGTGTATTAAAGTACTTGGAGCCTTAATAAGGAGTAAATAAACACCAAAGAACCAAAATAAACCATGGAAGAATCGACATTTCATTACGTCGCAAAACGAGCTCGGAAAGGCCAAAACATTTGTGCCTTGCGCCACTTCTGCAATACAGGCTGTGGCATGAAAATGTGGTGCCCTCTAAACCTGAGGCTTGTGCCACACACCCTAAAACAGGGAGTGGCGCAAGTTTTAATGGTTCTCTGAAAAAAAAAATTCAGCTTTTGCACATGCTAGCCTACCATCCGATACCATCCAAGATATGTACTTTTTGTCCTCAATACTAAGGTAAACATGTCTTAAAGTCATCAAGTAAGGTCGGAAATGTACGGGATATTACAATTGTGATGCTTCCGGAGTTGTCCTAGGGTGTGTATTGATGCAGCACAGTATGTATTGATGCAGCACAGTAATGTAATAGCGTATGCCTCACGACAGTTGCGACCACTTGAGAGAAATTATCCCACACATGATCTTGAGTTAGCAGCTGTGGTATTTGCTTTAAAGATATGGCGCCACTATTTGTATGGGGTTCATGTTGACATCTATACTGACCACAAGAGTTTGCAATATATCTTTAACCAGAAGGACTTAAATCTGAGGCAACGGAGGTGGCTTGAACTATTAAAAGATTATGATATTGATATCTTATATCATCCAGGGAAAGCGAATGTGGTAGCCGATGCATTAAGCCGCAAAGCAGTAGGAAGTACTAGTGGCCAGTTGACTGAAAAGCACGATATATTCAAGGATCTACATCAACTAGCCATCTTGGGAGTTCGTGTTCTGGAATCTCCAGACGAAGGGGTTATTGTACAACATGCAGCAGAATCTTTATTGGTAGCTGAGGTGAAAGAGAATCAGCATGCGGATCCTATGTTATTTCAGCTGAAAGAAAATGTACAACAGGGTTTGACAAAGTTATTTGATCTTACGCAAGAAGGAGTACTTCAATGCCAAGGTAGGTTATGTGTACCGGATGCAGATGAGCTGAGGAGACAAATTATGATAGAGGCGCATCATTCACGATATTCTATTCATCCGCGAGCTACCAAAATGTATCATGATTTGAAAGAAATGTATTGGTGGGGAAACATGAAGAAGAACATTGCAGAATTTGTAGCTCAATGCCCAAATTGTCAACAAGTAAAAGTATAGCATCAAAAATCTGGAGGTTACATGCAATGTATCAATCTTCCAGTCTGGACATGGGACATGATTAACATGGATTTCATCACAGGTTTGCCTCGTACACTGCGGAAATTTTATTCCATATGGGTAATAGTTGACAGGCTCACCAAGTCAGCGCATTTCCTACCAGTCAAGACCACCTATCCAGCTGAAGATTATGCAAGGTTGTATGTGGAAGAGATAGTGCGATTACACGGGATTCCAATCTCTATTATATCAGACAGGGGAGCTCAATTTACTGCATATTTTTGGAGATCTTTTCAGAGGAGTTTGGGAACCCAAGTGAGTTTGAGCACTGCTTTTCATCCTCAGACAAATGGACAAGCAGAACGTACTATCCAAACACTTGAAGATATGCTACGAGCTTGTACGTTGGACTTTAAAGGTAGTTTGGATGATCATCTACCTCTTATTGAATTTTCCTACAATAATAGCTATCATTCAAGTATTAAAATGGCACCTTATGAAGCTTTATACAGAAGGAGGTGTAGATCACCAATTGGATGGTTTGAAGCGGGTGAAACTGCTTTACTTAGGTTAGATCTTGTTCATCAAGCTATGGAGAAAGTTAAAGTGATCCAAAAGCGGCTACAAACGACCAAAAATCGACAAAAGTCATATGCTGATGTTAGAAGAAGAGGGCTCGAATTTTCCATAGGTGATTGGGTATTCTTGAAGGTGTCACCAATGAAAGGGGTAGTGAGATTTGGAAAGAAAGTAAAGTTGAGTCCACATTATAAAGGTCCATATGAAATTGTCAGAAGGTTTGGGCAAGTTGCTTATGAATTGAAACTACCCCAATAACTCTCCACAATTCATCCAGTATTTCATGTTTCAATGCTTCGAAAGTGCATAGGAGATCCATCTCGTATTGCTCCCATGGTAGATGTACAAGTTACGGAGGATCTCACCTATGAAGAGATACCTATTGCTATTCTGGATCGACAAGTAAAGAGATTAAGGAATAAAGAAGTGGCTTCTGTAAAAGTATTTTGGAGAAATCAACAAGTAGAAGAAATCACATGGCAAGCCGAGGACATGATGAAGTCTAAGTACCCGCATCTATTTCAAACGGAAGAACAAGTGCACGATGCAAAATTGGAGAAATAACAAGTAAGTATCTATGAGAATTATGTATATATGTGTGTGATAACATGAATAATTATCCTAGGCTTGAATTGGTGTAAATTGGATAATGTCACTAACATTCGAGGACGAATGTTTCTAAGGGGGGAAGGATGTAACACCCCGTACGTTTCCGAACCCAGTTAATTTCCATAATATTTATGGAATTATTTAAACATGAGATTTTTTGGGTATTATACATTAAATTTGTTGGGCTGAATTAGTCTTGTGCCATTGGGCTCAATTGAGGCCCAAAAATGGAGCAAAAGACATGGCCCAAATGGAATTTGACCCATTCTTCAAGTTGACCAAGTAAACACCTCATTTAATATGGTGTATTGGCTAAGGATGAACATTAAAAGAGGCTATTTAAAGGGAATATATAAGGCACAAAATCATATTTTTATTCATTATAACACACATGCCAAATCTAAACTTTTCTCAAGATATTTTCTCTCTACTCTCAAACCCTAAGGCAACCATCCCTTGGATAAAATCATCATCTTGAAAGATTTGGTAAGTGCTTACTATCATTGTGTAGTATATTATATGCTTAATATGTTGTATCAATCATTTTGTTTATGTGGGCAAAGTGTTGGACAGTTCACTATGTGTGAAACAATCTATGTGTGCTTAATCGGTAAAGGGTTTTGCCTTATAAACTTGAAAGTGGATTTGTGGTATTGAAGAAAGTGAATTTGATGGATTAAATATCAACATGTAAGATGTGGTTATGTTCTTAACTTGCTTTATCTTTGTGTATAACATTTGGAATTGTTGTTGCGAAATTGTGCATGGAATTGGTGACGTATTGAAAGGAAAATGTAGTTTTGGTGATGTTCATGTGTGTTGTGAAACCATGATTGTTCGTTGGCATCCAAGTGACCTAAAATATGAAAGTATAAGCTTAATTATTTCCATGGACCATTTATTACAAAAAGGGACCCTAAAATGACCCTTGGAGGCTGAAACGGGCACCCGCCCTCGCGTCTGGAGCACCTGCGGGCGCAAATGCCAACGTAGATGGCTATGGACAAGGCCAAAGGGGCATTGAGGGCGCAGGTGGCTCCACATCCCAGTCAAGAATTTTGTTTTGCATGTTTTTGTATCTCTTTGACCCCCCCAAGACGCCTATACCCTTCTTGGATGTAATTATCAACTTATGGTACCTTTTTAATGGCTTTAAGGGATCTTTCGGAGGCATGTTGGATTATATAAAGTATGGATTGTTGTTAATATGTTATTGTGAAAGGTATTGAGATGACTTGATGGTGTAATTGTGACGTAGTGTTAATGAAGAAGTGTAAAGGATAAACTTGGTGTGAAATGTTATTGGTTTATGATGTCTTGGTC
This sequence comes from Capsicum rhomboideum, assembly GCA_031232105.1. NCBI lineage: Eukaryota > Viridiplantae > Streptophyta > Magnoliopsida > Solanales > Solanaceae > Capsicum > Capsicum rhomboideum. Next base: position 122,683,049 of record CP124714.1, read on the forward strand.
AATGTGTGGAATGTTGTGGTGTTGTTGGTATGGTGATGTAGTGAGTTGTATTGTAGAAGGATGAAATGACGCTATATAGCAGTCACGTAGCTCATTATCGTTTTATGCACTTGTAATGTAGTTAGTTGTTAACGTGAGCTCCATTATGTACTTGTGTTGTAGAGTAACACGTAAGGAAGGAGCTGGATTGTTGTATTCACATATAGAGTTGTGTGTTCATATTTGGAAGAAAAAGTATGTAAGGTTACTCTTCTCCGTATCCTTCTGCAACATCTATTGTTCACACTGTCATTGCACTTGTTTCTATTCACATGTCTTAAAGTATCTCGTTTTAGATTTTTTACCAATTGTTATTCACATGTCTCATAATTGTGGACTATTGTTCCAAAGTTCCAACAATGTTACAACCACCAACATATCACTCTTATAACAAAAGAATTAAAGTAATGCATACTTGTTGAGTACGGGTGGCAACCCAAGGGGGCAAAAGCCTAGCTAAGGGCGATCCTGAATGAATGTTGAGCACGGGTGGCAACTCGAAGGGGCGTAAGCCTAGCTAGAGGCAATACTAAAGGATTATTGGGAAAGGGTGGCAACTCGAAGGGTCATAAGCCTAGCTAGAGGCGATCCCGAACGGGTGGCAAATCAAAGGGGCGAAAACCTAGCTAGAGGCGATCCCGAATGACTATATGAATGATATTATATGAACGATGTTATATAAATGATTGTGACAATGATATGAACGAAAACAAAAGAAATGAATGCAATGTACACGACTTCACACATGTATATTATAGTGGCTAATCTATATTGTCCACCCACTTGTACTTGTTTTCATTGAAGTCCTTATATCTTATGCAATTACTTATGGCCTTACATACTCAGTACATTGTTTGCACTGATGTCCCTTGGGAGACTTACCTTATTTGTTGCAGGCACAGGTACTAGTAGACCTCCACAGTAGGCTACGGAATATTGGTGAGCTCCAGTTGGTTCGGGGCATTCCGAGTCACACATTTACACTTGTTTTGGTACTATGTAAATGTTGTATAAAGCGGGGACTTTTCCCGACTTTAGGTTGGTTATGTATATGTATCTATTAGAGGCTTTGTAGACGTACGTGGTAAGATGAATGAAAGAATGTATGTCCACTTTGACTTGATGGCCCTAACGGCCAAGTTTCGTATATATCATATGTTCTCCATGACTTCCACCATCAGTATCTTGTAATTACATGAGATAGAATGTAGTTCACTCAGACACATGCATACGAACGTACATGAATGAAGATTGGTTCTCTCGGGCCTTAGCGGCTTCGGGTGCCAGTCTGCCCCGTTGGAATTCGAGGAGTGACAAAAAAATAGATAGTATTGTTGATCATAAAGAAGTGTCACATCGCCTTGTCTATGCTCATTAAATTGATGTTGGAATGTAAATCAATAAATCTAAAAGTCCCTGACAATATGAAGTAAAAGACCAACCCACGTCATTAATAAAAGTAGCTACATACTAATCTTCACATATTAGTATTTATTTATGTGAAAAAGAAATTTATTTCTCAGAATTTCATCACTAATGAAAATTCAAATGTAAATGAAACTGAAATGACAATAAAACAGGAAATAAATAAAATAACAAAATGCAGACCTTCAATTATCGGGTAAAAATCGTTTACACCCACTTTGCATTAAAAATTCATTTCCCCTCTCAACTATAAATAATAGACATTCTCCACCCACCCCCCACCCCCCTTTTATCCTATATAATGTCCATTTTTACCTTGAAATTTGCAATCCTACATCTATACAATATTTTTTTTCTATTATATATTATTTATTTATTTTACTCAGCTAATTTTATATTTTTTATTTAAATTCATTAATGTTAAAAGTAGAATAATACTTTTTAATTTTTCCTAAAAGGAAATGTTATTTATATGAATATTAGTTTATTACATGCATTAAGTATGTATATATGTATGCACATGTGTGTGTATATTTAAGTTTCACTTTTTCCTTATTTTGTATTGTTTATATAAATAAATGAGTTCTAATTGTCCTTAATAAAATATTATAAATTATAAATTAAAATTTAGTTACAATATAAGTAAATTTAGAAATTAATTTGTTTGAAAATATATCTTTATTTTAATTAATTTTTTGGTGAAGGGGAACCTTAGAGTAACTTGTCAAGCTGATGTCATGTGGCCAAGAGGTCATGAGTTCAAGCCCGTGAAAACAACCTCTTGTAGAAATGTGGGGTAAGGTTGTGTATAATAAACCCCTATGGTTCGTCCTTCCCCGAACGCCGCGCATAGCGAAAGCTTTACTGCACCGGACTATCCTTTTTTATTTTTGTATTACCTGCATCGAAATATGTTTATAAAGTTATTATTATATGTTAATTTTTACTTATTCAAATAGATATTAGAGTTTTGATTATATTAATAAAATTAATTTTCTTATTCTTCTCATTTATTTTATTTAGAGCGTCATTAACTTGTATACAAAATTAAAGCTTCTCACTTTTTTTTGTCTAGAAAGTACTATTTATTTTTTAAAGAAAATTTACAATATAGATTTAAAAATAAAAAATATCATGAAAGGAAAAAAAAGACGAATAGTGTAAGGGTAAAGTAGACATTTAAAAAGATAAATATGATAAAGTGAGGAGAATGATTATTGTTCAAAGATGAAGAAGAATTTAATTTTTAAAACAAAGTTGAGGGGTAAATGATTTTCACCATCAATTATCTCTTCGTGACTTTTAAGATGAGTATCCTTAAACTTGGGAACAAAAGAATTACATGCGACTACCTACCGACTCTATAACAAACAAGACAAGTTGTTTTACATTATGCATCTTTGTATCTATGTAAATGTGGAATATTTATTACTCCCTCTGTTCATCTTTACTCGTTCACTATACTAAAAAGAAATATTCAGTAATATTTGTCCAATTTGGAAATCAATGAATATTTTACCGATTTTTACCCATTTTACCTTTAACATTAAATACGATTCATTATCCAATACAGTTTTAAAAACATTAAATTTATTATATTCAAAGTGTAATATGGTACAATTACTCCTTTAATTTTCTATTTCTTAACCTGTGTGCCAAGTAAATGGTGGACAAATAAAGACTGCAAAAATTCTTTATCCTCCATAAATGTGAATTATTACGAAAAGTTGTAATTATCCATAAATATGGATTATGAAAGCTTGTTACGGTAACAACTATTGATGATACTATTTTTTCCATTAATTGTGAATACTATATTAAATTATTGATCAAAGAAATGAGATAAAAACTCAAACAATTGATAAAAAAGATAATACCCATGCCGACCAATTAAAATATCAGCATTTAAAAGTGATTATTTGACTTACTACTTGTTGCAAATATTTTCATATTAAAGAGTTTATTATGATTTGCAATTGAAGAAATTAGCCTCTTCACTTTTTTAAGCATTATTAACTTCTTAAAAACTAAAAACACAAATTAAATTTACATATTATGTTGAAAAAAACTGTAGCAATTGAAAAACATCATGCAAATGAACGAACAAACATTAAGATCCTGCCTTCCGAAGTGAACGGTGTGAATTTTCTTTTTTCCATTGGATTTGTTTGCTCTTGTGTTCTACTAATAAATAATTAAGGAAATATGACTTCGAGCCTTGTAAAAAGAACATATCAGCAAACCTTCACTATAACACTGTATATGTTTACCGTATAATTGGTACAGTTAAATTTGTATAAAAGGTCAAGAAAACACGTCTTAATTTAACTTTTTTTAGATTAAGTTATTAAATCTTCGGACGATAAATAATGACATGTGACAGTGATAATAGTAAGCTAAGTAAAAGCTCATAGAGAAAGGATTCGGATATCTTGAGTTCTAGTGTCCGACCTCGGGAACTGAGATCCCCTTCTCGAAGATATTGAGCGAATGCAAGCAAGTGACGGAAAAGAAAATGTCTGTTGTTTTTTACAATATTCAAATTCCAATGCCTTAAAAGGTAATTGAGGTCAACTAATTTATAAGATACAAGAATGAAACTGTTTGATGGAGAAATTCCCTTTATACCCAAGAGGTACAAGCTCCAACATAGCATGACATATGGCGATCCCATCATTAGTGCTAGTCTATTTTTCCTGCAATGCGCAACTTCGTACAGGACTCATCCGCGCACTTGAATCCTCTGACACTTGTGTCTCTCTTATCTTTTGTCCACATAGTCAATGGTGCGACATATTCCTCGAACCTTCTAGCGTTTGCTAATTCATCAAACTAATATGCCATTAGACCATTTGCCGCCACGTGTTTACCAAGTTGTTCAGGTATGTTTCCCCCCTATAAAGACAATCCCTTGGTTTCCCTAGCTTGGTGAAAGCCAAGGCCGGAAAACGAAAAGAACAAAACCTGCAGTCTTCCCATTGCTTCTCCTCCTTCCTTTTTATTGCCACGGTCGGTTTTCGATTTCGTCTTCCCGTGCCACGTATTTTGTTATTCTAAGGTGCACTTTCCCATGCAGCACCTCAATTTTGCAGCCTATAAATAGGTGCTCCCTTTCAAAGCTCCCATATTTTATTCTCTCTTTTTCTATCGATAACAATACGAATAGCAGAAGATTCTAGAATTAGAATATTAGAAAAGGAGAAGAAATTGATTCTTGAAAAAGAAGAACATGTTGTATCCTGGATTTTTTTTTCATTTGTAGAAGAAGAGAGTTTTGAGTTGACTAGAACTTCGTTAAACTCATCAAAAATTACTGAATAACTGATAAAGGAAAATACAGGTATTTATAGCCAAATACACACTGTTTCGAAAGAATGTACTACTTTGAAAAGTTGCACTATTTTGAATCACTGTTTCTGAAACATCTTGGTTCTGGAAATAATGCATCATTTTTGGACTGTTGCATTGTTTCTGGAATGGTTACATTGTTCTGGAATGATACACTGCTTCTTGAACAGTCACAATGTTGCAAAACAGTTCATTGGAACATTGCATTTGGAGGAAAATTTTGGATGAATTTTTCTGGATTAAAATATCACAACCACTTAAGTTTAAAAAAAAATTGTCCAAAAAGATAATCTCTCGATCGATCATTTGCCAAATCCAAATCCAAATTCGAAGCAAAATCCGAGCCGAGCGAGCGACGACGATGACGACGCGAGGCTTGGTTTCTTCTTGGCTCACAATCCATACAAATGAGTACTTCTTAATATAAAGGACAAAAGGTTTCTTTCTCCCACCAATGAGGGAGAAACTAGTTTTCCTTCTATAAAGTGACTATTCATCTCATTTTATTCCCACTTTATTCCACCATTTTCCATTCATATTTCACCAAAACCCAACAATCCCCCACATGAATGGGGAATGGATATTTCATTTTAGAAAAATATGTGTGATCTACAAATAGGGATCAGTTGCATCTGGATAAGTAGGTTTCCCTTTGAACTTTCCATAGTCAACATACATCGGGTATCCTCAATCAATCGGTAGATTTGATATCTTTGAACTGGCGAGCTTTTATGTATACCTAGACAACGTATGTCACAAAACTAACCCTTGACCATTCGTGGTACTCCTTATTTTGTTCGTTTTAGCCATGGACACGTCCTGGTTTCATAAGTGCGTAGAGAATTGACCTTACTTTATATTCTCCTTGAAGCGGATTACACTTCACACTCACATAGGTGATTCCTAAACGTTAAGTCCAATAGACAAAACTATTTGGTCATACCAGCCAAACTTAGGTAATGTAACACCCCATACATTTCCGAACCTAGTTGATTACCGTAACATTCATGGAATTATTTAAACATGGGATTTTTAAGGTATTATACATCAAATGTGATAGGCCAAATTAACCTTGTACAATTGGGCCCAATTTAAGGCCCCCCCAAAAAACACAATATACATGGCCCAAATGAAAACACTCATGTTAAATTTAGAAATTTCTACAAGATTATTCTCTCAACTTAAACCCTAAGCCACCTTCCTCTTGGGACAAGATCACTCCTTGAAAAGCTTTGGTAAGTGTTTACTCTCATGGTTTAATATATTATATGCATGGAATATGGTGTAGATCATGTTGGTTATGTTGGTGAAGTGTGAGAAGTTCACTATGTGTGAAACAATTTATGTTTGCTTAATCAGTGAAGGGTTTTGCCCTGTAAACTTGAAAATAGACTTGTGGTCTTAAAGGAAGTGAATTTTATGGATTACATATTAACATGTATGATGTGTTTATGTCCTTAACTTACTTTCTCATTGTGTATAACATTTGAAATTGTTGTTGTGAAATTCTGCATGGAATTGGTGACGTATTGAAAGAAAAATATAGTTTGGTGATGTTTATGTACGTTGTTAAACCATTCCTGTTCTTTGGCATCTAAGATGATCTAAAATATTTTAAGATAAGGTTAGTTATGATCATGGACCATTTATTACAAAAAAGGACCCAAAAGAGACCCTTTTTGGCCGAAACGGGTACCCGCCCTCGCAAACGAAGCACCTGCAGGCGCAGGTGACTTCGTAGGTGCCTCTGGACACTACCAAAGGTCACCTGAAGGTTCACCTCAGCCACCTGCGGGCTCAGGTGGCTTCGTAGGTCAGCCCAGAACCCCGATTTGATTGCTTTTGCATCCCTTTAACCCCCCGAAGCCCCTATACCCTTCATGGATGCAATTATCAACTTATGGTACCTTTTAAATGACTATAAAGGAGTATCCCATAGGTATTTTTAATGGTATAAATTATGGATTGTTGTTTATGTGTTATTGTGAAAGCTATCGAGTGACTTGACGGAGAAAAGGTGACGTAGTGTTAATGAGGAAGTGTAAAGGGAAAACTTGGTGTGAAATGTTATTGGTTTATGATGTCTTGGTCAATGTATGGAATTTTATGGTCTTTTTGGTATGGTGATGCAATAAATGTTATTTCAAGAGGGCGAAATGACGTTATACGGCAGTCACATTATTCATTGTCGGCGTATGCACTTGTAAGGTAGGTGGTTGTTAACATGAGCTTCTTTATGTACTTGTAGGGAGCTTAATTTGAGATCATAGGTGGATTGAGTTGCTAAAGGACTATAATCTCTCAATTCTATTACATTCAAAAAAGGCGAATGTGGTAGTTGACGTCTTGAGCCAGAAGGCAGTGAGTACGGGTAGCTTGACCTTCATTTCAATTTTATAGCAATCGTTGACCTTGGACATCCAGTCCTTAGCCAACATGATGGTTTGGCTTGATATTTCAGGCCCAGGAGAAATCTTGCTATTGTTAAGGTTAGATATACCTTATTAGAGTAGATTCAGGGTTGTTAATTGGAGGATGGTGGGTTGTATGGAATTTAGGATCATGTGTTGAGAGGCGAGTCCAGTAGGTCTTCCTTAGATTCTGAGGGCATTCTGAGATTCGATGATCGCATTTGTGTTTTGACGGTGGGAGGTTTGATTCAGTTGATACTCTAGGAGGCTCATAGCTCAAGGGATTCTATTCACCCCAGGACAACTAAGATGTATAGAGATTTGAGGCAACACTACTGGTCAAGAGGTATGAGGAGAGATATAGCAGATTTTATGGCTCAGTGTCTGTGTTATTAGTAGATAAAGGCCGAGCATTTGAGACATGGTGGATTGCTTCATAGGCTACCCATTCCTAAGTGGAAATAGAAGTAAATTACTATGGATTTTCTGGGTGTTTTACCTCACACTTCTCGTGGTTTTGATAGCATTTGGGTCATCGTAGATCGATTGACCAAGTCCACCAATTTTATTCCTATTCAGACTTCTTTTAGTGCCGATAGGTTGATTCGTATCTATGTTTGAGAGGTGGCATGCCTTCATGGGGTGCTCGTGTTGATAATTTTAGATCGAGGCTCTTAGTTCACTTCTAGCTTCTGGAGGGCATTTCAGGAGGAGTTGGGTACCCAGGTTGATCTTAGCACCACTTTCCATCCCTAGACTGATGGGCAGTCGGAGCGAACTATTCAAGTTTTGAAGGGTATTCTCCATGTGTGTGTTATGAACATTACAGGTCAGGCAGTCGGAGTGAATTATTCAAGGTTTGGTGGATATGCTCCATGTGTGTGTTATGAACTTTGGAGGTCAGTGAGAGTAGTTTTAGCCTTAGGAGTTTGCCTATTATAACAACTACCATTCGAGTATTCAGATGGAACCATTCAAGGCATTGTATGGTAGGCATGGTTGATATCCTATTGGTTCGTTTGAGACTTTAGAGGTTAGGCCCCGTGGAACAAATTTTCTTTGTGAGTCTTTGGATTGAGTTTGGGTGATTTAAGAAAGTCTACGGGTAGCTCATAGCAAACAAAAGAATTATGCTGATCATAGGGTTCGAGCCTTGAAATTTAGAGTTTGTAATTGGGTATTCTATGAGTATAGCTGATAAAGGGCATGATGAGGTTTGGGAGGATGGGAAAGCTCAGTCCCAAGTATATTGGGCCATTTCAGATCCTACAAATAGTTGAAGAGGTAGCATATGAGTTGGCCTTACCTCCTGCCTTTTCGTCCATCCATCTAGTGTTCGATGTATCGATGTTGTGGCATTAAATTCCAGATAAATCTCATTTTCTTCAGTGGGATTCAGTTAAGTTAGATGATAGGTTGACCTTTGTTTAGGAGCTAGTTTCTATTCTAGCCAAAGATGTCAGGCGGTTGCGTTCCAGAGATATTTCTGTGGTTAAGGGTTAGAGAAGACACAATGTGGTCAAGGAGGCTACCTGGGAGACCAAGCATGATATGTGGACTCAGTATCCTCACTTGTTTGAACCTTCATGTACATCGTAATCCTTTACTTTGGCGAATGAAAGTCCTTTTACTAGTGGATGTTGTAATGACCCTACAGGTCATTATCTTCGCTCAATGCTTTTCCTGCATTTAGAGCATTCCTATAGATGCCCCAAGTAATTTATGACTTGCTAGGACTGACAGTTTGGTCATCGGGTAGTTCATTTGGTTTTTAGAGTCATTTCTTTGTTTTGGAGTTGTTAGAGTTGAGAAATAGATCTCTGGCCAAAACATTAGTTAAACGGCCTCGGATGCCAATTCTGATAGCCTCATCAACTATGGAATATCGATTTTAGGCTAGGAGGACCCGTGGTCTATGTCCCGAGGCTCCCAGACTTAGTTTGAGCTATAGTGGAAACTGGTTAAATAGACACTTTGGTATAGGACCCTTTTTTTGTCAAAATGACCTCGGATGGAAGTTTCGATGGTTTCGTTGAGTCTGCAATGTCAAATTTAGTATGGTAGCATAATTCATTTATATTTACGAGATTCTGAATGAATCTTGAGGGCTCATTCACAGAATTTGCAACTTGGCAAAGTTGGTGGTGCTGATGCACCTGGTGCAGGACAAAATTGGCCTTCGACGTCTGCGTGGGGTTGACCATGATCTTGAGGGTCAAGGATTATTGACCTTTGTATTCATGAGCCAGACCTTACATTGGCAAAGTGGAGGCCGGCCTGGCTGGTCCAACCTTCTTCATCGCAATTAAGATGGACTAGCCGCGTTTACAAAGGCCTGTCCGGGTCAACTACCACATTCATGGTAGGGTTCCAGCATTTGCGATGAAGGACCCCGGGCTTTACAAATAGCTGATGCCTTTATTTTTCATCTAATATTTTTAGACCAAAACACCATTGTAGACACCTGTAAGCTTAAAAATTATGGGAGATTGAGTATTCAAAGTTGGAAACATCATTGTAATTTTTTCCCTACCTATCATCTTGTAAGTTTCCAGTCAATTCTTTGATTTTTCTCCAATTAATTCATAATTTCTCAATTATGTTTGGGGCTATTTTGGGGCTGGGATTATGCCCAATTTCGGGGCAAATGATCCTTGAGCTGAGAGGGATATTGTGACGATTTTAATTTGGTTATTCCCTAAGAGAGCTCTACTGGAGAATTTTAGTGTGATTTCTTACACGGAGCATTAATACACACTATGGTTACTGACTTTCTTATCTTGACGTGTAGAACATTATTTTTATAGCCTAGCAGCGGTCGGAGACTTCTAGAAAGGAAAAAGCTCCAGGTAGGCTAGGCTTACCTTTCTCCTAGACTATGCCTTATTATTGTATTAGTGTGATATTGTGCTAGCAATGGGTGGGTAATTATGGCTCGGTGGTTATTTTAGCATTTATTACCTTCTTCAGCCGGTTAAGTGGCCTTTTTGATTTAATTCAGGCCCATTTTTCCTTACATCAGCATAAGATTATCCAATAGGATTAGAATTAGTTCTTTTAGTGCCTTGGGTTGGGATGCAGAATCCTTATCCTAGGTTTGGGTAGGTGCTTGTCTTAGGTTGGGATTTTTTGGATTGGTAGTGGGCCACACCACCCTTTTTAAGATAGACTGTTTAGAATAACCTCCTTTTTAACCTTATTAATCACATAGCTATTTCCTTAGGCCATTACCTGGATTTGGGATTGACTTAGGTATTATTTTATCCTTATTTATCTCCATTACCCTGGGTAGTGCAGTATTTAACCTTAGACAGCACCGTTCGACCTAAGTAATTTGAGTCCGCTTTGCCTTAAAGGATTTGACCACCTAAAATTGGTTTATATTGAATAATTTGACTTGAGATAGGTTAAAACCTCACTATTGGGTTTTATGCTTACTAGTTCTGGTTTGAGTCTGGCAATTTCTATATTATCATTACCTATCAATTCTAGTTTGAGTCCGACATATGCTAAATGGTTATCATATATGAGTTCAGGTTTGATTCTGGAATTTATTATCATTTCTTTTACTGATATGGGGTTGGGAAACTAGTGATTATCGATAAAATGGAGTTTATGATAGGATAGAAGAGTATAAGGTATGCTTGGTGCATATTCTGGATCACTTTACGTCGTTATTGCTATATTTCTGCCTTACTTTAGCTTTATCCTTTGCTTGTACTCACCATGCTTATGGGGGCTCGGTTGGGTTTATTATTCTTTGTGTGTACCTTCAGGGCTTATGGTGGCCCAGTTAGGTTATAGTTAGACTTTTATTTCCTCTTTTGAGTTGCTTATGTTATATACATCGTTTCCGCTTGATAGAGGCTATTATTTCCATTTTACCATTATTTATTGACTTATGTTTACATTCTCACACTTTATTTGTGATTTTACTGTAATTTAGCTCAGTCGGCCAATGATGCCTACTAACTACCCATTGTTTTGGTACTTAAACTACCCTTCTTCCTCCTCCCTCTTCTATTTTCGATAGTTTAATTTGTATATTTGGAGACTATGATCTATATTTTGACAGTGTCTAGTATTCTTTTTGTATTAGTGGCTCTTGTACTGACCTTACCAAGTCGTGAAGGAACTCATTTTGATGTTTTTGTCCTTTTTCACTTGTGTATAGAATGCTTTTACATATGTATATATATATATATATATATATATTCTCTTGTTTTATTACTTCAATTGAACGTTTATTTTATTATCTTCAGCCGATTAGCCCGTTACTTGTCTTTCTGGGCTAAAGTTTGGCTTACCTTATCCTAGGTTAAAATTGGTGTCGTCATGACTCAAGAAATTGGGTCGTGATAGTTTGGTATCAGAGCCTAGGTTCACCGACATTGTTGATACAAGAGAAAGTATCTAGTAGAGTCTCATAGATTGGTATGATGGTGACTGTATCCTATCTTTGGGAGGCTACATGATATTCTTAGGAATATCTCACCTTCTTGGTTCATTTTTATAGATTGAGTCTATATCGGTTTATAGATTCTCATTTGTTTCACTCTTTCGCAGAAGGCTAGGACACGGGCCACGACGACCGGGGATGGGAACCCCCAGCCTGCAGCCAGGGCACCGATTAGAGGCTGAGATAGACCCAGAAGTCGAGGTCAGGCTAGAGCTACAGCCCTTACTTAAGACCAAGTTAGAGAGCCTTCACCAGATCCTATTATTGCTCCCAAGCCAGAGATAGAACCAGAGGGTCATCCACCATATCAGCAAGTGGGCTAGGGGGAAGATTAGTCCCCACCGAGGTATATATCCTTATTAGTTCTCCTTGGTACTTTGGTACAGCTATTGGGATTGATAGATGGTTTGCCGACTGATAGGGCCCAACAACAGCCTAGGGTGGTGTTAGTTTAGGAGCGTAGCCTGCAGCTGTGGTTCCAAGAGTAGAGTTCCCACTAGTATCGATATTCCCATAGCCGACAACCACCCAACAACTATGACTTCTATAGAGCAGAAAATACTGGGTGAATTTCTGAGATTGGCTCCATCGAGGTTTGTAGGCTCCCCTATCAAGGATGCATTATGTTGCGTCCAAACGCACACGCAAGTGTATGTGGTCTAGCAAGTAATATAGTGACACTTTTTGAAAGCCAGATGTCGAACCCATAGGGACTACTACTTTAGTTTTTTCCAATTTTTTGTTTCCAATTGTCCTTCGTACAAGTGATGAATATATCAAGAGAGTTTTGTTGAATTTTGAGTTCCTAAGAATGTATAGATAACATGAAGTAAAACAATTGCAAGAGTAAATAAATGTGTAGACGGTATTTGGAAGATTTAAGGGCTATGTTGTTCGACACAATCATGCTTAGTAGTTATTATATTTATTGATCTTTATTTCTCGGATTATGGGTTTCGGGGCTAAGAGTTGATCCGGGAATTGTCATCCTCTAAAACCTCTACTTGACTAGTCCTCATAACTCCGTCGTTGAGTGGGGATGTGATTCTATAATTCAAGTGTGTTCGCTAATCATCCCATCATAACCAAACAATGAACCTAGGTATACGTCTATCCTATTTGCAAATCAACCCTAACTGACACTAGAGATGATCTTGTTCCTTAAGTTCTTCGTCCTATTCATACAATTTCTTGATTAGTGTATGCATGAATTACCCATATATTCTAATGTTGGCCAAACATCATAGTAGTAAAATCCAGAACAAAAGCATAATCGAATAAGAAGCTATTTTTATTGAATCGAACAAACTACTACACAATCATGTTCTAGTTGTAACCCTATAACAAAGGTATTATCTACTCATAATTCTTGAAAGTACTACAATGCAATATTCATTCATACCAAGAAAAATCAAGTAGAAGAGTTATAAAAGATGAACCCTTGATGAAACCCTCATAATTTCTCCACAATAATCCCTAATGATCAAAAAGCAGTTGTATTATGGTTAAGTGCTCCTTTTATAGTGCTTTGAGAAGTCCTTAATCTGCTTTATACAAAACTCATGTATTTACCAATTCACCCCTACTTAATCCAAGTAGGTGTGGCGCAGGCATGTATATGCATATTGGGAGGCGCGGCCCATGCCCTCTCTCACGCGATTGGGGGCGCGGCGTAAGCCCTCCCCTATAGTACGTGTAATGCTTTTAATCTTTGCATGCTCCTTTCCTTAGCTTCCGTAAATCTTGGGACTTGAATGTAGGCTTGGTTTTGACCCCTATATCTCAATCAATGCTAGCCTGTACATCTCAACACCCCCATAATTCATCTCAACACAATAGAACACATAAGAACGGACTAGAGAAATTATTAAGCAAGCAAAAAATCACAAGTATTTCTTTCACATTTTTTTTTGTTCAAGACATTACTCAGATGCATCTCAACTATCATGAGCACACACTTCACACACAAATAGACTAAATCACTCCTTATGGTTCACAAGCATGTCAAATTACTCTTAAAACTAAGCTAAATGTGTATGAATAATGACACTTGGATGCATAAATACACCCAAGATCACAACCCCACAATTAAAGCTTTGTTTATCCTCGAACAACTCTATGCTCATAACTTCAAAAAAAAAGCCCTCAACATCACAAGTTGAAATAAGATAGTCAAGTAAGAACTACAAAATTAGTACGGACACAAGTTCTCAATAAAACCTTTTCACCAAGCACATGTATTGACCAATAGAAATCGCCGAGCCTCAAGAATAGACTCTAACATTGGCAAACTTATGTACATTACACATAAAGAAGTCATCTAAGTTGTCCACCTATCATCAAATATGTGCCGTCACAACAAGAGAGTCACCCACGTGTCACTCAATATGATGCAATTTTTTTTTAACAAACATGGGTGTAATAACATGAAATTTCACTCATTCTCAGCAAAGAATTCTCATGCACATAGAACGACCTATAGGCTTTCCCTTAGTGTAGTAATCCACTAATATTCGAATGTAAAAGCTTAGGATCAAGTAGGTCTTTACAGATTGTAATGTAGGCTAAGGGACGGGTAGGAACTATTTGATCAAGAATAGTGACTATCTTCCCTAAACGCTTTAATACATCACAATTTCCACTAAACTCATCTCCAACCAGCCTATTTTACACCACTATAATCTTCCCGACTTTCTTTTGTTATGTCCCATATCTTTGGAAGGGAGTATTTGCTATCAACACGTAGTTCATTTTTGATCAATTTTACTTTTCATTACATTACTCCTTACCAACAACACATAAACTTTTTAGCACACCAAAAACTATTTCCTTAGGGCATCACTTTCACTTTTTTTTTTTTTTCAATTTCATACTTCTTAATATCTTAATTTTTCAACTAAAGTGCTTACGAGTTTTGGATCAAATTACGGTCAATTAAAAGAAAAGAATTAAGATACACATAAGGTTACCAAGAAATTGGCTAAAGGCTCTAACTAAGATTATGCAAAACGGGTAGATAAAGTGGGTATAAAACATGGCTATCAAGAAATGACCATATTTTCTCCTAAAGTCAACATTCTTTATTTTACTTTGCAAATAAACTAGGCAAGTTTTAGAGATCAATATGCACATGGAATATCACAAAAAATTCACTCACACATGGCACATGTTCAACTCAAGATGGACTCTTAAAGACTCTAAGTCAAGCAATAACACAAATTCATATTTTATGCCATAGTCACCAAAGAGTCACATAATTGAGCCTAAGCATTTCAAACTAGTCAAGACATTACTCAAACATGCGATTGAATTCAACCTACTTGAGTCATACAATCATGCAATTCACAAAAAGACTCAATCCCATCCTAGTGACATGGTTCACTCTTCGACTGTCTACATATGAATAATTTTATCTTAAGATGGTTTTCATCCATCCATCATCATGAAGGGTACTCAACTATGACTCATAGTTACCAGAAAAAAAAATCTAGTCGGTTCAAACGGACTATCCTCGGGAAAAGTACAAAAAACAAAAGCCGAGGAACCCCCCCAAAAAAACTAAACTGGAAAACCCACTAAGCTAAACATGAAAACCCAGAAATAGTTTCCCCCCACCCCACACTTAAACAACTGCATTATCCCAAGTGCATAATTAAACATATAAACATAAAGAATGGGGAAAAAGAACTCCCTAGGCCTAGCGTCATCCTCATCAACATCAGGACTCATGTATCCCTCCTCTGAATCCTCTCTCTCAGAATTAGGATCTGCATTAGAATCATTAAGTAAGTGCTCATCATCAGTAGGCACATCATCATCTACTAATTCTCGAAAGGGTCACCCAAAACGGCATATTGCTTTAGCATGATTGTTCATATGATAGTCATACTCCAACTGGTACAACTCTTTTTTAGTAGGTGACCTCCCCCACATGTTAACAATATCTTCAATGTGCCATATACATGCCTCATAAAGCTATCATCTCTAGCATTCCGCTTAGCAGTCATCAATACTGGCCCATGAGTGGTATTGGGCTCCTTGACCTTTGAAACATCAACCCCTCTCAAGTTGCGGGGAGGCATGTAATCAATAGGGTCCTCCGCTACCCCCTTATCCAATAATTTTTTTTTAATGAGGCCACAAAACCTGAATCTAAAGCCCTTATGAACGCGGGATTTGCGCATCACAGAATGAATCACAGCACCGACATTTATCGGAATCCCAGTCATCAAAGCATAAGACAAACAAACCCGATCGCGAGTAACATGTGTGAAGTGTGACCAGGGTATCAAGGATGCATCAACGATCCTCAGCCAAATCTGTGCCTCTTTGTTGAAATGAGTATAAACAAGGGTTCTATGAATACCCTTATTCCCACTGCTTCCCCACTTTGACATAGAATGAGGCCCACACAGTGTGTGCCAAATGGCTTGGCACGGGGTTTGGATTCACCACTCTTTCAATCTAGAATGGTCCATGTCCGGAGTGTGCAAGAATGCATTAAGATTCTCCACAGTCAGCTTCACCACTTGACCTCATATTTTGATGTTATTCCCTTGTGTATTAGAAAACCAGTTGGCAAAAAACTCCCAAACTAAATCTAGGTTGCACTCCCCCTGGTCCTCTAAAATAAAAGCCAACTGTAATTGTTTGATGCGAACCAATATTTGAGGAAAGTAAGCTGCCAGGCTATCCTTGTCTATGTGCTCAATTGGTTGGTAGCTGCTCTCCTTATTGTCCTTGTACCATTGGACACCTTCACTTTCAACCCACTTTACACCAAATCGTATTCTAACCCCTTATGAAGAGGATGGAGCATCCTATGTAGTCCTTAAAGATTGCCCAGTTCTAGCCCGCTTCTGCCCTTGTCGGGAATAAATAGCTACTCCTTTTCTTGAAGTTGGTTTGGGCGCCATGGGTCCTATTTAAAGTAGACCAAAAGACATGTTAGTTCAACCCAAAACTGGCTAACCACAACTAAGTATGGATATGGGTGGTACCACCCCACACTTAGTTTGTTAGCATAGCCATGCAATCATATTGGTGGGTACTCAGACTTCCCCACCTTGATTTCAATGACTAGAGACTACAATAATTTACCACCACCAAATCAACATCTCTTTCATTATTTTGTGGATGCATCCTCGTCACTTCACCATTCAATTACACCATGCACACCTACATTCAAGTGATTTCAAGGGCATTTAAACATAATTTGCATAAAATGGTGGGTGACAAGCTTTTCATTCACAAGAAACTTAACATTTTATAGTTAAGTCCATACCACAATGCATTATCATGCCCATAATCAAGTTATAATCTCACATTCAAAATTTCCAACCAAACCCAACAAAGATAAACATGGTGTTCATCACCCAAGTAAAAGTTCACACAAGCTCACACCAAGTTACTATTTATATCACTAAAACATGAATCTTTTAACAAACCCATTTCATAAGATAACTAATAAAACATACAGAAGTAAAGAGAACATACCTTGTAATTGAAGGATTAATGGAAGAGAAGAGAGAATTTGAGTGTTAGGAGTATTTTGTTGTTCATAATTTTGAGAGAGAAATGGTTGTGCGGTGTGGGTAAGGGTTGGTAATGGGGAAATTTCAGCTTTGGGAGTATTTACTTTAAAAAACCAGGGTTTTTTTACCTGATTTAAGAACCAATTTTTTTTCCAAATTTTGGGGGACCTCATCGCGAGGTCCATCGCTCTTTCAAGTTGTCGCATCGCGCAGGCCATCGCGCTCTAGTAGATGAACGGTGCAAGGCCTTCCCATGCACAATTAAGTGGTGTCTTGCAAGGAGGGCCTCAGCGCATGCCCATCGCATGAAGCCTTCCGCGCAGCGCACACCCATCGCACGTAGAGAGGCTTGCAGCGCTTGGGATGCGTCGCATGGACAAAGCCACACTCTCTTTCATGTTTTGTTATCCAAACTTACCCCGATGCTATACATGTAGTTCTAAACCATCACCCAATGCCTAGGTGCCCCCTCTTTGGAATGTGAAAGGACCTGCAAAACAAGTGAAACTACGTTAGAATGGTGGGTTGCCTCCTACCAAGTGCCTTAGTTTTGGTCGAGGCACGATACCTCTTTTTTAATATATATATTTTTTTTTTCATTTTGTTGTGTTTTTGGAAATAAAAAAAATCCGAGACTATTATATTACATTCATGGGTTGCCTCCCATGTAGCACCTTATTTAATGTCGTGGCACGCCTCAGCTCACTTCTTTCATTCATTCGTAAAATCAATGGACGTCCTCTGACGATCCTCATCTTCTCCCCAATAGTGCTTCATTTGTTGACCATTCATAAGACACGTAGTGTCCTTCTCTTTATCCATGAGCTCTAAAGCACCATGGGCAGTCATTCTCACTACTTCAAATGGTCCATACCATTTAGATTTCAACTTACCGGGGAATAACCTCAACCTTAAATTGAATAACAATACTTTTTACCCCATCTCAAAGGTGTGTGAGATGATGCGCTTGTCATGCCACATTTTTGTCTTTTCCTTATAGAGCTTTGCATTTTCATAGGCGTGAAGCCTAAATTCATCAAGCTCATGTAGCTGCAATATTCTTCTCTGTACCGCTAAATCTGTATCAAGGTTCAATTTCTTGATTGCCCAATATGCTTGGTGCTCCAACTCGACCGGCAAATGGTATGCTTTCCCAAATACTAACCTATAAGGAGACATCAAAATAGGAGTTTTATAGGCAGTCCGGTATATCCACAAGGCATCATCAAGCTTAACCACCCAATCCTTTCATTGGACATTCACCGTATTCTATAAAATCTACTTTCACCTCACGATTTGACACCTCCACTTAGCCACTTGTTTGGGAGTGATATGCAATAGAAACCTTGTGATGCACCCCATACTTGGCCTATAGATTTCGAGACCAATTATTGATAAAATGGGAACCTCCATCACTAATGATATCTCTTTGTGTCCTAAACCATGTAAAGATATGCTTCTTGAGAAATTTAATCACCGCTTTCGATCATTAGTAGGTAATGCAGCTACTTCTACCCACTTCGAGACATAATCCACCGCGACAAGGATGTAAGTGTTGCCATAGGAAGGTGTAAAAGGCCCCATGAAGTCGATTCCCCAAACATCAAAAAATTTCTACTACAAGAATATTATTCATAGGTAATTTATGCCTCCTAGACATCGAACCCATACGCTTGCATTGATCACATTCCTTAACAAATTTGACCGCATCCTTCAATAATGTGGCCCAATAGAATCCCAATTGTAGCACTTTGTGAGCGGTCCGCTCACCACCAGGATGGACTCTATTAGGAGATGAATGACAACTCTCCAAGATTGGTCTCAATTTATATTCTAAGATACATTTTCTCATCTTATGCTACTGACTAGTTGCTTCTAGTGGGTACACTCCACTTACTATCACATTCACAAGATCTGCGTACCATAGTAGCTTTGAATCCTTTACTACCAAGAGTTGCTCGTCTGGGAACTCTTCTTGAATAGTACCATCTTTTGGGACATGTTCCCAACTTTCAAGCCTATATAGGTGATCTGCCACTTTATTTTCAGTCCCCCTTCAATCTTTTATTTCTAAATCAAACTCTTTTTTGACCCAAGACTGCACCCACTGCAACGTCACTTGCATCACACATCAATTCAAATAGTAACTCCCAGTTGAGGGCAATCAATATAGGAGCTTCAACTAACTTCTTATTCAAGGCTTTAAAAGCCTTTACACAGTCGTCGCCGAATTGGAATTTTACCTCTTTTTCAAGCAACTTGCACATGGGTCTTTCACCTTCAAAAAATCTTTAATGAATCTCCTATAGAAACCTACTTGCCTAAGAAAACATCTCACATCTTTGACTGAAATCGGGGGTGGAAACTTCTCTATAACCTCCATCTTGGCTTGATCAACCTCCAAACCATTCTGTGACACTTTATGACCAAGGACAATGCCTTTCTTGACTAGAAAGTGACACTTCTCCCAGTTCAATACCAGATTTGTGTCCTCACACCTTTCTAGCACTTTGTCAAGGTTCTGCAAACAAGCTTTAAAGGAGTTATCAAAAATAGAAAAGTCATCCATAAATACCTCGACAAAGTCCTCCTCCATATCATAAAAGAACGCCATCATGCAATGTTGGAAGGTTACTGGGGCATTACAAAGCCCAAAAGGAATGTGTTTGAACGCATATGTACCATATGGGCAGGTGAATGTTGTCTTCTCTTGATCTTCGGGAGCAATGGCTATCTAATTATAGCCTGAATAACCATCTAAGAAGCAATAATATTCCTGTTCGATAAGCCTATTTTTTATTTGATCCATGAAATGAATAAGATAGTGATCCTTGCGGGTGGCCTCATTATGCTTGTGGTAATCCATGCAAATTCGCCAACCTGTAACTGTACGAGTTAAGATTAACATGTTATTCTTATTTGTAATGATCGTCATGCCACCCTTTTTCGAAACACATTGCACGGGGCTAACCAATTTACTGACCAAAATAGGGTAAAATATGCATACGTCCAACCACTTGATCACAACCTTCCTAACTACTTCTTTCATTAGAGGATTAAGACTTCTTTGTTGTTGAAATCGTGGTTTAAAACCTTCATCCAAGAAGATCTTATGCATACAATATGCTGGGATTATCCCTTGAATATCCGACATTTGCCATCCAATCGCTTTCGTTCTTCTTTTCAGCACAGACAATGCCTCTCTAACCTGTGCATCAGATAAGCCTTCAGAAAAAATAATAGGTAAGGTCTCACTGTCCCCCAAGTATGCACACTTGAGGTATGACAACAACACTTTCATCTCTAACTTTAGAGGTTTGACCACAAAAGGCTTGGGTGGAGGTCTGAGAGATTTTTTCAATGGCTCAAAATCCCCCTTGCAAATGAATATACTTGCTAAATACAACACTTGCACCATTCCATGTTCCTCGGCATCACCATAAATTCCATGACCAATGAGAGCTCTCTCCACTGGGTCTTTTGAAGTGATCAAGGGGAGCTCCGATTCGATATCAATCAATGTAATTGAGGATAACTCCTTATAGGCAATGGGGAGCTTCATAACATTGTACACACAAAGACTTCATAGCTATGATGGTCAGTTGGTTGGTAGCTACATCTATAAGTACGCGACCAGTAGCCAAGAATGGACGCCCCAAAATAAATGGGACTTTTAGGTCTGCATCAAAGTACAAAAATGATGAAGTCCACAAAAAAAATGAGTGATCCAAACTGTACCAATACATTTTCAACCACCCCATCTGGCCTTTCCAATGAATAATCAGTAAGCTGCAATATCAGTGTTGTGGGTCTCGAGCTACCCAATCCCATTTGTCTAAACAAAGGCGTGGGCATTAGATTGATTCTATCCCCAAGATCACACAACCCTCTACCCTTAATTGATTTCCCAATGGTGATATGAATTGTAAAACTGCCCGGATCTTTGAGCTTTGTGGGGGCAGTCTATTCTGAATGCAAGTTGTGCGCTCTTCAGTAAGTGCTAAAGTAGCATATTCTGTTAACCTACTTTTGTTAGCCACAATAGCCTTTATATACTTAGCATACCTAGGGATTCCCAGCAAAACATCAACAAGAGGAAAATTAACATGAACCTGCTTTAGTAACTTAATGAATTTTTGAAAGCAAGCCTCCTCTTTTTGCTTCCTTAGCTTCATAGAAATGGGGGAGGTGGCTTTTCTTTGGCTACAGTATTCTCAACCTTCTCCTCTTTCTCAACCTCACTTTATTTCTCATCACCACTTATATCCATCTTTGATTCTCTCTATGCCTCTAATACCTCAAGTGGTCTGCCACTCCGAGTTGGACTGCATTCATCTATTTGGGATTTAACTCTGTATCACTTGGCAGTCCTCCTTGAGTTCTATTATTCTGTGCTCCAGCAAGCTGTCCCATTTGAACCTCAAGGTTCTTTGTAGCTAACTGCTGGTTTTTCATGTCGCCAACCAATTGTGCTTGAGCGGCAATAATTTGGTTCAACATCACTTCAACGTTATTTTTAGATTGTGCATTAACACTAACACCATTGTTTTGTTGTTGCTGAAGATTATGGTTCACTGTTTGACCTATGTACTGATTCATATTCTACCATTGATTTCCACCCTATGAAAGATTGGGATGATTCCTCCAACCTCTGTTATATGTATTTCCAAAATTCTTATTAACTTGTCATTGAGCATTATCGACAAAGTTCACAGATTTTGGATTTGCCGCCCAAGACTTTATAGAATGATCTCCACCACCATAAACCTCACAAAATACCTGCGTATGCTGCACCATATTTATGGGAGCTGCCTGTTTATTTCCTAAATTCATGTTACTGAACTGATTGTTTATTTGAGTCTGCAATGCTGAAATTTTTGCCGCAATCAATGTCAACTGATCAACTTCTAATAACTCTGCAACATTTTTAGGAGTACTCCGTGAAACATCTACATTCCACTCTAGATTCCCTTGCGATTTACGATTGAGAATTTCAAACAGCTGATCATAAGTTCTTTCTAAAGCTGACTAGCTGCTGCAAAATATAATAATATCTTTGTGTTAGGCTCAAGTCCCTTAATAATTGTGTGCACTATAGCCTCATTAGTCTGATGGTGGTATGGGCAGTCATGAAGCATAGAATTAAACCTTGCCCAAGCTTGATACAAATTTTTTCCATCTTTTTGCCTGATGCTCAGGATCTCACTTCTCAAGTTTTCTATCTTTCCTGATGGGAAGAAACAGATCAAAAATTTCTTAGTCAATTCATCCCTAGTGGTGATGGAGTTTAGTGGTTCAACCTTCTACCACCTATTTGCTTCCCCTAATAGAGAAAAGGGAAAAAGTGTGAGCCTCACATAGTCAGATGAGACTCCTACAGGAATATATGTGTCACTAATCTCAAGAATATTCTACAAGTGCTACTGTGGATCCTAATAAAATAGCCTTGGAAATTGCCCACTGGTGTGCAAGAGTTGCACTATGTTCTGTTTGAGCTCAAATTGACCTCTCATATTCGGTCTGCGGATGCTAGAGGTGACATTTGTAGCGAGTGGGATTGCCATGTCGAGAACTGGTCTCACATTTTCCATTTCTATAGGAACAACTTCCAAAGGATCAGCCAGCTGGAGTTGTTGATTTAGATATTGAAGAGAGACTGCTCTCCTCTATTGATGGAATGTTCATTTAGATTCAGGGTACGGCTCTACCAATTCAGCTTTCCTTGCCAGCTTAAAGAGAAATTTTGACCTGTAAAATCTCAACCGCTAAGATCAAGTTGTGAACACCAGTTTAATAATATTGGAAATAAAACTCAGAAAGCTACTAATTTCTTTAGTACCCGACAATGGTGCCAAAAACTTGTTGAGTCCAAACGCACACACAAGTGTACACAGTCTAGCAAGTAATATAGTGACCCTTTTTAAAAGCTAGATGTCGAACCCACAGGGATTACTACTTTAGTGTTTTTCCAATTTTTCGTTTCCAATTGTCCTTCTTACAAGTGATGAATATATCAAGAGAGTTTTGTTAAATTTTATGTTCCTAAGAATGTGTAGAGAACATGAAGTAAAACAATTGCAAGAGTAAATAAATGTGTATACAGTATTTGGAAGATTCAAGGGCTACGACGTTCGACACAACCATTCTTAGTAGTTATTCTATTTAATGAATTTTATTTCTCGAATTATGGGTTTTGGGGCTAAGTGTTGATTCATGAATTATAATTCTCTAAATCTTCTACTTGACTAGTACTCACAACTCCATCATTGAGTGGGGATGTGATTCTATAATTCAAGTATGTTCGCTACTCATTCCGTCATAATCAAATAAGGAACCAAGGTATACGTCTATCCTAGTTGCATATCAACCCTAACTGACACTAGAGATGATCTTGTTCATTATGTTCTTCTTCCTATTCATACAATTTCATGATCAGTTTATGCATGAATTACCCACATATTCTAATGTTGGCCAAACATCACAAAAGTAAAATCCAGAACAAAAGCATAATCGAATGAGAAGATATTTTTATTGAATCGAACAAACTACTACACAATCATGCTCTAATTGTAACCCTAGAACAAAGGTATTAGCTACTCATAATTCTTGAAAGTACTGCAATGCAATATTCATTCATACCAAGAAAAAGCAAGTAGAAGAGTTACAAAAGAAGAACCCTTGATGAAACCCTCGTAATTTCTCCACAATAATCCATAATGATAAAAAAAAGTAGCTGTATTTGGGGATAAGTTCTCCTTTTATAGTGCTTTAAGAAGTCCGTAAGTTGCTCCATACGAATTCCATGTATTTTCCAATTAAGTAAAAATACAATTGCCTAGGACGACGTCGGGCAGGGGTACGTCCCTCAAAGGAGAAGCAATGCAGACATGGATACATATATCGGGAGGTGTGGATCATTCCCTTTCTCATGTGATGGGGGGGGGGGCGCAAGCCCTCCCCTGTCCTGCGTGTAATGCTTTCAATCTTCGCGTGCTCCTTTTCGTAGCTTCTGCACATCTTGGGACTTGAATGTAGGCTTGGTTTTAACCCCTATATCTCATCCAAATCTAGCTTACACATCTCAACACAACCATAAGTCCGATCAACACAATACAACACACAAAAACGGAGAGGAGCAATTATAAGGCAAGTAATAAATCACTAGTACTTCTTTCATACGTTCTTTTTTTTACTAAAGATTTACTCAGATGCATCTCAACTATCATGAACACACACTTCACACACAAATACACTAAATCTCTCCTTATGGTTCACAATCATGTCGAATTATTCTCAAAACTAAGCTAAATATGTATCCAGACAGTTGTGGAGGGGATATCGTGATTCAAGGCTAGTTGGATCTCCCCATACGACATGGGCTCAATTCTATGAGGCTTTCGTAGAGATGTATAAGCCTCGCAACTTGCACAATCATTTGAAGGACTAGTTTATTAGATTGGAGTAGGGTTTTATGTTTATAGTAGAGTACAAGGTGAGGTTCCATGAGTTGGCTAGACTTACCACTAGGATTCTACCCATTGAGTATGAGCAGACTCGATGCTTTGTCAGAAGGCCGAGACTTTCACTTCATATGGCTACTAAGAGTCTGGTAGCTACGGTCAGGTCTTTTGTTGATTTTGCTGACTATGCTCAAACTATGAAAGATATGTATCATGAGTCCGTCCCAAGGGGGTAGCGATACGAGGCCGTGTCAATAAGGCAGTTATAGTGGGAACCACAACGGCTTACAATTCAGAGGTAAAGCTTTCAATGATAGGTACCCCCAGCATCAACCTTATCAACATCAGGTTCAGTCTAGTAGGCCCATTAAAGTAGCACTTCAGATTTTAGATAGGGGTCAGCCTGGTTATAGTGACATCAGCAGGTAGAGCAGTGGTCAGTTTTCAAGGGATATATAGTCAGGGTCTTCAAGCCGAGGTGGAAATTCTGTATATTGGACCTTCTCAATATAGTAGAGTGTCTGGGGCATGTTATAATTGTGTTGTTGTTGGCCATTTCACTAGAGAGTGTCTTCGATGTAGGATTATTGATCCAGCTGTACAGAGTGTTCAACCCATTAGATCAGTGTTGCCTCCATCTAGGGGTGGTGCACAGGGTTATAATAGTGGTCCCCAGGGTTTTAGAGGAGGTCCTCAGGAAATCAGGAAGGTACCTAGTCTGGAGGAGGACAAGATAACTTGTATATTGTTCTTGGTAGGCTGAAGGCTGAGGCTTTAGATGCTGTTATCACAGGTATGATTTTAGTATGCCATCAGCAAACTTCTGCTTTATTTGATCTGGGCTCCACATATTCATATATTTCTACTTATTATGCACCGCGGTTGGGGTTGTATTTGTGTCACGACCTGAGACCACCCCTTAGTCATAACATGGTCCATAGAACCATAAGTGATCCCAAGCTAACCCATGGTACTGGCATAATATATGAGAAACTGAATATAAGCATGTATAAGAGCAAAAATGACTGAGTGGAAGCATAATCCTGGCATAAGTTGTTTCAATACATTTATGTTAAAAGTTTAAAATACTATAATCTGAAAGAAAAAAAGAACTGAAACTACATACACTAACTCTGACTAACAATCTATGAAGCCTCTACTAATACTGACTATAGGTAGTCGGGAAATAACCCCCAGCCATCCCTAACCAATGAATATGAATCAAAGTATAATACTAGAACTACAACTAACTTGCATCCTCGAATAAAGAAAACTTATAACCTACTAGATGTAAGCTATGGTCTGCCTGACTATGATACTGATAGTAACTGCCTGAATCTACATAACATGAAAAATATAGGCAGAAGAGGTATGTTATTAGTACTTTTGAATGTACTGATTATGTGAGATATGTACTAGTCATGAAAACACTAAAAACTTGCTTTAAAATTGAGGACATAAACCATTTACTGAAATATGCATTTAAAACATATCTTTACGTAAAAGCTGTAAGACATAGTGAAATCTTTGAATTAGGAGCTAATATATTTTTAAGACTGGAAAGATGTAGAAAAAATAAATACTTAATATGATTTACAACTAACGCTGAACATACTGTAAAAATATAAAGATTGCTAACTAAATACAAATAGTTGAACTGGAGTACAGTGACCCTTTATGAAATACACATGTACTAAAATGTGATGCTAATCTGAAAAGTCATAGTTTAAAAACAAGTAAAACTAAACTGAGGGTCATGTACAAACATTAAGTCTAAAACTATAGGAGGTTTGTGTAACTGACATAGACCATGTGAGCAACATAAAATCCAATATTTAACCCAATTTAGGAGGATGTCCTATACCTTGCCAAGGGTAAGGACCTTGACTGGAGTGAATTCACTCATAAGACCATTCGGGAAAGGGAGACACTGTCAACTAACGAAGACCCCTTTAACCTATGGTGGCACGTAGTTTGGGATTTGGTTTGTCTGAACCCCGTGTCTTCTCGGTGCTAAGTACTACTCCCAACAGAAAGCAAACTGATCTACTGAAATGCTCAACAAGACTATTATTCTGAAGCTAGAAGATAAGTTCTTTATTTGAAAGCATTCTAAATCATGACAACTAAAGGACTGAGTATTCAACTAACAATGAATGATATCCTAAGTCATTGGTTATTCATAACCCGCCATCTCTTATGAATGCAACTATCACGATAAATTCTATAATCTGAAGGGAATGTGAAATTTTATAACACAAGTCCAAAAACATGAATTATTCAATATATTGAGGGGTCATGAATCACAAGTATCCAAAGATACTAAATTTCATTAAAAAACATGGCATGTCAAACTAATATAGACTGAAATCCATAAAATCATGCATAATTCATTCTAAAAGAGGTTGAAATATATAAAACATGTATAATTCTTCACGTATTAAAATAATTAAGTTAAATCCATGAAAATCATGTATAATAACTTTGAATGGGAACTATAATAATAAAATAACATGAGGGAGTTGAATTTCAAGAATTTGGCATAATTTGGTGTGAACCCTAGATTTTGAGTTCATAAAATCATAATTGAAATCTATCATTTAGAACCATGTTTTGTGAATAAGGGTGAAAAGTATCCCTTATTGAATTCCACATGCCTGATTACTTGGATTCTCAAACTAAAGTTTGGAGGATATGAGCTTGAAGATGAAGAACCATAATTTCTTGCTTTGGAAAAGAAGGAGTCAATTGTTCTCATATTTCTCTTAGTATTTTTGTGTGTTTTGATGTGAATAATTGATTAGGAGTATTTAGGCTTAATATTCAGCCTTAGGATAGTTTAAAAAATGTAATTTATGAGGTAAAAGATGGAAAAAGACTGGAATACACCTTTAAGACGTTGCTGAAAATTTCTACGCCTTACAATGGATGAACCATCCCACGATTGTTCCTTCAACCCACGATCGTGAGTTTTGTTCGTGGGTACTGAAGCGGCTTTGTCAATTCAATAGATTTTGGGGTAGTTTTTCATCAGACGAGATTAAGGTACGATCGTCCTTTCAACCCACGATAGTACCTTGGGTCGTGGTATCTCACTGCTTGATAGTTTTTCAATAAATTAGCCATAAATTTTTACTTAAATATAGGATTACAATGAAATTTGATGAGTTGGAAAAAAAGCTCAAATAATTTTCATTTGGTGGGCCTTAATCTTTAAAACTCCTCATAATCTAAGAGTTATGCTCATTGGAAGTTGACTATAGAAATATTCTACACAAGAAATCAAGTGGTAAGGAAGGTTTCAACCTAGCTATGAGCTAGGAGTTACTCATGGCCATAATTCAACCACTTCTCATACTACCAAATCACTAAGTTTGGTTCTATATACTTTTAGAGAATGGTTCTAATCTTAGCTTGGATTTTTAGGGTGTTACACTTGGTATCCTTTATCTGTGACATTACATGTAGCTACTTTTGTGGGTGATTCTTTAGTAGTGAATCGATTTTATAGATTGTGTATTGTGACCGTTCGAGAGTATGACACTTAGGCTAACCTTATTATGCTAGACATGGTAGATTTTGATGTGATTCTGGGCATGGACTGGTTATCCCCCTATCATGAGGTCTTGGAAATTACTTTGCTAAGACCATTACCTTATCCATGCCTAGCATACCCCCGATTGTGTGGCAGGGTTCTTTTCCCCACACGCCGATAGGGATAATTTAATATATTTGGGCTAGGAGACTAATATCTAGGGGTTGGGTGTCATATCTTGCTTATGTTTATGATATTAGTGCTGAGAGTCCTTCACTTGACTTTGGTCCTATAGTCCATGTGTTCCCTAATGTATTTTCTATCAACCTACCTGTCCTTCCTCCTGAGCGTGATAGAAAGTTTGGTATTGACCTTAAGCTAGGCACCAAACCTATTTTTATGGAACATTACCGTATAGATCCTACCGAGCTAAAGGAGCTAAATATTAAGCTTCTGAATCTTTGAGGTAAGGGCTTTAATAGGCCGAGTGTATCACCTTGGGGTGCTCCTGTTCTATTCGTAAAGAAGACGGATAGTTCTATGTATATGTATACTAATTACAGGCAGCTGGATAAAGTGGCAATGAAGAATAAGTATCCTATGCCTCATATCAATGACCTATTTATCTAGCTTCTGGGTGTGGCCGTGTTTTATAAGATTGATTTGAGGTTCGGCTACCATGAGTTCAGAATTCTTGCGGAGGACATCCCTAAGACAGCCTTCAGGACTCGCTAATGCAATTATGAGTTCATGGTGATGCCTTTTGTGTTGACCAATGCCCCAATACTATTTATGGACTTGATGAACCATATTTTTAAGCCTTATTTTACTCCTTTGTGATAGTTTTGATTGATGGCATCCTTGTATATTCAAGGAGTAGGAAGGAGCACGAACAACATTTGAGGACAGTGCTCTACACTTTGAGAGATCATAGGCTTTATGCCAAATTCTCAAAGTGTGAGTATTGGCATGAGTCTGTAGCTTTCTTAAGGCACATGGTATCCAAGGATGGGATTATGGTGGACCCGACAAAGATTGAGGCCATTCGTGATGGGCTAGGGAGACATCTATTATCGAGGTTTGCAAATTTATTGGGTTGACAAGGTACTATAGATGGTTCATCAAGAGTTTTGATACTATTATAGTGCCTATGAACAAATTGATTAGGAAGGAGGTTCCATTTCAGTAGTCTGATAGCTATGAGGTGAACTTTCTAAAGCTAAAGGACATGCTCACTTCAGCTCCTATTTTAACTCTTCCAGTTGAGGGCGAGGGGTTTACTTTGTATTCTGTTTCTTCTGGTGTTGGTTTGGTGTATGTTCTGATGCATTGGTGCTGAGTTATTGCATATGCTTCAAGACAACTGACATAACATGAGCATAACTACCCTACTCATGACTTGGAGTTTGCAGCAGTAGTTCTTGCACTTAAGATTTGGAGGCATTACTTATATGGTGTTTGCTGTGAGATTTTCACTGACCATCATAGTCTTCAGTACATTATGACTCAGAGGGAGCTTAATTCGAGACATCACAAGTGGATTGACTGCTCAAGGACTATGATCTCTCTTTTCTATATTATCCAAGCAAGGCAAATGTGATAGTGGACCCTTTGAGCTGAAAGGCAGTGAGTATGGGTTGCTTGGCCTTTATTTTAGTTTCGAATGCTCCCAAACTCATTTTGGGATTTTGGGTGGAATGTGGTTCAAATAGACCATTAGTATGGGACCCACATTTTGTCAAAACAACCTTGGATAAAAGTTTTAAAGGTTACATTGAGTCTGGAATGTCGAATATTGTAGGGTAGCATAGTTAGTTTGTGTTTACAGGAATTTGAATGAACCCTAAGGGCCCATTGGGAGAATTTGTAACTTGGTAAAGTTATTGGTGTTGATGCCCCTGTGTAGGCCAAAATTGTCCTACGTGTCTACCTGGCTTTGTCGACGATCGTGAGGGTCAAGGATTTTTCTCTGCCTTTGCAGGCTAGCACACACATTCACAAAGAGGAGGCTGGCTTGGATGGTCCAGCCTTATTTATCACGATAGCAATGGACTTGCCGCATTCACGAAGGCTTACCTAGGACAACTCTCGTATTCACTGTAGGGGTCCCTCGTTCGTGATGAAGGACCCTTGGCTGTATAAATAACTGATGCCTTCATTTTACAATTCACTTTTTAAGACAAAAACATCAGAGTAGACAATTGTGAGCTCAGAAATTGTCGGAGATTCAATATTAGGAGCTGGAATTGAGTTGCAAATGTCATTGTAATTGTTTCCATGCTTATCATCTCGTAAGTTTTTGGTCAATTCATTGATTAATTCTTAATTTCTTAATTATGCTTGGGGCTATTTTGGAGCTGATCAGGGGTTCGATTACGCCCCAAATGATCCTTGAGCTGAGAGGGAAGCTGTGACAATTTAAATTTCGTGACTCCATAAGTAGGCTCCATGGGGGATTTTTTGTCCAATTTTTGACCTAGAGCATTAATACGCAAGATGGATACCAATTTTCTCATATTGACATATAAAACATTATTTTGATAGCGTGCCAGCGATCAGAGGCTTCTCAAAAGGGAAAAGCTATGGTGTAGAGGATTATTCGTGCTTTCACTGGCATTCAGGTAGGGTAGGCTTACCTTTCTCCAAGACTATGCCTTATTATTGTATTAATGTGATATTGTACTAGTTATGATTAGTAATTATGGCTCTGTGGTTACTTTAGCATTTATTACATTTTTTATCCAGTTATGGGCCTTCTTCGGTAGAATTCGGGCCTATTTTCCCTTACATTAGTATAAAATTATCCTTTAAGATTAGGCTTAGATCTTTTAGTACCTAGGGTCTGGATTGAGAAGCCTTAGCCTAGGTTCAGGTAGGTGCTTCCTTATAATGACCATTCAGGTCCTTTCCTACATTTTTGTACTTTTTTCGCATTCAAGGGTTTCCCATAAATGCCCCAAGTCACTTATGACTTGCTGGGACTGACTGTTTGGTTACCGGGTAATTCGTTTGGATTTTAAAGATAATTCCCTATTTTGGAGCATTCATTATTAAGAAAAGGATATCGGGCACTGAAATTTAGGTAAACGACCTTGGATGTTAATTTTGACAGTTTTATTAGCTTTAGAATGTCAATTTTAGGCTACAGGGACTTTGGTTCGGGTCATGAGGCTTCCGACCTCATTTTTGGCTATTGGATGGATTTGGCTAAAAATAACTATTGGGTGTGGGACCCACTTTTGATCAAAATGACCTCCGATGGAAATTTCGATGGCGCCATTGAGTTTGAAATGCCAAATTTAGTAGGGTAGCATAATTTATTTTTGTTTAGGAGATTCCGAACGAACCTCGAGGGGCCAATCAAAAACTTGGCAACTTAGGCAAGTTTGCTTATGCTGGTGCATGACTAAAATGGCCTTCCCGTATGCAAGGGCCAAGGATTTTGGTCATTGTGTTCGTGAGCCAGCCTTCACATTTGTGAAGGGTCAGCTGGCCAACCGGTCTAGGCCTCTTCTTTGCCATCGCAGTGGACCGACCGCGTTTGTGAATGCGTGACTAGGTCAAGCATCACATTCACGACAAGGGTACCCAAATCGCGATGAAGGTCCTTATGCATATTTAATGTTGTGTTCCCCAATTTTGAACCATTTTCTTAAGTCCCAACACCATTAAAACCCTAGAGATCTTAGAAAATTGTGGAGATTAATAACGGGTTGTTGGGATTGTGTTGGAAACTTTGTT